>OY740788.1:52141143-53610143 GCA_963514005.1 Raja brachyura
CACAAATAAATACATATCCAAGATCAGAGTTGTATAAGTATAGAGGTATGATATGATAAATAAGCACATGGATGTGCAAGGAATGGAGGGTTATGGATTATTTTCAGGCAGATAAAGGTTGGCTTTGGCACCATGTTCGGCACAGATATTGTGGGCTGATGGGCTTGTTCCTGCATGTTGTATGTTGGACTACCGCTGTCACTGGCAGCTTGTTTCATATGTGTGTTGCCCTCTACGTGGGAAATTGCCCCTTTGATTGCCATTAAATCTTTCCACTCTCAATTTAAACCTATGTCCTCTAGTTCCAGACTCTTTTACCCAGGGAAAAAAAGACTGTAACCATGCACTTAATCTATGCCTCACATGATTTTGTACATCTCTGTAAGGTTACCTCTCAGTCTCCTACGCTGTGGGGAAAATTTCCCAGCCACTCTAGCCTCTTCCTATAAGTCAAGCCCTCCAGTCTTGGTAACATCCTGATGAATCTTTTCAACACCTTTTCCGGTTTAATGATATCCTTTACTGAAAGTGTGTGAGTGATCAGTCGTAGCATAATAATGTTTCCTTGTTCCTGATGGGAAACAGCTTCCCATCTTCCATCAACTGTGACGGGCGATTAGAACAGCTGGCATATACTTGAATCAAATTACTCAGTGAGTACCGTTTCAAATTGTCTCCGCAGTTTCTCAGCATTGATTAGTAAAAATAACATACATTAAAAAAAACAGGATTGGACATGCTCGGACCAAGCAATAATTATAAATGTACCACATCATAAAAGGCACAAAAATGATCCATACACATAACATATACTTTGGAATCAAATTCTTGCACAGAAACAATGAACTTACGTTGAGTAAGCTGGTGGTACATCTGGCAGTAAAGGGGCTGTCCCATTGCGGCAACCTAATTAGCGAGTTTATAAGAGTTTAGGAGAGTTTGAAAAAGTGTCATGTTGAAGACCTCCTTTGACTATGTAGAAGACCTCTATCAACCTCCTTCGACTATGTTGAAGAATAGCTTCGACTAGCTTCGGGAAGATTGAACACCGAATAGTGGAGATTGAAGATGGCCTCCTTCGATCTCCTTCGACCTCCCTTCGACTATGTTGAAGACTATCTACGACCACCTTCGACTACCCTCGATTACCTATGAATAACATGCCAACCTGCTATGACCTACTTCGACTAAACATACGAGTAAAAAAAAATATTGATTTTTTCCATGGCGACCTTTTTTTACTCACGGGCATTTTTCAGCATGTTGAAAAATCCGCCGCGACCTAGCTGAGGCCTCAAGTATGCGAGCACTACTCTCGAGTTTGAAGGAAAGTTACAAAGAGCTCCTAGGACCTCATGTCGACCATGCTGCAAGTATGAGTCGAGGGCAAACTCATCTAAACTCGCCAATTAGGTCGCCGCAGTGGGACAGCCCCTTTAGACTGTCAGACTATTACATTAAATTCTACGGGTGTTGCCTGTATGGAGTTGGTAATTCCTACTTACTAATGCAGTATTGGAGATCTAGCTTTTGCTGTGCTGTATGTACAAGCAAAGGAAAACCAGAAGACCAGACTAAAGATCTGAAGATAAGAGTTCAAAGCTTTTTTAGCTTAGTTTAGAAATACAGTGTGGAAACAGGCGTTTTGGCCCACGGAGTCTGCGTCGACCAGTTGTCCCCGTATGCTAGCACTATCCAACATATTAGGGACAATTTATAATCTTTATCGAAGCCATTTAATATACAAGGAATAGGTGTTGTTTCAGGGTAAAACCCCACTTCAATCATGGGAGAGAGAAACATTGTGTCCTGGGCCTCCTCCACTGTCAGAGTGAGCCAAACACAAATTTTAGGAACAGCACCTAATATTTCCCTTAAGCAGCTTTAATGTTTAAACATCCTTACACTATTATTTTGTACACTTTAAATTTACCAAAACCACACTGTGTAATAAAGAAAGGCACATTTTCCCCACTCTTAAATCAAGAGTGCTAAATGATTCAAGCCTATTACAATTTGAACAATTAACAATTTAAACATTAGATGTTCCAGTACACAATTCATTTAGACAATAGACAGTAGGTGCAGGAGTAGGCCTTTCGGCCCTTCGAGCCAGCACCGCCATTTAATGTGATCATGGCTGATCATCCCCAATCAGTATCCCATTCCTGCCTTCTCCCCATATCCCCTGACTCCGCTAAATTTAAGAGCCCTATCTAGCTCTCTCTTGAAAGTATCCAGCGAACCGGCCTCCACCGCCCTCTGAGGCACAGAATTCCACAAACTCACAACTCTCTGTGAGTAAAAGTGTTTCCTTGTCTACGTTCTAAATGGCTTACTCCTTATTCTTAAACTGTGGCCCCTGGTTCTGGACTCCCCCAACATCGGGAACATGTTTCCTGCCTCTAGTGTGTCCAAACCCTTAATAATCTTATATGTTTCAATAAGATAACCTCTCATCCGTCTAAACTCCAGAGTGTACAAGCACAGCCGCTCCATTCTCTCAGCATATGACAGTCTTGCCATCCAGGGATTTAACCTTGTAAACCTATGCTGCACTCCCTCAATAGCAAGAATGTCCTTTCTCAAATTAGGGAACCAAAACTGCACACAATACTCCAAGTGTGGTCTCACTCGGGCCCTATACAACTGCAGAAGGACCTCTTTGCTCCTATACCCAACTCCTCTTTTTATGAAGGCCAACATGCCATTCGTTTTCTTCACTGCCTGCTGTACCTGCATGCTTACTTTCATTGACTGATGAACAAGGACCCCCAGATCCCGTTGTACTTCCCCTTTTCCCAACCTGACACCATTTAGATAGTAATCTGCCTTCCTGTTTTTGCTACCAAAGTGGATAACCTCACATTTATCCACATTAAACTGCATCTGCCATGCATCTGCCCACTCACCCAACCTGTCCAAATCACCCTGCATTCTCATAGCATCCTCCTCACAGTTCACACTGCCACCCAGCTTTGTGTCATCTGCAAATTTGCAAATTTTCTATTTACTAAATTTGCTAAATAATTATTTTCACATCTATAGTTCACTTACAAGGCATTGCACTAAAAAAATCTAGAGCAAATGTTGCAGGTGACCTATTGATGGCCACTATGTAACTGCTAGACTATTAGTTTTATTGGTAAATGCAGTGACAAATGACTTGTTTTTCCTGCTTATTCTTGAAACTGCCCCCCCGATCTTTTTCCTGTCAACGCAATCTAATTATCAACACTTATTTGTAAAAAACTCACCGAGAGACTAAAGAAATTCTCCAGCCCCAATAGTGTGCAAAGAGCAATAATTAATTTGCTGCAAATAACAATGATTAAGTTGTGACATGAATGTTTGAATGCCAGTCCCTGTACACCACAGAGGGAAAGGCAATTTGATTCCTGCACTCTAATCATTTCAGTGATTGACTTTCAATTACTTGGTAACTCCATTTTAAAGAACTGCAGATCTTTAAGTCCAACTGATTAAGTTTTCTTTCAATACCTTAAGCACATTACGGAAATTGGCGCATAATTTAATTATCCCACATAATGCAGCTTTCTCTAATTACATGTCAAATGTTTCAACTTAAGTGTGGAATATTGAACTTTCAGTCACACCAATGTCATGCAAAACAAAAAATGACTTAATATCAGCTGGCCTACTTCCAAACCAGAACCACTGTGCTTTGAAATCAAGGGAGTTGCAGTCTGAATTATATCTATAAAAAGGTTCATTTTAAAAGTTTATCTCCTTGCCAAGGTACAGGATAGATGGTGAACCATACAGCAAATACAAATAAGGGAACCAGGTAATCGCAAACACCACCTTCTACAACCCTCTGACACAATCTGGAAGCAAAGTACATTGCCTTCCATAATGTTTGTGACAAAGATCCATCATATATTTATTTGCCTCTGTACTCCACACTTTGAGATTTGTAATAGAAAAAAGATAAGGTGTGGTCAAAGAGCACATTATCAGATTTTAATAAAGGCCACTTTTATCCATTTTGGTTTCACCATGTAGAAATTACAGCAGTGTTTATACACAGTTCCCCCATTTCAGGGCACCTCAATGTTTGGGGCACAGCAATGTCATGTAAATGAAAGTAGTCATGTTTAGTATTTTGTTGCCTATCCTTTGACTGCTTGAAGTCTGCGATTCATGGACATCACCAATTGCTGGGTGTCTTCTCTGGTAATGCACATTGCCAGGCCTGTATTGCAGCCATCTTTAGCTTATGCTTGTTTTGGGGGCTAGTCCCCTTCAGTTTTCTCTTCAGTTTATAAAAGGCATGCTCAATTTGGTTCAGATTGAGTGATTGACTTGGTCACTCAAGAATTTATCATTTTTTAGCTTTGAAGAACTCCTCTGTTGTTTTAGCAGTATGCTGTAGAATGAACCGACATCCAATGAGCTTTGAGGCATTTGTTTGAACTTGAGCAGATAGGATGCGTCCATACACTTCAGAATTCATTATGCTGTTACAATCAGCAGTTGTATCATCAATGAAGATAAGTGAGCCAGTACCTTCAGCAGTCATACATGACCAGGCCATAACACCCCCACCACCGTGTTTCACAGATGAGGTGTATGCTTTGGATCGTGGGCAGTTCCTTCTCATCTCCATACTCTGCTCTTACCATTACTCTGATATATAAGTTAAACTTCGTCTCATCTGCCCACAAACCTTTTTACAGAACTGTGGTTGCCCTTTTAAGTACTTTGTGGCAAACTGTAACCTGGCCATCCTATTTTTCTGGCGAACCAGTGGTTTGTATCTTGCATGGTAGCCTCTGTATTTCTGTTCATGAAGTCTTCTGCGGACTGTGGTCATTGACAAATCCACACCTGACGTCTGAAGAGAGTTTCTGATCTGTCGGACAGGTGTTTGGGAGTTTTTCTTTATTATAGAGAGAATTCTTCTGTCATCAGCTGTGGAGGCATTCCTTGGCCATTAGTGAGCGATTAGTAAACTCACCAGTGCTCTCTTTCTTCTTAATGATGTTCCAAACAGTTGAACAGTCTAAGGTTTAGCTGATATCTCAAACAGTTTTATTCTTCTTACTCAGTCTTCCCCCGGCTTCTTTGACTTTCATTGACTTTGGTCCTCATGTTAATAAACAGCAATAAAAGTTTCCAAAGATGATGGAAAGACTGGAGGAAAGACTAGGTGCTGAGAGCTCTCTTAAACCTGCATTAAGGAGGCATTTAGACACACCTGAGCAGCTCAAAACCCCTGTGAAGCCATGTGTCCCAAACATTAAGGTGCCCTGAAATGGAGGGGACTATGTATAAACACAGCTGTAATTTCTACATGGTGAAACCAAAACGTATAAAATACCCTTTAATAAAATCTGACAATGTGTACTTTAATCACAAGTGATTTTTTTTTCTTTTACAAATCTCAAATGTGGAGTACAGAGGCAAATAAACAAATGATCGGTCTTCATCCCAAACATTATGGTGGGTACTGTATGTGAAAACACCAACTTTAAAGTCTTATATAATTGCTGAGCTCTCATGTCGCACAAGGAGGATCAGTGACAAAGGTCCCATTGCAGTTAAGATGCCTGTAAAATAATGATAGTTGAACGACGCTCAAATATTTTCAAGCCTTTCTGCTGGTTAAGGCAGCAACTGCAGGTTAAATCCCAGCTTGTATCAATTTAACCAACTTCTTGTCAAGCTGAATTTCGGTTTCTACCGCAGGCTTATGACGCCTGAGGTTAATTTGGGAGGCCAAGAACTTGGGCTCCAAATGACCAACCAAGGTTGCATTTAACCCGATTGCCATGTACAGGAGAATTAAATTAGGAGAAACAGGGAACTGCAGCATCCCTGGAGAACATGGAAAGGTGGTGTTTCGGATCAGGAAAGGAAAGAATGGGATTGGTTGAGATACCATTATGAAAGGGATCAAACAGCCCTTCTAATCATGACAATAATTTTTATTCCAGTTAATAATTGAAAAATAAGCAATGTTTACTTGGCATCTAAATCTAATTCAATTCTGACATAAACATCCAAAGCTGACTATGTTATACTGTACTCATCATTATGATCCTTTACCGCCCCTCACGGCAAATTTTATAACAGCTAAAATATGCATCAACCATGTATAATTTTGCAAAGGAAAACTTTCACCTAGTGCAGCTGTAACAGTTTTCGGAAGGTTAATGATGGTTGGAAGCTCTGTCGCAAGGATGTTAGCAATGGGACTTAAATAGCTAACTGAAGGTTAGCCAAATAATTACACAACTGGTTACAGAATAAAGGTACTGAAAACTTGATTAAAAAATCCTTGAAATGCCTTTCTGCACATTGCATAATTGAAAACTGTGCAGTTTAGTTTAATTTCATTTAGAGATACAGCACGGCAACATGCCCTTCAGCCTCATGGGTCCGCACCGACCGGCAATCCCCACACATCAGGGACAATTTTTACATTTACCACGCCAATTAACCTACATACCTGTACGTCTTTGGAGTGTGGGAGGAAACCGAAGATCTCGGAGAAAACCCACGCAGGTCACGGGGAGAACATACAAACTCTCTACAGACAGCACCCGTACTAGGGATCGAACCTGGGTCTCCAGCGCTGCAAGCACTGTAAGGCAGCAACTCTACCGCTGTGCACCGTGCTGCCCACTTACTTTTTGTTACTGCAGAAGCTTTTTTTGCAGTTCCGCAAAGACATCCCTTGTTGGAGCTCTCAAACATTCAGCTTTAGCTTAAAAGCTTAATTCACTTTCAGATTATGTCAAATTCTCGCAATAGTCTTAGAGCTATTCAGTATGGAAACCGGACCTTTGGCATATCTTGCCCCTGTGTAGAGTTACAGTCACAGAACTGTACAGGTGGCAAACAGGCCTTTCAGCCCTTGTCCATACCGGCCAAATTGGCATATTGGGCTCGCCCCATTTGCCTGCATTTGGCCTGTATCCCCCTCAACCCTTCCGATTCATATATATGTCGTAATTGTAACCGCTTCTATTGCTTCCTCTGGCAGCTCATTCCATATATGGTCTGTCAACTGAGTGAAAAAGTTTCCCTCGAGGTCCCTCTTAAATCTCTCCTCTCTCACCTTGAGTATTTGCCCTCTTGTTTTAGAATTCTCTACCCTAGGGAAAAAAAGACTGTGACCATTCACTTTATCAATGATTGTATCTACTTCGACTCCTTAGCTTCCTGCACTCGAAAGAAAATAAAAATCTGAGCCTACCTAGCCTCTCACTGTGTCTCAAACTACAAGTCCAGGGAATATCCTGGAGACATTGTTTCGGCACTTTCAAACTCAATGACTTATTTCCAGCTGATGGGTGATCAGAACTGCACACAGTGCTCCAAGTGCGGTCTCACCAATGACCTGCGCAGCTGCACCATGATGTCCTAACTTTTGGACTCCATACGCTTCCCAATGAAGGCAAGTGTGCCTCAAGGGCCTGTCTCACTCTGGCGACTTTTAAGCGGACTTCCCTCGTCTGTCAATTTTTTGCGGCACTCGCCTGAAAAACCGTGAACTAGAACGGCGAGTGTCAGAGTGGAACACAGACACACACACACACACAAAAACACATCGCAAAGGCGGGGGCCAGGGCAAGCGGGGGGAGCGCTGTCTGAAATTCACACGGTGCAAAGCCAAGGTGATACAGACACACACCACGATGAAGGTTAAGACGGCTAGCACAGTGTACGGCAAGTCCTTTAAAAGAGGGAGGAGAGGAGGGGGTGGGGAGAAGGGGGGAGAAGGGAGGAGTAGAGACACTTTTAAGAAGCAAGACAACTTTTAATAACTGTGAAGTTCAGCGGGCATTTAACATTTTACTTCGGAGTCACGTGAGTGACTACGTGAAGAAGCCCCGCCTGGCGCTGGATCGGCATTACATCAACGGTAAGGAAACGGCCCGCAGGTAAGTAAAATTATTTTACTTCCAGGGCGTTTTCTAAAAACTCCATAGGCTGGTGGGTAAACCAGGAGGAGTTAAAATAAAAATAAAAATGTTTTAAAAAATCGCGGGTAAAACGTGCGTCCCGGGGTGTAGAAAGTCGGGACAGCAGATTATTGCAGAGCCGGTTCCGATACCGGTGGCCGTTGAAATACCCGTTAGTGAGCCTTTGGTTGCTCCACAAACAAAAACTTTGAAAACCCAGTGCCTAAAATGTAAAAGGAAGCTTGAAAGGCCTGAGGTTTCTGAAAGATCCTGAAGGAAAGCCTCTGGCTAAGAATGGATCTAATGGAGAAAATACTCCAAACAATAATCAACCAAGGGTCTAAGTACCCAGAATATTCCCAGGCAGCCCCTGAGGGAGTTCCATATCATGAATATGGTGCCAGTTTGAATTGGGAATTGAAACTCCAGTGCCTGGGATTGGGCTGGAGGTAGTCTCCTTGAACAAGTTTCAGGAGTACCAGGGCTGTATGAGACTGACCCTGAAAGTGGTGTTGTGGTCAGAAGTACCCACCACAATACAAATCCAGGTGTGTCTGAGGGGCACAAAGTTTATACCTGGAGGAGGCGGTGAGGCCATGGAAGGAAACCTGGCGGCCAATGTTAATTATATGGTCTCTCACCTGCCTCAAAAAAGCTGTTATGGTTGAGACAGCAGATTTGGATTTAAACACCTATTTATTGTAAAAGTGCTCGCTTCGGCAGCACATATACTAAAATTGGAACGACACAGAGAAGATTAGCATGCGCAAGGATGACACGCAAATTCGTGAAGCGTTCCAAACACCTCAAAGAAGGTACCTATGGTGAATCCGGCTTTTTGGGCACCAATGTCAGCAATAATGCGGGCGCAGGAATTACGATTCAAAGAATCCTCAAGCTAATTTTGGCATCACTGTCTTTTGGAAGACAAGCTGGAAGGTTGTGGAATGACCAAAGTTCAGAATAAACATATGTTGGGTTTATTCTGCAACTCATTTTTGAGATAAATTACATAAAAAATGGAAGATTGCCATTCGGCCTCTTTTACATCCAAGATTTTCAGGGTTGTGCAGGGCAAGCAATGTTCAAGCTCTTGGTTATTTGTTCGCAGGAAATCTGTCTAAACAAATTAAAGAAATGGATGAAGAGGGAAAAAACTGTTGGCCTTGTGAAACCCTTCAGTTTTGGCCAGAAAGGCTGGTCATATCAGAAGGGGATTTGATTTTGGAGCTGGAACGAGCCGAGGCAGGAGTATGATAAGGAAGAATTACCAGCCAGCACAGCCGAATGTACACCCATTTATTAGGAAAGGAGATAATTTCGTCCAGTTGGAGAGGTACAAAAACTTTATCCTATTAAAGAAGGATGTTGGATGAACCTCAGATTGGTGGTAGACTCCGAATGTTTTATAATGAATGGGAGGTATGGATCCATTGGGACACAATAAGCCTAATCATTCTTTGATGTTTCAGTTCTTGAAAGAATTCAAATTGACAAAGAGGTTAAGAATTTGTGTGAGAAAGGAGTTATTGAGAAAACAGGAGAGGATCCACAACAATTGTATCAAATATTTTCCCCAGACCGAAGAAAGATGGGGGTTGTAGAATCATTTTAGATCTCACACAATTGAATACATTTGTCCAGTAAACATTTAAAATGGACACATTCAACACTGCAATGCAGCTGGTATCAACAGGTTGTTGTATGGCTACAATAGATTGAAGGATGCATATTTTTTGGTCCCAATTCACCATAGTTTCGCAGGTAATTAAAGTTTTATGGATGGACAGCTGTGGCAATACAAGCATTACCTAATGGGTCAATTGGGCAACTAGATGCTAATTCAGCACCTAGATTGTTCACTTTATTGTTGAAGCCAGCACTTGCACTGCTAAGGGCACAAAACACATCGTTATGGCTTATCTAGATGACATTAATTGTTTATGCTAATCAGGAGTCAGCTGAAAATCAGTCTCAGCAACTACAAGCCTGTTTGAGAACTTGGGTTCCTGAGTTATCCAACAAAATCTAAGTTACAGCCATCCCAAACCATGGAATATCTGGGGTTTGTGATTTATTCAGTTACCACGTTGGTAACTTTACCAATGGATAAGGTGATAGATTGACAAATGTGTGTCAGAACCTGATTAACAAACCTTATCCCTCCATCCGAGTAGTGCCAAGGCTATTGGGAAGTTGGTAGCAACATCTCCAGCAGTGGATTTTGGCCCTCTGCATTACCAAAATCTTCAAAGGGCAAAAACTCAAGTGCTTATTCAACGAGCAGGCCATTTGATAGGCCAATGCAATTGCCAAAGGAAATTTATCAGAATTACATTGGTGGATTGAGAATGTTCCACAAGCTGCTTAGAACATTTGGTCGTCAGCCAGTGGTGTTTTGCAAACTGACGCAAGTTCTCTCGGATGGGGGGGGGGACGGATTATGAGACCAGCTGCGGGGGCAGATGGGCTGTCCTAGAGGATTTTTTGCTCCAAACATATGGTATTAATTATTTGGAGCTACTGGGAGCATTTATGGATTAAAAGCTTATTGTTCTACATTAAAGATTTACATGTCCATACACAAATAGACAATACCACAGCTGTGGCATATATCAATCACATGGGTGGTGTCAGATCATGTGATCATCTGGTAACCAGATGTGGCAATGGTGTATTGGAAAAATATTTGGTTCAGCTATTTATCTCCCAGGAAGAGACAATGTTGTGGCAGACAAAAGATCATGAATATTTAAAGACAATACAGAATGGATGTTATCCACAAATTTTCAAAAATATTGTCAGTCGGTATGGAGTACCGTACATTGATCTGTTTGCATCTAGATTGAATCACCAATTGCCCAAATACGTGTCTTGGGAACACGATCCAGGGGCAGTAGCGGTGGATGCTTTCTCGCTAAAGTGGGGGAATACGTTTTTATGCTTTTCCCCATTCTGTCTGATTGGGCAATGTCCCAAGGAAATAGCGCAAGACGCTGCCAAAGGCATTATTGGTGGTGCCAAAATGGGCCTACGCAGTCATGGTTCCCATTGATGCTTAAAATGATTGTTGAACCATGTATGACAAATCCCAGTTGCGACAATCTGTTGACACAACCAGTAACAAAAGAAATTCGTCCATTGCATGATCATATGAATTGTTTATCTGCAGGTTCTGACCAGACCATTGCAAGAGTTGAACTGTTGGACAGGACCATGGTTGTATAGATGTAGCTTAGAGGAATAGCACTAAAAAAAAACACAATTTTTGTCGCATATAACAAAATGGGAAGTTTTGTACACAGTCAAAGATATCTTATCATACTGCAAACATTTCAAATGTTTTGGAGTTCCTTGCTGGGCTACACTTGAGCATTTGAGCTATAGTGTCATTTATTGTGCTTGTAGTGCATTGTCATCCTATTTAGGACATATTTCTGATCGGGATTCAGTAGGGTCTCACCCATTAATATCCCGATTCATGAAAGGTATTTTAATTAAATCCTCCCAAGCCCAGATATACAGAAATTTGGGATGTTAGCATTGTTCTCATTTTGCTGAAACAATGGGCTCCAATTACTTCAGTGTCTTTGCAGAAATTAACATTTAAGGTGGTTATGTTAATGGCATTGGTATCAGCTCAAAGAGTACAAACTTTGCAATTATTACGGTTGGATTGCATGCATGTGACTACAGATAACATTGTGTTTATGTTTATGACCTGATCAAACAAAGCAGACCAGGGAGAACTGGAATTAAGGTAATGTTTAAAGCGTATCCTATTGATGAAACACTGTGTGTAGTTAAGCATTTAACTCAATACATTGAGGTAACCAAAAATCTCAGAGGTTCTGAGAAAGCTTTATTGATAACACACAAAAAGCCACATATAAAGTTCAGTTCAAACCATTTCTAGATGGTTAAAACAGGTTTGGGTCTAGCAGGAATAGACACTGATGTGTTTAAATCTCACTCCACTAGGGCGGCAGCTGCGTCTGCGGCGAAGGTACAGGATGTACCACTCGATAAAATTTTAAAGGCCGCTGGGTGGTGTAGAGTAGAAACATTTTCAAAGTTCTACAATAAACCTGTTGTCACGGTGCCAGGATTTGGACACATAGTACTGGGTTCTCTTTAAATGCTTGCTTTGTTTTATATTATCAATTTATATTATCGATTTATGTTATCATTGACATCATTTGTCAATTTTCTTTTTGTAATTTTCCCCTGGGATAGAGGGGTTATTATTTTAAAAAAGTTGTTCTTTTTTATGGCTAAAAGACTTATTACATAAATTTTAACAATGTCTTAAAATACTATTTACTCACTACTGTGTTGACTAAACAGAGAGTCGTATGGAATGAATTTACGACATAAAAAACACAGAGCTTTAAAATCTTCACAGTCACTCACGTGACTCCGAAGTAAAATAGTAAGATTAAACAAGAACTTACCTGTTCGAAGTTTGATCTTTATTTTATGAGGAGTTACGATGAGGGATTACGTGCCCTCCACTCCCAACCCTCATAATATAAATGATTATCTGGTAGTTCTAGTCTATTTTTGAGCCTTACTATCTTACTCCGGCTATTGGTTCTGTGTTTTTCATGCCGCTGCTTTGAAGTATGCCGATCCAGCGCCAGGCGGGACTTCTTCACGTAATCCCTCATCGTAACTCCTCATAAAATAAAGATCAAACTTCGAACAGGTAAGTTCTCGTTTAATCTTACTATTACCGGTCAGTTATCCTTGGTTCTGAAAACCCGTGCTTACGTTTTTTTCACGCCAATGAGCCAATGAAAATGCCCACTCAGCAAAGGAGATTAACTTAAACTACCTACAACTACTTCAACTACCTATAACTACATGGCGACCCCACTACAACTACAAAAGTATTGATTTTCTCCATGGCGACATGTTGAAAAATGTATGGCGACCATACTGAGGCTATGACTAGTTCCCAGAATGTGGGAACTCCTCGCGACCATGATGGAAACTCACCAGAGACCACCAGTGAACATGTGGTGACCATGTGGCGATCATGTGGCGAGCGCAGAGTCTCCTGCACTCGCCTAAGTGGGACAGGCCCTTTACATCTTCTTCACCACACTGTTACCTGACCTGCCACTTTCAGGGAACCAAACACCTGTACTCCTAGATTTCTCTGTGTGACAACTTTCTACAGGGCTCTACCATTTACTGTGCAAGTCTCGCCCTGCCCAAATTGTAACACCTCACACCTGTCAGCGTTAAATTCCATTTGCCATTGCCTGCCCATCTTGCATTTGATCTAGACCCTGTTGTAAACTTAAATATCATTCCTCACCGTTCACTATACTACCAATGTTGGTGTCATCTCCAAATGTACTAGTTCCTTTGCACTCAAAGGGAGGTTGAAATCTTCCACCAAACTACCCCATTATTCATACAGCAATCTGCAATCTCTCCACACTTCTAATTCATGCTAACTATTTGGAGACCTATAATACAGTCCCATCAAAATGTTAATTTCCTTCCTGCTTCTAAGTTCTATCCATATGGACTTACTAGATGACTTTTGGAAATAAACACAGAAAAATGTGAATTATTTTCTTTGGAGCATCAAAAGCTAAGGGGAGACCTGTTAGAAGAATATAAAATTATGAGAAAAAAAGTAGACAGTCAGATCATTTGTCCCAGAGTCAAAATGTCAAGGTCTACAGGGCATAGCTTTAGCCTGTTCATTGCCAAGTTTTTTTCCCCCACTATTGGCCATGACCCCAGTATATAGGGGTGGCACTGAACAGGTAAAGGTGGGAGGGGCAAAATTTAAAAGAGGTGTGCAGGGGGGCAGATACAATTGCAGCATTTAGCAGGCTTTTAGATAGGCACATAGATATGGATCACGTGGGCTCAGGAGATTAACTTGGCATCATGTTCGGCTGAAAGGCCTGTTCCTTTGCTGTACTGTTCTATGTTCTAGGTTATTACCGGGAAACCTTAAAGATGAAATGTCTAGAAAAAATATTTTAAAATTAAGTTTCAATGAAACTGAACTGCTTGAGTTAACAGGACAACACACTTGAAATGTGAATGCTGTATCTGGCAACAAATCAGCCTGGATCTTTCCACTTCAAGCAAATGCAGTTCTTTTTGCTGCCAAACAAGAATTTCACAGTAACGTTCATTATTGTTAACATAATAGGCCTGTCAAAAAGGTTTGATGCCTGGCACCAAAATCTCACACAATGCCCAGCTCTGTAATTGTGGTAAATTAATTTTCAGTTTTGATTTACTTTGATTGGTCTACCAGAGCAGTTTTGTGCAGGATCCAAATGCAATTCTAATCTTGAAATTTAAAACATTACTGCAGATACTGGGAAACTGACATAAATAAGAAAAACACCCATCTTCTGTGGAAACCAATAGTTTCAATAGAGTTAATAGTTCATGTTGAACACACTATGTCAGATCCGAGGGCAACATTGTGGTGCAGCGGTAGAATTGCTGCCTTGCAGCGCCAGAGATCCAGGTTCAATCCTGACTACGGGTGCTGTCTGTACCGAGTCTGTACATTATCCATGACCACGTGGGTTTTATCCGGCTGATTCGGTTTCCCCCCCATGTGGCAAAGAAGTGCAGATTTGTAGGTTGTGTAGTAAGGAACTGCAGATGGTTGTGTTAAAGAAGGAACTGCAGATGCTGGAGAATCGAGGGTTACACAAAAAGCTGGAGAAACTCAGCGGGTGCAGCAGCATCTAAGGAGCGAAGGAGATAGGCGACGTTTCGGGTCTCGACCCTTCTTCAGACTGAAGAAGTGTCTCGACCCGAAACGTCGCCTATCTCCTTCGCAGTCAGGACTATGTCAGATACAGTTCCACACTGTATCTCCAAATTCTAAACTAAACTGATTTACAATCCTTCAAAGGAAATGCTTTTCCCATAAATCCCATAAAATATGATCATGGGGAACTGTGGCAATGGAGAGGGCCGAATATTCTCAAGCAATACTGGATCCAGACATAAAACTGTCTGGAGCAACAAGTAGATTGATCTTCCACAGCAGAGAATGTAGTCCAAGAAAGAAGAAAACACAGACACTACAAATGGCAATGAGTCACCATCTCACCAACTGTACAGACCTAGTTAAAGGAAACGTTTGAGCAGGGTTCCAGACCCGAAGCGTCACCCATCCTTTTTCTCCAGATATGCTGCCAGACCCGCTGAGTTACTCCAGCACTTTGTGTCTATTAAAGGAAATGACCACAGCAAGCCATGCATTTCTGGTCTCCCTCCGGTGACAAGCAGATAGGTAGTACCTTTGCACCATATATAATGTTTGTTAACATATGCTTGCTCCAGACACTTTATAGACAAGATCCACTCTTCTACTGTGTGAGGACTTGAAGCCACGTGTGCCATCAGAAACTCTCTCGGAGATGCTCCCTGCCCCGCGGTATTAGTCCAGTATTTTACGCCTATCATCTCTGCACTCTTTGGGGCTTACAAAATCTTTCCTGTAGCAGGATGATCAAGACTGAACATAACACTCCAAATGCAGCTTCACCATGTCTTGTACAACTGCAACATAACATCTCAACTTCTATACCCAATAACTTGTCTATGCGGCTCATAATTTTACACACAAACTAGATCGATGAGCAATCGGAAGAAGGATTATGGGCATTTAATGCAAAGCTTTTCAACAGGTGCTTCAATATATCTGCCAACATGAAAGATCTGTGCACGGAAACAACATCTCGTTTGTAAAGGGATTGAAGTGGTACCTGATGGAATGCGAGTAGTCCATCCTTTGAGTCAGGCACTGACTGAACAGGTACATTCTGACACAAGAATCCTAAGAGCAAGGAGATTTCCTTCATACTTCTCCAACAACATACGAGAACCATTTGGGCAGTAACCTGGCAGGAACGGCCATCTGCATCTGTATATGGTAAAGAGAGAGAAGTGTGAAAAATCACACATGACTTGCGTCAACCCCCACAGTAACAGATACTGACAGCATTCCCTATCCATCTTCTCACTATTTTGAGGCACTGCCGACATCCATTTATTTTTAAACCATTGAAAAGTTATATGAACAGCATATGTAATCCCAAATTAAAAATCTCCATCCTTAATGCATTTTAAATTAATTCTAAATAGGATGTTCCACACCATGCCCATTCCCCAACTCACAAAAGTAAAACAGAATTTCACTAGCACCATTGTTGTTATCTATTTGGAGGTATTGTGAATAACTCATTACAAGTTTATAAACACAATATTGTTGATAGAATAATTTGGCCATCACATCAAAACATGTTAGCCACAGTGGCACTGAACATAAAATGAGACTGCAACTACCTAAAAGAAACATTTATTACCACTGAATGGAAAAACAAAAGTTTAACAGAAAATATACAGTACAATGTTCTCCAATTGGAGGCGTGGGTTAGGGTAGCACAGTGGCGCAACGGTAGAGTTGCTGCCTTACAGCGCTTGCAGCGCCAGACACCCGGGTACGATCTCGACTACAGATGCTGTCTGTACGGAGTTTGTACGTTCTCCCCGTGACCTGCGTGGATTTTCTCCGAGATCTTCGGTTTCCTCCCACATTCCAAAGACGTACAGGTGGCTTGGTATCAGTATAAATTGTCCCTAGTGTGTGTTAATGTGCGGGGATCATTGGTCAGTGCAGAATTGGTGGGTCTAAGGTTCTGTTTCTGCGCTGTATCTCTAAACTAAACTACAAAAATGTTATTTTCCACAAATCATTGGACAGGTTCAGAGACCGATCCAACTGTGGAACAGCTCATCATTTAATTTTTTTCTCTTAAGTTCACAACCAAAGAGAAAGTTAAGCAAAATATCTAAATGAAGATTAAAAAAAAATATTCTCCCTTATTTTCTGGAATTAATTCTATCAGGATGATGACATTCAAATAATAATTTTGAATTATAGCAAACATTTAACTCAGGATCCTTTCTGAAAACATTCTTCAGGGGGTTACACAAAAAGCTGGAGAAACTCAGCGGGTGCAGCAGCATCTAAGGAGCGAAGGAGATAGGCGACGTTTCGGGTCGAGACCCTTCCTCAGACTGGTCAGGGATCAGGGAAACGAGAGATATAAACAGTGATGTGGAGAGATAAGGAACAATGAGTGAAAGATATGCAAAAAAGTATTGATGATAAAGGAAGCAGGCCATTGTAAGCTGTTTGTGGTGTGAAAATGAGAAGCTAGTGCGACTGGGGGGGGGGGGGGGAGATGGAGAAGGAATGTCAGGGCCAGAGGGCTGAGGGAGAGGGGGGGGGGGAGGCAGTCTAGGTTAACAGGGCCCCGACCACCTTCACCTGTCCCTTCACCTCCCCCTTCCACTCCTTTCAGGGACCCAAGCAGTCATTCCAAGTCCGACAGAGGTTCACCTGCACCTCCTCCAACCTCATCTACTGCATCCGTTGCTCCAGATGCCAGCTGATCTACATCGGTGAGACGAAGCGGAGGCTGGGCGATCGTTTCGCCGAACACCTCCGCTCGGTCCACAATAACCAACCCGACCTCCCGGTGGCTCAGCACTTCAACTCCCCCTCCCACTCCGTATCCGACCTCTCGGTCCTGGGCCTCCTCCACGGCCAGAGTGATCAACACCGCAAGTTGGAGGAACAGCACCTCATATTCCGCTTGGGGAGTCTGCATCCTCTGGGCTTAAACATTGAATTTTCTCAATTCTGTTAACCCAGACTGCCTCCCCCCCACCTCTCCCTCAGCCCTCTGGCCCTGACATTCCTTCTCCATCTCCCCCCCCCCCCGAAGGGTCTCGACCCGAAACGTCGCCTATCTCCTTCGCTCCTTAGATGCTGCTGCACCCGCTGAGTTTCTCCAGCTTTTTGTGTAACCCTCGATTCTCCAGCATCTGCAGTTCCTTCTTTAACAATTCTTCAGGGGGTTTCTAGTTGGTGAATTTTTCTTTTGAGTTAATAGATAATTAGATTAGTTTGTTCGATGGAGTTGTGTTGAACGGATTCAAGAGAATTATCCCAAATTCGAGGTTTACATGATGACGGATCATGAACAATATCAGGCGTTAGAGCACCACCCAGTGCCTCTAACTGAGAATTGAAGAGAAACAAAAAAAAAACCAAATAAAACCATGAGAGGAATAGGTCAGGTAGATGCACAGAGCCTCTTGCCCAGAATCAGGGCCAGACTTAGGCGGTGAGGGGCCCAATTGGGAACAATTTTGGTGAGCCCCAGGTTCCCAGTCAAGGTCTGTAGAATCATAGAATTATAAATAAAGTCTGTTATTATCTTTATATCTCTATGGTAGAATGCAAAGTAATCAAAATGTATGCTTAAAAAGTTCCTGCGACTTAATGGACCAAACAGATCTAAGCAACATTTTAATATAAAATTGCATTCATGTAAGCCTACAAGTAACAAACAAAATGTGTAGATCACCTCTGAAAAGTACATAGTTACAATACCACTTGTTTTAGTGACAGTGAAATTTTAAAAAAAGTTATTTAATTAAATAGATCCTGGAAAACCAATAACCATTGGCGAAAAACCAGTCCCGGCATTACATTTTGGGCTTCAGTCCCATCCTACCCTTTGGGCTTCTACCCCATCCTAACTTAGTTGTGTGTGTTAGTTGTCTGTGCGTTATGTGTGTGGGAGGGAGGGAGAGAAGGGAGGGAGGGAAGGGAGGGAGGGAAGGGAGGGAGGAGATAAGGGAGGGAGAGAAGGGAGGGAAGAAGGGAGGAAGGACAGAAGGGAGGGAGGGAAGTAGAGAAAGAAGGGATGCAGCGAAGGAGAGAAGGGAAAAGAGAGAGAGGAAGGAGGGAGGGAAGGGGAGAAGGGAGGGAGGGAAGAAGGGAAGGGAGGGACGGAAGGGAAGGAGTGAAGGGAGGGAGGGATGAAGGGACGGAAGGGAAAGAGTGAAGGGAGGGAGAGGGCCAGCGGCGGGAGCGGATGCTGGGGTCCGGGCAGACGGGTGTGAGCTGAGGCCGATGTTTGTAAACGTTGCTCCAACCCCCGGCCCGGCCCTCCCTGTAATGTTCACCGCGTCTCCCCAGGGAGAGAGAGGTGGGGAACCGGGGCTGTGTGCATGAAGCGCGGCGAGTGGAGGGGCGGGAACGCTGCCCTGGGACCGTGAATGAACAATCCACCTCCCCCTCTCCCCCTTCTCCATTCCCCCTCACACCCCCTCCCCGTCAACCCCTTTGTTCCACCTCCACCCCTCTACTCTCTCTCCGCCCCTCTCTCCCCCCTCCACCCAGGGTAGATCTACCCGAGCCGAGAGTAATTACTCTAGCGCGGGCCCAATTGGGAGCAATCGGTCCAATCGGCTTAAGGCCGGCCCTGCCCAGAGTAGGGGAAATCATGAACCAGAGGACCAGAGGTTTAAGATGAAGGGGGAAAGATTATCAAGGCATCTGAGGGGTGACTTCTTCACGCAAAGCGTGGTGAGTGTATGGAACGAGCTGTCAGAGGAGGGAATTGAAGCCAAGACTATCGCAAAGTATGAGCAGCAATTAGACAGCTACATGGATAGGACAGGTTTAGCGGAATATGCGCCCATGCAGGCAGGTGGGGCCAGTGTAGATGGGACATGTTGGTCGGTATGGGCAAGTTGGGCTGAAGGATCTGTTTCCTCACTGTATGACTCTATGGTTTATGAGATAATAGAAACATAGAAAATAGGTACAGGTGTAGGCCATTCAGCCCTTCGAGCCAGCATCGCCATTGAATATGATCATGCCTGATCATCTAAATTCAGTAACCCCATTCCGGCTTTTTTCCCCATATCCACTGATTCACTTAGCCCTAAGAGCTAAATCTAATTCTTGAAAACATCCAGTGAATTGGCCTCGCCTCTGTCGCAGAGAATTCCACAGATTCGCAACTCTCTGGGTGAAAACATTTTTCCTCATCTCAGTCCTAAATGGCCTACCCCTTATTCTTAAACTGTGAACCGTGGATCTGGACTCCCCCAACATTGGGAACATTTATCCTGCATCTACCCTGTCCAATCCTCTAAGAATTTTATATGTCCCTATATGATCCCCCTTCACTCTGCTAAATTCCAGCGAATACAATCCCAGTCGGCCCATTCTTTCAACTTGCGTCAGTCCCGCCATCATCGTTATAAACCTGGTGAACCTATGCTGCACTCCCTCAATAGCAAGAATGTCCTTCCTCAAATTAGGAGACCAAAATTGCACACAATACTCCTGGTGCGGCCTCACCAGGGCCCTGTACAACTGCAGTAGGACCTCCTTGCTCCTACACTAAAATCCTCTTGCAATGAAGACCAACATTGGCTTATTTCACTGCCTATTGTACCTGCATGCTTACTTTCAGTGACTGATGTACAAGCGCACCCAGGTCTCCTTGCACCTCCCCTTCTCCTAATCTGATACCATTCAGATAATAATATGCCGTCCTTTTCTTGCCACCCAAGTGGATAACCTCACATTTATCCACATTATACTGCATCTGCCATGCTTCTGCACACTCACCCAACCTATCTAATTCACCCTGCAGACTCCAGGCATCCTCCTCGCAGTTCACACTGCCACCCAGCTTTGTGCCATCCGCAAATTTAGAGTTGTTACATTTAATTCCCTCATCTAAATCGTTAATATATATTGTAAACAACTGGAGTCCCAGCACAGAGCCTTGGGGCACTCCACTTGTCACTGCCTGCCATGCTGAAAAGGACCCGTTAATTCCTACTCTTTGCCACCTGTCTACCAACCAGTTCTCTATCCATGTCAATACCCTACCCCCAATACCATGTGCTCTAATTTTGCCCACTAATCTCTTGTGTGGGACTTTGTCAAAGGCCTTTTGAAAGTCCAGATACACCACATCCACCCGCTCTCCTTTATCCATTCTACTTGTTTCATCCACAAAAAATTCCAAAAGATTAGTCAAGCATCAGCTGATTAAGCAGCTAAAAACAAAATAAATCATTCTTCACATGGAGCAGCACATTCTTGGAGCAGGAAGTTGGATACTAATACCCCTGTCCCATGGTACGAGTTCATTCCAAGAGCTCTCCTGAGTTAAAAAAAAATCTAACTCATGGTAAGCACGGAGAATAAACGTAGCGGGTATGTCGGAGCTTGGGGACGTCTCTTAGCAGCTCGTTACGCTAACGGCAGGTACTCAGGAAGACTCGCTAACGGCAGGTAAGCACGGGAACACTCGTGAAGATTTTAGAGCATGTTGAAAAATGTCCACAAGAGCCCCGAGTACCGACGAGTAGCCATTACCGTAAATCTCTGAGTTCGAATCAGGCAAACTCGGGAGAGCTCTTGGAATGAACTCGAACCGTGGGACAGGATGGAACAATACAAATCGTTTGGACTGGGGCTGCAATGCAATTTGCAGTGATTGCGCTGATCCTTTAAGAAACCACCAGATGGCATGCAAGGGCGAAAATAAACTGCTTCAAACTGGCTCGAGAGGAAGGTAACACTCTATTGTTCACCTGGGGTTTCGTTTTTATCGGGAATGCCACTGGGCAGATTTTAAAAAAAATTAAAGATTAAAAAAGCAGAATGAGTTAGATTTAAAAAAAATCAAAAAACCAGTATCTTTTTAAAACTCTGCCCCTTCTCTCAGATCAGAAATTATGCCGTTGAAAGAAATATACTTGATTTGTAGAGTCAGTCATACAGCACGGAAACAAGCCCTTCGACCATCTTGTCCATGCCGACCAGGGTGCCCCATCTACTCTAGTCCCACCAGCCATACTCCACTAATCCTTTCCTATCTATGCACCTGCCCAAAGGGCTTTTAAATGTGGTTATAGCACCTGCCTCAACTATCTCCTCTGTCAAACTAACACTATTTGATAATGCATCGTGGTGAATGATAGAAAAGGATGAAAGATGATAGATGAAAAGTCATAGAGAAAACCACATGGTTTCAAGGGCTAGTTCTTCTCCTTCATAGTTCAAGAGCATCCATGCATTATACTCCAAATAAGATTACACAGCACGCTGACAGGGTTTGATGGTATACATTGAACCTTGACCTGGAGAGCTTGGAAAGAAATTGGCACAATCTTAGGATAAGCAATAGACCAAGTAGACATGAAATGCTGGAGTAACTCAGCGGGACAGGCAGCATTCCTGGAGAGAAGGAATGGGTAACGTTTCGGGTCAAGACCCTTCAAGAGGTTAATTCCTGGGATGGCGGGACTGACATATGATGAAAGAATGGAGTGACTAGGCTTGTATTCACTGGAATTTAGAAGGATGAGAGGGGATCTCATAGAAACATATAAAATTATCAAGGGATTGGACACGCTAGATGCAGGAAACATGTTCCCGATGTTGGGGTAGTGCACAACCAGGGGCCCCAGTTTAAGAATGAGGGTAGGCCATTTAGAACTGAGATGAGAAAAAACTTTTTCACACAGAGTTGTGAATTTGTGGAATTCTCTGCCTCAGAAGGCAGTGGAGGTCAATTCACTGGATGCATTTAAAAGAGTTATGGGCCTGTTCCACTTAGGCGACTTTTTAGGCGACAGGCGGAGGATGATGGCTGACTTTAGTGGAGCGTCACAACGGCTGGGAAGGCGGATGAAGGCTGCAACAGAAAAAGGTCTCCAGTTGTCTTGGACTCCATGCCACTGGATCCTGACCCAGATCTGTCAAGGACCGTGGGGTAGCTGTCTGTGTACCAGTCTCCCCACGTTAAACAAGGGCACATACAGGCGTCCCCCATGAGAGGACAGTCATGCACGTTTGGAGTGACTGCCGATGAGGAGTTACTATGGACATTGAAATTCCTGGGGAGTTGCAGCACAACTTCTTCAGAAGCCTATTTAATTGTGGCCAAATTATATCATGGCCTTCTAATTTTCTTCTCTCAATTGGTTCACAATCGAAGAAAAAGGTATTGAAACAATCCACCTTTACAGATCAAAAGGAAGTTATGGCTCTCTTTTCCAATAACAAGTGTAGCAATGCCCAATACAGGACTGCCAAGTGTACCTGCTGCAGTTACATTTTTATTTCAGATATGAATTTCCTGAATATAAATTCCACTGCTGCCACAGTAGAACTCCACAAACTATTGGCCCAAGCTTCCGAATCACGAGTCCAGTAATTTGAATCACTAGTCCAGTAATTTAACAATTGTCCTTTAAAATAAACCTTATTTGTTACAATGTTAATTGTTAATCAAAAATGCTTCTCTCAAGAATATTAAGCATTTTCTAATCAACTCTCTTCTGTAAGCTAAGTCAGAACTGTTTTTTTGGGCAGCATTCAGTGCTGACTGCCCCTGATTTGTTTTTGCAAGACTTTCATATCAATTCTGAAACTTTAATAAATAAACGCTGAGAAGAATATAGGACTTTGTTACCGGTCATTGTCATGCTTAAATCTTCAGCAGGATTGCAGTCACCAGGAAGATTTCTACTTGTTTCTTTGTCTTCATCACTTTTCATCACTTTCACTTGTGCAAAGTAATCGTTTGTGTCCCGTGGTTTTATTTCACTTATAATCTTATGCAGGTTTTCAGCAGTCTCTGTTTAGGAAACATAATACCATCACTCTGAATCAATCAATCTGAATCGTTATGCAAACAGCCTGAAGAAAAGTCCTAATCCGAAATATTGCCTATCCATGTATTCCAGGAACGCTGCCTGACCCACTGAGTTAATCCAGCAAATGGTTATCCATGATTAGGAAGGAACTGCAGATGCTGGTTTAAATCGAAGATAGACACAAAATGCTGGAGTAACAGGCAGCATCTCTGGAGAGAAGGAATGGGTGATGTTTCGGATCAAGACCTTTCTTCAGAATGTTTATGCATTACAGAGGAGAAAGCAAATAGAAATATACAAAGAGCAGTTAAAGCAGGTCCTCACTCGATAATCCTTGACATTTAGAAGGGAAATAATGATAGTCAGGAACTACACGCTAGATAGACCCAAAATATTGGAGTAACTCAGCATGTCAGGCAGCATCTCTGGAGAAAAGGAATTGGCGATCTTTCGGGTTGAGACCCGTCTTCAGACTCCAGTCTCAACCTGAGATGTCACCGATTCCTTTTCTCCAGAGATGTTGCCTGACCCGCTGAGTTACTCCAGTATTTTGTGTTGTTTTCAATGATGTTATTGCTGTGGCTCACAGAGAATTGATGGGGTTAGACTTTAGACATAGAGTGTGAAGCAGCCCCTTTGGACCACCGAGTCCGTGCCAACCAACAATCCCCCCGTATATAATGTGGGTGGAAACCGGAACATCCAGAGGAAACCAATGCAGGTCACAGGGAAAACGTACAAACTCCATACAGACTGCACGCGCAGTCAGGAACAAACCCAGGTCACTGGCGCTGTAAGGCAGCAACTCGATCGCTGTGCCGCTGTGCCGCCAAAATCTAGGTTAGTCTAAAAATGATGGGATTAGTTTATTTAAAAAGACGTTAACTGTCTGAGAATGGGTTTGCTGAAGACAGTGCCAAAGAACAGCTAAGACAGACACAAAAAGCTGGAAAACCTAGCGGGACGGGCAAGAATGAATGGGTGATGTTTCGGCTTAAGACCCTTCTTAGGACTGATGAACTCAAAGTTACATCTGATAAGAACCTAAAAGTACTTTGAACAACAATCACTTCAATAATAAGAAGGTACTCTATACATCCTGGTCATCCTATGTAGATAAGGAAGCCTGGTTTCAGCAGCGTCTTCTGTGTGAAAGCCGTTAGTTAAATGTCCAGTGTCTTTTGTCTGCTAGTTGTGTTCAGTCTTTTAGTTGTAATTCCATAGTTTGTGTTTTGTTAGTTATAATATGTTCGGTTTTAGTAAAGCTCTGCTGATATTTTAATGCTTTGTTCTGATGCCGTATAACAGTCGTGCCCAAATAGAAAGTTTTAAATGCTACCACTGGACTCGGCAAACCATTGAGAATTCAGGGATCTTCGTTTATCAATACCATAGAATAAAGGAGGAAATCTAACTGCAACTTCTGAATTATTAAGTTGCTGTTAAATAGAGAAATCTAGACTAAATTGCTCCTCCACAGGATAGACTATTTTGCAGCCTTCCGTAGCATGGTCAGTCGAATCAATGAACCTTTCCTGCAAAAAAGCCTGAACCTGCAATGGCACATTGCATGAGAAGCATAAATAGCACTCAAAAATCATAACTACTAGTCCTAACTTTTAAAAGTTATATTAATGGATTTTGAATTTCTCAATGCTAACTCAAAATTGAGATCTTAAAAACAATAATGATTTAAATCATTAGAGTTTTTCACTGTGTCAAAACACAGGGCAGCACGGTGGTGCAGTGGTTGAGTTGCAGCCTTACAGCGCCGGAGACCCGGGTTCGATCACGTCTAATGGTGCTGTCAGTACGGAGTTTGTACGTTATCCCCGTGACCTGCGTGGATTTTCTCCAAGAAGTTCGGTTTCCTCCCACACTCCAAAGACGTACAGGTATGCAGGTAATTATTTCTATCGCTCCATAGGTGCTGCTGCCTCACCCACTGAGTTTCTCTAGCATTTTTGTCTACCTTCAATTTTCCAGCATCTGCAGTTCCTTCTTAAACAGGTATGTAAGTAAATTGGCTTGGCAAATGGAAAATGTGTCCCTAGTGTGTGCAGGATTGTGTTAATATGTGGGGATCGCTGGCCGCCGCAGGCGCAGACCCGGTGGGCCGAAGGGCCTGTTTCCGCTCTGTATCTCTAGACTAAACCAAAATGACATCTGCCTTACTTTCAATTTCAGGGTTGGCACAGTGTCACAGTGGTAGAGCTGCTGCCTTACAGCACCACGGGTTTCTCCAGGTGCTAGTTAGGGTAGTTAATCAGAGGGTAGTTCATGATTGATTGAATGAATAAGTTTATTGGTTAAGTATGTACACATACAACAAATTTGCCTTGGTGCTCTGCTCGCAAGTATCAATATGACATACAGTAAACCATCAAGAATAAAACATAAAACATTAAAACATTATAGTTTAAACATGTGAATGCAATGAAATACCAGAGCAAAAGGAGGCTATCTGTGGAGCTCATTGCCACAAAGGGCTGTGGAGCACAAGTCAGTGGATATTTTTAAGGCAGAGGTAGACAAATTCTTGATTAGAACGGGGGTCAAGGGTTATGGGGAGAAGGCAGGAAAACAGGATTAAGAGGCAGAGAACCGCCATGATTGAATGGCGGACTAGACTCGATGGGCCGAATGGCCTAATTCTACACCTATAACTTGTGAACTTGTGGTACAGTTTCCTTCCATAGACGTACATGTTTGTAGGTTAATTGGCTTTGGTAAAATTGTAAATTGTCCCTAGTGTGCAGGATAGTGTTAGTGTACGGGGTGATCATTAACTAGCGTGGACTCCGTGGGCTGGAGGGCCTGTTTCTGCGCTGTAACTCTAAAGTCTAATGTAATAATTATTTGTCAGACAAAAACACGTTAGCTCGGTTTACTGTCCTTGTAAATTATTTGTATTTTACTGCCCAATGGCATCACTGCAACTAGACGCAGAAAGTTTCCCCTGACACCTGACTATATCTACACTGGGAACAGAAAAAAAATCACTATATCTAGTGGTTGTTTAAGAAGGAACTGCAGATGCTGGAAAATCGAAGATAGACAAAAATGCTGAAGAAACTCAGCGGGTGAGGCAGCATCTATGGTGCAAAGGAAATAGGCAATGTTTCGTGCCGAAACATTGCCTATTTCCTTCGCTCCTTAGATGCTGCCTCACCCGCTGAGTTTCTCCAGTATTTTTGTCTACTATATTTAGTGGGCAAGGTTTACAAGGACAGCTGTAAGTACTGATGGTTTGTGACTGACTAGCAGATTCTATGTTAATGTGTTGCTCTGAGCTTCTTCCTTTATTAACTGCAATAGCTTACCGAGATCTGCATCCATTGGAATTAGCCCTTCTGGTGAGGAGCTCTGACAAATAGGAGATACCACTGTCGACAGATGAAAGGCCATTGAAATCAGCCCTTCTACAATCTGCCGCCATTCTGCTATTTTTGTGACGGACCTGGAAAAAAAAATTGAAACGCACTATTACTGTTTACAGAATAGCTGCTTTTCATAAACAATCAGGCTGTGAGCGGTTGGTGAGTATTTAAGGATTTAGTCAGCTAATAGTGTTGGTACGTGTTCACATCTGCCCTTTATAACCGTATCCAAATATTAACTTGAGCTCTCTACAACTCATACTTTAAAGTAAATTACAAAAAGCACATGTATCATATAAATGACAAATAGTTATATGATGCACTGGTAGCATTCCTCTATTCGACTGTTGATTGGGTTTGCAACAACTGGAGGGCCAGACACCACCTCCCACATGACATCGATGTAAGCACGTAGCTGTTACAAATATGCCTGTCTGCCTTGCCTTTAATGGTCACAAAGGGTGACCAAGTTAATATTTGGCTCAACTTGGGACACAATAGGGAAGTAATAAATTGCCCACATTTGGCACACAAGTAGTAAACCTGGCTAGATATGAGCAGTTACAAAAATCAAGTTGACATAACAGTTCCACTTAGGTAGCAAATCTTCCAATGTGTGAAGCAATGTCAGAGGTCACACAATTTTATTCATGACCATTTACTGAAGTTGAACACTTTAAGTTGCGTTTTTTTAATTTGATGTGGAAAGTGGGTGGGGATGGGGGGAGCAAGGGAATGGCAAGAAAGAAGAAAGATACTTGATGATTACCCATTTCTTTTGCATGGTCTCTCAGTAGTATATAAGTGGTTTGCCACTGCTACATGGGTGGTTTTAAACTGCTACACGGGTGGTTTTAAATTGAATAAGGGGGGTGCGCTGTCAAATGAGATAGTCGACGATGGAGTTAAAGGGAAAGAGAGTAAAGGGATGGTTAATGACCCCACAATTAACGGGAAAGGAAGCTCACAAAGCGATAGGAGAGTATGGCCAAGTGTAATAGGGATCGATGTGAAAGGTGAGATGCGTAAGGAATTAAAAGTATTGTATATGAATGCGCGAAGTATAAGAAGTAAAATAGATGAGCTTGCGGCTCAGTTAGAGGTTGGTAGATATGACACTGTGGGGATTACTGAGACGTGGCTGCAAGAGGATCGGGCCTGGGAACTTAATATTCAGGGTTATACATCCTATAGAAAGGACAGGCAGGTGGGTAGAGGAGGGGGGGTAGCTCTGCTGGTGAGGGATGGAATTCAGTCCCTTTGGAGGGAAGACATACGGATTGGTGAGGTAGAGTCATTGTGGATTGAATTGGGGAATTGTAAAGGCAAGAAGACACTAAATGGTGTTATTTACAGACCCCCAAATAGTAGCACGGATGTAGGGTGTAAGTTGCAGCAGGAGTTAAAACTGGCATGTAACAAAGGTAATGCCACTGTGGTGATGGGGGATTTCAATATGCAGGTAGGCTGGGAAAATCAGGTTGCTTCAGTACCCCAACAAAGAGAGTTTGTAGAATGCCTCCGAGATGGATTCTTAGAGCAGCTTGTAATGGAGCCGACCAGGTAAAAGGCAATTCTGGCTTTAGTGTTGTCCAATGAACCAGATATGATAAGAGAACTCGTGGTAAAGGAACTGCTTGGAGGTAGTGATCATAATATGATTAGTTTTAATCTGCAATTTGAGAAGGAGAACGTTAAATCGGAAGTGGCAGTGATGCTGTTGAACAAAGGGGACTATGAAGTCATGAGAGGGGAACTGGCCAAAGTAGACTGGAAAGGGATCCTAGCAGGAATGACGGTGGAACAGCAATGGCAGGAATTTCTGGGCATAATCCGGAAGACGCAGGATCATTTCATTCCCAAAAGGAAGAAAGATTCTAAGGGGAGTAGGAAGCAACCGTGGCTGACAAGAGAAGTTAGGGATAGAATAAAACTAAAAGAAAAGATGTATAACACAGCAAAGAGTAGCCGGAAGCCAGAGGATTGAGAAACTTTCATAGGACAACAGAAGGAAACAAAACAGGCAATACGGGCTAAAAAGATGAAGTACGAGGGTAAGCTGGCCAGGAATATAAAGAAGGACAGTAAAAGCTTCTTTAGATATGTTAAGGGAAAAAGAGTAGCAAAGTCAAATGTGGGTCCCTTGAAGGCAGACGCGGGTGAAATTATTATGAGCAACAAGGAAATGGCAGAAGAGTTGAATAGGTACTTCAGATCTGTCTTCACTAAGGAGAACATAAACAACCTCCCAGATGTACTGGAGGACAGAAGATCTAAGGGGGTAGAGGAACTGGAAGAAATTTTCATTAGGCGAGAAATAGTATTGGGTAGGCTAATGGGACTGAAGGATGATAAATCCCCTGGGCCTGATGGTCTGCATCCCAGGGTCCTCAGGGAGGTGGCTCTAGAAATAGTGGACGCATTGGTGATCATTTTCCGATGTTGATTGGAGGATAGCTAATGTTATCCTACTTTTCAAGAAATGAGCGAGAGAGAAAACGGGGAATTACAGACCAGTTAGCCTGACTTCGGTGGTGGGAAAGATGCTGGAGTCAATTATTAAAGAGGTAATAATGGAGCATTTGGATAGCAGTAAAAGGATTAGTCCGTCAACATGAATTTATGAAAGGGAAACCATGCTTGACTAATCTTCTGGAATTTTTTGAGGATGTGACAAGTAAAATGGATGAAGGGGTGCCTGTGGATGCAGTGTATCTAGACTTTCAGAAAGCCTTTGATAAGGTCCCGCGCGGGAGACTGGTGACTAAAATTAGAGCACATGGTATTGGGGGTAGGGTGTTGACATGGATAGAAAATTGGTTGACAGACAGGAAGCAAAGAGTAGGAGTGAACGGGTCCTTTTCAGAATGGCAGGCAGTGGCGAGTGGAGTGCCGCAAGGCTCGATGTTGGGGCCGCAACTGTTTACCATATATATAAATGATTTGGAAGAGAGAATTAGGAGCAACACTAGCAAGTTTGTGGATGACACAAAGCTGGGTGGCAGTGTGAACGGTGAAGAGGATGTTAGGAGGTTGCAGGGGGACCTGGACAGGTTGAGTGAGTGGGCAGATGCGTGGCAGATGCAGTATAATATAGATAAATGTGAGGTTATCCACTTTGGCAGCAAAAACAAAGGGGCAGATTATTATCTCAATGGGGTTAGGTTAGGTAACGGGGAGGTACAGCAAGACCTGGGTGTCCTTGTACACCAGTCACTGAAAGTTGGCGTGCAGGTACAGCAGACAGTGAAGAAAGCTAATGGAATGTTGGCCTTCATAACAAGAGGATTTCAGTACAGGAGTAAAGAGGTTCTTCTGCAGTTGTATAGGGCTCTGGTGAGACCACATCTGGAGTATTGTGTACAGTTTTGGTCTCCTAATTTGAGGAAGGACATCCTTGTGATTGAGGCAGTGCAGCGTAGGTTCACGAGATTGATCCCTGGGATGGCGGGACTGTCATATGAGGAAAGATTGAAAAGACTAGGCTTATATTCACTGGAGTTTAGAAGGATGATGGGAGATCTTATAGAAACATATAAAATTATAAAAGGACTGGACAAGCTAGATGCAGGAAAAATGTTCCCAATGTTGTGTGAGTCCAGAACCAGGGGCCACAGTCTTAGAATAAAGGGGAGGTCATTTAAGACTGAGCTGAGAAAAAACGTTTTTACCCAGAGAGTTGTGAATTTATGGAATTCCTGCCACAGAGGGCAGTGGAGGCCAAATCACTGGATGGATTTAAGAGAGAGTTGGATAGAGCTCTAGGGGCTAGTGGAGTCAAGGGATATGGGGAGAAGGCAGGCACGGGTTATTGATAGCGGACGATCAGCCATGATCACAATGAATGGCGGTATGGCTCGAAGGGCCGAATGGGTTACTCCTGCACCTATTTTCTATGTTTCTATGTTTCTATAATAGGAAGATCCTAACAAGGCTATATAGTGTAGGACTGTAGTTCATGGAACACTATAAATGTTATCACACCACCAACTGCAGTTTTTAAAGTAGGCATTTTCAAAATCTGTTTAGCAATGATAAAGGACATAAGTCTGATGTCAGATTTTTAAAATATAGATATATATATATATATATATATATATATATATATATATATTTGGAAATAGAATGTGACAACCCAGCAGGTACTCATAAGCAAGATGACCTACTTCAGAGAGAGTTGCTGCAGAGTTCCAATGATGCAATGTACTCTTCCATATAAGGGGTTGGAGGCTGCCGCGTGCACCAGAGATTTTGCAGCCTGCCTGATCTCATCTGACAAACAGTTCACCAGGTACTTAATAACTGGAAAGTTAGAGGAGAAAATTAAATGCAGATTACATTTTAAAAAATTAATAAGTAACTCATTATACTAATTCAAATGTCATTTCCATTCTGCACACAAGTGCTTGAATGTTTCTGTACAATAGATTCAGTTTTCCCAAAACACTTTTCATGATTCTGTTCTTGCATTTCTGAAATACTTCTGTACATTGCAGAACTTTAGCACTGATATACGAGGTAAGATTTTGCTTTAAATGATCATTAAGAAGAGAATTCAAATGCTGCCAAAAATGTGCAGCCGCATTCCTCACGAGGAACATTCACTAAATTAAACTGCCACTAACGATGAAGTAAGAACATTTCAAAAATCATTTATGACCATTTCCCCCCAAATGATTAAAACAACTTGCTGGTAAAAGTGTACTGTTGAATTCTGTTTTTTGTCACCATCAATTGAGTTCCAGACTGTAACTTCAGAAGTAAGAGCTAATCAGCATCAGCACAGCAGTCTGGTCAAGATAATATAACTGCTTCATGACAAAAACATAAAACACAGCAAAATAGTAACACAACCAGGGTGCGTCACGTGAATGAAAGCTCAATATCAACGAGTATGATCGTGGAGCTGCTGGTGGTGGAGCTGCTGTCTCACAGCTCCAGAGACCAGAGTTCGATCCTAACTTCGGGTGCTGTCTGTGTGGAGTTTACACGTTCTCCCTGTGGTTGCCTGGGTTTCCTCCGGGTGGTCTGGTTTTACTCTCACATCCTAAAGATGTGGGTTTGTAGGTTAATTAGCCTCTGTAAATTGTTGCTAGTGTGGAGGAAGTGGATGGGAAAATGGGATAACAGAACTAGTGTTAATAAGTGATCAATTGTCAGTGTGAACCTGGTGGACGGCAAAGCCTGTTTCCATGCTGCATCTTTCAATCAAAGATAGACTACCAAATGCAGGAGTAACTCAGCGGGACAGGCAGCATCTCTGGTTAAGAGGAATGGGTGACATTTCGGGTTGAGACCCTTCTTCAGACTGAGGGGAGAGGGTGACACAGAGATAAGGAAGTGTAAGGTGTGAAAACGACACATCATAGGGGATGGAGATCAAGAAAAATGTAGAATAGATCATTGTTAGCTAGGAGAAGTTACAAGGAAGTATACAGAGATAACATTTAATCAGGGGGACAGTCAGACTGGTAGGAGAACTAGGAAGGGGGATGGATGGAGAGAGAGGGACAGCAAGGGTTACTTGAAGTCAGGGATGTCAATATTCATGCTGCTGGAGTACAAGCCGCCCAAGCAAAATATGAGGTGCTGTTCCTCCCTGCTTATGAGGCTCGATCAATTCAATCAATCAGATATAAAGCGCAATTACAACAGTAGTACAGATACTCACCATTGAGCAATCATTTTGTTTCCTAGAGCATAGGAGACTGAGGGATGACCTTATAGTGGTTTATAAAATAATGTGCACAAATAAGGAGAATAACCGGCCTTTTCCCCAGGGTAGGGGAGTCTAAAACTAGAGGGCACAAGCTAAAGGTGAGATGGGAAAGATTGAAGGACTAAGGAACAACCTTTTCACAGAGAGGGTGATGTGTACATGAACCAAGCTGCCAGAGGAAGTAGGCACCTGCATTGTCTGGCACAGATCTATTGCAGGCCCATGTACGTTTCTTTTTCCTCATGGTCTGGCTTTGAAGGTGGGTTGCAATTCCTGGAGGGACAGACTTGTTACATCTTTCAACAGCACTGTAGGCTGTCACAGAATTGGAAAGGAAGGTGAATAAAAAATGTGCGTTATCAGAAATGAAAGTCTGACCATCCTACTCCTGAAGCCTTGGTGCCACTGAAGACTGGGTTTCCTTGCAAGATGTTTAGGTTCATGAGTATAAAGTTTGAGACAGGCCGTGTTTGGAAAGGCACTGCACCAAAGGACTATGCCCTTCATCATGTTAAAAATTATGGAATAATTCCATAAAGGCACTGCAGCAGGATGGTTCCAAGGGTACGGTGTTTGAAGCTCTGCAGACACCCAAACATATTTTTTCATAGAAACATAGAAACATAGGAAAATAGGTGCAGGAGTAGGCCATTTGGCCCTTCGAGCCTGCACCGCCATTCAATGGGATCATGGCTGATCATCCAACTCAGTATCCCGTACCTGCCTTCTCTCCATACCCCCTGATCCCTTTAGCCACAAGTGCCACATCTAACGCCCTCTTAAATATAGCCAATGAACTGGCCTCAACTACCTTCTGTGGCAGAGAATTCCAGAGACTCACCACTCTCTGTGTAAAGAATGTTTTCCTCATCTCAGTCCTAAAGGAATTCCCCCTTATCCTTAGACTGTGACCCCTTGTTCTGGACTCCCCCAACATCGGGAACAATCTTCCAGCATCTAGCTTGTCCAACCCCTTAAGAATTTTGTAAGTTTCTATAAGATCCCCCCTCAATCTTCTAAATTCCAGCGGGTACAAGCCAAGTCTATCCAATCTTTCCTCATATGAAAGTCCTGACATCCCAGGATTTTCCTGCTCTATCTGCTTTCCCAGTCTGAAGATTTAACATTAGCATGCAAAATGCATGACCACATTGTGCAACAGTTCTAATCATTGCAATCAAGTTCTGCCATTGATACCCTTTCCTAATATTTTCATCCAACCACACCCGTAACTAACATTGCTGAATCCCTCAGAAGTGGGAGGCCGCAAGGTTATATTGTGGACGTAGATTATATAAAACATGGAAGCAGAAAATAACGCCCCTGTACCCAAATCCTAATATTCAATGTCCGTCAACAGGCAACTTGAGGAGCACCCACTACTCTTATCACCAGAGTTTAAGGAGATGTTAAGCCATTCTTGTAAATATGCATTCAAATTATTAGGTAGTGCAGGAAATGCTTCACAAGATAGCAAGAACAATAAACATTGGTCATCTACGCAATGCAAAAGCTAGAAATTGAAGAAGATCAAGTCTGGATTTTACCAAAAACAGTGAGTTGAATTGTAGATCAGCACTGACCTTCTAAAATATTGGTCTCTACAGTTTCCTTATCTGGTTGCTTTCCATCAGCCTTGCTGAGGCCATCAAACTGGTCACCAGTCATTTGTTGTTTGGAAGAACAAGCACGAAGAGCTAGCAGTAAACCTTTCTGCTGTACCAGTAGGGCAAAGAGGTAGGAAGCAGTAACGCAATCATAAGGTTTCGTGCTGGTCGACAAGTCCAAAGCTGCCTGCAAAAGTGTGTGCAGTTTCTCACCGTCCTGCATGATGGAGGAACATGAGCAACATTTAATTAACTACTCCAGCCATAAGGTAAAGCTATATTAATCACTTAAAAATATACCGTATCTAATGTATATATTGTTGAGTATGAATGTTTCGGACAGGATAATCAAATAAACTTCTAAATGAAACGTTTGTGGCACTAACGTTTGCACACAAGATCCAAGACCAACTTGATACAAGAACCAACACTGAGATCAGAAGATACAGACAAAATGCTGATATAACCCAGTGGGTTCGGCAGCACCTCTGCAGAAATGGAATAGGTGGTGTTTTAGATCGGGATCTTTCTTCAGACTGATTCCTATTCCTTTTCTCCAGAGATGCTGCCTGATCCACTGAGTTATTCCAATATCTATGTTCAGTGTAAACCAGCATCTGCAGATCCTACCTACACACTGAGATCAGAAGTATATCAGACGTGAGAGTCCCTGGAAATTCTATAGATTAATAATGCTAATAACCTGGTTAAGGAGTCAAATAACAGTTCATTGGTGGGTCATGTTGCCAGGATTTGAAATATTGTAGTAATATCAGTTGTACATGTTGAATTCAAAGGAAGTGGATAACCCAACAAAAAAACTACTGAGATCAACTGCAGGGTATTTGCTACGTCACTAACGTGAAATATGCCAGATTTTGTTAAAAAACAATGATACATGTGTAAATTAACTAGCAAATAAGACATATCTCATAAGCCATGCATCAGTAAGTTTCTGGCTGAGCTGCTTTAGACATTCAGTGTGGAAACTGGTCCTTCAGCCCACCCAGTCAACACTGCCCAGCGATCATCCCATACACTATCACTATCCTGTACATTATGGACAATCAACAATTTTACCCAAGCCAATTAAGGAGTTTGTACGTTCTTCCTGTGATTGTGTGAGTTTTCCCCAGGTTTCCTCCCACATGTCGGTTTCCTCCCACATTCCAAAGGTTTGTAAGATAATTGGCTTTGGTAAAAGTGTTGATTGCCCGTAATGTGTAGGATAGTGATAGAGTGTACGGAATGATCGCTGGCCAGTGTCGACTTGGTGAGCTGAAGGACCAGTTTCCACGCTGAATGTCTAAACTCCCTACAGTAGGGTGTTTGTACATTCTTCCTGTGATCGGGTGAGTTTCCCCCAGATGCTTCAGTTTCCTCCCACATTCCAAAGGTTTGACCAAGGATTGATCTGTACAGTCAAGCCAAGGATTACTGGTCTTAATGACCACAATACCGTCACAACTGTGGAGTCATTTAAGTTCCTCGGAACCATCATCTCCAGGGACCTTAAATCGGGGGCCACCATCGACTCCACAGTCAAAAGGGCCCAACAGAGGATGTACTTCCTGCAGCAGCTGAGGAAACACAACCCGCCACAGGCAATTATGGTCCAGTTTTACACTACCATCGTAGAGTCTGTCCTCACCATTTCCATCAGGCCTAGTTTGGCTCAGCCATCAAGCATGATATCCGGAGTCTGCAGCACATTGTTTGATTAGCCAAGAAATATTTTGGCTGCAACCTTCCCCCCATTGACGAACTGTACACTGTAAGGGCCAGGAAGCGAGTGGATAAGATCATCTATGACCCCTCTCACCCTGGCCACAAAGTCTTTGAAGCACTTCCCTCTGGGAGGCAACTCCGGACTATCAAAGCCGCCACAGCCAGACATAAAAACAGCTTCTTCCCACGAACAGTAGCTCTACTCAACAGCCAAAAGTCTGTAGCCTCTTTTTACTCTGGTACTTTATTTTCACGTTTCAATTATAATGTTTTATTTCTAAATTGTCTGCTGTATATCGTGTTTTTATCCTTTTGCGAGCAAAGCACCAAGGCAAATTCCTTGTATGCATACATACTTAGCCAATCATTTAAAAAAAAATTCATTCATTCATTCATTATTCAGACAACACTCATGGTCAGGATCGAACCCAAGTCTCTGGCGCTGTTAGGCAGCAACTCTGACGCTGGTTGCACCACTGTGCCACCCCTTGCTGTCATTGTGATTTACATGGAGATATTTAATTTGGATACTAATTGTCCAGAAAACTATTACCAAGCAATGCAAGTACTCTTAAACATTGTTAATGAACATATTCTCATTCAAGTTGTGGGTTATTTCAGGGGATCTTGGGAAAATGTCAAATGTTACAAGTTTTGTTCCTAATTTTCTTTTCTATGTTGTTTCTCAATTGAATCTTTCCTTCCATGTGTTTTTCAGGACCTACCAAGAAAGTTAGCAACATCGAAAAGAAAATTAAGAACAAATTCTCAGTCATTTTCCTTTTCCAATTCTGTTAAAATCATTTGCTTTGCATCCTGCTGTCTCACTGCAATGTTATCAGTTCACTTTTCATGATGTACATTGCACCATTCAAGTGTGATTGATGAGACTTTGAGAAGACGGGTTACAAGAAATAAAACCACAATTGACCTTGGCCAGATATATATTATATACATAAGCGCACACACACAGATATAAATACATAAATGTATATATAGCAAGAACAACCAAAGCTTTTCTTTATATTTACTACCTGCAGTCTAAAAAGCGTTGCTGGAAGTTTCCTCATAAGATCATAGGCTAATAATTTAACTTCCTCAAAGGTGCTATTCAAACACCCTAACAAAGCATCAGCATAGGCAGGCTGCATGGCATCAGATATTTGTATCACTCTGTAAGTTTGACCTGTAAAAAAACAGTTTGGAACAAAGTGCAGTTATTAAAGGTTCCACAACGTTTATTTTAAAAATACAATTGCTGTTTTGCATCGATAATTTGCGGTACACTGTACACTTAACGCACCTCACAATTCAGGGTCAAAACAGAATTACAATACAATTAGTATAGATTTTAATGTCACATATTAATAGATTTGTTCGTATATGTGCAACGGGATCTTCAGAGGTGATAAAAGCATGTTCATCAAAATCATGTTCGAATTATGCAGGGATGGTTAAACATTCAATGACTTTCGACACCAAAAGATGTTGTGGTAGAGCACTGGTTTGCGAGGACAAAGAGGTGTAGGTGGATTTCATTTGGCAAAATGTGCGTTAAATGTTATTTTGAAATTAAGAGGAGCATCACCAGAAAGGAAAGAGTCGCGTACAATACATGAACACACCACAATAAACGAAGGGAGTTGTCAAAACAAGGAGAGAAAGATGAGTGTGAATACACTATGATAAATGAAGGCAGTTCTTATGGGCAAAACAAGGAACGAAAGATGAGTGAGTGGGGAGAAGAGAAAAAAATTACCCTCCGCATCGTCAGACAGTTCAGCAATTATTCCCAAAAGACTCAAGACAATGAAATTGCTCGGGTAGGAAGCACCTGGAAACAGAGCTTGGAATAATCGTTCACACACCCACATCAGAAAATCCTGAAATACAAAAAGTCTTTGCATGAAAACTGAACTGATCCCATATTTCAATAATACTTGATAATAATAATTTCAATAATGTTACAATAATAATTATTATAATAATTTAAACTCCAGAAAATCTCAGTCAGCCTTGTTGTGATTGCGGCAGTTTGACAATATTCTTTATTTCTACTGCAAAACAAAGGAACAAACATTTTTAAGGTATCACAAATGCCCTGAGAATTCCAGAATGAGGCATTATGTGGCATGAAGGAGGCCCCATCAATGCCAGTTAAAGGGATCATCAACCATGTACAAGTTAGTCGGCAAGTGACGATGAACTACTGTTGCAACTGTACATATCTTCATTACTTTCCAAAGATAGTCACAAGAATCTGGAGTAACCCAGTGGGACAGGCAGCATCTCTGGAGAGAAGGAATTGGTAACGTTTCGAGCCGAGACCCTTCTTCAGACTGTTATCATTGTTATGCTTTTGACCTGTCGAAAGACGAATTACCAAATTCAAGGCTTCTGTGCAAATTTGTTCAAGTAAAACTCAGCTATTGCAGCACATTTGGGACATTGGTGATACTGGACAGGTTTTCCAGACTATCAGATGATATTTTATTATTACTCCTCTCCTCTCTCCCAGCATTCTTTCTCCCCCCCCCCTTCAATTAGTCTGAAGGGATAGAAAATGGGCTTGTTGAAAGGAAGCAGAGGGTGATGATGGGTGTTTTTGAAAGTGGAGGCCAGTGACTTGTGCTGTGCCTCAGGGTTCAGTGCTGGGTTCATTGCTATTTGTCATCCAATGATTTGGATGAGAATAGTACGTTCGCAGATGGGCTGAGGAATGGTTAATGGAATATCTGTCCAAATATCTTTTAAACATTGTAATCGTACTTGCCGCAACTACCTCCTGTGGCAGCTCATGTCATACACCTACCACCCTTTGTGTAAAAAAATTAGCCCTCAGATTCCTATGAAATCTTTCCCCTCTTACCTTACACCTATGTCCTCTCATTCTTGAGTAAGTTCTTTATTCAATATTTCAGATAAGACCAAGGTATGGATGAATGTCTCTCATTAACTATACTTTTGTTCTTAAAGTGAACACAGTTACACTGAAAAAATGTTATTCAAAGAACCAGAAGATTCTTTAAAAAGAGTAATAATCAACGGCACTATTTACACCAATTAAATATTCAATTTTATTAGCACACAAACCAAACGATTGTTTATTTCTCAGTGTAGAGCTTTATTATTAACTAATTATTCTCTACCTTGTACTGTTGAAGCTGAGTTTCTGGATCCTGATTATTTGCTTTTTCTTCACATCCGCTGATCTTCTGCCGATTAATTGCCTGAGTTTGTTTATAAAGTATTTGGGAACTGTCCCTTATCCTGTAGAAGAGCTGCAACAAAAATTGTTGAAAGAGAAGCAAGTTACATTTAAATATCAAGAATATCTTTAAAATACTTGAAACAAAATCCATACCACAGCAATGTTGTGAGAAGGTAACTGCAAAAGGAGAATCAAAATTGGCTGACCTTTCTCATTACCCACACAATCTTCTGCCTCATGGCAGGAAACTGACTGTTCAGGTTATACGGAAGGAAGAATTTTACCAAGTCCATCTCTCGCTGAGATACCACCTCTGTAGTGCGGTTTGTCTCACATATCAAACCCAAGGCATCTAAACGGACCTGTAAACAGAATGGGTTGGTTTTGTAACTTTGTAATTTCCAAGTTGCTCTTAATACTGTGCCTTTCATTGTCACAAAAGCTGCAACCTTCATTTCACCTACATTGACCACCGCTTGATATGTGCCCATTATACAATTCAAAAGCAAAACAGGGAACTGCAATGTGAGCTGCAGCCAATTCTATGCCATCCTCAACCATTTCTATCCCTTCTCACAGTGAAGCCAAAATAATCAGTAGTCCAAGCAACATTGATACTAGTAGTAATTAGAAAATGTAAGTCACAATACTTATTTCCAAACTACAATTTACTTTTGTTTAGCTATTACCAGCTAAGAAAAGTTGAGAGTTAACTATTGGAACCATAAAAAGGCAAACCTCTCTTCCTGCCAATAATATTACTTAGGAGTTTTGATAACAGATGCCACCTTACAAAAGCATAAAGGATGTTTTGAAGAGGTTTCATTAAAAGGCAATGACAGAGTAGTGAGTAGTACAGACAATTATAAATTAGCATGCTTATGGTGCAACAGCATTGTTATCTAGATATTGCCTGCAAGATATTTTTGATGTGACAGTTCAATTCCTACCCGGCAATATAAGAATTTACAGTTGGGAAAAGAGTACGATACGATAGAACTTTATTTATCCCAGGAGGGAAATTGATGGAGGGGAATAGATTGAGGGAAAAACTAATTTAATAAACCTAGAATTGAAAAAAAAGAATCAGCAATGGTAACTATGCAATCGTGGATCATTGTGAAAACATTGTGAAAATAAATTTGATTTATCAAAGGCCTTTAGCCTTCGACGGAATCGAGGGATATGGGGAGAAAGCAGAAATAGGGTACTGATTTTGGATGATCAGCCATGATCATATTGAACAGCGATGCTGACTCAAAGAGCCGAATGACCTACTCCTGCACCTAGTTTCTATGTTTAATAAACAGGGTGGAAAGGTTAAAGACTGCAGGACATAGCTTTACGACGAAAGGGGCAAAGCTTAAATGAGATTGTGCACGGCATATTTTTTTTATTTTGGGATGTTTGTTTTTACACAGAAAGGGGTGGGTGCCTGGAACGTGCTGCTGGGTGTGGTGGCAGAGACAGATACAATGTGGCATTGAGGTGGCTTTTGATTCAGCATATGGATATGCAGCAAATGTAGGGACATGGATCACATGCAGAAGAGATTAGTTTAACTTGGCATCATGTCCAACGCAGACATTATTTGCTAAAGTGGCAGCCTCTGTTCAGTACTGTCTTATGTTCTAATGCTCTATTTTATTTCTTAATTTAACAATCACTACCTAGATACAACTGGAGGATATCCAAGGCTGAGTGATAGATATTCCTGGTGCTCAACTACAAATAGATAAAATGGAAAAAAAGGTGGGTTAGCTCTGACAAGAAATAATAAGGTAAAGTGAGTGGCATCAAAGGATAGTATGCTGTAATATTACGGAGAAGAAGCAGTTTGAAAGAAGAAATACCAAAGGGCAGGAAACATTAATGGGAATAATTTATGAGCAAATTTGCAAGCAATGGCGAAGCAGTGTCAATTTTAAACTAAGCATATTACAAAAGGGACGGATGGTTTGCTAAAGTAGATTGGTAAATTAAATGAAATCACAGTAATTAAACAATGACAAACAATTAAAGAAATAACTCATAATTCTCAATGGCAAATATTTTCAAAAGGCATAAAAAATCTTCACCAGAAAAATTAGAGAGATGTGCCTATCATAGTTAAACAGCACAGAAACGGGTTCTTTGGCCCACCTTGCCCATGTTGACCAAGATGCCCATCTACACTAGTCCCACCTGCCCATGACGGCCCATATCTCGCTAAACCTTCACTATCTAGATTTTGCCTGCAAAATACTATTTGGGTACAAAACATTGCTACAAAAGGCAACATGTCCATAGATTAGAAGGGTTTACTTATTACAACATAGGAGGCAATTTAACCCATTATCTCCAGCTATGACTTTATCTTCTACTTTGTTATTAGAGCCAACACACCTCTCTCTTTAATTTCCCTGCAACCCAAAATGTATTCTTCCTCAAATGCCCATTAATTCTCTCTTGATTCTTTTGCTATTTACCAACAGCAGGGCTAATTCTCAATAACTAATTAACTTACCAGCATAGTTTTGGGAGGAAATCAGAGCAATCAGGAGACATTAATAGTCACAAGAACATGCAGACCCCACAATATTTAAAAATAATTCAAAATGGATGGATTTTCTTTAAAAGAGTAAGATAATGGAAAGAACTATGTAAATAGATTGCATGAGCTTTGGTATATAAAATGGTAAAGACAACCAAAGTAAATGAATCTCTTAAAAGGTAGAGACAGGAAAATTTGCCACGGAAGGCAGTGGAGGTCAATTCACTGGATGTATTCAAGAGAGAGTTAGATGTAGCGCTCAAGGGATATGGGGAAAAAAGCAGGAACGGGGTACTGATTTTGGAGGATCAGCCATGATCATATTGAATGACAGTTGGCTCGAAGGGCCGAATGACCTACTCCTGCACCTAGTTTCTATGTTTCGATGACTACAGAAATGCAGGCAACCATAAAACATATATTTTGTCTTGTTTTCACCAGAGAGAACTCAAATAATGCAGTGGCAGTGGGGGAGAATCTTACTCATTCATTAGTAATGAAATGGTACACAGCAGTTTAATGGGATTAGGAGATAATAAATTATCTGTGGCTGATGGTCAGCGATGTTTAATAAAATATGGTCCCAGCAATACGGATGGATTTATTTTGATCATCCAACATTCTCTAAATTGAAGAGTGGCTTCTGGGACTGGAGGTTAACAGAGACCTAAACTAACGCTGCAAAGCTAGCTTGGAATGAGCATAATAAAGGAGGGGACTGCAAAACAAGAAAGACCACTTAAGGTTGAGTAAAAAAGTCACTGCTGGATTACAGTGTGGAAAAATATGAAGTCATTTGCTTGGAAGGAGAGAAGGAAAACTAGTTTTTTTTTCCTCTAAAGGATGCTGGCTTTCAAAGAGCCAACCCAGTGATGACCCTAGCGCACAAATCAAAGAAAATTAACAGACATTCAGCAAATGATCATGAAAGCATATGGGATGCTTGCTTATGTTTAAGGTTGGTGCAAGCATGGTATTGATTTACTATTGTCATGTGTACCTAGACTCATGCAGCGTGGAAACAGGCCCTTTGTCCCAACTTGCCCACATCGACCAACATGCCCCATCTATACTAGTCCTACCTGCATGCTTTTGGCCTATATCCCTCTTAACCTACCCTATCCATGTACCTGCCTAAGCTAACCTGCTAGATACAGTGAAAAACCGTTTTGTGTAATATGTAGGAAAATCATAGCGTACAATAAGGTTTGCTGCAAATGAAGGAAAGTTGGATGAGATTACACCCAGCGTACTCTGTACACATTGATCACGTAACCAGAGAAAGGGTTCACTTCACCTAGATGGAGTGTTCTGAGAGTTCTTTGGTTTGAACAGAGATCATATTATGTTGGCGCTTAGTACCCAGTGAAAGGATCGTTCATTGAGGAGAGTTTGTGTTAAATTAGTCTATGTTTGCTGGAGTTTGGAAGATATGATATTAAAATACAGAATTCAGATATTGAATACTTTGAATCTAGCAGGGCAGAGGTCGTCTAAATCTTGGAGTCAATGTCCCTATATTAGGAATTGGCATTTGAACGATAAAGCAAATATACCATGACAGGATCACTATATTTTCAATTTTTCTTTCGAGTCAAGGATACTGAATAAATAGTGTGCCTAAAACTCAGAGCAAATTTTGTTTTAGGCACAAAGTGAATCGAGGGTTAAAGGAAATCTAGGATTAAATTATAAAGACAGGAAGCTGGAGTGATGGCTTACAAAGTACTAAAAGAAGAAATTACATACTTTGCTATCTCTCCTTCACCTCTTCCTCCAAAGCAGTCTACACCAACTATTATTTGTTTATGTTACAATGCTTTAATGCAGGACACCATCTTTTTGGTTTGCATGGAACAAAGTGGGGCACATGAGAATTTTTTTTTTTAATACATATATATATATATATACAGAACTGCCAAGTTTTGTCAGAGCATTTCAGTATTCAAGTACCTGAAAATCGGTATTTTACTGAGGAAATCAGTATTTTTACGCGGTGCCAATTTGCTGAAATTTTTTTTTAATGTTCAGTCATACCCGTGTAAGAGTACAAGAATGCATAACTTTGCTACCAATTGACACGTCTTCTACACACCTTACTTGACAGTGCATTCAATGCCATCTCTTTGTATTCTGCTGTTTGAACGGCTGCTTCCTTCTTTTAGCACCAGATGATGATGTAGAAGCCATTTTGGAAGCCTCCTTCTCCCTCCCTCACTCCCTCTCTTTCTCCATCCCTCTCTCTCTCCCTCCCTCCCTCCCCCTCCCTCCCTCCCACCCTAGTTCTCTCTTCCTCCCTCTCTCCTCCTTCCTTTTTTTCTTCATCCCACTTATTCCCTTCCTCTCTCCCTACCTCTCTCTCCTTCTCCCTCTCTCCTCTCCCTCTCTCCACCTCTCACTCTCTCCACCCCTCCCTCTCTCCACCCCTCCCTCTCTCCCCATTGAGCCCATTCTGTAATTCTACCACTGCCTGAAAAATAATCAAAGGGTCAACATCCACTGAGAAAGAGAATTCCAAAGACTCATTGTTTTTCCTGAATTTTCCTGAACAGTCTGCGTGACCCATAGCGCTGTGGCCATAGCGCTACGTGTGAAGCCCATAGCGCTCCAGCTGGTAGCGCTATTTTTAGAATCCATAGCACTGTAGCCGACAGCCCTTCGTTTAAATTCCCATGCGTTAAACTGACAGCGCTGTTTAAACCTGGAATGGGACAGGCAGCCTGGAGAGAAGGAATGGGCAACGTTTCTGGTCGAGGCCCTTCTTCAGACTGAACTGAATTCCATATTTAAAATCCGTATTTAACAACACAAAACCGGACATCCGTATTCTAATCGCATTTCCGTAGAAAATACGGAAAATCCGTGCTACTTGGCAGCTCTGCATAATGTAATGGAACCTCTGAGGGGAACTTACAATCAGTAGAGCATAAAACATTCAAGTACTCTTCTTTTAATTATACATATTAGAACTGTCAACCACCTGGACATCAGCCACCAACATGAACCATCTATTAGAGCATACAACAGAACAACACAGGAAGAGGCCCCTCAGCCTACAATATCTGTGCTGAACATAATGCCAAGTTGAACCAATCTCTGCCTGCATGTGATTCATATCCCTGCATATCCATGAAACTTGGTGAACGAAAGGCCTGTTTCCATGTTGTAGCTCTAAATTAAACTAAACGATCGACCGTTTAATCCAAGGTCCCAAAATATTAGTTTTCAGATTGTTGTTCATACCTGTTCATGTTTGTGAACCAAAGCCTGTTTTATCAGGCTGACAGGTATCAGTTGGTCCCACGTAGATTTATCCTCAGTACTCCAGAGTCCCTGAGCTCGAGCTGTTCTCAGGCAGGTCATCAATGCTCCGAGAGCACCTCTACAGCTGAGGGCGCCTAATGGAAACAAACCAAGCAATCTGCTTAATGGCATGAAGACTCATCAATCAACCCAGTTTGGGAAAAGTTGAAAGGAAAAAAGTTGAACATTATAAAATAAATATTCCTCGTGTGAAATATGTCAATATTTAATAGACTATAAGTACATTAAAAATATACAATTCCGCTTTTAAGAACAGGCACATTGAGATCACATAGTACCAACAAAGAACGTGAAAACATCTCTCACAAAATGGGGAAACCAAGTAGGTGAATAACAGCCCGAATTGTTTCAGTCTAAAAGTGGTTACCCTTTACTTTGTTTATAATGCAAGAAGTCATTCTGCCCACCAAGTATCTGCTGTCCCACAGATCAATCCCATGAATCCCTTGTACCCATTTAGTTTAGTTTAGTGATACAGCATGGAAACAGGCCCTTCCTGACATCGGTGGTGGGGAAGATGCTGGAGTCAATTATAGAAGATGAAATAGCGGCACATTTGGATAGCAGTAACAGGATTGGGCCGAGTCAGCATGGATTTACGAAAGGGAAATCAGCTTGACTAATCTTCTGGAATTTATTGAGGATGTAACTAGGAAAATGGACAAGGGAGAGTCAGTGCATGTAGTGTACCTGGACTTTCAGAAAGCATTTGATAAGGTCCCACATAAGAGATTAGTGGGCAGAATTAGAGCACATGGTGTTGGGGGTAGGGTACTGACATGGAAAGAAAATTGGTTGGCAGACAGGAAACAAAGAGTAGGGATTAACGGGTCCCTTTCAGAATGGCAGGCAGTGACTAGTGGGGTACCACAAAGCTCAGTGCTGGGACCGCAGCTATTTACAATATACATCAATGATTTTAATGAAGGGATTCAAAGTAACATTAGCAAATTTGCAGATGACACAAAGCTGGGTGGCAGTGTGAACTGTGAGGAGGATGCTATAAGGATGCAGGGTGACTTGGACAGGTTGGGTGAGTGGGCAGATGCATGGCAGATGCAGTTTAATGTGGATAAATGTGAGGTTATCCACTTTGCTGGCAAAAACAGGAAGGCAGATTTTTATCTGAATGGTGTCAAGTTGGGAAAAGGGGAAGTATAAAGAGATCTGGGGGTCCTTGTTCATTAGTCACCGAAAGTAAGCATGCAGGTAATGCAGGCAGTGAAGAAAGCTAATAGCATGTTGGCCTTCATAACAAAAGGAGTTGAGTATAGGAACAAATAGGTCCTTCTGCAGTTGTACAGGGCCCTAGTGAGACCACACCTGGAGTATTGTGTGCAGTTTTGGTCTCCAGATTTGAGGAAGGACATTCTTGCTATTGAGGGGGTGCAGCATAGGTTTGCGAGGTTAATTCCCAGGATGCCGGGAATGTCATATGTTCAAAGAATGGAGCGAATGGGCTTGTATACTCTGGAATTTGGAAGGATGAAAGGGGATCTTATTGAAACATTTAAGTTTAAGAATAAGGGATAGGCCATTTAGAACAGAGATGAGGAAAAACGTTTTCACCCAGAGAGTTGTGAATCTGTGGAATTCTCTGCCTCAGAAGGCAGTACAGGCCAATTCTCTGGACGCTTTCAAGAGAGAGTTAGATATAACTCTCAAAGATAGCGGAGTCAGGGGATATGGTGGGAAGGCAGGAACGGGGTACAGAATGTGGATGATCAGCCATGATCACAGTGAATGGCAGTGCTGGCTCGAAGGGCCGCATGGCCTACTCATGCACCTATTGTCTATTGTCTAATTAACCTACCAAACCATACAATTTGTGTGGGATGAAACTAAAGAACAGAAGCATATCCATGCAGGAAACAGGGAGAAGACACAAATGCCACACAGACAGCACTAGAGATCAGAATGAAACATGCATTCCTTCCACAAGCATCCCACACAAATTGCAATGTGCACCATCTGCAAAATACACTGCAGTTACTCATCCAGACTACTCTAGCAGCACCTCCTAAACACCCCAATACCACTAAGGAGGATAAGGGCAGCGTGCATGGGAGCACCACTAGCTGAAGGTCTCTTTCCAAGCTACGCACCATTCTGCCCAGGAACTATATTGCCAATCCTTCATTGTCAGTGAATCTAAATCCTGGAACTGCCTTCCTAAAAATGCTTTGGAGATACCTTGACCAAATATAAAGACTTTTGAAGTTCAAAAAGATGGGGCAAGACAAATAGGAATGGGCATTAAATGCTGAACCTTCCTGCCACACACTAACGCAGATTATTTTTTAAATATAGGAAAAGCCGATGAAGACAGTGTCTATGTTATGGTTCTGAAGCCATATAAATAAAGAAAAATTGATCAAATCAAGCAGAATAACAGAATTGCAAAAATGATTATAAAACGCACTGGTTATCACTATGGAGCATGTGAAAGTAAAGGATGTGGAGATGTATAAACAAACTGTTTGTTCCTAGGCAGGAACATTGTTTGAAGAAAAATAATAAAGAATCCACATTTTTTAATAACACATGTCATGGCTTCAATTTGTTCCAAGGTACTTTACAGTCAATAAAGACACATGAAGTACAGCTAAGGATGTAATGTGCAGGGAAGTGTGGCAGCCACTTACACACAGAACAAACCCAGCAAGAATAAATAATAGTAAAACAATCCATTTCAGTGCCATAGACTGAGGTATAAGTTTGCCAAGAACAGTGTCATGGAATGTTTTCCACGACAGATTTAGTTTTGCATTGCCGTCGGTAGAAGGTTTAGTATAGAAGGTTGCTGGAGTGAGGCTTAAAATCATGATCGTCGCTTGAGCTGTTCATTTACATAGAAACATAGAAAATAGGTGCAGGAGGAGGCCATTCGGCCCTTCGAGCCAGCACCGCCATTCAATATGATCATGGCTGATCGTCCGCTATCAATAACCCGTGCCTGCCTTCTCCCCATATCCCTTGACTCCACTAGCCCCTAGAGCTCTATCCTACTCTCTCTTAAATCCATCCAATGATTTTGCCTCCACTGCCCTCTGTGGCAGGGAATTCCATAAATTCACAACTCTCTGGGTAAAAAAGCTTTTTCTTACCTCAGTCTTAAATGACCTCCCCTTTATTCTAAGACTGTGTCCCCTAGTTCTGGACACACCCAACATAGGGAACATTTTTCCTGCATCTTTACAAACAGACATTCCCAGCTGTAAAACTAAGTTTTAGTTTTAGAGATATAGTGCGGAAACAGGCCCTTCGGCCCTCCGAGTCCACGCCATCCAGTGATACCCGCACATTAACACTATCCTACAAAGACTAGGGAGAATTTACATTGATACCAAGCCAATTAACCTACAAACCTGTACATCCTTGGAGTTTGGGAAGATCTCAGAGAAACCCCACGCAGGTCACGGGAAGATCGTACAAACTCCGTACAGGCAGCACCTGTAGTGGGGATCGAACCTGGGTGTCTTGCACTGATAACACTGTAAGGCAGCAATTCTGGAGTGTGGCGGCGCCTAACGACAGCGGCTCCACTGCAGTCCGTCTGTCTTTGTTTTTTAATTTTGTCTTGTTAAATGTATGAGTTGATTCTAGTTTTTATTATTTTTCAGCTGTGTATATGTGTGGGGGGGAGGGGGGAAACCGTTTAATCACTTCCCTGTACGGGGGACCCAACTTTTTCCCTGTCGGGTCTCCGATGTCGTTGGGCCTAACATCGTGGAGCCGGCGGCGGCCTCTGTCCGGAACCAACCTGAGGACTCCAGTCGCGGAGCCTGCGGACTCGCCATCGCGGAGCTGGCCGACTTCGGAGCGGGAGGAGCTGTGGTGGTGCGCGGCTGCAACCCGACCGGAGCTTCAGAGGCTCCAGCTGCAGGCCCTGTGGACGGTAACATCGGGAGCTCGCAGGTCCCTGGTAGAAGACCGCTTTTCAGAGCTCCCGCAACAGCAACTTCTCCCGCTGGAATCACGGGGTTTAAAGGACTCGGGAGTGGGGCCTTACTTCGCCCGGCGCGCCTTAACGGCTGCGGGACTTGCCATCACCCGCCGGGGGCTCGACCGGGAGCCCCAGTCGCCTCGACGTTGCAGTTGGAACAAAGGGAAGAGATAAGACTTTTGCCCATCACAGTGAGGAGGTGTTGGAGATTCACTGTGATGGATGTTTGTGTAAAGTGTGTTAAGTGTGTCAAGCTGTTTCAATCACAATAAAAGGCATTCTATTCTATTCTGTTCTAATTCTACCGCTGCGCCACCGTGCCACCAGGTGAGTTCAGTTATTTTGCTCCAAAGTTTCAAATATTTATTTCTAACAAGAAATTGTAAATTGCTAACTGCAAATATTCTGTATGTTACGGGTATTGGTTTATTATTGCACTTGAACTGGGATACAGTGATAAACATGTTGCTATCCAGTCAAATCATACTCTACACTAGTACAATCAAGCCATATACAATTGCAACAAATAGTGCAAAGGGAAAAATAGCATTTTGCAGAATATAGCGATACAATAGTGCTACAGTTAAAGAAAAAGGATGCATAAAAAGTGCAAGGTGCATAATTACGTAGGGGTTAGGAGATCCTACCCTACATTCTGAATTACGGGAGGACCGTTGATCGGTTTGATAACAACAAGGAAGAAGCAGTTACTGAATAACCAGGGTGAAAATGGTCCTTGATTATGTTGGCTGCTTTCTCCAAGGCAACATGATCTGTAGATGAAGTTGATGGTTCATCTTTAGGGGTTGTAGACAAGGATGCCCGTTATCACCCTTATTATTTGCTCTTGCAATCGAACCATTAGCAGAAAAGATTAGATCAAGTAAAATATCTTTATATGCAGATGATGTCTTAATATATATTACAAAGCCGGAGATTAGTATTCCTAATCTACTTAATGTTATAACTAAGTTTGGTACATTTTCAGGATATAGAATTAATTGGAATAAAAGTGAAATTATGCCTATAACTGGAATAAAATCAAATATATTACAACAATTCCCATTTAAAATAGTTACGGACAAAATTAAATATCTAGGAATTAATATATCCAAATCTTATATTTTTTTATGCAAATCAAATTATCCTCAGTTATTGAATAAACTAAAAAAGAATATTCTATACTTAGGTATGTTACAAAACTTACCTTGAGCAGCGCTGCAGTTCTGCCGCTCCCCGTGTGCGTGACTTTGGCGCCTTTCAGAGGGGGGCGGACTTAAAGAGCCGTTTTTCAACAGACTGGGAAAATCGATCCACGTCGGGCGATTTCGTTGCGGAAGAAAAATCGCTCCGACATTTCATTCATGAAGGTATTTTTAAATTACGCTAGATTATTTATTAACTAGAGTCATTTAAAAATCACCGTGAGCCGTGAGCGCCGACAACGGGAAGGATTTTGCGTAGGGGAGAAACAAATGTACACAGTTTATTTTTATATTAAAAGTTGGTTTTTATGGCGGCTTTAATCATATTTTCATGTTGGGAAATGGGGTCCAAAAAAAAATGTATGAACCAACAGTATTTTTCCTCCCGACTTCACCGCAAACCGCAATGCAACGCATTCCACTAAAACTCACTCGCTAGTTGATTTAAATGGCCATTAATTTACAGGCATTAAACACTAAATTCCTTCCATTTGGCCCAGAACTTCATGAAAATGAGATTTTAAAATTATGTTATATTGTGGATTATTGTGTAAATGTTATTTGGACACTTAGGCAATTAAAAAAAAGTTTATCTTTTCTTAAGAAATGGATAGCTGTTTAGATCTACTCATTGAATTTTGTAATTAGCTACAATTAGATAACTAACTAATTATATGCTTTAATTTCAGGTCATCCAAGTAAGATTGTTTCATATTTGTTTCAGAATGCTTCAATCTATAATAACTGAAAATTTCATTGAGTTCTCTTAATTTTTAAGAAAGTTATGGGCTTTTAACGGTTCTAGATCACAGCTTTTGAGTTAAGTCAATTGAAAGGCAATGGGGAACAAGATGCTAATTTCCGAGTATGAAAATGGTCATAACTTTCTTAATACTGAAGATATGAAAGTGAATTAGGTGTCAAATTAAACTTCTTTTTATGCTTTATCTGATGGGATAAATTGCAGACTTGATTTTTTAAATCTCAAAATTTTGTAACATTGCTACTATACTGGAAAACACTACCAATATCAATGATTGGCAGAATAAATGCTATAAAAATGATTTTTTTACCACAATTATTATATTTATTTCAAGCTATCCCTCTATACCTCCCCAAAACTTTTTTTTTTTTTTTTTTTTTTTAAATCGATTCTATTGTTAACAGCTTTATTTGGGATTATAAAAATCACAGAATAAGTAAAAAACATTTATGTAAATCTAAGATAAATGGAGGATTAGCGTTACCTAATTTTCTATATTATTTTTGGGCGGTTCAGATTAAGAATATGAATTTTTGGTTGGTAAAAATGGATCAGGAACCAGCTTGGCTAAAGATGGAAAAGGAAGACTTTACCTTTTGATACAAGTTCGATTCTCTTTGCTCCAAGGGTAGTACAAAAAAAAACTTATGGGGAAAACCCTATAATTCATAGCAATAGACGTATTTGGAAACAAATGGTTAAGACTTTACATTTGGATAATATGTCGCTTTGTTTACCAATTATGAATAATCCTTTATTTAAACCTTCTATATTGGATAAGGGGTTTAGACACTGGAAAAATTTAGGAATTATAAGGATAGAACACCTATACAGGAAAGGAACATTTCACTCATGTCAAGAGTTAAAAGATATCTATGGATTGCATCCAAATAACTTGTTCAGGTATTTACAAATTAGAGATTATATCAAGTCAAACATGCAAGACTATAAGAATAGAGAACCAGGATTACTGGATGAATTGCTTAACAAGCACCCAAATACAGAAAAACTAATAGCGTACATATATAATACTCTTTTGGATAGGGAAATCCCAACAACAGAATCATACCGACAGATATGGGAAAATGAAATAGGCCTATCTATAATGAAAGATACTTGGGAAGAAAGTTTACAACGTATACACCGTTGCTCGTTAAATGCCAGACATACCTTGATACAATTCAAAGTACACATAGATTACACTACTCAAAAACAAAATTAAATAGAATTTTTCCTAACATCTCTTCTATTTGCGAATTCAGAATTCAGAAGCTAATTTAACGCATAGTTTTGTAACATGCATAAAACTTAATAGTTATTGGGCTGATATTTTTAGAATCATTTCTGAAGTTCTTAAAACTAAATTGGACCCCGATCTAAAGCTAATAATATTAGGAGTTCCTGATTCAAGCCTAATATTAACAGTAAGTCAAATACATTTTCTTGATTACTGTTTGATAGTTGGGAAAAAAATGAATATTAAAATTCTGGAAGGGAACATTATCCCCCACAATTAAAATGTGGACAGTGGAAATGGCGGAGACGTTGCATTTGGAGAGAATTAGGTTTGTCCTAATGGACAAATATAAAGTTTTTGAACAAATTTGGTCTCCATTCACTGACTATTTAAAGGGGTAGCTGAGCTCAGCATTGTAACTCAATAAGTACCCAGTTGTAGGATTAGATGAAAAGATCTATTCTGGGATTTGTATACACGTCTCTATAGATATTGTTATGTGAAATTGTTCCATTCATTGTTAAGGAGTATACTTCATTTTTTAAAATTATATAATTGTTTTCTTTTTTTGTTTTCTTTTTTTTTTTAACTTTTAATTTATTTTATTTTTTTCTTATAAAATCCTAATCATTATTATTTAATCACTATCTTTATTGATTATAGAACTATTCCTTTACTTCTTTACTTTCCAAAAAAAAACAAAAAACAGAAGCATGCATAAATATTTGTATAATTTTTGAAAAAGTTAAATGTGTATTTGAAGAACTGTTATATTGTTGGCAACATGCATAGCTTCTAATAAAAATATATTTTTTAAAAAGATGAAGTTGGGGTGGGGAGACGACATGCACAACTCTGCAATTTCTTGCGATGTTGTGCAGGGCCGTTGCCAAATCAAGCTGTGATGCATCTAAATAGAAAGCTTTCTATGGTGCATTTGTGGACCATGGTAAGAGTCATTGAAGACCTGCCGAACTTCCTTCGTGCTTTGAGGAAATTGAGGCGTTGGTGTGCTTTCATGACCGCATCTTCAATATGGTGGGTTTAACTTTATACATTAATAAAAAGTTCACCATCTACAAAAAGAAGTTTTTATTTAGTTTCACACTGGAGCACTGTCTTTAAAGTATGTTTTACTCTTTCAAGAAGTTAGAGGAATCAAATTAGATGGATATTAGTGAAAGGAAAATGCCATATCCGGCAACTGAGAAACATGATTAAATTTGTTGATTTTAATACAAACAGCAACCATGAAGCTCATGCTGCAATGTTACATTGAAAGTGTACTACACAAAAACAACTTATTTTTGCGTGAATGGAGTACAAATTCCCGACCTTTAGATGTAGTCGGGCTAATCCCATTTCTGGTGGCAAATCCCATTTAAAATTGAAGTTTGCTTTCTCTTCCTGACCCTGATCAATTGTTCCACACTTCCAGCAATTCTTTATTACATACCAAGACCCTGTAGACCTGGTATATTTATAATGTTTGAAATAAATGGTACTCGGCTATTGAACTTCAAAATGCAAATGCAGATAAGGTTTACACAAAGGGTTAAATGACCAACATTTGTTCAGAGAGTTCCCACCCCTCAAAAAAGTATGTGTTCTATTTTAGGACAAAAGATCATGAACAGATGAAAAACAATAAAAATAAATCACGTATTAGTAAAAGGAGAAATAAAGCAGAGGACATAGGATTGAGGTGAGGGGAGGGAATAAGATTTAATAGGAACCCAAGGGATAACTTTTCTTTTGTTACATAAGTGGGTATATGGAATGAGCTGCTAGTGGAGAAGTTGAGGCAGGTACTAACATTTAAGAGTCATTCGACAGGTACATGGATAGGATAGGTTTAGCGGGTTATGGGCCAAGCACAGCCAGGTGGGACTAGTGTAGATGGTACATGTTGTTCGACATGGACAAGTTGGGCCGAAGGGCCTGTTTCCACATTGTATGACTCCAAGACACTGACTAAAAACTTAAGTTAGTTAAGCAGCAAACACAGAAAAAATCTATTCATCCAGTCAGTGTAAATATCATCAGCTTTGTTCATTTCTCTTACTCACCGTTCTTACCAGCCTTGTCAGAAGAGCGAAGCTCTTCAATCATATAGGTCAGGCTGTCTGGATTGCATTTCAATAACTTGGGAAGATAATGGTCAATGATGGTAGTTGTTTGGCTGGACTTCTCGTCACACAAGGCCGTGAGAAATGGCAAGACCCAGGTTTTGTGCCACTGTTCAATCCAATTGCTTGATTGGGGTGAAGAATTCAACTGATTCTTATGACCGATGAACATTTTTTCCAATAAATCGGTTGCATATGTTGCTAATGACTGCTCATGCATTATCCCTAAGACTTGTTTAGGGATGGAGTCATCAACGGTTAGTATATAATCAGTACCCAAATATTCTACTAAACAGCTCAGCGAAATATATTTTCCTTTGATGTGCCATTCTAAATCCAGCAAACTCTGTGTCAGATTTAAGAAGAATAAATCTGTCTCTTCAGTTGAACCTTCGATGGTCTTCTGGTGAATCTTTAAAATGTTTTTAAATATAGCTTTAGTCTGATGTCTCAATGCATCCAAAGGATGTTCCCAATGTGTCCAAACATATCCTAGCAGTTTCTGAATGGATTCAGAGTTTCCATTCAAGGAATGTTTCAGATGCTGGGAGCAGGTGTCAGAATGGAGAGCATCTAATGCAGATGTTGTCCAAAAACTCAGAGTTCTGGAAACCGACAATGCCATACTGGATTCCTGTAAACTAAAACAAAAAGACATCAGTGACAACAGGAGAATATGTACATATATATACAAATAAAATACAGCACACCCATTCACCAAACCCAATCCATACAAGTTGTAATACCTGGCAGGTTCACAGAAGCAAGAAGAAAGCCAGTAATTTTTGCAAATAAAGTGTAAGGTCCCGACCCAAAACCTCACCTGTCCATTCCTTCCACAGAGCCTGATCCTTCATTAGTACGGGTAACAGGGGTTATGGGGAGAAGGCAGGATAATGGGATTGAGAGGGAAAGATAGATCTGCCATGATTGAATGGTGGAGTAGACGTGATGGGCCGAATGGCCTAATTCTGCTCCTAGAACTTATGAATCATGGCCCATTGAATTTTGCTCAAGATTCCAGCATCTGCAGACTCTTGGCTCCAGCCTAATTTTATTACCTGAATACCCAAGTTATACTCCCTCTGTGTCACCTTCAATCTCAACAGTAGCTGCTAATGAATGGAGATGAATATTCTTCACATTTAGTCTTGTTGGTGATATTTTACTTCACTCGTATTATATGGAATACATCTGCAGCTGAAGTGGCAATTATATAATTGAGATTACTGAGCAAGTTTGAGGGTTCTGGAAATGTTAACCCTAGTTTACAAACTATTTAGACTTCACTTAAAACATTAAATGAAAATTAGCAATAAGATGTCCTGCAGAATTTAACATGAAATTCCAGTGCACAAGTGTATTTGTTGCCATTTCTGCTCCAGAGGACAATAACATGCAATTTGGTCAGCATTGAATGACTCGAACGGAACAAAGGGCTAACAATTGCACAGCTAAACAAATGCACCATAAATTATTCTCTTTGGTGAAAGTAGAGAAGAAATGCAAGCAATAATACGACAATGATTTGAGCCAGAAGTACAAACCCCACGTACCGAATTTAACTCCACACCGAGTTGACTGCAGTGTTTTAATAATAGGATTCTTGATTTGAAACACAAATCTGACGTAGAGTCCTAATTGATTTTTAAATTGGAGATTCAGTTTCATTTACACACTGAGATCATTCAGCAGAGGAAGAAAACTTGGAAATGGGACAGGATCTCTTACAGACAATTTGACTAGCTGAAATAACATTTTCTAAGCAAGATTCGGAAGGATAATGGGGTAAGCTGACAAAAATACAAAACAAAAATATGTGGAGGGATATGAAAACAACTAACTTCAAATTGTAGATAGACCTAAAAGGCCAGAGTAACTCAGCGGGACTGGCAGCAGCTCTGGAGAGAATGAATGGGAGACGTTTCCGGGTCGAGACCCTCCGAAACGTCACCGTTCCTTCTCTCCAGAGATGCTGCTTGTCCCGCTGAGTTTCTCCAGCTGCATGTGTCCATCTTCGGTTTAAACTAACATATGCATTAATTAAAACAAAATTCACTCCAACAGTGCACAAAGCTTTAGCATTCCGATTTTTTGGTTCAAATTTTCACTAAATTATGGCCATTAATATTGCAAGTTTCTTTTAAAAAAAAATAATCTGCTAAATTTATGTAGTTAGCCAGTATGGTATGAAGTAAAGATGGTGGGGATGGAAGTGTCTCTAAATAACTGCAGCCACAGTTATGCATCTTCTAATTCAAAGATCTCCCGATAATTTAATGGATCAGTACACTATATCTATATACTTTTAAAAGAGTGTGTGTGTGTGTGTGTGTGTGTGTGTGTGTGTGTGTGTGTGTGTGTGTGTGTGTGTGTGTGTGTGTGTGTGTGTGTGTGTGTGTGTGTCATTTTGCGTTGAAACATATTTCCTCGAAAACCAGATGCAAAAACGCAGAGATTTTTACATATTTCGGTAGGGATTTAACTTATGATTTCAGAAATCCCACTCCTCACTACATTTACTAAGTTATATCCCCAAAACTCACTTAAAAAAAAAAAATCACCGCTTGCCAGCTGCTGACGTCACAATGCCCACATGCCCACCAATCAAGGCCCACCTGCCTCCTGGCCCCTCCCCCCCTGCCGCTGTCAACGCGCATGCTCAGTTTTCCACAAGGTAGGTTACTCCACCCCCCACCCCCGTTCTTCAAAAGGCGCAGAAGGATCGAGAAAGTTCTACAACTCTGCTATAGGATCTGCAGATCTCGGGGTCAGCAGCACCTCACGCGCTGAACCTTCTCCTCACTGACGGCGCAGCTCGTGAAGCCCCGCCCCTCCCCTACCCACCTGCCGCTCATTCCAGCTGTGGGTTTCCAGAGAGTCAGAAGCCACTTCTGTCTCTCTCCTCATTTGGCAGCCCACTCACTTGCCCAGCTCCCCTCCATACCCGCCCCCCCTCCTCTTCTCACCTCCTCCCTCTCTCCCCTCTACCAAATATCCTATACTGCTGTAGGATCTTTGCTCTCTACCCGTCACAGGGTACGACCTCCTCTCGGGGGAGGCCGATCATCTGTTCCCACCCCCACCCCCCCCCCCCCCCAGCCCGTTCCGGCTCTGTCACGCGGGCGGAAGCCATGATCAGCTGGTTCCCCCGCTGCTTTTCACCGTCCTCGGATCGTTCCGTGCCTCGCTCGGGCTGCCGCCCGCTCCTCTCCTCTCCCTCCCCCCTCCCTTTCTCTCTCCCCCTCCCTCTCTCTCTCCCCCTCCCTCTCTCTCTCTCCCCCTCCCTCTCTCTCTCTCCCCCTCCCTCTCTCTCCCCCTTCCTCTCCCCAAACCCCTGCCCTCCCCCACCCTCCCTCCGCTAAACCCCCTTCCCCCCTCCACTCCCCTACCCCCTTCCCTCCACCCGCTCCCCTACCCCCACTTCCCCCTCCCTTCCCACCCCCCTCCCCCCTTCCCTTTCCCCCCTCTTAGCCCTCTCTCTCCTCCCATCTCTCGCTCCTCTCCTCCACACCCTCTCACCCTCACCCCCCCTGTCTCTTGCCCTTCTGTCTCTGCCTCTCTCTCTGTCTGTCCCCATTCTCGCTCTGCCCTCACTCTCTTACCCCCCCCCCCACCCCCCCAGCCTCCCTCTCTAGACGTGCCTGCGAGTTGGGGGCTATGCGTCGATGGATAGGGCGGTTACGAGGTAAAAGGAGCAAATTAATTATATGAATATATTATCAAGGGGGGTAGTTAGTGTGTGTGTGTGTGTGTGAGTGGTTAGTGTGTGTGACACTGCATGCTGCCCCACCCCCCTCCCACAACCGTGCGATCGGGGGACAGACCCAACGGGTCTGCACTTGGACTAGTGTTGTAATAAAATCAGCTTGTAGATAATGTTAGAACTTCAGTTTACTTTTTTAGTTTAGAGATACTGCGCGGAAACAGGCCCGTCGGCCCAACGAGTCCGCGCCGATCAGTAATCCTTATCCACTAACGCTATCCTACACACTAGGGACAATTTGCAACTTTTAGCCAAGCCAATTAACCCACAAACCTGTACGTTTTTGAAATGTGGGAGGAAACTGGCCAGGGATTATGGGGAGAAGTCAGGAGATTTGTGCTGGGAAGGAAAGATAGATCAGCCATGATTGAATGGCAGAGTAGACTTGATGGGTCAAATGGCTTAATTCTTCACCTATCACTTATGAAGATGGGGAAAACCCATGTGGTCATGGAGAGAACGATTAAACACCATACAGACAACACACATAGACAGGATCGAACCCCGGTCACTTGCGCTGTAAGACAGCAACTTTACAACTGCGCCACTCCAACTTCAACCACTCATCTGTATTTGCTAAAGCTAAAGACAGAAAGTGTCAGCACTTCCACAACTTCAATGACAAATTTGTACCAATAACATACTTGAGTACATCTTGCTTAGAGCACAGTACTTCCCTTGGATCTAATGCTTACCAGGTGTTGAGTAACAAGAGAGTGGTTAATATATCTAGCAAGAGTTGGTCACCGCCATCTCTCATGCTCCCGCTTCCCCAGTCTAACATTGTCAGTGTTCCTTGGATGAGGAAGAGGACTGCATCATCAGGAGGTGCAGCTCTGTAAAGTCCCCCACAACTCTGAACAAGCCATCCTGGTGCATCATGAACTCTTTTTGTGGAGTTATAAAGCAGATCGTGAACCTTTTAAAATAAGAAGGTGAACCAGTTAAGATGTAAACATTTTATAAATTGTTTAGATAACATTCCAAAACTCACTGGAAAATGACCTCTTGGAAAGGCTGGCTGCTGAAGGGAGACAAGAGTCTTCATCCTTTGCCCAGAGTCAGAAAATCAAGAACCAGAGGACATAGGCTTAAGTTGAGGGGGGGGGAAAGATTTAACAGGGACCTGAGGGGAACTTTTTCACACACAGAGATGTGGAATCAGTTACCAGAGGGGGTAGTTGAGGCAGGTACTATAGCACCATCTAAAATATACTAGACTAAGTGGGACCCATTGGGTCCCATGTTCACACAGGAGGGCTGGTCCCCCAACGCAATATTCCACCTCTCCACCAATTCCAATATTGGTGGCCAGTTGGGGGGGGGGGGGGGGGGGGGGGCTTCTGGAGCGCTAGTATGAGTGTTGTGGGCTGAAGGGACTGGTTTCCAGAGGGCTAGTATGGACATTGTGGGCCAAATGGATTCTTGGGGTGCCAGCTGAGTCACTCAAGCCTGGTGTGCTGGCAGCTCACTCACGACTGGTGGGCTGGGAGTTGACACACAGCTATTCCTTGAAATTATATTTCAAGCAGGGTGCAAAACCACCAAATTCAAATGCAGTTTCCTACCACCAAGCAGGGTGCAAGGCCACCAATTTCAAGTGCAGTTTCATACCACTTCAAGTCGGGTGCAAGGCCATAAAATTCAGGTGCAGTTTCCTACCACTTCAAGCAGGGTGCAAGGCCACCGAATTCAAGTGCAGTTTCCGACTACTTCAAGCAGGGTGCAACGCCACCTAATTCAAGAGCAGTTTTATTCCACCAAGCAGGGTGCAAGGCCACCAAATTCAAGTGCTGTTTCATGCCATTTCAAGCAGGGTGCAAGGCCACCAAATTCAAATGCAGTTTCATGCCACTTCAAGCAGGGTGCAAGGCCACCAAATTCAAGTGCAGTTTCCTACCATTTCAAGCAGGGTGCAAGGCCACCAAATTCAAGTGCAGTTTCAGACCACTTCAAGCAGGGTGCAACGCCACCGAATTCAAGTGCAGTTTTATGTCACCAAGCAGGGTGCAAGGCTACCAAATTCAAGTGCAGTTTCATGCCATTTCAAGTAGGGTGCAAGGCCACCAAATTCAAGTGCAATTTCATGCCATTTCAAGCAGGGTGCAAGGCCACCAAATTCAAGTGCAGTTTCATACTACCAAGCAGGGTGCAAGGCCACCAAATTCATGTGCAGTTTCATACCATTTCAAGCAGGGTGCAAGGTCACCAAATTCAAATGCAGTTTCATACCATTTCATGCAGGGTGCAAGGCCACCAAATTCAAATGTAGTTTCATATCATTTCATGCAGGGTGCAAGGCCACCACATTCAAATGCAGTTTCATACCATTTCGAGCAGGGTAAAACCACCATAAAACCACACAAAACACCACCACCAACCATTTGCTGTGCTTTATGTCAAACCAACCAGTCAAAAGTGGTGTCCACTTCTTCTATGTTCCGGCGATTATTTAAAAAAATTCAAAACCGGCCAGGACTAAAAATAGGTTGCAGGTAGTGGAAGGTAAGACCTCCCTGGTGGAATAAAACTGGGTGAAAAAAAGGTCTTACCTTTCACTACCTGCAACCTCCGGCAACCACCTTCAACTAGCATCGCAACCGGCTTCGACTAAAAAATTACCGATTTTTAAAACGGCAACCTATTTTAAGTCGCGGCCGGTTTTGAATTTTTTGAAATAATCGCCGGAACATAGAAGAAGCGGAAACCACTTTCGACCATTAGGGAGACTGACAAAAACCTCCGGGAACCACACGGAAAACATTGGGTGGGTCGCAAAGTCTCCAGAGGTTTACGTTCAGGTTTCCTAAGTGGGACAGGGGCATAAGAAGCCTTTCTAAAATACCTCAAATCCCATTTCTGGATCCAATTGGTTTCTTCAAATACTACGCAGGTGCCAAAGGGGGATTTGATTTGAGGAATCCTGAAATTTCCTGCCCAACAGCATTGTTGGAGAATCCTCACCAGAAGAATCTCAAATAAGTGATACACATCCACCAAGGGCAACTAGAGATGAACAATAAACGCTGGCCTTGCCTGACCAGTGAAACCCAGATCCTGAGAAATAAACAAATTTAGCAGGTTAAATTGAATCCAGATGTAAAATTATTCTGAAGGATCCAATTAAAATTTCAGGGAAATATGCAGTCAAGTGCCACTGGAGATAAAGTTTTGATCATTTATGAAAAAATGTACTCTCTATTTTTTCCAAAATCACAAATTTGGTATTCAAATTGCCCTGTGAATTTTCACCCAAAGCCATCAAAATAACGTCACAATGTTGGATGTTAAATGTTGCCCATTATTCTTTAATATTTAACTACCAATTGTACTTGGAATCTGTTTGAGCATCTTACTTTAATCTGGTTCTTTCCTTCTCCACAGATACTGCATGGGTTTACTGAATACTCCCAGTATTTTTTTGGTTTTAGTTTCTGACACTCGTAGCAGTTTGCTTTTTTGTTTTGTTATTCTCATAACAGGTTAAATATTTCTAGCACTGTGTCTCAGGCAAAAGAAAAATAGAATTATAGATAATTAACTTCAATGAACGCTCTCACTCCGGAGAATAGTGACACTCACCAACTTTGGTAACAATTCATCACGTTCCACAATAGTCTTGATAAACAGTAGCACAGCCATCCCAGCCGAACTCTGAACCGTCTGCAAGAAATTTCCTGAAGTGCAGAAAAACACAAATAATCCATTTGTTTCCCAAACCAATTTCAGTAAAATCAGATGTCTTTTTAAATTCTTAGAAATTAAGAGGATGAGAAGGATTAGTATAAAGAAAACATGCAATTTGCCTGCAATGTCAAAGATTATCTCCTGCACTCAATTAATAAACACATTAGCCACTGCCTTGCATGGAACAACATTAGTTTCTGATAAACTTACCATCGATGATTATATCAGTAAAGGATGTAAGTAGCCCACACATGCATTCACAGAGAGCTGGCTCAGGATTTTTACAGAAAATGCCATGTATTTTGCCTTGAACTTTCTGAACAAGGACCATAGACGTTTTTAAGGCTAGCAGCAAATCGTACATCAGCTTGTTCTGCAGAATGTGTTGCCCACCAAGGCTCCTAAAGCAAAGTTACAATTTTAGGTTTAGGGTAAGGTCTCTTATTGTCACGTGTACCAAGGTACAGTGAAAAGCTTTGTGTTGCATGTTATCCAAACAGATCAGATAATATTGTACATAAATACAATCCAGTCAAACTCGAGTATAATCGATAGAACAAAGGAGAAGAGACGGAGTGTAGAATATAGTCCTCAGCATTGTTGAGCATTAGTTCCATTCTATATGAAAATGCACTTTTTTGAGAATAATTTAGTTTAGAGATACAGGGTAGAAACAGGCCCTTCGGCCGACCGAGTCCGCGCCATCAGCGATCACCCCACACACTAACACTATCCTACATACCTAGGGACAATTTACAATTTTTACCGAAGCCAAGTAACTTATAAGCCTTAAAGAAGGAACTGCAGATGCTGGAGAATCGAGGGTTACACAAAAAGCTGGAGAAACTCAGCGGGTGCAGCAGCATCTAAGGAGCGAAGGAGGGTCTCGACCCGAAACGTCGCCTGTCTCCTTCGCTCCTTAGATGCTGCTGCACCCGCTGAGTTTCTCCAGCTTTTTGTGAAACCCCCTAACTTATAAGCCTCTATGTCTTTGGACTGCGGGAGGAAACCGGATCACACGGAGAAAACCCACGCAGACACAGAGAAAATGTATAAATTCCGTACAGACACCCCCCCATAGTCAGGATCGAACCTGTAAGGCAGGTTCTGCTGTAAGGCAGAACTCAATCGCCGCGCCACTGTGCTAATGTGCTAACTTTTTAAGCAAAGGGCATTAATTAAAGTCCGCAAAAGCGGTTCCATGGTATAATGAACCAAAGGCTAAATTTACAGCTCCTCTCATGATTGTATCAGAAATTAGAATGGTAAAAGAAAGGAAACATGATTCTAAATTAAACAACCTTATGCAAATGCGATATATTAAAAAAATGCTCATGTCATTCAATATTTGACCTTTAATAGATGTGCAATAGCGGCAATGTTTTGTTTTAGATATAAATATATGAAGCAACTGACGGGCCAGCCAATAAACATGGGACATGAAAAATCAACAGAATAGTTTGAATCAACAGAATAAATCCACAGAACAGAATGTGCAAACCTGTGAGCTCATAATCTAAACTATAATCCTAATTTCCTGTATAGAGGCAACATAAATACAGCTCCACCATCGATTTTATCGGCAATTGGAGGTCCTCCTTTAATCCGGCCAAAATTACAAGAGTGCCCTTGAAATCGCCCTCCCCCCCTCGGAAGTCCCCCCCAAAATGTGGTGCCTCGGCCATGTGAGGCTGCCGATCCTGACCTCATCAGCACTTCCATGCCAATCCGTGGGTTGAATTTGTCCTCTGTGGCCGGTGCTCGGGAACTTTGGCCTGGCCGAAGCCGGCAGATCTATTCCCATTGCCGACTCTGATTTTGCAGACCATTATCTTGGTTCCCTGGCGGCCCAGGTGGACTGTTCCAGAAGCGCTGGACTCCACCCGGAGGCCGTGGCTTCTGATGGCCTGGCAAAACAGATGGCTCTGGAACCAAGGATGCCGGAAAAATCGGTGGTGGGCCTGCACTGAATATTCATCGGCACACAGTAGGTATGTTACAAAACTTACCTTGAGCAGCGCTGCAGTTCTGCCGCTCCCCGTGTGCGTGACTTTGGCGCCTTTCAGAGGGGGGTGGGCCTAAAGTGCCATTTTTCGACAGACTGGGCAAATCGATCAATGTCGGGTGATTTCGTTGCGGAAGAAAAATCGCTCCGACATTTCATTAATGAAGGTATTTTTAAATTACGCTAGATTATTTATTATCTAGAGTAATTTAAAAATCACCTTCAAAAGCCGTGAGCGCCGACAACGGGAAGGATTTTGCGTAGGGGAGAAAAAAAGGTACACAGTTTATTTTTATATTAAAAGTTGGTTTTTATGGAGGCTTTAATAATATTTTCATGTTGCGAAAAGGGGTCCAAAAAAAATGTATGAACCAACAGTATTTTTCCTCCCGACTTCACCGCAAACCGCAACGTTCCAATCCACCGCATTCTACTAAAACCCACTCGCTAGTTGAATTAAATGGCCATTAATTTGCAGGCAGTAAACAATAAATTCCTTCTATTTAGCCCAGAAATTCATGAAAATGAGATTTTAAAATTATGTTATATTGTGGATTATTGTGTGAATGTTATTTGGACACTTAGGCAATTTAAAAAAAGTTTATCTTTTCTTAAGAAATGAATAGATGTTTAGATCTACTCATTGAATTTTGTAATTAGCTACAATTAGATAACTAACTAATTATATGCTTTAATTTCAGGTCATCCAAGTAAGATTGTTTCATATTGTTTCAGAATGCTTCAATCTATAATAACTGAAAATTTCATTGAGTTCTCTTAATTTTTAAGAAAGTTATGGGCTTTTAACGGTTCTAGATCACAGTTTTTGAGTTAAATCAATTGAAAGGCAATTGGGAACAAGATGCTAATTTCCAAGTATGAAAATAGTCATAACTTTCTTAATACTGAAGATATGAAAGTGAATTAGGTGTCAGATTAAACTTCTTTTTATGCTTTATCTGATGGGATAAATTGCAGTCTTGATTTTTAAAATCTCAAAATTTTGTAACATTGCTACACACAGCCTTGTACAATATATATGGCGATTCTAGTTGAACTATTATTACAGCTTGAAACATGGAACTTCACACTACTAAATACATTTAACTTGAAGGCAGCATCCAAAGTGAGTGTAGCATGCAAGTATTTTATCAATCAGTTCTATAATTTTACAATCCAAAATCACAGACATAGCAGACTTTTGACTAACACTCAGAATAAGCTAAACCACATTCAAAATAATTATTTAGCACAACCTTAATTTTAACAAACTCACTTATTTTGCAACTTGAAGTCGAGCAGTGCTGTTTGCAGAAACTGAAGGACTGAAAAGAAGAGATAGTTACTGCTGCAATCTCACGTTACCTCAATTTCTAAAATAACAAAAAATCAGTCAAATTGATGTTTTTTGACCATTTCTCCACGGGGATTTAGGAAGAAGTTAACTTTTGTGATTATTTTAAAATTCAATGCATATCCTCTTAACTTTACTTAACAAACCCACAGCTTAAAAAAGAATGCTCATTGCTTCTCCCTGTTGATTTAACAAAACATTTTTGATGAATTTATCAAAGGATTCAGAATGATTCTTAGAACAGAAAACTACAGCACAGGAACAGGCCCTTTGTCCTACAATGTCTGTGCCGAACACGATGTCAAGATGAACTAATCCCATCTGCCGGCACCCCTCTGATCCATATCTCTCCATTGGCCGCATATCCATGTGCATATCTAAACGCCCCTTCACTGCCATTACCTTATCTGTCGCCACCACCCCTCCTGGGAGTACTTTCTTGGCACCCACTGCCCTCATTTTAAAAAAAAATGCCACAACACTTCTTGGTTGCATTTGAAAATATTTTGGCTGTCTTGTGGTCTGTGGAGCCAAGAAGCTTTTAAACACAGTATGACAAAACAGGCAACAAGTGGAACAGTTATTCTTTTAAAACTGGATGGATGGATTCGGCAAAACCAGCAAATGACAAGGGAATGTAGGAACCATTTTTCTGCCCCAAACCTGCAGAGGAATAATTCTGAACAAGTTAAACCTCAAATGGGGCAGGACATTTTAGTTGTGCTATCAACACACAATGACAAATTTAATTAGATTAATGCATTTAGATACTCAAATGAAAATTCACACTGATGTTGCACACAGTGAAACTACACTAACTGCAGGACTCAGAAGAATAATTGGAACACAAATAAAATACATGCCCAAGAGAGTAAAGTAGAACCTACCCTCCAGATATATCACCTGCATGCATTTTTCACCTGCAAACAAAACCAAATTAAAGTGGTTACCATTAAAAATGCAACAGAATTTGAAAAATAATCAAATCTTATGCAGTTTCCTCTACCTTCCTATCCTGAATATCTAAAGCATGCCAAATCTACAGTGCAATATGCCTCCTTCAATTTTTAGATTTCTAGAATACAAAGACCACACCTGAATAAACCCAAAGTAGTAGGGGGATTAGCACTCCCTAATTTTATGTATTATTATTGATAGGTAAATATTAGAAATATGATTCAATTGTTGAATAATTCTCTTCATCAACCAGAATGGATCATAATGGAGAAAGAGGACTGCTCCCCTTTTAATGTTGGTGCGATCCTTCTTTCACCAATGACGGTGAATAATACAAACTACAACAAAAACCCAATTATACATAGTATAATCAGAATTTGGAAACAAATAAAATACAATTTAAAATTAAGAAACTTATCTCTCCTATCTCCTATTGCTAAAAACCCTCTGTTTAAACCCTCAATTATAGACAAAGCATTTATACAATGGGAAAGAGCAGGAATTAAAACTTTGGGAGATTTGTATGATACGGGAAAACTATTATCATTTAAACAATTACAACTAAAATATAATCTGGGTAACAAACAGTATTTTAAATATTTCCAAATATGTGATTATCTGAAAAAACATGCACAAGAATTTCACAAAATGCCATTAGACTTACTAGATGAAGTAATGAATACAAAGGCGGAATCAGCAAATTTAATTTCATATATATATAATATTATACTAAATGCAGTAATACCAACAACGGAAGGTATCAGAGGTGAGTGGGAAAACAAACTAGCATAAACATTTAGGTGGAAAGAGTACTTATTAAATGTGCACAAATGCTCAATTAACGTGAGACACACTTTAATACAATTTAAAATTTTACACAGATTATACTACTGAAAAATTAAATAAAATAAATTTTTCCCTAACGTTTCACCAATTTGTGATAAACGCCAGTGTCAAGAAGCTACTATAGCGCACTCATTCATCTTCTGTACAAAAATTCAAAGGTTTTGGATTGAAATCTTTGAAAATTTCACAAAACTGTTTAAAATAAAAATGACACCAAAGCCAGAATGGATTATTTTCGGAATGACAGAAGGTAGTTCAGAATTAAATGTGTATCAAAAAAATCTATTTGATTATGACAATAATAGGAAAAAAGCTCATCTTAAAATTCTGGAAAAATGCTCCTATACCAACATTAAATATGTGGATTTCAACTATGTTTGAAACATTACATCTGGAAGATATGAGACTCCGCCTGGCAGGAAAATCAGAACGCATCTATCATTTATAGAATTGCTACAAAGATAGGGTGCAGGAGTACCTCGGGTCTTGGTGGGGGGGGGGGATGAAAAACTATCGAGTTCGTGAATTCCTTTTGCGTGATATATATAATATAGTAACTGGCTTTTTTTTTCCCCCTTGTCTCTATCTTTGTCTTTCTTTCTTTTTTCCTCTTCTTTTCTAGGGTCTATCTCTTAACCCCCTTTCTCTAATTCTTTGACCAATGGTTTCTTCTTCCCTTTGGCACGCTCTTTCACTTTCACAACTCCTTTCACCTACTTCACTCTCTTTCTTTCTATTCTTTTTCTATAAAAGCCATAAAATTATAGGGTACAATGATTGTAACAATATATATGTGATGTACATTGATGTATTTGCCTCTAATAAATAAAAATATATACATTTTTTAAATAATTTTTTTAAAAATTCAGATTTTTAAAGCCAGTTTGATTCCCCGCAATGACTTTCTGATAAAATAAATATAAAAAATGCTTACTGCTATTAGAAACTAGAGGTGATGGGGTGACCAATTTAAAATTACCATCACATGGATACAAGGTGGGTTAAGAAAATGTCCTTAACACAGGTATTTAAAGCATGAATTGCTTTATTAGTGAGTGTAACTAGTATTGACGTTATTCATTTATTGAACATTTGTCTAATATATATTGTCTATGTGAATTGTGTTTACAGGCCTGTTATGCTGCTGCGTAATAATATCATTGTTCGCTGCCGTAACATATGACAATTAAACACCATTGACTCTCCTGACTGAGTCAAATCCCAGTGCAATTTTAACTGAGGAAAATGGATATATATTTGAAGTAGGGTGAAAGTGAGAATGGAGGATTGAAGAATGAGATTAGGATTAAGATTAAGTAAAATTAACATTTAAAAACCAAATTAACCCTCCTTTTGGTCTGTAAACCTCCACAGATATGTAAAATTAATGGAGTCCCCTCCACTCCAGAACAATGCAAGATAGAAGAAGGATGTGCACTTTATAGTGCAATCTAAATATGAAATTAATCTGGTAATAATAGTGTAAGGGGTTATGGGGTGAAGGCAGGAGAATGGGGTTGAGACAGAAAGATACATCAGCCATGATTGGCGGAGTAGTCTTGATGGGCCGAATGGCCTAATTCTGCTGCTATAGCTTATGAATTTATGAATTTATGAAATCAGCAAGGTTATGCCATTGACCAATCTTACCCAGGCTAAAATTCTCCATGCAGGCTGCAATGGAGTCAATCGTCTTCCTAACGTGGGATTTCTCCACCGTTAACATTTCCTTCCTCAGGCAACTGACGAGGCAGCCAACCACTTCTTCCTCCAGATTTTCAGGAACACAGCCCAGAGTACTGCAAAAGAACACGAGTGTACTGTCTGAATGAAACCTTTTGTGCAAACACATTAAAAAATAAGCATCTTGGTGTGGGCGTACTTGATTTTAAAATATTTCAATACAGTACAAGAGCCACTCTATGTTTAAGCCACCAGACCACAAATGCAGTTTAACTAAGCCCAATATAGATATTTGGCATACAACAGTTACCTAAACTTGCACAGAGCGGGTTAGAAAGTTAAATGAGGTGAATTTTACCAGATTACACCACTTTTGAATGGAAATAGTACAGAAGGTTATGCCTGATCACATCTTTATGACACTCTGCACTCATATCTACCTTCTCTCTCGAAAACTTAGTTCATTCTGCAAAACAAGATAGACACAAAATGCCGAGTAACTCAGCGGGGCAGGCAGTATCTCTGGAGAAAAGGAATAAGTCACATTTCATGTCACTTAAATATCATCTATTCCTTTTCTCCAGAAATGCTGCCTGACCACCCACTGGGCTCCTCTAGCATTTTGTGTCCACCTTCAGCATGAACCAGGATCTGTAGTTCCTTCCTACACATTATGCAGCAAAACCTTAACAAAAATTAAGTCACTTAAAATTGCACTTCCAACATTCCAGCTGCCTTGATCCATCAGGGAATTTCCATAGTTTAGTTTAGCGATACAGCATGGAAACAGGCCCATTCACATTAGTGTGTAATGTATCCCACTACACATAAGGGGCAATTTACAGATGCCAATTAACCTACAAATCTGCACATCTTTGGGGTGTTGGTGGAAACCGAGCACTCTGAGGAGACCCACGTGGTCACAAGAAGAACGTTGTAAGCTCCACACAGACAGCACCCAAGGAGAAAGCGAATGGCATGTTGGCCTTTTATAACAAGAGGAGTCGAGTATAGGAGCAAAGAGGTCCTTCTGCAGTTGTACAGGGCCCAAGTGAGACCACACCTGGAGTATTGTGTGCAGTTTTGGTCCCCTAATTTGAGGGAGGAATTCTTGCTATTGAGGGAGTGCAGCATAGGTTTACAAGGTTAATTCCTGGGATGGCGGGACTGTCATATGCTGAGAGAATGAAGCAGCTGGGCTTGTACACTCTGGAGTTTAGAAGGATGAGAGGATATCTTATTGAAACATATAAGATTGTTAAGGGTTTGGACACGCTAGAGGCAGGAAACATGTTCCCGATGTTGGGGGGAGACCAGAACCAGGGATCACAGTTTAAAAATAAGGGGTAAGCCATTTAGAACGGAGACGAGGAAACACTTTTACTCACAGAGAATTGTGTGTCTGTGGAATTCTCTGCTTCAGAGGGCGGTGGAGGCCGGTTCTCTGGATACTTTCAAGAGAGAACTAGATAGGGCTCTTAATGATAGCGGAGTCAGGGGATATGGGAGAAGGCAGGAACGGGGTACTGTTTGGGGATGATCAGCCATGATCATATTAAATGGTGGTGCTGGCTCGAAGGGCCAAATGGCCTACTCCTTCACCTATTGTCTATTGTCCATTGTCAGGACTGAACCAGGGTCTCTGGCGCTGAGGCAGTTCTACCAACTGCGCCACTGTGCCATCCATTGTCATATTTTCATAACAGAAGTAGTAGGCCACTCATGTCTACTCTGCCATCCCGCAGGATATGCTTGCTCTTTCGCCTCAACAACCATTGTTTCCTTTATCGATTATTGTTTTGGATATAGTTAGTAATATTGTTTGTGATTATATTAATGTTCTGGGCCCAGGGTCGATTTTACCGACTATTGCTGCAAGGTTAATGAGTCACTGTCTTCCCTTAAATATTGACGTTATGTCACCTTCTACTCTGTGACAGGAATTTGTGGAACTTTGCAAGATGACAACGTGCATCTGTTTTCTAAAAGCTTTGGGGTGTAGGTTATCAGGTCCTGGAGAAATAGTGGCTTTCATGCCCATTAACATTTTATACTTGTGCAATCTTTTTCTACGTCCTCGTTCACCCAAAACCTGCAGTACTCCACTATTTCTAAGAGGTTTTATGAGTTTTCTTCCACCAGATTCCACAATCGACCATGCACTCTGACCACCTCTGAGATGGGGTCCCCTTGTTGCTTCACTCAAGTCCAAGGATGCAAACTTAAATTGTTATAGAGGAGAAGCAGTTTAGCTATTCCCTGCCTCTCCCACCTGCTGCACGTGCCCATAGTAGCAGGGTCCAAAGGAATACAAAGACAAGCAGCAGTCATCTTAAACCTGTCTCCTACATCCTTATCTCCAATATACAAAGGCCATATAGACTTCTCAGTGAGAACATCCATCAGATGCCATTTTTCCTCTTGTTCCCAGACCCAAACACATGTTTTTCGCTAAGATTAAGGGGTTAGCCATTTAGAACGGAGATGAGGAAATACTTTTTCACACAAGAGAGTCGTGAGTCTGTGGAATTCTCTGCCTCAGAGGACAGTGGAGGCCGGTTCTCTGGATGCATTCAAGAGAGAGTTAGATAGAGCCCTTAAAGATAGCGGAGTCAAGGGATATGGGGAGAAGGAAGGAATGGGGTACTGATTGTGGATGATCATTAGCCATGATCACATTGAATGGCGGTGCTGGCTCGAAGGGCCAGATGGCCTACTCCTGCACCTATCTCCTATTGTCTATTGTCTTCTCCTCGTGCCACAAACCAAGGGTCCCAAAAACTACTTCCCTCAATCCACTTCTTTTAAATTACAGACCATAACACTTGCCTCACTAGATCCTATTTTTTAACAATATTAGATACATAGACATAGCAACAAAGAAAATAGGTGCCAGAGTAGGCCATTCGGCCCTTCGAACCAGCACCCTCATTCACTGTGATCATGGCTAATCATCCAGAATCAGTGCCCTGTTCCTGATTTTCCCCATATCCCTTGATTCCGTTAGCCCCAAGAGCTAAATTTAACTCTCTCTCTTGAATACATCCAGTGAATTGGCCTAATCCAAGCATCATTCTGGTAAAACTCCTCTGCACTCTTCCCAAAGCCTCCACATCCTCCCTGTCATGGGGCAACCAGACTGCACATGATACTCCAATATGGCATAACCAAAGTCCTATAAAGCTGCATCATGACTTCCTGATTCTTATATTCAATACCCGATCTATGAAAGCAAGCATCAATCGGCCTTCTTTCCCACACAAAACAAGATGATGGCTCTTGGGGAGATTGGAATACATTTGATAAGGATTTTCTAAACAAAGATGTGAGCAGATGAGAGAAGTAACAAGAAATATTTAATTCTAGAGGAGTTGCAATAATTATTCGTAAAGGTATACCTTTTAAACAAAGTTCTATAATAGAGGATAAAGAGGGTAGATATGTAATAATTACAGGGGAATTATATTCAAAAAAAGTAATTCTTATGAATATATATGCCCCTAACTTTGATAACCCATTATTTTTTAAGAAAATATTTAATAATATTCCCATATCCGCTCAATATAATTTAATAATTGGGGGTGATTTAAATTGTACTTTAGATAACTATCTAGACAGATCTTCTACAAAAAGGAAAGCTGCCTCCAAGTCAAGTAAACTAATAAATTATTTTATTAACACATCTAATGTTAAGGATATTTGGAGATTAGATAATCCATCCGGACGAGAATATTCCTTTTTCTCGCCCGTATTTGGAACTTACTCGAGGATAGATTATTTTCTAATTGATTCAAAACTACTTCCTTTCACGTATGATGCAAAATATCACAATATTATTATCTCAGATCATGCGCCACTAACATTCAAGATAAAATTAAAAGATATATTTAACAAAACTACTACTTGGAGATTTAATCCCCAGATTTTAAAGGACAAGGACTGTTGTAATCATGTGGTGGAACAGATTAAATTATTTTTTGAAACTAATGACAAACCTGAAATTTCACCATTGCTACTTTGGGATACATTTAAAGCATTTATGCGTGGTGCAATAATATCAGCACAAGCATATTTCAATAAAGAAAATCAAAAGATGGAACAAAAGTTAGAAAAGGAGATAAAACAATTAGATAGTGAAAATATAAAACATCCTTCTAAAGAATTAAGTAATAAAATTGCAATATTAAAATATAGACTAAATAAAATATATTCTGACCAAGTCATTAAACTTTTTCAACAAACCAAACAAGTGCATTTTGAATTTGGAGACAAACCACAAAAATTGCTAGCACGACAATTTAGAAAATTTGATGATGAAAAAATGATACATAGAATTAGATCTGCGCATGGAAATATATTGACTATACCAAAAGACATTAATGACAGATTTCTACAATATTATCCAAATCGTTAATCATCGAAATTAACACGTCAAACAGATGGAGTGGAAACATTCCTACAAGAATGTCAAATTAATAGTTTAGATCAGGAAGGTAGACACTTGTTAAATGCTGAAATATCAGTAAAAGATATTGAAGAAACAATTGGTTTGTTAAAGAATGGAAAAGCTGCGGGCCCCGATGGCCTGAGTGCGGAATTTTATAAAACATTTCAAGATCTGATTTCCCCACGATTACATACAATGTATAGATATGCATATGAACAAGGTAAATTACCAGAATCTTTAAATGAATCCACAATTACACTCATTCCTAAGGTAGACAAGGATTTAGAAGATCCTGGATCATATAGAGCGATTGCCCTTCTAAATACAGACCAAAAAATATTAACTAAAGTTTTATCTCGGAGATTAAGTCTGGTGATCTCTAAATTAATACATTATGATCAAACAGGTTTTATTCCAAAACGATATTCATCCCATAATCTTAGACGTTTGTTTAATATTATATATTCAAAAAGAGTATGGGACACGGAATTAGCGGTTATATCGTTAGACGCAGAAAAAGCATTCGATCAGGTGGAATGGTTATATTTATTTAATATAATGGAAAAGTTTCAATTGGGGGATAGATTTTGTAAATGGGTAAGAATTCTATATTTGAATCCTACTGCAAGAATTTTAACTAATCAAATACTATCAGCTAAATTTAAGCTCTCTAGGGGATGCAGACAGGGATGTCCGTTATCGCCTTTATTATTTGCTTTGGTGATAGAGCCTTTGGCCGAAAGAATTAGATCTGAACCAGAAATATATGGTTATAATACTGATACAACAACTAATAAAATATCTTTATATGCAGATGATGTTTTGATTTATATTACAAAACCGGAAATTAGTATTCCTAAGCTGTTTAATGTTATAAATAAATTTAGTACATTTTCTGGATATAGGATTAATTGGAACAAAAGTGATATTATGCCTATAACTGGAATAAATTTAAATATACTACAACAATATCCACTAAAAATAGTTACAGACAAATTTAAATATTTAGGAATTAATGTATCTAAATCCTATAACTCATTAATTAAATCTAACTATCCTCAACTACTAGATAAACTTAGAAAAAATATTTTATATTGGAAAACACTTCCTATATCTATGATTGGTAGAATAAATGCTATAAAGATGGTTTTTCTACCACAATTGTTATATTTGTTTCAGGCTATTCCTTTTTTTCTCCCGAAAACCTTTTTTAAAAAAATTGATAATATTGTTAATAGTTTTATCTGGGACTATAAAAATCATAGAATAAGTAAAAAACATTTATGTAAATCTAAGATAAATGGAGGATTAGCACTCCCAAATTTCTTATATTATTTCTGGGCAGTCCAGATTAAGAATATGAATTTCTGGTGGGTAAATATGGATCGTGAACCAATGTGGTTAAAGATGGAAAAGGAAGACTGTTTACCTTTTAACGTAGGTTCGATTCTCTTTGCCCCAAAGGAAGTACAAAAAAAAATTTATAGGGACAACCCTATAATTTATAATAAAAGACGCATTTGGAAACAAATAGTTAAGACTTTACATTTAGATAATCTTTCACTTAGATTACCAATTATTATTAACCCATTATTTAAACCCTCTACATTAGATGGGGGGTTTAGACATTGGGACGATTTAGGAATTAAAAGGATAGAACACCTTTATAGAAAAGAAAAAATTCTTTTATTTCAGGAGTTACAAGATATCTACGGATTGTCTTCACAACACTTGTTTAGGTACTTACAAATTAGAGATTATATTAAATCTAATACACAAGATTATAAAAATAAAGAACCAGGATTATTAGATAAACTGTTTAACTTGCACCCAAATACAGAAAAAATAATAGCTTATATATATAACATTATTTTGGATAAGGAGAATCCAATAACTGAAACATATCGTCAAGCATGGGAAAATGAAATTGGATTATCTATAACAAAAGAAAATTGGGAAGAAAGTTTACAACGAATACATCGGTGTTCGTTAAATGCTAGACATACATTGATACAATTTAAAGTATTATATAGATTACATTATTCGAAAACTAAATTAAATAGTATCTTTCCCAATCTCTCCTTTATTTGTGATAAATGTAAGAATTTAGAAGCAAATTTAATACATAGTTTTGTTACATGCCCCAAATTGAATTATTACTGGACAGAAATTTTTTAAGTTATTTCTGAAGTTCTTAAAGTTAGATTGGACCCTGACCCAAAGTTAATAATATTTGGAAATCCGGATTCAAATTTGGTACTTACAGTAAATCAAATAAATTTCTTTGATTACTGTTTGATATTAGGGAAAAAAATCATACTGAAATTTTGGAAGGGAACATTATCCCCCACAATTAAAATGTGGGCAGCAGAGATGTTGGAGACGTTACATTTGGAAAGAATTAGATTTGTCCTACTGGACAAATATAATTCCTTCGAACAGATATGGTCTCCATATATACAGTATTTAGAGAAGTAGCTGTTCTTGGCATCACGGCTCGACGGGTACCCTACGGGATTTGAGGAAAATAATTCATTTTCATACTAGGATTAATATGCATGTCTCTATTGATATTATTATTTGTAATAGTTTTATTTACAATATATTTTGTTGTTTTTCATTTATATATATATATATAATATTTTTTCACCTTTTTGTTTGTGGTTTTTGTTTTTTTTCTCTCTTTTTTTTTTCCTTTTCTCTTTTTTCTTACATATAATCAAATTATTATTTAATCACATCTTTATTGATTTATAACTGCTCTATTCTTTTTCTATCTTTATTTCCAAAAAAATATAAGATAATAATTATCAATGTGTTATTTGTATAAATATTGAATTAAGCTGATGTTTGTAAATTTGTTTTAAACATTGTAAACTGGTTACTTCTAATAAAAAAATATTTTAAAAAAATAAAAATAATTTTGTAATATTTGTATAATTTTTGAAACAAGTTAAATGTGTATTTGAAAAACTGTTATATTATTGGCAATATGCATTGCTTCTAATAAAAATATTTTTTTTTAAAAAGAAATATTTAATTCAAGGGACTCGGGTAAACGTTAAATATTAGGAATATCAGTCATAAATATAACCTTGTTTATCATAAACAAGTAGCAAGGAGATCATTAATGAGAGCAAGAAGACATGGTAGCAGAGATACCAATGGGACATGACTCAATAAACAAAAAAAAATTCTTCATTCAATAAAATCACTTAGTTGGAGTGTAAAATAGACAAACAACTAATTTTCTCCCACCACCAACCCCTTGATTTATCCCACACCTTAGTTTGGATATATCTATATTACTAAAAGTAAGGTCTTGACCGCTTTTGACACACTGCAATTTGTTTTCCCAAAAAACGCCATCACTTACGGCTATCATTTTTGGCCACCTTGCTCAGAGCCCCCCTCCGCCGGACTGGACCAGAGGATTTTTCCCATAGATGAAAAATCTGAGAGATATTAATGTTTTTTTTTTTAATTTGCCATTCTCTCTGTTGCCCCTGCTGGTGGGGGGGGGGGGGGGGATGGACTATAAAACCCGGAAGTGGTGTGCCTCACTCAGTCTCTGCAAGATGGAGTAAGCCAGAGGGTCACGTCTCTCTGAGATCTGAATAACACTGAACACATGTCTACTCAACTGTGAGTGCCCTTAATGTGGTTTGAAAATGAAAATATGTTTGGGTTGAAGTAAAAAGGCACTGCAAATGGTTGTTTGGGTAAACTTGACAACTTCATGTTTGCACTATATTGATTTTAGATACAAAGCTACCACTTACGGCTGTGATTTTTGGCCATCTTACTCAGTCCCACTCAGCTCAACAGGTGCAGAGGATTCTTCCCATCAATGTAAAATAAAAGTGTTATCAGTGTTTATAAAATGTTGAGAATCTCTTTCCTGTCAATCACGCCATGAGGGGGAGGAATTATAAAACCCGGAAGTGTAGGTGTGGCTCAGTCTCTGCATAATGGGGGAGGGAGAGGTCACAAATCTGTCTGAGCTGTGAATCAACTGAACACACTGAATGTCTACTGAACTGTGAGTGTGATGTTTTGTGTGGTTTTATGGTGGTTTCCCCTGCTTGAAATAGTATGAAACTGCATTTGAATGTGGTGGCCTTGCACCCTGCATGAAATGGTATGAAACTGCATTTGAATTTGGTGGCCTTGCACCCTGCATGAAATGGTAGGAAAATGGATTTGAATTTGGTGGCCTTGCACTCTGCTTGAAATGGAATTTCAAGGAATAGCCGTGAGTCAACTGCCAGTCCACGAGCCGTGAGTGAGCTGCCAGCACATCAGGCTTGAGGGACTGAGCTGCGACCCCAATAATCCATTTGGCCCACATTGTCCATACTAGCCCTCTGGAGACCAGTAGTCCCCGCAGCCAACAACACCCATACTAGCGCTCCAGAAAGACCCCCCCCCCCCCCCCCACTGGCCACCAATATTGGAATTGGTGGAGAGGTGGAATATTGCGGCGGGGGACCAGCCTTCCCGTGTGAACATGGGACCCAATGGGTCCAACTTAGTCTAGTATAGCATAAAAATAAGCCCTTCAGCCATCCACACTGACCTTCGATCACCTGCTTACACTTGTCCTATGTTATTGTACCTCATCCACTCCCTACACATTAAGGGCAATTTGCAGCAGCAAATTAACCTACAAACCCACACATCTTTGGGATGTGAAAGGAAACTAGAGCACCCAAAGGAAACCAGCACGGCATAGGGAGAATGTACAAACTCCACTCAGACAGCACCCAAGGTCAGGATCATACCCGGATCACTGGCGCCATGAAGCAGCAGCTCTACCAGCTGTGTTACTGTGCTGCAGCTGATTGTGCATTTTTCCCCATGGACACCAAACTATTAGCAGAACTATTAAGCAACTCCAAACATACAATCAAAAAAGGGCTAAAAAAAGACTGTGGATTACCTTACTGTTGCTCTTTTCAAGGGGCTTTTTGATTCCAGACCCCAATAAATTGAAACCAGTATTTCCATACAGCTTCCAGTTTGTGAATTATGAACAGAGTTTGTGTCTAGCTTTCGTAACAAAGAACCAATCTGAAATTTAAAGACGAAGAAAGATTTACAGAAGTCATGTATAAAATGAACTGGAGTTGGTAAATCGCAAGGGAAATAAAATTTTTTTTAAAAGACTAAGTTCTGGAATAAATCAGCAGATCAGGCTGTATTTATGGAGATCGTGGATGGGTGACATTTCAAGTATGGACCCTACTTCAGACTGAAGTAGTGGTCTGAAGAAGGATCGCGACCTGAGACGTTACCTGACCTGCTGAGTTACTCCACCACTTCGTATCTTTTTTTGTTAAACTGCATCTGCACTTCCTTGTTTCTACAATAAAAATCAAGCCTTGGTTCAGTCACAATTGACATCTATTTTAATTGAAGAAAGCACAATACTGCTGAATAACTTTTTTTTTCCAAATGATGATTGGCACTTAACAAGTATCCCACAGCGACAAGTAAGTTTTTGTGATATATATGGAACTTGCTCCTGTTTTCAATGCAAATAGCGCTGGAAATACTCTGCAGGTCAAGCTGCTATATGAAGAGAGAAATAGGTTAATAATTCTTCATCGGGTCTGGAAAAGTGAAAATATGTGTTTACAAGTCTTTCCTCACTTTTCCAGTTCTGAATTCTGATGAAGGGTTATTGACTGTAAACGTTAATTCCATTTCTCTTTCCACATACGCTACCTTAGCAGCTAATTTAAAGCATTCCCTTTAAAAATTTCAGGACTTCCACCATCTGCCTTTTATCTGCTTTTCATAATTCCTGCCTTAAACCCACATCATGACTGGTCAGAGGGGGCACTGCGAAAGAGCTGCCCTGCCAGCAACGTGTTAGTCAATTCTACTTTTTTGTTTTTTTTAGTATGTCCAAATGTTTGTTTTAATGTTTCTTGGTGTGTCTTGTGTGGGGGGTGGTAAGGGGGGGGGGGGGGAGGGGCGCTTTCGGTCGCCTCCTCCACAGAGAGGCGACTTTTTCCATGTAGCCTCCCTCGCGGCCTAACAACAAGGATTGGTGCAGCCTTTCCCGGAGACAAGCCCGGAATTTCAGCAGCGGGCACAGGATGAACTTTTCATCGAGGAGCGGGCGAGCCCTCGCCGGGGATTGCCAGAAGGGAGTACTCCGATTGCTGGCCCGCAGCAGCTTGAAACCGCGGTCTGCAGAGATTCCAGCTGGCGCGCCGTCCGAAGCCTGGGATCCCTCGTTGTGGACCCCGGCGAAGAGCTCCGTCCGCCAGCCTGCGGCCTACGTCATCTTCAAGCCACAGTCTCCGGTAGGGAAGCACCGATTCGGGACTTACCTTGCCTGTACATCTGGCCGCCCACAGCGGCGACTGCGGAGGTTTATGGTCCCGACCACGTGGAAAAATGGAGGAGGACTAACTAAACTGTGTGCCTTCCACCACAGTGATGAATGCTGTGGTGGATGTTTTGTGTTAAAAAAAATTCTTTGTCTATTGTGTGTTCTTTTCACTGTACCGCTGCTGGCAAGTTCATTTCACTGCATTTCATTGTGTATGTGACGAATAAATCTGACTATTGACATACTTCATTTGACTGAGCGAATATATTTTAGGTACCTTCATTGTGGTTATTCCATGCATTGCAATGCCATTTAAAATGATAAAAAGTTAATTACATGTTTATCAGTGAGAAGGGAAGTAATAAAAAAAGGATCAAATATATCATGTGAAAATATGTTTGAATAACATACGAACAATGACTAATTACTATATATATGAGAACAATGTACACTTGTGCATACTTGCAATGTAAGTAATGAAAATGGTAATTGATGAGGGGTTCTTAATATTTAGATCCAAATCTTCAGCACTCAGAAAAATATGCTCATCAAACATAAGTAGATTGTTAACTTCTAAAATAGTTGAGGCAAAACATTCCTGCAAAATATACACACCATTGCTCCACAAAGTTTGAAACCCAAAAGCTAAGAAGATTTCTCAAATAGTATCTCAATACTTCTACACAATATTCCAATAAGCAAGTCTTTCACTTAATTCAATATTTTGAGTTAAAATGAGCAATGGATAATATATGGTCATTACTCAACAATTCTGCAAACAATATTCTTGCTTTTACATTTCAAAATGTCAACAAAGTCGTTTAAAGTACAGCTGTAGATAAGGTTAAAAAGGAATTCACATTAAGTGCAAATATAACGATTATCTTAAAATAATCACTGTGACTCCCATTAGTGCTCTTCTATCATTCTACTGTTTAGAAACACAAATAATGTAAATAATAAGGTAGTACCTTCTTCAGCAAATGCAGTTGTTCGATTCCATCCTTTAACTCTACGCATTCCAGAAGAAGATTTACAAGGCTGTTCTCCTCACCAGTTGCAATAGCTGGGGGTAGAAATACAGTACAGAAGAGAACAATGACTAATGGACTGCTTCTTTGATCATCGTCACTCTTTCGCATATATTTCATTTATTTGTTCTACATCACCACCTTTTTCTCTCATTTCCCTTTCGCCTGATTCTCAGTCTGAAGAAGAGTCTCGACCCAAAACATCACCCATTCCTTCTCTCCAGAGATGCTGCCTGTCCCGTTGAGTTACTCCAGCATTTTATGTCTATAGTCAGTGTAAACCAGCATCTGCAGCCTCTGCACAACTCAATGACTTTATTAACTTCACCACCAATTTCCATTCTGCACTCAAAGTCACTTGGACCATCTCCAACACTTCCCTCCCCTTTCTTGATCTCACCTTCTCCATCACAAGGCACTATTGACTGACATCGATTACAAATCCACTGACTCCCACAACCATCTCAACTACACTTCTTCCCACCCTGCCTCCTGCAAAGACCCTATACCCTACTCCCAATTCCTCCTACACCGTGCCCAAGATGAGGTGTTCCATACCAGAACATCCGAGATGTCCTCATTCTTTAGGGACCGGGGTCCCCTCTTCCATCAAAGATGAGGCCCTCACATGTGTCTCAGTACCCTGCAGCTCTACCCTTGCTCCCCCTCCCCCTAGTCACAACAGGGACAGCGTCCCCCTAGTCCTTACCTTTCACCCCATCAGCCGTCGCATACAACATATAATCTTCCAACATTTTTGCCACCTCCAACAGGATCCCACCACGAATCACATCTTCCCATCTCCACCCTATTTCCCCCTTCTGCAGAGACCATTCCCTCCGCATCTCCCTGGTTAACTCATCCCTTCCCATCCAAACCACCCCTTCCCCAGATACCTTCCCTTACAACCGCAGGAGATGAAACACCTGTCCCTAAATGCTCCTCCCTCGACTCTGTCCAGGGACCCCGACAGTCCTTTCAGTTTGGGGAGAGGTTCACTTGCACCTCCTCCAACCTCATCTACGATATCCATTGTTCAAGATGTGTACTCTTATACATCGGCATACCAAATGTCGACTGGGCGATCGTTTCGCTGAACACCTTCTCTCAGTCCGCCTGGATCTACTTAATCCCTCAGTTGGAAAACACTTTAATTCCCATTCCTATTCACACACCGACCTTTCTGTCCTATGCCTCCCCCATTGTCAGACTGAGGCCAATCGCAAATTGGAGGAACTGCATCTCATATTTCGCTTGCGCAACCTACAACCCAGTGGTATGACATTGAATTCTCTGCGGTCCTTTTCTCTCCATCCCTCTTCCACCCAAGCCACACCAGGTTCCTGTTCTCACCAAGCTAACAGCTAACAATGGCCTGTTTCCTTAATCATCATAACTTTTTTGCACATCATTTATTCATTTGTTCTATATCTCTCTACATCACTGCCTATATCTCTTGTTTCCCTTTCCCCTTACGAGTCTGATGAAGGGTCTCGACCCAAAATGTCACCCATTCCTTCTCTCCAGAGATGCTGCCTGCCTGCTGAGTTACTCCAGCATTTTTGTGTCTCTTTGGTTTAAACCAGCATCTACAGTTCCTTCCTACACAGGTTTCAAGGCCCCCTGGTTCTCCCTACCGTTTCTACCATTTCACCGTCTCCATCAAAGGAGACAGACATTTGACCGACATCAATTACAAACCTACTGACTCCCATAGCTATCTCGACTACACTTCTTCCCACCCTGCTTCCTGTAAAAACTCTATCCCCTACTCCCAATTCCTCCGTCTACGCCGCATCTGCGCCCAGGATAAGGTTTTCCATACTAGATCATCGGAGATGTCCTCATTCTTTAGGAAACGGGGGTTCACCTCTTCCATTATAAATGAGGCTGTCACCAGGTTCTCCTCGAGATCCCGCAGCTCCGCTCTTGTTTCACCTTCCCCCATTCGCAACAAGGACAGAGTCCCCCTTGTCCTCACCTTCCACCCCATCAGCCGTCGCATACAGCATATAATCCTCATATAACACTTTCGACACCTCCAACGGGATCCCACCACTGACCAGATCTACCCATCACCACCCCTTTCCCCTTTCCGCAGAGACCGTTCCCTCCACAACTCCCTGGTCAACTCATCCCTTCCCAGGCACAGAAATCGCTCTCAAAACATGGGGGGGGGGGAACACACACACACAAACAATTTCTTGGCGGCCACGCGCACATGCGCGAGGCTTCGGCCATGGGCCTTGTGGACGGCATCGGGAGCTGATCTGGTTGGTGACTGACTCCGAACTCCAGCAACAGCAGCTTCGTCCGCTCTGAATCGCGGGGCTTCAATCGGCCAGTTCGCGGGGGTTTCAACATCGGGAGCCTCGATTGCCTCGACGCAGCAATTTGCCTCCACGCAGCAATCACCGCGTGCTAGCCTCAGTCCCACCCCCCCTACTTCCACCTCCCTCCTCCAATAATCGCGCTGAATCATCATGTCCTCTCCCCACTGCCTGCTGACCACCGTCTCTCTCATACAATTGGCGCCCTCGATCATCAGTCCACCCCCACTGTCTCGCGGAAAGCGGTGATTTTTAATAGCTTTTTTTTTACCGAGTTTTTAAATACGGATTACAAATCATGGAGGGGGGGGTCATTCCCCGCCTCTCAAAACATGGGGGGGGGGTGGGGAATCCCGTGGGATTTCCACCCCTGGACCATTCCCACCCAAACCACCCCTTCCCCAGGAACTTTCCCCTACAACCACAGAAGATGCAACACCTGTCCCTTTACATCCCCCCTCGACTCCATCCAAAGACGCCGACAGTCTTTTTAGGTGAGGCAGAGGTTCACCTGCACCTCCTCCAACCTCATCTACTGTATCCGCTGTTCCAGGTGTCAAATTATGTGCACCGGCGAGACCAAGTGCAGGCTCAGCGATCATTTCGCTGAATACCTCCACTCAGTCCGCCTTAATCTACCTGATATCCCCATTGCTCAGCACTTTAACTCCCCCTCCAATTCCGAATCTGACCTTTCAGTCCTGGGTCTCCTCCATGGCCAGAGTGAGGCCCAGTGCAAATTGGAGGAACAGCACCTCATATTTCGCTTGGGTAGCTTACACCCCACCGGTCTGGACATTGACTTATTGAACTTCAAATAGCTACCTGTCCCTCTGAGTTACTTCAGCATTTTGTGTCTACCTTTAGTTAATCCTTTGTCAAGTTACAATATGGGATCGTGCCATAATGCATGGCACAATGGCATGGCACAAACGGCATTTCAAAATAAATGCAAGTTTTCGAGTTTGATTACACTGTATGAACCACATCATTCTAAATCCAATTAATGTATTTCAACCTTTAAAGCGCAGAAAATTCTGCAAGTTGTCCACATTGTGGTCTACCCCTTCACCCCTTCACCCTGCTATAGAGCTGTACCACACGTGTTTACTTACATCTGAAACTTGCAAGTTTCTGGTCATCCAGAATAATCCGACCAACCTCGACGTTTTTCTTCTTCTTAAGAACCATCCCTGCTCTGATTATTTTAAATAGTTGGTAGAAAAAAAGCAGCAAAAATTATTCCTTGCACGACTTGAAGCTGATGTGCAATTCACTCGTTACCTCTTCGGAGTTAAATTAAGTTAAAGTGGGAAGGTCGTGGCAGTGCCTGATAGATCTCAGTGCAGCACAGGGCCTGTGTAATGGGTGAGCACCAAACTAAGTATTAGCGACGTTGTTTAGGACAGTGATTTCATTTCTAAACCCCTTCCCCGACCACTAGCACAACCTGACACTGCCATGTTTGCAACAGTTCAGGCCAACGTCAATTCCGCCTTCGCGTTGCACGAATCGGCGACCAGCCCCGCCTCACCCAGGTCCCGCCCCTCCGCCCATCTGCTATTGGCCGAGGTGGGGGGAGCGGAGGCGCCTTCCTCCGCTCCATTGGTCGGGGCTCGCGTCAGTCATGGAACGTTGGCCCGGATGATTCGCCGGCAGATGGATACAGCGGGTTGCGAGCGCTGACAGTGGGCAGCGGCTGTGGGAAAGTTAACAGCGCAGGGATGGAGAGGGTGGAGGCAGCAGCGGAGGCTGAGGGTCACTCAGCAATAAGCGTCTGCCCGGAATCCCGCCCGCATCCCTTTCTGTCGCAGTTTCAACGGAGAGAATGGTGCGTTTGAGCAGGTAGGCTCTTTGCCAGTGATTGTCAGAAAGGGAGATGCTGAATTTCGACCATGGGAGGAGGATTCGAGTAGCCCTTCAGGAGTACACTCTGCAAGTGATGTCATTGGGAGGCAGGGTGGAAAAGATGAGTTTGAGGCAAAATCTGGGAGTTCCCACAAATCCAGTGGACAAGGGTGCATTGCATTTGAAAGGTTCACTCCAATAACTATATTTTCCTAAGAAGCAAAATAGTTTTAGGGGAGTCTCTAAACAAAACCATTCGTATAGTACGAGTTAGATGTATTTTTTTCTCCCTGATTTTGGTGAACGGATACTTTTCATTTCAGTAGATCATCAGTATCTTTCACAGGAGTCTGATTATAAAAATATGTTTGTAAATTCTACTCGTTTATTTCTCTGTTGAGGGAATAACGTTTACTGTGCACAAAAGTCACTTCAGTGTTTCCATAAACGCACGCGAAATACATTTTCGTTTTCAGTTGAAATACCGTTTAGTTTAATCTGCCCTTTATAATTGGATTGTCGAAATATTTTTTTCTCTTTTTGGGTTAAATAGAGTTATTGGAAGGGGAATTCCGAGGACATTTGAAACACGAATTACTTAATTTGGCCAATATTATATGTGATACTTTTGAAAGAGAACAGCCCAAACTTATTTGCTAATGTTTTCAAGTCAACGGTGTTTGTGGATTTCATACGATCGAAGGGTGGAACCATGTCGCAAAGCGCAATGAACCGAGAGGTTTATTGCTTAGGAATTTATGTGTTCTGAACTGATATTATTTATTGGTAAAATAGATATGAGTAAAATGAATGCATTAATCGATGCTTTAGAAATCCATGCTCTTTCAAAAATGGGGAACTGACTGTGAAATAATTGATAAAGGTGTATTTTTCTTGGGCTAGCCTACTCGAGGAGAACTTTACAATAACGTATCTACCATTTATTTTACACCTGGCCAGATCAAGCTTTGAGTGAAGTTTTAAATGTCACCAACAATAACAAGATCAAACCGTTTCCACCGGGAAGTGTTATAGTGGCAAATGCAATCCGTGTTATATTAAGACACGTGCATGGCCGCGGGAGTTAAATTACTTGCAACGAGTTGTTTCGTCGTCGTATTTCAATCCTTGTAGATATATTCTATGACTAATTAGTAATTTTAGTAATTCCGATATTTATCTCAGCCAATCCTATATTAATACGTTTTTTTTCCCTTAAGATATTATTTTACCGAAAATTCTATCTATGGTCAGCCTGAAAAAGGGACCTGACCCGAGATCACAGATGCTGTCTGACCCACTGAGTCCTCCAGCACTTTGTGTTTTGCTCAAAAGTCCAGCACTGCAGTTTCTTGGGTCTTAATATCTATGTGTTTGTTGATCTGTCGTCGTCATTCGAGTCGCTGATATTTGTTATGTTCCCTGGCCATTATTTATCCCTCTCCGAGCACAACAACAATAGATTTAATCATTAACACGTTGTTGGTTTATGGAAGAAGCATGGCATGCCATATGTGAACACAGACAGGGGATGTTGATAGGTAGATGGTTGGGCAAAGGCCAGAGATGAACACACACAAGGTAGAAGACAAATGGATTGGAGAGTTGCAAATGTGTAGCTAGAGCATTGACAAGATGTGGATTGTTCAGGAGTGTAGGAGGAGGGGCGATAAAAGGGCAATGTCAGTCAGGGCTCAGGGCAGGGGAAAGAAAGTGGGGTACCTAAGTTTGGAGAATTCACTGTTCATACTGTTGGGTTGTACACTGCAAGGGCCAGCAAGCAAGCAGGCAAGATCATCTCTGACCCCTCTCATCCTGGCCACAAACTCTTTGAATCACTTCCCTCTGGAAGGCAACTCCGGACTGTCAAAGCTGCCACAGCCAGACATAAAAACGTTTTATCCACGAGCAGTTGCTCTACTCAACAGCCAAAAATCTGTAGCCTCCCTTTGATCTGGTATTTTGTTGGTTCACATGCTTAATCAATGGTGTTTTATCATTAATGTTTTATTATTATTAATGTTCATTGTTTTCTGAGTCATTCGTTACTGTCACTGTATGCCATGTTGTTACTTGTGGGCGGAGCACCAAGGCAAATTCCTTGTATGTGAATACTTGGCCAATAAACTTACTTACTTTACTTCACTTTGTAAGCTACCCAAACGGAATATGAGATTCTCTTCCTCCAAATGTAGTTTCTGCCAATACAGTTCTGACTATACAATTCACACTATGTGGTTTAGTTTCGAGATACAGCGTGGAAACCGGCCTTTTGGCCCTCCTACACGTTAGGGACAACTAAGCCAATTAACCGGCAAACCTGTACGTCTTTGTAGTGTAGGAGGAAGCCGGAGATCCCGGAGAAAACCTACACGGGTCAAGGGGAGAACGTACAAATTCCGTACTGACAGCACCTGTCATCTGGATCGAACCTGGGTCTCTGGTGCTGCAAGTAAGCAACTCTACCGCTGCACCAGCATGCCATCATTAATCGGTGTTTGTTGATATGCTATATACAATTTGAAAATGTGATTTTAGTATTAACTACAATAGTCAACAAATAAAAATCTGCTTTCAGTAAAAGGAACCATGAAACTCCTGGATTGTGGTAAAAACATAAATGATTAATTCATTTCTGTAGAAGGAAACAGCCAACATTACCCACTGAGACCTAAAGTTTACTTGCAGCTTCTGCATAAGATTTGGTTGAAGCCTCTTTAAAGTGGCCTGGTCAAATGTTACATTGTAACACATGGCAATAAAGCACAGCAAAATTAGTTACAAATGAAATTAAATTCTTGAGGCAAGTATTTGAAAATCGCACATTCTTGTGATTTTATTTTTGATTAATGTAAAATTCAGTGTGCTATTTACTAAAATAATAGGATTTTAACCATTTTGTACTGGGTGAGAATTTTTAAAGTTTAAGCTTAACCGTGTATAGGATGTTCATACGTTTTTTTGGGATTGATATAAAATAGAATTTGGTTTCTGGATAATGATGTAGCTCTTTGCTTTATGTAGTCTTAGATCTATGAGTACCTGCAACCAAAGCCTTGTTCAGCATGTGAATGTAATGGACTCAAAAAACAAACAAAATTATAATCTGAAAAAAAATTAGAAAAGGTAGACAGATTGGCTGATCAGACATCAATGGTAGAATGACAAACAAATTTGACATTGACGGTTATTTTCATCAATTTTATGCTTGTATTCGTGTTTATTCGAGTGCAACCAATTACTTGTGGTTTAATATTAAGCTTGATTTTAAAAGTTGCATGTAAAATACACTGTTCATCCTGCATGCGAATTTGATAGATTCTAAATGGTAGCTATGTAAAGCTTTCCAATTTCAGTGTAAAGTAAAATTTACACCATTACAACATTTTGTTTGTTATGATGTTTGCCTACTAGAAATGATTACATATTGCATTTGTCTTTAAATCATACTCTATTGTTGCAAAATTAAATGCTGGAAGAGGCACAAGAGATTGTAGATGCTGGAACCTGTAGCAAAAATAAAGTAGAACAGCTGGAGGAACTCCAAGATGTGAAGAAGGGTCTCATTGACTGTCCAATTACATCCACATATGCTGCCTGACCTGCTGAGATCCTCCAGCAGTTTTGTTTTGCTTGTGTTTGTGATCTATTTTATTTCTTTGCAGTGTAGGCCTGTTTTTATTTTTCTAGATTCCAGCGTCTACGATCTCTTGCCTCTCCATACTCTCTTGGTGGTTTATCAAGCATTCAAAGTATTTGTAAATATCCACCAGATTGCATAGCTCGTCATGAGTTAGCTATGAATGTAAGCAATCCTTGGCATTTTTTCCTTAAATGATGTAGTTTCATTGGAAAACATACCAAAAGAGTTAGGTTAAATGCAATTGATCTTTCATACAAAAGTCATAATCACTCTTAAAGAATGATAACATTTTAATAATTTGGGTATTTAGAACTCTGCTAAATATTTTCATTTCAGTGGTGTTTTATCATATATCTCAAATACCTGAATGTATGATGAATTGAAATATAGAAATATATTTTTGATGTAGTGGGGCAAATAAAATGTTCACCTGATCAGTCTAATTTTCCCTATAGTTGTCCTCTATGGTGCAAATGGAGTGATATCATCATATGTGCAACTGACACTGAAATTACCTCGAGTGCGCAACGATATATCATTCCAGATGGTGCCTTTTCATCTTTCCAAAGTGACACAAAACAACTCAGAAATTGTCATTATTCCCTTTCACCGGGTAAAGTGATTTTTCGGTCAGGTCGCAGTGATTAAAAGAAAAATCAGTCACAATCCTTTTGAATCTCTAGGTAATTTCTTACTATAGTAGCAAAATTTACTCCTTAAAATTGGTGTTTTCATGTGGAATTTATCAAGCTGGTACATCCTTGGACTTTCTTGGATTTAATGTGTTTTTCCACATCAGATATATAATTCAGCAAATGCATGCATGTCCAGTGCAAAATGTCTTCAAGAATTTATCTATCAAATTGTGCTCTGGAGTATAGAGTCAGAGAGCTACCCTTCAGCCTACTATGTCTATGCTGACCAGGTTAGAAGCATAGAGTCCTACAGCATAGAAACAGTCCAATCGGTCCAACTTGTCCACGCTGACCAACATGTCCCACCTAGCTTGTGCTTTCCCCATTTCCTTTTAAACCTATCCTTTCCATGTATCTGTCTAAATGTTGCGATAGTACCTGCCTCAACCTCCTCTTCCGCCAGCTTGTTTAAAACACCCACCACCATTTGTATTGAAAAAAAAGTCGCCCTCGGGTTCTTATTAAATCATCTCCCCCACCGTAAACCTATGGCCTCTGGTACTTTAAGTCCCCTACTCTGGGCAAGAGATTATGTGCATTTTCCAAATCTATTGGGCTCATGATTTTGTACCTTTTTGTTGCCTCACTGACCTCGTCCCACTTGCCTGCACCTGGATTATATCCCTACAATCCATTCCTATCCATGTACCTGTCCAAGTATCTTTTAAATTACATAATTGTACCTTCGTCTGGCAGCCAATTCCATATACACACCACTTTATGTGTGAAAAGGTTGCCTCTCCAACTTAAATCTATGCCTTTTAGTTTTTAGACTACCCCACTAAGGGAAAAAGACTGTGGCACTTGAGCGCATCTATTGTCTTGATTTTAAAACCCGAAACGTCACCCATTCCTTCTCTCCAGAGATGCTGCCTGTTCCACTGAGTTACTCCAGCATTTTGTGTCTACCCAGTAAGATCTCCCCTTAGCCCCCTATACTCCAGGGACAAAAGACCTAGCCCCTCCTGTAATTAAAGCCTTTCAGACCTGATAAAATACCTGAAAATCTTTTTTGTATTTTTTCCTATTTAATTTCAGCCTACCTTTAACAGGCTCACCAAAACTATGCACAGTACTCCAAATGTGCTCTTTCCAACTCTTGTACAGTTGCAATGTGTCAGCCTGTATTCAATACCCCAGCCCAATCAAGCCAAGTATGCCAAAGATCATCTTCACCACCATTGTTACCACCTTCATGGAACTAGGTACCTGTACTCTTGGGTCTCTCTGTTCTACAACACTCAGGAACAGCCCCATGAAAAACGCCGGGTCCGGATGGCTTTGGTAATGAATTTTATTTTAAAAATTTAATGATTTAATTTCCCCACGATTACAAGCCCTTTTTATTCATGCATTTAAAGAACAGACTTTACCACAAAGTCTGGCCGAATCAACTATTACAATGATCACAAAAAAAGATAAAAACCTTGAAGAGTATGGATCATATAGGGCAATAGCCCTTTTAAATACAGATCAGAAGATATTAGCCAAGACTTTGGCTCGCAGATTAAGTTTGCTTATTAGTAAACTAATACATCCACACCAAACTGGCTTTATACCTTAGCAACACTCGTTCTATAATCTGAGACGTCTGTTTAATATAATATACTCGCAGAGAACGACAAATGAGGATTTAACAATTATTTCTCTAGATGCAGAAAAAGCTTTCGACCAAGTGGAATGGGCTTATCTTTTCACAGTGTTGGAAAAATTCCAATTAGGAGAAAATGTTATGGGTGAAGCTGTTATACGCTAATCCGACAGCCAGAATACTGACAAATCAAATGCTTTTACCTAAATTTCACTTATCTATGGGTAACAGACAAGGATGCACCCTTTCACCAATGTTATTTCCTTTAGCCATGGAACCTATTGCTGAGAGTATTAGGTCACATTCGGGCATTTACGGATATAATACTAAATATACCACCAATAACATTTTGTTATATGCAGATGACGTAATTTTATACATTACTAATTCCCAAGTTAGTATCCCAAATGTATTAAACATTATAGAACAATTTGGTGCTTTTTCAGGTTATAGAATAAATTGGAATAAAAGTGAAATTATGCCAATAAAAGCTCAAGACCCTTCCCAAACTTCAAAAATTTCCTTTCAGAATTGTCATCGAAATGTTTAGATATCTCGGAATCTGCGTGACTAGAAAACACTATTTAAAGCAAACTTTCCACCATTAATTGCTAAATTATATGTCTACATACAATTTTGGGAAACACTTCCTATCTCCCTTATAGGTAGAGTAAATGCCATAAAGATGATCTTCCTTCCGCAACTCCTATATTTATTTCAATCAATACCGATATCTCCCTAAAAGCTTTCTTTTTAATTGACTAATTAACTATTGACTACCACTAATTTTATTTGGGATTACAAAACCCATAGAATACACAAATACACTTGTGAAAATCCAAAGAAAATAGAGGACTAGCTCTTCCTAATTTTCTTTTTTACTACTGGGCGACTACCATTAAAAACATAGTCTTCTGGTTGGACGATACATGTCAACAGGTAAATTGGTTAAAAATGGAGAGGGAAGATTGTTTGCCTTCTTAATTTAGGCTCAATGCTCCTATCTCCAATACATTTGAATGTCAATGTATGAGCAAAATCCGATAATACACAGCACTCTACGTATCTGGAAACAGTTGAAATCAAGTCTTAAACTGAGAAACCTGTCTCTCCTTCTGCCTATTGCAAACAATCCCTCATTTAAACCATCTATTTTAGATAGGGTGTTTGTTCAATGGAGAAACCTGGGCATTAATACTGTGGGAGACCTCTATATGAAGGGGACTCTCGTTTCTTTTCAAGTACTACAGGAGAAATACCACTTGAACGCAAACAATCTTTTTAGATACTTTCAAATCTGAGATTATGTGAAACCATTTACATAAGATTGTCCTTTTATGGGTCCAGATATATTAGACGACTGTTTGAATAGACATGCCGATACAAGTAAGCTGATATCTTACATTCATAATACTCTCTAAAATATTGATACCCCACCTTCTGAGATTTATAGGCGAGCATGGAAGGACGAGCTGGGTTTACCCATTTCAAAAGATATATGGGAGGAAAGCCATTATACATACATTACTGTTCTTTAAATGTCAGGAATTGCCTTATACAATTCAAAATATTGCATAGGTTATACTATTCAAAGACCAAATTGAATAAGATGTTTCCAACTGTATCCCCTATCTGTGATAAATGCCACATCCAAGAAGCTACCTTAACCCATTCCTTTGCATCCTCTATAAAGATACAAAACTTCTGGACGGGAATATTCAATATCATTTCTAAAACTCTTAAAATTCAATTGGAGTCGGATGCAAAATTAATAATTTTAGGAATGTCAGAGGGCTGTTCTAAATTAACGATATTTCAGACGTTTCCTTGATTACGGTTTAATAACGGCGAAAAAACATACTCAAATTTTGAAAAAGATAACAGTTTCCACAGTGAAGATGTGGATTACAGAAATGACCAAGACACTACATTTAGAAAAAATAAGGCTTGTTTTGGCTGATAAATCAGACCAATTCTCTAAAACATGGTCTCCTTTCACTGAATTTCTTTAACAATAGAATGGTCGAACACAAATTTAAAACCGACGCTTGGGATGGGTGAGTGGGGGGGGGGAAGGATAGTGGATATCTCCGTTCTCTTTTTTGTCTCACTTCTTCGGCAGTTCAGGGGTCTTTTCTTCTCTCTTTTTTGTATTTTTCTTCTTTCTCTTCACTCTTTCCTTTTTACTTTTTTTCCGATTCACTGATCAATTTATAAAATGTTAAAAATGAAACTGTATGAAAATTGTATAATTGTTATGCCGATTGCTTTACTCGTGTACAATTGCTTCAAATAAAATAAACATATATTTAAAAAAAAAGAACAGCCCCATCTTGAGCTCCAAAAACCTGCCAATAGAACTCAGCAGGTTAGACATTATGGTTACAATGGCACTTTATTTGTCACGTGTACCGAGGTTCAGTGAAATTCATTTGTGTATACAGCTGAGTACAGGTATCATTATACATAGCACTTAGATCTGTGGAGGGAGATAGACAGATGATATTTCGATGCAGGACCCTTCCTCAGACTGAACACTGGCATAGGTCACAATAGTGTGCTTCAATCCATTCCTGTACCAAGATAGAATCAATAGTGCTGAGTTTTGGAATTATTCATGTATCTCTGTGCAATTTCTGTTCTGTTCTCATTCTTCCTTCCGTAATTGTTTCTAGAACATTGGATATCAACACCCATCCTCGTACAAGACTGAACGTGACCATGGCTGAGTGTTCCGAGATGGCTGGTGATATAGATTGGAAAGAGCGGTGTATGACTCTTGAGTCGCAGATGCTGAAGTTTCGTGTGCAGGCCAGCAAAATTAGAGAGCTGCTTGCAGAGAAGGCAAGTGAATATGAACATTTAGAACAAGGTTTTTCAATGAGCTGGCCTGAGCTGTCTGGGGAAAGCACATCGCCTAGACTGCATAATATCAATGTGTGTAGGCCCATGCTGGTTTACACTGAATATAGACACAAAATGCTGGAGTAACTTAGTGGGTCAGGCAACATCTCTGGAGAAAAGGAATATGTGACATTTTGGGTTGAAAGTCTGAAGAAGGGTCTCCGTGCGAAACCACCTATTCCTTTTCTCCAGAGATGCTGCCTGACCCACTGAGTTACTCCAGATTTTTGTGTCTATCTGCAGATTATCAATCTTATTTTGATAATAACCAGACGTCGTTTTAAGCCTGTACAAAATATTCAATAATTTTCATAATAATGAACATAATAATGCTCATCCAAAATGTAGAATGGGCCATTTTCTGCTTTTATGTGCAAATTGAGGAATGAGACTAATGTACTGTTTCATTGCATCCATGAACCACAACTAAAAAAAATCCCTCTGCAGTATTGTGATGTCTATCTGTATGAGATGCGCAACTAATATAAAATTTAAAATTTTGTTTTATTTTTAAAAAACTGCTGGAGGAATTCAGCGTGGCAGCATCTGGATAGTTGATGTTTCGGGACCCATCTTGAGACTGATAGAGTAGAGGGAAATAGTTAGCACTGTATAAAGAGGTGAGGTAACGGGATGGGCTAAGAGTTGGCAAGTGATGAGTGAATCCAGATAATGAATGGCTGATAGGCAGATGAGTTTTGTTCACCCATAAATAATGATAGGACAGGAAAATGCTGTTTTTTTTTAATCAGTTGTGACAAAAGGTGACCTTATTTCCAGAGGTAGCACAATGCCCTATAAAATGACAATAATTTTATTTTACTATTGCACTTAAATCTTCTTGCAGTTAAGGACAACAAGCAGTTCCGATGAAGGGTCTTCAGCCTGAAATATTAACAGACCCTCTGAGTTTCTCCAGCACACTTGTACTAATTACGGATTTCCAGCATCTGCAGTTTTTGCATTCATTGTCAAACAGTGCCTTTCTAATTGCTTGTTGTGCTTGCATGTTAATGTTTCATTGATTCATGTTCATTGAGTGTTTACTTAAGTCTTCTATACATCAGTCTCCTCAACAGCTACTTGATGCGGTGAGTTCCCTATTCCCACCACTCATTGGATATCATAGTTTCGAGGGAATTGATGATTGGATTTATTTGCAATTATTTTGTATGAATGGTCTTGATTCCATTTACTTGGGAAAAAATTCCGTGGATCTAGCCCATCAATCCATTTCATAATCTTAAAGTACCACTAAAAAGTCAACTCCTCCCTCTGCCCTGCTACTGAATTTGGAGATGTGCATTTTCACACTTGTGTTTCTCTTGCCTGAAGAGGGAGTGGCCGGTGTGTCTCATCCTTGATTTTGCTGGTGGTCTTGCCGAGGCAGCGTAAAGTGTAGATGGAGTCATTGGAAGGGATGTTGGTTGGTCAGCCAGCAGGTGTAATAGATGAGAAATTACTGGAGAAAATCCTAAGGAATAGGATTTCCGTAAGAAATACAGGGTCTAGTCAGAGATAATCGGCATGGCTCTGACTGGGGGGCAATCCTGCCTTGCTAATTTAATTGACCTTTTCATGCAGGTATCTTAAAAATGTTGAAGTCAAGGCAATAGATATTGTATATAGATGTTGCTGGAGTTTTTGAGGACATTTCATCTCTGAGGTCTGAGGTTCCCACCTGCTTGAAAAGGGCATTATTAATACCAATGCCCAAGAAGAGTAAGGTGACATGCCTCAATGACTTTCAACTGGTGACACAAATGTCCGAGGTGATGAAGTGCTTTGAGAGGTTGGTTATGGTGCAATATTGCTCCTACCGTAGCAATGAACTGGACCCACGACAATTTTCCAACCGCCACAATAGACCCACGGGGTATGCAATCTCGGGTACACAAAAGGCTGGAGAAACTCAGCGGGTGCAGCAGCATCTAAGGGGCGAAGGAGATAGGCAACGTTTCGGGTCGAGACCCTTCTTCAGACTGGTTAGGGATCAGGGAAACGAAAGATATAGATGGTGATGTGGAGAGATAAAGAACAATGAATGAAAGATATGCAAAAAAGTATCGATGATAAAGGAAACAGGCCATTATAAGCTGTTTGTAGTGTGAAAATGAGAAGCTAGTGCGACTTGGGTGGGGAAGAGATAGAGAGAGGGAATGCCAGGGCCCGAGGGCTGAGGGAGAGGTGGGAAGGGGAGGAGACAGAAGGGTTAACAGAATTGAGAAAATTCAATGTTTAAGCTCCAGATGCAGACTCCCCAAGCGGAATATGAGGTGCTGTTCGTCCAACTTGCGGTGTTGCTCACTCTGGCTGTGGAGGAGGCCCAGGACCGAGAGGTCGGATACGGAATGGGAGGGGGAGTTGAAGTGCTGAGCCACCGGGAGGTCGGGTTGGTTATTACAGACTGAGCGGAAGTGTTCGGCGAAACTATCTCCAAGGCTCCGCTTGGTCTCACCGATATAGATCAGCAGGCATCTGGAGCAACGGATGCAGTAGATGAGGTTGGAGGAGGTGCAAGTGAACCTCTGCCGGACCTGGAAGGACTGCTTAGGTCCCTGAAAGGAGTGGAGGGGGGAGGTGAAGGGACAAGTCTATGCATCTCTTGCGGTTGCAAGGGAAAGTGTCCGGGGAAGGGGTGGAGCGGGAGGGAAGGAAAGAATTGACAAGGGAGTTGCGGAGGGAGCGGTCTTTGCAGAAGGCAGACGGGGGGGAGATGGGAAGATGTGGCGAGTGGAGGGGTCACGTTGGAGGTGGCGAAACTGGCGGAGGACTATGTGTTGTATGTGCCGGCTGGTGGGGTGAAAGGTGAGGACCAGGGGGACTCTGCCCTTGTTGCGAGTGGGGGAATGGGGAGAGAGGGCAGTGTTGCGGGGTATGGAGGAGACCCTGGTGCAAGTCTCAGCTATAGTGGGGGAGGGGAATCCCCGTTCTCTGAAGAATGAGGACATTTGTGATGACCTGGTGTGGAACACCTCATCCTGGGAGCAGATGCGGCGTAGATGGAGAAATTGGGAATACGGGATTGAGTCCTTACAGGAAGCAGGGTGGGAGGAAGAGTAGTCCAGGTAGCTGTAGGAGTCAGTTGGTTTGTAGTGGATGTCGGTCAGGAGTGTATCACCTGCAATAGAGATGGTGAGGTCAAAGAATGGTAGGGAAATGTCGGAAATGGTCCAAGTGTATTTGAGTGCTGGATGGAAGTTGGTGGTGAAATGGATGAAGTCAGTCAGTTGTATGTGGGTGCAGGAGGTGACACCAAAGCAGTCGTCGATATAACGGAGGTAGAGGTCGGGAATGGGCCCTGGTACGCTGAGAACAAGGATTGTTCGACGTACCCGACAAAGAGACGAGCGTAGCTGGGGCCCATGCGTGTGACCATAGCTATGCCTTGTGTTTGAAGGAAATGGGAGGAGTCAAAAGAGAAGTTATTGAGGGTAAGGACCAACTCCGCTAGGCGGAGGAGGGTGTTAGTGGACGGGTATGGGTTGCTCCTGTGGTCAAGGAAGAACCAGAGGGCTTTGAGACCATCCTGGTGGGGGATGGAGGTGTAGAGTGAGATTCTCCAGCATCTGCAGTTCCTTCTTTAACACGGGGTGTGCAATCTCGCTGGCCCTCCACTTTGTACAGGACCACTTGCATAAAAAGAACAGATACATCAGGCTGTTGTTCATCAACTACAGCTCGGTGTTCAACACCAGCATTCCCTCCAAACTTGTTACCAAGCTCGGGGAACTGCGCATCCCTCCTCTGCAACTGGTTCCTCTATTTCCTCATCAATAAAACACAATCGGTACAAATTGGTAACAACGCTTCCTCCTCAATAACGATCAGCACCTCAAGGCAGTGTGTTCAGTCTCCTGCTCTACTCTATACTAACATCTATGCAGTTGGACACAGTTCCAACTCCATCTGTAAATTGTGCCATCATACCACCATTGTGGGATAAATTATGGGTAATGATATTGGAGTATAGGAGGGAGATCGAACATCTGTTTGAATGGTGCCAGAACAACATCCTTGCTTTCAACATCATTAAGACCAATGAGCTGATCGTTGACTCCAAACGGCAACTAAACTACAAACCATGAATTATTTTGCCTGCACTTGGGATTTCAGGCTTTTGTTTTGCACTAATATTGTTTTTTTAATTTATTAAACTTTTTTTGTTTAATGTGTTATTTGTGAGAACTGTGTTTACAGACTTTTTATGGTGCTGCAAATAAGAATGTCATTGTTGCATTTCCGGTACATATGGCACTTAAACACTTTTGACACTAGACTATAAGGTGGTGGGCAAAAGAGCCCATTTCTGTATTTAATAATTCTATGATTCTTAGCTATGTACATACTGGACATGGAGTTCAGAGAAATGATGGAATGGTTGTTGAAAATGACTGAAATCGTGCTAGTTGCAAGTGATCATCAGAGATTGCAGATGAACAAATGAGCCTCATTAATTAATTCAAACAATATCTGGACATAGGAGTTAGCACAGACTCAACAGTGGATGGGGTGGGAGATTGCAACCTTCACGTGGTCCATCCTGTTTTTGACTAATGCGATCAACCCGACGTGTACGAATAAATTGAACAAGTTGACTGACAACTTTAGGCTGTGCACGCCATACGCAAAAAGAAGAACAGTGGGTGACACAGCCATCACACTGCCGAGACCCAGGTTCACTCCTGACCTCGGGTACTGTCTGTGTGAAGTTTGTATGTTATCCCTCTCAACATACAATGCCCTTCGTAATGTTTGGGACAAAGACCCATCATTTGTTTATTTGACTCTGTACTCCACAGTTTGAGATTTGTAATTTTAGAAAAAACATGTGGTTAAAGTGCACATTGTCAAATTTTAGTATAGGGTATTTTTATACATTTTGGTTTCACCATGTAGAAATTACAGCTGTGTTTATATATAGTTCCCCCATTTCAGGCACCGTAGTGTTTGGGACATGGCTTCACAGGCGGTTGTAATTGCTCAGGTGTGTTTAATTGCCTCCTTAATGCAGGTATAAGAGCGCTCTCAGCACCTAGTCTTTCCATCACCTTTGGAAACCTTTATTGTTGTTTTTCAACGAGGACCAAAGTTGTGCCAATGAAAGTCAAAGAAGCCATTATGACACGGAGAAACAAGAATAAAACTGTTAGAAATATCAGCCAAACCTTAGGTTTACCAAAGTCAACTGTTTGGAATATCTTTAAGAAGAAAGAGAGCACTGGTGAGCTTACTAATCGCAAAGGGACAGGCAGGCCAAGGAAGACCTCCACAGCTTATGACAGAAGAATTCTCTCTATAATAATGAAGAAAAAATCCCCCAACCTGTCCGACAGATCAGAAACACTCTTCAGGTGTTGATTCTTCAATGACCACTGTCCGCAGAAGACTTCATGAACAGAAATACAGAGGCTATACTGCTAGATGCAAACCACTGGTTAGACGCAAAAATAGGATGACCGGGTTAGTTTGCCAAGAAGTACTTAAAAGAGCAACCATAGTTCTGGGAAAAAGTATTGTGGACAGATGAGACAAAGATGAACTTGTATCAAGGTGATGGCAAGAGCAGAGTATGGAGGAGAGAAGGAACTGTCTAAGATCCAAAGCATACCACCTCATCTGTGAAACATGGTGGTGAGGGTGTTATGTCCAGGGCATGTGTGGCTACTGAAGGTACTGGCTCACTTATCTTCATTGATGATACAACTGCTCATGGTAGTAGCATAATGAATTTTGAAGTGTATAGACACTGCCTATCTGCTCAAGTTCAAACAAATGCCTCAAAACGCATTGGCTGGCGGTTCATTCTACAGCAAGACAAAGATCCCAAACATACTGCTAAAGCAACAAAGGAGTTTTTCAAAGCTAAAAAATGGTAAATTCTTGAGTGGCCAAGTCAATCACCCGATCTGAACCCAATTGAGCATATATAAGCTAAAGAGAAAACTGAAGGAGACTAGCCCCCAAAACAAGCATAAGCTAAAGATGGCCGCAGTACAGGCCTGGCAGAGCATCACCAGAGAAAACACCCAGGAACTGGTGATGTCCATGAATCGCAGACTTCAAGCAGTCATTGCATACAAAGGATATGCAACAAAATACTAAACATGACTACTTTCAGTTACATGACATTGCTGTGTCCCAAACATTATGGTGCCCTGAAATGGGGGATTATGTATAAACACGGCTGTAATTTCTACATGGTGAAACCAAAATGTATAAAAATGAACTTTATTACCATCTGATAATGTGCACTTTAACCACATGTGATTTTTTTAATCTATTACAAATCTCAAAATTATGGAGTACAGAGGCAAATAAATAAATGATGGGTTTTGTCCCAAACATTATAGAGGGCACAGTATGCGTTTCCTCCAGATGCTCTGGTTTCCTCCCACATGCCAAAGAAGTGGGTTAATTGGCCACAGCAGATTGGCTTGAGGATGCAGGTGAATGGTAGAATCTGGGACAGGGGTGGGGTGGAGGAGGAAGTTTATTGAATGTAGAGAGCATCACCCATGCACTAGTTCCGTCCTACACACTGGGGACAATTTACAGAAGGCAATAGTGAGATTAAACGAGAACTTACCTGTTCGAAGTTTGATAGTAAGATTAAACGAGAACTTACCAGTTTGAAGTTTGATCTTTATTTTATGAGGAGTTACGATGAGGGATTACGTGAAGACCCCGCCAGCACGCATGCGCGACATTCTTCAAAGCAGTGGTGTGAAATCACAGAACAAACAGTCACAATGACTAATATAGTAAGATAAAAAAAAGAACTTTCATACCAGGTGATCTTTATAATGGAGGGTTGGGAGCGGAGGGCACGTAATCCCTCATCGTAACTCCTCATAAAATAAAGATCAAACTTCAAACTGGTAAGTTCTCGTTTAATCTTACTATTTTACTTCGGAGTCACGTGAGTGACTACGTGAAGATTTCAAAGCTCTGTGATTTCATGCCCTGGAAGCTCCATGCTCACACACCGCTAAAGTTGGGATAAGAGGATGAACGTAATTCAGACAAGACACTGGCTGAAAAACAAAGAAGGTATTTAGTCATACCTAAAATGATATGCCCCACATTGGGTAAATCATGTAACAGAAACCCAACATATTCCCCGCAACGTCTCAGGAGCGGCCACGGGTTATAAAAGAAGTGCTGAAAATCCGTTCACTCTCCAACCCGCTGTAGCAAAGGATGTGGTCCATAGGAACTCCCATCATCCTAGCCGCTGACGTGGATGCAGCCTTAGCTATAAGACTGGACCCGTTGTGCTGTTACAAGTGCCATAAGCATAACCATATAATATGTAGTTATCCAGAGAGTGCCCCAATATTGGTGTCCATCCTCGAAGCATAGTAAATGTTATGCCTAGGTCCCATGTATGAGTGGATCTGGTCTAGGGGAAAATATTAATACCCCTCATCAGATTGATACCAGAGGGTGTGATCCTATACGCAGGTGATCACCCCCTCGGTCCAGGTTGGTAGGTAGGGCACTCCTGCAAATTTAATGGCATTATAGCTCAAACCTTCATGGAAAGAAGGGTGGCCAGAACTCCTGCAATCCAGTGATGGTGGCCGAGTCATATGAAGTGTTTGTTCTGAAGAAGAAACACTCCCATCTGCTGACATATGTCAGTGCTGTCCCTGGTGGACTTCCTCACGACGAGTGATGACATTGATCGTCCTGTCGGAGTATCCGAAGTCCAGAATGGCCTGTTCAGAAACAGCATCAATAGGTTAATGCGATCATGGCACGAATAACTTACCCGTCACAGGGTGTGCCAACAGGCCCGGCCGTTTGAGGATCCGGAAGCAGTGTTCTGCGGCCATCTTTGTACTGCTGGGGACCATGGTTGGGTAGGCCAATCGGGAACCCGAAATACCAGTTGCGGAGTCTATTAAATTTTTGTAAGACCCGACTGATGAGGCAGAAGGGGGGAAATGCTTAGCAAACAATCCCCCCAATGCAGCGAGAAACATCCATCGCTGCTGGCCCCGGTCCCGATCCAACATCCATTCATTGTTGTCGTTGAATTGCGTGACCTGGTGTTCGCCACCATATTTAGTTTACCTGAAAGGTAAGTGGCTGAGATCCAAATCTCTCTATCCAGACACCAGTGCTAGTTGTAAAAAAGGCAATTCATCACATGATATCGATTTTATTCCACACAAAAGATTAATATAGGCCACCACTGTGGTATTATAATTTGTAACCATACATGCAACTGGTGCATATCTAAGCAGTAGGCCCCCGGGTTCCACGAATGCTTCCAGTATTTCTAGATAATTAATCCCTAGTGCTCCCAACAGGGTTAAATCTTGTGCATTCCATCTGCCACCACAACAGTGGTGGTATTAGCTGCTCCCCACCTTTAACACTGGCATCAGTCTGTAATGTAACCGAGGGATTTATGATAGTGATGGATTTGGAACAGAATTGAGCATTTCCCATCCACCAATTTAATTCAACTCTTGCCTTTTCTAATAACTTCATAGGCCTGTTGAAATGGTATGACTTTTGAGAGCTATAATTTTAGCTCTTTGTAGGTTTTGATAATGTAGTGGTCCGAATTGCACTGCGGGAAAGCAGCCACTATCTTCCCAATACCATGGCCACCTACCGTATGGATGGATGCCAGTAAGGCTTCTGCAAGCTTCTACCAAGTCCACCACCTTGTTCGGTGGTAAGGTGGTAGACATTTGCACCGAGTCAATGGTGAACCCCAAGTAATCCATGGTAGTAGAGAGTTCCAACTTTGATTTATCTGGATGTATGATGAACCCCAGCTTTTGAAAGAGATGTTTTATGGCTAGAAACTGCCAATGTAGCCGTTTCCAATTATCCCCGACAATGAGGATATCATCAAGATAGGCCATAACAGTATGATTTTGTTTCCTTAAATAGGCCAAAGCTGGTAATTTGTTGAACAGCCTGGGTGCTGATGATAACCCATTGGGTAAGGCTATATATTGCCATAATTGTCCCATCCAGATAAATTTAAGGTATTCCCTATGATCCTTGTGTATTAGTACTGAATAGTATGCATCTTGAGGTTAATGCATGCCATGTAGTACCCATAGCTATAAGCTGGCTACTGTGTCCATTTTGAAATGAACATACTGAACAGAAGTATTCAGTTCGGTCAGGTCTATGATTATGCGGCATCCGCCATCTTTTATTTTTGGTAAATATATTAGATACGAACTCCTGTGATTCTCTCAATAACCCCTCTTAATAGTTCAGCATGGCCCGCCGTTCTTTCTTTGTGAAAATATAACTTTCGGCTAGGCGAATGCTGGACCGGGGCAGGGAGTTCGTAAATGAATTAATTTTATAGCCCTGAATACTTCCGAATATGTAAGGATCAGAGGTAAAAGTGCAACCGGTCTCCCCCATAAGATGAATTTTAGACATATGATGTTCCTGGGGGAGGCAGACCCACCTACCTCCAAGGTATTGCCGGCGTAGTGTCCAATACCACCGTTATTTCTTCTGTTTGAGTTGATGCGTTGTAGGGGTGGCGCATTTTCCAAGAAGGCCGGGCTGGGCCATGGCCTAAAAAGGCTGTTGTGCAGGTGGGCCGGCCTTCGAGCTTTGGGTGTGTAGGGGTGCTGTAGCTGTTGGCAGTGCGCTTGGAGGTACTGGGTACCTTATCAGCCCTATGGCCTCTTTGTCCAGGTCTTTCACCTGTTTGGGGAGCTCCGCACAGCAGATATGGTGGTTGAGCGTACCTGGTTTGCATAACCCCGCAATTTGGGGTGAATTGCTCTTCCTGTAGTTATTTTCAAACTGTGTTCACAGTAAGGCCAGAGCATCCTTTTCCTACCGGTAGCTCTATACCCACCGCAGTACTGGCACTGCCGAAATACCGGCGGTCAAAAGATTCAGGATCCTCTGAAGTTTGACTCCTTGCCCTCTAATCGTAGGGCTCATGATCCCCCAAATAGGGTATTTACCGCGGGAACAATAGCGAGTACAATTATCAGGAGCAAAGTACTTATCAGCTATAGCATAGATGGCTGCTCCTGAAGCTGGTTTGTAGTCATATAATTAAACTAGCTGCCAGCTTAGGGTGGATAGGTAACCTTTTTAGAAGGAACTGCATGTTACTTACCATATCCAGAACTCTTCACTGCACCCCTGACACTGTTGGTTTGTTCAGCCAACTCCCCCTCTTCGGGTCAGCCCAGTTCTGACCCCCAATGCTCCCCTCCGAAGAGGGTGAGACATTTAGGCAGTCCATAATAGGATCCTGCCGTGGGCCTGCGAAGAGGCCCACTGTGACCCTGCCCCTGCTAAAGCAGGTCACGCTGGAGCAATTGCTCCACCATCCACTCCATGCGGGTAAGACGACCTCCGTTGCTGCAGCGAACGGGGTGTCCTCGGGACTGGACCCAGCTGAGTCGACAGTCCCGATCGGCTTCCGGGTGGATTTACCGCCTGTCCGTGGCGAACCAGTCCCGGTGGATTTACCGCCTGTCCGTGGCGAACCAACCGCCCTCCCGGGCTGAATTCGGGAGCTGCAGGTAGCACCTGCAGCACGGAGAAAAAACGGCACGCTGCTGGCTGCGCTCTATAGCAGCAGCTCTTGCCGTTACTCTCGCCGCGCTCACCACTCTGGTGAGTCTTACCGTTCCATCGCTGGAGGAGCCCCGCTCCTCCCGACTGTCGCTTCCGCATGCGAACGACAATATGTCGCGCATGCGTGCTGGCGGGGTCTTCACGTAGTCACTCACGTGACTCCGAAGTAAAATCTTTATTTTATGAGGAGTTACGATGAGGGATTACGTGAAGAAGCCCCGCCTGGCGCTGGATCGGCATACTTCAAAGCAGCGGCATGAAAAACACAGAACCAATAGCCGAGTAAAATAGTAAGGCTCAAAAAAGACTAGAACTACCAGATGATCATTTACATTATGAGGGTTGGGAGTGGAGGGCACGTAATCCCTCATCGTAACTCCTCATAAAATAAAGATCAAACTTCGAACAGGTAAGTTCTCGTTTAATCTCACTATTTTACTTCGGAGTCACGTGAGTGACTACGTGAAGATTTTAAAGCTCTGTGTTTTTTATGTCGTAAATTCATTTCATACGACTCTCTGTTTAGTCAAAACAGTAGTGAGTAAATAGTATTTTAAGACATTGTTACAATTTATGTAATAAGTCCTTTAATCATAAAAAGAACTTTTTAATAATAACCCCTCTATCGCAGGGGAAAATTACAAAATAAATTGATAATGATGTCAATGGTAACATAAATCGATAATATAAATCGATAATATAAAACAAAGCAAGCATTTAAAGAGAACCCAGTACTGCGTGTCCAAATCCTGGCACCGTGACAACAGGTTTATTGTAGAACTTTGAAAAAATCTCTTCTCTAGACCACCCTGCGGCCTTTAAAATTTGATCGAGTGGTACGTCCTGTACCTTTGCCATGGACGTAGCTGCCGCCCTAGTGGAGTGAGATTTAAACACATCAGTGTCTATTCCTGCTAGACCCAAAACCTGTTTTAACCATCTACAAATGGTTTGAACTGAAACTTTTGTATGTGGCTTTTTGTGTGTTATCAATAACGCTTTCTCAGAACCTCTGAGATTTTTGGTTACCTCAATGTATTGAGTTAAATGCTTAACTACACACAATGTTTCATCAATAGGATATGCTTTAAACATTACCTTCATTCCAGTTCTTCCTGGTCTGCTTTGTTTGATCAAGTCATAAACATAAAACACAATGTTATCTGTAGTCACATGCATGCAATTCAACCATAACAATTGCAAAGTTTGTACTCTTTGAGCTGATACCAATGCCATTAACATTACCACCTTGAATGTTAATTTGTGCAAGACATTGAATTAATTGGAGTCCATTGTTTAAGCAAAGTGAGAACAATGCTAACATCCCAAATTTCTGTATATCTGGGCTTGGGAGGATTTTTATTGAAAATTCCTTTCATGAATCGGGATACTAATGGGTGAGACCCAATGAATCCCGATCCGAAATTTGTCCTAAATAGGATGACAATGCACTACGAGCACAATTAATGGCACTATAACTCAAATGCTCATCAAAGTGTACCCAGCAAGGAACTGCAATGCATTTGAAATGTTTGCAGTATTATAAGATATCTTTGACTGTGTACAAAAACTTCCCATTTCCTTATATGCGACATATTGTTTTTTAGTGCTATTCCTCCAAGCTGCATCTATAACATCCATGGTCCTGTCCGACAGTTCAAACTCTTGCAACGGTCTGGTCAGAACCTGCAGATTTACAATTCATATGATCATGCAATGGATGAATTTCTTTTGTTACTGGTTGTGTCACCAGATTGTCGCAACTGGGAATTGTCATACATGGTTCAATAATCATTTTAGCATCAATGGGAACCATGACTGCGTGGGCCAATTTGGCACCACCAAAATGCCTTTGGCAGCGTCTTGCGCTATTTTCTTGAGACATTGCCCAATGAGACAGAATGGGGAAAAGCATAAAAGAACGTATTCCCCCAGTGTAGCGAGAAAGCATCCACCGCTACTGCCCCTGGATCGTGTTCCCAAGACACGTATTTGGGCAATTGGTGATTCAATCTAGATGCAAACAGATCAATGTCCGGCACTCCATACCGACTGACAATATTTTTGAAATTTGTGGATTTAACATCCATTCTGTATTGTCTTTAAATATTCGTGATCTTTTGTCTGCCACAACATTGTCTCTCTCCGAGAGATAAATAGCTGAAAGCCAATATTTTTTGTCATACACCATTGCCACATCTGGTTTACCAGATGATCACATGATATTGATCTGACACCACCCATGTGATTGATATATACCACAGCTGTGGTATTATCTATTTGTACTTGGACATGCAAATCTTTTAATGAAGAGCAATAAGCTTTTAATCCATAAATGCTCCCAGTAGCTCCACATATTTAATACCATATGTATGGAGCAAAAAATCCTCTTGGACAGCCCATCTGCCTCCACAGCTGGTCTCATTATCCGTAGCCCCCCATCCGGGAGAACTTGCGTCTTTTTTAGTTTGCAAAAACACTGCTGGCTGATGAACTAATGTTCTTAGCAGCTTGTGGAACATACTCAATCCACCAATGTAATTCTGATAAGCTTCCTTAGGCAATTGCATTGGCCTATCAAAATGGCCTGCTCGCTGAATAAGCGCTTGAATTTTTGCCCTTTGAAGATTTTGGTAATGTTGACGACCAACTCTACTGCTGGAAATGCTGCTACCAATTTACCAATAATCTTGGCAACCTCTCGGATGGAGGGATAAGGTTTGTTAATCAGGTCCTGACACACATTTGTCAAATCCAACACCTTATCCATTGGTAAAGTTACCAACATGGTAACTGAGTTAATCACAAACCCACAGATATTCAATGGTTTGGGATGGCTGTAACTTAGATTTGTTGGATGGATCAGGAACCCAACTTCTCAAACAAACTTGTAGTTGCTGAGACTGATTTTCCAGCTGACTCCTGATTAGCATTGACAATTAAATGTCATCTAGATAAGCCATAACGATGTGTTTATTTTTTGTGCCCTTAGCAGTGCAAGTGCTGGCTTAATCCATTAGGCAAAGCTTTGTATTGCCACAGCTGTCCCATCCATAGACTTTAATTACCTGCGAAACTATGGTGAATTGGGACCGAAAATATGCATCCTTCAATCTATTGTAGCCATATAACAACCTGTTGATACCAGCTGCATTGCAGTGTTGAATGTGTCCATTTTAAAATGTTTATACTGGACAAATGTATTCAATTGTGTGAGATCTAAATTGATTCTACAACCCCCATCTTTCTTCGGTCTGGGGAAAATATTTGATACAATTGTTGTGGATCCTCTCCTTTTTGTTTTCTCAATAACTCCTTTCTCACACAAATACTTAACCTCTTTTGTCAATTTGAATACTTTCAAGACTGAACATCAAAGAATGATTAGGCTTATTGTGTCCCAATGGATCCATACCTCCCTTTCATTATAACATTCGGAGTCTACCACCAATCTGAGGTTCATCCAAACATCCTTCTTTAATAGGATTAAGTTTTTGTACCTCTCCAACTGGACAAAATGATCTCCTTTCCCAATAATGGGTGTACATTTGGCTGTGCTGGCTGGTATTCTTCCTTATCATACTCTCCTCGGCTCGTTCCAGCTCCAAAATCAAATCCCCTTCTCATATAACCAGCCTTTCTGGCCAAACTGAAGGGTTTCACAAGGCCAACAGTTTTTGCCTCTTCATCCATTTCTTTAATTTGTTTAGACTTCCTCTGAACAAATAACCAAGAGCTTGAACATTGCTTGCCCTGCACAACCCTGAAACACTTGGATGTAAAAGAGGCCGAATGGCAATCTTCCATTTTATATATTTTATCTCAAAATGAGTTGCAGAATAAGCCCAACATATGTTTTTTATTCTGAACTTTGGTCATTCCACAACCTTCCAGCTTGTCTTCCAAAAGACGGTGATGCCAAAATTAGCTTGAGGATTCTTTGAATCGTAATTCCTGCGCCCGCATTATTGCTGACATTGGCGCCCAAAAAAGCTGGATTCATCATAGGTACCTTCTTTGAGGTACAATAATAGGTGTTTTAATCCGATATGCTGTCTCAATCATAACAGCTTTTTTGAGGCAGGTGAGAGACCATATAATTAACATTGGCCGCCAGGTTTCATTCCATGGCCTCACCGCCTCCTCCAGGTATAGTAACTTTGTGCCCCATCAGACACACCTGGATTTGTATTGTGGTGGGTACTTCTGACCACAAACACCACTTTCAGGGTCAGTCTCATACAGCCCTGGTACTCCTGAAACTTGTTCAAGGAGGCTTCCTCCAGCCCAATCCCAGGCACTGGAATTTCAATTCCCAATTCAAACTGGCACCATATTTTTCATGTATATGGAACCCCCTCAGGGGCTGCCTGGGAATATTCTGGGTACTTAGACCCTCGGTTGATATTGTTTGGAGTATTTTCTCCATTAGATCCATACTTAGCCAAAGGCTTACCTTTCAGGATCTTTCAGAAACCTCAGGCCTTTCAAGCTTCTTTCTTTTACATTTTAGGCACTGGGTTTTCAAAGTTTTTGTTTGTGGAGCAACCAAAGGCTCACTAACGGGTATTTCAACGGCCACCGGTATCGGAACCGGCTCCGCAATAATCTGCTGTCCCGACTCTTCTACACCCCGGGACGCACGTTTTACCCGCGATTTTTTAAAACATTTTTATTTTTATTTTAACTCCTCCTGGTTTACCCACCAGCCTACGGAGTTTTTAGAAAACGCCCTGGAAGTAAAATAATTTTACTTACCTGCGGGCCGTTTCCTTACCGCTGTGTTGGAGCTGCGCACTGCAGCTCTTCCTCTGCCGATAGCATCAACGTAATGCCGATCCAGCGCCAGGCGGGGCTTCTTCACAGAGTCACTCACGTGACTCCGAAGTAAAATTAACCTATAAACCTGTTTGGCTTTAGAGTCTGAGGAAACCAGAACACCTGGGGAAAATCCATGCAATCACAGGGAGAACAGATACATTCTGGACAGACAGCGTCCGTATTCAGGATCGAACCTGGGACTCTAATGCTGTAAGGCAGCAGCTCGACCACTGCGCCACTAGTATGTTACAGATATGATCTAATAACACGAACCGGGTGGTGCCAGCAATGGCTGCCTCGCCAACAGTCTGTCTATCCCTTCCTTTGTGTTTTAATAGCATGTGTTAAAGGTATGTTTTTAGTGTTCTTTAGCTTGTTTTATGTGGGGGGTGGGGTTCGGGGAAACCTCTAATCTCTTACCTCGACGGAGATGCGGTTTTATTTTTTTTCCGGATCGCATCTCCATCCACACTGCCCTCTAACATCGAGAAGTTGGCGGCCTTTGCTGGAGACCGATTGTTGAGAGCTCCACCGCGGGGAGCCTACGGGATTTTAACATCGCGGAGCCCGCGATCCCTTTGCTAGTGATCGGCCTCGAATCTCCTACCGTGGGTGCTTGTGGTCAACATCATGGAGTTCACAATCTCTGGTCAGAGACCGACTTAGGGACCTCGAAGCCGCGGGAGCTTCGATCGCCCCGACGTGGGGGCTTCAACCGTCCTGATGCGGGAGCTTCGATCACCCCGACGGAAGGTTCGGCCGCCCTGACCAAGGGAAAATAAAAAGGAAGAAGATTGGACTTTTTTGCCGTCCATCACAATGAGGAATGTGGGGAATGCGCTGAGGTGGATGTTAACTTTTATGTAGTTGTGTGTCTTGTTGCTTTTTTTCATATGGTTGTATGGTAATTCGCATATCACTGTACTTTAATTGGTACATGGCGACAATAAAAGACTTTGGTCTTTGAAACTTTTGCATTGTGGTTTGTACTTTTGCCTCCGACTCCAAAGGATGCACATGTAACACATTCCCTACAACCATGAGGCTAATAAACACTACAACCTCTAAATAGGCTCCAAACTATATAGACTTGGGAAGATTATTTTTGACTTTGCACAACTATTGTATATTCATTTGTCTGTTTTTTTAAATATACTTTTGCTTTATGGGTTAAACAGAGTAAAATGTTAACATGTCTGTTGTGCTGCTGCAAGTAAGAATTTAATTGTTCTCTTTTGGGACATATGACAATAAAACACTTTTGACTTGACAGTGGACTACTGGCTCGTGATCTTGTTACCATTTTAAGAATGCAGAAAGGCAAACTGATGGCAGGATTAGTATAAGATGTAAGTGGCAATCTTGCGAACCAGCTTTTCACCAGATGAAATGGGTTAAAACAGTGCTTGCCATTGTGCATTATGGAGGTCATGGTCTCCGAATAAGAAGTCAGCCATTCAAGGCTGAGGTGAGAAGAAATTTCTTCACCCAAGGGTAGTAAATATTTGGAATCCTGCCACCCAGAATGGTTGCCAGAACCAGGCCAGTGAGTGCATCCAGATCGTGATCAATAGATTTTTGACCATCAAGGGAATCACAAAAATGATAATGAGCTTAAAGATCAACAAGCATGAGAGTCCGAGACCTGTTCCTGTTCTTATGTGTTGATTGGTTCAGATGAGTAAAGATGGGCGAGGCTCTTATGGGAAAATAAATACCAGTGGGGATATGTTGGACCAAATGTCCTGTTTCTGTACTGCAAATACTTTCATGAGTAATCGGAAGAACCATTAACTTTTTACAGCATATATAAATTAGCTTAGTTTAGAGATACGGCACGGAAACAGCCCTTCAGTCCACCGCATTCAGCCGATCACCATACAGTAGCACTATCCTACACATTAACGACAATTTGCAATTCTTACTGAAGCCAATTAACCTACAAACCTGTATGTCTTTGGAGTGTGAAAGGAAACCAAAACAATAGACAATAGGTGCAGGAGTAGGACATTCGGCCCCTCGAGCCAGCACCGCCATTCAATGTGATCATGGCTGATCATCCCCAATCAGTATCCCGTTCCTGCCTTCTCCCCATATCCCCTGACTCTACTATCTTTAAGAGCCCTATCTAGCTCTCTCTTGAAAGTATCCAGAGAACCGGCCTCCACCACCCTCTGAGGCAAGAGAATTCCACAGACTCACAACTCTGTGAGGAAAAAGTGAAACCCACGCGGTCACGGGGAGAATGTACAAAATCCATGCAAACAGCACCCATAGTCAGAATCGAACCCGGGTCTCTCATGCTGTAAGATAGATAGCAATTCTCCCACTGCGCTGCCCAGGTGTTGGGGGACTGGTATGAGCCTGCACATATGAACTCAGTGGCCTGTTTCTATGCATTCCGTGCTGAACCAGGGATTGATTTTATGTATGCCAACAATCTTACTGATCTGATTCAAAAATATAATAATTTCACTGTATCTTGGTATATGTGATAATAAAGAACCATTGAACATACTGGCATTTTTTTTTGTTTAAAGTTATATTTGTTAACAGTATCAAATACTGATTCAATGGGGGCCATGTCACGTCTGATATAAATAATCTTAGGTAAAGGATATGTATGAAAACATTATATGTATTAAATATAAAATGAACTTGAGAAGCAAGGGCTTTTCTAACACATGCCAGTTACCCACTTAAATATTTTCTGGACAATTAATCAGTTGCTGCTGACTGTCAAAAACCAAGAAATGGGGTGCAACTCTATGTTCTAAATGTATCCTGGGATTAATGCCCTGGCCCAGAGATTACTGTGTTGAATTATTTTAAATGATTGATGTGATCTTAACCATTATATTTAAAAAAACAATAATAACAGACAGACATGTATCATTGTTGCCCAGTCTTGGAGCAAAAGGACAATCATGGGATGTTTGGTAGGAAAACCTTGAATGAAAATTTAAAAAAACATAAAGTAACTCGGAGGGTCAGGCAACATCTCTGAAGGACATTGATTGGGCGATCTTTCGGATGAGATCTGGCCCAAAGAACTGATTGTAATGAGGGAGGGGGAGGGGTGAAAACTGGTAAAGACGTGGGGGTGGCACCAAGCCTGGCAAGTGATAGGTGGCTATGGATGAGGCGGGTTTCCATTGGCATTTGGATGGCAAAGGCTAAAGATGAAAGGGAATCATAAGGTCCTTGCATCCTTTTTATCTCCTTTTCAACAAGCCAAGCATTTTATTTGCATTGAAAGTGTACTATGATGTTGGTATGCACTAACAGACCTGCGTTTCATCCGTAGTCAGGATTGAACCCGGGTCTCCGGCGCTTGCTGTTGAATTGCTACTGGACCGTCCCCTACCGAGTGTCCCATCCCTGTCCGAGGGCGGCCGGAGATGTCCGGGGTGACCCTGGGCTGACGGGACACCGGCCCGTTGCAGTGACGGCCCAGGCTTAGCCAGCACTGAGAAGAAGCGCTAACTCCAGCTCAACTTTGCCTGTCTGGCCGGGTTAACCGACAGCCCTAGACTGGCGAGACACCGGCCCATTGCAGTGGCGGCCCAGGCTTACAGCCAGTGCGGAGAAGAAACACTAACTCCACTGTTCCGGGCCAGTGTCCTGTCAGTCCAGGGCTGTCGGTTAACCCGGCTGGACGGACAAGGTTGAGCTGGAGTTAGCGCTTCTTCTCCGCGCTGGCTGTAGGCCTGGGCCGCCACTGCAACGGGCCAGTGTCCCGTCAGTCCAGGATCACCCCGGACATCTCCGGCCGCCCTCGGACAGGGATGGGACATTCGGTAGGGGACGGTCCAGTAGCAATTCAACAGCGCTAGCAACGCCAGAGACCCGGGTTCGATCCTGACTACGGATGAAATGCATATCTGTATTCATGCAGCAGCACAGTTGCCGAGAATGTTTAACCCATGACCTGGGCATGCGCAGTCGGAATACCGAACTTATTTTGTGGAGTGGCCAAAGGAACACTAGGCACAAATGCAGCAGGAAATGCAACTGCCTTTAAACAGAGAAAGGATAAATTTAACAGGTTTTTAATCCTTAAAAGTCTCGGAAAGATTAACAAAAATGTTTTTTCCACATTTAAATCCATCTATCTGACAGTCATTTAGATTACTTGGAATACAATGTAACAAAATGGCTGTGGTTACTCATGTTTGTGGGTTGGTTGAAGATGCACCAATGATAATCCTCTTAATGATGTCATTGCATTAGTCTAGTTACTGCAAGATTCTAACATTACATTGGGATCAGTGAAGGTGAAGTCATGTTGGCATGGTCTCTACATTACTTAAGGGTCTGTCCCACTTTCACGACCTTTTTTACTATCATCATGCTAAAAAAACGCCCCGACCTATTTGATGCCACGAGTACCTACGACTAGCATCACAGCCTGCTACGACCTACCTACGACCTCGTGACGACCATGCTGCGAGTATGAGTCAAGGCCAAACTCGGCAGAGGTCGTGAATTAGGTTGTGAAAGTGGGACAGGCCCTTTACCTAATTTGGCCCATATGTAATGAAAGGTAGTGACTACTTTAGTCAAGATTTGCCCGGAAATTGGCCCAATCATACCTCCAGCAGCAATCGACTAATTTCCTCCATGAATGTTTGGCCCTGCTGTAACCCACATTGTAAACAGTGGTGATATGCTTGATGTTAATGTCTTAACATTTACAACTGGGAGAAGCATAAAAGATTTTGAAACAGGAGCTCTACTTCTAGTTGTTCTCACACTTTGACAGTGTATCGGACAATGTGGGCATTACTTGGTTTCTGAAAACCATCGTTCAACAATAGTGCTCAGGAGGACTTATCTTTTTATAAAATTATTTTTATTTTTCATACAAAGCCTCATCTCATAATGAACCACAAAGAAATGCATTCCGGGATGGTATTTTAACCCATTAAATGATTTAATCATGATTACATACTGATACAAATGGCTGTAAAATACTGAGTGCATTCACAAGCAGAAATATGAAAAATCTGATTTTTTGCTTCACTAAATCTGATAAGATTAAGCGAGGACTGGATCAGGAGGTTAGCAATACCAGAGGCACACCAGAGTTGTTTGGTACCTGAATATATGTGTTCTTCCCCAGCAGCCTGGAGATAGTAGCTGGGAGTGGGAATGCTTCTATTTATCTCAATAGTATTTTCACTGTGAACATGGTTTGGATCAATTAACTTTGGATCGGGTGGCACAGCAGTAGAGTTGCTGCCTTGCAGCGCTGGAGACCCAGGTTCGATACCGACTACGGGTGCTGTCTGTTCGTTCTTCTCATAGGAAAACCCGACTAGGTTTTCTCCGAGATCTTTGGTTTCCTCCTACCACTAAAGTAGGTTAATTGGCTAGGTGCCTGTGTAAATCGTCCCTAGAGTGTGCAGGGTAGTGTTGATGTGCGGGGATCGCTAGTTGGTTCGGACTCGGTCGGCCGAAGGGGCTGTTTCTGCTCTGTATTTTTAAACTAAATTAAAGTGGTCATAGATCCAGAATTTAAAACTGCTGCATCATTGTCACCGCAGCATAGTACCACAAAGCACACAGGGCTAGAAACACATTCAACTGTAGTCTGCTTAACACTCAAACCAATGTGCATTGAACTTGACTTTTAAACTGTGGACCTGTTGATTTCCAGTCTGTTGACTCATTGTATATTCAGAGTATCTATTTGTTTCATCACATTCAGCGTTTAATGCCTCCTGCAATAATCAGTAATTGCTTTGAGGTCTGCAGCAGCATTCGATTGTGGAATATAAGAATCAATTTTTTTTGAAAAACTGCAAGTAAACAAAATAGTGAATTTGGCTGAAAAATTTAATTTGGAAGTAATGCTGGAGACTGTGACAGCACAACTCCATTATTTTGCTGCTACAGAGGCCAAAATTAAGTCATCTGGTTAGATTAAATCAACACTGACCCTGTGCACACAACCAAGGAATTAGGATAAAGTATAATATCCAGCCACTGTGCATTTGGTGTGTTATTGTAACATAAAGGAAGTGATACCAATGGTAGATAATAGAATTGTGTTTATTCTGGGAACGGCAAAGACTTTGAATTTTCACAATCGCATGATTTCCTAATCGTGTTGTCATGGTTTGTGAGCTTGACTCAAATTATGGCAAATTGTTCCTTGAAATTACTTCTTTCATTTCCGACCACCTCCTCAATTTACTGGAGGAAAACTTTCTAATTTGTGTCTTCATTTCTTGATTTTATTAAATTAGACTTTATAATATTGATGATAGCTAGATATTGAAATAAATTAATTAGATTTTGTGGTCAGACATATGGAAATATATTATGATACGGGTATGCTCTGCTTTTCGCTTACCTGAATTTTCTAGTTTTGGAAGGATCAAACCTTTCCCTGCCGGGCATTTCCTTCATCTCTCTGGGAAAATTGTTTGCTTTTGCTTGCATCCTCCCATTAAGTCAGACAGAGATTAAAAACTCTTTACAAAAATTAGACCACACTTTTTACAAAAAAACAACAGGAGGTTTCCTGCCGGCCTGCGGCTGCCGAATGGCAACGTGTCAGGAGGCCTTTATTGAGGCGTCACGGTCTCGATGCCTCCCCGGTGGTCACAGAGAAGCCGGGTCAGAGCCAGGGTCAGCGGAGCCTCGCCTCACGGGTTGGAGCTGGCTTCGACGGAGCGATCAATGGAGCCTGCGGCTGGGGCCCGAGTCGGCCCCACGGAGGCCTCTGGAGTGGACCTGGCAGCATTGTAGAGAGGTCGGTGTGGCGACGATGGCGCCGACCGAATGACGAGACGGACGCCCGAAGTAGGGACGTCACTGCCGAGGAAAGGAACTGAGCAGGACCCGGAGTGGGGGGACTGCCATTAGGGAGGGGGAAGAACAACGGGGACTTGGCATGGTGGGGGGGACCACTGTAAGGGAGGGGGAGGAAGAGTGGACAATGGAGGTCCCGGCGTGGGCCGACCGACGTAAAGGTGGGGGAGAGCAAAGGGGGAACTGGGGGGAGAGGGAGTGGAGATTTGTAACTTTATAAGCGCCCTTCATGGGCGACTATTGCATACCATGGCAAGGTATGCAAGCAAAGAAATTCACTGTGACTTGCCACACGTGACGATAAAGTTTTCATTCATTCAACAATGTGGTGGAGTAATTTGGCAGATCAGACAGTCACTGTGGAATTGATAGACATTCTGAATCGTGACCCTTCATCAGCGTCAGGGACCTGACCTGAAACGTCAGTTGGTCACTCCCTCCACAGAGTTTCTCCAGCATCTATTTTGCTCAAGATCCCAGTATCCACATTGTCCTGTGTCCACAAACTTGTTTTAACTATTTCATTACACAACATGACAGTGTTCCAAATTTTAATCTTTATTTTGTGAAACTTTAGTATTTCACTGAGTATATTGTGCCAGTCCCCCATTGTCACATCAGACCTGGACACAAATAATGAATGTACACATTCTGAAGATATGAAAAGATAAGCAAGGAGTTGGAAACCACTTGGCCCCTCATGATTGACCCGCATTCAACATAATCTATCCCAGCTTTCTTCTGACATCTCCTTTCTGTCAGATTCCCACAGCCCTGAATTCCGTAATCTATCAAAGATGCATCTACCTTTTACCTCCTCATCAATTGCATCCAATGTTCTAACTCCACATCCATCTAGTATAGGATTCTAGGGATAGAAAAATCTGTGAATGAGAAATGTGTCCTCCTCTGCAAGAAGAAATTCCCATGAATCTCAGTTTTAAAAAGCTACAATTCAAGCCTCTGCCATGTGTGTAAATATTTGAACATCCTATCCATTGAGTGTCCAATTAGTATTTCCGGCTGAACATGGGCTTTGAATGATTAATTGAAAGATATTACATGAAAACAGGCCCCTTCAGCTCATCAAGTCCACACTGACAACTGATAACCCATTCACACTCGTTCGATGTTATCCCACTTCTGCATCCACATTCCACACGCCAGGAGTAACCTTCAAACTCACAGCTCTTTGCTATGTGGGAGAAACCAGAGCAGTCACAGGAAGAACATGCAAACTCCACTCAGAGAACACCCGAGGTCAGGATCGAACCCGGGTCTCTGGCGCTGTGAACCAGCGGCTCTACCAGATGCATCATCGTGCTACCACTGAATTTGGATCCAACAAAAGTGAGCTGGCTTATTTGGCTTATTGTCCTAGAGAGTCGTAGAGACATACAGCATGTAAACAAGCCCTTCAGCCCAACTTGCTCATGACGACCAACATGCCCATCCACATTTGGCTCATATCCTCCCCAAACCTATCCTATCCATGTCTTTTCCCTGTTGTTAAAACATATTCTGCTCTTACTTGCTGGTAATGTGCTGTTTCTGAATATTTGAGGTTGGTGGCTTGCATGGACAGTCTGAAGATGAAGGACAATGATTAAACTTGTATTAAACCAGCCTTGAGGTGCTCCCGTGCTGATTGTTATCGAGAATGACACATTTCCACCAATGCGGACAGACTGTGGTCTGTGGATGAGGAAGTCGAGGATCCAATTGCAGAGGGATGCGCAGAGACCCAGATCTGAGAACTTGGTAACCAGCATGGAGGATATAATGGTATTAAATGCCGAGCTGTAGTCCTTGAATAACAGCCTGACATATGAGTTTTTATTGTCCAAGTGGTCCAGAGCGGAGTGGAAGGCCAGCGAGATCGCATCCACCGTTGATCTGTTGTGGCAGTAAGCGAACTGCAGTGGGTCCAGGTTCTTGTCAAGGTAGGAGTTGGTATGCGCCATAATCAACCTCTCAAAGCACTTCATCACTACAGACGTTAGTGCCACTGGTCGATAGTTATTGAGGCATGCCACCTTGCTCTTCTTGGGCACCAGTATTATTGATGCCCTTTTAAAGCAGTTGGGAACCTCAGACCTCAGAAGTGAGAGGTTGAAAAAGTCTGTAAAATCTCCAGCCAGTTGATCCGCACAGGTTTTTAGAACACGACCGGGTATACCATCAGGTCCAGGCGCTTTCCACAGGTTCACCCTCCTGAAGGATCTTCTGACGTCGGCCTCTGTGACTGAAATACCATCACGGCGAATGGGGGCTTGGGAAGGCACATCAGTGTTCTCCCTATGAAAAACGCATTGAGCTCGTCTGGGAGTGATGCTTCGCTGACAATTGAGCTGCCTCCTGATTTTGCCTTGTAGGAGGTGATGGCATTCAAGCCCGCCACAGTTGCCAAACATCTGTGTCATCGTCCAGCTTGGAGCAGAAGTCCCTTTTGGCCTTTTTGATGGCCTTACCAAGGTTGTATCTGGACTTCTTGTAGACCTCTGTATCTACAGACCTGAATGCCCAGGATCTGGAGTTCAGAAGAGTGCGGATCTCATGGTTCATCCAAGGCTTCTGGTTAGGAAACACTCGGAATGTTTTTGTTGGGATGCAGTCCTCCACACATTTCTTTATGAAGTCTTTGACGACTGCGGCGTATTCATTCAGGTCCATTGCTGAGTCCCTGAACATTGTCCAGTCTACAGACTCCAAACTGTCCTGGAGATGTTCCTCTTTCCCCCCACCCGACCAGCTCTGTACAGTCGTCACCTCCGGGGGTGCGCTCTTCAATTGCTTCTTCAATGAGAAGAAGCAGCACCGCGGTATGGTCGGATTTACCGAAGTGAGGGCGACGGATAGAGTGACAGACATCTTTGATGGTCATGTGGCCGTGGTCAAGTGTGTTTGATCCTCTGGTGCTGCAGGAGATATGTTGGTGGAAGTTAGGGAGCGATTTCTTCAGGTTGGCTTTGTTGAAGTCCCCAGTTAGTTATATCATAGTTAAATCACAATTGTATCATTTTTGACTGAAAGATATTTTGCTGCTGTGCTTATTTGAGTTGCTATCTGTGTAAGGTTGCTGTAGGAATCTGTGGAATTATGTAGTAGTTGGCAGAAGGCAGGTTGTAATGAAAGGAAGGCAGAGTTTAACAAGGGGTCCTTCATTTGGAATGGAGTTATGTGCGTATGCACGGATGAAATGCTGAGAGGCTACTTTAGGGTATGAGCCATTCACTCATACAAAACTACAACAAAACTCTCAGTATTTAGGTGGGTTTAGAGATACAGCACAAAAACAGGCCCTTCAGCCCACCGGATCCACGCCGACCATCGATCCACATACAGTTACATTATCGTACAGGCGAGGACAATTTACCAAAGCCATTTAACCTACAAACCTGCACATCTATGGTGCGTGGTAGGTAACCAGAGCACCCGGTGAAAACTCGCACAGAGAACGTATAAACTCCTTACAGATAGCACCCGCGCTCAGGATCGAACCGGGGTATCTGGTGCAGTAAGGCAACTACTCTATCGCTGCGCTACCGTACCGCCCCTGAGTTTATTATGTTAATCCAGGGCATTGAAAGAAATAACATTTTCTGTATTTTAACTCAACATTCGTGTTACAGCTTGAAACTCAATGGAAAGGAAAACCAGTTAAGCAAAGTTTACTAACCTTAATCCAGCTCGTACATTAAAATAATAGGAAATGTAAACTACAGTACTTGAAAAGGTAAAATGCCTATCGACCTGCAGCTGGCTTAATAAACAGCTGGGTTCTTTGAACGTTAAGTTTCAGTCATAAGCATGTTAAGTGTCAGAAAAAAAGAACGGGAATATGTCATTCATCTTCCAGTCTGTTTTGGGGCTTTTGGGTCACGGTTAATTTGGAGTTAATCCGTTAATCTGTATTTTGTCTGTCCTTTGATACCCGATCAGAATCCATTGAAGTCTATTTTGAAAAATGTCTATCAGTTGTAATATTTTTTATGAGGTAATGTCATGCTTCGCCTCTCCCTTGATTCCACTCCTGACTTTAGCTAGGTTTTGAAAAGCTAGGCAAAAGGAGATGGCATCTCTATTCTATAATTTAATGAAATCCATTTTATAATTTCAAACACCAGGTGGCACAGTGCACAGCTAGTAGAGTTGCTGCCTCATGGTGCCCAGAGACCTGATGTTGTAGGAAGGGACTGCAGATGTACATGAAGATAGACACAAAGTGCTGGAGTAGCTCAACAGGACAGACAGCATCTCTGGATAGAAGGAATGGATGATGTTTCAGGTCGAGACCCTTCATCAGTGAGATCCAGACATGCTGCCTGCCCAGAGACCTGAGTTGCGCCCTGACCACAGGTGCTGCCTGTGTGGAGTTTGCACGTTCTCCCTGTGACTCGGGTGCTCTACCCCAATGAAGACCTTTGATCATTAGTCGGACTTTATCGGACTCCAGTGTTGTATCTTGCACTGAAAGTTGTACGCTTTATTCTTCATCTGTGCACCTTGTACGGTTTGATTATATTCATGTATAGTCTTTTTTACTACATTGCTCGCAAACAAAAGCTTCTCACTGTACCTCAGCACACATGACACGAATAAACTAAACTAAACTCATTGTGGACAAGCTTGGTGATGGGCTGCAGTTGCCAGCAAATGATCAGTCATCGGTATTCTTTGTAAGCCTGTGCCCTCATACTGCAATAAGTATTGCAGTTACTCGATGAGTATACAGACACTGTATCATCATATGTCAGCTTTTGTGAGGACAGTCACATTCCAACTAGACCTGGACCTGGTTCAACGACGACAAGCCCTGGTTTACTGCAGAACTCAGACAGCTCTGACAGTCTAAAGAGGAAGCCTACATGAGCGGGGATGCAGACCTCTACAGGTAGGCCAAGTACAAGCTGAGAAGAGGAATCAGAGCCGCCAAGGAAAGGTACTCTGAGAAGTTGTGGAGCAATTTCTCAGCTCATGACTCTTCTTCACGTTGTGAAGGGCTTGCAAGAAATCACCAGCTACAAGAGAAAAGCCCCCCGATCTTTGGACAATCGGCAGCTGACCAATGACCTGAATGAGTTCTACTGCAGGTTTGACAAGCAGAAATGTAACCCTGGTACTCCCTCCACCCCTCCCTAACCAACACAGCCAGACCCCAGTCTGCAAAGACTGGACCCTTCCCCACCCACTTCTCCCCATTCACCACTTCACACCTACTTAAAGCAAGACTCCAGTCTGAAAAGATTGGACCCTTTCCCACCCACCCTGCTCCAATCACCACTTCACACCCAATTACCCATCCCCTCTGTGCTGCAAAACATAATTTCTTCATCAACAACAATAAAAATAGAGGAGTTGGAGAGGCTGATCAGAAGACAGAAAAGCCAGAAATCTCCAGGACAGGACAGTGTTTCCCCCTCTACTCTCAAGCTCTGTGCCGAACAACTGGCATTGGTCTACACAGACATTTTGAAAAAGCAGTCCCTGCAAACCTGTACTGTCCCTGCCTGCTTCAAAGTCTCCACTATTGTCCCTGTACCCAAAAAGGCAAGGATTACTGGTCTTAATGACTACAGGCCTGTCGCACTGACCTCTGTAGTCATGAAGACTCTTGAAAGGCTTGTGCTGGCCAAGCTAAAAAATATCACAAACCCCCTGCTGGACCCTCTGCAGTTTCTATACCAGGCCAATAGATCTCTGGATGACACAGTCAACCTGGGCCTGCACTTCATCCTCCATCATCTAGACCGCCAGGGGACCTATGCGAGGATTTTGTTTATTGATTTTAGCTCTGCATTCAACACCATTGTGCCAGAGCTACTACGCTCCAAACTTTCCGAGTTGACTGTGCCTGAACTCCTCTGTCGGTGACAGACAGGAAGCAGCGTGCGAAGCTAGGAAAGCACATCTCGGACCCGCAAACCCTCAGCATAGGAGCACCGCATGGCTGCATACTCTCCCCTCTCCTCTCTCTACACCAATGACTGCACCTCGACTGACTCCTCTGTCAAGCTTCTCAAGTTTGTGGACGACACAACCCTGATTGGACTGATCCAGGATGGGGAAGAATCTGCCTACAGACAGGAAGTGACACAGCTGGTGGCCTGGTGCCATCGCAACAACCTGGAGCTCAATGCTCTTAAGACGGTGGAATTGATAGTAGACTTTAGGAGAGCTCCCCCTCCCCTCACCCCACTCACCATCAACAACACCACAGTCACATCTATGGAGTCTTTTAAGCTCCTGGGAACCATCATCTCCAAGGACCTTAAATGGAGGGCTACCATCGTCTGCACAGTCAAAAAGGCACAACAGAGGATGTACTTCCTGTGGCAGCTGAGGAAGCACAATCTGCCACAGGAAATGATGGTCCAATTCTATACGGCCATCATAGAGTGTGTCCTCACCTTCTCCATTATGGTCTGGTTTGGCTCAGCCACCAAGCACAACATCTGGAGGCTGCAGTGAATTGTCCGATCAGCTGAGGAGGTTATTGGCTGCAACCTTCCCTCCATTGATGAACTGCACACTGCAAGCGCCAGGATGCGAGCGGATGAGATCATCTCTGACCCTGGCCACAAACGCTTTGAATGACTTCCCTCTGGAAGGCGACTCCGGACTGTCAAAGCTGCCACAGCCAGACATAAAAACAGCTTTTTTCCACAAGTAGTAGCTCTACTCAATAACCAAAAATCTAAAGCCTCCTTTTGTTCCGGTATTTTACTGAATTCACATGTTTAATCAATAATGTTTTATTATTAATGTTTAATGTTTTATGTGTCATTCCTAACTGTCACTGTATGTCGTTGTCACAAATTCCTTGTTTGTGAATACTTGGCCAATAAACCTATTAATTGATTCATTCAAATCCTCTGCAGCTGGTGCCGTGGATATCTAACCCTTTGGATCAGTACAACTCCACCACTGATTTTCCGACAACTGGTGGTCTGGCACCTTTTTTAATGCGTACAAAATTACGAGAATACACTTGAAATCCTCCCCCTTCCCCCCCCCCGCCCCGAAGTCCCCCCAACTCCCAAAAACATGGCGCCTAAGACGGGTTAGGCGACCGATCTCCACCTCATCTTGGCAGATCAAATTTTTCCCCTGAGGCCACAGCTCTGGAATTCCAGCCGGCTGATCTCTCGGCTGTTTAGGAGGACTGTTCCAGCACAGTAAGACTCCTCTTCGAGGCCGTGAGCCATGTTGATCTGGCAAAACGGATAACCCAGAAACGCACTGGAACCAAGGATGCTGAAAAATCGGTGATGGACCTGTACTTGCAAATCGGTCTGCTCATTTACAGTTTTGTACGTTATAAACAAATGCACAGTGTTGTGAGGCAAATGAAACTTTACACTACTCGTAATTTACTTAACTTTATTTAAGCTTTAAGCTACTCATATCTATAATCCACAAACTCAGAAACGTCTGGCAAACATGGCCGATTCCGAAGGCCTTCCCCTCCCGAAATACCCCGCACATGCGCACACTCTGGAAAAGCCCCGCACATGCCCCCACTTCATTCTCCCCTCCTGTTTGTAAGTTGAGATGGTCAGGAGGCTTAGTACGTCTTGATGACCGTCGCAGCACTGGAGCTTCAGGAGATAATGGTGTTTCAATAGCCAGTGGTACACATATTGCTTGGTCATCAACTTCACTCATATTGTTATTGAGATATACAATCTAATTTCTCCAGGATGACACAGCCTATTGTGAAGATCAGTGAGTGCACAAGAATCAGAGAAGAAAAGGAACTCTGCAGTAATGGTATCATTTCCCATTTGCTTCAAACGCAGTGTATTTCTTCTCTGACTCTTCTGCACTCACATCTTCACAATGTCATCCTGCTGTCACTCATTTGTTACACTATGTTCGTTCCAAAAACTTACCTTTCTGTACAGAAGATGTGAAGATGACATGTGCTTCATGTAGAATCTGTGCTGAATTAAAACTAAGGTTCTTCCATCCTGAAGCAGGAAGATTGATCAAAGCTACTCAACCGATGGAACGTTTGAATATTGACTTTAAAGGGCCTTTACCATCCTCCTCTCGAAATGTTTATATACTTACCTTAGTTGATGAATATTCGACGTTTCCATTTGCCTTTCCTTGTCCAAATATGTCAGCTGCTATGGTTATCAAATGTTTAGATCAACTGTTTTCATTCTGTGGATTTCCAAGTTACATACATTCTGATAGGGGCACCTCATTCATGTCAAAAGATTTAAAAGACTACCTTTCTAATAGAGGAATTGCAACAAGTAAAGCAACACCATATCATCCTATTGGAAATGGTCAGGTTGAGAGGTATAACAAAATCATTTGGAAAGCAGTGAATCTGGCTTTGAAGTCAAATGACATACCAGATCAGCAGTGGTAATGTGTTCGACCAGATGCATTACACTCCATTAGATCTCTATTACTAACTCTACCAATACTATTCCACATGAGCGGCTCTTTAACTTCAAACAGCGTTCTTCTAGTGGTACTTCTCTGCCATCATGGTTGACTAGCCCTGGACCTGAGTTGCTTAAATTGTTGTGAGACAAATGAAACTTTACACTACTAGTAATTTACTTAACTTTATTTAAGCAGTAAGCTACTCATTTCTATAATACATAAACTCAGAAACGTCTGGCAAACATGGCCGATTCTGCCTTTTCCGCCTGAAATACCCCGCACATGCGCACATGCCCCCACTTCACACTGCTTCCCCAAGTTGTAGTTTATCTGCAACTGACCTTGAGATGAACTTGTGAATAAGCACTTGGAAACGAGCAGTAATTGCAATTCTGAACCAACTGATTTACTCTGCCTCTAATTACATCTTACTCATGTGGAATCAAGGGCATAAGAAGATTAAAGGTTTGGAACTAAAATTTCTCGGCCACCTTTTTGCTTAATCTAACTTTTCTTGCAAAATTTTTAATGTGTTGGAATGCAGGCCCAAGAAAGTGATTTTTGAATTCAGGAAAGGAAATCCAGGGATCCACAAACCTGTCTTCATTGACGGGATGGCAGTGGGGAATCAACAACTTCAAATTCCTAGTGTGTATATCATTGAAGATCTGTCCTGGGGCCCATTGATGCAATCTCAAAGAAAGCTCATCAATGCCTCTAGTTCCTGTGAAGATTGAGGAGCTGTGGTCTGACACCAAATACTCTAACTTTGCCAGGTGTATGGTAGAGAGAGCGTACTGACTGGTGACATCATGGCCTGATTCCACCATATCCATGAACGAAGAAAGCTGCAGAAAGTGGTGGACCCTGCCTCAAAAACACAGTTAATATCATCAATATCAGTTAATATCGCTTCATCCTTCCTAAAAGAGTGAATTAGAAAATGTCGATCTAGTGCTAATTTTGTGGCAAGAATTCATGGGTGACAAGTAACTTCAAAAGGCACATGATGATTGAACGCTGTCTGCGTGGTTTTACAAAGCTTATCACTGTACCTCTGCACATGTGACAATAAATTAAACTAAACTACAAGGATATAAATGTCTTTAACAACACTTTTTAAGGATTGGCGAGCAGGATAGTGTTGATACTTGTAATGTATTTCCATTTTCTAAATGTGCCACAATGGATTTGCACAAAAATAAGGATTACGAGATTGCCATTATTATTATTATTATGAATTGGTCATTGTTAAATAGACCGACAACAGAGTAGAAAGAAATGGGTCTTTTAGGTTGATGTGGGCACAAGGAACCTTCCTTGACCTGAATTATTTACAAGTTACTTAACCTTCAGTTCAGTTTCCTGCACTGTTCTCATATTCCCCAATTTCCACTTGGGGAGGGAAAGATCAATAAAAACAGTTTTTGAAATTGGGGAATATGAGAACAGTGCAGGAAACTGAATTGAAGGTTAAGGAATGGCTGTGGTCTTATCAAACATGATTGTACATTGCAGAGGTTGAATGATTCACACCCACTCCTATTTTGTTTACATTCTTACAACATGATTTACAACAATTTTTATTGTTACTAGTCCTAAATAGGAAGATTAAACGTTTTTCCCCTTTTTCATACCCAATAGAATTTTGTAAAGGATCTTCTTCGTGAGAAAAGTTTTTGTGCGTGTATATCAAAGGATTTTTCCAGTGTGTCAGTGAAAAGCATTTTCGTGTTGCATCCCTCTGCCATTTGCATATGCTTTCATCTTCAGTGACTGGCATGAATCACAAACAAAAATGCCAGCCAGTATCTGTACCCATATTAACACAGATACATTGATCTCAATCCAAACTGAATCCACATCAGGTAGAACCAACATCCGATACTCACACATGCATTTACCACTTGCAAAAAAAGGCACATTTAATTCCTTGTTCATAAGTTCATAAGATATAGGAGCAGAATTAGGCCATTCAGCCCATCAAGTCTACTCTGCCATTTAATCATGGCTGGTCTATCATTCCCTTTCAACCCCATTCTCCTGCCTTCTTACCATAACCCCTGACACCTTTCATAATCAAGAATCTGGCAATCTCCGCCTTAAAAAAAATCCATTGACTTGGCCTCCACAGCTGTGCAATGAATTCCACAGATTCATCTTTTTTTCTGAGCCTATGGCCTCAGGTCCTACACTGTTCCACTCATGGAAGCATCCTCTTCACATTCACTCTATCCAGGCCTTTCACTATTCGGTAACTTCCAATGAGGTCCCGCCTTATCCCTCCAAACTCCACGAGTACAGGCCCAGTGCCTTCAAACAGTCATAATATGTTAATCCAATCATTCCTGGGATCGTTTTCATAAACCGCTTCTGGACCCTCCCCAACACGAGCACGTCCTTCCTCAGAGATGGGGCCCAAAACTGCTCACAATCTGTGGAATTAATTGGCACAGGCGGCTGTGGAGGCCAAGTCATTGGGTATAGCTAAGGCAGAGATTGACAGACACTGGATTAGTAAGGGTGTCAAATGTTATGGGGAAAAGGCAGGAGAATGGAGTTGAGAGGGAAAGATAGATCAGCCATGAGTGAATTGTGGAATAGATTTGATCGGCCAAAAGGCCTACTCCTGTTCCTATGACATGAATATCCACATTAAAACCGTGGGCTATCTTATTTAGGCCTATGTGAAAAAACAAACCCCGTGCTTATTATTTGAATGTAAATAATAATAATTTCATAATTGTTTTAATTTCTGATGACTACACAAGGCTGCCTTAAAGAGGTACAATTTGATAAAATTATGTTTTGATTCAGTCAACCATAATAGGCGTGTCAATCATAGGATCCTTTATGTACATTATAAAAGCTGAATCCCATGGGTGGTAGGTTTTACATTTAGTTGTTGATGGTGGTATTAAATGGCACTGACACAGCCTGCTATGATTTGCAAGGTCTGTCCAAAAGTACATTTATAACCCAGCGGCATGATTTCTCTAATTTCAAGTGACTTTGCATTTCCTCCGCATACTCCTCCTCCCCTGCTCCCCTGGTTGGCCTACGAGTTCCAACTTGCTGTTGAGGGAGTGCAGCATAGGTTTACAAGATTAATTCCCGGGATGGCTGAACTGTCATATGCTGAGAGAATGGAGCGGCTGGGCTTGTATACTCTGGAATATAGAAGGATCTTATTGAAACATATAAGATTGTTAAGAGTTTGGACACGCTAGAGGCAGGAAACATGTTCCCGATGTTCGGGGAGTCCAGAACTAGGGGCCACAGTTTAAAAATAATGGGCAGGCTATTTAGGATGGAGATGAGGAAAAACGTTTTCACCCAAAGAGTTGTGAATCTGTTTAAGAATAAGGGGTAAGGCATTTAGAACGGAGACGAGGAAACACTTTTTCACACAGAGAGTTGTGAGTCTGTGGAATTCTCTGCCTCAAAGGTTGAGCTGGTTCTCTGGATACTTTCAAGAGAGAGCTAGATAGGGCTCTAAAAGATAGCGGAGTCAGGTGATATGGGGAGAAGGCAGGAACAGGGTACTGATTGTGGATGATCAGCCATGATCACATTGAATGGCAGTGCTGGCTATTCTATAGGTCGATTGTCTATTGTAATTATTATTAAGTGCCTAATACGTGGGGTCTCTTTTGTAACAAATTAACTGCAAGAGAGACCGGTTTGTAACAAAAGATCTCAAGCAAACTATAATCTAAGTCAGATGGGGTCATATTACTAATTTTAGACCAAAAAAACTGCTTTGTTAAGTGGACCTATAGGATAATCCCGCAAGATGATTTGCTAATGAATTACTGGCCCTTTCTGAACAAGAATTGCTTTTCTTGGTAAACTGCTCAGTTTTAGCTAATTAAATTCCAGCAGTAAACCTCCATCTCTATTAATAAGGCCTGTCTGGCTAGCTTTCACAGATGGTCAGCTGCCTTTTGTTGCGCAAGATACATTTCCAGCCTGTCTGAGTCACTTTATTATTTTCTTCCTTACTCCCACGCATATTTCCCAATCTATTTAACACTGGACGATATATTTTTCAACTTGTATATTAATTCCATCATAGAATTATAGAAAATAGGTGCAGGAGTAGGCCATTCGGCCCTTCGAGCCTGCACCGCCATTCATTATGATCATAGCTGATCATCGAACTCAGTATCCTGTACCTGCCCTCTCTCCATACCCCTTGATCCCTTTAGCCACAAGGGCCACATCTAACTCCCGCTTAAATATAGCCAATGAACTGGCCTCAACTACCTTCTGTGGCAGAGAATTCCACAGACTCACCACTCTCTGTGTGAAAAATGATCTTCTCATCTCGGTCCTAAAAGACTTCCCCCTTATCCTTAAACTGTGACCCCTTGTTCTGGAGTTCCCCTGCATCTAGCCTGTCCAACCTCTTAAGAATTTTATAAGTCTCTATAAGATCCCCCCTCAATCTCCTAAATTAAAGCGAGTACAAGCCGAGTCTATCCAGTCTTTCTTCATATAGAAGTCCTGCCATCCCAGGAATCAGTCTGGCCTCAACCTATCATGGAACATATAAGTTAGAACAGTACAGCCTCAACCCACCGTATCCGCACTGCCAATATAGATACTGTTACCCCACCTCTCAGCATGTTCTGGACACCTATAAGTAATGTAGGTGTAGGTAATGTGCAAACAAAAACTTGCCTCACGTCTTTTAAGTTTCTTCCTCTCAGTTTAAACCTGTGCCCTCAGCTTAAACCAGGAATTGCAAATGCTGGTTTATACCAAAGATAGACACAAAATGCTGGAGTAACTCAGCCTGCCAGGCAACATCTCTGGAGAACATGGATAGGTGACATTTTGGGTCGAGACCCTTCTTCAAACATATTGTTGGGAAGAGAAGCTGAAAAGCTGGAGGCAACAATAAGCATGGCAGGTAACATGTTAGCATAGACGAGGCAGATGGCTGGAACAAAGGCCGGAGATAAGAAAGGAAGGTGTGAGACAAGTTTGAAGAATTGCAGATTATGAAGCTATAGGGAAGAAAGTTCCACCTTGGGGAAAAGACTGATTATCTACCCCATCAATGCTTCTTATCATTTTATATCAGATTGCCTCCAGTGCTCCAGAGAAAGCAATCCAAGTTTGTCCGACCAGTCCTTAGAGCTGATACACTCCAATCTGGCCAACATTGTGGTGAACCACTTCTACACCTTCTCCCAAGCCTCCACATCCTTCCTGTGGTGTGTTAACTAGTCAACATCATACCACTGGGTTATACATTTAGAAAGGAGATTTGGAGGAATTTCTCACCATTCACCTTCCCAAGGGCAATTCTGGATGGGCAATTAAATACTTGTTCACAGAAGCAACAGTGGGGTTTTAAATATTTCTTTGGAAATGATCTTGCAGTTTCCCCCACACTGACATAGTGATTTCTTCTTTTCAGATGCAGCTACTGGAGAGGCAAGTAATGGATGCCAACCGTCGTGCCGACAAGGCCAACCAGCAGGTGGTGTATTAAACATACATAGTTCTTCAACAACACTGCAGCATTTCCAATGTAGCTACATGCCTTCAATGTCACCTCCTAACACTAGGTTATTGGTTCACACCTTTCATGGGAATTGCTTCCAAGCAGTTGAGTCAACCAATTACCTGAAAGTGGTGATTTCATTCAGGGAAGAAACTGAGAGGATGTTTTCCCTCATGGAAGAATCCAGAACAGGAATAAGACCTCATCTCTTGGGAGGTCCTGGTTTTCATTTTAACACTCAGAGGCTGCAGTGTGTTTAAGATATTTCTGCAAAAAAATGTTTGCCTAAGTTAAGAATTGCTCCTGTCTGAAATTTGTCACTGGGATAACAATGAATCTTACCCTGCATTTGCAACAGTAGCCAGGCCTCCTTCATTTGTATTCCAGCAATTAATATTATTTCTAGAATGGAAATGTTTATTAAACCTGTTTTGAACAATTGGTTTGCACATACAGGTCCGTGTTATGGAAGAAAAGCTAAACGCAGCCAACATCCAGACAAGTGAGTCCGAGAATAAGTTGTACAAGATTTGCCAGGAGCTGGAGGCCCTTGTAGTGGAAAAGGATGACTTCATTCAGCGTTTAGAGCTCCAGCTAGATGAACAGGTTGGAGCTCCTCTTCATTAATTCCTTCCTTGGTGGCTCTGAAATGGATATTGGTTAAATATGAGATTGGAACTTTTAGTCATTACATTTTGAAACCTTGAAACATTGAAACCTACACAAACTATATTTCTCCATGTATTCTGTCCCATGCTATCTTCCCCAACCCCTTATCTCTATCATCCCACTTGCTCCATTTGTCCTTTAGCATTTTACTTCTGTTAATTAATAGTGTTAGACTGCAAAGAAATAACTGAAACCAAATGCATGGTAGAATCCCCGATCTACAACACCTGCTGAAAATACAGATATTCTGATCTGTCAAGCTGCCAGCACGTTTCAAGATAACTCGCAGCACGGAAAGGCATTTAACTCGTTTTAATTGAGAGATCCATCTTATTTTTCTTTGGTGGTCCATTGGGATGGAGGATGATAAGCACAAATTCAGGGTCTGTTGGTTCTAAGATGACATGAGGCTAATGTGGGAGCTGCAGGCTCTTCCTCCGATGAGGCTGGACAGACACTTTGTGAGGTTGTACACTGCTTCAGCCGCTTACACAGGCCCAGTACCTCTACAAGATACAGGTCTATAATGGTGTGGCATATTCTCCACTTGCCTGGGTGAGTGCAGTTCCAACACTGATCAGGAAGGTCAGCATCTTGCAGGACAGAGAAAAAACATTTGTTAACCTTTCATTCCAACCACCATTTTAAATCTTCCACTACGGGTGCTATGACTGTAAGTTGTAACTTGAACAAGATGCATTTGAGCAGTGTATCAAACATGTCTTCTAAAGCAACTCCTGTGACGTCTCTTGAGATTAAGAGTAATATTAGCTGATGCATGGGAAAGGTATCACTGTAGGATCCATTCCAACTATTGTAGAATCCTGCAATCTCCATAACCAGCAGAACTGTGAAGGTAGCTTCACCACTATTCACATGGGCAACTGAAAATGGACAATGAAAGCTGGCCCTATCAGTAATGTCCATACAATGATCAAACCTTTCAATAAAGTTAACTGTAAAAATGAGAAAAATAGCAATGAACGGATGCTGCACCTTCTGTATTATTCCCTGGCCAGTAGAGGGAGCTATACACAAAGTGCTGGAGTAACTCAACGAGTGCGGTAGCGTCTCTGGAGAAAAGGTATGGGTGATGTTTTGGGTCTGAACCCTTCTTCAGACCTTTCTCCAGAGATGCTGCCGGAATCTCTGAGTTACACCAGCAGTTTGTGTCTATCTTTAGTATAAACCAGCATCTGCAGTTCTTTGTTTCTACAATAGAGGAGGATGATGGGCGAACCATCAGATTTTTCTCATGATGGAACATCAAATTTGAATTTATATGTAACTTCAAATCAGGAGACAACTCCACTCTGCCAAAAAAAATGGCATTAAACTAAAATAATGTATTCAGTACAGCTGCAAATTACTGATTTGATGAGGAGGAAACGATTATAAAAAGGGCAATTTGAATCCCGAACATTGGTTCAGATGCTTGAGAAAGTCTGGAAAATTGATTGCAGTCCTTAAACTGCTAATTTCCTTTAATATTCCTCAATTCCCAGCTACTTTTGTTAACAATTATCTCTCCTTCAATGCCGTTGTAAAAATACTGAATAATTCAACTAACAATTAGAAACTATGATATCTTGAGATAGTCTGCTCAATGATCTTGGAGTCCAGCCACCCAACAATTATTGTTCAGCCTTCACTAGCCAGTAACCAGTTTGGTGGACAGACAGGATGCATACATGTTCAGATCGAAGTTACCAACCGATGAGGGAAGTAAAGTTTTGCTGGTAGCCAGATCCTGGACAGTCATTTGTTGAAATTATAGCTCTGCGCATCTTGCTTTATTTCATTGACTAGATAAAAAATTGGGAGAGAAAGGGAGTTGGTTGCTGATGTTGAGCATAGAAGAGTACAGCACCGGGACAGTCCCTTTGGCCCACAATGTCCATGATGCCTGATTAAACTATTCTCCTCTGCCTGCTTGTGATCCATATTTCTCCAATCCCTGCATATCTATGTGCCTATCCAAAACTATATTAAATGGCACTATTATATTTGCCTCCACCTTTACCACTGGCTGTGTGTATGAGGCACGCTGTCTAAAACATCACTCGCCCCGCACATCTCCATTAAACTTTTCCACTCGGCATTCAACTTATACCCGTTAGTCTTTGACATTTCCATCCTGGGAAGAAGATTCTGTTCACCTTATCAATGCCTCATAATTTTCTATTCTTCTATTAGATGTTCCGTCAACCTCCGGCATTCCAGTGAAAACAATCAGAGTCCATCAAAAATTGGTTAAAATCTTAATTCAGTTTCTTTCCTTAATACAATTCCCACTCCTACCGCAGAGGTGCAGAGTTTTGATGGGCTTGCCAGGTACTGTTGGATATCGTGTTCATTGACCACGTCTAATGTTTCAGAGCAGATCCCACTGTGGGCAAGTTAGTCGACAATTAAAAGTATTGTAGGTTTAGTTCCTATCCTAAGTGTAGTGCACTGTGGGATGAGTTTCTAACTGATTATCGTTTTAAGTTTCCCCTCACGAAAGCAGAAGCTTAACTTCAATTACCTATTGTAAATCCTGTTGGGAACAGTACATCTTCTAACATGACCGTCATTCATTTCAATTACTGACAGCTTCCAGGGGATCTTTAATTCTGTTATAATGGCACAAAGCAATGGAAATTAAAGAGGCTTAGACAAGCATGTGAAATAAATCATATCCAGAGACCAGAAGTGAACTCTTCAACAAGATTGACCCGAGTTGGATTTGAAAACATACATTGTTTGCTACCAGTATTTCAAGAGTACAGAATAATGAAGCATGTTCACCAACATTGGATTTATACCACCGCTCGATGTATGAAAAGTATATTAATGATTCCATTGTCTGTCTCAAATTGCATTTTTCCCATGGTTTTCTCCCGTTGGGATGAAGTGTTGCACTGCAGTATTAAAATCGTAATATATATATATTTTTACATTTCAGAAACATCTACGGATGCAGGAGGCCAAAGTTATAGAAGAGAAAGCAGCCAAAATCAAAGATTGGGTGACAATGAAGCTGCATGAGGTACTCGGGTTATGCTACGTATCCAGAGGAAATGATCAGCACTGAATTCTGAACAACCCATGCAAATATAGTTCTGTTTAAGAAGGAACTGCAGATGCTAGAAAATCGAAGGTAGACAAAAATGCTGGAAAAACTCAGCGGGTGAGGTAGCATCTATGGAGCGAAGGAAATAGGCAACGTTTCAGGTCTGAAGAAGGTTTCCTACCTGAAACGTTGCCTATTTCCTTCACTCCATAGATGCTGCGTCACCCGCTGAGTTTCTCCAGCATTTTTGTCTACCAAATATAGTTCTGCATTTGATTGGTTATATAATCTTTTTTTTTTAATTGAGGCATGGAACCTGTGATTTTTTTTTTAATTCTTCTGTTTCGCAAATAAAATTTAAAGGAAGATTTGCATGTATAAAGTGATTTCAAAAACCTTCTGGTATCCCATAATTTTTCTGCAGCAATGAATTACATGTGAACTTTAATCACTGTGTTAACGATGGACAAATTGTGGACAGTAAGTTCCAATAGTCACAGAATAATGATAAGATTGTCAGTCTAGCATGACTTCAGGGACCTTATGCCATGTAATTATTTACAGACGAGGGCATTCGATCCAATTTGTGGTCCCAGCCTCAAAGACAGATGTGTACAGCAATTTGTTCTTTCCACACACTATTAAAGCATGGAATAATCTCCACCAAGCCACGGTTGCCTAGCCAGATGCAACTAAATTTAAAGTGGCACTTTCTTCCCAATAACCCTCTCTGGCTAAACCCCTCCCTTCACCACCTCCAGTTTAAATTCCAGTTGGAATATTTTGGAGGACCAAGTAACCAAGAACCAAGAACCAAGAAGTTATCTATGAGGGAAGAACTAGCTCATGCAAAAGATGCTATCCTCAATAGTGTTGCATTCCTCACTTGAAGTTTTAGAGTGAGTGATTTCACCCTCAAGACTCCAGACGAATAGCTATTTACAATGTAGTTTGGAAAAATAAAGTGGTAGAGCTGCTGCCTCGCAATCCCAGAGACCCGGATTCGGCCCTGACCTTGGGTGCTGTATGTGAGGAGTTTGCACGTTCTCCCTGTAACCATGTGAGTTTACTCCGTGCCCTGGCTTCCTCCCACACCCCAAAGACATGGGGGTTTATAGGTTAATTGGCCTCTGTAAAATTGCCTCCAGCGTGTATGGAGTGGTTGAGGTGGAATAACATAGAACTAGGTGGGTGATTGATTGGCGTGGTGGATGGGCCGAAGGGCTTGTTTCCATGCTGTATCTTTAAAACTAAACTAAAAACTAAAGGCATAAATGTTACAAATGTTATAAATGTTCATAGTTTATTTTTGATAAGCATTTTCAGTAAGTATTAATTAAATGGATATGTTATAATGTGGAGTAATACAGGATATAGTAACACACTAATATTCACTTTGTTTGTAGCTTGAAACTGAAAATCAAAATATTACAATTATCAATCAACAACAAGTGGAACATATCCAGATCCTTCAGACAAAGCTACAAGGTATAAATAGTGTGATTCACTGATGAATTCAGCACTCTCCCGTGCACTGTCGGTACTGTACTGTTCAAATATAGTAATGATACAGGATAAGTGCCTCGGATATGTGGAATATATTCATTTTCCCTTGGTATGCCTTTGGATTCTGCAAGGTGAAAGTTAATTACACCAATGTATGCAAAAATTAACCTAACATTTGCTCCTTTTGTTATGGCAGTCTTGCCTGCAAAACTTGCTCCACCCATCTGCCAATCTACCCCCTCACCTGCATCCACATATCACTTACTAGGCCTTGTCCCGCCTCTCCTCCCATCCCATCTCTCTTTTCCAGTTCCCCCCCCCCCCCCCACCACTACAATCAATCTGAAGAAGGGTCCTGACCAAAAACGTCACCTATCCATGTTCTCTGAGATGCTGCCTGACTCACTGAGTTACTCCAGCACTTTCTATCATTTTTTAATAAACCAGCATCTGCTGTTACTGCGAGCGTTGCAACTGCAGTTCCCGTCTGAAGAAGAGTGCTGACCCAAAATGTTATCTATCCACGTTCTCCAGAGATGCTGCCTGACGTGCTGAGTTACTCCAGCATCTGCAGTTCCATGTGCCTATGATTGAATTAATATTATTGTCTTCAATTTATAGGAAGGTTTTGGAGTAGATTTGGTGTAAAAGGTGGGCTGGACTTGAAGGTCACCTGTCCATTACCCCTCTCAGATGCTACCTGATGTTCCTCCAGCACTCTTGTGTTTTGCTCAATATTTCAGCACCTGCAGTTCCTTGTGTTTCCATTTGTCTGTGAAGCTACCTTTTTAAAAAAGTGAATACTTAGGTTTAGTTTAGTGTTGCAGTGCGGGAACAGGCCCTTCGGCTCCCCGAGTCCACACCGACCAGCGATGCCCGCACATTTACACTATGGTACATACACGAAGGACAATTTACATTTATACCAAGCCAAGTAATCTATAAACCTGTATGTCTTTGGAGTGTCGGAGGAAACCAAAGAACTTGGAGAAAACCCATGCGGTCACGTGGAGAACATACAAACTCCGTACCGATAGCGCCCATAGTCAGGCTCGAACCTACATCTCTGGCGCTAAAAGCGCTGTAAGGTAGCACCTCTACCACTGCGCCACCATGCCACCCACAAAGTTGATGTAAAATGAGTGTGTTTGCTGCCAAACCAATCTGAGCTGTTGCCTTGTGCCACAATTTCTCATTCGCAAACCTCCTTGTGCCTGCTCCACATCACCCTATGGAACGTTGAGTAGCAACATTCCCACTTGATAGGTCATCCCAGCTGTTTGGCCTTTCTGAATGGGGAAGGGTGGAATCCAAAATGATCTAGTGCAGTAGAACTGACTTGTGTTTTGTGACTCTTGGAGGCAAATTCAAGAATCTCTCACGGACAGGTAGCTTTGTTCCATTCAGTTCCATTCAAACTGCTTATTTCCATCCCAAATTTGACACAGTTTTATAATTCATTCCGCGTGGCAATAGAGTTCTGATAAAAGGTCATCAACAAAGGTGGCACGGTGGTGCAGTGGTAGAGTTGCTGCCTTACAGCGCCAGCGTCCCGGGTTCAATCCTAACTACAGGTGCTGTCTGTACGGAATTTGCACGTTCTCCCTGTGACCGCGTGGGTTTTCTCCGGGAGCTCTGGTTTCCTCCCATATCCAAAATATGTGTGGGTTTGTAGGTTTATTGGCTTCTGTAAATTGCCACTAGTGTGTAGGATGCGAAACCGGGATAACAGGTGATCATTGGACGATGCAGACTCGGTGGGCCGAAGAGCCTATTTCCATGCTGTATCTCTAGATCAAACTATGGAAGCAAGAGTTGGTGTTTAGTTATTTGGTTATTTACTGTCACTTGTTTATTATTTGACCAAGTGATCGGAATATCTAATATTGCTATTGATGAAAACACTGCCTTTAGCATTAGAAGCCTCATGACAATATATTATTCCTCGAGGAATAATCATTCCGACTTCCCAAAGGTGAATTATGCCCCTTGTACCCGACAAAAAAATGCTTAAAATGAAAAGTAAAGAGAGATCTACATTTTATTCTGGAGTCGTGTAATTCTTGTTCTCAATGCATATTAAGTGGAAGATTTAAATATAAACTAGACCGAGGGGGACCCGTTGTGTCCCGTCCCCTCAACACGCGGTTGTGGGGGGGGGGGGGGTGGGCCTTCGGTGTCACACACACACACACACTAACCACCCCCCACACGCACAGACTAACCACCCCCCACACACACACACACTACCCCCCCCCGATATGTTGATATCATTAATTCGCTCCTTTTACCGCATCCCCTGCCCTATCCACTCACGTATAACCCCCAACTGCGCAGATGCGGCTAGAGAGGGGGGGTTGGAGATGGAGGGGGAGGGGGGTAGAGAGGAAGAGGGAAGGGGGTAGAGATTCAGGGATGGGGGGGGGTGCACAGCGTCACGGGGAGGACTGGTTCCCGAACGCAATACTCCCCCACTTACCCATAGGTCCCAATAGTCACCACTCGCTAGAGAGGGGGGGGGGCAGAGAGGGGGGTGGGGCAGAGAGGAAGGGGGGACAGAGAGGGAGGGCCCCTTCCTCACCCCCTCCCTCCCTCTCCCCCCCTCCCCCCCCCCTCTCCCCGCCTCCCACCCCCCCTCCCTCTCCCCCCCTCCTCCCTCTCCCTACCTCCCTCTCCCCCCCTCCCTCTCCCCCCCTCCCTCTTCCTCTCCCCCCCCTCCCTCTCTCTCTCTCTCTTTCTCTGCCCCGGGGAGGGGGTAGAGAGGGAGGGGGAGGTGTAGAGGCAGCACCTACCCAGATTGTAGAGGAGAAGCCTCCACACCCGGCGTCGGGCCCAAGCGAGGCTGCGGCCGGCCTGTCCCACTGACGCGACTTTTCAGCATCTGTCTTCGACCTTCAAGCTCGGGGGCACTCGGCTGAAAAACCGCAAGCCGGATTGACCGTCAGCACGCACACACACACACACACCAACACATCGCAAAGGCGGGAGCCAGGGAAAGCGGGGGAGCGCCATCTGAAATTCACACGGTACAAAGCCAAGGTGATGCCCGCGATGAACAGGAAGGTAAAAGACAGCTAGCACAGTGTACTGCAAGTCATTTAAAAGAGCGGGGTGGGGGAAGGAGTGGAGACAGTTTTAAGAAGCCAGACAACTTTTAATAAAGTTTAGCGTGCATTTTATATTACCGGTCGGTTTTCCTTGGTTCTGAAAACGCGTACTTACGTTTTCTTTCCCCAATTAAAATGCCCGGTCAGCAAAGGAGATTGTCTACGGCTACCTCGACTGCCTATAACTAAATGGCGACCCCACTACCACTTCACTACGAGTTCAAAAGAACCATGCCGACCAATTTTTACTCGCAGAAAATTTTTCAGCATGTTGAAAAATTTTCCTCTACCAAACTGAGGTCACAAGTATGCAGGAACTTCTCTCAAGCATGAAGGAGAGTTGCAGTGAGCCCCTAGGACCACGTGTCGACTATGCTGCGAGTTTGTGGCGAGCGCAAACTCTTCTAAACTCGCAAATTATGTTGCCATAGTGGGACAGGCCCTTTAAGAAAAAGGACTTATTTTGCACAATGGTCAGAAAGCTGAAATAACAAATGCCATCCTGCTCTCTCTCTCTCTCTCTCCCTCTCTCTCTCTCAGCCCTGACAGGGAGTCGCGGACGGAAGTCACCATCGTGTTTAAGTCAAACCTCAGGAGAAGCACAGCGGCTCAGCAGCCTGACATTTGGATACTTTAAAGGAAATCCCCAAAGTCTTCAGCAAAATACTCTAGAAGCTGGATTACTGGAGAACCAGATAACAGGTGGATGGAAGCCTTGCCAAGATCTTGTGCAAATTACATTGGGGACTGGATAAGCTTCACACATTCACAAGAATGCCAATTTAAGACAAACATTTTGCTGACAAATCTTAATACAGGTCCAGCACCGATTTTCCGTCGACTGATGGTCTGGCATCTCCTTTAATTCGGACAAAACCACTCGAGAACACTTGAAATGCCCACCCCCCACCCCCCCAGCAGTCCCCCTGAAAATGTTATGTCTAGGCCAGGTGACGCAGCCAATCTTGCCCTCATCGGGACTAATGCGGCCGATCGGCAGGTCAAATTCCAGGCCGGGCTCTTGAACTCTAGCCTGGCTGCAGCCAGCAGATCCATTCCCATAACCGATTTTGCATGCTGGTATCTCAGCCCCTCAATGGCTTAGGGGGACTGTTCCAGTACCATGCAACTCCTCTTGGAGGCCCTGACCTCTGGTCCGGCAAAACGGATACTTCACAAAGCTCTCACAAAGACCGATTATCTACAGTTGGTGAGAGCAGAGCCTATGAATTACTACTAGATGCGGTGGGAAAGTGGCCTTTAGTATGGGAGAATGACAACTGGGTCAGGAGGCTAATCACTGAGTTTGACAGATTCATTCAATTCAATTATGATGATACATTATTGTCACATGTACCTAGGTACAGTGAAATGCTTTGTATTGCATACAACCCGGTAAAATCATAGAGCAGACCTCACCTACGCGGTAGGCAAGCGTCGCCACCATGTGCCTCGTGCCGACAAAGTTACCAAAGTACACCAAACTTTCCTATACTGCCTGCCACCGTACGTGGCAACAACCCCCACCCTCTCGCTGGGTCCCCATTCATGCTCGACAGCTCTCTGCCGGGTCCCCCATAGTTCTTGACGCTCCACCTCATTGTCGATGCTCCACCTTGCGGGACAGAGTCGAGGGAGGAGGTATAGGGACAGGTGTTGCATCTCCTGAAGTTTCAGGGGAAGGTACGTGGGGAGGGGGTGGTTTGGGTGGGAGGGGATGAGTTAACCAGGAAATTGAGGATGGAACGGTCTCTGCGGTAAAGTGTGGAGATGGGAAGATGTGGCTAGTGGTGGGATCCCCTTGGAGGTGGTGAAAATGTTGGAGGATTCCATGTTGTATGTGACAGCTGATGGGATGAAAGGTGAGGACTCGGGAAACTCTGTCCATGTTGCGACTAGGGGGAGGGGGAGAATGTCTGTCTTGATGCATCAATCTATGTCATTTCAAGCACCTAGAATCATGAATGTAATTTGACGCATGCTTATCCTTTCCAGGCAAGGAAATGAACAAGAGGTCCCACTCAAAACCTGCTCAAAGTACTGAAATAGATCAAAGGGGTTTCCCACAAAACCACTATGTGTCGGAGTTAGAAGGTAGCAAAGAACTGACTAACCACCAGCTCTTAACAAAAGAAGTAGGTACGGCTTTTATGCCTCTGAGTGATGACAGTTTTTCCGATGAGGGAGTGAGAAGAAATCAGGCAACATCTCAGTGCTGGTCCAACCTGTCCGCTCACACGTCCGAGGAAGCCATTAGACTCAGTCTGATTGGGAGCGACACCTACCTGACAGCATCTGACGACAGCTTTGATGACGAGGGTAAAATTGAGAAAAAGCAACCTTTGCAAGATGCGGTTCCAAATACCGAATCAAGACGGGCAGTAGATCACTTTCCAAGCATCGTGATCCCGAAATCACTGAGTAGAAAAAAAACGGATCTTGATTGTTCTTCCGATGAGTTAAACAAGAGATTTCAGTCACAAAGGCTAGATTCGTCATCCGGTGACAAGCACACACCAAGCCTGATTCTAACGTCAACACCTACAACAGCTGGCAGGACCCAGCACACACCTTGCTTCACCAAAGCAACATCTTCGTCAGACTTAACGCCGCCAAAGTTAAGGGCTCCCAGTGTATTTGGTACAAGTGCGGCCAAAGCCAAGAAACACTGCAGCCAACCTCAGCTAAGCACTGACCGCCTGTTCAGCAAGAACCGCAACGTTATAAGTATGATGAGGCCAATGGATCACGAAGAAACGGACATCGACGTTATTGACGTCGAAACTGATATTCTGGAGAAAATGGAAATGGGCTATGAAGAGGGGATGTTTTGCTATGATTCTGAAAACCAAGTTACCGAGGAGGAGCCATGCACAGAAGCCAAAGGCAAAGTTCCCAATAACAAACCACCAACTCCCCCTCTGCACAGATTCCCTTCCTGGGTAATTCTTATAATTCTGATGTGGTGATGAGTATTTGATGCTTCATTTGTTGATTTTAATGTTGTCAGATTTTAAAATTTGTTCTTATTGCTCTGACAGCTTTAACAATGCAGCTCAATAAACCAATATTTAATAAATATTTAGACAGGTACATGAATAGTACAGGTTTAGAGGGATATGGACAAAACGCAGGCAGATGGGACTCGTGTAGCTGTGGCATGTTGGTCGGTGAGGGCAAGTTGGGTCAAAGAGCCCGTTTCCACACTCTTATCACCACAAAAACCTCAGGTATTTCACATCAGGATGGACTGGTGCATTTATCCACAGCAGGCAATTAAAAACATTTTTGCATTATTGAAACATTATCTGAAATTGTCCCACTTAAACTTTGGTACGGAATTACTAAACTTTGGTGAGGAAAAATTTAACTAAACTAAATGGGTCCATCCATTTATCAATCTTTAGACGTAAAAAGCGTTATCTCATAAAATATAGCAATAAACATTAGTAATCTTGGCGGAAGAAATCCAGTGGCAGACAGCAGCGTCCCCGCAGATGAGTATCACGGCACTAAATCTGGTCTTGGATCAACTTCTTGCCTGTGTATCAAGCACTTATGATCTGATCTGTCCAAGTCATGCAAACTGGTAAATTCCATAATCCAGACTACATGCCAAAGAATGCCATGAAATTAGGTACAAAGGCTCTGTGTAGAGGCTGCAGTTGGTGTCTTTAGTTCATATCTTTCCAGTAAATTTGGGGTGAATAATAGAGATAGCTATGTAGTCCATGTCTCAGAAGTATATAGGTGGGCGGTGATCACTGCTGCTTGTAGACAATGAGTTTTTCAACACTCTTTTCCCTGACCAAGCTTTTCACTGTACCTTGGTACACGTAACAATAAACTAAACTAACTAACCCATTTGAGATTAAGGTGAATGTCATCTTCCCTGCTTTTACTGACAAGTGGCTCCCAAGAACATGGATTGGTCACGTTTCGAGTCGAGACCCTAATCAGTCAGAGAGTGGTGAATCTGTGGAATTCATTGCCACAGACGGCTGTGGAGGCCAAGTTATTGGGTATTTTTAAGGCGGAGATTGACAGAATCTTGATTGCTGGGCTTATGAGGAGAAGGCACGAGAATGGGATTGAGAGGGAACGATAGATCAGCCATGATTGAATGGTGGAGTAGATTTGATGGGTCAAATGGCCTAATTCTGCTCCTATAATTTATGAATTTATTAATTTAATCTGCTGCCTGACCTGCCGATCTAATCCAGCACTTTGCGTCATCTTTTTACCAAATGTCTAGTTCCACAAATTGCTTTTGATTATAGTTTGGAAGTCCTTTATCTGGAAGTTTGCTGTTCAATAATTTGTGTGATTGTTCAGTGGGATGAACAGATTTTATCTTTTAATCTAGGAGAGCAGGATTTATGCAGTAGCCAAATCAGGTATGAGAATGTCCGAGGCCATCTATACGGACCCAAGTAACAAATGTAAGTCTTCAATACTTGTGAGGAAAAAAATGTTCCAGTCTAATTATGTCTAGGATCATTGGTCCACAGGATGATCTGTTCCCTTGAATGATATTACAGAGGTTTTGCTGCTTTAGAGACTGATTTACGAGATTGTGTTTACTTTTCTGTGAAAGCTTTAGCTGCTGCATATGCAAAGTTATCTCTCTTAGGGGTGGATGGTGTGGGAGAGGATCAACTTTTAAATGCCTGTTTACAGGCACCCACATGTAGTGCAATTTTTCTGACAGTACGTTTAAAACTTTAAAACATTTTTTAAAAAACTAGATTTTTTGAATTTTTAATCTTACTGGACTAGATGTTCACTAAAGTTTAAAAGTTAAAATATGTGAATTAAGTTAGGCGTTCAGGCCCTTAAACAGCATAAGAAGCTTACAGGATGGTGACCTACCACAAACAGGAAGGATCGATATGCGTACCGGCACATATTTGTCTACAAGAAATATACTGCTCATATGTATGTATGTATAATGAATGGTTTTCAGAGTGTATGTAGGCTCCTAATAATACAGCAATTTATTCATTATCTCAACCTCTTGTTGTTGAGTGAGATCTGACAAATCAGCACATATCAGCGCCAAACCTGGCACCTTCTTACTTGATTGCTGCAGGTCGGAGTGGTTAGAAATAATTTATCTAATCCTCTTCCAAGAAATAACAGAAAAGTCTGAAGAGCGATCTCGACCCGAAACGTCACCCATTCTTTCTATCCAGAGATGCTGTCTGTCAAGCAGCGTTATTCCAGCATTTTGTCGTCTATAGCAGAAACAAATCTATTTAACAGTCCTGTATCTTCAATTAGATAAATGTTTAATTTCTTTATGCATACATTTTAATGCAGCTTTTGAATGTTAATTAAACTGTAGAATTATTCTTCATTATTTTCTAGGCACTGGCTTCAAGCCTTCTCAATCAACATCGGAATCTTATACCAGTTTGGTTTATAATAGCATGACTATTCCAGTTTACAGTGTACTGAAGGGGGTGAGTTGTGCAGGTTAAAGCCACCTATTCCACAAACAAATTGTTGAAAGATAAATGTTGAAAAGGAAGCCGGCTCTTCGGCCCACCATGTCGACGCTGACAATCAATAACCCGTTTACTCTAGTACTATGTTATCCCACTATCTCATCCACGCCCTGCACTTGAGGGGCAATTTATTATGGGCAATTAACCTACAAACCAGCACGTCTTTGAGATGTGGGCGGAAATGGGAGCACCCGGATGAAACCCATGTGGTCACCGTGAGAACATGCTAACTCCACAGAGAGCACCCAACAACAGGGTCAAACCCAGGTCTCCAGCACTGTGATGTGACAACTCTACTAGCTGCGCCACTGTTTAGTTTAGAGATACAGCGTGGAAACAGTTCGAGTCCACACTGACCAGCGATCACCTGTACACTAGTTCTATCCTACACACTAAGGACAACTTACAGAAGCCAATTAAACTACAAACCTGTACATCTTTGGAATGGGGGGAGGAAACCAGAGCACCTGGAGAAAACCCACGTGGTCACAGAACGTGCAAACTCCGTACAGACAGCATCCGTAGACAGGATCGAACTCGGGTCTCTGGCGCTGTAAGGCAGTAACTCTACTGCTGCGCCACTGCGCTGACCAGCATTTTATACAAAAGGGTGTTAAAGAGTCACACAGCACGCAAACAGGCCCTTTGGGTCAACTTGCCCATGCTGACAAGTTCCCTCTGTCCGCCTTAGACCCATATTGTTCTCAACCACTCCTATCCATGTACCTGTCCAAATGTCTTAAATGTTGTCATCGTACCTGCCTCAACTACCTCATCTGACAGCTCGATCCGCATACCCTTGTGTGAAAAAGTTACCACTCCGGTGCCTATTTTCCCTCTCATCTTAAACCTATGTCCTCTTGTTCTTGATTCCCCTACTCTGGGTATTTATCCTACCTGCACCTCTAACCTGCCCAACCTCTCCCTGGAGCTCAGGCCCTCAAGTCCTGGCAACTTCCTCGATGTTCTTCTCTTTACTCTCTCCACCTTAACAACACCTTCCCTATAGCAGGGTGACCAAAACTGAACACAATACTCCAAGTGCAGCCTCACCAACGTCTTGTACAACTGTCACATAACATCCCAACTTCTATACTCAATACCCTTACAAGGCCAATGTACCGAAAGCTCTCTTGCCCATCCTATCAACCTGTGACACAATTTTCCTGGAACTATATACCTGCACTCCGAGGTCCATCTTGTTACTTTCCCTTCTACAAAATATTGTTGAAGCACAGTTCATATCTTTATTTTAAAGAGATTAGATGGGTGAATACTGACTTGACAACATTGCTGTTTATCATTGTAGTTTTCTGGTTTAGGAATAGATTTTCAATTATTCTCTATGTTTAAGTGAGATCTGCACAAATTATAATGTCCACATAGTGATTATTCTTTCAACTGATGTGTATGCTATTAAATTAAATCTGTACAGATATTAATTGCCTGGAGACCTTGCTGCATATGTTAAAATTTTAACGCAGATATCTTCTTAAAATTTGAAGAAAGCAACCCAGATCAGCAACAACCCTTTCTCAGACGAGTCGTCTGAAACAGAAGAAAGCGACAGCTCGAGAGGAAGCTCCAGGACATCAATGGCAGGATCAGACTCCCGCAAAGCCAGCAGCCCCAGCAGCCCCAGCAGTCCGCGGGCCATGAAACGAGGTGCAGTATCCACTACATGTCTGTGAAGCACTGGTGGGAGTGTCTAGGACCAGAGGCCATAGCCTCAGAATAAAAGGCTCAGAATACCTTTAGGCAGGAGATGATGAGGAATTTCTTTAGTCAGATGCTGGTGAACCTGTGGAATTCATTGCCACGGAAGGCAGTGGAGGCCAAGTCAGTGGATATTTTTAAGGCAGGGATAGATAGATGTTTGATTAGTACACATGTCAGGGGTTATGGGGAGAAGGCAGGAGAAGCGGGTTGAGAGGGAAAGAAAGATAGCCATGATTGAATGGCGGAGTAGACTTGATGGGCGGAATGGCCTAATTCTGTTCCTATAACTTATGAATTCATGAGACACTGTGAAACCAAATAATTAAGGCAGTAATAAAATATTCCAGGAGTAAAAGTAATTTATCCTCTGATGGTTCATCACTTTTTACGATTGTCTAAGAACAATTCAAAATCAAATATCCCCATTTATTAAACTTCACTCGGACTCATAATATAATGTAGTCCAGGTTATTTATCCTTTTATAAAACATGATGTGTTTAAAATGAAGGCTTTATACTTAAAATAGCGCAATCTCAATGTATTGGAAATCAAAGAGAACTCGGGAAATTTCTTGTTTCTTGTCCACGCTCCTGGCCGTTCTAATGAGATGCATTGCTGTCAAACATACTTTAATTTAATTCACGTGTCTTAAATGTTAGTGGGATTTAATAGAGTAGGTTTAAAAATGTCTTTTCGCTGGTGAGACATTTTCCAAAAGCAGTATTGGAACAAGGTTATTCAGGAATGAAATATGGGGAGCTTTATTTAGTACAAATTGAACGTGGTCTCCATTACATTGGAAGTGAAGCTTTCAGGCACAGCTTCGTAGATGCAACTTTGTAACCAGATCCAATGGTTCAATGGTTTGTTTATTATCACATGTACTAAGTACAGATAAATAAATCTTTTGCATTCAGCTTTGCAATACTATCCCCTTACACAAGCACAATCCCCCAGTTGGTACAGATTGTACAGAATACCCCACTGAGGCCGTATGCAAGAGACGCCATTTTGGCATAATTTTACCGTCCCAGCTGCAGCCAGCCACAGGCCCATTACAGCCATCGCCTCCATCCGGTCATCCCGCAAACCGATGTGCCTCTCCACGTCAGGCCCTCTTCAGCCCTTGATACCCAAAAAGGGGCACCTCCCGCAGCTGACCTCGAGGGCGCGTAAGGTACAACCCCCCCCCCCCCCCCCAACCTACCCCCAGTTCTTCTTACCAGGTCATTTGTCGAGCATCTACTGTCGTCTCCATGGATTCCCAGTCCACGGAACGTGCAGGGGCCGGGTTCGTTGGCCTTCCCTCTCCAGGTGAGCTCAGTTCTGCAGCGGGCAAGCTAGGCTTGGGTCCATAACCCAACAGAGAATCTTTCCTAATGAATGAATTGATCTGAAATGAGACACGTTCCTGCGTCTTTGAGCCCATGACCTTTGGATGTAGGAGCAGTCTTTAAGTTTAAAAATAATTTTTCAAAAAATACAGTTTATACAAATGATAATGAATAGATTGTGCACATATCTTGTACAGGTGTTTCACTGTCATCTATGACCTCAGAAAGTGATTATGCCATCCCACCAGATGCATACTGTACAGACACAGAATGCTCTGAGCCCGAGCAGAAGCTTCCAAAAACATCCTCGTTCCATTCCATTGACAGTGGAAAAAATGTAAGTTTAAATCCTGCTCTTGTGTAGCCTGATATAATGTTAAGCGATTCAGATAAAAATAATATTTTAATGTATTAAAAATTTGTAAATGTCTAAAAAAAGAGTCCCGACCCAAAACGTCACTTATCCATTTTTGAAGATGGACACAAAGTGCTGGAGTAACTCAGCGGGACAGACAACACCTCTGGAGAAAAAGGATGGGTAAACGTTACCTATTCCTTTTCTCCAGAGATGCTGCCTGATCTGCTGAGTTACTCCAGCACTTTGTGTCGACAGTGTAAAATAGCATCTGCAGTTCCTTCCTAACACACCAATCCATTTTCTCCAGGGATGCTGCCTGACCCACTGAGTTACTCACGCATTTTGTGTCAATCTTTAAAAATAATTATTTTGTTCATCCAACATGTTGTATTGCATTCAGTAATCAGCATGCAGTTGTATTGCATGCCAGTACCACCACTGACTATAATACCCCAAATGAAGATCTGGAGAAATCAGATATTCTGATCATTATCCAATAACCGTTACTCAAATTGTGTTGTTTCTGGTCATTAAACGCGGAAGGAATGAAGATGGGTTGTGAATGGCCAGATCAGATAGCCAGGAACAGTCCTGGTACAAACTTACTTCTACTAAAAGCACAACCAACACACAATCACATTGTCTACGACTCCCTGTGTCTTTCTACCATCCACCTTGATTAGCAAGAGCAAGAAACTGTAAACAAAACTGGGATATTTGACCAAAGATAGACACAAAATGCTGGACTAACTCAATGGGACAGGCACAATCTCTGGAGACTTTGTGTGATGCTTTGGGATGAGACCCTTCAGACCGAGTCAGGGGAGAGGAAGTCTAGAGATATGGAGGGGTAAGGTGTGAAAACAACACATCAAAGCAGACGATGATAAAAGGAAATGTAGAATGGTTCATTGTTAGCTGAGGAGAAGTGGAAAAGCAGGCATACAATCAGTAAAATTAATCAGAAGGACAGTGAGGGTGGGGGAGGGGCAGAGAGAGAGGGAAAGCATTGGTTACTTGAAATAGGAGAAATCAATATTGATAATGCCAGGTTGTAAGCTGCCCAAGCAAACCCAATTTTTATTCTCTTGCTGATGGTGCAGAGTACCGTGAGGATAAAGTGTCACTGTAAATACTGTCTGTTCAAAATGTTGTTGTCTTCAACTATAAAGGTCTTTCACCCCTGCATTGCAAGTAAAATGTTGCAAATTTTTTGTAAGGTAACAATTCTTTAAAACGTTTAATTAATTTTCCTTAAGAATAAATAAGATTTTTTCGTGGACTATAAAGGGTGTTACCTCTTGCAATCGAAAAGTCATAACTCCTCTCAAGGCATACAAAACATAGAACAGTACAGCACAAAAACTAATACAGAACAGAACAATACATCCAGACCAATGAAAAGGTCAGGACTATGTTTAGTTTAGAGATACAGCATGGAAACAGATCCTTTGGCCCACTGAGTCCACACCGGCCATCAATCCCCTTACATTAGTTCTACGGAGAGTGGGAAGAAAGTGGAGCACCCAGAGCAAACACACGGGGTCACAGGGAAAAAGTACGAGCTCTACACGGACAGCACCCATAGTCAGGATCAAACCCAGGTCTGAGGCAGGAACTCTACTACTGTGCCACTGTGCCACCACTATGTGTCCCACTTGCAGAGTTGTAAATCCATGTAAACTGTGAACTGGCAAAGGGAAATGCTAGGGATCGTGATAAACACAGATATTAAAATGCACAATTATCTCCTGAACAGGAACCTTTGGAAAAGTCCGGATATTTGCTAAAAATGGGAGGAAAAGCAAAAACATGGAAACGGCGATGGTTTGTCCTTAAAGGTGGTGAATTATTGTACTACAAATCCCCAGTAAGTATGATGAGCAGACCTCTTTAGTTCCAACTCCACAGTCACTAAATATAGGCTTGAGATACTAAACTTTCCTCATAGACTCGGAAGCCGTTTCGCCAAACGCTTGCACTCGGTCCTACTGGACCTCCTGATCACTAACCATTTTAACTCCTCTTCCCATTCCCATACTATCCTTTCTATCCTGAGTTTCCTCCATTGCCAGAGTGAGGCCACACGCAAACTAGAGGAACAGCACGTCATATTCCGCTTGGCTAGTTTACAACCGAACTGTACGAACATTGAATTCTTCAATTTTAAGTAACCTACCAATCCCCCCCACCTCCCCTGCTCGCTGGGACGTGCACTAATTTCTCCCATCCCCTTCCACTTGTGTTCTTTCCTCTGGCTTCACAATAAGCACTTCTATTCTTATCCTTTTGTCGTTTCATCTTTTTCACCCAACCATCTGCCAATCAAAACTCCCCACTCACCCGTATCTACCTATCACTCGCCAGACTTTATCCTGCGCCTCCTCTCTTCCAGCTTTCTTCCCCTCCCCCCCCCCCCCCATTTCCTCCGCCCACCACAATCAGTCTGAAGGGTCCAAACCGGAAATGTCATCTATCCATGTTCTCCAGAAATGTTCCCTGTGCCGCTGAGTTACTCCAACACTTTGCAACTTTATTTTCCTCAATTTTTTGGTCTGCTTTCAATTTGAATGCAGAAACTTTTAATATTCTTAAGTTTTATTACCCTAATATTTGTATATAAGACTCTGTGGCGCTTACTGAAATATAATTTCATTCTTATCTCTGAATCCAGAGTGATGTTATTCGTAAACCACAGGGCCAAATTGAGCTCAATGTTTCAAATCATATTGTTAGATGTGATGGAAAGCAAACAATTCAGGTTAGTGTTTCACAATTCATTTCCAAAATACAGCACCTGTCTCCGTTTTTGAACACTAAATAACTGATTTTGCATTAAATCTATTTTCCATCATTGGAAATGTTATTTTTCCGAAGATTTTAGAGTCATTGTCCTTATGATCGGTCGTCCAATCATTTACCCATCTCAAAGACACGTGGTGCCTGACAATAATAAGTTTGTTCTGTTTTCTAAGGTTATTACAGAAAAAAAGACTTACTACTTGACTGCAGATTCTCCCAATATTCTCGAGGAATGGATTCGGGTTTTACAGAATGTTTTACGCATTCAGGCTGCCAGCCCACTCCACACACAGCCGGATATCAAGCCATCAATCGAAGGTTTACTAACTAAGGTACTGATTCCAATAATTAGCTATTAGATAGTCATGATGAATTATAGGAATTTACAGTCAGTCATGATTCATCAAAATAATAAGTTTTGTATTGCATATAATCTGAAGTGTATATAGATAGATATAATATATCTTTAAATGTTGATGCACAATTGAATAAATAATCCTATGTTAAGTTAAGGAAATCAACGAATTTCAAGATATTTAAAATGATGAACATACAATGTAATCTTAATTGTGAAAATCAAAACAACTACAGATGCTGGACATCTAAAATAAAACAGAAAATTCAGGAAACAGTCAGCAAACCTACAGTAGATGAAAAACCCTTCCTCAAATTCACTCTAAATCTCCTAATCTTACCTTAAACCCGTGCCTCTGGTTATAGAGAGCAAGGGAATACTTACAAGGGAATCCCTCTGCCAAGGAATACAATTCCCACTACCTATCCTATCCATGTCTCTCAGAAATGTCCATACCTCAATTATGTCTTTCCTCAACTCCAAAGAAAACAAACCCAGCCTATCTAGTCTCTCTTCACAGTTGAAATGGTCTATCCAGGAAATGCCCCAGTGAATCTCCTCTGCAACCCTTGTACTAGAATGACATCCTTAATATAACGAGGCGACTGGAACATCACACAGTAATTCAGCTGTGACCTACTCAATGCATTATATAGTTGCAATGTGACTTCCTTACTCCTTGTATTCTCTGCTCCAGCTACCAAAAGTATTATTTAAGCCTTCCTAATCATCTTCATTGAAAACCTCAATTTGAACTGGGGCTCTACCATTCACTTTATATATCCTAGCCTTGTTCATCTCGCAAAATGCAGGACCTCGTATTTTCTTGCAGATTTCTATACAATCTTCTATTTATGTCCTGCTATTTATGGTGTCCATTGTGTCAGGTCCCATAATTTTGATTTGTCATGCAGGTAAAGCATGGTTACTCCAAGAGAGTCTGGTGTGCACTTGTTGGAAATGGTCTCTATTATTTCCGCAGTCAGGAAAATAAGGTAAACCATCAATTTTGTCACCACCTGATCCTCTCCAAATCATGTGTTTGTCTGCTAGTACTCTTTGTTCAACTTCCTGATTCTTAATGTTGCATTTGGTGAATATATTATTTTATTATTACTCTTTAAGGTAATTATTACAATATTTGTATTTTCATTTCATTCCCTTAGTGGGTATCTGAAAAAATATCTCATGCACCTTCCACCCAACAAGATATTGATTGATTGAAAGATACAGCATGGAAACAGGCCCTTCGGACCTCAAAGTCCATGCCAACCACCGATCACCCATTCACACTAGTTCTATGCTATCCCACTTTCTCATCCACTGCCTCCACACTACTCACAATTTACAGAGGCCAGTTAACCTACAAACCTGCACGTCAAAGAAAGTATATCAATCGCATTGGCATGGTAATAATACAATAATCCAGCAATGGCATTGTGGCACAACTGGGGCAGCTGCCGCCTTACAGCACGTGAGACATGGGTTCAATCTCGACTCGGGAGCCACCCAAGCGGAGTTTTCATGTTTTCCCTGTGATCACATGGGTTTCCTCTGGGTGCTCCGGATTCCTTCCACATTCCAAAGACAAGTAGGTTAATTGGCTTCTGTAAATTGTCCCTAATGTGTCTGTAGAACTAGTGTATGGGTGATTGCTGGTCAGTGTGAACACGGTATGCCGAAGTGTCTGTTTCCATGCTGCATGTCTAAATAAAAGCATATAGTCGTGAATTAGGCGATAATTTGTACTGTGACCATGACAAGTTTAGCTCACATTAAACCCTTCCAATGTAGATAAGCCTTTCAGTCAATTTGCACTGTTCCTTGAACCTAGGCTCTTGTCACATTCACTGTGCCTTTGCGGTTGCAGCTCCTAGACTGTGGAACAGCATGCCTCTTCCCAACAGAGCTGCCCCCTCCATTGACTCCTTTAAGTCGAGACTTAAAACTCATCTTTACTCTCAAGCCTTTCTTGACGTCCTCTGAGTGAGGGCTATATTTATGTATTTATGTATGTACTTAATCTATGAACCAATGTTGTATAACGTTAGAACCGCCAACAATGTAAAGCACTTTGGCCAACGAGAATTGTTTTTTCAATGTGCTATAGAAATAAAAGTGACTTGACTTGACTGCTTTTAACGTGGATTTAGTGGACTGATTGTGCATTGTACCTTGAAGCCCAAATCAGTGACACTATTCACGACATTCGCATTATTTATTCCAGCACCTTTGTGTTTTATTCAACATATTTTGTATGTTGTCCAGTTTCCATTAGGTCAGATTAATTTGATGGAAGCAACAGTTGAAGAGGTAGACAGATCGTGTGATTCAGATGAAGATTACGAGACCAGCAGTCAGAGCCTACTATCTACACATTATACAATTGGCATTCATCCCAAAAACCAGGGCCCTACCTACCTCCTCATAGGCTCCAAACACGAAAAGGTATGTTTGCAATTATTTACTAAATCTGATATAATGATTATGTAAGGACATTTATACTAGTGAGAGGTAACCTTCATTTTAATGCCAAAAGACATGATACAGGAATCCGTTATCCTCGAGGTATTCCCCCAAAAGCTTTACTGCTGTTTGACAGTTGTGAAGCATGAAACATTGCAGTTAGTTTCTGCATAACACGGTGCCACATCTAGCTATGAAGCAAATGCACTGATTGTATGTACCGATGAGGAGGAATTTCTTTAGCAGAGGGTGGTGTATCTGAGGAATTCATCATGACAGACGTGGCGTGGAGGCCAAGTCGTTGGGTATTTTTAAAGCGGTGATTGACGGGTTCTTGATTAGTAAGGGTGTCAAAGGTTACGGGGAATAAGCCCCAACAAGGTGACCCGCCGCCGGCTACGGGAGTAAGATTTTCCCGTCAACGGAAGGTTAGAGGCCCCTGACCACTGGAGGACAAAGAAAGGAAAGATTGAACTTTTTTTTTGCTATCCATCATAGTGAGGAATGCGGAGGAGTCATGTTGTGGATATTCATGTTAAAATGTATTTTGTGTGTTCTGTTACTTTTTATTGGTAAGACTGTATGGCAAATCAAATTTCTCGTATGTTGCAAAACATACGTGGCTAATAAAGTATGATTATGATAGGTTTTAGGGGCTTCATTGAATAATAACTATTGTCCAAGAAAGCGTAAGAACTACCCTGCTCCTCATTGTGCAACCTCATGGAAACATTTTCCATAAACCTGAGAGGGCTAACATGACCTCTGTTTAATGTTTCTTCCAAGAAGCATTAATTAGGATTAGGATTATGACCTGGAATTTGGTCTGTTGCAAAAATATGGCTCTTGCTGTTGGCCTCAAAGAAATTTCACCACAATGATCCAACATACTCAGTAATATAATTTTTTTGCCTTTCCCAATATCAGTGACAGATGAACCTCAATATGAAATTACAGCACAAGTGTCCAGCACAAGGTGATATTTAAATCAGAGACAAACCAGGAAAGAAATGCTAAATTTGTAATTAACCATCTGATCATCTTATAGAGCACAATGTAAAGATTGGAACATAACACATAGGATTAAGATAGAAAGTTAAAATAAATATACAGTGGTTGTCATTATTTTAGGAAACACTGAAAAATGAAATAATGAGCCACTCCTGCATTGTAGGACTAAATTTTTTAAACTTTTCTTCCTATCTGTTCACGGGCCAGATGATTTTGGGTTACGGGCCGCATTCAGCCAAGGGGCCGTACGTTGCCGACCCCTGCTTTGGAGGAACAAGAATCACTTGGAAAATCATTTGCATTTCCTCCTTCATTTCCACGAGTGTACTTCTGAATTTATTGTCAATCTCTGGATATGATGATAGTAAAAGATGGCAGTTTTGTAGCTGTCTGGACAAATCGGTTCATCTCTCCACCAGGGTTTGAACCTGGCCTGGCTCAGAGGCAGGCATTTCTCTTGGCCAAAGTCGGTGCCTGCAAATGTGAAGGTCTAGACAGTTGATTAGCCACTGCTACCATCAGTTGAGTTTAGATATTAAAGCAGAACTATTACCCCGAGTTTAAAAATGCTCTATTAGCCAGTCAAATAATTATCATTGTTAACTGGCCTTGCATTAAACTGTTATTTTAATGTGATTTGCTTTTTTTGAAGAACACCTGGTTTTACCAGCTAATTGTGGCTTCAGGTTGCACTGATATAAATGTGGGAACTGAATTTGAACAGCTGATTGGCAACCTATTGAATGCTGATAAAGATTCAAGTAAGTCTAATATTTCAATGTATTGTAGTGTACGATACAGAAATCAAGGCGAGAAGCCAGGTGTAGGAGAAGTACCTTTATTCGGTCCCTTCGTGTTGGAAGGAAGTCCACGAGAGGGAGAAGCACCCAAAACCCTTGCCTTTAAACCCTCTGGTCAAGGGCCACCTCTGGACCGATCCATTCCCGTGCCGAGGGGTTTGACCCTTAGGATGGCTCGACCCTTGGGAACCGCCACAGGGCCCCCCCCCCAGAACCCGAGGCACGAAACGCACCGGCGGACGCACATCCCGGCCGGACCGCGTGCGGAATTTAGCCGACCGAGCGGCTGGCGGGGGGACAGATGTAGGGACAGGTGGAGGGAGCAGTGGGAGGACAGGTGGAGTGACAGGCGGAGGGAGCCGTGAAGGGGGGCGCCCTCGAGGTCAAGGACGGGCAACCAGCACCGGCTGGTCAATGTCCAGATGTGCCGGCTTCAGCCGGTCAATTGACACGGCCTCCGGCCGGCCCCCCATGTCCAACACAAAGGTCGTCTGCCCGTGTTCCAGCACTCTGAATGGGCCTTCGTACGGCCTCTGGAGTGGTGTCCGGTGGGCATCACGGCGCAGGAAAACGTAGGGGCAGTCCCGGAGGGCTGATGGCACATGCGGGCGAAATGTCCCATGGCGGGACGTCGGGACGGGTGCGAGCCTGCCAACTCGCTCGCGAAGGCGCTTTAGGGTGGATGAGGGCATTCCCTGCTGCCCCGGTGTCGACGGCACAAACTCCCCGGGCACCGTGAGTGGCGACCCGTATACAAGCTCCGCCGATGATGAGGCCAAATCCTGTTTGGGGGCAGTTCGGATGCCCAGCAAGACCCACGGCAACTCGTCCATCCAGTCTGGGCCGGAGAGTCGTGCCTTCAGCGCTGCCTTGAGCTGCCGGTGGAATCTCTCCACCAGTCCGTTGGCTTGCGGGTGATAAGCCGTGGTGTGGTGTAGCCGCACCCCTAGCAAGTGAGCCATGGCCGACCACAGCTCGGAGGTGAACTGTGGCCCCCGGTCCGAGGAGATGTACGACAGCACCCCAAAGCGAGCAATCCAGTGCGCGGACAACGCACGAGCGCACGTAGCCGCTGACGTGTCAGCCAGTGGTATGGCCTCCGGCCACCGCGTGAAGCGGTCCACCATAGTGAAGAGGTGGGTGATGCCCCGGGACGGAGGGAGAGGCCCCACAATGTCCACATGGAGGTGGTCGAACCGCCGGTGAGGTAGAGCGAACTCCTGGAGGGGTGCCCGGACATGCCGCTGAATCTTTGCCGTCTGGCACGGAATGCAGGTTCGAGCCCAGTGGCCAACCTGCTTGCGCAGACCGTGCCACATGAACCGAGCAGCCACCAGTGCTGTCGTCGCCCGGATTGATGGGTGAGCCAGCCCGTGGATCATGTCGAAAACCCTCCGGCGCCAGGCGGCAGGGACGATGGGGCAAGGCTGACCAGACGACACATCGCACAAGATCGTCGCCCCTCCCGGACCGAGAGGGACATCCTCGAGGCGAAGGCCGGAGATGGCAGTGCGGTAGGCGGGCATCTTGGCGTTCGTGCGCTGCGCCTCCGCCAGGGCAGAATAGTCCATTCCGGGTGCCACCGTGAAAACGGCGTCGATGGCGGGGCGGGACAATGCGTCGGCCACCCGGTTCTCCTTCCCCTCGACGTACCGGATGGCTGTTGTGTATTCCGATATGTAGGCCAACTGCCGCTGCTGTCGTGCGGACCAGGGGTCAGAAACCTTCGCCAGGGCGAAAGTGAGGGGCTTGTGGTCCGTGTAGGCTGTGAACGGGCGGCCCTCCAGAAAGTATCGGAAATGGCGCACTGCTAGGTACAGAGCCAGGAGCTCGCGGTCGAACGCGCTGTACTTGGTCTGAGCGCGGTTGAGGTGCTGGCTGAAGAAGGCCAGGGGCCGCCAACGTCCATTGGTTAGCTGCTCCAGCACGGCGCCGACCGCAGACTCCGAGGCGTCCACCATGAGAGCTGTTGGGGCATTTTCCCGCGGGTGCACCAGCAGTATGGCGCGAGCAAGGGCCTCCTTCGCGCCGTCGAATGCTGCCACCGCTTCGTTGGTCCACAGGACGTTCTTATGCTGCCCACCCGCCAGCAGTTGATATAGTGGCCGCATGATGTGGGCTGCGGATGGCACAAAACGGTGATAGAACGCCACCATCCCGACGAACTCCTGCAGGCCGCGCACCGAGTGTGGACGGGGAAACCGACGGATGGCGTCGTCCCTGTCCGGCAGGGGAACCGCGCCTTGCGGAGTCACGCGGTGGCCGAGGAAGTCAATTTCGGTTACCCCAAAACGGCACTTGGCGAGGTTGACAGCCAAGCCATGCTCGCTGAGCCGCTGACAGAGCTGCCGGAGGTGGGCACAGTGCTCCTGCTGCGAGCGGCTGGCCACCAGGATGTCGTTGAGGTAGACGAAAACAAAGTCCAGGCCACGACACACCCCGTCCATCAAGCGTTGGAATGCCTGAGCAGCGTTCTTGAGGCCGAACGGCATCCGCACGAATTCATAAAGGCCGAACGGCGTGATAATTGCCGTCTTGGGTACATCCTCCGGGTGGACCGGGATCTGGTTATAACCCCGTACCAGATCCACTTTGGAGAATATAGAAGTCCCGGCCAAATGGGCGGTGAAGTCCTGGATGTGGGGTACAGGGTACCGATCTGCGGTTGTTGCGGGATTCAGCCGCCGATAATCCCCGCAAGGTCTCCAGCCCCCGTTTGCCTTAGGGACCATGTGGAGTGGAGACGCCCATGGGCTGCTGGAAGGGCGGACAATCCCCAAAGACTCCATTGTGAGGAATTCCTGCCGTGCCAGACGTAGTTTATCCGGCGGCAGTCGGCGCGCTCGTGCATGGAGAGGTGGGCCAGTAGTTGGAATGAAATGAACCACCCCGTGACTGGGGGTTGAGGACCGAAACTGTGGGGTCAGGATGTTTGGGAACGCGGCCAATACCCGGGCAAAGCGGAAATCCACTGACGCCAGGGGGCGTCCCACCGGCTCGTCCAATCGTAGCGTGATCGGCTCCATTGTGGCGGCGTTGACCAAACGCTGACGCCTGACGTCCACCAGGAGGGAATGCGCCCGGAGGAAGTCCGCACCGAGCAACGGCTGGGAGACGTCCGCTATTGTGAACTGCCACGAGAAGTGGCAGGAGCCGAACACGATCGGGACCATTCGAATCCCATAGGTGCGGATGGGACTGCCATTCGCCGCGGTGAGGATGGGCCCCGCTTACCGGAACGAATGTCGGCCAGCGAAGGGGGCAGGACGCTCAGCTCTGCCCCAGTATCGACGAGGAAGCGGGTCCCGGAGCGTCGATCCCAGGCGAAGAGGCGGTGGATCTGGCCGGCAGCCGCGGGGACTATTGGCAGCCGGCCCAGGCATTTCCCGGGAACGTGCATGGCTGACAGCATCTCCGTGCTGCAGCGCCCCAGCGCTGGTGGTAATAGCACCAACGCTTCTTGCTGGCTGCGCTTGGAGCTTGCTGGTGCTGGGCTGCAGGTGCAGTACCCGCCATGGCCGCGGGGGGCGATCTTCTAGGCCTCCGGGATGCAGCTGTCACTCCTTCCACAGCTCTCCCGCCCCACCTGAGGAAATCGGGAGCTGCCGGAGTGACGTCATCAGTGCGCGCCGTCCGCATCGCGTCGCCGTGCCTGGCAACGGCCAGCGCACTGCGTCATTGGAGCGCGCCGTCCCGAGCGCGTTGACGTCATCGGGGCGCGCCATCCACAGCGCGTCGGTGCGCCTACCGAGGGCCCTGATGTCGGCGAAGGAGACGTCCGTGAGCTGCAGGGATGTAGGCCGGCAGCAGGTGCAGGTAAGTGTATTCAAACAATAGGCACAGCGTGTGCCCATCCAAAAGTGCGACCATCTCCTCGAGGAGGCTCGACGGCCGTCGGTCGCCTAGGCCCTCCATATGAAGGAGCCTGGCAGCGCGCTCCATCCTGCTGAGCCCATAAGTTTCAAGCAGGAGCTCCTTAAGGCCACGGTATTTCTCGGTAGCCGGGGGGTCTGCGATGAAGTCTGTGACCTCTTCAATCGTGTCCTGGTCAAGGGCCCCCACCAGGTAATAGAAACGGGTGTCATCGACCGTAATGCCCCGCAGGTTGAATTTGGTCTCCACCTGCTGAAACCAGATGTGCGGCCGGGTGGTCCAGAACGTAGGCAATTTCACCGATACCGCGTCCAGGGACAGGGCTGGGTCGGCATTTGAGGAGGAAGGACGGGCTTTATTCTCCATCATGACGACAATGGAGCGTCAGGGGTCACCAATGTAGTGTACGATACAGAAATTAAGGCGAGAAGCCAGGTGTAGGAGAAGTACCTTTATTCGGTCCCTTCGTGTTGGAAGGAAGTCCACGAGAGGGAGAAGCACCCAAAACCCTTGCCTTTAAACCCTCTGGTCAAGGGCCGCCTCTGGACCGATCCATTCCCGTGCCGAGGGGTTTGACCCTTAGGATGGCCCGACCCTTGGTTACCGCCACAGTATATAATTTATATTAGGAACATAATGTCTGAGTGTAGAAACAAAGAACTGCAGATGCTGGTTAATACACAAAAGCACACAAAGTGTTGGAGTAACTAAGCAGGTGAGGCAGTATATCTGGAGAACATGGATAGGTAACGATTTGACTCGAGGCCCTTCTGAGGCTGAGTAGTAGAGTTACTCCAGAATTTTGTGTCCTTTCATGTCCGAGTGCTGTTTTTGACAAATTGAGGGACATCAGCCAGTGTTGTTATAAAGCACCCCTGATGTGAGGCATGGGTTTTCACATTTTAATGTGATTTGGGAATCGATTCTTACCAAGACAGACAAAGTTTTATGTACACATAAGCATCACCATGTTGCTTCTTGTTAATCTGAGCAATGACTGAATTTTAACTTTTGAAATTGTAATAATTTTTACTTGCAATAATTTGCTTCCAAGGTCATTCTTTGTGTTTTAACTCTCTTTTCAGGCTCCCAGCTCTGGGCCCACCCAACTCTGTGCTACTGTAAAGATGGAATAACATCTCCTCTTACCACACTGCCATCTGCAGCTCTGCAAACTGAAGCACTCAAGCTGTTTAAGGTAACATTCATGTGTCTCCTGAAGAACGATGGTCTATTCAGACCAGTAGAGCTCACTGACATTTACCCCCAACATGCTACAGCAACTTCAAGATGGGAAGTATTGGAGTCAAAAATCCAAATGTTGCTGTTGTCGAGCACATCAATCGTTACCTTTGTCTCATTCTCCGCCTCTATCTTGATAAGATATTGCTGATAAAATAAGATAACCAACACAAATGCCAGGTCACATTCCCTCTGGTTTTATAATAGATTCACTACAAATATTGGGAGATATTAAGTATGCTCAACGTTCATCATCTTTTTTGGATAGACACATAAAGCTGGGGTAACTCAGCAGGTCAGGCAGAATCTCTGGAGAAAAGGAATAAGCGACGTTTTGGTTCGAGACCTTTCTTCAGACTGAGAGTCATGGGAGAGGGAAACTAGAGGTATGAAAAGGTACAGAACAACCCAGAGTTAACCCAGGAAAGGTGGAGCCTATAATGGTCCATTGTTCGCTGTGGAAGAGGTGATAATGAAGGGATACGAACAGTGAAACTAGCAGGATGACTAGGGTGGAAGAGAGAGCGGATGCAAGACAGGAGAGAGAACTCTCTTTCTTTATCTATTTTATAAAATCCATTCATTTTATAAAATAAGCTTAGCATTCATTGTATTTTTTCGGAAGGGTGGGAGGAGGAGAAGAGAGAGGGAACTCTTATTTTTCATTACTCTATTTTTCCAATATTTTCTTTAAAACTCCTTTAAAAAACAGTCTCAAACCTTATAAACAAACAGGGTTTAATTCTTCAATATATCTTCTGTTACAAACCCCAACTTGAGAAGCATCTTCTTGCTCTTTTGACACTTCTAATTCCAGCTGATAGCGTGGATTTTTCTGGCATCAAGTCCCAGTATTTTTGTGCTTCTAACCCAGCAGATTACCCAAATATCCACCTACTGTATTAGCTATTAAAAAAAATGCTGTTTTTGGTTTTTTTTAATCTTCAGACTTCCCAGCTATTCATCAATGTTGCTATTGATGCCCCTGCCATTGACTATCATGTATCACTGGCTCAGAGTGCTTTGCAAGTGTGTCTCACGCACAGAGAGCTTCAGAATGAGATCTACTGCCAATTAATCAAGCAAACAAGAAAGCAGCAAACCCAGAACCACTTTGGAACACTTCAGGTATGATGACGAATTTACTGGAAATTGGAAAGTTGTTTAGTTACAAGTTGAAGCAAATTGTTGTTCAGATGAGAGATTAGTTAAGTGAACATACCAATCAGTTAGGATTCAGAACTTGAGTAAAATACAAAGTGCTGGAATAACTCAGCAGCTCAGGCAGCATCTCTGGGGGAATGGGTAGGTGATATTTCAGGTAGGGTTCTTCTTCAGACTCAGTCCTGACCCAAAATGTCCCCTATCCATTCCCTCCACCGTTGCTGCCTAACTTGCTGTTACTCCAGCACTTTGTGTTTTGCTCAAGATTCCAGCACCCGCAGTACCTTGTGTCTCCAAGTTTCAGAAAGTGCTCACTCACTAAATCTGTGTGGTACCCCTTCATTCATTACACTTTTCCACCAGTTACATATTGGGCTATAACAAATTATAACGATACCTGCAAATAGAAAACTACTGAATTGTTTCAGCAAACAACAGAATGTTTTACCCTTGGCCTTGACTAGTACCTTGCCTGTTGTCTTAATTTGATGACCGCTAACTCAAGAGGCTTTTGAACATCAAGTCTCTTAACAGCTGGGTGAGCCCTGAATGTGGTCTCTAAAATATCCTGAATTGAGCTGTACCAAAAAGCTTGTTGTTTAGTGTTCTTAATTATAAATCGGTAGTATAGATTTAATTGTTTTAATTAACCCAATTACTTTTTAACAAATTTGTGTGAGTCTGTAGAAGAGACTATTTTATCCAGAACTTTTTTAGTTTAGTTTATTGTCACATGTACCGAGGTACAGTGAAAAGCTTTTGTTGTGTGCGAACAAGTCAACAGAAAGACAATACATGATTACAATCGATCCATTTACAGTGTATAGATACATGATAAGGGAATAAGGTTTAGTGCAAGCTAAAGCCAGCAAAGTCCGATCAAGGATAGTCTGAGGGTCATCAAAGAGGTAGATAGTAGTTCAGCACTGCTATCTGGTTGTGGTAGGATGATTCAGTTGCCTGATAACAGTGAAGAGGAAGTGGCCAGGGTGCGACTCGTCCTTGATTATGCTGCTGGCCTTGCTGAGGCAGCGTGAGGTATAAATGGAGTCAGTAGAAGGGAGGTTGGTTTGTGTGATGGTCTGGGCTACGTCCACAATTTGCTGCAATATCTTGCAGTCCTGGATGGAGCCGTTCCCAAACTAAGTTGTGATGCATCCTGATAAAAGGCTTTCTATAGTGCAGGCCCGTACGAAACTTTTCAAAAAGGGGGTGGCATGACAGGATTCCAAAAAATTTATGTGAAATAATGTGCACGCAGCGCACATCACAAGTGGGAAGCCCCTCATGTCCGTGTTCCAGGGCCCACTTAAGGGCCCTGAAAGCTCTGGGATTTTAGATGCTCTCTGGTGCATTCTGAGCCTTATTTTGGAGCTTTTTGCACCAAATGTATGACCAATATTTCAGAAATAATTTTGGTTGAGTCAAGAGTAATGAGTGGGTGGAATGGGATAATTGGGGCCATTGTTGCATATATATATTTTTTAAATTAAGAATTGTTGTCCTTGTTTTAATAATCAAGTTGTACTGTTGTAAAATGTTACGTAAAATATTATAAAGGAGCATGCAAAAACTGCAAAATAAAACCTCTAAGTTTTTTCAGTAAAGAAAACCTTTTTTTTAGAAAATGTTTCGTGTGTTGATTTGATTGCCTGTTACTGTTAGACTGTGTTAGTGTGTGCAGTGCACCTTTAATGGTCCTCCTGACCAAACAACTTCACGTCACATCAACCTCAACATGAAATAGTTCCTTTTTCCGAGAATGTAACTGTGCAAACCTACTCACCACTTTGTCCAAGTCATAGTCAAAGTCATAGTGAATGTGCATTAAGGCGAGTGCAGACAGCCTGTCATTGCTCATGGAAGTCCTGGCGTAGTGATGCAGGCGACTGACACTCGTGTACACTGCATATATTGCCATTTAGCCATAAATCATGTTTTCCAGTTCTATTTTCCAAGAATGTAACTGCGCAAGCATGGTCACGGCTTTGTCCAAGTTATGGGCAAAATCATAGTGAATGTGGATTAAGGAAATTGCAGACAACCTGTCATTGCTCATGGAAGTCCCGGTCTTTCCTTCTTTGCGGATGTGAAAATGTGTTTGTCCTTGTTGGCTGGATCAAAGTAAGATGTCGAGCGAGATCGCGCCCACTGCAAGCATGCCGAGGCGAGCATCTCTCTGCTGCTCAGGCTCATGTGCAAAGATCCCTGCTACCTCCGCAGTTAAATGGAGGGGGACAGGCGGGGTCGGCAGAGTGCTGTGGAGAGACTGGCTGCCGACAAGGCCAAGAACTTGAAGAGCCAGACGGCGAGGGAGTGCAAAGTGGAGCCCAATGGTTTGGGCAGCTCTGCCTCCGAGGAAGGCAGGGGCAGCAGGGCCAGCAGCAGCATGAAGACTTACCTGGCCTCCGACAGCCCCCAGCAGAGCGGGCGGCTGGGGTTCCGGCCTGACATTGTGCGTCGCTCCAGCTCCAAGAGGCAGCTCAGGCCCGACTCGCTGGTCATGTACCGGCAGAAGTGTGAGTTTGTGCTGGGAGCAGCGGCTACCAGCAGCGCCTACAGTTGCAAGGGCACTGGCAGCCTGGTCCGTTGGCTGCTGCCCGGTTCTAGCGGCCTGGGGTGACAAGCAGCAGGGGATGGCAGCAGGGGATGGCAACAGGGGATGGCAACGTTGGAAGGGGATAATTAGCAGCGGGTACAGAGGTTGCTGCACCCCAGGGTGCATGAGCAACCACACCAGCAGCACTCCAGGGTTCACATGTAACCACACGAGCAGCACGCCAGGGAGAAACAGCAGCCTCGCCAGCAACACCCCAGGGTGCACAAGTAACTACACCAGCAGCATCCAAGGGTGCACAAGTAACCACTCCAGCAGCACCCCAGGAAGCACCAGTCGCCACGCCAGCAGCATCCCAGGGGGCACAAGTAACTACACCAGCAGCGCCAAGAGAAGCAGCAGCAGGTCGCCCCAAGGAGCCGCTCAAGCGGCAGGTTGGTGAAGGCGGATTATGGCGCTCGCACTCTGACCTCAGCTGCCGCTTCTCCCGAGCCTGCTCGGGCTTGGACAGTTTCTTCGAGCACTGCGGACTCGAGCCTGAGGTGATCGAGATCCTGGCCAGGGAGAAGTTTGCCGCCGACGTCACCTTCGAAAGCCTTGCCCTCATATTTCGCAACATGAAAGGCCTGTCCCACTTGGGTGACATTTTCGGCGACATCCTGAAAGAAGGTTGTCGAGTCGTGGTCAAGTCGTGACGCGGCCTGATGTGTGGTGACGGATGTAGTGACGCGCGGTGACTCCCTGTCACCTCTGGATTTTGGAATGTTCAAAATCCAGGGGCGACATCTGGGTGTCTCATCATGTCGGGCGCCCTGACATATGCTGACGTATGCTGTCCTGTGAGTGACGACCGGTTAGGGTTGGGGTTAAGGACCCCAGATGGGCTGTAAAATATTCTTCCTTCAATGCATGGATTTTAAACATTAATATATTAAAATTAATACAATAAAATCAATTGTGCAAAGGAAAAGATGTCTGTCCAGTTTTATTTACAGATGTATTGGTCCACTTCCCGATCCAATCACCATCTCTAACTTTTCACAGGGATGGATTCAGTGAGTGTAGAACTCCCCTCTCCCCTCCACCCCCCCCCCCCCACTTCCCTTATTCTATTATTTCTTTCCACTTCCAAACAAAAATGTGGTTGGATTATTCAGCATATGATCAACCTGTGTCAATAAATGCTGGACCATGATAACATATATGTTTAACCATGCACTCTACACATTGATGCAAGGATGTTTTCTGGGAAAGGACCGCAAATTATCATGACATGGCCATAGCATGGGTCGTTATTGCTATTGGCACATAAACACTCTCGCTTCCCACATAATTTATCCACAACAAAATATACAGGTTGCAAGGAAATTTCTAAAGGCATTTTATGATAATAGCTGTTAAAACCGACTATACTCATCTGACAGGTTAAACATTACACTAACTGACAAGAGATGGTCAAAGGACATCAAATGCTGCAAATGCTCTTTTGGCAATATGTTTAAAGGTGTCAAAAAGCCACATTACCAGATATTCAGATTAAGTGAATGTGTTGTGAACAGCAATGAACATACCCAGTTTGTACGCACCAGATTTAAAAAAAATTATTGATGAACGCTGTTTCCATCATTCCCACTTCAGAATTAACATTAAAATTACAACTGAAATATCTCCTGACCAAATTCGTGATGTATATGTCCAACTGTCGAAGTAAAACCCGGATAAATCCAACGTATAGTTGTGAATGCTGCTCAATAAATAACTACAGTACTGATTCTCTATATTAAGAGCACTGATTTGCCATTAAAATAAATTCTGTAATAATGTGTCAACGGTGGCAGTGACAATTGAACACTGCGGTTTTAATGTTTCACGTTTTCACAATTTAATTAATCCATCTTTATGGCAGGGGAATTAGTGTGTGTTGGTTGGAGTAGGTAAAATTGTGAGGGAAGAGCGCAGGAGATGTCAGTGGGGGAATACGGGATGGATGGGGGGGGGGGCGAATCAATACAGGATGGAATGGGGGGAATCAGTACAGGATGAATTGGAGGGGATCAGTACAGGATGAATGGGGGTTGGTCAGTACAGTGTGGATTGGGCGGTCTGTGCAGGATGAATGGGGGGTTCAGTACAGAATGAATGGGGGGGAGCAGTGCAGGATGGATGGGAAGGGGGTCAGTACAGGATGAATTGGGGGATAACCTCCCCTCGACTAAACCATACCTCACAAAATCTCGCCCCTCAAATAAACCTCACACCTCACTAAACGTCACATCATACCTTAACCTCACCTCAACTTAATTAAAACTTCCACTCATGACTAAACTACACCTCACACCTAATTCGCACCTGAACTATTCGCCGACACTCACCCGCTCCCGTTATTTATAGCACCCCCCCCCCCCACCCCCCCACGGCCGTTGGCAGCGCCTCATGTGAGTGGAGCGGCTTCAAGCAGAGGGGGCGGGACCGAGCGTGGAGAGCGGCGCAGGTGCATTGCCCAGGAGAGCTGGTGGGAGGGAAGAAGCGAACTTGCGCTGACGTTGAGCCTGAGCCCCACCCCGGAAGCGGGAGAGAGGCTCCCGAGTCGGGGTTTCGTAGTGGGGTGTGAGGTTTAGTTGAAACGAGGTTTAGTCTTTTGGGGGTTATTTTATTGCTTATGTGTTAGAAAAATTCTAAGCTTCTGTTATGTAAACTACCAGCAGAAAGCTTGTGAATCACTTTCAATTTGTTGAAAATGCAGGAGCTTCGGGGGCGTTGCCCCCTGAACCCCCGCCGGGGGCCTAGCCAGCCTCCTGGACCCCCAGACAATACCTCAATTTTTTCTGAATATGATGCTTGGTAACAGTGCCAGTTGAAAACCAATCATCTGCTCTGTGTGTGTAGATAACGTAGCAGCTGTTGTAGGTATACTGTCTAAAGAATTTAACTAAATTGTCACTGTGGAGCGAACTCATGCCAGTTAGAACAGAAGAACATAATAGGTAGAGGCAAGAGATGGTCATCTGGCCCTTTGTGCAGGGCCCACCATTCAATAGATCAGGGACACTTTCCCGCACTCAGGAACGTTTCTTGATTTCTCTCTTGAACAGACTCATTGACAGAGCCTTCATATCACTCTTTGAAAGAGAATTCCAAAACATTCAGTTCCCACTAGGTGAAGAAATATTTTCTTCTCTCTATTTTGAATGGCTGATGTTTAGAGACCGATACCTGGTTCTAGTTCTCCTAGCCAGAGGAAGCACCATCTCTGCATTTTGTCAAACCCCAACAGTATTTTAGATGTTTTAAAAAGATAATTCCTCATTTCCCTTATCTCCAGTCTCCCTGACATCTCCTCAACAGAAAATACATTTCTCCCCATCCCAGGAATCAATCTGACAAACTTTCATTGCCGTCCCTCTATTGCAATTATAACCTTTCGGGAGGCCAGACCTGAACACAATTTTTGAGATGTGGTTTCACTGGGGTCGTATATAATTGCCATACGTGTATTTCAAGCATCCTCCAATAGCACGATTTTATTACACAAGGCAATGGCTTCAAACTCTGTGCATACAAGCTGCTTCTTTTCTAACTTCACAATGAAGTTATTGCAATCATTTGAGCTGTAGAACATCAGGGTTTGGCATCTTGGGCTGCAAGGAAAGAGACAAGATTGTGGATGAGGCTAAAATAGTTGGGGATCAGGCTAATTAAGTAGGCAACTGATTGAGTTGAATGCCTGGCAGTTCAGCAATTGGCATTTGGTCAAACAGGTGATTTGGGCTTGGGCTCAAATAGACTGGTGATCAGGGGACCCAAGGATATCAGCATGGGGGATGGCTAAGTGATGAGAGCCAACATGAAGACTGCCACTTGGAAATCAATGGATAGATTGTATTTTCCATCAGGAAAGCAAAGAAACATTAAATAAAGAAGTGGAAACAAGGAACAGCACACACTGATTTACAGTACCATATGTTTCAAGTTCACTCATTCTTCAAGCTCATGAGATTATTGGCCTATTGTCAAGAGGAAGGTGTTGACATCTTGCAGCTAGCATGATGAAGATAATTCAGATCCAACAGCCTGGTTGTATAATAATTCTGTTTGTACAGACAACTTGAAGAATATTCATCAAATACAGTGCCCATTTAGCTTGGTTTAAGTAAATTAGATGGAGTCATGCAGCACGGAAACTGGCCCTTCATCCCAACTTGCCCATGCCAACTAAGATGCCCCATCTACACGTCCCACCTGGTCGCATCTGGGTCATATCCCTTTAACCTTTCTATCCATGCACCTGTCCAAATGTCTTTTATATGTTGTTAGAGTGCCTGTTTCAACAACCTCCTCTGGCGGTTCTTTCCATATACCCAGATTAATTTTGATATAATTTCATTGACATATTGTGCAAAAAGAGTCCTTATTGCATTGTTTCTCAAATTATCCATGTTGATGGTTATATAGTTGTAGAATAATATGTATAACCCAATAAGCAAGAATGTGCAGGGTAATCTGGGAAAAAGTTTTATGTCACATATATGTGTGTCAAACTAATCTTTGTGTCTTTTAGGGATGGCAGTTCTTGGCTTTGTGCATTGGCCTTTTTCTTCCTCAACACCCTTTCCTCTGGTTGTTCAGAGTTCATCTACAGCAGAATTCAGATCCAAGGTATGTACAGCACAGTAAAGGGCTAATAAATTACTGCCTGAATAATGGTGAGACTAACATGGCTCACATTTTTTATGCACAGGTGCTACAGCAAATTCAGGTGAGGGAAGATGTGTAGTTCAATGCAGAAACCCAAATACTGCTGTTCCCCTCCATTATCAGCTGCAAAACCAATGCCCCCCCCCCCCCCCCCCGTTAATAATGTGCTAAACTCATTAAACAAAATTCAAGCTTGTGCATTTCTGTCTAAATTTCCCGTTAACATGACAGGTCTTTATTTCAGGAAAGCAATCTCTGTAGTAGTGAAAAGTAGTAGGGAAATTAACTAAATGCTGCATCCTGTTCCTTCTGCTTTTAATTTATATCAGAGATTTAAATATATACTAGAGCAATATATTACTAGACTGGAGGAGGGGAGAGGGGGTTGGAGTAGGGGAGAGGGGCTTGGAGTAGGGGGAGAGGGGCTTGGAGGAGGGGAGGGGAGGTGGAGGGGTGTGATGGAAGGGAGAGGGAGGTTGGAGGAGGGGAGAAGGAGGGTGGAGGAGGGGTGGGAGAGGGGTGGGGGGCAGAGGGGGGACGGGGAGAGGGGGGAAGGGAAGAGAGAGTGGGGAGGGAGAAGAGGGGAGTGGGAAGTGAGGGGGAGGGGAGAGGAGGAGAGTGGGGAGGGGGAAGAGGGGGGGAAGGGAAGGGAGGGGGAGAGAGGGAGGGTTCCGTCCATTCAACACCGGGTTGCGGGGGGGGGGTGGGGTGGTTGCGGCGTCACACACACACACTAACCACCACCCCCCCACACACACACACGCACTACCCACCCCCCCAACACACACACTAACCACCCCAGCACACACCACCCACCCCCCCAACACACACACTAACCACCCCAACACACACACTAACCACCCCACCTCCCCCACACACACACTAACCACCCCCCTTGATATTATATTATTCATTGGCTGCTTTTTTCCCTATCCCCACCCTATCTCGAGGGGCAAAGAGAGTGGGGCAGAAAAAGAGGGAGAGGGGGAGGGAGATGAGGTTGCAATGTTACAAAACTTTGAGATTATAAAAATAAAGTCTGCAATTTATCCCATCAGATAAAGCATAAAAAGTTTAATTTGACACCTAATTCACTTTTATATCTTCAGTATTAAAAAAGTTATGGCCATTTTCATACTCAGAAATTAGCATCATTCCCTATTGCTTTTCCATTGACTTAACACAAAAGCTGTGATCAAGGACAGTCAAAAGCCCATAACTTTCTTAAAAGTTAAGAGAACTGAATGAAATTTTCAGTTATCAGTTTGAAGCATTCTGAAACAAATATGAAACAATCTTACTTGAATGACCTGAAATTAAAGCATATAATTAGTTAGTTACCTAATTGTAGCTAATTACAAAATTCAATTACTAGATCTAAAAATCTATCCATTTCTTAAGAAAAGGTTAACATTTTTAAAATGCCTAAGTGTCCAAATAACATTCACACAATAATTCACAATATAACATGATTTTTAAATCCCATTGTCATGAATTTATAGGCCAAATTGCAGGAATTGAGTGTTTAATTCCCGTAAATTAATGGCCATTTAAATCATTTTGCAAGTGCGTTTTTGTGGAACGTGATCATTTGGAACGTTGCGGTTTGCAGTGAATTTAACCACCAGTCTTTTTTAAGTCACCTTTTCGCAACATGAAATTATGATTAAAGGCATCCTAAGAAGCACGTTTTTATGTAAAAATACCTTGTTGTGTGCCCTACGTGAGATCCGTCCCTACCTTGTTGTGTGCCCTGCGTGAGATCCGTCCCGTTGTCGGCGTTCACGGCTTTACAAGATGATTTTTAAAATACTCATGCTAATAAATTATCCAGCGTAGTTTAAAAATATCTCCATAAAACAAATGTTGGAGAGATTTCTCTTCAGCAACTAAACCCCCTGAGATTAATCGATTTGAATGGTCTGGAGTAAACGGCATTCCCCCTCTCAAAGGCGCCAAAGTCGCGCACACGAGCAGTGGCAGAACTGCAGCGCCATTAAAGGGGGAAAGGGAGAGAGGGGGGAGGGGGGAGGGGCAGAGAGGGGGAGAGGGAGAGAGTGAAGGGGGAGATGGGGAGGGAGAGGGGGGAATGGGGAGGGGGAGGGGAGAAGGGAGAGAGGGGGATGTGGAGAGGCAGAGGGAGGAAGAGGGGGAGGGAGGAGGGGAAGATATGGGGAGAGGGGGTGAGGAGAGGGGTAGGAGAGAGGGGGAGGAGGAAGGGTGGAGATGGGGGAGAGATTGGGGTGGGGAATGGAGAGAGCTGCGATGGGGATGTGGGGGAGGGGATGTGGGAGGGGTGGAAAGAGGGGATGGGGAAAGGGGAGAGAGGGGTAGGGGAAGGGAGGGGGCAGGGGGAGAGAAGAGGAAGAGTGGGGAGGGAGGGGGAGGGGTGGAAAGGGAGAAAGGGATGGGGGAGTGAGGGGGCAGGGAGGAGGGGGAGGAGATGGGGAGAGGGGTGAGGAGAGGGTGTGAGGAGAGAGGGGTGAGGAGAGAGGGGTGAGGAGAGAGGGGTGAGGGGAATAGGGAATGGGAGGAGAGAGGGAGGAGAGAGGGGGAGGAGAGAGTGAGGAGAGAGGGGGGAGATGGAGCAGGAGGGCAGAGGGGAGAGTGGGGGGGAGAGGGGTAAGATAGGGAGAGAGTGGGGAGGGGAGGGAAGGGTTAAAGGGAGAGAGAGGAGGATGAGGATGGGGAGGGGGGGAGAGCGGGGAGGGTGAAGGGGGAGACAGGTAGATGGGGAGAGAGGTGATGAGAGAGGTGTGAGGAGAGAGGGGTGGGGATAGAGGGGTGAGGAGAGAGGGGGAGAGAGGAGAGAGGGGTGAGGAGAGAGAGGGGTGAGGAGAGTGGGGTGGGGATAGAGGGGTGAGGAGAGAGGGGGAAAGATGAGAGAGGGGTGAGGGGAATAGGGAATGGGGGAGAGAGGGGCGAGGAGAGAGGGGGGAGGAGAGAGGGGTGAGGTGCGGAAAGAGGGGAGAGAGGATTGAGGAGAGAAAAGTGAGGAGAGAAGGGTGATCACGCGCTTCGACACAGGCGGCGGAGTGCGGGGCTGGAGCAAAGGCATATGTAAATTGATTCCATTGCGTTTGGCCATCTGTGAGGGATGGCATTGTGACATCACACGATGGAACGTGCTGCGACATCATACAGGGAGGGGGGGCTGGAGCAAAGGCATATGTAAATGAGATCCATTGCGATTGCGATTGGACATCTGTGAGCATTGGACATCGTGACATCACACGATGGAACGTTCGTCAACGTTCTATGGGTGAGAAGCTGTTTGATTTTGAAAATGTTTATATTTTTTACCGAAAAAGCAGGGAAAGGTTGAACCGGATGTTCTAATATTACAAACATTAAGAGGAGGAGGAAAAACCCTCTGGGAATATGTAAAAATTGTTTCGATTTTGCAAATTTTGAGGGAGGACATTCACAAACGCCTAAAACGAATATTCGCGGAATAGAACCCGGACAAACCAATACAAGAGTTTTAAATATATACTAGACCAAGTACTGGAGGAGGGGAGAGGGGGTTGGAGGAGGGGAGGGGGAGAGGGGTTGGTGAGGGATAGACGGGGGTTGGAGGAGGGGAGAAGGAGGGTGCAGGAGGGGAGATGGGTGGGGCGGAGAGAGGAGAGGGAGGGAGGGGGGAGGAGAGTGGGAGTTGGGGAGAGTGGGGAGGGGAATGGGAGAGGGGGAAGGGGAAGGGAGAGGAGAGTGGGGAGGGGGAGGGGCAGAGAGAGGGGTGATGAGAGAGGGGGAGGAGAGAGGGGGGAGGAGAGAGCGGGGAGGAGAGAGGGGGAGGAAGAAGGGTGGAGATGGGGAGGGGAGGAGAGGGGGAAGGGAGAGAGCGGGGGATGGGGAGGGGGAGGAGAGCAGGGAGGGGGAAGGGTAGAGAGGTGGAGGGGAGGGTGGAGAGGGGGAGGAGAATAGGATGTGGAGGGGGTAGAAAGGAGGGGGAGGGGGGGAGATGGAGAGAGATTGGAGAGAGAGGAAAGGGAGAGGAGGGGGGAGAGAGAAGGGGAGAGAGAAGGGGAGAGAGAGGGGGAAGGCACGGGGAGGGAGGGAGAGGAAGAGAGAGAGTACAGGGGCGAGAGAGAGTACAGGGGAGAGGGAGGGGAGGAGAGAGAGGAAGGGGTGAGTGAGGGGTTGGAGGAGATGGGAGAGAGAAGAGGGGGAGTTGGACGGGGAGAGAAGAGGAGGGGAGAGGTGGAGGGGGAGAGAAGAGGAGGGGGAGAGGTGGAGGGGAGAGAGGTGGAGGGGGGGGAGAACAGGAAGGCATGGAGGAGAGGAGAGGGGGTGGAGAGGAGAGGTGGGGACTTTAGGAGGGGTAGAGGGGGGGTGGGGAGGGGAGAGGGGGGGTGGAGGGCGGTCGATGTGGAGGACGGTCGATCGGGAGGGGGTAGATAGGGAGGGGGGTTAGGATAACATGCTCTATTTCATTGTGCGCGCCAGGTTGATTGCATTTGTGGGATCATGTGAAGGTTCCAATCACCCGCGCCTGCCCAAATGAGATCTATTGTGAGACGGCTCTGTGAGTCATGCAGCTGTTTGATTTTAGTGGGACCACGCCCACCTGAAGGTTCCAATCTCCTAGCCCTGTCCCATTGTGATGTCATATGATAGGTAAATGAGATCCATTGTGATTGGCCAATCTGTGAGATGACACTGTCAGATGCAGCTGCCTGATTTTAAATTGTTTTGATGTTTTTTCCTAAAAAATAATGGAAATTAATAACCAAATGTTCTAATTTTCAAAACCAAATGTGGGGGAGGAAAAACTCTATAGGAATATGTAAACATTTCTCTGTTACGGCAACGGGTGGAGGAGTAAATTCACAAATAGCTTAAATGAATTTTGACGGAATTTTGATGATAAACGAAGCTTGAACGAGATAGAACCCGTACAAACACACCTACGAATGACAGTTTTAATGGTTACTAGACCAAGGCTTATGCTGCTGTTGCCCAGGTTTCCCACGGGAACGACATGCCGCCGAGAAATGGTTGGGCTTATGGCAGAAATTGCAGGTCTTCCCCAACGCAGGGCATACATTAAAACGAAGTTGCAGATCGGGCAGCGCTGACCTGTTTTTGAGCTGGAGGCAGAGCTTGCTTTCTGGCGTTTCTGGTCAGTGGAACGGCGGCCGACGAAACTGGCCGCGCAGATCGCATGGTCGGGCGGGGACACGGCGGAGGACATAGTCTCCGCTAACCGAGAGGCGTGCAGAGCCTCGTGAAAAGTCAGATCTGGCTTGCACAGGAGCTCTGATCGTAGTTTCTCGTCCCGTAGACCATACACCAAGACATCGCGGGTCAGGGTATCGGGGGTCGCGGCACCCAGGTTACAGCGGCGAGCTAGGTGCCGCAAAGCAGCTACAAAATTGTCCACAGACTCACCAGGGTTCTGACGGCGGGCGAAAAACTTAAAACGCTCCAGAATGCAGTTGGTGGGAACATCACACATCTCGGTAAACTTTTCGACCAAACACGCCGGGTCTTGGGCGCTCTCGTTGAGCGACTCGGAGCGCTCCAGAGCCTCCGGACCGGCCAGGTTTAGAAGGAGGGAGGCTTTAATCGCTGGGGCAACTGCAGGGTGGGCAACTGCGACATAATGCTCAAAATCACGTCGGAAGACGTTCCATCGGTGAGCAATGTCATCGTCGAAGATCAGCGGGTCTGGCTTACGGCAGGAGGAAGCCATAGCGAGTCAGGGAGGGGTAACTGGGACTAAAAAAAATAAAACCCGATATACAGGAGACGCAGGAAAAGAAACTTCTGACGCCATGTAAAGAACATGCACGTACACAAGGAATTCTTTACTATAGCTTTTATTGACTACACACACATTACTGCCCTAGCTGTACATGGTCTGTCACGTTCACTAGAGAGGGAGCTAGGGGATGGGAAGACACAGATATACTTGATTATAGGGGAGTGGTTAGCAGGGCTACGTAACTACAATTAAAGGGACATGCACTAATCATCTACAGGAAGGGAGGGGGAGAGGTGGGGGGAAGGGAGGGGGGTGGGGGTGAGAGGGGATTGGGGGTGAGAGGGGGGAGGGGAGAGGGGGAGGGAGAGGAGGGGAAAAGGGGAGAGAGGGGGGAGGGGGAGGAGGCAAGAGAGTAGAGCGGAGAGAGGAGGAGAGAGAGGAGGGGCAGTGGGGGGAAAGCAAGGGAGGGGGGAGGGGAGGGGGGGAGAGAGGTTGGAGGAGGGGAGAGGGGTTGGAGGAGGGGAGAGGGGGGTTGGTGGGGGAGAGGGGGGTTTGAGGAGGGGAGAATGAGGGTGTTGGAGGGGAAATGGTGGGGCGGAGAGACGGAGGGAGGGAGGAGGAGAGGTGGAGATGGAGAGGCTGGGAGAGTGGGGAGGGGAAGGGAATGGGGGGATAGGGAGAGGGGGTGGGGAGAGGTGTGATGAGAGAGGGGGAGGAGGAAGGGTGGAGATGGGGAGAGATTGGGGAGGGGGGAGAGAGCGGGGGATGGGGAGGGGAGCAGAGCGGGGAGGGGTGAAGGGTAGAGAGGGGTAGGGGTGGGAGGTGAAGTGCGAGTGGTGAGGGAGGGTTGGAGAGAGGGGATGAGGAAGGGGGAGAGGGATAGGCGGAGAGAGATTGGAGGGGGGGAGAGTAGAAGGAAGGAATGGGGGGAGAGAGAGGAGGGAGTGAGAGTGGATGGGGAGAGAGTGGATGGGGAGAGACGATGGGGAGAGAGCGGAGGGAGAGAGAGAGAAGGGGAGAGGGAGAAGGGGAGAGAGAGAAAGGGAGAGAGAATGGTGAGTGGGAGAAAGGCATGGGAGTGGAAGGGAGGGAGGGATGGGGACAGAGAGATTAGATGGGAGAGAGCAAGTAGATGGGAGGGGGATGGAGGGGGTGAGAGAGGAGGGGTGAGTGAGGAGGAGAGAGGAGAGGTGAGGGGGAGAAGGGGAGAGTTGGAGGGTGGAGAGAAGAGGAGGTGGAGGGGGGAGGGGAGGGTGGAGAGGGGGGAGGGGAGGGTGGACAGGGGGAGGATAATAGGTTGTGGAGGGGGTAGAAGGGAGGGGGGAGGGGGAGGAGGGAGGAGAGAGGGTGGTAGAGGTGGGGGGAGGGGAGAGAGGAGAGGGAGATAGATGAGAGGGAGAGAGAGGAGAGGGAGAAGAAGGGAGGAGGGGGGGAGGAGGGAGCGAGAGAGAAGGGGGAGGGGGAAAGGCACGGGAAGTGAGGGAGGGAGGGAGGGGAAGAAAGAGAATAGAGGGGAGAGAGAGAGTACAGGGGAGAGGGGGGAGGGAGGGGAGGAGAGAGGAGGGGTGAGTGAGGGGGTTGGAGGAGATGGGAGGGGGAGAGAAGAGGAGGGGATGGAGGAGAGGAGGGGGGGAGAATAGGAGGGTGGAGGGGGAGTGGAGGATGGCAGAGAGGGAGGGGGTTAGGACAACTTGCTCCATTTGATTGTGCACGCCAGGTTGATTGCATTCGTGGGCTCACGTGAAGATTCCAATTTCCCAGAAGGGGGAGAGTTGGGGGGGGGGGTGGAGAGAGAGGGAGGGAGAGAGGGAGGGGGAGAGAGAGAGGGGGGAGGGAGAGAGAGTGAGAGCAGAGAGAGAATGGGGAGAGACAAAGAGAAAGGGGCAGACAGAGGGAGACGGGGTAGAGGGGAGGGTGGGTGAGGAGGGGGGGGAGAGTGAGGGGGGGAGGGTGAGGGGAGAGGGGTGAGAGAGATGGGAGGGGAGAGAGGGGGCTGAGGGGGGGGGGAAGGGAGGGGGGAAGGTGGGGAGGGGGAGTGAGGGGGGAGAGTGGGAGGGGGAGGAGATGGGGTAGGGGAGAGGTTGAGAGGGGTAGGGGAGAGAGGGGAAAGATTGGGGAGGGAGGGGGAGAGGTGGGGGCAGTCCATCTATTCCCCACTCTATCACCCCCACTCCTCTCCCTCTATTCCCACACTCTCCCTCCTCACCTCCCCCATTCCCCTCTCTCCCTCCCTACTCCCTCAATCCCCCGACTCCCCCTCTTCACCTCCCCAGGAGCGGGCCTTTACCCCGCACGCCCATCGCCTTACCTTTTCTCCCGATCTGCAGAGCATGCCAGCGTGAGAGTGGAGCTGTGGGCTTGTGACCAAAGTTCCTGCTTGTGACTCTCTGGAGCGTGCAGAGGACGGGAGGGGCGCGCAGGTGGGCAGGGCTTCGCGAGCTGTGCCAGCTGTGAGTTCAGCGGAACTTACGCCTTATCTCTCCTCCCAATAGGCAGAGCATTTTGAGAGCGGGGGGGGGGAGGGGTTTGGAGCGGGCGGGCGATTCCAGCTGCGGGAGGCGCGGCGCGAGCGTAGTTGGGGTGGGGGTTGGAGCGCGCGGGCGAGTCCAGCTGCGGGAGGCACGGCGCGTGCATAGTTGGAGGGGGGGGGGGAGGAGGTGCTGTGCTGCCAAATGAATAGAGAGAAGCGGCTTGGGATTGGTCGGCATGTGGGATTGTGACGTCAGCAGCTCGTGAGATCCCGTTTCAATTTTAAAATGGGTGTGTGTGGGTGGGGGTGGGGGACTTAAAATGTGTACTTAAAAATGTCTAAATGTAATGAGGAGTGAATCCGTGAATGTAAAAGCGAAATTGCTAGCGAGATGGAAATAATCGCGGAGTTTTCGCGTCTGGTTTTGGCGGACCATGGAATCAAAGGCCAAAATTCTTATCTGAAAAAAAATGGAATGTGTAGGTATGTTGCAAAACTTACCTTTAGCAGCGCTGCAGTTCTGCCGCTCCCCGTGTGCGCGACTTTGGCGCCTTTCAGAGGGGGGGCGGGCTTAAAGTGCCGTTTTTCCACAGGCAGGGAAAATCGATCAATGTCGGCCGATTTTGTTGCGGAAGAAAAATCGCTCCGACATTTCATGAATGAAGGTATTTTTAAATTACTCTAAATTATTTATTAACTAGAGTAATTTAAAAATCACCTTCAAAAGCCGTGAGCACCGACAACCGGAAGGATTTTGCGTAGGGGAGAAAAAAAGGCAAATAGTTTACTTTTATATTAAAAGTTGTTTTTTCGGGAGGCTTTAATAATATTTCATGTTGCGAAATGGAGTTCAAAAAAAATGTATGAACTGGCTGTATTTTTTATACTGACTTCACAGCTAACCACAACGTTCCAATCCACCGCGTTCCACTAAAACCCACTCGCAAGTTGACTTAAATGGCCATTAATTTACAGGAATCAAACACTAAATTCCTTCCATTTGGCACAGAAATTCATGAAAATTAGATTTAAAAAATATGTTATATTGTGGATTATTGTGTGAATGTTATGTGGACACTTAGGCAATTTAAAAAAGTTTATTATTTCTTAAGAAATGGATAAATGTTTAGATCTGCTCATTGAATTTTGTAATTAGCTACAATTAGATAACTAACTAATTATATGCTTTAATTTCAGGTCATCCAAGTAAGATTGTTTCATATTTGTTTCAGAATGCTTCAATCTATAATAACTGAAAATTTCATTGAGTTCTCTTGATTTTTAAGGAAGTTATGGGCTTTTAACTGTTCCAGATCACAGCTTTTGAGTTAAGTCAATTGAAAGGCAATGGGGAACAAGATGCTAATTTCCGAGTATGAAAATGGCCATAACTTTCTTAATACTGAAGATATGAAAGTGAATTAGGTGTCAAATTAAACTTCTTTTTATGCTTTATCTGATGGGATAAATTGCAGACTTGATTTTTAAAATCTCAAAATTTTGTAACATTGCTAGAATGTGACATACACCCACAAACACACACCGCCGACACACACACACACACAAGTTTTAAAAGTATATAGATAAGATAAGATGTCTGAACTTTCCTTTTATTGTTCCTTTGTTTCTTTTTCACTTGTTCCTTCTGCACTTGATTTGACATGGAATTCACAGAGTCCAATTAACACTTCCATCTCCACTTTCGTACTGAGAAATGTTTAATCATTTGATCTGAAGGCGAGTAAATTATATGCTCCTTTACCACTTTCTTCATTTCCACAGGAACTATGTACTTGCAACCCAAAATCACTCTGTACATCAATGCTCCTAATGCTCCTGCCATTTACTGTGTACCTTCCCCTTATATTTACAAATTACATACCTCCTGCTTCTCCAGATTAAATTCCATCTTCCATTTCTCCACCCAACTTTGCAACTGGCAAGCGAGAGAACAAGTTGCAGAGACAGTGGGGGGAGGTATGGATATAACAATGGGAATATCTATGATAGGATGTCCTTATTATTACAGTACAAGATGCCACATAAAAAGAAAGTGAGTAAGCCATCAGTTTGTAGTCTTGCGGTGTGATAATGAGGCCATGGATATCTGTTCTTTCAGACATTTGCCAGCAACAGCCAGGTCAATTATAAAGTAACTGGCTTTACCTATCGATTTGTCAAAGCTCCATTTTGAGTTTTCAGTTTATTGTCATGTGTACCTAGGTACAGTGAAAAGCTTTTGAGCGTGCTAACCAGTCGGTGGAAAGACAATACATGATTACAATCGAGCCATCCACAGTGTACAGATTCATGATGAAGGGACTAACGTGAATAATATTTAGTGCAAGATAAAGTCCTGTAAAGTCTGATCAAACATAGTCCGAGGGTCTCTGATGAGGTAGATAATAGTTCATGCTGCTCTCTCATTGATGGTAGGATGGTTCAGTTGCCTGATAATAGGCAATTGTACTTTAAATTTACATTTTAATTTGGCACTCTTGCTGATATTTATTACTGAACTGTGGATTTTCTACTTTACAACGCCAAGAAAATAGCAAGTAAGATTTTAAGATTTTGTTGTATTCCACTCACAAATTCCAGGACTGAAGTTGGAAAGTACGCGATTTACTGCCAACGGTCACTGGAAAGAACTCAGAGAAATGGAAATCGTGAATCAAAACCTTCTAGAATGGAAATTCTGTCAATACTCTTAAGAAATCCATACCACCATTCATTACCTTTCAGCATTCCCGTTCATTTCATGAATGGCACATATCAGGTGAGCAAGTTACTTGGCTCTTTGATTTTTCATGCATTATCATTGTTGTTAATTGTAATTTGAGTCATAGAAAGAGTCATACAGCATGGAAACAGACTCTTCAGCCCAACTTGCCCACACCGACCAACACCAGTCCCATACACCAGTCCCACCTTCCAGCGTTTGGCCAATATCCCTCTAAACTTGTCTTATCCATGTGCCTGTCTAAATGTTTCTTAAACGTTGCAATGGTACTTGTCTCAATTACCTCCTCTGGCAGCTGCTTCCATACACCCACCACCCTTTGTGTGAAAAAGTTACCCCTTGGGTTCCGATTAAATCTTTCCCCCCTCTCCTTAAACTCATGTCCTCTGGTTCTTGATTCCCCTACTCTGGGCACGAGACTGCGTCTACCCAAATTATACCTCTCATGATTTTGTGCTCCTCTATATTTACTGGGTCTAAATTGCTCTGTTGCATCCTGCTGCAGCAGAACAAATGGATGCAATATTATTTCTTACCAAACAGCCACAGAGCAAGAATTAAGGCACTGAATGGTTGCAGCTGACTAAAAAAAATCTGATTTAATTTTAACCCATCAGCAAGATGATGACATTTGCAACTTGTCTCCATGGGAACTTTGGCCTAGCTTCATCAGCGATACGGAAACACAAGGAACTACAGCTGGCGGTTAATAAAATAAGTGCTGGAGTGACTCAATGGGTCAGGCAGCATCTCAGGAGAACATGAAGGAGGGTCCTGACCCAAAATGTCACCTATTCTTGTTCTGCCAGCCTCACTGGATTACTCCAGCACTTTCTCTTTTTCCCCTTTTTCCCCTCTTGGAGATATTCCCTTTGGCCTATCCATCTATCCCCCACCCTTGCTGTAACTTCAAACTAATCTTCTTCTAAATAATCAAAACTGACTGTGGTGAATGTGTGACAATTAGCAGTGGGTATTAAGGTGCATATTATTCCTTGAACAAAGTTACAGTCAAAACCAAGGCACAGGATCAGGTAATGACCACATTAGCATCTGCAACAAAGAACATTCATAATATAATACTAAATATGTCAGAAAAACATGAGATGGGTGATTTTGTTGAAAACATATTTTTATCTAGACTTTTAACTAATTGCAAGGTCTGCATTGACCATAAAACTGTTGTGTTCTGAATGTGCAGGTGGTTGGATTTGATGCATCCACTACAGTGGAAGAATTTCTACACACACTGAACCAAGAAACTGGCATGAGGAAGCCTGCGCAGTCTGGATTCTTTCTTTTCACAGATGATCCCTCAGGAGATGATCAAGAGCACTGTCTCCAAGAAAACGTAAAGGTAATCATTTGGCATAACTGAGGTCTGTTGACTGACGGAAGGCCACAAGTCCATACACAAATTATGTGCACAATCTTAGCAATTAAAAAAACAGTATTAAAAATACACTGGTATTACAAATCAAATTGATCAGTATCTGGAAGAAATTCCCAAACTGTACCTCACAACTAGTTGGGTCAGAACGCTCTTAAGTCAAAGGATACAGGGCGAAGGGAGGATAATGGGGTTGAGTGGTAAAATAGATCAGCCCTGATTGAATGGCTTAATTCTGCTCCTGTGTCTTATCAGAATTAATGGGAAAGATTGGTAAATATATAAGGAAAAAGCGAGGCAAGGTGAACAGCAGAGGGGATATTTTAAAATTTACTAATTACTTGGAGGTAGTTTAGCTCAGAGAATACTAACAAAAATGTTTATTCTGTTTACTTACGATGTTTAACCTGTGCACTTCAAAAAAAGCTGTAACTTACAAACTAATTTGTTTTCTCTATCCTCGTCTAATGAAGAGTTTTTGATCTGAAATGTTAACCCCCTACAGAAGCTGCCTAATCTTGCTTAATGTTTGCAGCATTTTCAATGTCTATATTATATATGAAAAAGTTATTTGACATATTGTTCTCACCCTTAGAGTATTTGAAATAACCTTGTCTAGCATTTAAATTTTGGTAACAGCTTTGATTGTAAAAAGACATGGATTGAACTATTCTGTCAGTTATCAAAAAGAAATATTGCAGTGAAAAAGATAAACAACCTGAAAATTATTGTGAACCCTGAGTTTTCCTATCTCCCCAAAGCTAGCATCCTTTAACATTTTATGGATTTTATATCAAATAATTTCCTTGGGTTTTTTTTTGTCTCCTTGGGTTTGATTTGAAAGACAAGCTACACGTGTAAAATCCATTGATGTTTGCCAGGCACATGCCATCAGGGTAGGCAAGGTAGGCACTGCCTACCCTGACTAAAATTATAACATAGTAATAACTAAATATAAATAATAAAGGCATGGGAGAATTATGCTTATGTAAGAGATCGATCTCTTAGGTAGGCATAATTCTCCGTGCCTTTCATCCGCAGCGCTTGTAACACGTGCCGTCAGCGTTGCCTGAAGCCGTCAGTTTCAAGCGGGGCTGAAGGCAGCAGAAATTCTGCCTTTGCTGTACTGCGCATGCGCATCAGTCTACTGCGCATGCGCAGTGCAACTTTCCTGGCGGGGTTTTCAAATGTGGTTTGTCAATATTTTAAGTGTATGTTAGGTAACAAAGAGAGAAGAATGAAGTTTGTGTACCAATGATGTGGTAAGTATATTTTGTGTTTATGTTTTTAAATACTGTATTTCCCGGGGTGTGGGGGTGGGAGGGGAGAGCTCCTTTCACAGCATTTGGGGAGTCTGGCCCGGGATAAAGTTGTGGGGAGGGCACGATTGTTATGAATGAGGGGATTGGAATAATGCCACTTGCGACGCTCCTTGCACGGAGGCGTGGAATGCCACCGCATTGAGGCCGCTGGGGGGGAGGGGGAGAGAAGTCGCTCGGGTGGCTGAGCGGCCGCCGGGCCGGACAGCGGAACCAGCCGCCACCTTAGTTCTTTCTGCCGGTCCCCGCTCACCTCTGGCAGCTCTCCGTCTAAAAACCTCTCTCCTGCCGCTCACTGGCCTCACTCATGTCCTTAAATTCCGACAGCGCGATTGAGGTTACTCGGCTGTGGGAATTTAAGGATTTGCCGGAAGCCGCTGACATCGGAGCGAAGTCGGCGAACGGCAGGTGACAGGTGTTCCGACGGAGAGCACTGCCAAAGGTGAGCGGGCCGGCAGAAGGGGCTGAAGTGACGGCCAGTTCTGCTGTCGGGTCCCGGTGGCCGCTCTTCGAGCTGCTTCTATCCCCAGCTACAGTGCGTGGCTTCGCTCCCGGAGAGCTGCGGTAGTTGTGAGTGAGTTAGTTACTGGCAGTATCCCCGACACGCTCCTTCTCAACACTCATCCCCTCCCCACAACTTTACCCCTGGCACAGATTCTTCACACGCTGTGAAAGGAACTGCTCCCCCAATTGGTCTCGGACTAGGAAGCCTTGGGGAAATTGAAATGTCACTGTTTTTATTTATTTATTTATTTAACGGAGCGAACAATCTGCGCATGCGCGGTTTAATTTATTTTTAAAGTGAACTGAGTGCCTACCCTGAGTAATTACTCACGGCATGTGCCTGGTTTGACCTTACAAAGCTTGCTTCCTAATGTGACAGCAGAAATGTTGGAGTGAAGGGAATGCTTTAGTTTATTATTGTAACATGTACGAGGTACATTGAAAATATTTTTGTTGCATGCTATCCAGTCAGCAAAAAGACTATACATGATTGCAATCAAGCCGACCACAGTGTACTGATACAGGATAAAGGGGATAAGGTTTAGTGCAAGGTAAAGTCCAGGTAAAGATAATCTCCTGAAGAAGGGTCTTGACCCGAAATGTCACCCATTCCTTCTATCCAGAGATGCTGCCTGTCCCGCTGAGTTACTCCAGCCTTTTGTGTCTATCTCCAATGAGACAGATGGGAAGTCAAAACCGCTCTCTAGTTGGTGAGAGGACGGTTCAATTGCCTGATAACAGCTGGGAAGAAAGTCAGTTGGAGGCTCTGGGAGGTTGAAAGGCTGCAGGTCTGTCCAGAGTTTGTATGTTCTCCCTGTGATCATGTGGGTTTTCTCCGGGCGCTCCGGTTTCCTCCCACACTCCAAAGGCATACAGGTTTGTGGGTTAATTCGCTCCGGAAATTTGTGATTTATCCCTATTGTGTAAGGATGGTGCTAGTGTGCAGGTGATTGCTGGTCAGCGCGGATTTGTTGCGCCGAAGGGCCTATTTCCGCGCTGTACCTCAAGTCTAACGGCCTCGACGGTAGGCCTCACTGGTCTAGTCCTTGTGGCTGCAGGAGTCACTACGGGCGATCTTTTGGTCCTGGGACTCGGAGACAGTCGGAAATCTAAGGCAGTCACCTGCCCTTGAATCCCACTTTGGCCTGGGTCCCAGCTTCAGTCCTCTGATTGGAAGTCAGCTATGTCACAGGGCCTCTTGCAATGTCAGTGCAAGTGACTTTGGTAGCCATTGCACCCTGCCCATTTATATAAACTTTGTATAAATGAACAATTCATTAATTACTAATTTGTTAACCTTAACTTTATTATGAAAAGAATAAGACAAATTAATTGATGATTATGATAAATATTAATTTTCAAGTAAATTACTTTTCAATTTGGAAAATCATAGGTTGGAAATGTCCATGTTTTATAAATTCCTGCCTATTTTGGCAATTGCAAAAATGTCTCCAGACTGTTTATAATTTACTTTTTGGAGTTTACAGATTTATGTGTGTTGTAGTATTACTTTAATGCACTTGGTGTTATAATGTTACCTCGATTTAAAAAATTGCAGAACCAATAAATTCAGGAATACTTCTTGCCTTTTAGATTTGTGATATAATTTGTAAATGGGAGCAAGCCTCCAAGGAACAGCATCCTGGGAAATTTGAAGGTACACGAACTGTCCGACTCACCTATAAAAACAGGTAATGACCTATTCTTAGTCACGTGTGTGACCAAACATATTAAAAATTGTGGAATACGTATTTTCTAATTCTGAAAGCATTACAGGTATATTGTTTTGTACTGTGAATATGATTCATTTTTTTCAAAGTTTATCAAGTGATTTTTTTAATGTTATGCTGACAATGTTTGTTTTGGATCAGAGGGCAAATATGAATGGTCACGTGTGACATCATACAGAAGCATTTTTTTCATAACTCAGTTTTATCTTACAAAATGCGAATTTTAAAAAGCTAGAATGTTCATATATTTAGCAGACATGCATTATAGTTCTGTAGGTAGGAAAATAGTAATGAATAAGATTAATCTCTTACAATAATTTTTTAACGTATTACTTTATGTGATGCCATCTGGTCATGTGTGTAACATTTTGGGTCACTTTCCAAAGAATGGCCCAATAATGAAAGCAGATGGACTAACATTACAAAAAAAAAGACACACAAGTGTTGAACAGCTCAGCAATCAGGCAGCATCTCTGGGGAACATGGAGAGGTGACATTTCGGGTGGGGCCCCTTCTTCAGACTGATTGTAGTGGGAGTGAGAAACTTGGAAGAGAGGTGGGGACGGTCTGACACTGTGATTCAATGATAGAAAAGCCAAATGGCTAATACTTAATTCCATTATTTTGTTATTCCCAGGCTGTATTTCTCAACACAAGTGCACGGAGAGACAGACAGAGAAAAGCTCTTGCTGATGTATCAAACTAATGATGCAATTGTAAATGGGCATTTTCCAGTAAACAAAGAACTTGCATTAGAAATGGCAGCACTTCTAGCTCAGGTAAGAATATCACAAATCTGTGCATCAATTGTAGTTGGATTAATCCATCTCGTGTCAACATTGTAAAATAAAAATCTACATTGGCAAAGTGGAGGAGCAAATATTTAGTTCCAAAAAAATTATATTTAAACTAACTTTCTTTTTATGGATCTTCCTTCCCTGTTTTTGTGCGTTTTTGATGAGTTATTGAATTTTGAATATGGACACAAGCTGCTGGAGTAACTCAGTGGGTCAGGCAGCATCTCTGGAGAGAAAGGATGGGTGACTCCGTACCGCTGAGTTACTCCAACACCTTTGTGTCTATATCTCCTCAAAGTATCACAATTACACAATTAAATTTGTAATCCTAAAGAATGAATGTTAAGAAACTATTTAATCTTCAGAACTGTCGTGCTTAAATGAAAATGATTTCCAGCAAACGTCAATTGGCTGCAATGCACTTAATAATTTTTGTTTTATTCCTTGACTTCTTAAAAATGTATATGTTGTACTGATAATATACAGCATGTGTACAAAGGGAGAAAAACACAATGTGCTGGAAGAATCTAGTGGTTCAGGCACTATCTGGGGAGAGAATGGATGAGCAATGTCTCAGGTCAGTCCCCTTCTTGTACAATAGGGGCATGTCTTTCTCTACATTAATTGAACCATCAAGTCAATACATTCTGCTATATTATATTATTTACATTCATGCTTCCTCCTTAAATAATCCATTCATTAAGTTCTTGATTGGCTGTTACACAGATCCCAGCCCAGCAGTGTACAGAGGCAGCAGCGCCTTCAATCATGGCCCTTGCCCAACAAGCTCTGGAGAGTAAACTGGAGGAGGCAGTGTAATATCATCTATCACATTCATTGTTTAACCCACTTCAGATGGAGGATTGCACTGTCCACTGTAGCAACTGTTCAGATTGCCATGTGTTGACCAAAGTGGCTGTTTGACTAACATTACCACTGCCAATCAATTACATTTCCCCCAAAAAGACACAAAGTGCTGGAGTAACTCAGCAGCTCAGGCAGCATCTCTGGAGAACATGGAAAGGTGATGTTTTGCGTCAGGACCCTTCTTCAGACTTCTATCAAGTCTGAAGAAGGGTCCCGACCCAAAATGTCACCTAGCAAATTTCAAGAAAGGTCCCAATCCTGAAATGTCACCCATCGGTCTGAAGAAGGGTCCTGACCCAAAACGTCACCTTTGAGTCTGAAGAATGGTCCCAACCTGAAATGTCATTTATCCATGTTGTCCAGAGATGCTGCCTGACCTGCTGTGTTATTCCAGCCCTTTGTCTTTTTTTGTAAAACTAGCATCTGCAGTTCCTTGTATCCAACTAAATTACCCAGTTGTGGATCTTATTTGCAATTGCAACTTTTAGTGGCAAGATTATTTAACAAATTAAAACATTGTGGTGGAGAAATCTGGTACTTCCTCTTGATCCTTGAAGGGCTGGTTGGACGACTCCTGCTCCTATTTCTTTGGTTCTTATGAACCATATTTTAACCTGAATGAACAAATAACGGCAAAATAATTACAAACTACATTTTTTTTTAGGTGGATTTTGGAGACTTTGAACGACCATTCTCGTCTCCAGCCGGTCATATCTCCACGCAATTGAAATCAAACCAAGCTCTGAAGCAAGTAATAGAGAAATTTTATCCAAAAAGGTACAAACAAGGCTGTACAGATGATCAGCTCAAGTAAGTATGGAACCATTCAGGGCAAATACTGAGTGCCAAGCTAGGTAATTTCTCCTGTGTAGGAAGGAATTGCAAATAAACACAAAATGCTGGAGTAACTCAGCAGGACAGGGAGAGAAGGAATGGGTGACATTTCAGGTCAAAGAAGGGTCTCAACCCAAAACGTCATCCATTCCCTTTCTCCAGAAATGCTGCCTTTCTCACTGAGTTACTGCAGCATTCTGTGTCTATTTTAAGCAATTTCTACTGTTAATTTCAGGGTGTGTTAGAAACATAGAAACATAGAAAATAGGTGCAGGAGTAGGCCATTCGGCCCTTCGAGCCTGCACCGCCATTCAATGTGATCATGGCTGATCATCCAACTCAGTATCCCGTACCTGCCTTCTCTCCATACCCCCTGATCCCTTTAGCCACAAGTGCCACATCTAACGCCCTCTTAAATATAGCCAATGAACTGGCCTCAACTACCTTCTGTGGCAGAGAATTCCAGAGACTCACCACTCTCTGTGTAAAGAATGTTTTCCTCATTTCGGTCCTAAAGGAATTCCCCCTTATCCTTAGACTGTGACCCCTTGTTCTGGACTCCCCCAACATCGGGAACAATCTTCCAGCATCTAGCTTGTCCAACCCCTTAAGAATTTTGTAGGTTTCTATAAGATCCCCCCTCAATCTTCTAAATTCCATCGAGTACAAACCGAGTCTATCCAATCTTTCCTCATATGAAAGTCCTGACATCCCAGGAATCAGTTCCAATAGTTAATGCAACTACAGGTCCACCACCGATTTTCAGCGCTTCCCTGGTTGCAGAGCCTTTCTGGATTAACCATATTGCTGGGCCAACAGAGGTTACGGCCTCCGAGAGGAATCTAACCGTACCGGAATAGGCCGCCGGGGACTCAAGATAATGGCCCCGATATCGGCTATGGGAATGGATCTGCCAGCTCCGGCCAGTCTGGAGACCCGGCCGCAGGGTCCCACCGATCGGCGCCAAATCCAGATGAGGTCGAGACCGGCCGCCTCATCTGGCCTAGACACCACATTTTCAGGGGGGACGTCTGGGGGGGATTTCAAATGCACTCTCGTAATTTTGTCCAGATTAAAGGAGGTGCCGGTCACCAGTTGCCGCAAAATCGGTGGTGGACCTAGGTTCACGAGATTGTAGGTTCACGAGATTGGTCCCTGGGATGGCGGGATTGTCATATGAGGAAAGATTGAAAAGACTAGGCTTGTATTCATTGGAGTTTAGAAGGATGAGGGGGGATCTTATAGAAGCATATAAAATTATAAAAGGACTGGACAAGCTAGATGCAGGAAAAATGTTCCCAATGTTGGGCGAGTCCAGAACTAGGGGCCACAGCCTTAGAATAAAGGGGAGGACATTTAAGACTGAGGTGAGAAAATACTTTTTCCCCCAGAGAGTTGGGAATTTATGGAATTCCCTGCCACAGAGAGCAGTGGAGGCCAAATCACTGGATGGATTTAAGAGAGAGTTAGATATAGCTCTGGGAGCTAGTGGAGTCAAGGGATATGGGGAGAAGGCAGGTACAGGTTATTGATCGGGGACGATCAGCCATGATCACAATGAATGGCGGTGCTGGCTCGAAGGGCCGAATGGCCTCCTCCTGCACCTATTTTCTATGTTTCTATGACCTGTATCATTTTTTGAGTGTGCAATTATATTATTTTGGAATACAATTATATAATTTTACTAATTTTGAGTGTTCAATTAAAATCAAGACTTTTGCAGGTAACATGGCAAAATGAATATTGTACAAAATATAGTTTGAGTATACACACGCAGTGGAAGGTGCTATTTTTCATTACTGTTGTGTTTATTTCAGACAATTACATCAGCGACTTTCTACGAAATGGATGGCTCTACGAGGTCGTATCACTGCTGACTGTGTACGCATTTACTTTGCTGTAACTAAGAAATGGCCTTTCTTTGGAGGAAAGCTATTTGCTTCAAAGGTATTATTTTGTTTACTCCCTTGCAGCTTTGATTCTTCTGGTGGATTTCCTTCTGACCTTCTGCTATCCTAGAGGATACATATAAGTGGTGTAATGGTTGTGGTCCAGACTGCACAGAAATAATTAAGGTTGGATGACTTGGGTGATGCTTCAACACAATACACTGTTATTGTGGTTCATAATCTTCAGTCAAATGTAAGCTGCCATCAATCATGGCTGATCTTCAAAAAGACAATAAAATAACAAAGAACTGCGGATTCTGATTCATACTAAAGATAGACACAATATGCCGGAGTAACTCAGCAGATCAGGCAGTATCTCTGGGGAAAATGGATAGATGATATTTCAGTCTGAAAAAAGGTACCGACCTATCCATTTTCACCAGGAATGCTGCGTGGCCTGCTGAGTTATTCCGGCATTTTGTGTCTATATTTGGTATGAACCAGCATCCGCAGTTCCTTGTTATTACATTGTCTTTTTGAAGATCAGGCATGATTGATGGCAGCTTGCCTTTGACTGAAGATTATTAGCCACAATAACAGTGTATTGTGTTTAAGCATCACTTAAGTACTAGGTCATGAATATATTCAGCATTGCTTTACCCTTATCCATATCTCCTATGATTAAGGAGCAGGGGAGATAAGATATCAGTAACGTACATACTTGGTAGTTCCCCGTTTGATATACACATTCGTCAAGAAATGCTAAACATCAAAATGTTTCTAGGCAAATATAGTGAAGGTGGAATCATTGCCACTGAAACATACTAGTAGATGGTCAAAGACAAGTACTTAAGAACCATGATAACAATCTCTTACAATCCTTCCTTTTAATTTTGGCAGATATTAATTATTATAGAAACATTGGCCCATGAATTACATGACTACATTTTAGTGGCCCATTTTATTGTTACTTTTCCTTTAAATGGGATGGTATGAAAATATTGAATTTTCTTATTATTCAAACATATCTTACCAATTGTAAAATGCCAATGAGAATTAAAGGATGATTGTCATGAGGGGGATCAAATTATTATTCAAAAGAATCAATTGATTGCAAATTTGTTTTTAGCAATATTTTCTAACTATAAATATATATTATACTGTTGCGTGAATTTTATTTATGTTATGCAGCCTATCATTCCACCACTGTCTGATCCTGCACCAGTGTGGTTGGCTGTGAATGAGAATGGCATTAGTATACTGGAATACAACTCAATGGTAAGCCTGATCATCTTTACATATTAAGATTACTAATTTGTCACTACTTAAACCGGCAGAATTATGCTATTCAACCAACAAAGGGTATTTCATCTTGCATTAAGGTAGTAGATTTTAGAAATGTTCTCCATAAACATGACATACACATTTAAGAAGTGTCTGGACTATCATTTGAGGCATGGAAAGTTATGTCCCTAATACAAGTATATAGGATTAGTATTTTCTGCTGGTATGGGTGCCTGGATATTGTGGGCCAAAGGGACTGTTTCGGTGTTGTATCATTCTGAATCTCTAACATTTGGAAAGTGGTGAAATCATTGGACAAAGTCAGCATGGATTTACGAAAGGTAAATCATGTCTGACAAATCTGATAGAATTTTTCGAGGATGTAACTAGTAGAGTGGATAAGGGAGAACCAGTGGATGTGTTATATCTAGACTTTCAGAAGGCTTTCGACAAGGTCCCGCATAAGAGATTAGCATACAAACTTAAAGCACACGGTATTGGGGGTTCAGTATTGATGTGGATAGAGAACTGGCTAGCAGACAGGAGGCAAAGGGTAGGAGTAAACGGGTCCTTTTCAGAATGGCAGGCAGTGACTAGTGGGGTGCCGCAAGGCTCAGTGCTGGGACCCCAGCTATTTACAATATATATTAATGATTTGGACGAGGGAATTCAATGCAACATCTCCAAATTTGCAGATGATACCAAGCTGGGGGGTATAGTTAGGTGTGAGGAGGATGCTTGGAGGCTGCAGGGTGATTTGGATAGGCTGAGTGAATGGGCAGATGCATGGCAGATGCAGTACAATGTGGATAAATGTGAGGTTATCCACTTTGGTGGCAAAAACATGAGGGTAGACTATTATCTGAATGGTGGCAGATTAGGTAAGGGGAAGATGCAACGAGATCTGGGTGTCATGGTACACCAGTCATTGAAAGTAGGCATGCAGGTGCAGCAGGCAGTGAAGAAAGCAAATGGTATGTTAGCATTCATAGCGAAAGGATTTGAGTATAGGAGCAGGGAGGTTCTACTGCAGTTGTACAGGGTTTTGGTGAGGCCACACCTGGAGTACTGCGTACAGTTTTGGTCTCCAAATCTGAGGAAAGACATCCTTGCCATAGAGGGGGTACAGAGAAGATTCACCAGACTGATTCCTGGGATGTCAGGACTTTCATATGAGGAAAGATTGGATAGACTCGGTTTGTACTCGATGGAATTTAGAAGATTGAGGGGGGATCTTATAGAAACCTACAAAATTCTTAAGGGGTTGGACAAACTAGATGCTGGAAGATTGTTCCCGATGTTGGGGGAGTCCAGAACAAGGGGTCACAGTCTAAGGATAAGGGGGAATTCCTTTAGGACCGAAATGAGGAAAACATTCTTTACACAGAGAGTGGTGAGTCTCTGGAATTCTCTGCCACAGAAGGTAGTTGAGGCCAGTTCATTGGCTATATTTAAGAGGGCGTTAGATGTGGCACTTGTGGCTAAAGGGATCAGGGGGTATGGAGAGAAGGCAGGTACGGGATACTGAGTTGGATGATCAGCCATGATCACATTGAATGGCGGTGCAGGCTCGAAGGGCCGAATGGCCTACTCCTGCACCTATTTTCTATGTTTCTATGTTTCTATGTGGCAGAGATTATAAGGAACTAGCAGTAAGGGCAAAGATTTTCAGGGTTGATGACAGTTTGCACAGAAGAGAAAAGTTGACGATGGACGTAGATGGAATTTGAAGAGAGACAAAAAGTTCCAGTATTGGGTCTGGAATGATGGCCAGTTGGCGACATCAGGGGAAAAGACAGCACATGGAATAAGGACGAGGGTTGTACTTGCAATTAATCTGGAGTTTGGCATGAGGGCTAGCACAGCAAGAATAGGATCTATGATGCAATAGGAAAGTTCAAAGACATGGGGAGGGAGGGTTTGAGCCAACATAAAGGAAAACATACAGAAAATCTGCCGGCAAGGAGATAGACATATTGGTCTCTGTGGTCTTTCACCAGGTGTGCATGGTTGTCTTTATGCATTGCCAAAGCAGGCCTCACTCTCCAATTATGGTAGTTTAGAATGTGTATACAAATTTTACATCACTACATGTCCAATGGGTTCCACGTGTGCGGATATCACATGCAGAGTAGACCTGGATCTCAACCATGGAAATATGTTAACTGTGATCAGATTTTAGATAAAATTCATTCACGTAGCACATTAAAAAAAAACACAATACCTAGAAGAATTTAGACCCCATAAACCTCAGCATCTACTGTAAAAATTCCAAACAGTAAATATTATAAGTAATTCAATAGCTCAGGAAGTGTTGAGGGACGTTCTGCAAAACCACAATGTAACTTAAAGTGTTGCTGTTCACTGCTTCTCTAAAAGGACTAAACCACATTTTCAGAGTAAGATAAAAACAAAATATATATCATTTAGCAATGACCTGATTTGCTGTCAATTAATTTGCCATCACTAAAATTTGAAACTTATTAATAGTAAGATTAAACGAGAACTTGCCAGTTTGAAGTTTGATCTTTATTTTATGAGAAGTTACGATGAGGGATTACGTGAAGACCCCACCAGCACGCATGCGCGACATTCTTCAAAGCAGTGGTGTGAAATCACAGACAGTTACCATGACTAATATAGTAAGATAAGAGAGAACTTTCATACCAGGTGATCTTTATAGTAGAGGGTTGGGAGCGGAGGGCACGTAATCCCTCATCGTAACTCCTCATAAAATAAAGATCAAACTTCAAACTGGTAAGTTCTCGTTTAATCTTACTATTTTATTTCGGTAGTCACGTGAGTGACTACATGAAGATTTCAAAGCTCTGTGATTTCATGCCCTGGAAGCTCCATGCTCACACACCGCTATGCTGGGATGAGAGGATGAACGTAATTCAGACATGACACTGGCTGAAAAACAAAAATAGGTATTTATTCATACCAAAACAAAATAAATATCCCATAGGGGTAAATTATTTGACAGTACTCAAAATCCTCCCTGCATAAGTGTCAGGGGTGGCCACGGGTTTGTTGTAGAAGCGGTGAAAAGTCCTTTCATTACTCCAACCCGCTGTGGCCAGGATGTGGTCCAAAGGTACTTCCATCCTCCTAGCCGCCGAAGTGGATGCCGCCCTGGTGGAGTGAGATTTGAATATATTAGTGTCCACCCCCGCCGCATCCAAAACCACCCTTAACCATCTAGAAATGGTTTGCACCGTGACTTTATGATGGGGCTTCTTGTGGCTTATAAGCAAAGCTGTCTCCATGCCCCTGAGATTTTTGGTGACTGTGATATATTGTGAAATTAACGTGACGATGCAGAGTCGGGTATCTGCTGGATATGCCAGAAATTCCAAGGTATGACCAGACGCTCCGGGTCGATCTTGTTTCAACAGTCCCTGCACATGAAAAGTGATTTTATCATTGGTGATAGTCATGGCATCCAGATTGAGTTTGTGCAGAGACTGGACCCGTTGTGCCGTGATAAGTGCCATAACCATTACCATTTTGTATGTGAGTTTTGCCAAAGTGAGTCCCGTGTTAGGTGTCCATCCTCGCAGCATTGTTAGGACTGTGCTGATATCCCACGTATGGTTATATCTGGGCCTAGGGGGATTGGAATTGAATATTCCTCTCATTAGTTTGGACACTAATGGATGTGATCCAATTCCCAATTGGTCACTCCCCTGGCCCAAGTAGGATGATAGTGCACTCCTGGCACTGTTTATGGCACTGTAGCTCAGTCCCTCATCAAAGTGTAGGGTAGCCAAGAATTCCAGCACTTCTGTAATGGTAGCGGATTCATATGTAGTGTTGGTAGTAGCGCAGAATCCTTCCCATTTCTTGATGTAGGTAAGGTACTGCTTCCTGGTGGACTCCCTGCATGCCGCCGAGATGGTGTCTATCGTTCTGCTGGTGAGTCCGAATCCGCGAAGAGGCCGTTTTAAAATCTGCAAATTAACAGGTCCATGCGGTCATAACATGGGTGATGTTCTCCTGTGACAGGATGAATGAGCAGGCTAGGTCGTTTATTGACCCGAAGGCAAGGTTCTGTGGCCATCTTCTGTACCGCTGGGAACCATGGTTGGGTAGGCCAGTCGGGCACCACCAAAATACCCGATGCGGAATCTTGTTTTATTTTCTGCAAGACCCGACTGATGAGGCAGAAAGGGGGGAATGCATAGCAGAACAAATCCCCCCAATGTAGCGTGAAAGCGTCCATCGCTACTGCCCCAGGGTCTGGTTCCCAAGCAACATATGTTGGTAGTTGGTGATTTAATCTGGACGCGAAGAGGTCGATATCTGGTGTCCCATAACGTTCTACAATATCTGTGAACACTTTTCGATCCAACATCCATTCTATGTTGTCGTTAAATTTGCGTGACCTGGTGTCTGCCACTGTGTTTAGCTTGCCTGGGAGGTAAGTGGCTGAGATCCAAATTTCCCTTTGCAGACACCAGAGCCAGATATTGTTGGCCAATTCATCACACGATATCGACTTTATTCCGCCCATGTGGTTAATATAGGCCACCACCGTGGTGTTGTCAATTTGTATCCTAACATGAACTTTGTGCATGTTTGTGCAGTATGCCCTGAGGCCGTGAAATGCTGCCAGCATTTCTGAATAGTTAATTCCCAAATTATTGAATAGGGTTAACTCTTGTGCACTCCATCTACCTCCACAACTAGAGGTAGTATTAGTAGCTCCCCAACCTTTGGCACTGGCATCCGTTTGTAAGGTGATCGAGGGATTGATGATAGTGATGGGTTTGGAACAATATTGGGCATTAGCCATCCACCAATTTAATTCGGCTTTTGCCTTTTCTGGTATTTTCATAGGCCTGTCGAAATGGCCTGCATGACTTTTAAGAGCTATAATTTTGGCTCTTTGTAAGTTTTGATAATGTAAAGGCCCATATTGTGCTGCGGGAAAAGCAGCCACTATCTTCCCAATCACCCTGGCCACCTGCCGAATGGATGGGTCCTTGATGCCAGTAAGGCTCCTGCAAGCCTCTATCAAGTCCTCCACCTTACTTAGTGGCAACGTGATAGACATTTGCACTGAGTCGATATTGAACCCCAAGTATTTCATGGTGGTAGAGGGTTTTAATATTGATTTATCTGGATGTATAATGAAACCCAACTTCTGAAAGAGATGTTTCGTGGCTGTAACTGCCAATGTAGCCATTTCCAAACTTTCCCCAACAATGAGGATATCATCAAGATAGGCCATAACAGTATGATTCTGTTTCCTTAAGTAGGCCAAGGCTGGTTTTAATATCTTGGTAAACAATCTGGGTGCTGATGATAACCCATTAGGCAAGGCTTTGTATTGCCATAATTGTCCCATCCAGATAAATTTTAAATATTTCCTATGATCCTTGTGTATTGGTACTGAATAGTATGCATCTTTGAGGTCAATGCATGCCATGTAGTACCCATAATCTATTAACTGTATAGCAGTGTCAAAGGTGTCCATTTTAAAATGAACATACTGAACAGAAGTATTCAGTTCGGTCAAATCTATGATAATGCGGCAACCACCGTCTTTTTTGTTTTTGGTGAATATATTAGACACGACCTCCTGTGGTTCTTTGGTGGCCTTTTCAATTACCCCTTTTTCAATTAATCTGTATAGTTCAGCATGCCCTGCTACCCTCTCTTTTTGAGAGAGTATGAATTTTCGGCTAGGTGAATGCTGGACCGGGGTAGGGAGTTCGTGAATAAATTCAATTTTGTAGCCCTGAATACTCCTGAGTATGAAAGGATCAGAGGTAAAAGTGCACCAATTTTCATAAAACATGTGCAACCGGCCCCCTACATAAAGTGAATTTAGGCAAGATGTGTTTCTGGGGAAACCAGGCCCACCTACCTCCATGGTTATTGCCGGTGTTGCGGTTTCTGTCCCTGTTTTCTTTGTTGATTCATCGTGTTGTAGGAGTGGCGCATCTTCCAAGAAGGCCGGGCTGGGCCATGGCCTAAAAAAGACCGCTGTGCAGGTTGGCCGGCCTTCGAGCTTTCACCACCGGCAGGTCTCTGATGGTATCTCTGTCCGGTGGGTGTGTAGGGGTGCTGTCTTTGTGGGTAATGAGGTTTGGTAGGCCCGGGAACCTTGATCAGGCCCAAGGCCTTGGCCTCCTCGTCAAGATCTTTTACTTGCTTGGGAAGGTTATCCCTGAACAGCAAGCTTGGAGGCTGAGTCTTCCCAGGCTTACACAACCCCGCAAACTTGGGGTTAAGCGCCGGCTTTATGATGCTTTTTCTGAAATTATTTATCTCATACTGTGTATTACACAGTAGAGCCAGGGCATCTTGCAGTTCTTCCGGCAACTCTATCCCCACTGCAGTTCTGGCCACTGCTGTGATCCCGGCGGTTAAGAGCTTTAGGATTCTTTGAAGTTTGATTTCCTGCCCTCTACTCGAGGGGCTCATATTCCCCCAAATAGGGTTGTTCACCGCAGGGACATTAAGTGATTTGCAGTTTTCAGGAGCCATATATTTTTCAGCTGTGGAAATTATGGCCTGTTCCTGTAGCTGGTTTGTCGCCATGTAGTTAATGCTAGCTGCCAGCTTAGGGTGGATAGGTAGGCCTTTCTGTGTCGGCATAGCATGTTTATTCACCATATCCAGATATTCTTCACACACCCCTGACACAGATGGTAGTTCAGCCAGCTCCCCTTCTTCTGGGTCAGCCCAGTTCTGACCCTCAATGCTCCCCTGCGAGGAGGGTGAGACATTTGGCAGTCCTTGGTAGGAACCTGCCGTGGGCATGCGAAGAGGCCCACTGTGACTCTGCCCCTGCATTAGCAGGTCACGTTGGAGCAATTGCTCCATCATCCGCTCCATGCGGGTTAGACGACCTCCGTCGCTATCTGCGAACGGGGTGTCCTCGGGGCCGGACCCAGCTGGGTCGCCGGCCCCGTCCGACTTCCGGGTGGATTTGCTGCCCGACCGTGGAGTACCAAAGGCCCTCATGGGCGAGAAGTCGGGAGCTGCAGGTAATACCTGTGGCTCTGGAGAGGCGGTTCGCTGGCTACTCTCCATAGCAGCTGCTCTCGCCGCTCTCTTGGACTTCCGTGATTCCATAATGATCTTGTTTCTCGTCGACGCTCAACTCCTCCGGTGAGACTTACCTGGCATAAGTTATTTAAACTTACGCTGGAGGAGCCCCGCTCCTCCGGACGGTCGCTTCCGCATGCGTACGACGATATGTCGCGCATGCGTGCTGGCGGGGTCTTCACGTAGTCACTCACGTGACTACCGAAATAAAATTACAATCAAAATTTAGAAATTTAACTTCTTTAAAATGAATCAAGAACTTCAAATTATATATTTCAGGCTGAGCATGGTCCATAAAGGAAGTTGGAACCACTGCTCCCCAAAACATTCCATTCAACCCCTCAGCTTCCAGCCCCAATATCTTTGCAGCATCCCTCTCCAGTATTGTCAGGTCATTGAACATGGACAGGTGACATTTTGGATCGAGGCCACTAATGTCTCGACCAGAAACGTCACTTGTCTATGTTCACCAGAAATGCTGGTTGACCTGCTGAATTAATCCAGCACTTTGTGTCCCTCTGTCCTTGCTGCTGCCAGCCTTCTCCTGGTGGGACAACTCCTACCTTCTCATCCCCCCCCCCCCCCCCGCCCCATGATTCATCCCTCTGCAGGTAGGTTTTCTGTGGGAAATTGCAAAGCAGCAGATCAGGTCAGAGAGACATACATAGTTTCTCCAGGCTTTCAAAACAAGAACACTGCAACCTCCTCCTTGCCCATAGTTTTGGATAGGCCCTTGAACATATATGAGAATGGTAATTATCATTTCTTTTTTCAGACAAATGCAACATCAAAGATGAAAAATAACTTATCTAATTGTTACATTCATTGCAACTTTTTTCTTTCCACAGCGCTTGATAACAACGTATATATACAAGAATATCATGACCTTTGGGGGCTGTGGTGATGACTTTATGCTTATAGTTGGAAAGCCAGCAGAAGGTGCCTGTACAAAAGACAAACCAATGCAAAAGCTCCTGTTTGCCTTGTCAAAACCAAAGGTTTGTGTATTAAATGTTCAAGCCAAATGTACAGGAACTCACTGATGTTCGTGCCCAACTAATGTGCTGTAGTAATAAATAGGTCATCCATCTTATATTAATTTGAAAAACATATGAATCTATCAAAACAATTGACATTTATTCAGCACCATTAACTTGACAAATAAAACCCAAAGTATTTGACAGGGTACGAGGGTTACCCATGGGTAGCTCTTGCTACCCCCATTTGAGGTGAAATATAAAAGCAATGGCCAAGAAAGCACACCATCAGGCAAAAGGTATAGAAGTGTGAAACGCACACCTCCAGATTCAGGTACACTTTCTTCCCAACTGCTATCAGGCAACTGAACCATCCTAACACAACTAGAGAGCAGTCCTGAACTACTATCTGCCTCATTCGAGACCCTCGATCTGCTTTCCATCATTTTGATGATTGAGAATAGACTGATTTGATAGTAAATTATAAAAGCAATGAACTGCAGAGGCAGGTTAATACAGAAAAGGCCATAAAGTCTGAAGAAGGGTCCCGACCAAAAATGTCACCTATCCATGTTCCCCAGAGCTGTTGCCTGACTCCAGCACTTTTTGGCCTTTCAGTGTAATTTACTGGCTTGAACATCTTTCCACTTCCTCCACTGGGGTCTCCAGCACAACATCCATACATCTCAGGGTGGGTAGGGCAGTTACGGAATCAATCATCTTCTCCATATTTAGACACACATTGAATGTCATAATGTGAGACAGACACGTGATACACAAGGTCAGCACAGTGGCGTGACTGGCAGAGCTGCTGCTTCACAGCACCAGAGACACAGGTTTGATCCAGATCTCGGGTGCTGTCTGTGTGGAGTTTGCATCTTCACTCTGTGACACCATTGGTTTCCTCTGGCTGCACCAGTTTTTCCCCCAACATGCCAAAAATGTACAGGCTCGTAGGTTAATTGGACACGATGCATTTGCCCCTAGTACGTAGGAAGTGGTTGCGACATGAAACTCGTAAGGTGATCAATGGTCACGTGGACTCCATCAGCCGAAGGGCCTGTTTCAATGCTGTATTTGTTATACTAAACTAAACTAAATAATTTTCCCCACATTGTACCACACTAACTGTTCCCGGGATTTATTAAAAAATCCACTATTTGCAATAGGTAGGCTAAAGCCTGTGCTTTTGTGCACAGGGACAGATTAGATGGATTGTTAGGATGTTTGTTATTCTTAATTAGCACTCAGGACTGCAGCAAAAATAATACAGCCATATATTTATTACTTGTTCATAGCAATAGTTATATTAGAAATAAAGGCAGACAAAGACACAAAGTGCTGCAACTCAGTGGATCGGGCAGCAGATGGAGAGCATGGAAAGGTGACGTTCGGGTCGGGAACCTCCGTTAGACCCCATGTGTTCTCCTTTAAACATGTTCTCTGGAGATGCTGTGACCCACTGAGTTACTCCATCATTTTGTGTCTTTTTTTTTGGTCAAGCATCTGCAGTTCTTTGTATCCACACTCAGAGAAATATAGGCAATTTGCTTTGGTGCTAACACTTGGAATGTTATAGCTGAACAGTATTATTAATTGAGAAAATAAATGTTGTCATTAACTTAGACTCATCAATTTTAATCTTTATTTTTACAGATCCTAGAAATGGCTTTGCTCATAGCCAGTTACATCAATAGTTTCCAATCCCAGAAAGGGATTGTTCACCACATGGCACTTCCATCTTCGCTTTCTGTCCAGATGGCAGGGCAAAAATTAAAGGACCTGGGAAGTCAATCGTTACTTTCACACGCCAGGCCAACCAAAGGACCAACTTTGTTATAACGATGATAGTAATGAACCTATTGATATTATCTGTACAAAAGTATACTAAAATGCATCTTTAGCTGCATTGAGAAAACATTTTAAAGGTTTTGTTTTTTGCACAAAATGTAGCTGCATGTAAAGATTTAATTAACAACATTAAGGCCTAGCATTTCCATCTGTATACAAGCATTTGAACAACAAAGCAATTCTAAGTCTTTTTTTTATATTAAAAAAGGCTTTTGCCCTCATGGATAGATGGCAACCTAACCAAGTGTCCAGCTGTGCACATGACCACTGAGAAACAGTTACATTCACTGTTAAAATAATTAAGGAATTGCTCACCATTAACAGTTATTAAGATTAAAATTGATATTATTTATTATAGTTTTTTAATAGATATGTCAAATGACTTTTGGTGTTTTTTGGTGGTCAACTTATTTAAACCAAAAGTAACAGTTTCTGTGTAATCAAATAACCACTTTCTATCTTTTTACAGATTTATTTTTATCTTCCGACCATTTTAATAATATTTTAAAGTGTTTGCATTTTCATCTCTAGCCATAAAGTATATCTTTGTTTAATAATAAGCAAAAATTTGAATTAGGCAATAGACAATAGGTGCAGAAGTGGGTCATTCGACCCTTCGAGCCAGCACCGCCACTCACTTGATTCAACTTGCACCCTATATCCAGGCTACTGTTTGGGGGCCTGTAAATAACTCCCATTAGGGTCTTTTTACTCTTACAATTCCTCAGTTCTATCCATACTGACTCTACATCTCCTGATTCTATGTCACCCCTCCCAAGCTCATCCACTTCATTTCTTATACTTCGCACATTCATATACAACACTTTAACTTCGGTATTCACCTCCCCTCTCACACCAGTCACTATTGGCCCTGACCTTACGCTTTTATCCTATCTAGAACTTTCCTTCCCATTAATTCAGGAATCTTTTGTAACTTTTCCTGTACTCACTTCGCCTTTAACTCCATCTTTATACTGACCAAATTTGTCAACCCCTCCCCCCCCACTTTTTAGATCAAACCCACGCGTGTAGCCCTAGCAAACCTGCCGGCCAGAAGGTTGGTCCCATTCCAGTTAAGGTGTAACCCGTCCCTTTTGTACAGGTCACCCCTACCCCAGAAGAGATCCCAGTGATCTATGAATCTAAATCCCTGCTCCCTGCACCACTCCCCCAGCCACACATTCAGATCCCCTATCTCACTGTTCCTGCCCTCACCAGCACGAGGTACAGGAAGCAATCCAGAGATTACCACCCTAGAAGCCCTGCTTTTCAGTCTTCTTCCTAAATCTCTAAACTCACGTTGCAGAACCTCCTTCCCCTTCTTCCCGATGTCGTTTGTGCCCATGTGCTCAACTACTGCTGGTTGTTCACCTTCCCTCTCAAGGATGTTCTGAAGTCGATCCGTGACATCTTCAACCCTGGCATCAGGGAAGCAACAGACCATCCTCGAGTCTCGCCTGCAGTCACAGAATCTCCTGTCGGCACCTCGGACAATGGAGTCACCCACCACTATGGCTCTGCCCGACGTGAGTCTCACCAGTCAAATGTCATCGCTAGGATTTGAGTCACCGACCAGTCTGCCGCTCGGACTGGAAGTGTCGTCTGCCCCGACAGCTCCCAAGAGAGTGTACCTGTTTTCATTAGGCGCACCCACCGGGGTCTCCTGCACTCCACGTTTACTCCTCTTTCTCATAATCGTCCACCTTCGCTCTTCCTGTAACCTTGACGTGACAACCTCACTGTAGGTCCTGTCCAGGAACCTCTTGTTCTCCCAGATAGCCCTGAGGTCATCCTGCTGCTTGTCCAGTTCCCCAACACGTTCATTCAGGAGCTACACCTGGACACAATTTCTGCAGGTGTAGTTTCTAGAAGCTCCCGCGGCGTCCCTGACTTCCCACATCCTGCAGGATACACATTGCACCAACTGGTAAGAAGTATAAGTAACACTAAGTCGTTTAACTTCATAAAAGGTACTTTATTAAGAATACATGCAGAGACCATGGCATTGGCATCGACAAGTTACGGCATCGTAGATCAAAACTGACGTCTTAGCTAATCGTGCACCACCAGATGGCATAGTGGAAACCCGGCATGGATTATGGATCGGGTTGGCAATAATAAAACCAGACATGGATCAAATCAGCAATAATGATTGATCTACATCCTCTTTAGGCTTTTGCCTCAGAAGAATTCTAAGCATGCAAAACATCATATATATATATATATATATATATATATATATATGTAAAAATTAACTACAAACTACAGCGGAGGATGTAATGTAAAGTATGAGAAAGTAATGTCCATTAGAGTCCAAAGATTGCATTTTGACATTATACTTGTATCTGGGATTCAGTTTACTGACCCGTCCCGCACGCGTCCGGTACGGCCACTCAGTGGCATTGTTTGCAGATAAAACTACTACTGATACAACCCTCGCGGGTCTGCCTGGACATCAGCTGCTGAGCCAGAAAACCAAGTGTGGAGTCACGCGTAATATTGCGGAGATTGAGGAGGTCTAGGCATATGTCAGATGGTCTCTGCTGGACTTTTCTTTGCACTGCGAACAGCGCGCTCAGCCAGCCCATTTGATTGTGGATATTCTGGACTGCTGGTGATTTGCTGAAAGCCATTGTTTTGCAAAGTCTTTAAACCGCTAGATCGTGAACTGTCCAGCATTGTCGGACATGAGAGTACGAGATGCCCCATGGACTGAGAAGTGTCTTCTAAGTTTCAGGATAACTGCTGCTGCAGAGGTTAAGTGGAGCAAATCGATTTCATACCATCCGGAGTAAGAGTCTACCTGGACCAGGTATTGATGACCGTGCCCGTCAAAAATGTCGGTAGCCACTAGGGACCAAGGTAGGTCAGGGACAGGGTGTAGCAAAAGCAGTTATTTTTGTTGGTGTGATGACATGCTGTTGCCTGCCATTTCTTCAGTGGGCAAAAATCACAAATTTCGATCAAGTGTAGCCTCCTTACCTCAGCCTCCTCGCCGAAGACTCTCAAACCAAAGACTCACACTCACCAAGGCACTTCACCTCAACAAGGCCGCCTCCAATAAGGCCGCTCCTCTACAGCTGCACTTCTTTATCTGTTACCTAATCAACTAATTTAGGGCTAATTTGTAAATTACTCGAACCTGGGCCTTTGCCGCTCTTTTTAAATCTTCTTTCCCTCTGACTGACCTACTTCCAGCCAATACTCGCTCTCGCTGCTTTTGGCTGCTGCTTCTCTCTCACCTTCACAAAATGTATGTAACATCGCTCCCCACTTGCATATGGTTCTTTCATAAGAAACAGGAAATATGGAAGGCAATACTAACCGGGTTGGACAATGGTCCAGCGTGCAGAGCTGCTACCTCACAGCTCCAATGACACGGATTCTATCCTGATCTTCAATGCTGTCTGTGTGAAGCTTGTATGTTCTTCCTGTGACTGCATACATTTCCTCTGGGTTATTTGGTTTCTTCCCACATGCCAAAAAAAAAAACAGGTTAGCAGGTCAATTGGGCACTATAAATTGCCCCAAATGTGTGGCCAAGTGGTAGAATCAGAGAGGAATTGATGAGCATGTGGGAAGAACAACGTGGCAAGAGTGTAAATGGTTAATGGACCTGATGGGCCTAAGGTCCTGTTTCCATACTGTATGACTCTACAAATATATTTCAATTTCCTGCACAAAAGTACTAGCAAAATTTGAATGGATAAGGCAATCTAAAGCATGGTTTCTGTCAATGTTGCAAGCCATGAAATAAATGTTTTTTACCTTATCCTTTAAGGGAGGTCCTAAAATTCCCCCAGCATGGCATCCATTAATTTTGTGAATACTTCCAAGATTTATTTCCACTGCTGCTCTGCCTAAACGATTTTCCATGTTACTCACTCTGCATGAAAAAAAATCTTCCTGATATTAAACCTGTTCATTTGTTTAATCTTCCTGTAATATTGAAACAATGCTGTAGATCTCTCTCATGTATCACTATAAATAAATTGCTGTATAGGGCCACTTTTTGTCTACCACACAAATTCCTTGCTTCTACAGTCTTTCCTTGCACTTTGTTGAGGCTCACAACTGTCCCCATACTGAAGACTTTACTGTTACTTGGTAGCTAGTATTTAAGATGTGAAGTATGGCCTAAGGAATACGTGAAAGTATGGCTTCCATCAATTGCATCCTTTTCAATATTCCATTTGATATGTTGAATAATGCACTGCAACAAATAAACATCTTGATTTTACTTTTTTTTTCATATCCTTTGATCATTTTCAACCATCATCTATAATTTTAACTGTTCAAAAATTGCGTATGCTGCCAATTAATTTTTTTCTGAAATACTTTCTATTAATTATCTAATATAATAGTAAGATTACCTGTTCGAAGTTTGATCTTTATTTTATGAGGAGTTACGATGAGGGATTACGTGAAGAAGCCCCGCCAGGCGCATGTTCGGCATACTTCAAAGCACCGGCGTGAAAAACACAGAACCAATAGCCCGAGTAAGATAGTAAGGCTCACAAAGATTAGAACTACCAGATAATCATTTATATTATGAGGGTTGGGAGCAGAGGGCACGTAATCCCTCATCGTAACTCCTCGTAAAATAAAGATCAAACTTTGAACAGGTAAGTTCTCGTTTAATCTTACTATATTACTTTGGAGTCACGTGAGTGACTACGTGAAGATTTTAAAGCTCTGTCATTTTCATGCCGTAGATCATTCCATTGAACGCACTGCTTCAGTTTACCCAGTAGTGAGTAAATAATATATATTGCTTGAAATTATGCTATAAATATTTATATATATATATTTTATTTTATATTTAATTAATTATATATATTTTTAAATTAATTTTTTTTTTAATAATAATAATAATACAAAAAATATTAACCCCTCTCTCCCGGGGGAAATAACAACAAATGTTATGCAACAAAGCAAACAATTTTGAACAGAACCCAACACAGCATGTGCAACTCTGGCACTGTAACAACAGGTTTATCATAAAACTAGGAAAGTTTCTTTTTTAGACCATCCTGCAGTCTCCAGAATTTGGTCGAGCGGTACGTCCTGCACCTTCACCGCGGACATTGATACTGCCCTTGTGGAGTGAGATTTATACACATCAGTGTCTACTCCAGTTAATCCAGAACCTGTTTATCCATCTAGAAATAGTTTGTACTGTCACTTTTATATGTTTCTTGTGGGTAATGAACATTGGTGTCTCACAATCTCAGAGACTTTTAATTCAATATATATTAATTCAGATGCTTAACCACATACAATGTTTAGTTGACATCGTATGTCTTAAAGATTACATTGGTTCCAGCCTTTCTTGGCTTGCTTTGCTTGCTTAGATCATTGACATAAAACGTTATTTTATCTACAGACAACTGTATACAATCTAACCACAACATTTGTAATGTTTGTACCCATTGTGCTGATATTAATGGTATGAACATAACCACTTTAAATATTAACTTCTGAAAAGACAGTGTCGTAATTGGAGTCCATTGCCGAAGCAATGTGAGAATTATACTGACATCCCAGATTTCTGAATATCTGGGTTTGGTAGGATTTTATTAAAATTTTCTCATAAATCGGGATATTAACAGATGATACCCGGTAGTTGTCGATTCTGAAATAGTCCTAAATAGGAGGACAAAACACTCCGAGCTCCATTCATGGTACTATAACTCAGGTGCAACATAACAAGGAACTAATGCTTGTTCCTTGTTATGAGAATGCTAACAAGAAGCTAATGCTCCTGGGTCTAACTCCCACGAGACAATTTAGACCACTGGAGATTTAATCCAGACACAACAGATCAACATTTGGTACACATACAGTCTGACAATCTTTTTGAAACTTTTTGAATTTTAACATTCATTCTGTATTGTCATTGCACTTTCGTGATCTGTTGTCTTACTACAATATTGTATTCTCCCACAGTTGTGGTATTGTCTACTCGTAATTGAATATGTAAGTTCTTTATTGTAGTACAACAGCTATCAAACACCCCCAATAACTCCAAATAATTCAACCATGTATTTGGAGAATTAATCGTCTTGGACAGTCCATCAATCACCACAACTGGTGTCGCTGTCCTAAGCTCCCCATCCGAGAGCACTCTCATCAGTCTGTAAAAACACTGAAGACTTCTGAACAAGCACATTTTTACTTCTAGTAACTCGTGCAACATTGAGAATCCATCATTGAATTCAGCTCAACCTTTAGTTGGTAACTGCATGGACCTAATCAATAACCTGCATGCTTTTAACTCTTATACTCTGGTCTTTGCAGACTTTGATCATGCAGAGGTCCCGATTTGACAGTATGAATGCTGCTATCACTTTACCAGTAACCGTAGCTACTTCTTGGATGGTGGGATAATGTTTTTTTACCAAGCCAAATACAGGCATTTGTAACATCCCCAACCTTAATTTGTTGATAAAGTTACTCACATATCAAGTATATTAAAGACAAACCCCAAATAATCAATTGTTTGGGATGCCTGTAACTTCCATGTTGTTTGGATGTGCAGAACCTTAGCCTTTCAATAGGCTTATGGTTGCTGAACTCAGTTCTTCACCTGTCTCCCATTTACAATTAACATATCCTCTAGATAAGTCATTACAATATGATTCAGGGCCCTCATTAGCACCAGTGCTGGTTTCAATAATTGCGTGAGCAATCTGAGGGCTGAATTTAACCCATTAGGTAATTCTTTCAGCTGACCCATCCAATTAATTGAAGTACCTGAATAATAAGGCATCTTTTTTAAGTCTAAAAAATAACCACATAGTAGCCTTGTGATAACAACTTCATTATAATGCTGAAGTGTACTTTTTTAAATGTTCATACTGAACTATGAATTTAAGTTTGTGAGTCCTAGAATGACTCTGCAACCCCCATACTTGTGTCTGGGATATATTATCTCTACCTGACGAGTTCCTGGCACATTCAAACACCAAGCTGATCAGATTTAATGCAGAATTAAAAAACAATTGTAATCTTACAACCAACCAGAGGTTGTTTCCCAGAGATTCCATGTTTGATGGAATGACGTTTCTGTACTTCCGTAAATGAACCAGAAGATCCCTTCTCTTAATATAGGGGTTCGTATTCATCAATCATGAATCTGGTTATAGCTTGCCCACATAATCCTGCATTTTATGGGTATAATGTTAGCCAATGACAATTTTCATCATACAATTGGGTTCGAATATGCTTTGCAGAGTAAAGCAAGCATGTCTTCAAAGTATTGGACATAATCGACCCATGTATGTCTTCCCCAAATGCAGTGATGCCAACTGAATATCAGCTAGAGGACATGCTGGAACACATTTCCTGTCCTCGCATCGTTACACTCATGAATGCCAATTACTGTTGGCACCCTGTGCGAGGCACAATAGACAGGTGTTTTATATATTTTTATATATTATTTACTGTTTCAGTCATAACAGTACCTTGGAGTAGGTGAGAACCCAAATAATGTTGGCCGCCAGGTTCATCCATAGCCTCACCAGTCCATTCCGATATAGCAAAACCTGGTGCTAAATCGGGAACACCCAGAATATTTCTATTGTGCTCTGGTGCATACACATAAGTAGGGACACCAGCTTCAGGGTCAGTTTCATCCTGCCCTGGTACTCCTGAGTCTTGCTCTAGGGAGACTTCATTCAGACCTATGCAAGGCACTGGTGAATGAGATTCTCATTCTTCATAGGCACCATTCTCATTGTATGGAAACTCATTCGGAGCCTGCCTTAGAATCTCATGGGTCTTTAAAACCCTTGACTGATTAGAGTTTTGAGCATTTTATCTTGCTCTAAGGACTTCATCCAGACCTATGCAAGGCACTGGTGAATGAGATTCTCATTCTTTATAGCCACTATACTTAGTGTATGGAAACTCCCATGGAGCCTGCCTTAGAATCTCATGGGTCTTTAAAATCCTTGACTGATTAGAGTTTTGAGCATTTTATCTTGCTCTAGTGACCTCATCCAGACCTAACCAAGGTACTGGAGAATCAGAATTCCATTTTCATAGGCACCATACTCAGCGTATGGAAACTCCTTTGGAGCTTGCCTTACAGGAAGACATACATGGGTCTTAGAACCCTTGACTAAGTCAAGTGTGGAGCATTTTCTCAATTTCCAGCCTTCCCCTCATTCTTGTCCTCCCTTGGAGGAGAGTTACTTTCATTACTGTTTTGTATTTGTGTATAAATCATATACGTTCAAAATTATAATTCTGAGAGGCACATTCTGCTTGCAGAATATTTGTATTAACCTCAGTATCGCACAGGATTATATACATTTCCATAAAGGAAAACTGCATCTGGTAACATATATACAGAGCAGACTTTAATTTACAATTGTGGGTATTTGAAGCCGCCATTTAGCGCAGCCGTTATCTTCAAACCCGATCTAAATAGCGGTAAATAGCGGGAACCGGCTTTTAAATCAGCCTTGTCTCCTGATCCAATCTAAATCGGAAACTGCGGTTTCAGCGCGTTCCATTCAATTACCGCAGTTTAAACATACTTATACTCTAGCTGGCTCCGTATTTTCAAGCCAGATTTACAGAGTTTTCTTTTTAAAAATTTCAAAATACATAAACACTCTAGCTGGCTCTGCAGACTTACAGAGTTTAAAAAACACTCGCAAGAAGTTCAACACTGACTTACCTGCGGGTTAAACTCACCGCTGGTGGGAGCTCCGCTCTCCACCCTGTCGGTACCACATGCGTCAACGTAATGCCAAACATGCGCCTGGTGGGCTTCTTCACGTAGTCACTCATGTGACTCCGAAGTAAAATCAGGGTGAAAGGTTAGTTAAATGACAATTGAATTGTGTAATTTTATGTGACATATACAAAAATTGCACAAATTGTGAAGTTGCACCAAACTTCAAAATATGAGAATTAATATGTTTGCAAGGTACTTCACAATATAATTTTACTCAACCTGTCCTTCACTCTAAATATAATGTATTTGTGCTCTCATAGATTGGTCAATTGCGTTTCCTATTGTATAAGGCGTCTCTGTCCCTTCCAGTCTATCATCGTATCTGGCATACAGCTGGTTTATGCACCAGGTCTAGCTGGACCACATCAAGATCCCCTATACAGTGCAAAAACAACCTACTCCCCTTGGGGAAAAAAAACACTGTTTTCTCCACAAACCTCCATCCTCTTAATCACCTATGCCTCGTATCTCGTGTCCTCACAGTCAGCAACAGAGCAATCTGTGAATGTCATTGAGCATGAACTCATCCTTCCAGCTATCCCTGCTTGAAAGTTCTTGCCTGAAAGTCACTTCCCCAAGACAATCTAAGAAAACGTCTGTGCAGCCTCGCTCTGCTCTGCTTCATTCCCGTTTACCCTTTATCTTTATCTTGTTCCTTTTTCATTGCATCACCCACCTTCCCTCAGCTCCTTGAAGGCAACAGCACTCAGAATTCAATTTGTGGCACACAAGCTATCTGACATTGTAATGTGCTCTGCAAGATATGTTATGTTTACTCTTTGTAATCAGCTTTAGAACTTTATAGATAAAATCATTTTTCCAGGCAAGAAAACAGTTGATGCTGAAAATTTGAAATCAAATTGGAAAATGATGGGCATATTCTCCAGGTTGGGCAGCATCTGTAAAGAGAGAAACATAATTAGAGTTTCTGGTGAAATGATATCAATCTGAAACATTAACTCTGTTTCTTTCTCCAGCTATCCTGCCTGACCTGCAAAGGATTTCGCTGAAGAGTTAATCTAGTTATCTTTGTTATTGCAATTTAAGATTACCTTCACTCAATAGCTCCATTAATAGCCAAGAATTATTTTGTTTACACTGCATGGCTGAATCTTGAATGTTCTTGCCTGAAAGAGGAGTTGACACACTTTGACCGGCATGTGTGCACTTAACTACTTGTCAAGCATTTAAATCTGAATATACCAACAACAGTATTTTCACTGCAAACATACTTAGATACATTTAATCAATTTCAAGGATAAGTAAACTTTAAACAAATCTAGTTTAACAATGCATTGGATATAACCTTAATTTAAAGTCAAGCAGGACTAATGTGAAATTCATTCTTTTAGGAATTGTGACTGGATTTTCAGTTCTAAATGTGCAATTCTTTAGCAATGATGTATATCAATATCAAATAGTTATGTACATACATTCCTAAATCATTTACTATCTTTATTCATCTCACATTTCTGAGTTCAGAAGAAACACGTTTTCTTCAATAAATACAGTTCTTAACGTCTCTGTTCTTTAATAAACTTTATTTGTTTAAGTTCCAGAATCCTTTTTGCTCCAAGGATTTAAGATTACAGAGGGTTCTAGCAACCTATTATAGTTTGTAACAAAATACCCCGAGGGTAATTCTCGTAACTTGGCCATTTCATCAATAAGAATGTCATGAGTGTTAATAATCCCATAATTAAATCTTTTATTTCACCTTTGCTAATGACACATACAAATATTACAATTCTTTTTTTTTAATACAAATTCATAACTATATTGATTTGTGTTTTCCATATTTATATTCACAATCAGATGGTACATTAAGAGGGAATTCTTCTTTCCAAAACTTTGACGTAAGGAATTTTGATATTTTAGAATATCAAAATTCATATCACATCAAGATCATTAAAATTCATAACATTGTACCAGTGTGACAGTTTCTTTGCAATATTACTACAAATATTTATGAAAATGTATAGTTTAACTCACCATGAAAGGTTGTTCATTATCTCCTCTGGCCTTTTCAATTTTAAGTTAGCAAAGTAACTATTTTTAAATGATTCTATTAACCTAGTAAATGTCATAATTAAATAGTGCAAGATGATCTGGAATGCATCCCCACATTGTCGTATATTTTCTTAGAACAAAGATTTTTTTTTAGTGAGCATTCTATTTAATGTAGAAACGTACAATGCCTATGTTCAGTTATTTATAATGCTATATATTTGAATAAAAAATATAACTGGTTATTTCACAGAGTTATTTAAGATACAATAAACAATGCACTGTTAACTTCAAACTAATTTCCATTTGTTTTTAATATTCCTTAAAATATGCATAGTTACTGAGAAACCACTGTCTCAAAACAAAAGGCATCTGCTGCCTGTCCCGCTGAGTTACTCCAGCATTTTGTGTCTACCTTCGATTTAAACCAATATCTGCAGTTCTTTCCAACACATTTTGTCTCAAAACAAAATATACACAGTAGAATGTATTGCATACATCCACAATTCTTTCCTATTTGGCCCATATTTGGTCTCTGTTCTATAACACTCTCAGGGCTTTAACATTTATTGTTTGAATGCTGCCCCGGATTACGTCCTAAAATGCATTATTTTGCACTTGTTGACAAATGACATTAAACGACATTCGGCCCTGTCCACTATTCCACCAATTTTGCATATTTATTATATTACCTGCATTCTCATCCAAATCGTTAATATATGACAGACCACATTGGACCCCTCACCGATCCCTGCGGCACACCACTGGACACAATACTGCAATCTGAAAAGCAACCCTCCACTACCACCCACTGGCTCCTTCTTTCAAGCCAAATTTGATTCCAATTTACGAGTAATCTCTCCTTCTGGACCAGTCAAGGAGGAATTTTATATTATCCATTTGGTTCATGGTGGGATGCAAGCCATGATCTGAACCAACAGATTGCAAAGAATGGCTGCGTTGTTACCTTGACACACTTTAATTCTCTCTTGCTGCAATGGTGCACCGCAGCTGCAACAAGCTTCATGCTCAAATGATATTGGGTATAAAGGTATTGAGTATAGAAGTTGAGATGTTATGTTAAATACAAGATGTCGGTGAGGGTGCATTTGGAGTATTGTGCTCAGTTTTGTGCCCCTTGCAATAGGAAGGATGTTATTAAGATGGCAAGAATGAAGAGATTTATGAGTATGTTGCCAGGACTTGAGGGTCTGATGAATTATAGGGAGAGGTTGGGCAGACTAGGACTTTATTCCTTGGAGCGTTGAAGGCTAAGGGGTGATCTTATAGAGATGTACAAGAATGGAGAGGGAAAATGCACAGAATCATTTATCTAGAGTAAGGGAATCAAGAACCAGGGGACGTAGATTGAATGTAAGAAGGGAATGATTTATTAAGAACCTGAAGGGCAACTTTTTCATACTGAAGTGGTGGGTATACGGAATGAAATGCCAGTGGAAATAGTTGAGAGAGGTATTATAGCAACATTTAGAAGACATTTGGGCAGATACATGGATAAGAATGGTCTAGTGGGATATGGACAAAACGTAGGCTATGGCACTAGTGTAGATGGGGCATCGTGGTCGGCATAGGCCAGTTGCGCTGATGGGCCTGCATCTGTATGGCTCTAAAAAGGACTCTAAAAGGAAACTGTTTAATCTACACCACTATCATCTGCAATGCACCAACACAACCTTTGACCATCTGAGAAAAGTTGTGTCTGAAGATAAAGATCATAAAGAACACAAAACTCATGATCTACCAGGCAGCAATGATCCTTGATTTTTCATTAGCTCTGCTTTGGAGACTAGATGTACATACAGCAAGCACTTCATAGTACTGGACTGTATATGGTCAGTTTCTCTCTGTGGCCACTTTTCCAGCATTGAGGCCCTCGTCACACTCAGTTGGCTATGACGAGCGCCAGACTCAATGTTGAGCTCTATTACAGGAATAGATTAGCAAATAGAAAAAAAGACATCGGGGATTTTCTCAAATCCTCCTTGGAAAAAGGTGCAGCATCACCAGTGACTCCTGAGAGTTTCTGGTTCACAACTCAACGTGGAGAAGCATCAGTCAAGATGACACTGGTGTCGGGTGTCCATGCTTGTGCTCCCAACATAGTCCTTAGGTAGTGAATGGAGTGCACCACCTCCTAAGCTAAACACTTGCTGCCACTTACCCTTGCAAAGGTCTTTCTGCCCTACCTGTTGCAAAATTTGCAGATCCCATATTGGTCGTTTTGGTCACTTCAAAGCCTACAGAATGACAGTGGAAGCAAATCATTCTAAACTCTGCCTAAAAAGAGGGGACAGTTACATTTAAGGGAACATTAGATAAATACATAAGGGGTACAGAAATATTAATTGTGTGGAGCAAATAACCTAATCGAAAGTTGAGCCAAATTACTAGTTTCTATGATGCAATATCCCAGTACTCATTGCTTTCCCAGTACTATTCCTATTCCTTTTCCTTTTCTCCAGAGAACGGATTTGCTGCCTGACCTGCTGAGTTACTCCAGCATTTTATGTCTATTGTATCTTTCATTATCAATGTAGTCTCCATATCAACAGTAAAACCAAATAAATATAAATGATTTCAAACTATTCATTTATATTAGCTGTGCCTGCACTTAAGGGGTACAGTTTCAAAATGAACACAATTTCTTTCCATTGAGTAGTCATAAAAAAGAAAAATAAATGAGCAATGCTTTACACTGACCTTTGGTGCTGTCAATGTGCCAGCTTCTGCTGTCAAAGTGTGAGGCGATCTCTTCTTCCATCAGACGGGCTCAAATCCAAGTCCAGCTGATGGCAGAACTGACTGGGACCATCATCAATTTTTGCTGCACGTAGAAATTGCTACATTTATGCCAATAGCAGTAAGAAATTTTTATACATGCAGTTGGCAATCCATTCGCAAAAGCAATATTGTAAATTAACACTGATAACTATATCATCAGTGCAGGATTAAAGAACTGCTGAAGCTGGTTAATGCAGAAAAAGACACAAAGTGCTGGTGTAGCTCAAAGGTAGGGTCTCTACAGAACATAGATAGGTGATGTTTCGAATTGAGAACCTCTTCAGGGGTGCGGGTAAGGGGGGGGGGGGAGAAAGCAGGAAAAGCGAAGAGGTAGAACAAAGGATGGCAGGTAATAGGTTGACACAGGCAAGGGGGATTTTTGACAGGCCGATAGTTGGAACAATGACTAAAGATAAGAATAGGTGTGAGGCATGTTAAAACAGTTGCAATTGTGAAGCCATGGGGAGGAAAGTAGCGAGGGTGAGGGGTGGAGTAGGTGGTTGTCCAGGTGGGCCCAGGGATGGATGGTGGGGGTGTTTGGCATTACCTAAAATTGAGGACTTCACCATTCATTCCATTGGGTTGTAAGCTACCCAAGCAGAAGATGAGATGTTATTCCACCAGTTTGCGTATGGCCTCAATCTGGCAATGGACGAGGCCTAGGACAAAAAGGTCGTTGTGGGAATTGGAGGGTTAGTTAAAATGATTAGTAACTATGAGATCCAGTAGGTCTTGCTTGGCTTGTCGATGTACAGGAAGCCACATCGGTAACAAGGGAAGTTAAAGAACAAAGATAGAGACATGTTAAAGCTGTGAATGCCATTGCAACTGTTGAAGTAATCCAGCCTTCTCCCACCCTCAAAAAGCCTGAAAACAAACTCATTCTCCTGCATACCTGAGCATGATAAATGGTCTCCACTACTCTTTCCAAAGATCTTCGTCCTTCGTGTGGCGTACACAGCCTAAAGTTGTTTGACAACTTGTTCTATTTGATCTTCCGTTTGTGCATGTCGGGTTGATTGCATTAGTCGAAACAGGGCGGACCACGTGAAGGTTGCAATCTTCCACCACTCTCCAAAGATGCTGCCTAATCTGTTGCGTTCTAAGATTTTTTAATTTTAATTTGGGATTTTGAGCATTGAATGAGCACAGCACCCAAAAGCAGCCTTCCATCTACCATGACCATACCCAGTTACACTAATCCCATTTTTGCCATATATTTTCATACCTTGCCTATTAAGTGTCTAGATACCTTACTTGTAGCAATTGTATCTGATTCCAAAACTTCCTCTGCGAGAAATAGATATCGACTGATTCTGTGTAAACAGCAAAACATTCCCCTCAAATCTCCTTCCTCTTACCTTAAACCCTATGGCCTCTTGTTTTTAACGTGGGAATAACAGGGCTGCCAACTCTCACGCATTTCGCCAAATTCCCACGCTCTCACGCTGATCACAAATTTGTCACGCTCTGCGCAGCTCTTGAAGACATTATACAAAAAAATTCCATTCGCAACAAATCTGACATTTGAAGCTGAAACAGTGCGATTCTTTAGAGACTACCCAGCAGAAGTGGCTAAGAAACAGGCCCTTTTTACAAAGACAAGACTGATCCTGAAAGGAATTCCGAACTTAAGATATCCTGCAAAAATGAGGATCACATACAAGGACTTAGAGCGTGTCTTTACTGATCCAGAAGAGGCATTTAAATATGCACAAGAGCTAACAAAGGACATTAAAGGATAAGTAAAATATCACGGTTATCAGGAGGTTTAATTGCTATATATATATTTGGAGAGGGGAAGCTGAGAAAATATGACTTTTTAAATAAATATAACTATAAATGTGGTCAATAAGATGGCCGAAAACTACACGTGGTGAAGTATAGACACCTTATCGACATTGGAATGCAAACTCAAGGACAGACTTTTTTGTACGAAAGATTTTTAAAAAAATGCAATTACGCAGCACAGAAAAACTAAATTAAATGTGGTTGAAAGTAATAACTTACTAATAAAAATATATTTATAATTATATACTAACACATAAATAACTGAACTAACTTATGTATACTAATCTAAAACGTACTAGTATAACCGAATAATGATTTCATTTTCTGAGGGGGGGGGTTTAAGTCGATAATGAACATGTAGATTTATGATTGCGAGTCAAATATATTGGAATATGATACTAATATACTAATAAACTAAAATATGCGTAATCAATTCGGGAAGACAAATTCCCAGTGATGTTCAAGATAAACTAACAAGGAACCAAGCTGGAGGGGAAGGTAATTAAACAGTTGGCAAGTAGCCAAGAGTGTAATTTTGGTTAACCCCTTCCAACTAGCAGTTTCTTACATAAATATACTGGGCTTTGCCTGCGAAGTTAAATACAGTAATTGTTAACAAATAGTAAATACTTGTCCAGTTGAAAATTTAAGTAGATCTACATGTTTGATGGTTTTCTCTAATATTACCCGGTTTTGAACTGTTTCTTTTTTACAATATTTGTTTAACGGAACGGAGCTCAATGTAATTTAACATCTACGGAAGGTTTCAAGATTTTTTTTCCCACCATTTGGTGTTTTTTTTCTTGCAGTATTTTTCTTTTTAAATACTGTATTATCACTATTTCTATGTTATTTAGCACTTTTTCTGATTTTTCTTTAAGGGCACTTTAACAAGGGATATACCAAACGGAGTCTAGTAGCTGTGAGTATCCACCCAACACCCAGAAGTTTGAGGTATTGTGTTGCACCATCTGACATAAAGGTACCAATGTAATTTACAATGCAAGACAACATGCAAAGTAAAATTAGAGGAATTATGTTTTGTAGCTGGAACATAAGGGGCGCTAATGAGCCAATTAAAATGGGTAAGATTCTTGCTCAATTAAAATCACTCAATGCTGATATAATTTTATACAGGAAACACACTTGAAACTCCAAGCTCAGACCAGGCTGAAAGCAAATTGGATCGGCCAAACATATCACTCCTCCTATCTCTCTTAATCTAGAGGTACCACAATTATAATTCGCAAAGGCATTACATTTAAACTAAAGAATACTATAGCAGATAAAGAGGGGAAGTATGTTATAGTTACTGGAGAGATGTACTCTACTCCACTCACTATGGTAAATATTTATGCTCCTAATTTTGATAATCCACAATTTTTTAATAAAATCCTGAATATAATCTCTGAGTTCAATTATCTAAATGTGATAATTGGGGGAGATTTCAATTGCGTTCTGGATCAATATTTGGATAAATCTGCACAACAAAAGAGACTTAATATAAAATCAAAATCTATAACACAAATATAACAGATGTATGGAGGATTGCAAAGCCAGCTGGAAGGGAGTATTATTTTAATTCAATAGTACATAAAACCTATACACACATTGATTATTTCCTAGTGGACACAAAATTAATTCCCTTTACAACTAATCCTAAATATCATAATAGTGTCATCTCTGATCACTCTCCGTTAACCTTTTTTCAAAAACTAGGAATGTTCAATAAAAAATCGTTTTGGAGGTTCAATCCCCAAATTTGAAACAACCCGGACAGTTGTATATAGTTAAAACAACAGATGGAACTTTTCTTTGAGACTAACGATACCCCAGACATCTCACCCTCCCTATTATGGGAATCTTTTAAGGCGTTTATCATAGGTTCTATTATTTCATACCAAGCTTTTCAAAATAAAAAGAATAGGATCGAACAATTGCAACTAGAAGAACAAATTAGACAACTGGACCTAGAAAATGTGAAAGAGCCAACTATAGATAAACACAACAATGACATTTAAACTAAACCGAATTCTATCTGCACGAGTCATCAGATTATTTCAAATTACAAAACAGGAAAATTTCGAATTCGGCGATAAGCCACATAAACTTCTGGCACGTCAGCTGAAAAAAGTGGAAAAGGATCATACTATTCTAAAAATCAAATCAGATAAAGGTGAATTGTTAATGCTGCCTAAAGACATTAATAAAAGATTTGCTCAATTCTATCAAAATGTATATACATCCAAAACAACAATAGACAACATTAAAATTATAAACTTTCTGGACAACTGCAATCTCCCAAAACTCAATCCGTTGGAACAAGAGGAACTAGCAGCACAGGTTTCAATTAAAGAAATAGAAAAGACAATAAATTAACTGAAGAATGGTAAAACACTGGGATCAGATGGATTCAGTAATGAATTTTATAAAATATTTTACGAGATAATCTCACCAAGTTTACACAAGCTTTATACATATGCATTTAAAGAACAGACACTACCAGAAATACTAGCGGAATCAACTATTACACTCATACCCAAAAAAGATAAAGACCTAGAAGATCCTGGTTAATACAGAGCTATTGCATTATTAAATACAGATCAGAAAATACTAGTGAAAACTCTGGCAAAAAGATTAAGCAAATACGTTAATAAATTAAAAAAAATGCGGATCAAGCAGGGTTTATACCCATGAGACATTCATTTAATAACCTGAGATGTCTTTTTAATATAATGTATTCACACAAAATTGAAGAAGAAGACATCAATTATTTCATTGGATGCAGAAAAAGCATTTGGCCAAGTAGAATGCGAATACCTCTTCAAAGTACTACAAAAATTTCAAATGGGAGAGAATTTTATTTCATGGATAAAATTACTATACGACAGGTCGACTGCTAGAATATTGACCAACCATATACTTTCTCCGAAATTTCACCTATACAGGGGCAATAGACAGGGTTGTGCATTATCACCACTGCTATTTGCTCTTGCAATAGAGCCCTTAGCGGAAAGTATAAGAACGCATCCAAATATTCACGGATATAATACTAAACATTCCAATAATAAAATATCATTATATGCAGAAGATGTATTACTATATATTACAAAATCGCAAGTCAGTATACCAAATACATTCAATCTAATAGAGGAATTTGATTCTTTCTCAGGATATAGAATAAACTGGAACAAAAGTAATATCATGGCGATAAAACCCCAAGAGTCGACACACCTTTTAAAATTCCTTTTTAGAATTGCTACAGAAAAATTTAAATACTTGGGTATCCAAGTAACCAGAAAATATAATTCTTTATTCATTGTAAACTTCCTGCCTTTAGTTACTAAATTAAATGCTTTGATTCAATTCTGGAAAACACTTCCGATGTCTCTAATAGGCAGAATAAATGCCATAAAAATGATTTTTCTCCCACAAATTCTCTACTTATTTCAAGCAATATATCTACCTAAATTTTCTTTTTAAACTTGACTCCAACATCACAAATTTCATTTGGGATTATAAATCACACAGAATTCATAGACGACATTTATGTAAACCCAAAGAGTTTGGTGGACTGGCACGCCCCAATTTCTTGTACTATTACTGGGCAGTGAATATTAAAAATGTAATTTACTGTTTGGACAATTCAGCCCAACAGGTAGAGTGGTTAATAATGGAGAGAGAGGATTGTTCGCCTTTTAACATAGGCGCGATCCTTCTCTCCCCAATAAAGTTGAAGAAAACAATATACAAGAAAAGTCAGATTATTCATAACACCTTACGAATTTGGAGGCAAGTAAAACTTACTCTTAAATTAAGAAATTTATCTCTTCTTTCTCCTATAGCTAATAATCCATCATTCAAACCATCTATTATAGATAAAATGTTTACTCACTGGGAAAGACTAGAAATCAAAAAGATTGGAGATTTGTACGAAATGGGAAACCTTTTATCATTTCAGAAATTACAATCCAAATACAATCTGAGAGGTAATCAATATATTAGATATCTTCAAATTCGAGTTTATTTGAAAAAATATACACACAAATATCAAACTCTGATGCCAGATATATTAGATGAAGGTATGAATAGAAACGCAGTCAAATAATTTAATATCATACTTGTATACTATCATTCTAAATATAGAAATTCCATCCTCAGATGCAATTCGAAGAGAGTGGGAACAGGAATTAAGTTTTAAAATTCCCAAAGACAGATGGGATAAATATCTTTTATATGTACATAACTGTTTGATTAATGTAAGACATATTCTAATCCAATTTAAAATATTACATAGGCTATATTACTCGAAAACTAAACTGAACAAAATGTTTCCAAATGTATCCCTTATCTGTGACGAATGTTTATCTCAAGAAGCAACTATAACACACTCCTTCGCCTCCTGCATAAAACTCCATAAATTTTGGAAATAAATTTTTGAAATCTTCACAAAATATATATTTTTTAAACTGGACCCCCCATACAGAATTGATTATTTTTGGAACAAAAATGCCTGCTCTGAGTTATCAATATTTCAAAGACGTTTCCTTAACTACGGCCTGATAATGGCAAAAAACATACTTAAATTTTGGAAAACATGCATCCACCCCAACGCTTAAAATGTGGATCACAAGCATGTCTGAGACGCTACATCTTGAAGATATGAGGCTTGTCTTAGCAGGAAAATCAGAACAATTTTTAAAGACATGGTCTCCTTTTATTGATTCATTACAAGTATAGTATGGTGCAACACAACTCAGAAAATAAACTGATTCACGAACTGGGTGATGGGTGTGGTGAGATATGAAGCAGGTATATCCACACATAAGGGTCCCTTTTTTTTTCTTTCTTTTTCTTTTCTCTTTTCTTTTCTTTTTTCATTATTTTTTTGGTTTTTGTCCTTATTTTTCTATAGGCTATCATTTGTTCACCCCGGACTGCACATCTGGCAGTCTAGTGGTTTACACATTACTACTTCCTTCACGCTTTCTTTTTCGCGTTCTATCTCTCTTGTTCTACCTCTTTCGTGTTAAATTTAAAATAGAAGTTGTACACAAAATGGATTTTGTCATATGCCACAGTTTATACTACTGTACATTGCTTCTAATAAATAAATAAATAGATAAATAAATAAATAAATAAATAGATAGATAGATAGATAGATAGATAGATAGATAGATAGATAGATAGATAGATAGATAGATAGATAGATAGATAGATAGATAGATAGATAGATAGATAGATAGATAGATAGATAAAAACATTGAAATCATACTTCTACAATGCACTAAAACATGAAATTTCAAAAAGTCCCTACCTCCCTCCCACACCCACCCCCCATTCGGTTGCTCCACTCCCTCGCTGGGTGCCCCGAAGGCCAGTGATCAGTGATCGCTCAGCCTCCCCACTATCAAAAACGCTCCATGGCCCTTGGTTCAGACAGAGAGCACTGCCAGATGTGAGCAGAGAACCGAGGCCAGTTGTCCATGATGTCTGGATCCCAGTGCTCAGCGCTTCGTGTTTCGGAGTTGGCTAATGTTATTGATTTGTAATTAGCCTGATTTGTAAGTAGTTGACAAAACCTTGATTTATTAATCCGGGATGTTCAGGGGGATGGGATAAGTGTAATATTAAAATGACATGCAAGGTGGCAGGCTGTCTGTCACAACATACAGCCCCGATAACCCATTCATTCCTTCAGTTAAATATTGGGAAGGTAGCACTATTGTCATTTGCCACTCAACTATTATATTTGTTTACCTCACTGATTATTTGTAACCCCCCCATCCAAATTCGTTTGACAGGTTGAATAGATATGTCCACAATCTCGTTGTTTTATTAATTGAACGTGTAGATGAATATCCTCAAGGAGTGTAATCAGATGGAAACTGATTCAGATGCTATGTTTAAGAGCTTGTTCAAAGAAGGGGCATATTTTAAAGGAGTGATAGAGATACTTGAAGGGGAATGTGTGAGGAGGTTTTTATTTGTCTTTAGTTTTAGCTTGAACCAGTACATCTGAAAATTCAAAGATTAATATAGTAATTGTGCTGATACTGACTCCAACCAACCACGTATGAATATCATCAATTCTGGAGGTTTTATTTTTCTGATGCCATTTAAACTTCACTTGGATTTCAATCACTTCAATGTAAAAGTAATTGGGAATGGGGAGCAGCGGAACAAAAATTTGCCCTCGGTACATATTAACTATAATATAATAATGTATGCATGTTGGTAGGTGCAATCAAAACAAAGATCTTTTTTATCATTGTTGTGTTATGAATACCACAGAAAATATTATGTACTCTCAAGACCACATTTAATAGAATAATATTGCTTAAATGTATAGTTATTGGACTTTGCATTTCGGAAAAGTCCCAGCTGAGAGGAAGACAGCAAAATATTGAAAATATTGTGGGTGAAAATGACTTCGGGAGAGTTTGTTAGGAAAATGAAGGAAATGGTAACAGAATTCTTATGCAGCTGAGTGAGTATAATTTTAGGGATGAAAAATTGTGTTCAACCAACTGATGACTTATTTGACAAAGTAACTAGCATGTTAGATAACAAGGAAGCCAATGGATGTAGCTAATTTTGTTATACAAAATTTGGTCTGTGAAGTGCCCCATAACAGATTACTGCATTAGATAAGCACCTGTGAACTTGAACAGGGGGTCAGATACGGGGCTTTATGTGTGGGCCAGATATATTGTCAGTGCAGAGGGGCTTGGAGCAAGGCCAAGTGTGCAACCAGAGTCAAGGTCTGGAATAGTACTAGATGTGCAGTCAAAGCTGGGACAACGGGAGTGTTTAGCACTAGGAACCAAAGCAGGTAAGCAGCTATGATCAGGGTAGAATAGGGTGCCAGGTGTAAAGCTGGACTCGAGGTCAGGAATGAGAGAAGGTATGCAACTGGAGTCAGGGTCAGGAGTAGTACCAGGGTGCAGTGAGACCCAGGTTGGTCAACATGGGCCAAGTGTTTGATTATAATCTGATTTCCATACATGAATATACTAAGATCATTCATGTGCTGCACCTGTTGATCAGAGCCTGGCTCTACTGTGGAATGTAATTAGGAATGTAATTTAGCCTAACCTTATTCATAGCTAATCCAATTTAAAACATAAATGTTGCATTCAAGTGTAAGTTAAAAGACTCACTACAGTATGCACCAGATTGCACAATTTCAAGCTGAAAAATGCAAAGGCTCCGTACCAATGGGAGGTGGGACACTCTCATAACCTCCCCCACCCCCCTGGTCGCTACGCTCCCTTGGGCTTAGTCTCTCGTAATTTCTCACACCAACTCTCACCCAATGTTGGCAGCCCTGGAATAAGATTTTGACTATCTATCCTACCTGTCTCTTATAATTTTACATACCCCTATCAGGTCACTCGCAGCCTTCTTCGCTGCAGGGAAAACAAGCCCAGCATATCCAATCTTTCATCCCTACTAAAGTTCCCATGTGAACCTCCGCTGTACTTTCTTCAGTGCAATCCTATTATTCCTACAGTGTGGCTGAACTGCACATGATACTCCCAAGTATGATCTAACCAGTGTTTTGTAAAGTTGCAACATAACAACCCAACTCCAGCCTTATTTCTCCAAACTAACTTTTATATTTTATGCCGCAACCTATGAAGGCCTTCATCACCACCCTATCTATCCATGATGCCACTTTCAGGGAACTACAGACTTAAACCACAAGGACTGAACAATCCTTTGCATCCTACCATTTAATGCAGAATATATGCAATTTTGTTTTTTTTTCATTCAAGGACTTTGTTTAGAGCCATTCCTATTAACATCTTGAGGTGCATTATTTACATATTTTTTCTGGTTCACTATCTACACTCTTATTGTGGATTGTGGTCAGCTTTCGGAAGGTATCTGTTTTAACGGATTATTAATTGATTGGAATGTCTTACATGAGTCACTCTCAAGAGTGATATAAAAAATGACTGCACATAAAGAAAGCAACCAGCTAAGCAGCATATCAATGGACAGTTACCATTTCAACTACATTTCCCTTTTACAATATCAATAATCTTCCAATTTCTCATAATCTTCAAGGGATTTAAAGCAGAGATAGAGGGAAACAATCTGCTGGAGAAAATCAGCAGGTTGAGCAGCATCTGTGGGCAGAAAGTATATTTCATAGAAATATAAATAAAAAATTATAAATGAGTCGCATGTCGTGAGTAATATGACAGTCAGTCGGCTTTAAAAAAATCTTAAACCACACATGCGCAGATTGATCTCCTCTCCGTAAAATTGAAAATAAATAAAGCAACAGTTCAATTTGCCCAAGGCTTTCAAGTCTCCTTCATTCTGAATTACTGAATGGGTGGGGGGTGGATGGTGATGGCAAGTAGAAAGATGGTGGGAAAAACAGGAGCAAACCGGGACAAGTTGAATCAGTTGTGATCTTATTGAATGACTATACTAGTTCAAGGGACCAATTGGAGGGAGAGTTCCTTTCGCAACATGTGGGGAGTCTAGCCAGGGGTAAAGTAGCGGGGAGGGCAGGAGCATTGAGAAGGAGGGGGTCGGGGTTCACGCCAGTAACCCACTCACTCACCGCTGCCACGGCGCTCCGGGCGCGGAGCCACCGCATTGTGACCGGGGAGAGAAGCAGCTCCCGTGGCTACGAACGGCTGCCATCACCAGACAGCAGAACCGACTGCCATCTTAGTGCCTACTGCCGGCACGGTCACCTCTGGCAGTGCTCTCCGTCTGAACAGTGAGGGGATCAAGAGCAAAGATCATAGAGCGGAGTGGGTCAGCAGGAGATGGATAACATCACAGCGGGCGGTGGAGCTTACTCCTGTGTCAGCGTGAACAAGGGATCAATTGAGGTTACTCGCACTGACATATGGAGTAAGCTGCACCGCCCCCTGTCCTGTTATCGATCGCCCGCTGACCCGCTCTTGAGCTGAATGCTGGCATGATCCCCGACCATCTCCTTCTCAACGTTCCTGCCCTCCCTGCAACTTTACCCCATGACAGACTACCCACACGCTGTGAAAGGAACTCTCCCCCCCCCCACCCCCCCCACCACCCCCCCCCCCCCCCCCCCCCCACCACCAGCAGCGCTGTCCTTTTACAGCCACTTCCATCCGCTGCTAACAATGAGGGATAGACTTGGCTAATAAGGAATAGACCTGGCTATCCCTCAGTACAGCAACATCGTTCTTGATGTTGCTGTTCAGGGGGATAACAAAGTTTATCCTTCTTGGCTAACAACCTAACCTTCGGCCTCCAAGATGCAGGTACATTTTCTAGCAATGTTACAAAATTTTAAAAATCAAGTCTGCAATTTATCCCATCAGATAAAGCATAAAGGGAAGTTTAATTTGACACCTAATTCACTTTCATATCATATCATATCATCATATCATATATCATATCATATATATATATTAAAACTGTGTGGCCGACTGCCGACAACCGTCTGCCGCGTCTCCGCCCTTTGATGTCGCGCTCCGCCGAAACAGGACCCTCGGATGCCGCCGTTTTTCCCACCGGCCCAGACGTTACGCTCGCGCTTTCCCGACGGCACTCCCCGTCACGTTTGGACGTCGTTACGTACTCCGCTTTTAATAAAATCTGTCGTTCCCCCCCCCCCCTTTTCGAAAATCAAACTGCTCTCACCCATAGAATGTTGGTAAACATTCTATCGTGCCATGTCACAATGCCCAAGGCTCACAGATGGCCAATCGGAACGGATCTCATTTACATCTGCCCCAGCCCCAGCCCCCCAGCCTCCTGATGTTCTAGCTCATTCCATTGTGTGATGTCACAATGCCATCCCTCACAAATGGCCAATCGGAATGGATCTCACTTACATCTACCTTGGCCCCAGCCCCAGCCCCTCCCCCCAGCAGCTTGTGTCGACATGTGACTGGGGGGGACATTGCCGGCTCGCGTTGCCTTGGAAACCTTTTCAAGAACATTCTTCCCCAGCGGTCATTCGGACTTCGTTTCTCGACAGTGATCGATCTAAACGCTAGATTTCTGTCGTTATTTCATTTTTCATTTGGCACTTTTGTTTTGGAAATCTTATTATCGATTTACACTTTTTTCAAAAGGTAAACATAGATGATGTTTTCAATATTTATTTATATTTGAATAATTCTTTTTATTAAGTACTCCGTTATTTGCTCTGCCAAATTAACACACATTTTCCCGTTTTTTTAATATTCTCTCTTTATTCAAAGGACTCCATTACTCCACTTTGAAGAGATTGCTTTTTTCTTTGCCGATTTCCACAGCCGTGTTTATCAAATGTTATCTTTAGACAAGTGTTAATTTTATTTCATTTTCTGATTTTCATTGCGTATCTATACTTTACATAATTTTTAAAAAATGCTTAAAAAAACCCAATTAAAAATCCGTTTTTAAAAATTCTCTATTCTATCCCTCTTCCACCACTCCCCCTTCCCCCTCTCTCTCTCCCACTTCCACCACTCTTTCCTACACCTCTCACCCTCCCTCCCCATTTCCACTTCTCTCTCCCCATCCCCCACCTTTCCCCATCTCCCTCCCCCACCCCTCTCTCCCCCTCCCTTCCCTCCCCCCCCCACTCTTCCCCCTCTCTGAGCTTTACCCCTCCCTCCTCACTCTTCCCCCTCCCCCTACCAATCTCCCCATCCCTGCACACTCTTCCCTCTCTCTCCCCTCCCCCTCCCACTCCCTCCACACACTTCCCCCTCTCTCCCCTTCCCCTCCCACCTCTCCCTGAACCCTCTCACACCTTCCCCCACCCCCTTTCCTCCTCCCTCTCCCCCTCTCCATCTCCCTCTCTCCTTACCGCTCCCACCCCTTCTCTCTCCCACCCCTCTTCATCCCCATCTCCCCCCACCCCTTCCCATCGCTTTTGCACCATTCCCTGCTACCCCTCTTCCCCTCACTCACCATTCTTCCCCTCTTCTTCCCCTCCCCACCTCTCCCCCCTCTCCTTTTCCTCTCTTTCCCTCTCCTCTCTCACCCCCCTCTCTCCACACCTCTCTCCCTCTCCTTTCACTCTCTCTCCCTCCCCCTCCACTCTCTCTTCACCTCTCCCCTACCCGTTTCTCCCCCTCTCCTCTCCCCTCCACCTCCCTTTCCTCCCCTCTTCTCTATAACCCCTCTCCTCTCACCTTCCCCTCTCCTCTCCCCTCCCCTTCCCCTTTCTAACCCCCTCACCCACCCTCAGGGACATGCTGCCCCATCCCCCCCCCGCACATGTAACTAGGGGGACACTGCACCACTTCCCCCACACATGTGACTAGGGGGACACTGTACCGCTCCCCCCTCACGTGACTAGGGGGACACTGTTCCTCATCCCCCACACATGTGACTAGGGGGACCTGTACCACTTCCCCCACACATGTGACTAGGGGGGCACTGTACCACCTAATATCCCCCACACATGTGACTAGGGGGACTCTGTACCTCATCCCCCACACTTGTAACTAGGGGGACACTGTACCACTTCCCCCGCACATGTGACTAGGGGAACACTGTACCACTTCCCCCACACATGTGACTAGGGGGACTCTGTACCACTTCCCCCACACATGTGATTAGAAGGACACTGTACCTCATCCCCCACACATGTGACTAGGGGGACACTGTACCTCATCCCCCACACATGTGACTAGGGAGACACTGTACCACTTCCCCCACACATGTGACTAGGGGGACTCTGTACCACTTCCCCACACATGTGACTAGAGGGACATTGCACAACTTCCCCCACACATGTGACTAAGGGGACACTGTACCTCATCCCCCACACATGTGATTAGGGGGACACTGTACCATCTAATATCCCCCACACATGTGACTAGGGGGACACTGTACCACTTCCCCTACCCCTCTCCCCCCTCCCTCCCCACTCTTCCACTTCTCTCTCCCTCCCCCACCCTCTCTCTCCCCTCCCTCCCTATCTCCCCACCCCTTTCCCCTACTCCTCTCTCCCTCTTCCACCATTCCCCCTCCCCCTCCCTCTCTCCCACTTCCACCACTCTCCCCTACACCTTTCACCCTCCCTCCCCACTTCCACTTCTCTCTCCCCCATTCCCCATCTTTCCCCCTCCCTCCCCACCCCTCTCTCCCCCCTCCCTCCCCCCCTCCCCACTCTTCCCCCTCTCTCCGCTTTCCCCCTCCCTCCTCACTCTTTCCCCTCCCCCTACCACTCTCCCCCTCCCTCCACTCTTCCCTCTCTCTCCCCTACCCCCCTCCACACTCCCCCCTCTCCCCTTCCCCTCCCACCCCTCTCTCAACCCCTCCCTGAACCCTCTCACACCTTCCCCCACCCCCTCTCCTCCTCCCTCTCCCCTTCTCCATCTCCCTCTCTCCTCACCACTCCCACCCCCTCTCTCCCCCACCCTCTTCATCCCCATCTCCCCCCCACCCCTTCCCCTCGCTCTTGCACCACTCCCTGCTACCCCTCTTCCCCTCACTCCCCACTCTTCCCCTCTCCCTCCCCTCCCCACCTCTCCCCCTCTCCTTTCTCTCTCTCTCCCCTCTTCTCTCACCCCCTCTCTCTCCCTCTCCTTTCTCTCTCATTCCCTCCCCCTCCACTCTCTCTCCACCTCTCCCCTACCCCTCTTTCTCCCCCTCTCCTCTCCCCTCCACCTCCTTTTCCTCTCCTCTTCCCCATAACCCCTCTCCTCTCACCTTCCCCTCTCCTCTCCCTTACCCCACCCCTCTCTACCCCCCTCACCCACCCTCAGGGACATGCTGCCCCGCCCTCCCTCCCCTGCAACCGCACATTGGGGGAACAGACCCAACGGGTCTCCACTTGGTCTAGTCTTCAGTATTAACAAAGTTATGGCCATTTTCATACTTGGAAATTAGCATCTTGTTCCCAATTGCTTTTCCATTGACTTAACACAAAAGCTGTGATCAAGGACAGTCAAAAGCCCATAACTTTCTTAAAAATTAAGAGAACTGAATTACATTTTCAGATATTATGGATCGAAGCATTCTGAAACAAATATAAAACATCTTACTTGGATGACCTGATTGTAGCTAATTACAAAATTAACTGTTGTGACGGAAATAGTAATAAACCCCCAGACTGCCTTGAAAATTCAAAAATGTGTTATTCTCAAGATCAGAACTTTAATATTATTGTATTATATGCTGTAAGTCCATAACAGATAGGTAAATAAATTACAATTTCTAGCAATAGACCTGGTCTTTATGGAGAAGATCAGTTGCTAGCTGGTACATTGGCATATCATAACCAGTAGCATCATCATACTCCTCAGATTGTAACCAATAAACAACTCTGTACACTTTTTTTTCCCTCAACTTTTCAATTTTGGCATTGTAAACTACAAGCTTTTGCTCTTCAAACCACGCATGACATGCCTTTCTGCCCACTACTTTCCCATTATGAATGTCCTGTAGATTCCATTTCTTAAGGAAAGGATATATTTTTTAAATAGCCTAAATATCCAAATGACAAACTAATCCCATTCACAAGAATTCACAATATAACATGATTTTTAAATCTCACTGTCATGAATTTATATGCCAGATGGAAGGAATTTAATGTTTAATTCCAATAAATTAATCTAGAAACATCCACTCAATATAATCAAAATCTCTGTAGAACCTGCAATGGGGTGTTACATATATATTGCAATCTGTGATGGAAATGGGTTTTAGGAACTAGGGATACGCTGAGGTCCATGAGGCTGAGGTTGGGCAGGAAGGGTGTGGGGGAGGGGAGGGTGGATAGATGCTATAAGCCCCCCATGAGAAATTTTATTTAACTCTGAAATTGAAGATAGACAAAAGCTGGAGTAACTCAGCAGGACAGGCAGCACTGCGACTCTGGAGAGAAGACCCTTCTTCAGGCTGAACTGAACTCTCGTCGGTGAGAGCACTTGTGATTGTCTAAAGAAGGGTCTCGACCAGCAATGCAACCCTCTCCCCAGAGCCTCTGTTAAACCTGCAATGTGGTGTTCCATATATATTGCAATCAGTGATGGAAATGGGTTTTAGGAACTAGGGGTACGCTGAGGTCCATGAGACTGAGGTTGGGAAGGGGGGGGGGGGGGGGGGGGTGGGGGGTAGACGCTGTAAGCCCCCCATGAGAAATTTTATCTAACTCTGAGAGTACTTGTGATTGTCTGAAGAAGTGTCTCGACCAGAAACGCAACCCTCTCCCCAGAGCCCCTGCCCGTCCCGCTGAGCCGCCACAGACAGAGAGTTGAAGGCAGACACAGGGGGGTCCACCTTCAACTTCAGAGCCAAACAAAAAACACAGAGTGCTGGAGGAACTCAGCGGGCAAGGCAGCACCAGCGGAGGGAACATATCGCTTATCAGGAGCTGCCATGGGAAGGACTCTTCCAACCCATCCCCCCCCCCCCCCCCCCCCCCAACATAAAGGAACCGCAGATGCAGCCGTCACCGCAAAATGTCTAAGAAGGAACTGCAGATGCTGGAAAATCGAAGGTAGACAAAAATGCTGGAGAAACTCAGCAGGTGAGGCAGCATCTATGGAGCGAAGGAAATAGCCAACATTTCAGGCCGGGTCTGAAGAAGGGCTTTGACCCGAAACGTTGCCTATTTCCTTCGCTCCATAGATGCTGCCTCACCCGCTGAGTTTCTCCAGCATTTTTGTCTACCGCAACACATCAATGATTCCGGGAATGCCGAGAGAACTAGAGAGAGACGAGATGGGGATCGGGGGGGGGGGGGAGGAGAGAGAGAGAGAGAGAGAGAGAGACACTCTGTAAATTGAATGACTAACCTGCTGCACACCAAGAAGTTCACCAAGAAGAAGCCCTCAATCATGATGGTGAGTTTTAAGAAAGTCTCAATGTGCAATCAATTTTGTTTTGAACAAGTATTAATGACGCCGCGTGAATTGTATTCAAAGTAGGGCAGCGTCATTAAGACTTGTTCAAAACATAATTACATTTACTGAGGAATGTGGATCGATGCATTGATGACACGTTGTTTATTTGTTTATTTATTTATTTAATTCTTTATTTCGAACAGAATAAAAGAATAAAAAGCAAGTGTGAAACAGCATACAAAAAACAAAACAAGAATATTTATAAAGTGTCATAAACAGTATCTATAAATAAATGAAATCTTATGTGTCCGAAAAGGACCAGGAAGAAGCCAAAGTTTATTAATTCCCACCCCTTGTTCAACTGCTTATAATTATCTTATACAAATTTAGCAGCTTTATGTACACCAAATTATTTACCTTTATACACTAATCAAATATTTACAAAGCCATACAAAAAAAAGAGAGAAATAAAAAAAGAAAAGAAAAAACCCTCATATACTATACAGTATCTCTTAGTCATATATACAACCCATCACCCTTAATCACTCTTCCCAATACAATCAGTATAACAAATATCCCACTCACAATCACCTATCCTCATCCCAATATCCTTTAAAAAAAGTGTTTTTGTACATCTTTTTAAACTGAATTATGGTTGTGCTAAGTTTTATCTCCTGTTCCAGACCATTCCACAAATGCAGCCCACAGATTGCTATGCACATACTTTTAAGAGTTGAGTTTTTTTAAATTATGTTCCCCTCTCAAATTATATCCACCCTGTCTTTCCATAAGCAGTTTTTGTATATTTCCTGGAAGTAAATTATTTCTTGCTTTGTACATGATTTGCGCAGTCATAAATTTAACCAGATCGGTGAACTTCAGTGTATGTGACTTTAAGAATGATAAATTGGTATGTTCAAGATATCCAACGTTATTGATAATTCTTATTGCTCTTTTTTGTAATGTACATAATGGCTGTAGGCTGGTTTTGTAGGTGTTACCCCATATCTCCACACGGTAACTCAGATATGGCAATAAGAGTCCATTATACGGAATATGTAATGATTTGTGGTCCAAAATGTGTCTTGATGTTCCCAATATTGCTATAGACTTTGCCAGTTTTGCTTTGACGTGGTTTATATGTGGTTTCCAGCTGATTTTGTGGTCTAAGATCTCACCAAGAAATTTATTTTCATATACTCTTTCTATACTTATGTTATCTATTTTCAATTGTAGTTGAGGGGTTGTTTTATGTTTTCCAAATAGCATAATCTTTGTTTTGCTTAAATTTAGAGACAATTTGTTGAAATACTTGTCCAACGACTTGTTAACTACTGGCTGTTAACAAGTGCTACAGTAGTAGTTAACAAATCGTTTGTACTTGATCGCCGTGCAGTGGTTGTTATCCATGTTCGTTTTGTAAAAAAATCTGTATGGCAAATGTTTTTTTTTAATCTTTATTTAACACAGCAAATTTGTATTTCCGTACGAAATACGGAAAATTAATGCGGGGCCTTCCTTAGGCGCGGGGCCCAATTGGGAGAAATCGATCCAATCGGCTTAAGGCCGGCCCTGAAAGTAATGGTCGACGTTTTGGGTCAAAGCCCAAAATCATGACTGAGAATGGAGATAGAGAGCGGGAACGGTGAGACCAGCTGGGCATGGTGGGGGGAAATGGAGTTGGGCTACAGCAACAGCTAAGGGCATTAAATAGGGGCATTAGGCGTAAATTATGTAAGAGCCTCTGTGCCTATGATGATGCTGCAAACAAGGTTTTCGCTTCACCTGTACGTCACCATACTTGTTCTACAATAAACACTGGACTTGAGGATAAACGAGATAGAAAATGCTGGAGTAACTCTGTGGGTCAGGCATTATGTCTGGAAAAGTCAGATGGGCCACATTTCAGGTCAGGACCTTTTTGAAGTTGGTCTGTTGCACCAGATTCCAGCATCTGCACTCTCATGTTTCAGCAATTCAGAATAACTTTTGTTTTATGCATAGAACGTATAGATTTAGATGATTCAAGCTCAAGCTCTGAGCAATTTAGGATAATGAAAATGTATTCACTTGACCTTTGACCATCTCTCCTCCAAAGAGCTAAAGCTGGTCAGTCCTTCAGTGCATTCAAGTATACAATTGAAATAGCGAAAGGATTTGAGTATAGGAGCAGGGAGGGTCTACTGCAGTTGTACAGGGTTTTGGTGAGACAACACCTGGAGTATTGCGTACAGTTTTGGTCTCCAAATCTGAGGAAAGACATTCTTGCCATAGAGGGGGTTCAGAGAAGGTTCACCAGACTGATTCCTGGGATGTCGGGACTTTCATATGAAGAAAGACGGGATAGACTCGGCTTGTACTCACTGGAATTTAGAAGATTGAGGGGGGATATTATAGAAACTTACAAAATTCTTAAGGGGTTGGACAAGCTAGATGCAGGAAGATTGTTCCCGATGTTGGGGGAGTCCAGAACAAGGGGTCACAGTCTAAGGATAAGGGGGAATTCCATTAGGACCGAGATGAGGAAAACATTCTTTACACAGAGAGTGGTGAGTCTCTGGAATTCTCTGCCACAGAAGATTGTTGAGGCCAGTTCATTGGCTATATTCAAGAGGGAGTTGGATGTGGCTCTTGTGGCTAAAGGGATCAGGGGGTATGGAGAGAAGGCAGGTACGGGATACTGAGTTGGATGATCAGCCATGATCATATTGAATGGCGGTGCAGGCTCGAAGGGCCGAATGGCCTACTCCTGCATTTCTATGTTTCTATGAAATACATTTGTAAAGAAAACAAATGAAAATGAGGAGAGTGTTTAAAGATACGAAGCAGGTACATCCCTTTTATTTTATTTTATTTATATTTTCTTTTTTGTTCTTTTTCTCTTTCTCGTGCTTTACATTTTTATGGGCTCTCTCTTTCTACTTAGTATCACTACCTTATCTAACTTTCTCTCTCTCTCTTTTTCTTGCTTCTGTTACTTTTCTATTATAAAATTTAAAAACAAGAAGTTGTACATGAAATGTATTATGTTATGCTTGGTTTATACTACTGTACACTACTTCTAATAAAAATGTTTTTAAAAAAAGAGAAAAAAAATAAAATGAGAGGAATTCCAGGTTCTGATGAAAGAGCATCAGCATTGTGATATTAATTCTATTCACTATACAAATGCATCTTCATTTGCTGAGGATTGAGGAGGAATTTATTTGGCTACAGGGTGGTGATTCTTGATGAATACATTGCAACTGGAGGCATTGGAGGCCATATTTGAGTATTTTTAAAGCAGAGATTGATAGGTTTTTGATTAATAAGGGTGTCAAAGGTTACGGGGAGAATGCAGAATGGTATTTAGAGGTAGAACAGACTCGGGACGAATGGCCCAATTTCTGTTATTTCTTATGATCTTATTGCACGTTCTACAAATTCAGCAGCTTCACTTCCTGAGAATTACTCTCTATAAATGCAGCTTCACTTGTATCAAGTCAAGCCACATTTATTTATATAGCACATTTAAAAAACAACTCTTGTTGGCCAAAGTGCTTTATATTTGTTTTAAGAATAGTATAAACAAACAAACTACACATACATATACATATAGCCCTCGCTCAGAGGACGAGCCTCTGTATGATTGGAGACAGAGTTCTGGAGTAACAACGGGTCAGGCAGCATCTTAAGAGAACATGGATAGGCGACGTGTGCAGGAAGGAACCCAGCTGAAGAATCCCAACTCCAAACGTCGGCTTTCCATGTTCTCCTGGATTATTGCCTGACTTGATGAGCTACTTTGGTACTTTGTGCCATCTTTTGTAAATAAGCATTTGTAGTTCCATGTTTCAGCATTTCACTTGCTCACTCCATTAGTGCAGCTTCATTTGCTGAGTATTGCTCACTCTACAAATGTAGGTTCACTTGCTGGGTATGACATTCCTTGGGGAGATGGAGGGGGGCGGGGCGTCCGGGCGCTGCAGCCCCGGATACACACACGTGGCAAGCGTGTAACTCCGCCCCGCTTCCCCGCTCGCCAATCACCCGCCGGGGGAGGGGAGGGGATGGGGGCGGGGTGCCGGGCGTGGTCACGTGGATTCCGCCTCCGCGAGTGACGCGGGGCTGAGCTGCCGGCGGAGCAATAACGGTCGCGGCTCGCGGGGAGCTGCAGACGGCAGAGGGGCAACAGGCGGTAAGCGGCCGGGTGGGGGCGATGACGGTGGCTATCTTCTGCAGCGTCGACCAAAGTTCGCTCGATGATTTTTAGCGTCGACAACGTCTGTCGCTGCACTTTGCTCCAGCGGTCAGCGACCCAACGAAGCGGGTTTGGGCGCTCGAGCATTGCGGGACGTATAAGTACGACCCCCCCGCGGGTGAGAGGGGTGTGTGCGCGTTGGGCTGTGCCGTGTGTGTATTGGGCTGTGCCGTGTGTGTGTGTGTTGATCGCTGTGTTATGTGCGCAGGGGGCGCCGGGCTCCCTGTGGCGTCGGGGTGGCATGTGACGTAGGGAATTCCCTGACCGACGCTCCCCTCTCCCAATCGGCGCTGTCGGCGTCGTAAACAATGGGGCAGGAGAGCCAATGGGAGAGGGTGTGGGCGGGCGGACGTACCGGGGAGGCGGGGCAACTGATGACAGCTCATTGCAGCGCAGGCGCACGAGTGCGGCGGACTGTTGAGCATCAGCTCTGAGTTGTGGCAGTAACTACACAGGCAAGTATCACTGTGGCAAAGGGACTGCAGAGCATTGCACATGCAGGGAACCAACCAGCGTTCAAGGGTTTAAAGTCAGTTTATTGTCACAAGTACCAATTAAGGTACAACAGGGCTGCCAACATTGGGTGAGAGTTGAGAGTGAGAAATTGCGAGGGGGCGCAGTAGCAGGGGGGGGGAGGTGTTTTTGGTAGGGAGCCTTTGCATTTTTCAGCTTGAAATTGTGCAACATTTATGCTTCAAATTGGATTAGGTATGGATAAGGTTAGGCTAAATTATATTCCTAACTACATTCCACAGTAGAGCCAGGCTGATCAACAGGTGCAGCACATGAATGACCTTAGTATATTCATGTATGGAAATCAGATTATAATTCATGCTGTTATGCATATATATATATAGCAGGCACGTGCCGTCAGGGTAGGCAAGGTAGGCACTGCCTACCCTAACTAAAATTATGAAATGGGAATTATTAAATATAAATAGTAAAGGCATGGGAGAATTATGCCTATGTAAGAGACTGATCTCTTAGGTAGGCATAATTCCCTGTGCCTTTCACCCGCAGCGCTTGTGACACGGGAAGCTCTGTGCAACCCACGTGCCGTCAGCGCTGCCTGAAGCCGTCAATTTTAATCGGGGCTGAAGGCAGCAGAAATCCTGCCTTTGTAGCACTGCGCATGCGCATCAGTCTACTGCGCATGCGCAGCGCAAGTTTATTGGCGGGGTTTTCAACCATGGTTTGTCGTGTCCTAATGATATGGTAAGTACATTTTGTGATTTATTTTTTTTAATACCGTATTTGCCGGGGTGTGGGGGGGTGTGGGAGTCGGAGTGGGGAGAGAGCTCCTTTCACAGCGTTTGGGGAGTCTGGCCCGGGGTAACGTTGCGGGGAGGGCACAAATGTTATGAATGAGGGGTCGGGGGCATCCACTTGCGACGTTCTTTGCAAGGGGGCATGAAATGACACTGCTCTGAGGCCGGGTGGGGGGGGGGGAGAGAGAGAAGTAGCTCGAGCGGCCGCCGGGCCGGACAGCGGAACCAGCCGCCACCTTAGCTCCAGAACCACCCGCCCACCTCTGGCAGCTCTCCATCTAAAAACCTCTCTCCTGCCGCTCGCTGGCCTCACTCATGTCCTTAAATTCCGACAGCGCGATTGAGGTTACTCGGCTGTGGGAATTTAAGGATTTGCAGGAAGTCGCTGACATGAGTGAAGTCGGCGAATGGCAGGTGACAGGTGTTCAGACGGAGAGCACTGCCAAAGGTGAGCGGGCCGGCAGAAGGCGCTGAAGTGGTGGCCAGTTCAGCTGTCGGGTCCCGGTGGCCGCTCCCCGAGCTGCTTCTATCCCCAGCTACAGTCCGTGGCTTCGCACCCGGAGAGCTGCGGCAGCGGTGAGGGAGTGAAGATTCCAGCACTTTGTGATAAGTCATTGTTTTTATTAATTTATTTATTTAACGGGGCGAACAATCTGCGCATTCGCGGTTTACATTTTTTTTAAAGCGGACTGAGTGCCTACCCAGAGTAATTACTCACGGCACGTGCCTGATATATAGAGAAACAAAAACCTAGAAACAAGAGGAGTTGGACTTCCATCACTGTTCTGCACAAATAAATCAATCAACCTTACCCGTTGACTATAGAAGCAAGATGGAAATAATGCCACATATTCAACCGTATATGGTTCAATGAAATTAAGATATATATATGTAAAACATATATATGAAAACAGGCCCTTCGGCCCACCATGTCCACACCGACCAGCAATCTATCTTACACCAGTTGTATCCTACACGCCAGAGACAATTTACAGAAGCCAATTAACCTACAAACCTGCACTTCTTTTGGATGTGGGGGAAACCGGAATATCCAGAGAAAACCATGTGGTCATAAGGAGAATGTACAAATACTGTACAGACAGCACCCGTATCAGGATCAAATCTGGGTCTGTGGTGCTGCAAGACAGCAACTCTACCGCTGTGCCACCCCATTACATTATTTTTTCTGTAATATATGTATTATGGTGTCACGTCAATAAAGATGAACACATTATTATAATTTTTGCCCTTAGTTGGATAACACACATCTCCAGTCAATGTGTTTTATGGCTGGTTTTCAACCTCTTTAGTCTGAAGGTCTCTACCCGAAACATCACCTAATCTTTCTCTCTAGAGATGCAGCATGTCCTGCTGAGTTATTCCATCTTTTAGTGTCTATCTTCAGTTTAAACCAGCTTCTGCAGTTCCTTCCTACAATCTTTATTAAGCGAAACGGGTCCTATTCCCATAATATTATTCACCTCAACTAAGTCCTTTCTTCACCTCCATTGCGACAGAGAATACAATCCCAGTTATCAAGTCTTTCTTCAAAGTGAAAAAAAAATTCCAGCCGCGCCAATATGTTCATAAATAGCCCCTGGATCCTCTCCAGAGCAATTGCACCCTTTCTACAGTGTGTCACAGTCTTATAGCATGGAAACAGGCCATTCATCCCAATAATGTCCATGCAGATCAAGATGCCCCATCTAAACTAGTCCCATTGATCCGCATTTGGCCCATATCCCTTTAAACCTTGTGTGTGTGTAAGGGTGTGTGTTAGGTTGTGAGTGAGAGTGTGTGTTAGGTTGTGCGTGAGAGTGTGTGTCATTGAAGCGGCGACAACACCCGGAGTTTGCGGAAACTTGTGATGTCCAGGGAGCATTTCCCTCTCTCCCCCCCCCCCCCAACCCCGGGAATGCCGGCTGGCCCAGGTGCTCTGTGTCCAGCTGGGGTCCGGGGGAGGTGAGGGTCAGTGACCCGGGGGTCGGGCATCAGAGCTGAGCTGTAGCCCGAGATTCACCCCCGCGGCTCCGAAGACGGCACCGATGCCCCCACTCACTCGGTTCGCTCCTGGCAACTCCATGCGGTGTGGACAGAGCGGCCGACGGCCACAGAGCGGCCGCAAGTGAGGGTAGGAGATGTGCCTGGGGGGGGGGGGGGGGGGTCGGTGCTGGGATCACCGCCGTGTCTCACCTCCCACACCATCTGCACGGGAATGTGAATGAGGATGAGGCAGCATCTATAGAGTGGTGGACAAAAATGCCGGAGAAGTGCTTGAGTTTGAAGAAGGGTCAAACTCAGACATAGATGCTGCCTCACCCGCTGAGATTCTCCAGCATTTTTGTCTACATTGCCATTTTAAATAGTGTGCGATGGGCTTAAGCCAATTAAATTGCTCGTTCTTTACGGGGAGCTCACCGACAAAAAACTATTCTCATTGGTGAGTGTGGAGGAGTGTGACTTTTATTTATTTATTCATATATATTTTTCTTTTGAGCGTGAGAGCTTCTGTCATCAGCATGAGCGTGAGAATTTCCTCAAATGCGTTAGTCTCGCGCTCAATGCGTGAGAGTTGGCATCCCTGGGTACAGTGTAACTTGAGTTACCATACAGCCATACTAAGTGAAAAGCAACAAGGCACACAACCACATCAAAGTAAACATAAACATCCACCACAGTGGAAGGCAATAAACTTAAATCTTCTTCCTCTTTGGTCTCCTGCAGTCGGGGCAGTCGAACCATCTGCAGTTGGGGCGATCAAAGCCCCCGCAGCTGACGATCGAAGCCCCTGTCAGGGTGATCGAAACTCCCGCGTCGGGGCGGTTGAAACTCTCTCCGCGCAGCATGGAACTCCCAAGTCGGCCTCTTCTTACCAGAGACCGCGGGCTTCACAATGTTAAAGTCCACAGGCCCCACGGTTGGAGCTTCGATTCCCAGCAAAGAGATCGCAAGCTCTGCGATGTTTAAAGTCCCGCAGACTCCAGGAAAGGCTGCAAACTCCACGATGTTAGGCCGCAGTGCGGACGGAGATATGATACGGAAAAAAATCGCATCTCTGTCGAGGTAAAAACCCACCCACCCCCCCACATAAAACAAACCAAGGAACACTTAAACATTTTTAACACATACTAAAAATAACTAAAACATAAGCAAGGACAGACTGGCTGTTGGCGAGGCAGCCATGGCTGGTGGTGCCACCTAGTGTTGTGGCAGCGGGGTAACTGTACAGACAGCATCACTGTGGTAAAGGGAGTGCAGAGCTGCGCCCCAACTCATGCAGGGGACCAGTTAGTGTGAGTTGTGGCAGTGGGATAACTACATGCTGTATCACCGTGGTAAAGGGACTGCAGAACATCGCCCCAACTCAAAGATAGACACAAAAAGTTGGACTAACTAAGCATATCTGGAGAGAAGGAATGGGCGAAGATTCGGTTCGAGACCCTTCTTCAGTTCATCGCCCACCTCATGCAGGGCATCGGCCAGTGGCCGCGGTGTGAGTTATGGCAGCGGGGTAACTGGGATAACTGTACCGGCAGCATCGCCGTGGTAAAGGTACTTTCGAACTAAGCCAACCTTCATAACAGGTTCAATTATTAACCCAAATGTTGGAGTAATTAATAGGGTTGGGACACTATGTTTCTATGTTTCTTCAGCCAGATCTGTGATCTCCAGAGATGCTACCATGCTACCTGACCTGTTAAGTCCCTCCAGAACTTTGTGTCCTTTTTATGTAAAAGGACACAAAGTGCTGGAAACTCAGCAGGTCGGGTAGCATGCTTGTTGACATCATCAACCAGTAAACATTGTCTTTTCAATTGACACCTCAGTTAGAGAACGACTCAATTGTTCATAACTTCTAGGAGCAGAATTAGGCCCTTGAACTATTTATTACTGACCTTTTAAGGAATCTGTGTTTTCAGAATTTGAAGAAGGGTCCCGAGCAGAAATACCACCCATCCATGATCTCCGGAGATGCTGCCTCACCAGCTATTGGTCTTTTGTAAAATGGCTATTGCAAATTGCTCTGTGTATAGGTGAGGCTGAGGAGAATTGGGAGGAGTTGGTGAATGCAAGGGAGATTAAATTACAGGATTAGTAAAATAATGTGGAATAGATGGGACAATGGAAGATAGCACTACCTTTGTTATCAGGAAATGTGTTGGCCTTCATAACAAGAGGAGTTGAGTATAGGAGCAAATAGGTCCTTCTGAAGTTGTACAGGGCCCTTGTGAGACCACACCTAGAGTACTGTGTGCAGTTTTGGACACCAAATTTGAGGAAGGAAATTGAGAGAGTGCAGTGTAGGTTCACGAGGTTAATTCACGGGATGGCGGGGCTGTCATAAATTGAGAGAATGGAGCGACTGGGCTTGTATACACTGGAATTTAGAAGGATGAGAGGGAATCTTATTGAAACATAAGATTATTAAGGGAATGGATACGCTGGAGGCAGGAAACATGTTCCCAATGATGGGGGAGTCCAGAATCAGGGGCCACAGTTTAAGAATAAGGGGTAGGCCATTTAGAATGGAGATGAGGAAAAACTTTTTCACCCAGAGAGTTGTGAATCTGTAGAATTCTCAGCCTCAGAAGGAAGTAGAGGTCAATTCTCTGGATGCTTTCAAGAGGAAGTTAGATAGAGCTCTTAAAGATAGCAGAGTCAAGGGATATGGGGAGAAGGCAGAAAATTGATTGTGGATGATCAGCCATGATCACAGTGAATGGCGATGGTGGCTCGTTCAGCCCGACTTCCTGTTTCAACTTGCTGCTTAAAAAATGCAAGGATATAAAAAGTCATACTGTACCTCTAAAAATTATAGCAGATTAAATCTATTAGTATTTTAAATTTCAAGATCTGGATGATTATTTTTGTAAGCTTTGATCTGTCTGTTCCGCTCCAGGTTTAAACTGCGCTGCCAGTTTAGCGAATATAAACGAAGAGCTGTGAGCTACAGCTCTATGGGTTCTAAATATAGTGCTACCGAATGGAACGCTATGGGTCACAGACTGTTCGGAAAAGGGAGGGTGGGAGAGAAAGAAGGAGGGAGGGAGAGAGAGGCTTTCAGAATGGCTTCTACATCATCATCTGGTGCTAAAAGCAGGAAGCTGCTGTTCAAACAGCAGTATACAAAGAGATGGCAATGAATGCACTGTTAAGTAAGGTGCATAGAACTCATGTCAATTGGTTGCAAAGTTATGCATTCTTGCACTCTTACATGGGTATGACCGCACATAAAAAAATAACATTTTTTTCAGCAAAATGGCCCCGCGTAAAAATACTGATTTCCTCAGTAAAATACTGATTTTCAGGTGCTAGAATACTGAAATGCTCTGACAAAACGTGGCAGCTCTGACCTATGGTCTATTGTCTACTCTAACCTTGTTTGCCAATTCTTTGCAGGATCTTATTGAAAACCTTTTGAAAATCCAAATGCAGCACATTCACTAGTTACTTCTCATTTTCTCTACTAAATGCACCTTCAAAAATTTGTTGTAGATTATCTTTATCACATCATTTATAATAGATTCCAGCATCTTCCAGTAATTTATGTCATATTAACATCAATATTCAGTTGTCCTCTTGTATCTTTTCCTAACTGTCCAATCTGTGTCATCTATTCCAGAGCAACAGAATTTTGGAAGCTGAACAACAGATAATGTAACATTTCCATATCCATAGCCCCTCCCCCAATAAACAGTGCTGGCTCGAAGGCCCGAATGGCCTACTCTTGCACCTATTGGATATTGTCCGGGAAGTAGTTTATCATTTTTCAAGCTCATTGTCTTTACTATTACTTTTTTATTTCCTCATTTATTCTGGACTGTATTACTGGGAGGTTTGTGTGCCTTTCATGGACACTGCTTTTTAATTCCTCAGCCATTTTTGTTTATTCCATCACAAATTCTCCAGTTGGTTCCTAAGATACCCACATTTACCTGTGGGTATCAAAGTGCTGGAGTAACTCAGCAGGTCATGCAGCATCCCTGGGGAACATGGTTAGGTGGTGCTTTGGGTCAAGACCCTTTTTCAGACAAGTTGAGATACTTCTGAAGTGCTACTTCTTATCCATTTTCCTATTTTAAATTAGTAATAGTAAAGAAGTGATAATGGAGATTGTAATAATTGAGATTGAAATAGACTCAAACTGGGACTTCGGTCAGTCACTTGAACTCTGCACACCTCTCAGCTTGGTTGAAATGCAAGCTTTGAGTTGTGTCCACTATTTCTGAGTTTGTCAGTGCATGCAACAAATCTATATGGCCTTGTGTCTTTGGGGGGGGGGGGGGAACCTATGACCAAACCTTTTGGTCAACTGTTCAGTAATCATTTTATGCATCTCAGTAACACTCGTGTTTTAAAAGTGCTATTAATATTCACATTATCGTTAATGCAAACTGAAATAGTAAACCAGCAAACAAAATGCTAATTGGTAAGAAATTGTACAGATTTTATCTTGCAGTGCTATCAGGGTAATTTCAATTAAAGAAAACTTTAAGCCATTTGCAAGTAAACAATCAATTCCCTTGTGTTTAATATAATTACATTTTTGAAATGTAATCAATCAGAATTCTCACCTTTGTTATTTTTTTTAATTGAGCGTATGCTTTGTGTTATCTATTACAAGATATCAGTATTTAATCTTATGCACAAAGTTAAAGATTTCAATTATTCAATATCCCTTATTGAAATAATCTTCATTTTTATGCAGGTTTGTCATCATGGAATACAGCAATAGAATTGCAAGGAGTTGTTTCATAGGGTTTGTGTGTCTTGTACTGTCAGGCAAGCATCACCTGGTGTCAGTTCGATCTCAAGCACATCCACCACATGATTCTGAAATTATTGAGGGTCATCGACCAAACATTCGTCTGGATAAGAACCTTGTTCAAGATAAAGAGTACGTATCTCGCTTTCTGCAATTAGGCTAAATATGTTAAACTAAAGCAGTTTTCTCTGATTGTAATTCCTTTCTAATTTACTAGTTGTGCCTAAATTTAAACATTTTTTACATGTAAGAAATATGCAATAATATGGAACTTTGCAATTTGTTTTGATGTAATGTCTTAAATAATTTGCTTCTCCCATTGTAGCATTTTATTTGTTCCCATTCAATTCCCATGCCTTATATAAGCAGACAAGGAACAGGACTGCTGCTCTGTCTTGATTTGTTGATGTAAAACCAAGGTCACAGGCACTTTATAATTGTTCTGAAGCATGACATGCACATTTTGAACTTATCTGTATTTTCCTTTTTAATGCATGATTGTTGCAGATATTTAGTCCCTAGTGCACCAGATATCTTGTCCATCGCCGAATGAGAACATATGGTAGGAACATATCAATCCTTAGTAAGGTTGCTGAAACTTCACTCCCTCCAGCAACAGGCTGTGCTTCAGCAAATGCCAGAATAATAAAAGTGGGGGAAGAAAAAGACAACGTGCTGGAGTAATTCGGGTCAAGCAGCATCTCTGACGAACATGGATAGGTCACGTTTTGGGTCGAGGCCCTTCTTCAGAACTAACCCAAAACATCATCTATCCAGGCTTTCCAGAGGTGCTGTCTGACTTGCTGAATTACTCCAGCATTATTGTTTTATGAAGCAGCATCTACAATTCCTTGTTTAACATAGTAAAAGTAAATATCGGACTCCAATCCACTGTCCTAGGAACACAGGAAAAGAGACTGCTAACTTTGTTTCCCCCTTAAATACAGGGGAGACTCTTTATCCCACACTCTATATTAAATTCAAGCTCAATTATCACTCAACCAAATACATTGAATTTATTGTTCAGGTTCATAGTTTAAATGCTGTTTTAAAAATGATTGGGTCAACTGTTTTTTAGATTTTTTTCTTGTCAATATTTCTGTGATTAATTGGATCTATGGATTTGTGACCTTTAATTTTTATCCAAACCAAGTTGCGTCACTAGGACTGGTTTCAATTTAATAAAATGAATTTCAACTACTAAAAACCTGTGCAAACGACTACTTTATTATAACTTCTTTTGGGGGGAAAACTCAAATGTCATATATATTTGGATGCGAATCATTTTTGAATTTTATTTAAAACATACCTATTGAATATTGTCAGTGCCTCTTACCTAAATATTTAACTTTGTAGGATTTGCATTGTGGCTATTAATTAAGCTTTGTAATGTTCCACCTCTGTATTAACATTGTCCTGACTGTGCTTGTCTGAAGTAGGTGGAGGGATGATAAATAGGTATTGGAAGGTGGGAAATATTATTTCCTTTGCTTTTCTATGATGATGGTATTGCTGGTGTATCATTGGAAGTCCATACCTTGGAACTCCTTGGAAATATTGGTGTTTTTCCTGCGATATTTGAAAATGTTTTGTTGTAGTCCACTGAGAAAGCTATTTGTTTGCATTTTAAGGTTGGCTCTGGAAATATCAATCTTTCCCACGATAAATATGTTAAGTCACTCTTATTTTAAATGGATCCAATATTTGTAACAAATCAAGTTTCATTAATTTTGCAGTCATATAATGGAGCATTTAGATGGTGTGATAGACAAACCAGAATCTGAGATGACGCCACAAGAACTTCAACTTCATTACTTTAAAATGCATGATTACGATGGGAATAACCTACTTGATGGATTGGAACTAATTTCAGCCATTACACATGTACACAAAGAGGTAAATATTAAGTTTTCATCAGTAAGCGAATTTGGTATCTCGATAAACGCAAGGAATCATGGGATTTGTCAAATGTCATTCGGGATAAAAATAAAGCGAACACAGTGCTATATAAACTGTATATAAGTTATTAACTATTCTACCAAGGAATTAATCTAGAATTCTGTCAACTCAATTCTGTCAACTTCTTTTCTTGTTCTGCTGTTCACACACTAATTACAAAGTCCCAGTTATAGTTCAATTCATTAACCTGCAATAATAAGATATTCAAAAAGTTCAAGAATCTATTATTTTCATTTAATGCTTAATGTGTTTGCTACTGGAATAAGAAAATATTACTTGTGTTTGAAACATTTCCTTATCATTATAAATAAATTATTCATAATTTATGTGTAATAATATATTTAATCTGAGGCAGGCAGTGACTGTATAAGTGTGATGTGGGCTGATGCTTTACCTACAGGCGGTGTGAATGTACCGCTAAGGCAAAGATTCATCTGCGAGGCAAACTGAGTACATGGTTGGCCCTGTGAAGGAGCCACCAATCCGATATAAGACATTTAACTGCAAAATGCCTGCCCTTTAATATTGGATAGATTGAATGGAGGGTCTGTGCTGTTCCGTGGTTGCGGTGCGTTTCCCCCAGCCATCTCGCCCATTGCATGTTGACCAGCACAGTTCGCCAGCCCTTGTTTGCAGAGGCTCTTTGTGCAGGTGTTACCCGAAGCTCAAAGGTTTTGTGGAGGTTCTGCATTTGGATCGGGCACGCAGTGAGCTAGCGAGAGGGCTGTCAGATCAGTCCAGGTTGCCAAGTGGCTGAAGGGTGGATTTTAATGGGTCGTTATTAAACTGTTCCATCTGTGCGCCATCGCCATCTCTCTCTCCCAGATCCCCCACCCCAACTGTCGACAAAATCTGACTGAGAAAATGCTACCACTCATTTTACGGGTTGGCTCCACGTTTGCCCACTAGCTGGGGCAGGCGGCGTCTCCTTCAAAGAGAGCTAGAACAGGTCCCGTCAGCTGGGGAGCTGCGACCCACTCCTGAGTGAAGCCTCTATTTTGGCTGCGGTTCAAATGGCTGGAAATTCTCATAATTATCACCTCCCGGTCACCAGAACCCGATTCCCTACTGTGTGCCCTGACAGACTGGAACCAGCCACAGAGGTTAAAGCGACAGCATCTTTATTTAAGCCAACCCACCTCGAACGTTTAACCAGCCTGTTCAAATCCGATCTGAACTTTCCAACCTACACCACCCCCCCCTCCCCACCTCCACAGCATATTCTTATTGTTTCCTTCGATCCAGGAAGGTTGTTTACATAGGAATGTAAGGGCTGTCTCAAATTGGTTGACCACACAACTTGTAAGTCATGTAAATCAATATCAAAGTTGAATGGCTGTGACTCAGGCTAATGTCAGGGATTTGATAATTGTCAGGTTCGTTCCAGGCATTCGTGCATTTTCAAGGGTGATGCTGTCTTGAGTCAATAAATTAAATAGATACAATTGTGGATTTGTGCAGCCTGCAGTACGCTGTCTCACACACACACACACACACACACACACACACACACACACACACACACACACACACAGAGACACACACAGACACACACAGACACACACACACACACACACACACACACACACACACACACACACACACACACACACACACACACACACACACACACACCCCCTGGTGAGCATTATACTGATTGGAAACTGGTACTGTAATCCCTAATTTTAACAGACCACCGTATAATGGATTTTGGTCATCATGGACAGACCTACTGATGCTGCCAAGCCCACCCTGCAAGGTGTACTAGCGACCCCATCACCAGCTGCCCACACCATCTGACTGATGCAGGTTTTGTCGTGGTTCCCGTTGTAACCCTCGACAGGACATGCTCAGTTAACATGTGGCTTCCTCCCCACTAACCAGATGCCAATACTTCCTGTTGGCTGTTGCTTTTTCCACTTGACCCCCCCCTGTTCCACACCACTGCCGCTGCTCCTGATGTTTCCTCCACTCCCTCTACCCACTCCACCACCTGCTCCCGTGGGCTTGTCAACCTCCACCTCTGTGGCCTCCTCTTTCTCCTCTGGAGTCGCCGACATGTCATCGGCCACTATGATGGAGACTGAAGGAGGCGGTGGTGGCGGAGTGGACAAAGTGACGGGAGGAGAAGGCGGCAGAGGACAAAGCGACAGGAAGGGGAGGGGAATGAGCCCCGCGATGACTGAGCGTGTGTGGCAGTGGCCTGAAGACAGCTGTGTCCCCAGGGACTACAATGTGAGCCGCAACAAAAGCCCCGTCAACCAGAGTGTGCGGCAGCTGGTGGGGAATGGCTTGATGGTGCAGACCAGTGGCATTGGCGTATAGTTCCTAGGTGAAACGACGCAATGTGCAGGAGTAAGTTAGCAGACTGAGAAAGTGTCCCGACCAAAAACGTCACCTATTGATGTTCTCCAGTGATTCTGTCTGACATGCTGAGTTACTCCACCTGTTTGTGATCTGTGTATTAACCAGCATCTGCAATTGATTGTTTCTCGTAAATACAATGATGATACCTTACTTGGTTATAGTGGATAGACGGCATTAAAGGACACCATATCCCCACGCATGATTTGCAATAGACCTTGTAACCATTGTAATGAATGTTTTATGGTTTATATTGAAATTATAAATGATGAGATACTTAAAGTACATGCCTACAAATTGTAAATTAATAGTAAAATGAGCTCATTAGTTAACATCTGTAAAGGGAACAAATTCTTCCACAAAATGTATTGGTTGTGAGGTTGAACCATAAAATACGTCATTGTTGATAGCCATAATGCTAATCTCAATTAAAATTTTCCACTGTTCAAGCATTGGAGTAATTTTCTTTTATAGTATGGTTTTCACACATAACACCCTGTCTGATTTGTGTTGTCTTTCTGTGCAGGAAAATGGTGGCCAAGGACAACCAATGAATGAGGAGGAAATTGTTAGCTTGATTGATGATGTTTTAAGGGATGATGATAAAAATAATGATGGATACATCGATTACGCTGAGTTTGCAAAATCACTAGAGTAACAAAGACATAATTGAGTTATAGTTTCCATTTTCTGACAGCCATTGAGAGTTTATTTTTTACTTGGTTAAGGTCAGTTAACTTTATTTTCTAAACAACTGAGCCAATCATAGTTTACCAGCCTCTCTGAACCAGAATGTTTTCACTTTTCTGTACAGAATTGTAAACTCAATTTTTAAACTTCACTGGATAGGTATGATTTTTTTTGTGCAATTTCAAAGTGAAATATGTAAAGGAGAGTATGTTAACCTTGCTGTTCTATTATTGCAATATATTGTGACATTTTGCATTAGTCACATTCAGTTAATAAACATAATGAATGAAATATTGACATGAAAATTGTATAATACTATAATAGGTATGAAATGGAGCATTCTATATGTTAAATGTATTATTTCAAAAGCCTACTTATGTAACGTTGTAATAGAGAAAATGTTTGTATTAAGGTACAATTTTAAACTGCCCTGGGCCAGCAGTGAAATACTATTGGTATGCCATTTGATATGGTAATTCATATTTGCACTGATCATTCTTCAAATTTCCTAATATCTGTTGTGCTGTATAAATACACACAATAGAGATTATAGGCTTACTGAAACACAGTGAATAAATTCTGTGGTAATTTGGAATAAAAATATAGTTGATGTTTTTTAAAGCTACACTCATTACAGCCTCTTTCTACTCCCCGTTATGTTTTATTTAAATACATTATGCGTTTTGAAATTTGGCTTATTGAAAAGACGGAATATCATTAAAATAAGTTGGAAGTTATTCATATCAATGGGACTATCTTGGACTTCAGTAGGCCTTTTGGTGAAGGGAGAATACACTGGTCTTCCAATTGCATTGTTTAGGTTTCAATGTATATGTATTATAACAGTGTTCTCTATTACAACAAGTATTACATGAATTAAAGTGGAAAATCAATTTTATATTGTTTGTACAGTTTCTGCTTGATCAAAGAATGTTCTCAACTTTTAAATATACCTGGGATCAAATTTGTCAACTCACTCCATTCACTTCCAGATATACCACTTAACATAGAATACGAAGTGCTGGAGTAACACAATAGGCCTGTCAGCATCGCTGAAGGATATGCTTGGGCAATATTTCGGGTTGGCATGCCTTTTCAAACTTGTCCATATCCTCCAGAAGTGCTTCTTGACCTGCAGAATTACTCCAGAACTGTTTTGTACACAAGATTCCAGCGTGTGCAGTTCCTTGTGTCTGCACCACTTGAAAGGTTAAATCATAACTTAATGGATGATGACTGTCATTATGGCATGATACCTTTGGTTCATCGTATGCTCATTCAGATCAAATGGCAAGTGAAGGATAGCAAAGTAACAATGTAAATTATCAAGCCGCTGATCGTTTACGTATAAATTACTGTTTATGTATTGTTGCTGCTATTAAAGCTGGATAACCATCTGGCACTAAATTATACAAGAGTCGAGCATAATAAAAGTATACCAGGACACACTGATTTCTCTTCCATTGTGAAAATAAAGTTGACACATAACTTAAGCAGTTTCTAGAAAAATTGGCTACACCTAGTAGAGGGAGGTCCAATATAAGGAATAAATTATTCCACCATCTCCAATCTGTCCACAACACACGTATCTGTCCATCTCATTGGTGTCAATATTATTTGGATTGACCGGTGCACAATCCTCACTGGATGCTGTATGTTCTAAACGAGTTAGATTCAGGACATCTTGCAGCTCTCATTTTATTCCCATACAATTTGTGCCCTTGTTGACTGGCATTTTTTTCAGTCCATGTTTAAATGAGTACTGCAGCAAAGCATTCCAATTATATTTATCTGACAGTTTAAAGCCTGTTTGTTATTCTATTCACGTGCAGATAAGGACAAGTGAATGGAAGGTGAGATTAACCACTTTTTATACACATTCAGTAATAGCATACATTTGTCTGTTTTGAGTTTTAGCAGTATTCTTATCACTTGGCTATGGTCAACATAGAAAATTAATCAATTTCCTGAGGCACAAGAACCACAACTTTTAATAAATCATTATTTTTATTTTCATAATTGATTCCCAAACTTTATAATGAAATATCTTGCATGATCTTTATTAACAAATCCTTGATTTGGGCACATTTGTTTAATTACAAATTCTAAATTAGTGCACGGCTACCGGATAACCAGTGGATATTGTTACATAACCTACCCGGATTTTACTTTTGAAAGCGACACCTTTTCATTTAGCATTTAGCTCCAGTGTGTTTGTGGATCCAGACCTGGCATGGGTCCCAGGGAAAGCATTGATGACGGTAAGCCAGCTGTGGGCGAGTTAATCGAGCGTAGGGGACTGTACCAGTCCTCATGCTGCCTGGTTGCAGGTGGTGCAGAGGCCAATTGTGCATGTGTACTGGTGTAGGAGAATTGGCTGACAGCTGAAGGGGAACCATAGGCATTTGTTGCCATCGTTGAGAAGCGTGACATATGATTTATGGCATGAGGGTACTGGTGGTATGGTCTGGCTGAAGTAGACATGGGGCAAACAGCAGGTATCAGGCCACTACAGGCAGAAATAACAGTGGGAGGGATCGACTTCTGAACAGTACGTTCTTGCTTCCGATGCTTCGCACGTCGGTTTTGAAACCACACCTAGAAGAAAAGGAATTCATTCAGCAAGAACCGTGCAATAAATGTGCCAAGTGGTACAATGTTTTATTTGCAAATACACTGGGTCCTCCCTGGGTTATGGCAGGGTCCTGTTCCTGAGATCTCTTGGTGACCTGGATAGTTTGCAAGTCGGAAATGTGGCCATGAATAAAGCTACCACAAGGCAAAGGATGCATGCAGATACGGGTTGGCCCACAGGTATAGAAAGCTGGGAGAAACAATTGAAATCTCACTTTGCCATTCTTAATAATAAAGCTGATACGAATAAAGCACAGCAGGTCAGGCAGCATTCGTCGATTGTGGAGGGAATGGATAGGCAACATTTTGAGTCAGGACGCTACCGCTGAGAAATTTAGCCTGAGCTAATAATGATTTTTATTTATTGCAGGTAAGGTTTTAGATCTTAAGTCAATGGAACAGAATTAGGCTATTTGGCCAATCGATTCTGCTCTGCCAATTGATCATGACTCACCTATCTTTCCCTCTCAACTCCATTTTCCTGCCTCCCCCCGGTAACTTTCAACGCCCTTACTAATCAAGAATCTATCAACCTCCACTTTAAACATACCCTATGACATGGCCTCTGCAGCCATCTCTAGCAATGAATTCCACAGATTCACCACCCTCTGGCTGCAGAGATTCCTCATTCCATCCTTGTTTCAAATGCTATTGACAGTTTTCAAAGTGACGCTATTGCTGATGTGGATGGTCTCTAGGTGGAATTTGCAAAATGGATACCAACATGTTAACTGGAATGTATTCCTGGGTTCAATGTAGCAAAATTCCAGCTAGTGCCAAGTTATCTGCTGCACTACAGCAACCACAAATCCATCTGTCAAATGCTCTGTCATAAGTTGGGTATTCCTAAACGGGAGACGATCTGCAGTCTTAAAGACCATAGAAAATAGGTGCAGGAGTAGGCCTATCGGCCCTTCGAGCCAGCACCGCCAATCATGGCTGACCATCCAAAATCAGTATCCCAGTCCGTCTTTTTTCCCCATATCCATTGATTCCCTTAACCCGAAGAGCTAAATCTCTCTCTCTTGAAACATAAATTAAAGACAAAGACAAGTATACTTTTGGCACTCCACCATTTTTTCATTGGTTAAATTCCAGCAAAATTCTTGGGAATCCCCAAGTCAAACCAAGGCAGGACCTTCACAGTGAATAGCGGGGACGTGGAGATGTTATAGAGCAGAGGGAGGCATATAGATGTACAAGACCATATTTCCCTAAAAATGGCATTACAGGTAGATAGGGTGGTGAATGAGGCTTTTGGCATGTTGGCCTTTATCAATGAGGGAATTGGGATGTTTTGTTACAGTTGTACAAGACATTGGTAAGGCCACCCAATTTTGGTTACCCTGCGATAAAAAGATGCCATTAAGCTGGAAAGGCAACCAGGTTTATTATATGACAGTTAAATTAAAAAATGATGAAATTGTCATGTCGTTGCAGTTTTTGCCTTAAAAATAAATTACTGAACAAGGCCAACATCCAGCCTAACCTTGTTTAAAATTGCTTTTTCAGAGTTCAACCCAGTCAGTTGATATAAAACAAAAAGTCTCGAGCGCAGGTAGGTGGGACTAGTGTAGATGGGGCATGTTGGCCCCCATGGGCTAGCTGGGCCATAGGGCCCATTTCAATGCTGTATGACACTATGATTTTATGATGCTATGAGTTGTAATTGATCATTTGCAGGAATATCTTCTGTTCATTGCAATTTTAAATTAAGGAATCTTAAATATACTAATAATATTTCACAAAGTTAAAAGGTAGAATTAAAAGGTGACAATACATATAGGGACTTAGTGAAATAGAAAACCACTTCATAATAAATTCATAAACTATTACTCAGAAAATGTGAATTAAAAAATAAATAAAATGTGCATCATGCATTTTATTTTTTGTAGCTTTGAACGAAGAATAGAATGCCCTTAACCTCTGACCTGGATGCGTGCCTCGTTCAGTTTGGTGATCTTGGCCAGCTCCTCCCTGCAGTAGATATCTGGATAATGGTTCTTACTGAAGGTGGCCTCCAGGTGTTCCAGTTGCTCCTGACTGAAGGTGGTCCGATGACGTCTGCGTGCAGGCGTTGGGTAGTGTGGTGGTCCGTCAGAGAACTTGTAAATCCTGCTGTCAACTGAAATCAGAAACAATTTTTCTGAAACAAAATGTCTAAAATAAAATCAAACTGTGGATATACCAGACAGGCCACACAACTGGGAAATAGAAACATAGAAAATAGGTGCAGGAGTAGGCCATTCGGCACTTCGAGCCAGCACCACCATACAATATGATTATGACTGATCAACCAAAATCAGTACCCCGTTTCTCCCCATATCTCTTGATTCCATTATAAAAATATGACGTACATTTTAGAAATAAATATAAATACCTTTACAAAGGCACAATGCCCTTCAAAGCAATGGATACCCGTTGACATGAAAATGGTGCAGTATTGATTTGCATTATTAAGGGTGGCACTGTGGCGCAGTGGTAGAGCTGCTGCCTTACAGCGCCAGAGACCCGGGTTCGATCCTGACTACAAGTGCTGTCTGTACGGGGTCTGTACGTTCTCCCCATGACCTGCATGGGTTTTCTCCAAGGAGCTCCGGTTTCCTCCCACACTCCAAAGATGTACAGGTTTGTAGGGTAATTGGCTTGGTATAATTGTAAATTGTCCCTAGTGTGTCGGGGATAATGTTAATGAACGGGGATCGCTACGGGGATGAACGGGGGTCAACACGGACAAAGTGGGCCAAAGGGCCTGATTCCATGTTATATCTCTAAACTAACCTAAACTAAAACTAATTTTGAAAACACTATTGCATGTAGTGTCAAGAGTATTTAATAGTAAGATTAAACAAGAACTTACCAGTTAGAAGTTTGATCTTTATTTTATGAGGAGTTACGATGAGCTATTACGTGAAGAAGAACCCCGCCAGTCAGCCTGCACGTCAATCTTCAAAGCAGCGGTGTGAAATCACAGAAGAACAACAATTGAAGTATTATAGTAAGATTATAAACCTAGAACTACCAGATGAGATTTGTGATATGAGGGTTGGGTGCGGTGGGCACGTAATCGCTCATTGTAACGCCTCATAAAATAAAGATCAAACCTCAAACTGGTAAGTTCTCGTTTAATCTTACTATTTTACTTCGGAGTCACTTGAGTGATTCTGTGAAGATTTCAAAGGTCTGTGATTTCACGCCGATTCAAATCCAGGCATCTCACACTGCAATCAGTTGACTCAGGAGGAGTGAATATAGCAAAACATCGAAACATGATATTGATTAACAAGTTAAAGCTTTAATTCACAAATAAACAAATATACAATAGCGACCCCTCTCTCCCAGGGAGAAGCTATGAAACAGAACTTAAAACAGAATGGGCGAACACCCCGGCTTCAACAAGCGGCTTATTATAAAACCTTAGAAAAGTCAATTCATTTGATCATCCTGTGGCCGCGAGGATATGGTCTAGAGGAACGTCCATTGCCTTCGCTGCTGACGTTGATGCCACCTTGGTGGAGTTTAAAATTGTCAGTATTAACTCCTGCACTCCCCAACACTTGCTTCAGCCATCGTGAAATGGTCTGAGCTGACACTTTCATATGTGGCTTTTTGTGGCTAATAAACAATGCTTGCTCAGAGCCTCTAAGGCTCTTTGTGACTTTGATATAACGCTGCAAGTGCGCCACCACACACAGCCATAAATCCATGGGATAAACTGACAGTACAAGCCTGAACCCGGACACCTCTGGCCTGCTTTGTTTAATTAGGTCATTAGATGTAAAATTTAACATCATTCTGTGAGGACACCATCCTGTCCAGGCGCAGTTTATGCAAGGTCTGAACTCTTTGCGCTGATACAAGAGCTATAAGCAGAACCAACTTAAGGGTAATCTTTGTTACAGGCAAAGATGTGGCTGTACCCCATTGACGAAGCAGTGTCAGTACCACGCTTACATCCCAGATTTCAGAATACCTAGGCCTGGGAGGATTAGAATTAAAAACACTCTTCATAAATCTGGAAATTAATGGATGAGATCCTAGAGACGGAAGGTCTGACCCCCAGCATCGGTACGAGGACAAAGCGCTCCTGGCGCTGTTGATGGCACTATAGCTCAACCCTTCATCGGAATGGAAGTTCGACAGAAATTTGAGCACATCTGGGATGGATGCTGTGTGGTATGTAATGTTCCCCTGTAAACAAAATTCCTCCCATTTCCTGACATGAGAGATGTACTGCCTTTTCGTACTATCCCTCCAGGACGCTGTGATGACTTCCACGATCCGATTGGATAGTCCCAGACCCAGATATGGCCGCCTTAAAATCTGCAAATCAATACATTTAGACGATCATATAATGGGTGTTGACCTCCAGTCACACAGGGTGCACTAACAGATTATGACTTTTTGGAACCACCATAATAGGCTGTGTACTAAAAACCGGAATCAGAGGGAACCATGGCTGTGTAGGCCAGTCGGGTACCACCAAAACCCCTGAAGTGGAGTCCAGTTTGATCTTAGTCAAGCACTGACTGATGAGGCAAAAGGGGGGACATGCATATAAAAACATTCCGCCCCAGTGCAGCGAGAATGCATTAACTGCAACTGCCCCTGGGTCTGGTTCCCATGAAACATATTTTGGTACCTGGCGATTAATTCTGGATGCAAACAAATCGATATCTGGTACCCCATACCGGAGAACAATTTCCTTAAATAAATCATGATTCAACATCCAATCAGTGTTGTCATTGAATTTGCCTGACCTGGTGTCTGCCACCATATTGAATCTGCCTGGCAAGTAGACAGCTGAAATCCAAATATTCTTTTTAATGCACCAGTGCCAAATAAGGTTAGCCAAGCCGTCACAAGATTTTGATTTGATTCCACCCATGTGATTGACATACGCCACTGCCGTGGTGTTGTCAATCTAAAGCTGAACATGTAAATGACGCTTAGAGGTACAATAAGCTTTGAGCCCATAAAATGCGCCTAAAAGCTCTAAATAATTAATTCCATGTGACTGGAGAATCAATGCCTCATGCATATTCTATCTGCCTCCACAGCTAGACCTGGTGTCAGTAGCACCCCGACCTAGGGCACTAACATCAGTCTGCAAAACAACTGAAGGTGTTTCGATCAAAATTTTGCTCAAACAATTTGAAATGTTTCTAATCCACCACTGTACTTCAGTAATGGCTTCAGATGATAAGTGCAATGGCCGATTGAAATGACCTGCATGTATTCTCAGTGCCTGTACCTTTGCCCTCTGTAAATGTTGGTAATGCAAAGGTCCATATTGCACAGCTGGAAAGGCAGCTACCAATTTACCAATTAAGTTGGCCACCCGTTTAATTGAAGGTGATTGCTCCCCCAAGAGCTTGATACAGCCTTCAATTAAATCTAATCTCTTGCCCTTGGGCAGTCACACACATGTTAATTGAATCTATTGTGAATCCCAAATAGTCAATTGTGTTAACCGGCACCAATTTGGATTTAGCTGGGTGAATAATGAATCCCAACCTCTCAACCATGAGTTTAACAGCTGAAACTGATAATTTGGCTACCACCAAGGTGTTTCCAATTATTAAGATGTCATCCAAATAGGCCATTAGAATATGGCCCTGTGACCATAATAACTCTAGTACTGGCTTTATCAATTTGGTAAATAAGTGAGGGGCTGAGGTTAACCCATAAGGCAGTGCTCTAAACTGCCATAATTGCACTATCCAGCAAATTTCAAATATCTCCGATACTCTTTATGAACAGGCACTGAATAATATGCATCTTGAAGATCTATACATGCCATATAACACCCTCTGGAAAACAATTGCTTGGCAGTAGCGAACGTTTCCATCTTAAAATGATTATACGGCACAAACGGATTAAGTCCGACATCCACCATGTTTCTTTGGTCTAGGAAACACATTAGACACGAATTGATGGGTTTGATAAATTGCTTTCCCAATTACACCTTTAAAACATAATTTTGCTATTTCAGCTTGAATCTCCAAATTCTCCAGTTGTGAGAAAATGAGTGCCCACTCTGGCTTATGCTGGGTGGGTGGACATAGGTTGGGAATAAATTCAATTTGAAAACCTTGTATACTCTGCAGCATAAACACGTTTGATTTTATTTTAGGCCATTCTTTGAAAAACCTGTGTAACCTCCCCCCAACTGGTAGGTAATTCTCACTCAATATGTTTCGACCAGAACCAGACCCACCTACCTCCATGGTTAGTGGTGGAGGTCTGTGACCCTGGCTCTGGATGTAAAAGGCATGTTTGCCCGTACTCCTGCTGGAGTGCGCCAACTACGCACATTGAATGGCTGGCTTGGTCCTTGTCCGCACCCAGTTCCAGCAGGGTACTGTCGCCGAAGGGTTCTGCTGGTCACTGGCGCCTTGATGAGCCCGACGGTTTTTGCCTCTACGTCGAGCTCCTTTACCCTCTTTGCGAGGTCTTCCCCGAACAATAAGTTCAGGCCCTGGATGTTGCTAGGCTTGCACAGGGCAGTGAACCTTGGGTTAAACCTTGGGTGGATGGCGCTCTTTCTAAGGCAGTTAATTTCAAAGTGCACATTGCACATGAGAGCCAGGGAATCCTGCTGAACTTCAGTCAGGAGCCCACCATCCACCGACCTACCAAAAGCCGTAATGCCGGCTGCGAGCAGTTTCAGCACCCGTTGCAGTTTCAACTCCTGTGCTCGGATGCCTAGTCCCATATGGCCCCAAATGGCATGGTTGACGGCCGGCACTTATATTTTTTGGCCATTGTGTTCATAGCCAGTTCCTGAAGCTGGTGTGAAGCCAAGTAATTTATACTGGCAGCCAGCTCTTCCCCCAGTGGCTCCCCAGAGTCTATTGGGACAGCAAACCTGGTGGCCAGGAATGGGAGCTCTGGCTGGTGCCCTTCGTCCCGTGGGGCAACCTCCAACGCTAAGCCCTCAGTGTCGGCGTCAGAATCATACTGACCCAGTGTGCTCTCCTCCTCCAAGAGGGAGATACTAGGCAGCCCAGTAGGTGCTGCTGGCGCAGGCTCTTGGAGAGGCCGGCGCTCTTGATGGAGCATCCTCTCCAATAGGAGCTCCGTCCTGGATACCCATTCTACGGTATCCATGAGAGAGAACCCTCCCGACCGGACTCATCCGAGTCTATCGGCCGGACAGACTTTCGAGTGGCCTTACGTCCCTCCGGTGTAGCCACGGTGCTCTCAGACACCAAGTCTGTAGTCACTGGTCTCACTACCAGCGACTCCATAGATGAGCTAGGCTGCCGCCTGCTACCCGCACTCCCGCGGACATTAGACGCTTTTGCTATGGCTCGCCTTGCTGCTAACGACTTCTTCATGCTTGAACTTGCCCTCCTGTAACAAGAATTAACAAGCACAGAAAATTTACCACTGGAGAAGCACTGCTCCTCCCAGCCGGTTGCTGCGGCATGTGTCAGACGTAATGATGTGCATGCCGACTGGCGGGGTCTTCTTCACAGAATCACTCAAGTGACTCCGAAGTAAAATTGTCATATGCCACTGGAACAGAACAATGAATGTCACTACTGGAGCTTTACATGCACACAAATGCAACAACACAAAAAATAAATATACAATAAATAATAATATAATAAATTGTCCGTTATACTAGGTGACCAGACCCTAACAGTCCAAGCCAAAGTATGCACTGCAGCCTCCAAGTCCATAGTAGTTCATTGCTGAGGTAGGATTGTGGTTTAGATTGTGCAGTGTGGTTCAGGAGCTTGGTAGTTGATAGGAAGATCGATGGGACAAAGCTGTTCTTGAACCTGAAGTTCACAGTTCTCAGGCTCATGTAAGGTATTCCCGATGGGAGCAGCAAGATGAGAGCGTTGTTAGGGTGGTGTGGGTCTTTGATGTTATTGGCTGCTTTCTTGAGGAAGCACTTCCAATTGATGGCTTCATTGGTGGGGAGATCAATACCAGTGATGATCAGAGCAATGTCCTCCACTGTCTGTAGCCATTTCTGAGCCTTTGAGTAAACCAGGCCAAGATGCAACCAGTTGAGTGATAGGTCATTCAGTCACCATACACTATAATAATCATATAGATTTTTTCCCCCAAATGGGGGATGTGTTCGCATGATTTAAACTGTACCTGTACCTCACCATACTTGTGCATATGACAATAAATTTGTCTTAACTTGAGTTGAATTTAAAAATGCACACCACCAGATTCGGGGACAGTTTCTTCCCAGCTGTTATCAGGCAACTGAATCATCCTGCCACTACCAGAGGGCAGTGCTGAACGACTACCTACTTTACCTCTTTCAAGTCCCTCGGACTATCCTTGATTGGACTTTGCTGTCTTTACCTTGCACTAAACGTTATTTCCTTCATGTATCCATACACTGTAAATACTGTAGATCGATTGTAATCATCAATTGTTTTTCTACTGACTGGTTAGCACGCAACAAACACTTTTCAATTTACCTCGGTTCACGTGACAATAAACTTAACTGAAACTGTGGAATAAAAGACAGCAGATGTAACAATGAGGTTCAGAGCCCAATCTGTCAAAATGTTACTTTGCAATTTCATCCTGGATTAAAGTGACATTTTCAGAGCTATTGTCTATTGTTTCCATTTGTGTAAACTTTTTTTGAGTCGCTGCCATTATTATCATTAAGATTCTTTGCATAAGTTTATAAATGTTAGTACTAATTATAAATTTGAATAATTTGCAACCGTTTATTATTTATTATTGTTGTGTCGCATTGCATTTAAAAAAAATAGAGGTTGTTACATTTGTGGCAATTAATAAATTTCTTAACTATTAAAATACTTGGATCAGAAGATAGTACACAATATGTTGACATGAAGTGCCCCGTATGAAGCTGGCATGAAGATATCAATTAATTTGTTGGCAGCAAGAGTGGCTTAATAAGAGAAAAATCCTGAAACTGTGCAGTTTAATTAATGGTCAATGGGTTGAAGAGATTGTATTATATTAACATATCATGAGTTAGCTCATTACGATTTCCATTTTGGTGAAACTTTATCTTTAAAAATACTTCCACAACTCACCCTATGGTATATTTCAACTTTTTCAACTGGGAAATAGTCTCTTCAAAACAATTATTTATGGCCAAAGATAAATTTCTAACACCATGCATTTTCTATTATTGCTATTTAGAAATAAAGCTGAACACAGCACGGATCTAAATATTTTAATTAAAGAAAAAGATTATTCAGGACATTTCCAAACTCCATTTCCAACCTGAAAACAACTGAAGATTTGGCAGAGCAATACACTTTCTGATTGTAAAGAGATGCATTGGAAAGCTTGATTTCTTGTTTTCTCTTTCCTTTGTAAGTTGAATAACATGAGCATTAAGAGGTATAAGCTTTGCATTTAACAATAGGTCAAGCCCTGGCTTCAAGAAGCAGCACAGAAACTGCCCACGTTCTGATTGCTCAACCAGTCGTGATGCTGGCAGTGGAAGCATCATTCAGCCTCTGGATCCAGGGATTAGACTTCACCATAGGCATTATACCAACCCTACTGGGAATGTGGAATCTGATAATCACTTGGTCTTACTTCATATAATTTAATATCGTGAGAAAGTGAACAAAACCCACAGCTAGAATGCTCAGATAGTGAGAACAAAACCAACAAAGAGACTAATTTGTCTGAAACGGACTATGTGCTTACCAGCACTACTGATTAGCAGGGAAGTCAAGTGACTGTGCCTAAGTAACTGGCCTTAGAATCAGAATGTAATACTGTACTTCAAGCTTTGTGCAAACTCATTAGTGAGCTTTCTAACTTTATGCACACTGGTCAATCTTGGCTCAGTCAAATAGTATTTCTTAGGAACCGGTGGTCCTAAAGAATACAAGTAAAATTTTCACATGCGTAATGAAAACGTTGTTTTTCAGTATTATATCTCCTTAGCCTGAAGATGTCTGGCTAATTAAGAAATTTGATAATACCATAGAACAATGGTCCTAACCAAATTCTAAAATAAAACTTTAATTTCCATTTACCAGCCATAACATTCATTTTCCATCATTGTAGCTACATAGCCCATCAAAACCTAAAGAAATAATTCAGCCTCAGATTGATAAGCACCATCCCCTCAATATCTCTAGATATAGGGAGAGAATGTAACCACCTAAAATGTCACAATAAGCTCGAATGACCTGCTGCAATGTTCCTGCATCTGGGTAATTGTGATCAGTAATGGGTTTTTTTGTATTGGTTTGGAATGTGTGGAGCTGAATGGGAAAGACAGTAATCAATGAAACATTTATGCCAGTGGCTGGATCTCGATGAAATCCTAACGTAAAAAACAGGGTTTAAAGGATTGCACAGGACCATAATCAAGAGTAAATCAATGCAGACCCAAGGAATGTGGAGAAAACCTTGTTCAGAAATAAGTTTTAAGGAGAGATTATAGGAGGGGTTATGATGCTGTGATTAGTTATTTCGAAGCCCGTGGAATAATTGGAGAAAACAAGGAGGTGACATGGCCCCAATAACATAATTCACTGTGAAAGAGTAAGACAAAATCTGTATTTGTGCCAGGTGGAAAATTGATTGGAGAGATTCAACCATGCACTCACTATTGGAAAGGTGGGCATGGATATGCGAAACTAGATCAGACATGAGTAGCTATGTAGAATATAGGGTGGTTGGAGCTATACAATACACGTTAGATGGTTTTTGGTGAAAGAAAAACAGGTTCTCAGAAATATTACACTGAATGAAAAAAGGGTGGGTGACGTTTTGGGTCAGGTCACATCTTCAGATTAATGATTAACCTGACTAATGTAAAGGGTCAGATGACCGAGCCATGAGGTTCCTGATTAGTTCCTGATTATTGACTCGCCTTTTCTTAAGCATCCTTCGGCTCTCGTCTTTGAATTAGTGACACAAGGTTTTGGGAACTTCTGCCATCTTCAAGAGAAGGGTTGATTTGATTTTGCTGTGGCCTGCTACATTCTCTGATCATTCTCTGCTGAGGTGAGCAAAATGTATGCAAGAATGGAATGTAATTGATTTTCTATCTTGTGTGATGGTCCCAGCTATTTCCAGTTTCCTGTCAACATGTTTTCTATATGCTTTTCCTGCATGATTTCTTCCTTTCTATCTATCTACCTACATCTTTTTTTTTGATATGGGTTTCTCTGGAAAGGTCAACATTACTTCTTATACCTAAATGTCCTTGCGAAGATAATCATCTTTTTGACATCCTGAGCTGCTTCTGATGAATGGACTTCCACAGTTGTTGAGCGGAGGTTCCAGGACCTAGACCCAGCAATGATTAATGAAAGGCAATATAATTCTGAGTCAGGATAGTATGTAATTTTGTGGTGTACATGTGAAAGGGTGAAGTAGCTGTGTTTAAGTAGATTCTGGGCTGATATGTTCATTATGGTCGCACGTGATTGCTATCTTTATCCTTTTCGATAGTAGATTTAGGAAGTCAGAGTGGCCTTGGCAGGTAATTGTCATACATTCCATAGAGGCTACACACTGCAATTGCAGATCGGTATTCAATTGCTGAGAAAACAAGGACAAGACACCTCAGAGCAATGTATGTTAATCTCCTGGTTGGAAAAGGTATGGATTAAATTAATATTAGTTGAACTGGCTGTGAATGACTGAACTACTCCGGATGAAAATAAATTGTACCACATGCAAGTTCCATTCCCAGTCACACCATGATTTATATAATCACTGAGCGTTCATCTAATCTGGTTTGAGATCCTGAAACCCTTTATGGAGCAGTACTGTGGGGAATGCCAATTGACTCGAGGTACCAGATGATGTAGACTAAGGTGAGAGGGAGGAGGTTTAATGGAGATCTGAGGGGTAAATCCTTCACACAATGAATGTTTGGTAGGGTTACACAAAAAGCTGGAGAAACTCAGCGGGTGCAGCAGCATCTAAGGAGCGAAGGAGATAGGCGACGTTTCGGGTCGAGACCCTTCTTCAGACTGGACCAGTCTGAAGAAGGGTCTCGACCCGAAGCGTCGCCTATCTCCTTCGCTCCTTAGATGCTGCTGCACCCGCTGAGTTTCTCCAGCTTTTTGTGTAACCCTCGATTCTCCAGCATCTGCAGTTCCTTCTTTAACAATGAATATTTGGTATTTGGGATGAGTCTGTAAAGGAGCTGGTGGAGGCAGGAACAGTCAAAACATTTATGGGACATCTTGACGCGTGCTTGAATGAATAGGGCATCGAATTAATGCAGGCAAGTGGGATTAGTATAGATAACCATGATGTTTGGCATAGATGCAATGGATTTAAAGACCTACTTCTAAACTATATAACTCTATGACTCAATAACTATAACTCAACGAGTTAATCTACTACGGAAGAGCAGCTTAGTGCAATTCCAAGAATATCATCTTACCAACTGAATCAAAAGGCATTCTTCATACTACTCCAAGACTGGTAATGAAAAATGTTGGCTTGTTAGGATGTGGCCACATGATGAACGGCACAGCTCATCATAAAATGTACAACGGCAATCTCACCATGCACTGGTCTGGAGCACTAACATATAATATTCCCAATTAACAATATATTTTTTTAATTTGGTAACTAGCAGTCCCTTGAGTATCATAATGTATCAAAAAGTGATATGGATTTCCGCCATATATTTCAAATCACTCTAATTTAGACTACATAACCCACTATAACTATAATCACTATTAAGCAAACGTTGAATAAGACCACTGGGCAGATGTTCAAATAATATGTCATCTGCGGAAAAAAATAGACAGAATTTTAACATGCTTCAAAAGAAATCATTGAGAAAGCACAAACGTAGAGAAATTTAGAGAAATAAAGGAGACAAATTAGCCTATGATGCTTGCATTATCACTTTCAAAGAGCCTTCGCAGCCAGTTTCACATTCTATCTTTTCCCTTATGATACTATAAACCAGTTATAGAGTCATGCAGAATGGCAACAAGCCCTTCAGCTCAACTTGCCAATGAGGTTAATTCCCGGTATGGCGCGACTATCATATATTGATAGAATGGAGCGGTTGGGCTTGTATACTCTGGAATTTAGAAGGATGAGAGTGGATCTTTTTGACACAGATAAGATTATTAAGAGTTTGGACACGCTAGAGGCAGGAAAGAGAGAGTTAGATAGAGCTCTTAAAGATATCGGAGTCATGGGGATATGGGGAGAAGGCAGGAACTGATTGCGGATGATCAGCCATGATCACAGTGAATGGCAGTTCTGGCTCGAAGGGCCAAATGCCTACTCCTACACTTGTCAATTGTCTATTGTCTATTGTCTATTGTTAAACCAACATGCCTCATCTACACTAGTCCCATCTGCCCATGCTTATCCCATAATCCTCCAAAACTATCCTTCCATATACCCTTGCAGATGTCTCTTAAATGTTATGATAGTACATGCCTTAACTACCTCTTCTTGCAGCTTGTTCCATGTTCCCACCACACTTTGAGTAAAAATAATACTCCTCAGGTTCCTTTAAATGTTTCTCTCCTCACCTTAAAATTTACAAAGAGATGAGAATCCTGTTCAACTACTTAACCAATTTATTTTCCAAGATTTTACACAATCTAATTGTTCCACCCATTCACGGTACATTCGATCATAATATTAATCTTCTAAAGATATTTTCTCCCCTTTAGCCTTAGGTTCTCTCACCAACATTTCTTAATCTATGCCCATTGGTTACTGATTCACTTACCTAAGGATGCTATTTGCTCCTATTTCCTAGTTTCCCCAATTTTTACATAACCTTTCTTTGTATTCTATCCAGCTGATGCCAAGCCAATATCTTGTAAATATCTTCAACCATAACTTCTTATTATGTTATTCGAATATTTTATACATTTGCCATGTACAGTATAGCCAACTCTTCAAACGTTTCAGTTTAACCCATATCTCGCAGTCCCCCCCTATTCTTGCTCCTCTTTCAAAATAATTCTGATTTGACCAAGGTCTGGTGCACTTAATAGAGTTAGCAGCAGTTGTGAAGAGAAAAATAGAATTGTGTTTCAGGCCAAAAATTCCCTCGCCAGAAAAGGAGAAGTGAGAAAACGGGTGCATGTTTTAAGTAGCAGAAAGGGGAATAGGTGGCAGCATAGTGGCGCAGCGGTAGACTTGCTGCTTTACAACGCCAGAGAACCGGGTTCGATCCTGACTGTGTGTACAAGGTGCTGTGTGTACAAGGTTTGAACATTCTCCCTGTGACCACGTGGGTTTTCTCTGAGTGCTCCAGTTTCCACCCACACTCCAGAGACGTACATGTTTGTAGGTTCATTGGCTTCGGTAAAATTGTTAATTGTCCCTAGTGTGTAGGATGGTGCTAGTGTATGGGGATCGCTGGTTGGCACAAACTTGATGGACTGAAGGGCCCGTTTCCATGCTGTACCTTTAAAGTGTAAAGTAACGTCTAAAGGTGGAAAGAAGGGAGGGAGTGTCTATGATAGGGACCAAACCAGAGTTGCCATGCTAACCAACACATTAAATGCCAGCAGTGGGAGACAGAAGAGAAAAGAAACAATGGAACAAATTTGGAAATGAAATATCCAGCAAAGAAAAAAGCTGAGTTTACCTGGCAGCATTGAATTCAACATTGCGTCAAGTGCTGCAGATAAGATAGACAGATAATGATAATGATCAGAAAAATAACGAGGCACTGTTCCTCAAGCTTACATTGGGCATCATTAGAATAGTGTCAGAGCCCTAAACTAGAGAGTCAGACTGGGACAAACAATTACAGTGAGAGCATTGATGAACCATGGGATTAAGGGGGTTCAAGTTCATAGGTCCCTAAAAGCAATACACATTGATACAGTTGTGAAGTAGGCACTTTGCATGTCTTCAAAGATTGGGGCTTAAAGTAAAAAAAGTCAGGATGTTATGTTGCAACTTTACACAATATTGGTTGGATCATTTGGATGATTAGGTACAGTTCAGGTCACCAACTATAGGAAGGATGTGACTACCCAAGAGAGCATGCCAAGGATATTCACCAGGATGTTGCTTAGATTGGAGAACTTTAGTTATGGGGAGAGATTAGATTGTCTGGGCTTGGTGTGGCCTGGAGCAAAGGACACTGAGGGGTATCTGATAAGAGGCGTATAAAGTTAAAAGTTGCATAGGAAGGTAGATATAATCTTTTCCCCATGGTAGGCGTATGAGAAACAGGAGAGCAGAGGGTTAAGATGAGAGGAATGAGTTTTAAAGGATAATTGAGGGATAAGTTGTTTTTAACATAACATGTGCTTAATATCTGGACCCCCTCCCCCCTACAATCACCACATTTCAAAGAAGTTTAGACAGGCATTTAAATAGTCAAAGTTTAGAAGAATATAGATGAGGTCAATTGAGACAAAACAATGGACATGGAGATGGAAAGCCAAAGGCCCAGTCTCTTTTCAATGGTGATCAGATTTGTTGATAGATACCACTTAATTTTTTTGGAAAGGGTTTCAAACTATTATTTGAAATAGTCAATTTCATATCAAAACATTCTCCATCACTTTAATACCAAGAGTGGCTTAGTTTGTAGAGGTCTGCCTCATAATGGTCGAGACCCAGGTTCGATACTGACCTTGGGTGCTGTCTGTGTTTGTACATTCTCCCGGCAACCACATGGGGTTTCTCCAGGTGCTGCAATTTCCTCCCACATCCCAAAGATGTACAGGTTCGTAGATCAATTGGCCTCTGTAATTGCGTGGGAAGTGGATGCGAAAGTGGGATAACATAGAACTAGAGTGAACGGGTGATCAATGATTGGCGTGGACTCTGTAAGGCCAAGGTCCTGTTTCCATGCTGTACCTTTAAACAAAGCGAAACTGAACTGAACTAAATTAAACTAAAGTAAACTAAACTAAGCTAAACTAAACTAAACTAAATTAATCTAAACTAAATTAAACTAAAGTAAACTAAAGTAAACTAAATAAGCCCACCTGCTTCTATTATCCAAATCAATCTTTTATATGGTACTTTATTGAATATCATTTTAAATATATAACATGTACTGTGCTACTTTTGAAAGTTCTCCATAATTTAATCGAAAGGACTCTGATAGGTTAATCATGAACAAAACTCTTTTGACAGAATATCCAGTCATACACACGATATTATCACTCACAGAAGTGTTTGTCCAGCCTTTGTCCATAAGAACCTTACACACTGTATTACCCATTGGTTATCCTCCTTTGCATCAAGATATCCTTCTAATTTGGAACACTGTAAAAATGAATGTAACGTTAGGCCCATAAAACCTCCAATGCCATCCTTGGAAGAACAGGTGGAAACTCAAACTCAGTCTCGATTTGAATAGTGGTATTGATTGCCTTGCTGCAAGGTCCTGGGAGATAAAGCAAACAGCATGCGCTGGTGGCCATTATTGATTCCGCAAACAAGGATTTGGCTACATTAGTCAACATTGATTCCAACTCTGCTAATCTAGTACAGTTGAAGTTATGTACATGTGTAACAGAACACCAGAAATCCAAAAAGAATGTATCAAAACAGAATGAGCAATGCACAAAAAAGCTGAAGGCAGAGTAGATTTTACTCACAAATTGCTAAAAGACAATTATTTATTTCATTTTGAATTAAAATGTATGCACAAATATTGGAGTGGATCTTTACTTGTAATTGACCATTAGTTTAAAAAAAATCTAAGTGGCCCCTTTGAACCTCATTAGTATTTGTTATTTTGATCAATGTAACATTTAGCAATTTGTCTTCCGTTCCAATTTAATTTCCCTGCCTCATTATTTAGACGTAATTGCTGAATAAATAACATTAAAAAAAACAGCAGACATTAACTTTTCAATAATTATTAAAGAGCACATATAATGATGCGACATTAGATGATTTGTTTGAATTTATACCATGCAGTCCATTGCTAAAATGGGGGAAAGGAGAGGGGGGTGGGGGGAGTGATAGAGAGCAGTAAAGAAATGACCAGCAGAGTTTACTCTGTATGTTTTGGACTTGTTAGCAACAATTATGCTGCAAAATGCTGCCATTCACCAGTACATCGTGCAGTTGCCAACAAATTTAAAGCATAAAGTAAATTATTTACATAAATATTATCAGTCATGTACATTGCATATGAGGAAACTCTATGCTTAGGTATCTTAATTTCTACAAAGGAGATATTTTAACATTATGTTGAGAATTAGTGTATCCACTTCCCACAGTGGTCACATAACAAATGAAACAAAATATTAACTCTAAAATAAAATATTTCTTTTGTTTCCTGATTACAATTCTAAAACAAAATTTGGCATATCATTACTTACCACAAATATTTTCATAAATCTATTACAGACCCTTCAATAATAAACTAAATACATTGTTTACAGCCAGTAATGATTGACAATGTCAAGTAATTAGTATTATTTTTGGACATTTACTTTTTATTACCAAAATATAAACAATGTCCCTATGTGCAGAAGTACCCAACTGTCCATTAAGCACTAAGTATTTCTAAATACTATATATTTGATTTAAAAATGTTGATTGTCAGTGTATTTTAATGTTCAAATGTATTTAAAAATAAGAAATATATACGTTCACACTTTTTAACAAGTAGAAAATGCATTGTAATGTTACTAATGCAAATATCTTTATTATTTTAGTGTGCTAAAATAGAAGATACATAGTGTTCACTGTTTATAAATTACTAATTATGAAACTGTATATTTTCCCATATTATAATAATATTCTTTCTAACTCCACTGTCCATTTTATTACATTTACCAACGACCCAAATACACTTGAAATTAGTTAAAAAATTAGAATGTTATCAGCTTTACCACATTGGAAAGTCATTGCAAAAGTCAGGTTGCCGGACTCGGGAAAGGAGCAGCATAATTACTCCAAGGTTCAAACAATGGCTGTCAGTCTTACTTAATGGTGTTTAAGGAGTCCATTGACACTTTCAACGATTAAAATATGTCATAACATGAGAAATAGAAGCCAAATTAGGCCATTTGACCCTTTGAGTATTCTATTCCATTCAATAGATCATGGTTCAGGAAATGGAGGGATATGGATTATATACAGGCCAATGAGATTTGTTTAACTTGGCATCATGTTCAATGTGGACATTGTGGGAAGAAGGGCAAATTCCTGTGCTGTACTTTTCTATGTGCCATGGTCAATAGTTTATCTTTTACCTAAACATCAACATTAACCATATTCCTTGATTCACTTAATATCTAAAGAATTTGCACGTACTATCGCAATGCTTAAGAAATATTTAAACAAGTACATGGATATATGTTTTTGAGGTATAGGGGCCAAACACATGCAGGTGGGATGTGTAGATGGGACACGTTGGTCAGTGTGGGAAAATTGAGCCAAGGGGCCTGTTTCCACGCTGTATTACTATGACTATCAATCTGTGACATAGAATCACAGAATACCATTTCAGATCATTAGACAGTGCCAATGGAAAAAGTTAACTAAAGAGTTTTGCTCTTTCCTTGCAATACTGCAGATATAATTGAATTGATGCAGGCAGTTGCCAAGGGAGGATGTCATCTCCTGTCCCACATATATTGTGAGATCAAAGCCTTATATTTATATTCAATTAAAAATGAAAGGAAATTGTTTGAGGAGTGCTTCAGATTACTGATAATGATAGCAATGTGCGAGGCTCCATGCCAGCGGTTTTAGTCACCTAACTCTGCCAGAAGAAAATCAGATCTATCATTTCTAATCCAATCTCCATGCCTGCGGAGTTATCACCTGGTCCTGAAATTGGCTCTGAGGTCTAAGCAGCAAACACACAAGTTCTTGCAGACAACCTTGACCCGCCACATCCCAGGTGACAGACAAGTAAAGCACTATTACATTGCATGGGTCTATTGTGACCAGCCGTTTTGTTGCGCTGGTCAAGAACGAGTTTTTGTGTGCCTATCAACTTGCTACCAACGGTTAAAAGATTAGATAGGGAATGAGGGATCTATAGAATCCCTTCTCACTTAATATATAAACTAAGACAAGATAGGTTTAAAAATACCAATTGTTACCATCACAACGGATTTGCTTTTTGTTGCCAAACTATTTCATTTCAGTTCCACAGAGAACAATTGTGGTGCCAGATAAATAATATTTTATGTTATTTTTAAATAGTATGGGCAAATCGAATGAAGCAGTATCTTGATCAAAGACCAATTGGTATGTGGGTAAACCCAAAAATTAATTTTATATTTTGAAAATGGGGTGCTTAACCTAATAAGGTCGAGACAGTTTTCTAAAAAGAAAGTAATTTAAACTTTCAATACTATTGCGATAATATAAATACATTAAAAACTACAAACATTTCATACAATATAATAACTCTTCTGTGAGGAGTTGATTGGCCAATATTCTCTTCTGATGCATTGTCTATTATTTAAGATATAATTTCTTCCCATTTGGGTTTCGAAACATTTCCTGTTAATATCTGCAAGTTGAGGCGATTGGTGGTTAAGTTTGATCGCGTACACAATATATTTGGGCAAGGTGTGTCTGTACCAACGCTTTTGCCCGAACCCCAGTGGAAAAAATGCAGTCATGTCCCACAGCATCTTGCAGATGTAAACACATATTCTAAAAACAAATAACGTCTCTTTCTTACAAATCTAGTGCTAATACATTTATTTATCACAACAGAACATTGTGCGGATCCTTGTGCAATAGGCGCGACATACCAGCCTGGCAACTCTCATCCAGAGCCTTCAGATGCCTAAAATTGAAATGACGATTGGTGTATCGTTTGTAGAATTTTTTTTATACCAATGAGAAGATAGTGAATAAATACGCCATGCAGGGCGGTTTGGAGAACATGCGAATTTGAGGTGCTTCGGTACAATGGATAGTTTTTATTTTGTAATGGTGCATGGATTTGGAAACTCCAATTTACGGAGCCAAAACTACCCTTCATCCGAAATTACAGGCACCTAGTATATACCATTTATTAAATATAGTTGATAAAATTCAACGTAAATGTTCGCCCTACGTCAAACATACAAATAACAGTACATATATTATATTGCATAGTTTACCAACAGTTAGAAGCTTAGAAATTGAAAGAGTGGCCAACAGAATCCATAACCACTAAATATTCGTTTTCAACATTTTGGTTTTCAGGACTTTAACCAATAAACGGGGTTTTTGTTCTGAGACGCAGTTGGGTGCAGGGGTAAAACCTGGGCGGCAAATATGGTTTAAAACCGACAGCATTTCGAAAATAAAAATTTGCAAGCTTTTAAAATATATATTCTCCATTCATTTCTCCTGTTTATTGACCTGACTACATGTTCGTGAGGTATACATGTGTGTGATTGCACAATGGTACGAAAGTTACATACCCATGCTCTTTGCATGTTTACCTGTATTGTCACAATTCTGATTGTATGTATCACACTGATAGCGACTAAATCAGTTGATCACTGGAGTATCACATGCAGGGTGCTAACCCACGCGTGTTTAAACCAGGGAATATGTAGCTGCTTTCCAGTGATTTACTCACCCGCGGCAGAATTGACAGGATTGGCGTGATCTGGATAAAGGACTAGGAATTCGTCAACTTTCCTTTTACCTCCCCGACCGCTGGTGGACTGCACTTCTTCGGCCATTTTTCATGATCTGGAGGAGCAGCCAGATGCGGTGAAATCTTGCTCTTCCACCTCCCAGGAATGCACCTTCTCCACCTCACTTTGACAGGTTTACCTGGTGAAACCATGACATCACCAGGGCCCCACTGGGGCCGAACAGCCAATCGTCGGCCAAGGCAGACTAACGAGAGGTGAGAATTATAATGAGAGGTGGCTGCAAACAACAATGGGAATACGGTGACCTCTTGATTACAGACATGCAGTGGCAGAGATTGAAAGGCGAGTGAAAAGGGACTCATGCTTCAACTCGAATAATTAAAGATCGCTGGAGTGAACTGGGTGGCATGGGAAGTCAGGGGGGACTCGCCGTGGGTGGCTGTATGTCAGGGCTGTGGCGGACAAGCCTGAGCTTTAAACTAAGCATCCTTTTTGTGAAAAACTAATTCAGCTCTAAGGAGAAGCCAGATGACATCCTTCTACCCGACGGCACTTACAAAATGAAACGCTCCTACGAGGCCGAGCAGCTTCCCAAAGAACAAAGAGTAAACTTGGGATAGATTGGGACTTCGCTTCACCAGCTCCCCTTAAATCCTTTAACTTATACTATAATTATGAGAACAATAAGCCCCGACGTTGTAATCAAACATGTAATTTCCTCCGGTTCTTTTCACGAAAGAAAACTTCTGTTTTCTAAAGATGCATAAGTTGTAAGGTTCCATGAAATGGCCCAGTACCAGTGAGATGGCAGTGGAGCACTCCACGGAATGTGTTTGCTACAAGAATATTATGATCCAATTTCTTTAGTATGATTATAATAGTTATATCCGGTACATTTCAGCCCATTAATTCCTTCGCCGTCGTGACAACACTGCACCCATATGGACAGATATACCACGAAAACATCTTGTTGGAGCAATGTTCATTAATCCGGGTAGAAATATCTACCCAGAAATATCTACCTGGATTATTTCATGTTTTTGAAATTTTCCGCATCACATGCAGAATTCGCAAATAATTCTTCCCTTATGCATTCGCCGTTGTTATTGTGTATTTTGATCAAAGTGTAACGCCTTAACAATACAAGGTGGAATGGAAACAAATGCAGATAAACTTTCCTTTAAATTTTAACGACTTGAGAGAGATTCATCAAATGTTTTGATTTTGCTGTTCGGCAGAAGGGAAATAGCGTTTGATCTTTAATTATAGGGCAATTATTGGGAGAAAATAAAGCTAATTGCTTCTGTATAGAAACTGACGTTTACAATTTAAAAAAAACCGTTAAATATAAATCGATTGAAACGAAGTTAAAGGACTGAGAGAATTGGACGGTTTGCAATTAACACGGTCCAATCCAACAACAGCCCGAAGGCAGATAGGGTAAAGGTGTTTGGGGACGATAAAAAAAAACGTAATAAAGATTTTGTGCTCAAAATGCAGAGAAATAGCCGTCTTCATGAGTTGCTTTGGAAGAATGCATGAATGGTCAAGCGGGATAGTAAGAATACCAGATCTAACATAAATACTAATCTAAGGGTGTCTCTCCCAAACCCACGGTGTTCATGACAAGGTATATGTGCGATGTAGACCAAAGGAGGTTGACGCTTTGAAAATTATTTTAGAATTTGATTGAACCTGGGGGGAAGGGGAGGGGGAGGAGTGGGGAGAGAGACTAGTCTATTCGTATATCCCTGGTGGGAATTAAGTTGTTATAGTCATAGAATCTTACAGTGTGTAAACAGGCCCTCCGGCCCAATTTGCCACATCGACCAACATGTCCCATCTACACGAGTCCAACTTGCCTGCGTTTGGCCCATAAACATATGTAGTGATAGAAATGGGGATGGGAATATATGAGGAGTCAGAAGCACTCGAAAGGCAATGGACGATATATCGCTGACCCAAAGCGTTTTATAGTTCTTTGAAATGTAACCAACCGCATTAGCAGGGTGAGAATAGCAGCATCCAATTCGGCACAGAAAAGCCAGACAGAATGTAATGATAATGATCACGTAATTATTTTATTAATGCGCAAAGATCATCATGGCAGAAAAATGCAACTTTGCAGAAACCTTTTTGCTTTTCAAGAAATCAAGTGTCGCAAGATCCCCTTATCATGGTTTTAAAAAAACGCTCTTAAAAGGCTGCGAAGAGCCCCAATTCGAAACGTTGCCTATTCATTTCTTCCTGCCTGCCGAGCTCCTACAGCACGTTGTGCTTTGCTCTAGAACCCAGTATCTGTAGTTTCTTGTCTCCTTATAAAAGGCCCTGTCTGGTTTTATGAAGTAATGGTGAGAAAATGCAACCATGTGCTCTCTGAAAGCCTCTTAGAGTCATAGAGTGATACAGTGTGGAAATAGGCCTTTCGGCCCAACTTGCTCACGCCGACCAAAAATGTCGCAGCTTTGTCCCAACATGGGCGGCATGGTGGCGTAGCGGGTAGAGCTCCTGCCTCACAGCCCAGTGACCCGGGTTCGACCCTGACCACGGGTGGTGGTCTAAAATGTTGGGTATTCCTTCGCTCCATAGATGCTGAATCACCCGCTGAGTTTCTCCAGCATTCTTTTATTCATGGCAAAAGGATTTGAGTACAAGAGCAGGAAGGTTCTACTGCAGTTGTGCAGGGTCTTGGTGAGGCCACACCTGGAGTATTGTACAATTTTGGTCTCCTAATCTGAGGAAAGACATTCTTGCCATAGAGGGAGTACAGAGAAGGTTCACCAGACTGATTCCTGGGATTGCAGGACATCCATATGAAGAAAGACAGGATAGACTCGGATTGTACTAATTAGAATTTAGAAGATTGAGGGGGGATCTTATAGAGACTTAAAAAATTCTTAAGGGGTTGGAGAGGCTAGATGCAGGAAGATTGTTCCCGATGTTGGGGAACTCCAGAGCAAGGGGTCACAGTTCAAGGATAAGGGGGAAGTCTTTTAGGACCGAGATGAGAAAATCATTTTTCACACAGAGAATGGTGAATCTGTGGAATTCTCTGCCAGTTGAGGCCAGTTCATGGGCTATATTTAAGAGGGAGTTAGATGTGGCCCTTGTGGCTAAAGGAATCAGGGGGGTATGGAGAGAAGGTAGGTACAAGATACTGAGTTGGATGATCAGCCATGATCATATTGAATGGAGTTGCGGGCTCGAAGGGCCGAATGGCCTACTCCTGCACCTATTTTCTATGTTTCTATGTTCCTATGCTAGTCCCACTTGCCTGCGCTTTGTTCATATCCTTCCAAACCTGTCCATCCATGTACCTGCCCAACTGTTTCTTAAACAATTGGATAGTCCCAGCCTCAACTACCTCCTCTGGCAGCTTGTTCCATACACCCTCCACCCTTTGTGTGAAACGTTACCCCTCAGACTCCTATTAAATCTTTTCCCCTTCACCTTGAACCTATGTCCTCTGGTCCATGATTCCCCTACTCTGGGCAAGAGACTCGGTGCATCTACCCGATTTATTCCTCTCATGATTTTGTACACCTCGATATGTTCCCCCCGCATTCTCTTGCTCTCCATGGAATAGAGACCCAGCCTACTCAACCTCTCCCTAGCTCACACCCTTTAGTCCTGGCAACAGCCTCGTAAATCTTTTCAGAATCCTTTCAAGGTTGACAAAATCTTTCCTATAACATGCTGCCCAGAACTGAACACAATATTATGCATGTGGTCTCACCAACGTCTAATACAACTGCAACATGATCTCCCAAAGCCACTATAGTATCAGCCTCCATCACCACAACAGGTTCCAGGTCCTCACCATTCTCTGTGTATGAAAACTAGAGTTAGATATTTTCACCCTGGGAAAAAAGGTTCTGAATCTCTGCCCTATTCATGCCTCTCATAATTTTATATACTTCTATCAAGTCTCTTCTCAACATCTGACGTTCCAAATACAACAATCCAAGTCTATCCAACCTCTCCCTGGAGTTGAAACCCTAATCTAGCAGCATTCTGGTAAACTTCCTCTACACCCACTCCAAAGTGTCCGCATCTTTCCTGCATTAATACAAACAGTGGTGAAAGAAGTTGATCTAATTGTAATTGTAATTAATTAACAATAATTACAATTAATTAATTAATTAATTGTAATTATTGTTAATTAATTACAATTACAATTAATTACAATTACAATTAATTAATTGTAACAAAACACAAAATTACATAAAAAATAACATAAACTTTCACCACAGCGCACTGTGATGGAATGCAATAACATATTATCTTCTTCCCTCCTTTTCTCCCGTGGTCGGGGCAGTTGAATCATCCGCAGTCGGGGTGATTAAAGCTACCGTTGCTGGCGATCGTAGCTTCCGCGTCGGGGCGATCGAAGCTCCCACGATCGGGACAGCCAAAGCTCCTGCGATTGGAGCTCCCGAAGTTGGTGCCCAGCAAAGGGACCGCCAGCTCCACAATGTTGGGCCACAGTGCGGACGGAGATACGGAAAAAGTAGCATGACTGAGATAGAAGTATAAACACAAGTTTTGAACATGAGAACATGGGGATGAGAATTTCTATTTTGAGACTTTGGATGTTAGAGAGCTGGTGTGGAATTTCAATGATGGGATGCTGGTGAGGGAGGCTTATGGAAGATGGAATACCAGCAAGACTGGTTCAGGATGAACTGAAGCTTATGGAATATGAAGGATCAGAGGTGCGTAGGAAGGAACTTCAGATGCTGATTTAAACTAAAGATAGAAGCAAAATGCTGGAGTAACTCAGCGGGACAAGCAACATCTTTGGAGAGAAGGAATGGGTGACATTTTGGCATCAAAAATGGTCTTGACCCAAAATGTCACCCATTCCTTGTCTCCAGAGTTGCTGCCTGTCCCGCTGAGTTATTCCAGCATTTTGTGGCTATCTATGGAGGATCAGAGGGCAGGAGAAATTTTAAGTGGTTTATTATGGAGCTAACAATATCATGGTTGAGAATTTCAGTTGTAATTAGATGGAACAGCCATAAAGGTTGTTAATAATGCTGATATGGAAGTTGACATTATTGTGCTTGAGAGGAAGTGAGGTTGAAAGCGGAGTTCCGAGATTAAATGTAGCAACTTGGCAGGCCAAAGTCATTGGAGTAATCAAACGTGATGGACCTGTAGAACTGGGACATAAATCATATACTGCAGAAACAGCCCCTTCCGCCCAACTCATCCATGTCAGCCAAGGTGCCCATTCTGATCTATTCCCATTTGCCTGCACTTGGCTGATATCCTTCTAACCCTTTCCTATCAATGTACTTGTCCAAATATCATTTAAATGTTATTGTACATGCTCAATTGCCTCCTCTGGCAGCTTGTTCCCTACACCCACCTATTCCTATTAAAACCTACCGCTCTCACCTTAATCTTGAGTGTTGGCAAACTACAATCTATACTTGAGGTTATCAAGAACAGACTGTATAAAAGAAAAGAATGAGCCAAGAATTTTGTGAACCTTTGTATTTAGCATTACAGGACTGGGATGAGAAGTTATTGCTGGAGTCTGGATTCTGGTCATCGATAGGCAGAGAGCGAGGGCAGGAATATTGAGAGAGAAGATTATTCATTGCATTTAGAGCAGGCACAAAGGATGCAACAGCCTACTTCTGATGTATTTTCTGTATTTATATGTTTCTAAGTTTAAATGACTTGAATGACTGTAAAGCAGGCATTCAAGGGAGGGTATTTGTGTTATAAGGGGGGTTATTTGAAGTTATAAGGGAGGTTATATAAGGGAGGTTATTTAAGGGAGGTAATTTGAACAAAATATTCTTTTTTATGATTGCTTTTTTTTATGTGTGAATAGGAAATTTGAGCCAGTGCGGCACTAAGCACAAAATGTATTGCAATAGATGCACCCATAGGGATCATGAATCAATTCCAATCATGAAGATGACTAGTGAAACGTGGGATGGACACCTGTGCCTTGTTTAACTGTTGGGGACATCAATAATTTTCCCCTCTTATGGTAGGAAAGAAAGCCTGGAGATTAGTTTGCCACCAAATCTTATATTAACAGAGAGGGCAGGTGTTCATTTGAGGATTCAGTATTACTTCAGATTATTCTAATGACAATAGGGCAGAGTGAAGGAGTAGGAGGTTTTGATCTTCGTGGATTTTCTTTTTAGTTTTAGTCCAGAACCAGGGGCCACAGTTTAATAATAAGGAGTAAGCCATTTATAACGGAGACGAGGAAACACTTTTTCTCACAGAGTGGAGAGTCTGTGGAATTCTCTGCCTCAGAGGGCAGGGAAGGCAGGTTCTCTGGATGCTTTCAAGAGAGAGCTAGATAGGGCTCTTAAAAATAGCGGAGTCAGGGGATATGGGGAGAAGGTAGGAATGGGGTACTGATTGGGGATGAGCCATGATCACATTGAATGGCGGTGCTGGCTCGAAGGGCCGAATGGCCTACTCCTGCACCTATTGCCTACTGTCTATTGTTTTTATTAAATATTACAATGCGCATTTAAATGAGATAGAAGGCTGGTTGAGGGGAAAATCTTCGTGGGAACGGTTGCAAATAATTAATGTTTTAAAGACTTCGAATCCCAGAATTAATTGCAAAGTTTAACATATCAGGATAATTGTTTTTGTCTTATTTCTGCAAATGAGCAAAACTATTGATCTTTGCGTGGCCTGGAGTAGTTATCTGGTCCTTGTAGTAATTGTGTTTATATTGATTACTAGTGCACGCATCACAGCATCGCGACGAAGGTTTTACTGTACTACAGATTGATTCAGTAGCAGTGACAATGAGATGAACAGGAGAGATATGTCCGTGCTCCCCGCTGATTCCTGCAGACCTGGTTTCCCCGGAACACGGAGAAGTTCAGGGAGCAGCCAGGGTGCCGGACCTGCGGTGCTCCAGAGCTGCGCCAAACCTTGCAATTGCAGCAGTGTTTCGAAAGCTGTCAGAGATCACTGCACTCAGCGAAAAACTGGAGTATGTCAATTCGATATTTTTTTCCTTAGCTCACCATTGTTATGTAAAATGAGCGGGCCCATAATAATCTCTAATCCGAAATGGTGTATGATTTCAGCTCCGCTACTGAATTAGGTTGCTGTTCCGTTCCAGATCGTTTAAGCAGCATCCTTTCAAGTCGAAGCTCGTAACGTTAGCAGGGAAACACAAGGTACTGCGGAGGCTGGAATCTTGAGCAAAACACAGTGATGGAGGAACTCAGTGGGTCAGGCAGCACCTGTGGAGAGAATGGACAGCGACGTTTCAGATCGAGACCGAATTGAGATTTCTTCAGTTTCCCCCTGCCAAGGTGATAGTTATTCTGACCACAATCCAGAAAAAAATATGTTGAAACGGAAGCAACATTTTGCAGAAGCTGAACGGCCGAATTAAAGCCATCATGCAGTAAACACTCATAGGTCAGATAGAAATGAATGTTTAGTCACAATAGAAATCTCCAGTTCTTCACCAAGGAATGGGAATTCCCAAACAAAGCAGAATACCACTTTGTTACCTTCAATTACTTAATTGTTTATGTTTATTTGTTGTAATTTGGGGCTTTTGATAAGATTATCAAAACTATTGTTAAGGTTCCACAAGGTAGGTTACTCTGGAAGGCTAGATTGCGTGGGATCCAGGGAGAGCTAGCTAACTGGATACCTGATTGACTTGATGGAAGCAGAAGGTGTTGGTTGAAGGATGTTTTCCAGATTGGAGGCCTGTGAGAAGTGGTATGCCTCAAGACTTGGTGCTGGGTCCATTGCTATCTGTCATCAATTTTAATGATTTGGATGAGAATGTGCAGAGCATTGTTAGTAAATTTACAGACAACACTAAAAGTGGTGGTGTTGTAGACAGTGATTAAGAATTAAAGCAGGATCTTGATCAGATGGAAAAGTGGGCTGAGGTATGGCAGATGGAGTTTAATTCAGATAAGTGCGAGGTGCTGAATTTTGGCATGTCAAACCAGGGTAGGACTTCCACAGTAAATGGTAGTACCCTGGGGAGTGTTGTAGACCAGGTGAATCTTGGAATACAAGTACATATTGCAGAGAATTGTGGACGCAGCCCAGACCATCACGCAAGCCAACCTTCGTTCCATTAACCTTCCATTTACACCTCACACTGCCTCGGCAAAGCAATCAGCATAATCAAGGACGAGTCTCACGCCAGTTACTCCCTCTTCTCCCCTTTCCCATCAGGCAAGAGGTACAGAAGTGTGAAAACGCACACCTCCAGATTCAGGGATAGTTTCTTCTCTGCCGTTATCAGGCAACTGAACCATTCTATCAACAATTAGAGAGCAGTCCTGAGCTACTATCTCCCTCATTGGAGGCCCTCAGACTATCTTTAATCAGACTTTACTGGACTTTATCTTGCACCAAACGCTATTTCCTTTATCATATATCTGTACACTATGGATGGCTTGATTGTAATCATGTATTGTCTTTCCACTGACTCTTTAGCACACAAAAAAAGCTATTCACTGTACATGTGATAATAAATTTTACTTCGGAGTCACGTGAGTGACTACATGAAGAAGGCCCACCAGAGTGCCTGCGCGTCATTACGTCCGACACATTTGGCGTACCGACAGGCTGGAGAGCGCAGCTCCACCAGCGGTAAGTAAAACACCCGCAGGTAAGTGTTTTAAACTTGCTGCGGTTTTTGCTTAGGTCCCGTAAGGCTGGTTGCAGGAGCCAGCAGGGACATTTTCCTAAGGGGAAAAATTAAAATTATGAAAATAAGGCGAGTATATCGCCTAATAGAGTAAACCTACCTGTAGTCAGTCCGCATGGGGAGGTGGATAGGGGTCGGAGGGAACGACATGCCGGGTCCTTTCTGCTGCTACACCACAATTACACTGCATGTAATGCAAAGATGGGCAGGACATGGGGACCCAGCAAAGCAAGCTGATGGAGCAAGGGTTCATTGTATCCCCTCAACAATGGGTAAGAGATATGCCCGCTAACCATCTGCTCCACCCCGGATCCACAAACACTGAGCATTCTTCTATGCTCACCAAGGGGTTTATTTCATTTTTAAAACAGCTGTACAAATGTAAGAAAAGGACATTCTATGCAGAATTACTCTAAAACTCCCAAGCTATAACTGGGAGCCTGGTTTCAAAAAACTGGAGGCGGCGCTGGAGTAATTAAGAGGGTGTGTGGATGGTGCAAGGAGCCCAGTCCAGACATTAAAAGGTGAAGTCCCCCCTTGGGGGGGGGGGGGGGGAATTCACGCCGTCGCTGGTCAGGTCCAGCATCCAGTAATTACCCTTGCCAGGGTAATTGTAACGTCAAAGCATTTAATGAAATTACAACTGATTAAGGCTGAGGTTGTGGCAGATAAAGTTCTGCCAGCCTTGCTTGTTCTCAAAAGTAGGGGGGGGAAAAACCCTCATGATGAATTTGTAGCTGCGGTCAGCAGATGACGATGGCTTTGAAGACGCCGACTTTAGAGTCACCGGCAGTTCCGCCAGCAGCAGCAATTCCGGTGCTTAAAGCACTGTGGCCACTCCTGTCGGGAGGCAGGCCAAGAGTGAATTGTCCAGGTCTGTCAACTCTGAGGAGTGAGGCCAGAAGACTTTCCTAAAATGAACATTGGGGATGTCTAGACAACGAGGAACACCTCATAGCTGAAATAATACAACCAGGAGGAGTTCCAGCCCGGGTTATACCCCAGGGTCCCCAGCGGCTTTCAGCAGCAACCTCTAGAATAGGAACGAGTCTGTATGGGGACCCAGCACAGCAGCACCCTGTTTAGGGCTGTGTGTGTGACCTCCCGTAAGCAGGAGCCGGGAGAGCCAGGGCAGTATGAATCTGACCCTGAAGTGGTGATCTCCCGCGAGCATGAGCCGGGAGAGCCAGGACATGGGGACCCAGCACAGCAGCACCTCGTTTAGGGCTGTGTGTGTGACCTCCCGTGAGCATCAGCCAGGAGAGCCAGGGCAGTAGGTTCTGACGCTGAAGTTTGGTGTCACTGCTTATGTGCATACACCAAAAGCATATGAGCTATGCTCCGTGTGTGCCGGATGTGGTCAGCAATTGCCATACCGGCGGGAACTGGTGAAGCCGCAAATGACAATCTGGCCAGCAAGTTAATGGCCTCTCACCAGTTCCAGGACTGCATAATGGAGGAAACTTCGCAAATCAAACACCTGTTAAATGTGCATCGCTCCAAAGGAGCGCATCATGAGGCGCATGAATTAAGGCTGCAGAAGTCCTAAAAAACGGGTTGGAGCAGGAACAATGCCGTTTGAACAAATGGCAAGGCCACTATCTAAACACAGCAGGATATGGACCATGCTGTGCAATGCCCATTTGTTAGTTTTAATATTCACGAAGAACTATCCAGCCGATGCTCAACCCACGGTTCACAGCCTTGCGCAGATCCTCTAATATCCAGGGAGAGACCTGGACGATGAGACCAGGATGCCACCTCAAAAACATACCCTTTCAGATTAGGAAGGGGTAATTGAATATTGGACTGTATCCGGGGATCTCAAATAGGTATCTCGGAAGTACATCCACTCGTACAAAATACACTTAGTTGGATATTGGGGTTTCAATACCACTAACTCTACAGGTGAATGATGCATATCAGCCTAAACAATTGTGTCCAAATTCCCCAGCCAAAAGAACGATGGTGGGTGTCGAGTAATTCTGGGCCTAAACATACTTAACCCTTAAGGTCCAGATTAAACGGTTTAAAATATAAAATTTCATTATTGTAACTGGGATCAAAAGGGTGTTATATGGCAGCGATAGATCTGAAAGATGCATAATATTCAGCTACCACACACCTGTTGAGAGGTTAGGTCATCACCCATCTAAATTAAATTTAGATTAGTACCATTTAGAATGATTGGCTATTTGAGGTTCATCATTGGTTAATTAACATGGCAGTACTTGATATGTGAAGAGAAAGAGACTAGTTAAAACAAATGTTGGTCCCTTGCAGTCAGAAACAGGTGAATTGATCATGGGGAACAAGGACATGGCAGACCAATTGAATAACTACTTTGGTTCTGTCTTCACTAAGGAAGACATAAATAATCTGCCGGAAATAGCAGTGGAACGGGGGTCAAATAAGATGGAGGAACTGAGTGAAATCCAGGTTAGCCGGGAGGTGGTGTTGGGTAAATTGAACGGATTGAAGGCCGATAAATCCCCAGGGCCAGATAGTCTGCATCCCAGAGTACTCAAGGAGGTAGCCACAGAAATAGTGGATGCATTAGTGATAATTTTTCAAAATTCCTTAGATTCTGGAGTAGTTCCTGAGGATTGGAGGGTAGCTAATGTAACCCCACTTTTTAAAAAAGGAGGGAGAGAGAAAGCGGGGAATTACAGACCAGTTAGTCTAACATCGGTAGTGGGGAAACTGCTAGAGTCAGTTATTAAAGATGGGATAGCAGTGCATTTGGAAAGTGGTGAAATCATTGGACAAAGTCAGCATGGATTTACGAAAGGTAAATCATGTCTGACAAATCTGATAGAATTTTTCGAGGTTGTAACTAGTAGAGTGGATAAGGGAGAACCAGTGGATGTGTTATATCTAGACTTTCAGAAGGCTTTCGACAAGGTCCCGCATAAGAGATTAGCATACAAACTTAAAGCACACGGTATTGGGGGTTCAGTATTGATGTGGATAGAGAACTGGCTAGCAGACAGGAGGCAAAGGGTAGGAGTAAACGGGTCCTTTTCAGAATGGCAGGCAGTGACTAGTGGGGTGCCGCAAGGCTCAGTGCTGGGACCCCAGCTATTTACAATATATATTAATGATTTGGACGAGGGAATTCAATGCAACATCTCCAAATTTGCAGATGATACCAAGCTGGGGGGTATAGTTAGGTGTGAGGAGGATGCTTGGAGGCTGCAGGGTGATTTGGATAGGCTGAGTGAATGGGCAGATTCATGGCAGATGCAGTATAATGTGGATAAATGTGAGGTTATCCACTTTGGTGGCAAAAACATGAGGGTAGACTATTATCTGAATGGTGGCAGATTAGGAAAGGGGGAGATGCAACGAGACCTGGGTGTCATGGTACACCAGTCATTGAAAGTAGGCATGCAGGTGCAGCAGGCAGTGAAGAAAGCAAATGGTATGTTAACCATATAACCATATAACAATTACAGCACGGAAACAGGCCATCTCGGCCCTTCAAGTCCGTGCCGAACAACTTTTTTCCCTTAGTCCCATCTGCCTGCACTCATACCATAACCCTCCATACCCTTCTCATCCATATGCCTATCCAATTTATTTCTAAATGATACCAACGAACCTGCCGCCACCACTTCCACTGGAAGCTCATTCCACACCGCTACCACTCTCTGAGTAAAGAAGTTCCCCCTCATGTTACCCCTAAACCTCTGTCCCTTAATTCTAAAGTCATTTCCTCGTGTTTGAATCTTCCCTATTCTCAAAGGGAAAAGCTTGTCCACATTAACTCTGTCTATCCCTCTCATCATTTTAAAGACCTCTATCAAGTCCCCCCTTAACCTTCTGCGCTCCAGAGAATAAAGACCTAACTTATTTAACCTATCTCTGTAACTTAACTGTTGAAACCCAGGCAACATTCTAGTAAATCTCCTCTGTACCCTCTCTATTTTGTTGACATCCTTCCTATAATTGGGCGACCAAAATTGTACACCATACTTCAGATTTGGTCTCACCAACGCCTTGTACAATTTTAACATTACATCCCAGCTTCTATACTCAATGCTCTGATTTATAAAGGCTAGCATACCAAAAGCTTTCTTTACCACCCTATCTATATGAGATTCCACCTTCAAGGAACTATGCACGGTTATTCCCAGATCCCTCTGTTCAACTGTATTCTTCAATTCCCTACCGTTTACCATGTACGTCCTATTTTGATTTGTCCTGCCAAGGTGTAGCACCTCACATTTATCAGCATTAAACTCCATCTGCCATCTTTCAGCCCATTTTTCCAACTGGCCTAAATCACTCTGTAGACTTTGGAAATCCTCTTCATTATCCACAACACCCCCTATCTTGGTATCATCTGCATACTTACTAATCCAATTTACCACCCCTTCATCCAGATCATTGATGTACATGACAAACAACAAAGGACCCAACACAGATCCCTTGAGGCACCCCACTAGTCACCTGCCTCCAACCCGACAAACAGCCATCCACCATTACTCTCTGGCTTCTCCCATTCAGCCACTGTTGAATCCATCTTGCTATTCCTGCATTTATACCCAACAGTTGAACCTTCTTAACCAACCTTCCATGAGGAACCTTGTCAAAGGCCTTACTGAAGTCCATATAGACAACATCCACTGCTTTACCCTCGTCAATTTCCCCAGTAACCTCTTCAAAAAATTCAAGAAGATTAGTCAAACATGACCTTCCAGGCATAAATCCATGTTGACTGTTCCTAATTAGACCCTCTTTATCTAGATACTTATATATATTATCTCTAAGTATCTTTTCCATTAATTTGCCCACCACTGAAGTCAAACTAACCGGTCTATAATTGCTAGGTTTACTTTTAGAACCCTTTTTAAACAATGGAACAACATGCGCAGTACGCCAATCCTCGGGGACTATTCCCGTTTCTAATGACATTTGAAATATTTCTGTCATAGCCCCGGCTATTTCTACACTAACTTCCCTCAATGTCCTAGGGAATATCCTGTCAGGACCTGGAGACTTATCCACTTTTATATTTTTCAAAAGTGCCAGTACTTCTTTTACTTTGAAACTCATAGTATCCATAGCTACTCTACTAGTTTCCCTTACCTCACATAATTCAATATCCTTCTCCTTGGTGAATACCGAAGAAAAGAAATTGTTCAATATCTCCCCCATCTCTTTTGGCTCTGCAGATAGCTGTCCACTCGGTCTCTCCAATGGACCAATTTTATCCCTTGTTATCCTTTTGCTATTAATATAGCTGTAGAAACCCTTTGGCATGTTAGCATTCATAGCGAAAGGATTTGGGTATAGGAGCAGGGAGGTTCTACTGCAGTTGTACAGGGTTTTGGTGAGGCCACACCTGGAGTATTGCGTACAGTTTTGGTCTCCATATCTGAGGAAAGACATCCTTGCCATAGAGGGGGTACAGAGAAGATTCACCAGACTGATTCCTAGGATGTCAGGACTTTCATATGAGGAAAGATTGGATAGACTCGGCTTGTACTCGCTGGAATTTAGAAGATTGAGGGGGGGTCTTATAGAAATTTACAAAATTCTTAAGGGGTTGGACAAGCTAGATGCTGGAAGAGTGTTCCCGATGTTGGGGGAGTCCAGAACAAGGGGTCACAGTCTAAGGATAAGGGGGAATTCCTTTAGGACCGAAATGAGGAAAACATTTTTTGCACAGAGAGTGGTGAGTCTCTGGAATTCTCTGCCACAGAAGGTAGTTGAGGCCAGTTCATTGGCTATATTTATGAGGGCGTTAGATGTGGCACTTGTGGCTAAATGGATCAGGGGGTATGGAGAGAAGGCAGGTACGGGATACTGAGTTGGATGATCAGCCATGATCACATAGAATGGCGGTGCAGGCTCGAAGGGCCGAATGGCCTACTCCTGCACCTATTTTCTATGTTTCTATGTTACTTTGCCTACAGCCAAAACTGTAACTAATGTCTCACGATGTACATTCTGAGACATTCTGACACAACAGAGACAACAGAGACATTCTGACTCAATAACCTTTAGTTTACAAACTGATGTGAGCTTCAGGATGAGGAGCCACTGATATCGAGTCTGGTTGTGGCGGCAGATAGAATGTGAAATAAGCATTAGCCCTGCAGAGGCATGGGGTAAACGGCATAGAATTGCTGGGTGCATTCTGTGGCGTAAAACATTCTGCTCAACAATGCATGATTTGCATGTGCAGCTTCATATTGATAATACCAGAGCTGTTGCATATCAATTACATGGGTGGAATTAGGTCATTATTCTGAGACAATCTGCCTAACCTCATCTGGCACTGTGCATTACAAGAAATATCTGGGTCTCAGATATCTACCTATTAGGTCGAGATAATGTGAAAGTTGAAGACACCAGGTCATGTAAATTCTATGACAAACACAAAATGGATGATGAATCCTAAAGTTTCAAAATGATTGTTAGCCGGTATGGATTGCCAGACATAGATCTGTTGCATCTGGGTTAAATTACCAGTTAACTAAATACGGCATGGGAACCAGACCTAGGGGCAGTAGCGGAGGATACATTCTCGCTACGTTGGGGACGTACGTTCTTATGCTTTCCCCATTCTGCCTCATTTAATCAATGTCTCACCAAAATAGAGCATGACTATGCTTAGGCATTTGGTAGTTCCTAACTAGTCCACACAGCCATGGTCCCATTGGTTCTGAGACTGATGACACAGCATTCATGATTATCCCAATTACAGCAACTTGTTGGTTCACACTGGGACAGGAGGAGAGTTCCCCTTTACATGAGCATATTAATCTAGTGATTTGTATCTTCTGACCAGCCTGTTCCAGGGACTCGGACTATCGAGTAGGACCGTCGATGTGATTATGATGGCCTGGAGAGATAGTACTAAAAAACGATATGTATCTCATGTTAAGAAATGGGAGATGTCCTGTTTACTGTCAAATATATCTTATCATAAGTTGCAGGCATTCAGGATGTATTGGAGTTCCTGGCTACATTGCATTTTGATGAGCAGTTAAGCTATAGTGCTATTATAATGCTCAAAGTGCTTTGTCCTCCTACTTAGGGCAATGGTCCGGACAACACTCTGTTGGATCTCATCTATTGGTGGCCCGATTCATGGGAGGTATTTTAACAAAACCCTCCCAAACATAGATATTCGGAAATCTGGGATGTGAGCATAGTTCTCACATTGCTTCGGCAATGGGCTCCAATTACATCTCTGCCTTTTCGGAAGTTAACGCTCAAAGTGGTCATGCTCATGGTGCTAGTGGCAGCACTATGGGTCCAGATATTGCAAAAGTTATGACTGGACAGCATGCATTCTTCTGTCGATTATATTGTGTTTTATGCATATGATCTAATCAGAGCAAGGATGGCTCAAACCAAAATAAGTTTAAAATATACACATTGACCTAAGACTATATGTAGTTACACATCTGAGCTAATATATCAAGGTCATCAAGAGTCTCAGAGGCTCTGAAACAGCGATGGTCATCAGCCACATAAAACCACATACAAAGGTGTCAGCACAAGCTATTTCTAGATGGCCGAAACAGGTTTGCATTATGCTGGAGTAGACACTGATGTGTTTAAATCACTCCACCAGGGCGGCGTCAACGTGCGCAGCAAAGGCACAGGACGTGCCATTGGACCAAATCCTCACCGCAGGATAGTCCAGTTAAGGAACCTATTTTAGGGTTTATGATAAACCTGTCCTCACAATGCAAGGATTTGTGCATGCTGTTTTGGGTTCTGTTTGAGTTCTCCTTTGTAATTCCCCCTACGAAAGAGGGGTTATTACTGTTCTTTATTGTTTAAAAAGTACATTGTATAATTTAAACAATGTGCAATACGTTATTTATTTATTCTGTGTCAACCAAGGCAGTGTGTCGTATGGAACTGTGTCTATGCCATAAAATCACAGAACTTTGAAATCTTTACGTAGTCACTCACGTGACTCCAAAGTAAAATAGTAAGATTAAACGAGAACTTACCAGTTTGTAGTTTGATCTTTATTTTATGAGGAGTTACGATGAGGGATTATGTGCCCTCCGCTCCCGACCCTCATAATCGCAAAGATCACCTGGTAGTTCTGATCTTCTGAGTCTTACTATATCACTTTGACTATAGTTACTGTGATTTCACGCCGTCTTCACGTAATCCCTCATCATAACTCCCCATAAAATAATGATCAAACTTCAAACTGGTAAGTTCTCATTTAATCTTACTATTAAACTTCATAACTTCAATCTTCAAATAATTTCCAGTGCCGATAGCCATTTGGCACTTGTCAATGTTTTGAATTGAACAATATCTTTCTCATTTACTCATCACAAAATGCATAATATTTCCACTGTTATGCATTTTTGTGGTGAGGAGATGAGGGATAAATTCTAGGTTCCTGCTTTTGTTTCGAGATCCTTTTCTCTATGCACAGAAGGCTCTGGAGGCCGCCAGTGGATATTTTAAAGTCAGTGATAGATAGATTCTTGATTAGTATAGGTATCAGAGGGTATGGGGAGAAGGCAGGAGAATGGAGTTAGGAGGATGAGATAGATCAGATCAGCCACAATTGATTGCAGAGTAGATGATGGGCCGAATGACCTAATTCTACTCCTATTCCTTATGACCTTAAAAAACACTACATAAGTGTTGAATCACACCTGCCTAGACTGGCCATGATGAATGGCTGCTGCCATGATGTGATGAGTTGCCATGAGGTGATGGCTGGTCTGTGCAGCTCGGACTGTGGAAAAAGGCGCCAAAATCTGGTTACTATTGCATATGGACGATGTGTGCTGTTTCAATGTGTGGGCTATTTAATTGGGGATTGCCTTTACGCAGGGCAATAATCTCACTGCTCTATAGGCTAAAAATGTAGTTCATTTAGCCTTGTTAAATATTGAACCATTGCATTTTAGAAGCATGACAAGAGTGTTTTATTGTCATATGTCCCGACACAGAACAATGAAATTCTAACTTGCAGCAGCACAAGTGAACATGTAACTCCGTAAAAAACAAAAAAATTCAGTTTAAAACACAGACAAATAAATAGACAAAAGGAGTAAAATAGTCAAAAATAATGTCTTCAAGTCTATATAGTATGGAGGCCTGTCTTTAAAAAAATATTTATTCTAATGCAATTCCTGCCACATGATATAATGCTGCATCTCCTGGAATTATAGTGGTGAAAAATGAATTGAAAACGATCCAAGGAATAAACAAGAGCGATTCAGATGGGGGCGCTGCAGTACAAGTAATGGAATGAGGAGTCACCAGGATTGGTGATGACCATAGAGTGAAAAATGACCAAAGTTCGTGATCCCCTCTTTGTGCCCTCCTCCTGTGTAAATGTATCAACTTAGACTCACTCTTGATATGAGATAATGTGAATGGAAAGCTGAAATTTTAGGAAATATATATATTCTTTTAACTTATTATTTCTTTATTTTGTTCTCTTGGCCTAAAGTTGCTTTTGTACCACTTTGACTGTGTATTAGACGGTTAAAATAAAATAAAACAAAATTCTGAATATAACTCATGCGTGTTTCTTCTCTAACATCATCCACTGACCGACATCCCTATCATTACCTCGATCACCTCTCCTACTCCAGGTACTGTTCAGTGTTACAATTCCACTTCTCCCTGTGCAGTATTTCGCACTGCAAAAATACTTTATAAATGTAAAGTTGCTACTGAGCATTTTTAAGACAGACATACAGTGTATGGCAATCTATCTATAAATAATGACAAGAAAATTGCTTTGGCTCCTTGTACTTATTGGCCAAGGCATAGGATATCACTGTGGGTCACTGTTAGGAAGGGCAAGGGGCAGAGGCAGGGACTAGAGAGTACCCCGGTGGCTGTACACCTGGAAAATAGGTACTCATGTTTGAGTTCGATTGGAGTGGACAACCTACCTGGGGGCAGCAACAGCGGCCAGGCCTCCGGCACAGAGAACGGCCCTGATGCTCAGAAGGGTAGCAAAAAGAGGAGGGCAATTGTAATAGGGGACTCCATAGTTAGGGGGTCAGATTGGCGATTCTGTGGACGCAGTCGGGAGACCCGGATGGCAGTTTGCCTCCCTGGTGCCAGGGTCTTGGATGTGTCGGAACGTGTCGAAAAGATTCTGAAAGGGGAGGGAGAGGAGCCTGATGTTGTGGTACACATTGGTACCAATGACATAGGCAGAAAAAGAGAAGAGGTCCTGAAAGGAGAATTTAGGGAGTTGGGCGGAAAGTTAAGGAGAAGGATCAAAAGAGTAACAATTTCAGGATTACTGCCTGTGCCACGTGACAGTGAGAGTAGAAATGGAATGAGGTGGAGGATAAATGCGTGGCTGAGGGACTGGTGCAGTGGGCAGGGATTCAAGTTTCTTGATCACTTGGACCTCTTTTGGGGAAGGCATGATCTGTATAAAAAGGATGGGTTGCACTTGAACCCGAGGGGGACCAATATCCTGGCGGGGAGATTTGCAAAGGAGACTTTAAACTAGAAAGGCTGGGGGGAGGGACTCGGGTAGAAGGGGCTAGGGGACAGGGTGAGGGGCAAGAGGCAGAGAAGGTAAGCACTCGGACCCAAAATGTAGGCGAGAAAGAGGAAAAAGATAATAAACAGAGAATAAGGGATGGTGGGTTTCTAAAATGTGTATATTTTAATGCTAGGAGCATTGTAAGAAAGGTGGATGAACTTAGAGCCTGGATTGACACCTGTAAATATGATGTTGTGGCAATCAGTGAAACATGGTTGCGGGAGGGTTGTGATTGGAAACTAAATATTCCAGGATTTTGTTGCTTCAGGTGTGATAGAATTGGAGGGACTAGAGGTGGAGGGGTTGCATTGCTTGTCAGAGAAGATATTACAGCAGTGCTTTGGCAGGATAGATTAGAGGGCTCGTCTAGGGAGGCTATTAGGGTGGAACTGAGAAGTGGGAACGGTGTAGCAACACTTTTAGGGGTGTATTATAGACCGGCAAATGGGGAGCGAGAATTGGAAGAGCTAATATATAAGGAGATAGCAGATATTAGTAGTAAGCACAAGGTAGTGATTGTGGGAGATTTCAATTTTCCAAAAATAGACTGGGAAACACATTCTGTAAATGGGCTGGATGGTGTGGCGTTTGTTAAATGTGTGCAGGATAGTTTTTTGCAGCAATATATAGAGGTATCGACCAGAGAAGGGGCAGTGCTGGACCTCCTGTTAGGAAATGAGGCAGGTCAGGTGACGGAGGTATGCATTGGTGAGCATTTCGGGACCAGTGATCACAATACCATTAGTTTCAATATAATTATGGAGAGAGTCAGAACTCTCTAGGGTTGAGATTTTTGATTGGAGAAAGGCTAACTTTGAGGGAATGCGTATTGATTCAAAAGGAGTGAATTGGGACATTTTGTTTTATGGGAAGGATGTAGAAGAGAAATGGAGGACACTTAAAGGGGAAATTGTAAGAGTACAGAATCTTTATGTCCCAGTTCGGTTGAAAGGAAATAGTAAAAATCGGAAAGAGCCATTGTTTTCAAGGGAAATTGGACATGGTTCGAAAAAAGAGAGATATCTACAATAATTATAGGAGGCATGGAGTAAATGAGGTGCTAGATGAGTGTAAAGAATGTAAAAAGAATCTTAAGAAAGAAATAAGAAAAGCTAAAAGAAGATATGAGGTTGCTTTGGCAAGAAAGGTGAAAGTAAATCCAAAGGGTATCTACAGCTATATTAATAGCAAAAGGATAACGAGGGATAAAATTGGACCATTAGAGAGCCAGAATGGACAGCTATCTGCAGAGCCAAAAGAGATGGGGAAGATATTGAACAATTTATTTTCTTCGGTATTCACCAAGGAGAAGGATATTGAACTGTGAGGAAAAGGAAAAAAAAGTAGAGTAGCTATGGAAACTATGAGATTCAAAGAGGAGGAATTACTGACACTTTTGAAAAATATAAAAATGGATAAGTCTCCAGGTCCTAACAGGATATTCCCTAGGACATTGAGGGAAGTTAGTGTAGAAATAGTAGGGGCTATGACAGAAATATTTCAAATGTCATTAGAAACGGGAATAGTGCCGGAGGATTGGCGTACTGCGCATGTTGTTCCATTGTTTAAAAAGGGTTCAAAGAATAAACCTAGCAATTATAGACCTGTTAGTTTGACGTCAGTGGTGGGCAAATTAATGGAAAGGATACTTAGAGATAATATATGTAAGCATCTGGATAAACAGGGTCTGATCATAACAGTCAACATGGATTTGTGCCTGGAAGGTCATGTTTGACAAACCTTCTTGAATTTTTTGAAGAGGTTACTAGGGAAATTGATGAGGGTAAAGCAGTGGATGTTGTCTATATGGATTTCAGTAAGGCCTTTGACAAGGTTCCCCAAGGAAGGTTGGTTAAGGTTCAATCTTTGGGTGTTAATGGCGGAGTAGCAAGATGGATTCAACAGTGGCTAAATGGGAGATGCCAGAGAGTAATGGTGGATGGCTGTTTGTCAGGTTGGAAGCCGGTGACCAGTGGGGTGCCTCAGGGATCTGTGTAGGGTCCACTGTTGTTTGTCATGTACATCAATGATCTAGATGATGGGGTGGAAAATTGGATAAGTAAGTATGCAGATGATACTAAGATAGGTGATGCTGTGGATAATGAAGTAGATTTTCAAAGTCTACAGAGCGATTTGGGCCATTTGGAAGAGTGGGCTGAAAGATGGCAGATGGAGTTTAATGCTGATAATGTGAGGTGCTACATCTTGGCAGGACAAATCAAAATAGGACATACATGGTAAATGGTAGGGAATTGAGGAATGCTGTGGAACAGAGGAATCTAGGAATAACTGTGCATAGTTCCCTGAAGGTGGAATCACATGTAGATAGGGTGGTAAAGAAAGCTTTTGGTGTGCTGGCCTTTATAAATCAGAGCATTTAATATAGGAGTAGGGAAGTAATGTTAAAATTGTACAAGGCATTGGTGAGACCAATTCTGGAGTATGGTGTACAATTTTGGTCGCCTAATTATAGGAAGGATGTCAACAAAATAGAGAGAGTACAGAGGAGATTTACTAGAATGTTGCCTGGGTTCCAGCAACTAAGTTAAAGAGAAAAGTTGAACAAGTTAGGTCTTTATTCTTTGGAGCGCAGAAGGTTAAGGGGGGACTTGATTGAGGTCTTTAAAATGATGAAAGGGATAGACAGAGTTGACGTGGATAAGCTTTTCCCATTGCAGGTAGGGAAGATTCAAACAAGAGGGCATGACATGAGAATTAAGGGACAGAAGTTTAGGCGTAACATGAGGGGGATCTTCTTTACTCAGAGAGTGGTGGCTGTGTGGAATGATCTTCCAGTAGAAGTGGTGGAGGCAGGATCGATTTTAACATTTAAAAGTAAAGTGGATGGGTATATGGCCGGCAAGGGAATGGAGGGGTATGGTTTGAGTGCAGTTAGATGGGACTAGGGGAAAATAAATGGTCGGCACGGTCTGGAAGGGCCGAGAAGGTCTGTTTCCGTGCTGTAATTGTTATATGGCTATAAGGTTATATGATATGAGTTGGGATATTATTACATTTGGAGAAAGCATTAAAAGACACAAAGTGCTGGATAACTCAGCAGGTCAAGCAGTGTCTATGCAGAACATGAATAGGTGACATTTCCAGTCAGGGCCCTTCTTCAGACTGAGAATGGTGGTGGGGGAAGGGAGAAAACTAGAAGAGAAGTAGAGGTAGGTCAAAGCTAAGCTTGCTTCCTTTCTTCCTATTTTTCCTCTCCGTATTCCTGGTCTTCAGGAATATGGGACAATTACTCTAGAGACAATTTACAATTTACCGAAGCCAATTAACTTACAAACTACATGTCTTTGAAATGTCGGATGAACCTGGAGCACCTGGAGAAAACCCACATAGGTCAAGGGGAGAATGTACAAACTCCGTACAGACAGCACCCGTTGTCAGGATTGAACCCGAGTATCGAGTAACGCTGTAAGGCAGCAACTCTACCGCTGTGCCACCCTGCCGCCCCATGTCACAGTCTCACTTACTTCCAGCCTATACACTAGAATCAATGTTGCATTTGTAACACCCAAGCGGCTTGAATTACGGAGGCAAATTCTGTAGTTATTCAATCCTAACAATTCATACACTGTATGGTAGGGAATCTAATTACTGCATCAATTAATTTTCTGTTTCAAATGATAACTGCAAGTTAAAACATGAAGTCAACAGAACACAGCCTGTTCATTCTTCTCCTGGGATTTAATAGATTCTTACGTTTTTGTTATCTTCATAGGATTTGCACAAGATTTTGGCGTAGATGAATAGTGTGTGATGCAGAACATTCTTAGGGAACTATGCAACGGGCACATTAATCTACTCTGCTGAGTCTCTTCAAAACGGGATCCAATTGAAACTTTCCATCTTTAAATAAACCATATGAACTTTGAACTAATTCTCCAGGCAAATGATTTGTTGCGAGAGAATCTAAGTATTCATAGAGTTATGGAGAGATACATAGAACATCGAACATTGAACAGGAACAGGCCCTTCGGCCCACAATGCCCATGCCAAACGTGATGGCAAGTTAAACAAATCTTCTGTGCCTGCACGTGATCCACATCCTTCCATTTCCTGCATATCCATGTACCTTTCCAAAAGCCTCCTAAATTCCAATATCTTATCTGCCCCCACCATCATGCCTGGCAGTGTTCTCCAGAAAACCTCTGTGTAAAAACTTGCCCGGCATATCTCTTTTAAACGTTTTCCTTTTCACCTCAAAGCTATGCCTTTTGGTCGTTGACATTACAATCCTGGGAAAAAGGTTCTAAGTGTACTCTATTTATGCCTCTCATAATTTTATATACTTCTGTCATGCCTCAGCTTTTGTGCTCCAGTGAAAACAAACCAAGTTTTTCCAACCTCTCTTTGAAGCTAATACCCTCTGGTCCAAGTAGCAGTCTGGTAAACCTCTCCAAAGCCTCCATATCCTTCCTGTAATGGGTGACCAGACTGCACACAATACTCCAAATTCAGGCTAACCAAAGTCCAAAATAGCTACAATGTGCCTTTCTGACTTACTCAATGCCCCTCGAACGATGAAGGCATGCACACCATATGTCTTCAACCATGCATGTTCAAGGCACGTCTGCTCCTGTTAGTGACGGTCAAGGCAACTGGGAGAGAGGATCCCTGCATCACAAGAGAAATTAAGCAGGGGTCAGGTGTATCCCTGGAGAAATTTAGTGGCCTGAGGAGCATACTTAAGAAGGAAATCATGATGGCACAAAGGGGCAGGAGATAGCTGGCAGATAAGACAGGGACTGATTAGGTATAGGTAGCCTGGTTTTACACGTGGGAGATTGTGTCTTACAAATTTGATTGCATTTTTTGAAGAGGCTACCAAATAGTTTGATGAGGGCAAGGCTATTGACGTTGTATATATGGACTTCAGGAAGGCCATTGATAAGATTCCGCATGGTAGGCTGCCCTTGAAGGTTAGATTGCATGGGACCCAGAGAGATCTACCTAACTGGACAAGAATTGGCTTCATGGAAGGAAGCAGAGGGTGGTGGTGGTGATTGTTTCTCAGTTGTTTATGGAGGCTTGTGACTAGTGGTGTATCTCTGGGATTGGTGCTGGGCCCATTTCTGTTTGTGGTCTATATCAACAATTTGGATGAGAATGCACAACGCATGATTAGTAATTTTGCAGATGACAAAAAAGAGGATAGTATCATAGATAGTGAAGATGATTATCAAAAATTATAGCCGGTCCTTGATCAGCTGGGCAAGTGGGCTGAGGAATGGTTAGAAACATAGAAATTAGGTGCAGGAGTAGGCCATTCGGCCCTTCGAGCCTGCACCGCCATGCAATATGATCATGGCTGATCATCCAACTCAGTATCCCGTACCTGCCTTCTCTCCATACCCTCTGATCCCCTTAGCCACAAGGGCCACATCTAACTTCCTCTTAAATATAGCCAATGAACTGGAATCAACTACCCTCTGTGGCAGAGAGTTCCAGAGACCCACCACTCTCTGTGTGAAAAAATTCCTTCTCATCTCGGTCCTAAAGGATTTCCCCCTTATCCTTAAGCTGTGACCCCTTGTCCTGGACCTCCCCAACATCGGGAACAATCTTCCTAAATCTACCTGTCCAACCCCTTAAGAATCTTGTAAGTTTCTATAAGATCCCCTCTCAATCTCCTAAATTCTAGAGAGTATAAACCGAGTCTATGCAGTCTTTGTTCATAAGACAGTCCTGACATCCCAGGAATCAGTCTGGTGAACCTTCGCTGCACTCCCTCTATGGCAATAATGTCCTTCCTCAGATTTGGAGACCAGAACTGTACCCAATACTCCAGGTGTGGCCTCACCAAGACCCTATACAACTGAAGTAAAACCTCCCTGTTCCTATACTCAAATCCTTTTGCTATGGGAAAAAAGAGGGAAGAGACACAGACTCTAAGACTTTTGCCTTCCATCACAGTGAGGAGATGTTTGGTGAACTCACTGTGGTGGATGTTTATTGTGTGTTCTGTCATTATTTATTTATTTATTTTTAATTATATGTATGACTGCAGGGAACAGAGTTTCGTTCAGACCGAATGGTCCGAATGACAAATAAAGAATCCAATCCAATGAAAGCTAACATATCATTCGCTTTCTTCACTGCCTGCTGTACCTGCATGCCTACTTTCAATGACTGGTGTACCATGACACCCAGGTCGCGCTGCATCTCCCCTTTTCCTAATCGGCTTCCATTTAGATAATAGTCTGTTTTCCTATTTTTGCCACCAAAGTGGATAACCTCACATTTATCCACATTATACTGCATCTGCCAAACATTTGCCCACTCACCCAGCCTATCCAAGTCACCTTGCAGTCTCCTAGCATTCTCCTCACAGCTAACACTGCCCCCCAGCTTAGTGTCATCCGCAAACTTGGAGATATTGCCTTCAATTCCCTCCTCCAGATCATTTATGTATATTGTAAATAGCTGGGGTCCCAGCACTGAGCCTTGCGGTACCCCACTAGTCACTGCCTGCCATTGTGAAAACGACCCTTTTACTCCTACTCTTTGCTTCCTGTTTGCCAGCCAGTTCTCTATCCACATCAATACTGAACCCCCAATGCCGTATGCTTTAAGTTTATATACTAATCTCTTATGTGGGACCTTGTCGAAAGCCTTCTGGAAGTCCAGATACACCACATCCACTGGTTCTCCCCCATCCACGCTACTAGTTACATCCTCGAAAAATTCCACAAGATTCGTCAGACATGATTTACCTTTCGTAAATCCATGCTGACTTTGTCCAATGATTTCACCACTTTCCAAATGCGCTGCTATCCCATCTTTAATAACTGACTCTAGCAGTTTCCCCACTACCGATATTAGACTAACTGGTCTGTAATTCCCCGTTTTCTCTCTCCCCCCCTTCTTAAAAAGAGGGGTTACGTTTGCTACCCGCCAATCCTCAGGAACTACTCCAGAATCTAAAGAGTTTTGAAAGATTATCACTAATGCATCCACTATTTCCGGAGCTATTTCCTTAAGTACTCTGGGATGCAGCCTATCTGGCCCTGGGGATTTATCGGCCTTTAATCCATTCAATTTACCCAACACCGCTTCCCGATTAACCTGGATTTCACTCAAGTACTCCTTTGACCCGTGGTCCCCTGCTATTTCCGGCAGATTATTTATGTCTTCCTTAGTGAAGACGGAACCAAAGTAGTTATTCAATTGGTCCGCCATATCCTTGTTCCCCATGATCAACTCACCTGTTTCTGACTGCAAGGGACCTACATTTGTTTTAACTAATCTATTTCTCTTCACATATCTATAAAAACTTTTGCAGTCAGTTTTTGTTCCCTGACAGTTTTCTTTCATAATCTATTTTTCCCTTCCTAATCAAGCCCTTTGTCCTTCTCTGCTGGTCTCTGAATTTCTCCCAGTCCTCTGGTATGCTGCTTTTTCTGGCTACTTTGTACGCATCATCCTTTGCTTTGATACTATCCCTGATTTCCCTTGTTATCCACGGATGCACTACCTTCCCTGATCTATTCTTTTGCCAAATTGGGATGAACAATTTTCGTAGTTCATCCATGCAGTCTTTAAATGTCTTCCATTGCGTATCCACCGTCAACCCTTTTAGAATTGATTGCCAGTCAATCTTGGCCAATTCACGTCTCACACCCTCAAAGTTACCTTTCCTTAAGTTCAGAACCATTGTTTCTGAATTAACAATGTCACTCTCCATCCTAATGAAGAACTCAACCATATTATGGTCACTCTTGCCCAAGGGGGCACGCACAATAAGACTGCTAACTAACTTTAATGAGTTTAATGCAGATAAGTGTGAGGTTGTGCCTTTTGGGAAGTCAAACCAAAGCTGGACCATCACGGTGAATGGTAAGGCCCCAGGAGTGTTGTAGAGCAGAGGGATCTAGGAGTACAGATATATAGTTCCCTGAAAGTGGTATCACAGATAGATAGGGTGGTAAAAGGCTTTTGCACATTAGCCTGCATCAGTCGAGGTATTGAGTATAGAAGTTGGGAAGCTGTGTTACAGTTATACAGAACACATTGGTGAGGCCACATTTGAAGTACTATCTTCAGTTTTGATCACCTCTTATAGAAAGGATGCCATTAAGCTGGAAAGAGTGCAAAGATGATTTGTAAGGATATTGCCAGTGACTCGAGAGGTTGACCTATAGGGAGAGGTTTAGTTGGCTGGAGTGCAGGAGGATAAGGGGTCATCATATAAAATCATGAGGTGAATAGATTGGGTGAATGCACAGAGTCTTTTACCCAGAGTTTTGGAATTAAAAAACAGAGGATATAAGATTAAATTGAGAGAGGCAAGATTTAATATGAACCTGAGGGGCAACTGATTCACTCAGTGGGTGATGGGAATATGGAACGACCTGCCAGGGTATGTAGTTAAGGCAGGCGAGAAAAGGCCAGACAAATCAGGGCCAGCAACAGACAACCTCAGAAATAGTGGAGCCCACAATGGCCCATTGTTGGCTGGGGAAAGTGTGATAATGACAGGGATACAAGGATGCGAACAGTAGAACTAGTAGGATGACTAGGGTGGGGGAGGGGGAGAATAGAAGAGATGGGGGATAGAGGTGAGGGGAGGGAATTCAGGAGCTACTTGTTATATGGCTGTGAATCTATGACCACAACCCTCAGTCTACTGTGAGCAACCCAGGACTGAATCCAAACAACCAAATCACCATAGATCCCATGCAGTATAGAAGCAGATCCTTTAGCCTCCCGAGTCACCATAATTAACTCACCATAATTGGGAAGGTGGTGCGTATTTAGATTGCCTCTGTGTTACCAAATAACTTAGGAAAAATCAAACCAGTTGCCGCTTTTGATTTCTGTCACGTGACAAGAATAGGAAGTGTGAATTGTAAATAAACGCACGATCAGGCTGTGAGAATGTCTGAAGGTGAACTGCATTTTCCGATGAACTGGTCAGGAACGAATCATGGATTACAGCCTCATAAACGAAATAGTCAAGGCTGCACAGTGCCCACATATCCACAGTGTACAAAATACTTAACAAAACAGAGAGTGAAGAATGAGTGAAGAAAATAACAAACACAGCAGCTAAACAAGGAATATGATGTAAACGTTTTCAGCCATACTTTGTTCTTTTAGACATGTCCAAAGTAGTTCTTCTTCATTTTAGGTGCATGGAAATATTTTGCATTCTGGAATCTAAGTAACTCAAGTTTAAGACAAGTCTGCCAAGGCATCTCGCTGTGCACAATGCCCACTTAGCCAAAATTGCAGCAATCTGTAGAGGTTGAGTGTTGGCTGAGGACCCTCACCCCACTGCTGCTAATGAAATACTGGCAGTATTATCTCGATTGCGTAGCTTTTTTTCTGAGGCAGATAAAATGACTTTTTCATACATTGGTTCTCAGCAACCGAAGGTTGCCCTGAATGCTGATGGATGCTGCCAGCCTTAGGAGGATCAAAGTCCCAGCACACACTGGCCACATAGGAATTTCTCTTTACTGGTGCTTGCATGAATGAGCGGATTGTTAGTTCTTTCAACCACTTTGATCAAAAATTCTTATGGATGGTTCGCAGCCAGAAAACCATTACAAACACCAGCATTCACCACTTAGCTTAAAAGCAAAAGTGCCCAAGCGTTTTCATTGTTTTCATGATAAATGCAAGTTAGGAACTGGGCGGACAGAGCACAGCCTGTTTATTTTCCTCCTCGGTTTTCAACATATATTTGACTATTTTTTTGCTATCATGGGATTTACCACAACTATGTGTAAGCTTATGAACTAAAATGAATGCTTTGCAGTACAATTCCAGCCCATTATTTGTCAAAATTAACATTATTTATAAGATCAGTCATTTTGGTTACTTTTATTCTCTTTTTATTAGTTCAATTGCTACAACTGTCAGTGCAAAGAATTTTCGTCCAGCATCAGAGAAACCATGAATGTGTAAAGTACAATGCAAAGGTGCAAAGCTTGCATGGCTGGAAGTTATTGTATAGGAAAGCATTGGAATGGAATGGGTGTGACTAGTGGGGTGCCACAAAGCTCGGTGCTGGGACCCCAGTTATTTGCGGATTTGCAGATGACCCAAAGCCGGGTGGCAGTGAGCTGCGAGAAGGATGCTATGAGGCTGCAGGGTGACTAGGATAGGTTGGGTGAGTGGGCAGATGCAGTATAATGTGGATAAATGTAAGGATATCCACTTTGGTGGCAAGAACAGGAAGGTAAATTATTGTCTGAATTATATTAGATTCGGAAAAGGGGAAGTGCAACGAGACCTGGGTGTGCTTGTGCATTAATCACTGAAAGTAAGCATGCAGGTACAGCAGGCAGTGAAGAAAGCTAATGGCATGTTGGCCTTAATTGCAAGAGGATTTGAGTTTCGGAGCAAGGAGGTCCTACTGCATTTGTACAGGGCCCTGGTGAGACCACACTTGGAATAGGTCGGTGGGGGCGCTGCAAGCTGGCAGCCCTGCCAGCAGCGTGTTAGTTTTTTTCTACTTTTTTTGTTTTTTTTAGTGTGTCTCAATGTATGTTTTTAGTGTCTCTCTGTGTGTCTTGTGTGGGGGGAAGGTGTTTCGGTCACCTCCTCCACGGAAAGGCGACTTTTTCCATGTCTCCTCCCCTGAGGCCTAACATCGAGTATCGGTGCGGCCTTTTCTGGAGACGAGCCTGGGGCTTCAGCTGCGGGCGCAGCGCGGACTCTTGCCGCGGAGCGAGCGAGCCCTCGCCGGGGTTGGCCAGAGGGGAGCGCACCGTTCATTGGCCCGCAGCAGCCTGTGGAGTTCCAGCTGATAGCATCTGGAGCCTGGGATCCCTCGTTGGAAACCCGGGAGGAGAAGAGCTCCAACCGCCGCCCCACGGCCTACTTCTAACCGCGGGCGCAGTCGGGACTTATCATCCTCTGCGGGATTCCTCGCCGGGGATCCCTGGAGAGGAGCTCCGACTGCCGTCCCTGCAATCTGCGGTGCTTCTTGCTACGGCGCGGCGGGGACTTTAAATCTTCGACCGCTGGCCTGCAGCCTACACCAACTTGAAGCCGCGGTCTCAGGTCAGGAGGCACTGATTCAGGACCTACCTGGACATACCTTGTCGGAAGATCTGGACGCCCGCAGTGGTGCTGCGGAGGGTTGAGGTCCGGATCACGGGGAAAAATGGAGGAGGACTGGCCAAATTTTGTGCCTTCCCCACAGTAATGAATGTTTTGGTGGCTGTTCGTGTTAAATTTTTATTGTGTATTGTGTGTTTTTTTTAATTGTACCGCTGCTGGCAAATTCATTTCACTTGCACTTTACGTGCAAGTGACGAATAAAACTTGACTTGAGTATTTTGTGCAATTTTGGTCTCCTTATTTGAGGAAGGACATTATTGCTATTGAGGGAGTGCAGCATAGGTTCACCAGGTTAATTCCTGGGATGGTGGGACTGACATATGATAAAAGAATGGGACAACTGGGCATGTATTTATTGGAACTTAGAAGGATGAGAGGGGATCTTGTAGAAACATAAAATTCTTAAAGGATTGAACAGGCTAGATACAGGAAAAATGTCCCTGATGTTGGGGGAGTCCAGAACCAGAGGTCACAGTTTAAGACTAAAAGGTAGCCATTTAGGACTGATTGAGGAAAAAAAATGTGACCCAAAGAGTTGTGAATCTGTGGAATTCTCTGCCACAGAAGGCAATGGAGGCCAATTCACTGTATGTTTTCCAGAGAGAGTTAGATTTAGCTCTTGGGGTTAAAGGAATCAAGGCATATGGGGAAAAAGCAGGAACGGGGTACAGATTTTAGAAGATCAGCCATGATCATATTGAATGAAGGTGCTGGCTTGAAGGGCCGAATGGCCTACTGCGCCTATGTTTCTATGTTTCTACGATTCTATGTATAGGAAATATTGGAAACACAGAAAATAATTAACGGGAAAGGGTTAATTTTGGTGTGGCCCTGAACCATTTCTGGTCTTAGGTGTGAGTTTAGCATATTTTAATCTGGATTAAATAATCTTAATGCAGTTCCTTCCGACATAAATCAGCATCTGCAATTCCTTTCTACAGCTTTTTTTCCAGAAACGCTCCTGATCTACTGAGTTTCCTCAGCGTTTTGTGTCTTTCTTCAGTATAAACTAGCATCTGCAGTGCCTTCCTACATTATTTCAAATGATCCTTTATCCTTGGGCAGTAGATGGGGTCAGTTCTCCCAATGCTACATGGTCAATGGGTGTGGCCATGGATGAATGTATTAGTGATATCGTTGGACAAAAATAAACTCCTTCAAGGAATAGAGGGAAAAATATTATAATTTAGCTAAATGGCTCAAACTTAGCCAAAAGCTGTGTGACATTTGATTGCTAACCTGAAATGATAACCAGTTCTCTCTCCACAGAAGCCACATCTCTCTAGATGGCGGCACTGGCTTAACAGCTACGGCCGCCTGCAGTCCATCTGTTTTATCTTTTTTTATGTTCCTGTGTCCTGTTTTTTTTAGTTAATTTTGTTTTATTAGGTTGTGTATGTGTGTGGGTGAGGGGGAGAAACGTGTTACTGGTCTCTTCCTTCGGGGGTTGCAACTTTTTTTGTAGTATCCCCCGTCTCCGTCTCCGTTTGCGCCGAGGCCTAATGGTGGAGCTGGCGGCCTCGGGGCTGTAGCGGCCCAGTGGATATCGGCGGGAGCTCGCAGGTCACAGGGCCCTGGTGACCTGTTTTTCGGAGCTCCCGCATCAACAGCTTCGTCCACTGGTCTGGAGGGCGGCAGCTTTGGCCACCCCGACCCGCGGAGTTTGAACCGGCCTGTTCGCGGAGCACGGTTGAGCCACGGGACTTACTTACATCACCCGGTGGAGACACAACATCTGAAGCCTGGATTGCCTCGGCGCAGAAGGAGAATAAAGAGCGAAGAGACAGAGACTTTAAGATTTACCTTCCATCACAGTGAGGAGGTGTTTGGTGAACTCACTGTGGTGAATGTTAAATTTGTGTTTATTGTGTGTTTTTGTCATTTTTATTACATGTATGACTGCAAAACAACAAAATTTCGTTCAGACCAAAAGGTCTGACTGACAAAAATAAAATTCAATTCAATTCAACTCAAAACATGTCCAGGTGTACCGTTTGATGCTTTATACTATGAAGTATATTCATGTTCATGGTTGCAATGTATTCGATCGCTATCTGTTCTCTCATTTGTTTGTCAGTCAAAAGCAAATTCGTAGAAACAAGGAACCACAGGTGCTGGTTTACATAAAAAGGCAGAAAGTGTTGGAGTAACTCAACAGGTCAGGCAGCATCGCTGGAGAACATGGATAGGTCATGTTCTCCAGAAGATGTTGCCTGATCTGCTGAGTTACTCCAACACTTCGTGTGCTTTTAACTACCGCATCTTTTGCTGTTCCCAAATTACCATAGTAAATTCACACCTCTTACTTCATAGTTCTCTTTGTTTGGGTTTTAAAACAAACCTGTCTCTCTTTGGTTCCTCAACAAACTAATGTGAAATATAGATATACTAATGTGAAATATATATTTTATGTTTTCTTTATACTATTAGTGCGAATAGTGCATTTTCATTCTATGTTCAAATTAAAGTCCCTTTAGATTAACACACAATTATTTCCACAAGTGCCTTTAAATTCCTGATTTATAGTTTGCTCTCATCATCACTGCATTTGAATTGTACAAGAGAATTGGGTTTATAGTCCACAACCCTACTTCTGCACATAACACTGCCTAGTGCCACCTCCTTCCATCCACCTTCCCACTGCTCACATGCTTAAAGATCTAGATCTCAACCCTGCTTTGAAGCTCGTGACCTACTGGGCAGTGGTAGTGCACATCATCTTTGTAGAAAGGCTGTGCAGTTAGAGGAATAAAAAACAGTTTGAAATCACTTTCTCCAGAGATGCTTCTTGACCTGTGTAGTTACTCCAACATTTTGTGTCTATCGCGTTTTAATGGTAGATAGATAGTTTATTTAACTAATCAGAGCAAAATAAAAATGGAACAGTAGGAAGTAAATTAAATCACCAAACATGTGTCCAAATTGCTGGCCCAACACCCCTTGCTCAGCCTGAACATTCAACAAGTGCAATTCATTTGAGAATATTTCTAAAGTTCTGACCAAAAGATAGCTTTGTTTTTTGTTCATCCTTAATGTATTAACTCCTCCAAAAAATGTATCAAAATGTTGTCAATGGGTGGTTTATTTCTGTGTTGGTAATATGCCTTTATTGAAATACAATTCATAATACAGCTTGTTTGGAATTTCCAAGAAAGTTCATTGAGTCATAGAGTCATACAGCATGGAAACGGACCATTCGGCCCAACTTTTCCACACCAACGAACATGTCCCACCTACACTAGTCCCACCTGCCTGTGTTTGGCCTATATCCCTCTAAACCTGTCCTATCCATGTACCTGTCAAATTGTTTCTTAAACGTAGCAATAGTCCCTGCCTCAACTGCCTTCACTGGCACTCATTCCACACACCCACCACCCTTTGTGTGAGGTTATTACATAAGATGATTGGTTGCACCAACTGGTCTAACTATTCTTTTTGGGCCAATGGCAAAAAAAATCAGCAAAATAATTTCGCCGAGTTCAAAGCCAGAATGAAAGCAATATCAGAAACAGGATTTTGTGTCGACAATGTCTAGACATATAGTTAAGCCAAGATTGCTGTTTTCCAATTGGCATCTCATCAATGTCAAAATCCATGAACACCTACAAAAATAGACTCCAAATTCATGAATGGAGAAGATAGTTGTCATTTTGTATGTCTTTAAGAGACAAACAACTAAACAACAGCAACAATTGAGTCATATCTTCGTACTGCAGGTGATGCTCATAATATTTCAGAGTTTGGACCATGAATCTGGTTTGGGTTGTTAACATTTGCATGCAGCAATTAGCATTCGATTTGCAACCCTTACAAACAAGGCCAGAACACTCATTGACATAAGAAAACTTAGTCACCATCCAAGAAATTCTCCACTTTAGAAATTCCAATGTAACAGAACATACAACATAGAAACAGGCCCTTCAGCCCAACTTGCCCATGCTGACCAGCATGCCCCACCTACACTAGTCGCACTTGCCCTTGCTTGGCCCATATCCCTCTAAACCCATCCTATCCATGTACCTGTCCAAATGTCTCTCAAATATTATTATAATACCAGCCTCAACTAGCTCCTCTGGAAGCTTGGTCTATTCACCCACCACCAAAAACATTACCCTTCAGTTTCCTATTAAAATTTCTCTCCATACCTTAAAAGCACTGGAAGTGCAATCAGCATAAACATTGCTTCTCACCATGGGAAAGTGATCATTTCAGTATGAAGAGTGATTATTCATTGTCTTTTTTGTCATGTTGGAATAAGTCCTTCTTCTGACAGCTCAAAGATAGACACAAAAGAAGAAGAAGTGTCTCAATCTGAAACTTCACTTATTCCATTTCTCCAGAGATGCTGCCTCACCCACTGAGTTACTCCAGCATTTTGTGTCTATTTTTGGTGTAAGCCAGCATCTGCAATTCCTCCCTAGACACTTAGCATTTCATATAATGAGTTTGTGTTATTGTTGGTCAATAAAATGTAATTGGTTGAACTTGTTTCAAAGGAAAAGTGGGAAAAATCCATTTGTTTTTACTTAGTAATGGGATCTCAGGAGTCGTGCAATAGCATGAATGGGTATTATTTAAAACTATGTCTCACTTGTCAAAAATAGCTAAGGTTGACACTTACTTTTCGGTTCATTTCAATTCCTCCATGAAAATGTAAGTGCCATCTGTTTTTTAAATAACTTCTGTAAAATACTAATTATATGCCAGCCTTTCACCCAATGATAATTCAATATTTTTACAAGATGTACAGCATTGTAGTAAGTTGATTGCTTATTTGCTTCAATTTTATTCAATTCACATATAAGAAAACTCCAGGCTCTTACACAGCATAGTAGCACAACTGGTAGTGCTGCTACCTCACAGCGTCAGAGACAACGGTTCAATCCTGACCTCGGCTGCTGTCTATGTGGAGTTTGCATGTTCTTTCTGAGACTGTGTGGGTTTCCTCCAGGTGCTCCGATATCCTCCCACATCCCAAAGATGTGCCACATCCCACATCCCAAACGGTTTGTAGGTTAATTGGCCTCTATAAATTGTGCCTGGTGTGTAGGAAGTAGATGTGAAAATGGGTTATCATGGAACTTGTGTCAATGCGTGATTGATGGTTAGTGTGGACCTGGTAGGCTAAAGGACCTGTTTCCATATTCTTCCATCAATCAATTCAACCAATATAAACAAGAAGACTCATGACACCCAATGCAATTTTTGGATCAAACTCGTCACAACACACTGACAAATTTGTTAGTGTGCACTATGGAATCAGGTCATTGAGCAATATGGTGTTCACCCAATATTAGTTTGCGGTGAACACGTACTCACTTGTTCCCTAAATATTAACACTGCCCCCGAAGGATTTTCAACGGAACATTTTGTTCATCTTTTTTTAGAACTGATATGAAATTACCATCTGTCTTGCTTATATAATATTAGCCCGTCCCAGGGTCTAAGAATCCACACTTGGCTCCAGTACTTTGTCAGTGGACAATTCCTCCTTGTAAGCAGACATGGTGAGAATTCTTAACCCAGGTCATGCTCTCCAGAGGTAACAACTTGTTGAGGGGATTTTTATCAAGCACTTCTATAAAGGTCTGTTGCAATAGGATACAAACTGTTGTTTAATTAATTCTTACCCAATCAGCAGAAGACTTAATGTGATTCCTGAGGCTTGGATGATGTGTAAACTGTTTGGTGGCATTCTGAAGATAAACACAACGTGCTGGAGTAACTCAGCGGGTCAGGCAGCAGCTCTGGAAAATAACTTTTTTCTCCAGAGATGCTGCCTGGCCTGCTGAGTTACTCTGGCACTGTGTCTATTTATGGTATAAACCAGTTTCTGTAGTTCCTTTCTACACATGGTAGCAATTTGAACTTTTCCTGGTAGAAAGAACACAACCAAGCCACAATTTCCAATTCTGCTCTTACGTCTTATGGATATGTTATGGGACAGCAGACAAGGTTAAGGTTAGCTGGTTTCCAATCAATTAAACTGTTCACTGCCAAGTTTTGTGTTTAACTATGGGCCATGACCCGAGTATTCTCGGCAGTGGCACTGAACAGGTTAATTCCACGTTAATTGTATACCAAACTACTTATTTTCTTACCCAGATTAAAATATATGCGAGTAGCAAGATATTTACCTCAACATTTTAGCTGGTAACATTGTTTTTTTTTTTGCAGGAAAACGACATTCAGGAATAAATTCCACAAAAGAAACCTATTCAGCATCGATTGATGCCTTTAAAAGGAGTCAGAATCAAAATGTGCAGACAACTTAAGGCTGCAGATTGCAGGGAGATGTTTAATATTATTAAGAGGCCTCATTATGGAGATCCACAGATGAGACTAGTTTTGACTTTGCAATTTGTATTATGTGGGTGAAAGCAAATCCACAATCCGCTTTCAATTTCTGCTCATCACCATTTACCACCAATGCCTTGTTCACTCTACTTCTTCTTGCGTACGGCGTGCACAGCCTATTGATAACATCTGGGATTTGATCTTATTTGATTGTGCACGTCGGGTTGATTACATTCGGCGAAACAGACTGGACTATGTGAAGGTTGCAATCTTCCACCCCCCTTGTTCACTGGTGCTGAGTTTGTGTTCAACAAGGTCCACTTGAGTTCAATCCAGCTTGGGTTCAGTAGAAGATAGACCCAAATTTCAGAGGTTAGATAAGATGCTTGCCCCTGACATTAAGTCAGCATATGGACAAATGCAGCAGCCCTGCTAAAGCTGATAAAGCTGATAAATTGATGTCTAAAAATAGTAGAAAGGAAACCAGTTCTTGTTATTGGAAGCCAATCATTGCAGAGTAGACTGCAGATGCTCCTCAGGGTTGTATCTTGAACAAACCATCCACCAATGTCTCATCTATTTCCTATTCTCCATTCTAAGGTTAGAAACAGCAATGATTGCTCAGCATTCTGGATGGCACAATGGCACAGCGGTAGAGTCGCTGCCTTACAGTGCCAGAGATCCGGGGGTTCGATCCTGACAATTCCCCCCACCACTTGTGTACTGTGGTTGCATTGTGAACTATCTACAATATTCACTGAACCATCTCGCCAAGGATCTTTCAATAGCGCCTACCAAATCCACGACTTCTACTGCATGTAAGGAAGAGGGGAAGAAAGTGAATAGGAATAACGGTAAGTACCCCTCCAAGATAATCACCATTCTGGAGGACCCAAAGTGCTGGAGTAACTCAGCAGGTCATGGACTCGGCACGGACTTGAAGGGCCGAGATGGCCTGTTTCCGTGCTGTAATTGTTATATGGTTATATTATGAGTGCAGGCAGGTGGGACTAAGGGAAAAAAGTTGTTCGGCACGGACTTGAAGGGCCGAGATGGCCTGTTTCCGTGCTGTAATTGTTATATGGTTATATGGTTATAGGTCAGGCAGCATCTCAAGAGAACAGGTAGGTGACGTTTCATGTTGAAGCCCTTCTTCAGACTGACCTGCTGTTATTCCAGCACTTTGGGTCCTTTTGTGTATTAACCAGCATTTGCAATTCTTTGTTTCCTAATCACCATCCTGATTTGAAAGTGCAATATCAAACTTTCATATATAAAAATTCTGAACTTTCTAGCTTCTTTCTAGCTCTTTGGAATTACCCTCCCCATACAGACTCTAGTGGTTTATCAAGACAACTTATCACCATTTTCCCAAAGGCAATTAGATATGTCCACTGTATTGACAGCAATTTCCATGTAACATGAACAAAAAAAGGGATTACTCTCTCCATTTTGATTATATTCATATATAATTTAATAAGGAATTGTCTCTCATGTAATTGGCAATATAGGGGGAACGTTACAAGTAATGTTATATTATCCGCATTGAAGTGGAAATTTTTAATGCAATGACTGCGATAATTAGCAAACTGACAAAGAACTCCACGTGAAACGGGAATGCCATTGATTCATATACTGTACCAATGGTAACAGCTTCATATCTCAGTCCTCGTAGTAATTATATTGCCCATATTCTCCACCTTACTCTGTGGTTCCATTGGGGAGCTACACATATTCTGGCAGAGCTGCGACACTGCAGTACTGTACCCAATAACTTAGCGCTTCTACTGAATAAAACCAGGGCTTTAACTAGGTATGTTATAAAACTTACCTTTAGCAGTGCTGCAGTTCTGTCACTGGCCGTGTGCGCGCCTTTGCGCTTTTAAGGGGGGGGGGGGGGGGGGGGTGGGGTTAAAATGCAGTTTTCCCCTTGCCATCTGGAGCTTTCTGTTGTCGGAGTGCGATCTATTTCTGCAGATGCGTTCCGACTGCCGGTAAGTCCGTTTTTTTTTTATAAATAGCCTGACTACTTCATCACTGCAGTAAAATAACAATTAGCTCCTAATGCCGTGAATGCCGACAACGGGAACCGGTTTTATGTAGGGGACAGGTAAGTGAAAGGTGTTTATTTTTGCATATAAACTTCCTTTTTTAGGGGACTTTAATCAATATTTCATGTTGAAAATTTCCTGCCGATATTGGGTTTAAATTCACCGCAACTGCAACGTTCCAATACATCGCGTTCCAGAAAATCCCACTCGCAAGCTGTTTAAAATGCCCATTAATTTACTGGCATTACACTGAATTCCTTCAATTTGGCCTATAATTTAATGACAATTAGATTTAAAAATCATGTTATATTGTGAATTATCGTATGACTGTTAATTGGACACTTAGGCTTTACATTTTTTTTTAAATTTTTCTTAAGAAATGGATAGATGTTTAGATCTAGTAATTGAATTTTGTAATTGGCTGCAATTGGGTAACTAACTAATTATATGCTTTAATTTCAGGTCACTCAAGTAAGATTGTTTCATATTTGTTTCAGAATACTTCAATCTATAATAACTGAAAATGTCTTTAAGTTCTCTTAATTTTTAAGGAATTTATGGGCTTTTGACTGTCCTCGATCACAACTTTTGTGTTAAGTCAATAGAAAAGCAATAGGAAGCAAGTTGCAAATTTCCGAGTATAAAAATGGCCCTAACTTTTTTAATACTGAAGATATGAAAGTGAATTAGGTGTCAAATTAAACTTATTTTTATGCTTTATCTGATGGGGTAAATTGCAGGCTTGATTTTTAAAATCTCAAAATTTTGTAACATTGCTACTTTAACAGTTACTTTTATACAGTAAGTAAACATAGAACTCTCCATCCTTTAATCTCCACATGTGAAGCTGGTTCCAGCTGATTAAATTCCAGAACATTTTTGGACATATATGTCATTTAACATTGTGTTCTTTTGGCAAAGTGCTGACCAGGGCAGAGTTCCATTTGTCACCACCCAATGACTTAATCATTTAGAGCTAAATAGAGCTTGTGCACAGTAAAACTTTAAAGCAACAAGTAGCTGGCGTTGAAATTCAGAGTACAAGTGGAAAACTACACGGGTTCCAAGATTTATGAACTATTTACGTTTACGATGATCCAACAACATGAAAGGAATTGCAGTCTTTGAGTGTTGATGCTGGGTTTGGTTACCACATCAAGAGTTTTGTCCTTAATGCTTCAATTTTTCAGTTTGTCAAAATTAAACCATTTGCTTTGGCATAGAAGGCATTTTCTGTTGAATTAGATCATTCAACACAGAGTTAGTAATTCCACGGGACTTCAACAGGTTATTTAGCAAAAAATAGCTACAATTGCTTTGTGAGTTTTGTGTTGAAGAGAGGACAGTTAACGGAGAAAAGATCCAGTGGAGTAAAACAAGCATCTTAATAATCCTAATTGAATTGAATTGAATTGAATTCCTTTATTGTCATTCAGACCTTTCGGTCTGAACGAAATTTCGTGCCTGCAGTCATACATATATAAAAATAACAATACCATACAATAAACACAAAATTAACATCCACCACAGTGAGTTCACCAAACACCTCCTCACTGTGGTGGAAGGCAAAAGTCTTAGGGTCACTGTCTTTCTCCCCTCCTTATTCTCCCTCTGCGCTGAGGGGATCCAGGCCGCCGCCACCGCTGACGCCGGAATGCCGGAACACCGCCACAGGGCCCGCCGCCGGAACGTCGCTGGAGCACCGCAGCTCCCGAAAGCCAGGCCGCCGCTGGAGCACCGCAGCTCAGAGGGAGCCAGGCCGCCGCTGGAGCACCGCAGCTCCCGAAAGCCAGGTCGCCGCTGGAGCACCGCAGCTCCCGAAAGCCAGGCCGCCGCTGGAGCACCGCAGCTCCCGACACCCAAGCTGCCGCTGGAGCACCGCAGCTCCCGACACCCAGGCCGTCGCTGGAGCACCGCAGCTCCCGACACCCAGGCCACCGCTGGAGCACCGCAGCTCCCGACACCCAGGCCACCGCTGGAGCACCGCAGCTCCCGACACCCAGGCCACCGCTGGAGCACCGCAGCTCCCGACACCCAGGCCACCGCTAGAGCACCGCAGCTCAGAGGGAGCCAGGCCGCCGCTGGAGCACCGCAGCTCAGAGAGAGCCAGGCCGCCGCTGGAGCACCGCAGCTCCCGACACCCAGGCCGCCGCTGGAGCACCGCAGCTCCCGAAGCCCAGGCCGCCGCCGGAAGCAGGTCGCCGCTGAAGCTCTGAAGGCCGTGCCGCCGCCGCTGGAAGGCCGTCACCAGGGCCTCAGCACAGACGGAGACGGTGTCGGGGGACACGACAGGAAAAGTCGCATCCCCCCGAAGGGAGAGACTAAAACCCCGTTTCTCCCACCCTCCCCCCCCCCCCCACACACACATACACAACCCGACAAACCAAAAATAAACACCAAAAACAGGGACGAGGACAAAAATAAAATAAAAGACAGACGGACTGCAGGTGAGCCGCAGCTGACAAGCAGCACCGCCACTCCGAAAGCTAATAATGTTCATAGCTCACCAAAGGTGGCAGCACAAGTAGACAGGATGGTAAAGAAGGCTGATGGTATGCTTGCCTTCATTGCTAGGGGATTAGCGCATAAGACTCAGGAAGTCATGATGCAGCTCTATAGGTCTTTGGTTAGGCTACATTTGGAGTGCTGCATACAATTCTCGTCACCCCATTACAGGGAAGATGTGGAAGCTTTGGAGAGGGTGCAGGGAAGGTTTTCCTGAAGTCTGCCTGGATTAAAGGATTTTAGCTACAGAGAGAGACTTGGATTGTTTCCTTGGGAATGTTGGAGGTTGGGGGAGAGACTTGAGAGTAGATGCTTAATTGAAAGCATTCTATCCATAGCTTGGGATGGCAACTGCTCTGCCTGAGGCCGCACACAATTGCAGAGAGTTGTGGACTCAGCCCAATCCATCACACAAACAAGTCTCCCCCACACTGACTGCAACTACATTGCCTAGGACAGCCAACATAATCAACAACCACTCACACTCTGGTCTTTCTATCTCCTTTCCTCTCGTGTCAGGTAGAAGATTCAAACGCTTGAAAGCATATACCAGCAGATTCAAGAACAGCTTCTTCCCTGCTGTTATTAGACTCTTCAACTGACTTCTCATATGCTATGGATGAATCTTCCATTCTACCTCATTTTACCAAAGCCAATTAACCTACAAACCTGCACGTCTTTGGAGTGTGGGTGGAAACCGGAGCACCCGAGGAAAACCCATGTGGTCACGGGGAGAATGTACAAACTCCATACAGACAGCACCCATAGTTAGGATCGAACCCGGGTCTCTGGCGCTGTAAGGCAGCAAATCTACCGCTGTCTATATCCTGGATCTAGATCAAATAAATGCACTTTTGAAATAAAACAGACTTTTAATTTGTAGTGTGAAGAAGGGTGGCAATCCAAAACGTCACCTGTCCATTCGCTCCGAAGATCGCTAGCCCGACCCTGTGAGTTCCCCCAGCATTTCGTGTTTTGCTCATGACCCCAGCATCTGCAGGTTCTAGTGTTCCCAGTCTTTTGATTTTGTCAGGAAGAAACTGCAGATGGTGGTTTAAACTGAGGATAGACACAAAAAGCTGGAGTAACTCAGCGGGTCAGGCAGCATCTCCGGAGAAAAGGAATAGGTGACTGTTATATTCTGGACAGCAGAATGAATAACAACTTACATGCTGGTTGCCTGGATCATGAGGGAGAGATTTATTACCCAACATTCCCTGCTTATATTGAACACCAACTCATTAACATATACATGAATATCTATGAATACATTACACTGCTCTCCTTTTGTAAGTATTAAATCTAAGTACTCAGTTACAATTTTGTTGTGATACTTGATTTAAAACAGTATTTATGAAAATTTAAATGATAAACAAAATATATTTATTTTACACATTTACACATTTTCGTTTTACTTATACAGTGAGTTACTTAACTAACAAACCTAACCTGACTACTGGTTTAAGGATCCTGCCTGATCATCTAACAGTAACAGGTGTAACAGGTTGAGGTATTGACTCAACTGTAGGCTTGTTTGGCTCTGTTTTAGTACCCTGACTTTGACCAGAGGAATCTGTTTCTTTGTCTGTACTAACTGAACTTTGTGTTTCAGTCACAGTGGTCTCTTCCAACTCGCTTTCAGATAAAAACTCAGGGATTTTAACTAAGTATCTTTTTTGTTCCACACACTTCCACTATTTTCCCAACATCACATTTGTTCCAACTGGATTTGTTGGAGGACTGAGAACACGAACCTGCTCACCTGGCTTGAAGTACCTCTCCTTTTTGTGGGATTCAAAATGGCGTTTTTGACTTAACTGGTTTTGCTCAACTCTCAAGGCCAAATTGGGTTGAACTACACTTAGGCGTATACTTAGCCTTCTCTTCATCAACAGTTCTGCAGGTGAGTAACCTGTTGTTGTGTATCGTGTGGTTCTGTATTTCAGCAAGAAACTAGCCAAACGATGTTTCATGCTGAGCTTTGAACTACCCTGCAAAACCTGTTTCTTGAGAGCATCTTTGACAACTCTAACAGACCATTGCGCCACCGCGCTGGAGGCTGGATGGTGTGGGGGAGCAAGTGTGTGTTTTACATAATTCTTTGATGAACTGTTTGAACTGTTCTGAATGAAACTGAGGCCCGTTATTAGAAACAAGTTCTTCAGGTAAACCATGCAAAAATTGATCGCAACTCATCTATGGTACACTCAGTAGTAGTGCGTGACCCCATATGCTTAACCTCAATCCATTTGGAATGACTATCTACCAGTACCAGAAAGTGATCATTACCCTTTTCACAAAAATTTACATGAACTCTCTGAAAAGGTCTACTTGGCCATGACCAGGGTTGCAGTGGTGTTTTTGGTGGTTTACTCCAACAATTTTGGCAGACACTACATTTGCTCACCAGTGAGTCGATGTCATTGTCAATACCAGGCCAATACACAAAACTTCTGGCAATTGACTTCATTCTAAACAAAGATAATAGAGCGGACTCCGCTCTATGATCTTTGATGCTTACTATGCCAGGATTTTAACGGCATGAAGTTCATTAATAAATTGTTTCTCAAAGACTCTGATACAACCACTCTGTAACCCTACTTAATGAATCCCTGCTCACATGATAATTCATGGTGTCGACTATGGAAAGGCTTCAGCTCTGAGTTCAGAACTGAGTTCAATCCACTATCGATTTCAGTCCAACCGTTAAATATCTGTTGATAGACCCACTTCAGCACAGTGTCTTTCTCTGCTTCTGCTGCAATTTCTGTAGCAGTCACTGGAAAGTCTTCATCTACATCTTGCAGTGTGTAGATTGAGTTCTCACTTCCCACATCAGAGTTCACATGGGGTAACCGGAACAATGCATCTGCAACTGCGTTGCACTTGAAGCTTCTGTACTCAACCTTGTAGTCATACTGGGACAGCAAAATTTCCCAGCGCTGCATCCTTGATGCTGCCATGGAAGGGATAGCTGACTTGGGACCAAGTATCATTAGTAGTGGCTTGTGATCAGCCACTAGGGCAAATGGTCTGCGAGAAGAAACTGATGGAATTTCTTGATTGCGACCATGATGCTGAGTGCTTCCTTTTCTATCCGTGCATAATTGTGTTCACTTGGTGATAGGATTCAGGATGCAAAAGCAATAGGCTTTTCCTGTCCATCATTCATTATGTGGGAGATCACTGCACCTACACCATAACTTAAAGCATCACAAGCAAGTTTCATCTTGTGTGTCGTATCGTAGTTAACAAGGAGTTTGTCACTTGTCAAGTTTTCTTTGCACATTGTTACAAGTCATATGCACATTGCTGTTCCTTTCCCCACATCCATTTCACATCTTTTTGTAGCAGATGATGTAGTGGCTTTAGTACAGTTGCGAAATCTGGATGGAATCGTGCATAGAACTGCACCTTCCCAAGGAATGATCGTAACTCTGACACATTGTTGGGTTTGGAGCATTCACTATTGCTTCAACTTTCGCCTTCACGGTCCATTGGCATCTACTTTGAGTTCAAGGTAGACCACCTTAGACTGCGCAAATGCACATTTACTTTGCCGCAGTTTGACATTGTGGCATAAGTGTGAGAACTTGCTCAAGGATTTCCAGATGTTCTACCATGCCCTCTGTGAATATCAGTTTTAAGCTTGGCCCGACATGCTGAAGCGATATGGCCTTTCTTCTGGCAGTTGGCCATTTTGAACTCACAAAATTGGGATGAGTGATTACCGTTGTTATCATGAACGATAACAACTGGCTGAACTCGGCTACCCGCCATACTTTGGTTTTGGTTTAGCGCCTCTTGGTTTGGCCATAGGCACTGCCTTGTGACTGTAAACAGCTACTGCAGTCCATGGTGGATGAAACTCGTGAGCATTCTTTGATGCCATCTCCATTGTGGTAGCAATCTTGCATGCTTTCTCGAATGTAAGATCTGTAGTGTTCATGAGTTTGGACTGAATTAGTTCATCCACTAGGCCACAAACAAATCTGTCATGTAGTGTGCGTCCGAGAAAGGGTCCAAAGTTACAGTGCAAAGTTAAGTTTTTCAAAGCAACAATGCACTCATTGATTGTTGCATTCTGCTTCTGGTTTCTAGTGCCAAATTTATAGCTTTCGGCAATTTCCAGAGGCTTTGGGGTGAAATGCTCCAACTTCTTCATAATGTTGTTGAATGGCATGTCTTTTGCCTCTATGGGCGCAAAGAGCTTCACGAGAGTGCCGTACACTTCAGGACCGATCTCCGTGAGCAGAATCGCTTTCATGCGTTCGCAAACGACCTTATTAACCATATAACCATATAACAATTACAGCACAGAAACAGGCCTTCTCGGCCCTTCCAGTCCGTGCCGACCATTTATTTTCCCCACGTCCCATCTACCTGCACTCAGACCATACCCATCCATTCCCTTCCCGTCCATATACCTATCCACTTATTTGTCCTTCACCACTAATCTCCATTACGTTATTTGCCATGAAAATCATGTTTGCTCTCTCCATATAGGATCTGAACGGCTCTCTACTCTTGTTAAAAGTGCCAAGGTTTCCGATGTAGCCCGTGGACGCTGCCATCATGACGTTCTCTCTTTTTTTAAAGTCTGTTCAAAAACCCTGAATTCCTGTCTATTCTGGTGTAACAATTCACTTAAAACTTAGCTGTACAAAGGCTATTAAGCTTGAGGGACTCGACAAAAAAAATCTTATACAATCCCAAGGACGACATCGTGCCATATATACATAACATAGAGATAGCCTGATAAACTCTCGCTGATTTGTACAGCTGCTGTTTTAAACTACAGTCCCCTGCATAGAAGGATCTGCAGCCTATCGTGTCCAGCTCGCAAACAACTGCGACACAACTCCATATTTACTGTTTAAAAGGTTAATTTAATTTAACTCAACAATTTAGTTGACCATCCTGCGGTCGCGAGGATATGGTTGCTGGGCATGTCCATTGCCCTGGGCACTGACGTTGATGCTGACCTGGTGGAATGAGATATACAATCGTCAGTGTTAATACCTGCATAACCCAGAACCTGCTGCAGCCACCTTGAAATAGTCAGAACCGACCTTCCTTTGTGTAGTTATTTGTTGATAAATAAAAAATGCTGATTCCACACTTCTTAGGATTCTGGTGGCCTTGATAACATAGACGTGAGACAGTGGGGTATCCGGAAAATGATTTTAAATCATGCCACCCCTGGTCTGGTCTGCTTGTGTAGATCAGAATGTAAAATGTAATGGCACCTATAGCCAGTACCATCCTATGTAGCCACAGCGTTTTCAATGTTTGCCGTCGTTGTGCTGATACAAGTGTCATGACTAAGAATGTAGCTGGAACCCCTTGGTAAAGTAATGTTCACACATTTTCAATAACCAACTGCATAATCTTGTAATGGGAGAACTTGTGTCAAGATCTTTTTAACAACATGATATCCGGGTTGAACCCTTTTGTTGCAGCTGTAGTGTCTCTATAACTGAATTATTGTCAAATACCATTTAAGAATGAACTGGAAAATGTCAGTAATCTGTACCGTATTAAAACTAACATTAACATTTAAACAGAATCACTTCTGATCCTCCTCAATAGGAATGTACTGCTTTTTTGGGTGCTATCCCTGCACTCTGCAGTGAGCACATTCATGGCTTGATGTGACAACCAGAGGCATAAGTCAATCCATTCAAAATGTGTAAGTTAATAATTGTTTTATTGTACAAAGGCCGGTCTCCTGAACCACAGTTTGAACCAGCAAGTTTTTGTTTTTTGGAATAACCGTATACCATTGTGCCATTATGCCTGATGAAGCAGGCAACATGGCTGCTTAGCCAGTCCGACAGTATGAACCCAAGCAAGATCTGGTTTTAAGACCCGGCTAATGAGGCAAAAAATGGAGGAAAACATAAAAGAACATTCCTCCTTTTGTAGCGAGAATATATTTCTCCGCACTGTTGTGCCACATATTTTTGCAATCAGTGAATAAACATGCACCAACATGTTGATATTCGATGTAGTATTGAACCATACTTTCATAATACTTTGAGATCCGATACCTATTCTGTGTTGTCATCGAACTGAACTGGATGATACACCAGTGACAAGGGACATTTAGGTAATTATTACAGGATACTTTTACTTGATTACCATGTGACTAACATATGTCACCATCGTAGAGCAGCAACTTGAATTAGAGCATGTAGAATATGGATATTCACTCAATAGCCCCTTACCCATGGGGTGCATCTAGTGTATATATTTAATTGATAGCAACAATTGAAGAATTGGTAACTCATACAATCTCCAATACCTCCAAGTAGAGATGGTATTCGGAACTTCTCATCTTAGAGTCCTTAACATCAGTTTGTAATAACTGAATTTGACCGACCAAACTACTGTAGCGAGTTTCAAGTTCAAGTTCAAATGAGTTATTGTCACGTTCAGCAATGTTGAATACTATTTTTTCATCATTGTGACTGAGGTAGCTTCAGCTGACAATAGCATAAGGTTTTTAACAATGGTCTAATTGTCCTTTGAGAGGTTGCTACTTAAGGGCCTGTCCCGCCAGCATGCAACTCTATGCGATGAACGTGATCAAACTAGAAGCGGGGGCCGCGCGGAGGTTGGGTGATCCCCTGTGCAGGGCCGTTCCCACCAGCATGCGCCTGCATGCGGCAAGCGCAACCAAACCGGCAGTAGGGGCCGCGCGGAGGTCAGGTGAGTGGCGCAACGTGGCGCAAAGTGAGGCGAACTTGGAGCGAAGTCTAAGGTAAGTTCACCAGGAGAGAGAGGGACACACAGAGAGGGGCACAGAGGCACACACACACAGATTGCCACGGAGCCACATACATAGAGGGTCACGGAGGCACCTACAGATAGGTTCACGGAGGCACGATGTCGGGGCGGTGTGTAAACATCGAGGCGACTGCGAGCCGACAAGCCATTGCCGCACGGAAATTTTGGACATAGTCAGTTTTTCGGAGCCCCGCGCGGTGTTGGGACGAACTTGGGACGAATTCCGCACGGCTCCGGCGATCGAAGTGGGACTAGCCCCGCGACGCCGGACGGCTCAAGCGACCATGTTACGTTGCGCTAATCGCATAGAGTTGCATGCTGGTGGGACAGGCCCTTTACACGATATCAGTTCCTTGAATTGCTCGGCTGAAACACAGCAGCTATATTGCTAATTACATTAGATGAAAATAAAACTCAGTTTTATAACAGATTGCTATTAACTCCAATCTCTTGCCACAGGGCGGAGTCAAGGCTAATAATAATTAAAGGTAAATCCCAATGACCAACGAACAGTTTATCCCATTCTGCAAAGCTTTACTGTTATTAGTACAGTTATATTGTCTTTGATAACCTTTGTAATGGGATTTGCATAGCATGGATCTTTCACCCTTATGAATCTGTTGTTAGTCAGGAAAAGTAAGTTTTCATATTTGGAAAGTTCATATGCTCGACACTCTCCATTCTTCATAATAACATGCCACTCCTGCCTTATTCCATGGGTGGTTTGCATGAGAAATGTTGCCCAATTTCCGAACCTTAACTTTTAGAAAATAACCCGAGCCATAATCCAAACTTGCTTGGAATGCTACGACTGTGCCTCAACCAGATATTTTTACCCTTTGTGTGTTGTACAAAACAAATGTAAAATTACAACTTGTGAACAGTGCACTACCCATATTTTGGAAGTGCTAGACCCATTTTGTTGAGTAGGATTGGTAAGGTGCATGGAATTTCTGAGCTATCATGCTGCCCCCAGTTCCAGTGAAACCGCTTACCTCCGATGAGTGCCTGGGGTGCGTTCTGAAACAATGACTTTTGCCCGCTGTTGGCCAAATTGATTAATCTGCCAGGTTTTCTTCCTCTGTTAATAGGCCTACCTGAATAACAGATTCAGCGGCTGGTTCTCACATCCCCCTGTTGCCGATGTTCACTGCCGGCACATATGTGCTTTAGTATGTTCTATTGACTTCTTTAGAGCCTGGAGTCAGTTATATCTTGGCCTTTTGCTCTTCCCTCCTCAGAGAGGGCGATTCATAGGCAGCCCTAAACAGGCACTGCCGCAGGCCGCAGGATACCAATTCTGATAAGAACCCATTGAACCTAACCCAAATAGGATATTCTGCTGGGATGGCAACTTTGTTGTCAGGAAAAAGGTACCTCTGACATCCCTTGGGGTATGCCCCACTGCCATGCCCTGAGACTCAGTGTCAGCAGGATACTGACCCGTCTTGGTCTCTGCCTCCAAGAGGGAGACCTCTGTAGCACTATATGCAACAGTTGCTGTATTTGGGATAGTCGTTTCAAATGCACTATCCAGCCTCGGTGAGGAATTCATCCCCTGACTCCATGGTCCTTGCTATCCAGCCCTGGTGGAGAATCATCTCCCCACTCCGTGGGCGTAGCAGCTTATGTATGAACTTGAGCAACCCTGTCCCAGGTGTTGCTGGTGCCGCCTTTCGTAAAGGCCGGTGCTTTTTGACATGAAACAGCCCTGTACCAGGTGCTGCTAGCACGGCTCTCTCATAGGCTGGTAATGTCACAAATGAAACAGCCCTGTATCAGGCGCTGCTGGCACGGCTCTCCCATAAGCCGGCACTTTCATACATGAAGCAGCCCTGTCGGGCGCTGCTGGCATGGCCTGTCCCATAGGCCCGCACTATTACACATGAAGCAGCCCTATCCCAGGCGCTGCTGGTGCGGCCTGTCCCATGGGCCCGCACTATTACAGTGTAAGCTCACTAAATGAACATTTTTAGTGTACAGCTTTACCTGTGAAGGGTTAAAACAATTCACAGCAACTTATGCTAAACACAAGGATTACATTGTCGGAGACATATAACAATAACTTTTTATGACTTTAACTTTGCCTTTAGTTTTTAACTTTAAGAAAAACACTATAACATACATACATTTTATTATTAAGAGAAAGCCTTTGTAGCCTGACTCACCTGAGTCCAAATGGGGCAGATTAAGTCCCATTTGATTCCTTGCCTGTGGACTAACGTCTGTGAGCCACTGACCCAACTGTCAGTGACTCTAGCGTTACTTCCTTGACGTTCCAAAGAAATCCCCACAGGCTGGAAGCCGCTGATTGCACTGTCAGTGACTCTGGCTTGAATTTCTTGCCGTTTCACGGCATCCTTGAAGCCTGGGAGCCACTGACTGCCTTGTTAGCGGCTCCTTATCTCGCAACCCGATCTATTTGCCAGTTATCCGCTTTTGCACACTCGTCGGGCTCCAAAACTGGCAGGAAAACCTCTGTGAAAAGAGGCTGCTGCCTGAAAAAACCTGGTAAGTAAAAATGAACTTACCTCTAGGTTTAACTTACCGTTGGCAGCAGCTCTGTCCTGCCAGTCTGGTGCTTGTGCCAGTGCGGCTGATGTACTGACGCGCATGCGGCCTAGATGGGGTTCTTCACGGAATCACTCACATGACTCCGAAGTAAAATCAATACTGCATTTTGCAAAGCAGTCCTGCACTGTATTTAAAGGATGAGTTCACACACATTATCCCATCCTTGTCACCATTTTTGTTATATTCCAGACGGCAGAATGAATACCAACTTATACACTGGTTGCTTGGATCACGAAAAAGAGATTTATTACTCAACATTCCCTGCTTATATTGAACATCAACTCATTAACATATACTTGAATATGTATGAGCATATTACAGTGACGTTTTGGAAAGAAACCCTTCTTTAGACTGACAGTGAGGGGAAAAGGCAACGAGCAATATAGATGGTGATATAGAGAGATAATGAACAAAATGAATGAAAGATATGCAAAAAAATAATGATGATCGAGGAAACGGTCCATTGTTGGCTGTGGACGAGTTACTTCTCTTACTTCAAGCAACTTTTGCATCTCTCGGTCCCCCCTCCCCTCCCACACTAGTCGTCGTACTAGTTTCACTGTCGCCCTGTTTAGTTTCATTGTCTGTATAACACGTCATCACCTAGTCCACAACCGACTATGGACCGTTTCCTTGATCATCGTTCCTTTTTTGCATATCTTTCATTCATTTGTTTGGCATTGATAGCCTGAATCAAAACCTGGTCTCAGTCATCATAAGGCAGCAACTCTAGTGCTGTGCCACTGTGCCGCCTCTTAAGTAAAATCCAGTTCAGGTGCATAGGCAAGATCCCATGGCATGGACAGCAGGAGGAAACCTTACACTTTACCAATGCTAAGAAAGAAGTTTAACATGGATAAAATTAGAAAAATGTGAAGTATTCTGTAGGCCAGGCCGCAACCTATGAAAAGGGAAACAGAGTTAACATTTTAGGTTGAAGAATTGTCTTTGGATTTTCGATTAAAAAAAAACCTTTCATTTGAAATTTAAGGACAGTGGAGTAGTTTGTACGTTCTCCCTGTGATTACGTGAGTTTGCTCCCGGTGTTCTGGTTTTCTCCCACGCTCCAAAGACGTGCAAGTTTGTAGATTAATTGGCTTCTGTAAAATTGTAAATTGTCCCTAGTATGTAGGGTAATACAGGATAGTGATTGTGTATGGGGTGATCGCTGGTTCGCTTGGACTGGGTGGGCCGAAGAGCCTGTTTCTGTGCTGTACCTTTACACGAAAAACGGAACTAAACTAAATTAACTGGTGTTTTACCTCATCTGTTCATTGCTAGATCTTGCTGAGCACCAATTGGCTGCAACATTTGTCTTTAAAAGCAATTCCTTAGCTCTGAAGTGTTTTGAAAGAGAAAGAGCACTGTAGGACATTTAACATTTTAAATACAAGTGTGAGGTGATGAATTTTGGTATAAGCTTCCTCCTTTGGATGCGATGCGTCCAGGGATTTGGATATCTCTTAAAATAATGCTAAATGTCCAATAGCCCAATAAAAGCACATACACCTCAAAATACTCCGTCAAATCTATTTATCTCATTTGCTGTTTGTGTCATTGTCGCTGTGTGTAAATTGGCTGCTGTGGGTGTCTAGATTATAAGTGTTTGCATTCCTTACAAAATATCAACTGGCAGTAGAACAATTGTGGGCATGCCAAGATTGAAGTGTGCTGTATAAATATATTTCACTCATAGTCTTCGACTGAACTAAACTTGGCAGACATAAACCAACGTAGGATCAGGCATTGTTTCATCACTAGGACCACCTACTTCAATCTCAAATATTGGCAGTTTCTATTGGCGTGTTTGCTGTCGCGACCATTTCTGCATCATCATCAGACTTGTAACTCCTCCAGGAAACACATCTGCTCTTTTACAGACTGGTTTAAAAAAAGGCACAAAGTGTTGGAGTAACTCATTGGATGAGGCAGCATCTCTGGAGAACATGGATAGATAGAATGGGTTTGAAGAAGGGCCCAGACCCTAATCCCATCACCTATCCTTGTTCTCCAAAGAGGATGCCTGACCCGCTGAGTTACTCCAGCACTTTTTGTCGAATGTCTTGTCCACTCCCCACTATCTGTAAACAAGTAGTCCAGTGATGTAAATGTGCAAATCATTGGATTTTGACATAGCTAATGTCTGCTGCTGCAGGAATGGGGAATTAAAGCATGGCACTATCTTCTCAGATGCATATATACACTTTGTCTACTGCAATATTTTTCATCCCATGCTTTATATCAGTGAAAGTCCATCATTTTACCGCTTTGTGGGAGTTTTCTGAGACCAAAATAGCTATCTGTTTCACATGCTGCAACTGTGCCTAAATGTACAGGTTTTCCATTGGTGGTACAGTGTTTTGTGGTATCCTGTCACCATGTTAGAGGAAGGTTTCCCTTCTTTCTTTCTTACACTGGATCCCAATTTGCAATGCCTCAGATTAAAAAATTACGTCCTTGTTTACAAATCGTTTATTACCTTTCCCCTACCCATCTTCCATCCCTGCAGACCATCCCTCTAAGACCCCTCATCCCTCTGATTCTAGATCCCTGTACCTCCATCTGAACCCTTTCCCAAGCACTGGTGATCATCCATCCATGCTTCATGCTCTGGTAATTTCTCACTGAATGCTTTACTGCTCTGGCTCTCTTTCCCTTGGGTTGTAAGTTGGTTGCCTTACAACCTACTTCATTGACAAAGCCTTCAGTTGCCCCTATTGTCTGATTTTGCTAATATTGTTTCTATAGAATACTTTGGGTTACTTTCCTACATTCTAATTGAGTACTATATACCATGCATGTTCTTTTTCCTTTATCCAACCTACTGTGCAAAGAATACGAATGGTTCTATATCCAAAACACCGCTGTATTAGTTCTTTTGCAAGTTATTTTTCACTTTTATTTTTTGTGCTAAGCTCCTTCCTAAGATCATATTTTCTCCTGCAAAGGATTACCAACAGCTCTCTATATTGTAAAGTGATAAAGGAAACTGTAGCAGAGTTAAGGTTGTTAAAGTTTACAGGGCATACATAAGGTGAGGTTGCCAGAAAAGTGTGGCAGGAAGGTTAGAACATCATCCATTGTGGACAATTCTTGCCATAGAGGGAGTACAGAGAAGGTTCACCAGACTGATTCCTGGGATGGCAGGACTTCCATATGAAGAAAGACTGGATAGACTCTGCTTGTACTCGCTGGAATTTAGAAGATTGAGGGGGGATCTCATAGAGACTTACAAAATTCTTAAGGGGTTGGACAGGCTAGATGCAGGAAGATTGTTCCCGATGTTGGGGAAGTCCAGGACAAGGGGTCACTGTTTAAGGGTAAGGGGGAAGTCTTTTAGGACCGAGATGAAAAAATCATTTTTCACACAGAGAGTGGTGAATCTGCGGAATTCTCTGCCACAGACGGTAGTTGAGGCCAGTTCGTTGGCTATATTTCAGAGGGAGTTAGATGTGGCCCTTGTGGCTAATGGGATCAGGGGGTATGGAGAGAAGGCAGGTACAGGATACTGAGTTGGATGATCAGCCATGATCATATTGAATGGCGGTGCAGGCTCGAAGGACCGAATGGCCTACTCCTGCACCTATTTTCTATGTTTCTATGTTTCTATTCCTGAGAAGCATACATTACTAACCACCTCGAAGGCTGCCAACAACGAGAGAATCAAAGTAAGGAAACCTTGTACTCAGCAGAAACAGAAACCATCTCGTACTCAGAACACAAGAAACAGAAGCAGCAGTAGAACTGTTCCACCATTCATTTAGATCATGGCTGGTCTTTGGCCTCAGCCCCACTTTCCTGCACTAATCCCATACCCCTTGATTCCTTTATTATCAAAAGATCTATCATCCCTGAAGTAATAATGAGTTACAACAGGTCAATCAGCCTTCAAGGAGAAAAGCATCAGCTGGACACCATTTGGCATAGATCTTAACATTCTGAGAACTCTTGCAGGATGGTGTAGGAATGTGGCACAGTGGTGCAGTGGTAAATTTGCTGCCTTGGAACGCCAGAGACCCGGGTTTGATCCTGACTAGGGGTGCTGTCTATACGGAGTTTGCACGATCTCCCGTGACTGCGTGGGATTTCCCCGGGCAGCTCCGGTTTCCTCCCACACTCCAAAGACGTACCGGTTTGTAGGTTAATTTAGCTTCGGTAAAAATTGTAACAGGACCCTAGTGTGTAGGATAGTGTGTGAGATCCACAATGTGAATTCAAGTAAATTTAAGAGACAGTCAAATCTTTGACATGCAGAGTGCAAAATCTAGTGCTTGTTACTCTTTAAACTTTCTGTTGTGAATTTAATAGTATTGATAATGGACCTAATTTAGTTTGAGAGGGCACTGTGGGGTAGAAATTGATGTTATTTGTTCCTTCATCTTGAGGGTAAAACCAGTAGGAGGACTTTCCCAATTCAATGGTGAGATGACCATTACTCAACCTTCTCAGGAGCCACTAGTATAATGGGCTTGTGTCCCAAGTGCATGGGCCATTATTCTAGTGCACTCCGTTTGCAGTGGAAGTGTTGGTGCTGATGACTCTTGCAGATTAGGATCAATGACTAATTCAAATCAGGATTTTCAGATCGGGTTTCTGCAGAACAATATCTGGACTCAAATAAAACATTTTCCACACCATTTACCATTTAATGAAAGATGAGAATCTTGGCTGCACTTGGCATATTCTGAATCCCTCTGAAGTCAATCACCTTTTGCAGAAAAACACATTTCAGCCAGAAACCATTTGGCAGAGATCTTAATATTCTGGAAACTCTTACACTTCGGCATAGATTTTGTTTTGTGCAATGTATAAATCGAAAAATTAACAAACCAATCAGGCCAATAAATAAAAGCTTCCACTGGATAAATTTCAAATGTAAAGCCTTTCATTTTTTACACTTCATAATAGCAGAGATTTAAATTTTCTTGCACAAGGCAAATTAATACAATTTCAGTCCAGTAATCAATTGTGAAGCATTTGGAAATGCTGCATTACCATGGAATTAGGTGACAGGCATTATTGCACTCTGTATTAAATTCCTCATTGCGCAAGAGGAGAGAGTTTATTTTTTAATCTCACAACATTACATTTGCTGACATAGAATATAAGACACAGCAACTGTGTATTTGTTACAGCCTGTAATGCTGACCTGCTATAGTCTATCTTCCTCCAAATCATTTGGTGTAACCTTCATTTGCTTTATACCACATAGCCCCCAGTGGCTTCCCCTTACAGGTAGCTTCACTACTATCTCCAAACGCTCTCTGTTCTACAAGTTCACATTCTTATCACTCCTTAGGTAAAGAAGTTTCTTCTGAGTTCACTATTAGATTTCCCAATGACTGTCTTACATCTTCCAGGTATCACCTTTAAAATCTGCTCTATCGGCATCCAAGCAAAATCCATTTAAAGTCCCTTATTACACCACCCTTAAGCCTACTTTTCTCAAGAGGAAAGTGATCCACCTGTTTATTCTTACCTGATATGGTTATCTGCATATTTCTGGTATCATCCTTATTAACTTACAAACCCGCACATCTTTGGGATGTGGGAGGAAATGGAAGCACCCAGAGGAAACCATCGTGGTCACAGGGAGAATGTGCAAACTCCACACAGGCAGCACCCGAGGTTAGGATCGAACCCAGGACTCTGGTGCTGTCAGGCAGCAGGTCTAACCTCAACACCACTCTGCCGCCCCTTAGGTGTTGGGGCAATTAAAGGATTGGCAATAAATGCTGCCCTTAGAAAATAAATGAATAAAGTACATATTATTCATCATTCTTCAATTCTAATGTAATCACATTTACCAAAGGAACCATGTATATCATGTTCCTCACGAAAAGAGCGAGAGATTGACAAGTTGCATCACTCCAGCAACTAATTGGCTGGTTAAGTATCCACATTTTGTTGTCACCCAGCAATCCTGTGAATACATGTGATCCATGTGAATCAGGAAATAATTTGTTCCTTAAGTGTGCACGCTCTGATTTTCAAGCCATGCGGTTCTGTGCCACAGTGGGTGTGATGCAACAATTAGTGCCAAATAATATGTGAAAAAAACATTTGTGCCTGGCATTTTGAGGATCTCTCAATACATAAGCACAGCACAGACTTCCAATCAGAACTTTAGTGAAATTTGCCGAGTGCATCTTTTCTCTATTGTCACCATGATGATGATTAGAGTGATTGACTGACTCTTTAGTGACCCTTTGAGGAGGTTGAATGGGAGGGCAGATGCTGATAGGTAGATGTTTGGCTGGTGATAGAGTGCCTTATGGTTTACAAACATAGAAACATAGAAAAATAGGGGCAAGAGTAGGCCATTCGTCCCTTCGAGCTAGCATCGTCATTAAATATGACCATGGCTGATCATCTAAAATTAGTACCCCGTTCCTGTTTCTTCCCCATATCCCTTGATTCCTTTAACCCTAAGAGCTAATTCTTACTCTCTCTTGAAACCTTGCGGAACCTCTCTAGATTTACTCTCCTCAGAACAACCTGGAATTGCTACTTATTCCATGGTGCTGTGCAGGTTTCCTCTGGCATGCCTAAATAAACACTACCGATAGCCTCGGCCTGCCAGAAATGGCATGCAAGGTTGTTGCCTCGTTGACCTGCTGCACATTCTGGGCATGGGTTCAATATCTTGTCTGAGTTGTCTCTTAGAAATTGAGTTGAATGAAAGGAACACTTTCACAATTGTCTCATGCATTCTTTGTTCAATGGAATAAGCAAGAGGGCATTGTTACCTTGCCAAAAGCAGTTGGTGTCCAGTACATAAAGGCATGGTACAAACTGGTATTCTTAAAGGACTAATTTACCAGTTGTTAACTTGTGCTGCAGTCAGGGAACATTGATCAGCTTTGTAAAGCTCTCCAGGTTTTAAGTTAATGAATACACAGGCAAACAAAAACCATTTAACCATCAGAATTTATGGTAGATGCATCATACCAATTCCTTTATGCCTAAAGCGGTAATACTTGAATTGGCTACCACTTAAAAGAATAGTTGAGAATAGCTTTGACATCCATTTTGTGTGGTGCCTCTTGAGACCACATCTTTTCACATTAGAATGCTGACATATGCTATGGACAAATAGCACAAAGCAAGGAGTGCATGCTTCCCTCAAAGTGAGGAGTCAGGTGGATAGGGTGGTGAAAAAGGTCTTTGCTGTGTTTGGTTTCTTGGGAAGGATAATGAGTACAAAGGTTGGAACAATTGTACAATTCATTGATGACTCCACACTTAGAAAAATGTACAAACTCTGTACAGCCAGCACTGTTTGCACAGGTACATGGAAGTATTCGCACAGCTTATTCTCTAAAATCTTGCAAGCTGGCTCGGTACGCAGCCACATATTTTGATTAACGCCAAACAGCCTGATATTGCCTTGATCAAGCTCCACTCATGGAGAAATCCAATTTCAATAATGTAATACTGGAATGAATTGTGCTTTGTAGCAGATTTTCCAGCCAACAGCAAATTTTGGATTTATGCCTCAAGTTAACTCATTTATAGCAGCATTGCAGTTGTGCTCTAAGTTATTAAAACACATGAAAAATTGTAATGAATGGATGCCATTTTATTTACATTTTATTAGAGCAAAATGTACAGCTATCAATATATTAACTACAATGCAATCTACAGGTGCACTACAGAAAGCATTTTATCAGGATGCATCACAGCTTGGTTTGGGAACAGCTCCATCCAGGACCGTAAGAAATTGCAACGAAGTGTGGACCCAGTCCAGACCATCACACAAACCAACCACCCTTCTATTGACCCAATTTATACCTCATGCTGCCTCAGCAAGGCCAGCAGCATAATCAAGGACGAGTTTCACCCTGGCCACTGCCTCTTCTCCCTTCTCCCATCAGGCAAAATGTATAGAAGTGTGTAAATGCACGTCACCAGATTCAGGGGCAGTTTCTTTCCAGCTGTTATCAGGCAACTGAATCATCCTACCACAACCAGAGAGCAGTGCTGAACTACACTCTACCTTTTCGATGTCCTTCGGACTATCCTTGACCAAACTTTGCTGGTTTCACCTTGCACTAAACCAGGCACGTGCCGTGAGTAAATTACTTAGGGTAGGCAGACAGTCGGCTTTTTAAAAAATCTTAAACCCCGCATGTGCAGGTTGTTCCCCTCTCCGTAAAAATAAAGAATAAAAATAAAGAAAATAACAATTAAATTTGACCAAGGCTTCCAAATCTCCTTCATTCTGAATTACTGAATGGGTGGGAGGTGGAGGGTGATGGCAGGTGGAGAGATGGTGGGAAAAACGGGAGCACACCGGGACAAGTTGAATCAGTTGTGATCTTATTGAATGACAATACTAGTTCAAGGGACCAATTGGAGGGAGAGTCCCTTTCACTGCGTGTGGTGATTCTGGCCAGGGGTAAAGTTGCAAGGAGGGCAGGAGCGTTGAGAAGGATGGGGTCGGAGATCATGCCAGCGACTTACTCACTTACTGCTGCCGCGGTGCTCCGGGCACGGAGCCACAGCATTGTGGCCGGGGAGGGAAGCAGCTCGGGTGGCTGTGAGCGGCCACCAGACCTCAGCATCTTCTGCTGGCCCGCTCACCTCTGGCAGTGCTCTCCATCTGAACAGTGAGGGGACCAGCTCAAGAGCAAAGATCATAGAGCGGAGCGGGACAACGGGCAATGTATAACAGGACAGCGGGCAGCGGACATTCCTGTGTCAGTGCGAACAAGGGACCAATTGAGGTTACTCGCACTGACACATGGAGTAAGCTCCACCACCCACTGTCCTGTTACCCATCGCCCGCTGACCCGCTCTTGAGCTGGTTGCTCTGGCATGATCCCCGACCCCCTCCTTCTCTACGTTCCTGCCCTCCCGCAACTTTACCGCTGGCCAGACTCCCCACGCGCTGTGAGAGGAACTCTCCCCCCCCCCCGCGGCACTGTCCTTTTACAGCCGCTTCCCACTTTACAGCCGCTTGCGCTGTGCATGCACAGTCCACAATGCAAAGGCAGAATTTCAGCTGCCTTCAGCTCTGCTTGAAATTGATGGCTTGAAGCAGCATCCATAGCACGTGGGCTGCACACACTTTCCTGTATTACATGTACCGCGTATGAAAGGCAAGGAGAATTATGCCTACCTAAGAAATCAATCATAATTCTCCCGTGCCTTTACTATTTATATTTAATAATTATCATTTTATAATTTTAGTCAGGGAAGGCAGTGCCTACCTTGCATACCCTGATGGTACGTGCCTGCACTAAACATCATTCCCTTGTCATGTATCTATACACTGTAAATGAATTTTTTGTAATCATGTATTATATTTCTGCTGATTGGCTAGCATGTAACATAAAGCTTTTCACTATACCTCGGTACACGTGACAATAAACTAAACTGAACTGAACAATGAAAGTTATGTGATCACGTTAGTCTGCTGTCAGTTTCTATGGCATGTGAGAATAGTGGAGTCAACATTCTAAACTGTGTGAATGGTGATGAACCTTTGATTCATTCATCCCTTGGATCCCATGGCAAAAGCCAGTTTTCCAAGCTGGGGACCACTGTAAAGATAAAACTTCTTCATTCTTCAACTTTGATGAATACCTTTACTAATTTCCACTTGTGGGAGAGTTTAGGACTAGAAGGCATCGCACCAGTGTTAAAGGACGCACCTTTAGAATGGAGATAAGGAGGAATTTCTTTAATCAAAGGGTGGTGAATCAGTTTGTGGCTGTGGCTGTGGAGGCCAATTCATTGGGTATTTTAAAGGTGGTGATTGACAGTTTCTTGTTTAGTAAAGGTGTCAAAGAAGACAGGAGAATGGGGTTGAGAGAGAAAGAGAGATCAACCATGATTGAATGGTGGAGTAGGCTTGATGGAGTCGACCCGAATGGCCTACCTCTGCTCCTACAACTCCTTAACTTTTATTTATTCACTATTCATAGCAAAGGGAGGTAGTTGCTTTTCGAAAGGTTGAGCGTAAAATGTAATACATACAATCATGTCTCCTTTTACATTCTGATATACACCATCAAATTTGGAACATGGAGACATTACGAGCAGACTAACGGCAAAAGACTAGTGGGAATGCAGCCAGAAAAAGACTGATCCAGATCTTATTGGTTTCACATATTGAGTTTAATTCAGAAAGATTTCTATGATAGGGACAACAATTGATTTCCAGTAGTCCAGTATTGATTTCATGTACCACTGAAAACAAATATAAATCTCTCACAAGCAAATTGCATTCATACCAAACCTACATCTCCCCTTGAAGAGACTTGCCAATCCCTTAGCAAATAATTATTGTATCCAGTGTAATCATACCTTGTCTTTGTGCTTTTTGGCAAATGAATTAATCACACAGAAGAAATTATAGATATCAAAACACAAAGTGATGGAGTAGCTCAGTGGGTGAGGCAGCATCTTTGGGATTTAGCCTTTAGACTTTAGAGATGCAGTGTGGAAACATGCCCTTCGGCCCACAGGGTCCATGCTGACCAGTGATCCCTGTACACGAGCACTGTCCTACACACTAGGGACAATTTACAAAGATTACTGACGCCAATTAACCTATAAACCTGTATGTCTTTGGAGTGTGGGAGGAAACCAAAGCACCCGGGGAAAACCCATGCAGTCACAGGGAGAACGTACAAACTCCATACAGACAGCACCCGTAGTCAGGATCGAACCCGGGTGTCTTGCGCTGAAAGGGAACAGCTCTGGAGGTAATGTATAGGTAACAGTTCAGGTGAGGACCTTTCTCATTGATGTTAAATATATTTTAAAGTATTTGATTAAACGTTTTTTTTAATTGATCTATACCCATATATACCCAATGGCAACATCCCATTATTTTGACAGCAAAGTATGTAAAACGGATCTTTAATGAGTACAGAATTATGCATTTAATTCACCATCTACAAATCCCTATTAACCTAAACCTGTAAAAAATCTGTGCCATCAAATATATTTACTGTTATCACATTCTTGGCAAGGACATTATTTCCAAATGACAAGTTTTAAAAGATTGCACACACAGTAATTATGTAGATTTAAATTTGCTGACTATTTGATATCAACACGAAAGGTCCTCACCTGAAATGTTGCCTATACAGCAAACTCAATGAAATAATTAGTCTGTGCTTTATTTGTTTGCAAAATTGTTAATCTTTTAGTGCATGCATATTGTGCTGTATTCAATTTTTAAAGATATATTGCAGGCATGCAAATTGATGAAAAATCTTCAAAGGGACAGAACAGAGCCAAAAGCAGTTATTTTTGGGAGTAAAAACTTTTATTTTCTGTTCTTCTGTTCTCTCCAATGTCATTGGCAAGCATTTGCTGATGGTAACATGAAAGACAGTAGCTGGCAATCAACCAATATTCAATGTACATTGGATACAGAAGATAAATATGACATTTTATGTTTTCCAGATATTGTTATCCTTTTACATCTCAAAGTTTTGGCCCAAAAGATTAGAAAGTATAAATCAAATATAGATGACTCAACAGCAAAAGTATAGAAAACAAGGCTATAGTGACAGGACAGAAGAAACAAGAACACACATGCCCTTACCATTTAGGTTAGGCAGTCAAAAGACATTTGATGGCTTAATCTAAATAAAATCATGGTTGCCTATTCCCTGGGTCTACTCTGTGCAGTGAGTATTTCACTGTATATTGTTGAGTGTCCGTTAAGCTGGTGTATCAAATTTCCCTCGTATTGGTCCATAGGGTAGGGAAACAAAATGCTTTTGTACTTCAAAGTGACGCATCCAACAAAAATATACATTTCTATTACAGAGCTTACACTCAGCAAAACTGTTCCAAATGCATTGCATTTTAGAGGGACGACACGAAGTAGACCATAACGGATTAAACATTTGCCATGTTTGGTCTACTGGATAGCCTTTGTTTTTAAGAAATTCATTCGGCAATTGAGGTAGTCTTTTGATAAGATCTCAAATCTGTTCCCGGAGCAGAATTAGGCCATTTGGCCCATCAAGTCTAAGCCACCATTCAATCATGGCTGATCAATCTTTCCCTCTCAACCGCCTTCTCCTGCTTTCTCCCCATGACCCCTGACACCCATACTAATCAAGAATCTATCATTCGACTTTAAAATATCCATTGGACTACAGCTGCCTGTGGCAATGACTTCCACGGATACACCAGCCTCTGACAAAGACATTCTTCCTCATCTCCTTTCTAATTCTGAGACCATGGTCTCTGGTCCTAGACTCCCCCATTAGTGGAATCATCCGCACCACCTTCACTCTATCCAGGCCTTTCCCTTTTTGGTTTAATTGGTTTAAACACATACATGTTAGAAGTCTTTTTTTGCAGTATTATTAAAGAGTGTTGGGAACAGAGCCCAGAATATATTAGTTTGGAATTTGTATCAATTATATTTATTTATAATTATATAATATGGAATTATATTTCAGATTAATTTACTTAATTAGTAAATGTTTTATTTTCAACAGACAGTCTGAAAAAATATTTCAGGGATAATTGCCTGAGGGCAATTGAAGGGAAGAGATTGAACTATTTTTTTGCCTTCCATCACAGTGAGGAATGTGGATGAGACACTGTGGTGGATGTTTATGTTAAAATATATTTTGTGTGTTCTGTTGCTTTTTATTTGTATGAATGACTTGGCAAATGAAATTCCTTGTATGTTGTAAAACATACTTGGTTAATTAAGTATTATTGTATTGTATTTTTATATTTTTTTGTGTCTGTGGTCACACTGTTTTCAAGATGGGCTATTTTTTTAAAAAAATGATTATATTTTGACAAAGATTCTTCTTGACAACCTCTGAATTAGTTTTGCAAACATTGAACAAACTCATATACAACATGTTCAATGTGAGTACTGAATATAAATTTGAAAACTGAAATGAAAATCCAAACCATTTTAACTTTTCCTCATTAATCACAGCAGAATCAATCTTTGAGTCTCAGTAATATTTTGTTGGCTAAGAATTAAACATGATGTCAGAATTTGGACATTAATTAAGATACCTGCATCCAGATTTTTTTGGGTTAAAATTGAAGAACTTATTTTCTTTCAGATGGTCTCACTCTGAATTAATTCCCTGTACTGGAATCAAATGATAAATAAGTTTTTGTAATAATGCAAACATATGGTGTCCATGATTAGAGAGAATCCATCAAGTTCTTTGTTCCATTCTCTTCAATCAAAGGAGAGATGAAAAGTAATCAAAGAGACATTTACCCTTATATGTACGCTTCCTTATATATATTTTTTTGTAATATGCCACAGAATAGATTTAGTACATCAAAACTGTAATATATATGGAAATTGGTGTTTTGTCCTTAGAGTAATGATACTCAGTCAGTATCAAGCCACTTCTGGAGAAAGCAATGCTTGGCTATGGTGCACAAGGTGTAGTGTGTGGTACCAACTATTGCTAGGTTCAGGGTATGATTAGGCTGCCAGCTGTCTCCTATTCTTCAAACCTCAACAAATGTTCCTCAACTTATGAAGATGTTTAGCATCCATTAAAATGAATGACTAGTAGAAACAAGAAGGCACAGATGCTGCTTAATGCACACCAGTCTGAGGGAGGGTCTCAACCGGAAACATTACCTATCCATGTTCTCCAGTTCTGCCTGAGCTGCTGAGTTACTCCAGCACTGTGTCCAAAAAGAATGACTACATGAGTGATGATTTGTTTGTTACATTGTGCAGATTCCAGAATACACAATCACAATCACAATAATACTTTTTTAACCAAGTATGTTTTGCAACATGCGAGGAATTTCATTTGCCAAGTCAGTCACACAAATAAAAAGCAACAGAACACACAAAACACATTTTAACATAAACATCCACCACAGTGACTTCTCCACATTCCCCACTGTGATGGAAGGGGAAAAAAAGATCAAATCTCTTCTCTTGTTTGCTCTCCCGCAGTCAGGGGCCCCGAGCCCTCCGTTGATGGAATGATCTTGACTCCCGTAGCCAGCGGTGGGCCCTCTGCGTCGGGGTGATCAACTCCTGCATCGGGGCAATGTCAGCTCCCCTGCGCCGGTGATCGAACCCGGAAAACAATCGCATCTCCGGCAAGGTATGAAACTGAAAAAAAGTTTCCCCCGACCCCCCGACCCCCACATAAAACAAACCGGAGAACATTTACACAATCTTTTAAAACGCAAAAAATATTTTTAATAAAAGATGAAAAAACAGAGACTGTTGGCGGGGCTGCCAATCGTTCGACGTCCTTGGTGAAGTGGGGATGAGGATTTTTTGAGCAACAATGACCTTTGGGTAAAGGGGAATCTTTTCCTGTGAGCATTGGTTTGAAGAGAAACTGGACCAGGCAGCGGAATCTCACCACCGAAATGGATTCGGATCTTGTCCAGAACTAACGGAATTAAAAACCTCTTTGTTTCTGGTCTGAGAAATCTTAATGTAAAGTAAGGCTGGAGATCTTCAGTTCATTGATGGTGGCCTTCTCAGTTCCACACATAACAACTGGCAAAGCAGATATGAGGGTCAATTTGTCATCTTGGGTCCCTTGGCTGAATGTGAGTAAACTATGTTGGTGTTAAGCACTGGAGTATATTTGGTTTAGTTTAGTTTCTCTTCGTTTCTCTTAGTTTAGTTTAGTTTCGAGATCCAGCATGGAAACAGACACTTTGCACACTGGGTCCCCTGACCACCTATCACGTGTTCGCATTGGTTCTGCATTATCCCACTTTTGCATCCACTCCCAACACACTAGGGACAATTTACAGAGGCCAATTAACCTACAAACAGGCGTATCTTTTGGATGTGGGGGGAAACCGGAGCACCCTGAGGAATCTACATGGTCACAGGGAGAACAAGCACAATCTATATAGACAGCACCCAAAGTCAGGATTGAACTGTTCTCTAGCACTGTGAGGCTCTATCACATTGGAATAAGGAGATGATCATTACGTGTGTTCTGGGGACCATGATACAACAGGCATTTAATGCATTGTAGCTATCTCTCAGGCACTCCCTTAATATCTGTGCAGTCAATATCTTCCTCTTTTTGTTGATGGAACATGACACTGGTGGTGCTCTGCTGGAACTTCAACTAGCAGTCTTACCTGTTCCTGAGTGTGTTAACCAAATGCAGAGTGTTTTCCAGACACCAGAAATAGGCACAGTTATAGTAATATTATTATCTGTAGACACTATATTTGTCCGGTTGACTTGCATATACTGGTGTCCAGTTGACACAAGGTAATGAATCTTGACTACTATAATTGTTCAACTTCCATCTCCAGTGTGAACTCTTAACTCAAAGGCTGTCAACCTTTCTAAAGCGTCCCTACTTATTCTTCACACGGTAGTCTAAAACCTCCTTGAAATTCATTGTGTCACAGAATATTTTTCTGAGCATGAAAATGTCAAAGAATAAAGGGATTAGCTTTAAGGTGAGAGAGGCATAGATCAAAGGAGCTGAGCAAGGCATGTTTTTTTACAGCGTGGCGGGTGCCTGGAACACGCAGCCAGGGTGGTGGTACAGGCAGATACGATAGTGGCATTTAAAAGGCTTTTAGAAAGGCATATAGACTAAAGTGCCTGTTAATGTGATATACATTTCTATGTTCTATCGTACCCAGAAGATGCATTGAAATGAGATTCTTTCAAAGATTCCAAGGTGGTTTATAATATTTCTTTTTCACACTAGCTCAATGTAATCCCACTTTCGCATCTACTCCCTACACAATGGGGACAATTTTACAGAGACCATTTAACAACCATTTAACAGACTCACAAAAGTCACCATTTAAATGCCTGACCTGCTGAGTTACTCCAGTACGTTTTATCCCTTTGTACATTTACCAGCATCTGTAGTTCATTGTTTCGATAAACTTGCAAGCCTTTGGGATGTGGGAGGAAAATGGAGCATCCGGAGGAACCCACATGATCACAGGAAAAATGTGCAAACTCCACTTAGACAGCACCCGAGATCAGCATTCAACCTGGATCTCTGGTGCTTTGCGGTACCGGCTCTACCAACTGCACAGCTGTACCCTCAAAGAACATAGAACATAGACCAATACAGCACAGGAACAGGCCCTTCAGCCTACAATGTCTATGTCGAACATGATGCCAAGACCAACTTTAATCTGCCTGCACATGCTCCATACCCTACCTTTCCTTGCATATCCATGTACTATCCAAAAGCCTCTTAAATGTCACTATCAAATCTGCCTCCACCACCATTCCTGGCAGCACGTTCCACACACCCACCACTATCTGTGTCAAAGAATTACCCGCACATTTCCTTGAAATGTTTGTCTCCTCACTTTAAACCTATGCCTAAGGTTTTGGGTTGAAGAATAAACACTGCAAATGGTTGGGTGGGGTTTTGGGTTGAAGAAAAAGCACTGCAAATGGTTGGGTGGGGTTTTGGGTTGAAGTAAAAGCACTGCAAGTGGTTGGGTGGGGTTTTGGGTTGAAGTAAAAGCACTGCAAGTGGTTGGGTGGGGTTTTGAGTTGAAGTAAAAGCACTGCAAATGGTTGTGTAGGTATTGGGGTTGAAGTAAAAGCACTGCAAATGGTTGTGTGGGGGGTTGGGGTTGAAGTAAAAGCACTGCAAATGGTTGTGTGGGGAATTGGGGTTGAAGTAAAAGCACTGCAAATGGTTGGGGGGGGGGGGTTGGGGTTGAAGTAAAAGCACTGCAAATGGTTGGGTGGGGTTTTGGGTTGAAGTAAAGCACTGCAAGTGGTTGGGTGGGGTTTGGGGTTGAAATAAAAGCACTGCAAGTGGTTGTTTGGTGGGTTGGGGTTGAAGTAAAAGCACGGCAAGTGGTTGGGTGGGGTTTTGGGTTGAAGTAAAGCACTGCAAGTGGTTGGGTGGGGTTTTGGGTTGAAGTAAAAGCACTGAAAATGGTTGCTTGGGAGGTTGGGGTTGAAGTAAAAACACTGCAAATTGTTGTTTGGGGAATTTGGGGTTGAAGTAAAAGCACTGCAAATGGTTGTTTGGGGGGTTGGGGTTGAAATAAAAGCACTGCAAATGGTTGTTTGGGGGTTTGGGTTGAAGTAAAAGCACTGTAAATTGTTGTTTGGGGGTTTTGGGTTGAAGTAAAAGCACTGCAAATTGTTGTTTGGGGGGTTTGGGTTGAAATAAAAGCACTGCAAATGGTTGGTATTCTAAACTTGACAACTTCCTGTTTGCACTGTGTATTGATTTTAGATAAAACGCTACCACTTACGGCTGTGATTTTTGGCCATCTTACTCAATCCCCCTCCGCTCATCAGGTGCAGAGGATTCTTCCCATCAATGACAAATAAAAGTGTTATCAGTGTTTAAAAAATGTTGAGAATCTCTCAATCACGCCATGAAAGCCACATCCTTTTCCGGTGGGAGGGGTAGGGCTTATAAAACCCGGATGTGTAGGTGTGGCTCAGTCTCTGCATGATGGGGAGGGTGAGGTCACGATTCTGTCTGAGCTGTGAATCAACTGAACACACTGAATGTCTACTGAACTGTGAGTGTGGCGTTTTGTGTGGTTTTATGGTGGTTTCACCCTGCTTGAAATGGTATGAAACTGTACTTGAATTTGGTGGCTTTGCACCCCATGCTTGAAGTGGTAGGAAACAGCATCTGAATATGGTGGCCTTGGACCCTGCTTGAAGTGGTAAGAAACTGCATTTGAATTTGGTGGCCTTGCACCCTGCTTGAAATGGTAGGAAAATTGATTTGAATTTGTTGGCCTTGCACCCTGCTTGAGATGGAATTTCAAGGAATAGCCGTGAGTCAACTGCCAGCCCACCAGCTGTGAGTGAGCTGCCAGCACATCAGGCTTGAGGGACTGAGTTGCCACCCCAAGAATCCATTTGGCCCACAATGTCCATACTAGCCCTCTGGAGACCAGTCCCTCCAGCCCACAACGCCCATACCAATGCTCCAGAACCCCCCCCCCCCCCCTCCACTGGCCACTAATATTGGAATTGATGGTGAGGTGGAATATGCGTTGGGGGACCAGCCCTCCCGTCTGAACATAGGACCCAACGGGTCCCACTAGTCTAGTATACATATATATTTATTTCAACCCCAACCCCCCAAACAACCATTTGCAGTGCTTTTACTTCAAACCCAATTCCCCAAACAACCATTTGCAGTGCTTTTACTTCCACCCCAACCCCTCAAACAACCATTTGCAGTGCTTTTACTTCAACCTAAAACCCCCAAACAACCATTTGGAGTGCTTTTATATATATACCAAAGAAACAATAATAATGTAAAGACAAAAATAATGTGCCCAAGTTTATTTTGTTCAGAGCTTTTTTGGAGGTTGTAGTGTTTAATAGCCTGATGGTTGTAGGGATTACACTGCTTTCCAACCTCATCCTCTCGCCAAGTTGAAGCCACAATAGCATGCTTGGTGCTGTCTGCTTCTACATTCATTGTAATGTGATCTGAACTTAAGCATCCCGTGTGACCTCCAGCAGCTCAGATGGGTGTGGGCTAATTCCACATTGTGAGTTCCACACCCATTTTGCAAAATAATCCAATTTCTCTTGATCAATTTCAATCTCCTTGACACTAAATCTGAAGTAAAATCTGGAAAGGATCTATATGTTTTCCACTTGAAAAATTAAAACTGAAGAATGATTTCAATATTCAGACAGTCATTTCTGTCACGGTTACATATCCCAATTAGCACACATCCGTTTTGAGTCTGAATTCCCATTTAGAGTGGGACACATGTGAACAGCAATGGCAGTTATGTCAGACTCCTATTCATTGTTTAGTTTTAGTTTAGTTTAATTTAGAGATACAGTGCAGAAACAGGCCCTTTGGCCCACCGAATCCCTGCCGAGCAGCGATCCCCGCACATTGATACCATCCTACACACACACTAAGGACAATTTCCAATTATACCAAGCCACTTAACCTACAAACCTGTCTTTGGAGTGTGGGGCGTAAACCGGAAATCCCGGAGAAAACCCACGCAGATCATGGGGAGAAGGTATAAATTCAATACAGACATCACTGATAGTCAGGATCGAACCTGGGTCTCTGGTGCTGCAACTCTACTGCTGTGCCGTCGTGACTTCAGCTACGTCTTCAACGGCATAACCCCAACCAAACACATCTTCAAATTCCTGGACGAGGACTCAGTGTCCCACTCTGGATCCTTGATCCTAAGACCACATTCACTTTCGCAACAGGTTGGATAGGTGCGCCAGTTGTCTCCTTTATCACGTGCAACTCAATGTGGCACTGCCTCCTCAGCCACCATGTGTGCTGCTAAAGTGCTGTTTAAAACCCCCCAAAATTCAATTTATTCTTGCCGTTCTCCAAGCATTTAAACCCCCCACAAGCAGGACAAGTGCAACTCATTTTCCTGTCCCTCTTTAAATGGTGCCCTCTTTAAGTCTTGCCAGAGGCATGTTTATTGAGGTAGTCTATATTTCCAGGTTCATTCACATGTAGATTGGAAATGAGGTGGCATAATTCAGGGACTGGGGCCAGTGAAACATTAATGTTGTTAAATAGATAGAACAAGATGGCGTCGAAGCCAGGCGACTCTTTCCATGCTGGTCCCAGAAGTCCCAGCACTCTTTACGTATTGCTATCATTCATTAGTGATTAATGAACAGTGAAAGGCCTGGATAGAGTGAATGTGGAGAAAATGTTTCTGGAGACTACCTGGAGAGTCTAGGACCAGAGGCCATAGCCTAACAATAAATGGAACATATCTTTAGAAAGGAGATGAGAAATAATTTATATAATCAGAGGGTGTTGAATCCAAAGATACTAGAGGAGCAAGATGCACCACTCAGCGAAGAAAGCATAGTATGACGTGTGATTATCAATGCCATTTTACTAGACTGCCCCCACACTGTCATGGCGTCCACATCTACAGCTCGGTGTAAATTGCTCTAATCGCCGATGTTGACAACTCAACCTGTCTTTCTTCAGGTTCCCCAACAACAAAGAACGGTGAGGAAATATTATTGTTTTCTGTTGACATTATTCTGTCCTGAAAATTTTATTTTTGTTCCTCTATCAACACTCATTGGGAAACTAGGTATGTTGGTACATTAGAAAGTTACTAGATTTTTTAAAAATAGATCTATACTTACCACAATAATAAAGTCAGCAATTTTTGTTCTTCTGTACAATTTTGTTTTTGTTTCTGTATGGCAGGAGTCTCCAAAATATGGTCCGTAGGGAGAGAGGGAGAGAGAGAGAAGGGGCAGAGAGAGATGGGGAGAGAGACACATCAGGCCCATCACGAGATTTAAACCTCTGCTCTCAGTGTTGTTACCGATTAGATCTCTCGAATTGTCAGAGCCGAGACATCACAGGGCCATCGTGAAGAAGGGTGCAATGGTTAGGTATGTTACAAAACGTACCTTTAGCAGAGCTGCAGTTCTGCCACTGCCCGTGTACGCGACTTTGGCGCCTTTGAGAGGGGGGCAGGTTTAAAATGCCGTTTACTCCAGACCATTCAAATCGATTAATCTCAGGGGATTTAGTTGCTGAAGAGAAATCGCTCCGACATTTGTTTTATGGAGATATTTTTAAACTGCGCTGAATAATTTAATTGCTAGAGTGCATTAAAAATCATCTTCTAAAGCCATGAACGCCGACAACGGGATGCATCCTACGTAGGGAACAAAAGAAGATACACAGTCTATTTTTACATAAAAACGTGCTTCTTAGGAAACCTTTAATCAAAATTTCATGTTGCAAAACGATGACTTAAAAAATATACAAACTGGCAGTATTTTTCCTGCCGACTGAGGGTTAAATTCACCGCAACCGCAACGTTCCAAATGATCACGTTCCACAAAAACCCACTCGCAAGTTGATTTAAATGGCCATTAATTTACGGGAATTTAACACTAAATTCCTTCAATTTGGCCTATAAATTCATGATAATGAGATTTAAAAATCATGTTATATTGTGAATTCTTGTGTGAATGTTATTTGGACACTAAAGGGCCTGTCCCACCAGCATGCGACTCCATGCGGTGAGGGTGACCTAATGTGGTCGCTTGAGCCGTCCGGCCTCGCGGGGCTGGTCCCACTTCGATCGCCGGAGACATATGGAGTTGAGCGGAGTTGGTCCCGACATTGCGCGACGCCGAAAAACTGACCGTGTTCAACGGTCTGTTGGCCTGCAGCCGCCTCGACGCATTACACACCGCCTCGACATTGTGCCTCCGTGACCCTCTCTATATGTGCCTCTGTGACCCTCTCTCTGTGCCTCCGTGACCCTCTCTCTGTGCCTCCGTGACCCTCTCTCTGTGTGCCTCCGTGACCCCCTCTATATGTGCCTCCGTGACCCACTCTATGTACCTCCGTGTCTCACTCTCTGTGTCCCTCTCTGTTCTTGCGAACTTACCGCGGACTTCGCTCCAACTTCGTGCCACTTCGCGTCACTCACCCGACCACCGCGCGGCACCCGCTGCCGGTTTGGTTGCACTCGCCACATGCAGTTGCATGCTCATGGGACCGGCCATGTATGGAGATCACTCGACCTCCGCGCGAGCCCGGTTTCCAGTTTGGTCGCGCTTGCCGCATGCAGGTCGCATGCTCGTGGGACAGGCCCTTTATGCCCCTGTCCCACTTAGGAAACCTGAACGGAAACCTCTGGAGACTTTGCGCCCCACCCAAAGTTTCCGTGTGGTTCCCGGAGGTTTTTGTGAGTCTCCCTAATGATCGAAAGTGGTTTCCGTTTTAAAAATCAGTAGTTTTTCAGTCTCTATTTCAACAGCAGCATTTCTTACACTGTGGATTGTCAGCTTGATTGTGATCAATGTATAGTCTTATTGTTGACTGGACAGCACGCAACAAAAAACTTTACACTATACCTTGGTACACGTGACAATAATAAACTAGACTAAGCTGAAACCAATATACATACTTGTCATGTCGGTGCTACAAATGCTCTATCACACAATCGAAATACTAGTTAGAGCAATTAGCACAAAAAATGTGCACTGCCAATTAGTTCTCAGCGCGAAGGCATCTCACAGTCTGGATTGACAAAATGTAGGTGTTAAGGGATCCAAGTCCTCCCAGTTAGCATCTATCATTGAGCCAGATTCATCAGCAGAAATGCTGAGATAAATAAATGTAGTTGCCGATAAAAGAGCTCATAGTGGAACTTGACTACTATGTGTCCTGCCAAACTCTAAGTTGTGCACAATGATGGAATGCGCTTGTTCCTGGCACTAAATGGGATGTGTGCATTTCTCTCTTGCTTTATCCAAAAATCCAAAGAACCGTGTTTAAAATCAGACTGAACAAGCAAAGGCCTGGGAAATGAAAGATACCAGGTTTTGCTCAAAATGGAGAAGCTCTTGGAAGAACCATGAGTTGTCACGCAGAAGCGAGGCACAACAAATGCACACTAAACATACATTTTCTTTCGGTGATGGCAAAAAATGGCACAGTGGCACAGCGGTGGAGTTGCTGCCTTGCAGTGTCAGAGACCTGGGTTCGATCCTGACTGCAGGTGCTGTCTGTATGGACAGCACCTGCAGTCATTCTCCCTGTGACCACGTGGGTTTTCCCCGAGGGCTCCAGTTTCCCCCCACATTCTTCTTGGTTCTTGGTTACTTAGTCCTCCAAAATATTCCAACTGGAATTTAAACTGGAGGTGGTGAAGGGAGGGGTTTAGCCAGAGAGGGTTATTGGGAAGAAAGTGCCACTTTAAATTTAGTTGCATCTGGCTGGGCAACCGTGGCTTGGTGGAGATTATTCCATGCTTTAATAGTGTGTGGAAAGAACGAATTGCTGTACACATCTGTCTTTGAGGCTGGGACCACAAATTGGATCGAATGCCCTCGTCTGCTCCTAATTGGTTTGGGGTTGGTGTAGGTCTTGTGATCTATGTCTAGCTGACCATTTAGCATTTTGTAAAAACAGGTCAAACGGTGAGCTTCACATCTGTCTTGGAGAGGGTTCCACCCCAGAGAATTCAGAAGTTTGGTGACACTCGCTTCTCTCTCGTAGGTGTTAGTAACAAATCGAGCGGCCTGTCTTTGGACACCTTCGATGGATGAAATGTTTTTATCTGTGTATGGGTCCAAAGCTGCAACTGCGTAGTCCAGATGAGGTCTAACAAGGGTGAAATACAGCTTCTCCTTGACAGAAGCTGAACAATGATGGAAGTTGCGCCTCAGGACGTTTAGGACACCTGTTACTTTCACTGTTACATGATGAGTCTGACCATTCCAACATAGATCATTCTGCAATTTGATGCCAAGATACTTGGTTTGTTTGGATTCTTCAAGGGTGACACCAAGTATGTTGTAAGATGTGATGCCTGGATTCCTCTTTCTGGTGACACGCATGGTTTCACAATTGGAAGGGTTGAACTGCATGCCCCATTGTTGTGACCACTCGACCATAGTATCGAGATCCTTTTGGAGAGCATCTTCATCATCAGCTGACTTAATTGGACGGTACAGCAAACAATCATCAGCGAATAGTCTGGTCGTACTTGCGACTTTTTCATGGATGTCATTGATGTAAAGCAAAAATAGGTGTGGGCCAAGTACTGTTCCCTGGGGTGTACCACTCAACAATGGGTGCCAATTGGAGCTCTTTCCGTTCACACACACACGCTGAAGACGTTTTGTCAGGAAACTGGAAATCCATCGTTTCGTGTTGGAATGAATACCGTAGAAGTCTAGCTTCCGAAGCAGTCTCTGGTGTGGGATGACATCAAATGCTTTAGAAAAGTCCAGTACAACTAAATCCATGATGACGTTACTGTCAAGGTGCTTGGCCAGGTCATTTGGTGTCAGGATAAGCTGAGACTCGCATGACCTATGCCTCCTAAATGCATGTTGGTTGACGGCAAGAATATTATGTTTGCTTACGTGATGCATCAGATTACTATCAATGATATGCTCCAGCAATTTACAGCAAGTACTCGTTAGTGAAGCAGGACGATAATTCGCTGGGTTGGTGGTTGAACCTTTCTTAAAGAGAGGAGTGATGTTGGCCTTCCTCCAATCCAGCGGTACATCGCCCGAGTCAAGCGATTGTTGAAAAATGAACTGTAAAACTGGAGCCAGTTCTTCGGCTGCGATCTTGAGGGCTTGATTTTGTATCTGATCTGGTCCAATTGCTTTTGTGGTATTAATGTTGAGCAATAATTTCTTGACACCTTCAACCTCAATTTTAATAGCAGGCATATCAGCATAGGGGCTGGGCGGAAGGACTGGAAATGATGAAGGCTTCACATCTTCCCGGGTGAAAACGTGTTGGAATTGGTTCGCAAGAGCTTCTGCTTTCGCCTGGTCCTCAGTGATCAGGCAGTTGTTCCAAGACATACAACCTAGTGGGTTAATTAGCTTTGGTAAAAATTGGAAATTGTCCCTATGTGTGTAGGATAGTGCTGGATCGTTGGTTGCCACAGACTTGGTTGGCCGAACGCCCTATATCCACGCTGTGTCCCTCTTCTCAACTAAACTAAAATCTTTTCTTAGGTTATTCATCTCACTATTTTATGGCTTCATGAAGAAACAGCAGATTTTTAAAGTTCATTTTGCTATTCTTGGTTGTCATCCTGGGTCTATGTTCAGAATGATACATAATTTTACCACAATGCAAATGCTGCATTTACTGAGTGTCTATCTGAAACGTCACCTATCCATGTTCTCCAGAGATGCTGCCTGACCTGCAGAGTTACTCCAGTATTTTGAGTCTTCTTATGTTCTCAATTAAGGGTAAACATCGCTGGAGGCCCTGAAGCAGCCTGAGACTCAATTAGATTGGGCACCGCTCCAAGTAGCCGGGCACTTGGAACAGACACGGACCACAGCGGCACGGAGCAGTGGAGCAGTGGAGCTATTGGTGCTATAGTTATTGTTGTAGAACTACTAATTGTGTTGTGATTTTTATTGTGTGTGAATTTGGTTAGTAAGTCTCGTCTGACTTTAATTTTGTTCCTACCAGCAATTGTTGTATTGGGCACATGTTTTATATAATATTTTTTTTATTTGAAGTAAATAGTTTACAATATATAGCTTACTTTATAAACTAACACCTTAATTCAGTATTACTACAAATAGCATATCAATACATAATATCTTCTATTTTTATGGAAATAAAGAAAAAGATATATAAAAGAATAAAGAAAAAAGGAAAAATAAAAGGGAATAAAATAAAAATAAAAATTTTCGCACATATATCAATTAAAAATTAAAAAGATAATTTGAAAAACAATAATATTACATATATATATATATATATATAAACAAAAACTAAAGACATTGTACGAGATACTATTTCATTCAGAAATATCTCTAATAAATACGCAATATTATCAATTATAGGTAAGTTATTCGCATCGGATCCATAGGGTGCCCGTCGAAGCCGTGATTCCAAGAATAGCTACTTCTCTAAATACTGTATATATGGAGACCATATCAATTCAAAAGAATTATACTTGTCCAAAAGGACAAATCTAATTCTTTCCAAATTCAACGTCTCCAACATCTCTGCTTTCCACATTTTAATTGTTGGGGATAATGTTCCCTTCCAAAATTTAAGTATCATTTTTTTCCCAATTATTAAACAATAATCAAAAAAATTTCTTTGATTAATTGTAAGTACCAAATTTGGCTCCGGGATTCCAAATATTATTAATTTTGGGTCTGGGTCAAGTTTAACCTTAAGGACTTCCGAAATAACTTTAAAAATTTCAATCCAATAAAAATTCAACCGTGGACATGTTACAAAACTATGTATTAAATTTGCTTCAAAATTCTTACATTTATCACAAATAGAGGAAAGGTTAGGAAAAATACTTTTTAATTTGGTTTTCGAGTAGTGTAATCTATATATAACTTTAAATTGTATCAATGTATGTCTGGCATTCAAAGAACACCAATGTATTCTTTGTAAGCTTTCTTCCCAAGTTTCTTTCGTTATAGGTAATCCAATTTCATTTTCCCATGCTTGACGATATGTTTCAGTTGTTGGGTTCTCTTTATCTAAAATAATATTATAGATATAAGCTATAAGCTTATCCGTATTTGGATGTAAATTAAACACTTCATCTAATAAGCCTGGTCCTTTATTTTTATAGTCGTATGTGTTACATTTAATAAAATCTCTAATTTGTAAATACCTAAAATGATGTTGTGAAGGTAATCCAAAAATATCTTGTAACTCTTCAAATAATAATAATTTTCCATTTCTATAAAGGTGTTCTATTCTTTTAATTCCTAAATCCTCCCACAGTCTAAAACCCGCATCTAAGATTGAGGGTTTAAACAGTGGATTATTCCTAATTGATAACCTAAAAGAAAGATTATCCAGATGTAAGGTCTTAACTATCTGTTTCCAAATACGCCTAATATTATGAATGATAATGTTGTCCCTATAAGTCTTTTTTTGTACTTCCTTTGGTGCGAAAATAATCGACTCTATAGTGAAGGGTAAACAGTCTTCCTTTTCCATTTTTAGCCACATTGGTTCAACATCCATATTTACCCACCAAAAATTCATATTCTTAATCTGGACTGCCCAATAGTAATATAAAAAATTTGGAAGTGTATTGGGCACATGTTTTGTGTAGCGCAGAAAGTTCCCAGGAGGACACATGGAGACTGCATGTTGAGTTACCTGATACAGTGATTGCCTGTGATTAATGAAATGTAAAGAAACCAAGTGCTTCCTGATTATTACCCACAGAGGACTGGAGCAAATCAACAAAAAACATAGGGTTACACCATTAACCTAGGTCCTACATAGAAAAAAAAGACCCAGATCAAGCAACAACTCTACGTAATCTATATCACTAAAAGTAAGGTCTTGACCGCTTTTGACTCACTTCAATGAGATTTCCGAGAGAACGGCGCCACTTACGGCCGTCATTTTTGGCCACCTCGGTCAGAGTCCCCACCCTTCCCCTCTGGACTGAACTGGAGGATTTTTCCCATCTATGAAAAATCAGAGAGATATTAACATTGTAAAAAAAATTGCAATTCTCTCTGCTGCTCCTGCTGGTGGGAGGAGGCAGGGTCCATAAAACCCAGTGGGTGTGCCACACTCAGTCACTGCAAGATGGAGGAAGCGAAAGGGTCACGTCTGAATAACACTGAACACATGTCTACTCAACTGTGAGTGCCCTTAACGTGGTTAGAAAATGAAAATATGGTTGCTTTGAAAGTCTGCACTGCAAAAAAAAAGGCTGTTGTTGGTGGTGGTAACTGCTTTGAAAGGCTGCACTGCAAAATAAATGGCTGTTGTTGGTGGAGGTAACTGCTTTGAAAGGCTGCACTGCAAACAAATGGCTGTTGATGTTGGTGGTAACTACTTTGAAAGGCTGCACTTGAAATAAAATGGTTGTTGTTGTTGGTGGTAACTGCTTTGAAAGGCTGCACTACAAAAAAATGGCTGTTGACGTTCGTGGTAACTGCTTTGAAAGGCTGCACTGCAAAGGAAATGTCTGTTGTTGGTGGAGGTAACTGCTTTGAAAGGCTGCATTGCAAAAAAATGGCTGTTGTTGGTGGTAACTGCTTTGAAAGGCTGCACTGCAAAAAAAAAAGGCTTTTGTTGGAGGTGGTAACTGCTTTGAAGGGCTGCACTGTAAAAAAAAAAGTATTTTGTTGGTGGTGGTAACTACTTTGAAAGGCCGCACTGCAAAGAAAAAAATGGCTGTTATTGGTGGTGGTAACTGCTTTTAAAAGGCTGCACTGGGGAAAAAAAGGCTGTTGTTGGTGGTGGTAACTGCTTTTAAATGCCTGCACTTGAAAGAAAATGGCTGTTGTTGATGGTGGTAACTGCTTTGAAAGACTGCACTGCAAAAAAATGGCTGTTGTTGGTGATGGTAACTGCTTTGAAAGGCTGCACGGCAAAAAAAAAATGGCTGTTGTTGGTGGTGGTAACTGCTTTGAAAGGCTGCACTGCAAAATAAATGGCTGTTGGTGTTGGTGGTAACTGCTTAGAAAGGCTGCACTGGAAAAAAAATGGCTGTTGTTGGTGATGGTAACTTCAAAGGCTGCACTGGAAAAAAAAAGTTGTTGATGGTGGTAACTGCTTTTAAATGGCTGCCCTGGGGGGAAAAAAGGCTATTGTTGGTGGTGGTAACTGCTTTGAAAGACTGCACTGCAAAAAAAAATGGCTGTTGTTGGTGGTGGTAACTGCTTTGAAAGGCTGCACTGCAAAAAATATAAATAAATAAATAAATAGATTGCCTGGACCTCCGGCGGCGCTATGGAGTAAGGGAGAATCATGCCGATTAGCTCCGCTGAAAATTGATTGAAAATGGGGGAAAGATCGGGACTTACCTGCAGTGCACTGGTTGCTTGCAGTAAGCGTGTGACGTCATCCGGCATGCGACGACACCGGTGATATGCCTATACAACATACCCCACCCCCCAAGATAAGACAAACCGGTAAGGGCAAAAAAGTAGGCCCGACTGAAGCCCTAGGCTCAGTTTTAACATCATCCCAAGAAGAGATCTCAAAGAAGAAAAAAACAGATAGAAACATAGGAACATTGAAAATAGGTGCATGAGTATGCCATTCTGCTCTTCGAGCCTGCGCCGTTCAATATGATCATGGCTGATCATTCAACTAAGTATCCTGTACCTGCCTTCTCTCCATACCCCCTGATCCCTTTAGCCACAGGGCCACATCTAACTCCCTCTTAAATATAGCCAATGAACTGGCCTCAAGTACCTTCTGTGGCAGAGAATTCCAGAGACTCACTACTCTCTGTGTGAAAAATGTTTTCCTCATCTCGCTCCTAAAGGAATTCTCCCTTATCCTTAAACTGTGAACCCTTGTTCTGGACCTTCCCAACATCGGGAACAATCTTCCTACATCTAGCCTGTCCATCCCCTTAAGAATTTTGTAAGTTTCCATAAGATCCCCCCACAATCTTCTAAATTCTAGCGAGTACAAGCCGAGTCTATCCAGTCTTTCCTCATATGAAAGTCCTGACATCCCAGGAATCAGTCTGGTGAACCTTCTCTGCATGCCTTCTATGGCAAGAATGTCTTTCCCCAGATTTGGAGACCAAAACTGTACGCAATACTCCAGGTGTGGTCTCACCAAAACCATGTACAACTGCAGTAGAACCTCCCTGCTCCTACACTCAAATCCTTTTGCAATGAATGCTAACATACCATTCGATTTCTTCACTGCCTGCTGCACCTGCATGCCTACTTTCAATGACTGGTGTACCATGACACCCAGGTCTCGTTGCATCTCCCCTTTTCCTAATCGGCCACCATTCAGATAATAGTCTACCCTCCTGTTTTTGCCACCAAAGTGGATAACCTCACATTAATCCATATTATACTGCATCTGCCATGCATTTGCCCACTCACCCAGACTATCCAAGTCACCTTGCAGCCTCCTAGCATCCTCCACACACCTAACACTGCCCCCCAGCTTCGTGTCATCCGCAAACTTGGAGATGTTGCATTTAATTCCCTCGTCCAAATCATTAATACATATTGTAAATAGCTGGGGTCCCATCTCTGAGCCTTCCGGTACCCCACTAGTCACTGCCTGCCATTGTGAAAACGACCCGTTTACTCCTACCCTTTGCTTCCTGTCAGCCAGCCAGTTCTCTATCCACATCAATACTGAACCCCCAATACCGTACGCTTTAAGTTTGTATACTAATCTCTTATGTGGGACCTTGTCGAAAGCCTTCTGAAAGTCAAGATATAACACATCCACTGGTTCTCCCTTATCCACTCTACTAGTTGCATCCTCAAAAAATTCTATAAGATTCGTCAGACATGATTTACCTTTCGTAAATCCATGCTGACTTTGTCCAATGATTTCACCACTTTCCAAATGCGCTGCTATCCGATCTTTAATAACTGACTTTAGCAGTTTCCCCACTACTGATGTTAGACTAACTGGTCTGTAAGTCCCCGTTTTCTCTCTCCCTCCTTTTTTAAAAAGTGGGGTTACATTAGCTACCCTCCAATCCTCAGGAACTACTCCAGAATCTAAAGAGTTTTGAAAAATTATCACTAATGCATCCACTATTTCTGTGGCTACTTCCTTGAGTACTCTGGGATGCAGCCTATCTGGCCCTGGGGATTTATCGGCCTTTAATCCATTCAATTTACACCAACACTATTTCCCGGCTAACCGGGATTTCACTCAGTTCCTCCATCTTATTTGACCCCCAGGTCCCCTGCTATTTCTGGCAGATTATTTATGTCTTCCTCAGTGAAGACAGAACCAAAGTACTTATCTCTGCTCACACATTTAAGAAACCCATCACCTCTTATTGTCTGTTTTTTTTTTTTTCTTCTTTCCCCCTTACATGTTGGGGGGGAAAGAAGCTTCCCTTCTCTGCCTCCTGCCTCAGACACTGTCTACTAGCTTTCACTATATGAGTCCCTCCCCCCAACCTTCCTAATTTAAAGTTTCCCCAGTAGCTTTGCAAATTTCCCTGCCAGGATACTGGTCCCCCTCGGGTTCAAGTGCAACCCGTCCTTTTTATACAGGTCACTCCTTCCCCAAAAGAGGTTCCAATGATCCAGAAATTTGAATCCCTGCCCTCTGCACCAGTCCTTCAGCATTTATCCTCCACCTCGCTCCATTCCTACTCTCGCTGTCGCGTGGCACAGGCAGTAATCCTGAGATTATTACCTTTGCGGTCCTTCTCCTTAACTCTCCTCCTCTCCCTAAATTTTCCTTTCAGGACCTCTTCTCTTTTTCTACCTATGTAATTGGTACCAATATGCACCACGACCTCAGGCTCCTCTCCCTCCCGTTTCAGGATATTTTGGACACGTTCAGACACATCCCAGACCCTGGCACCAGGGAGGCAAACTACCATCCGAGTCTCCAGACTGCGTCCACAGAACCGCCCATCTGACCCCCTAACTATAGAGTCCCCTATTACTATTGCCCTCCTCTTCTTTTCCTTACCCTTCGGAGCAACAGGGCTGGTCTCTGTACCAGAGGCCCGGTCGCTGTTGCTACCCCCAGGTAGGCTGTCCGCCCCAACAGTACTCAAGCAGGAGTACTTATTGTCAACTTGTACAGCCACCGGGGTGCTCTCTAGCCCCTGCCTCTGCTCCTTGCCTCACCTAACCGTGACCCACGTGTCTGACTCCTGTGGTTTTGGAGTGACTACCATTCAGTAACTCCTCTCTATGACCTCCTCACTCTCCCTGACCAGACGGAGGTCATCGAGCTGCTGCTCCAGGTTCCTAATACAGTCCCTTAGGAGCCCCATCTCGACACACCTGGCGCAGATGTGAACGTCTGATGGGCTATCCAACTCCATGACCTCCCAAATAGGACATCCAGAATAGTAAACTGCCCTGGGCCTCATACTCCCCCTTACCCTGGATAAAATACAAAATAAAATACAATACAATACAAACTGCCGGAAGAAAACAGCAGGGATCTGACTGCCAATCAACTGCTTACTCTAGTCCACTTCCACCAATCAGCGGCTTCCTCAAGCCCACTTAATTGAATGGAACGTTACAGATTTAGAACGCTACAGATTTTGGTTCCTCCCTCATCAATGGCTCCTGGGCCTCTGAAAAAACAAAGCCCCGTGCTGGGTTTTTACACTCACCGCTCGGAGGTCGTTCCTCCCTCATCAATGGCTCCTGGGCCTCTGAAAAAACAAAGCCCCACACTGGGTTTTTACATTCACCACTCAGACGTCGCTCGTCCCTCACCAACGGCTCATGGGCCTCTGAAAAAACAAAGCCCCATGCTGGGTTTTTACATTCACCGCTCGGACGTCGCTCCTCCCTCACCAACGGCTCCTGGGCCTGTGGAAGTGGAAGATGTGGAAGAACTAAGAAGTTTCCTCGCACAAGAAATCGCAAATATAATGGAAGAATTGAAAAAACTCAAACAGAACTTCAAGGAAGCATTGAAAATTGTTAAAAAAGAAATTAAAGAAGAAATTCAAGACGATGTTATAGCTTCTGTACATGATGTACTGGACGCCAGGAAGTTAAACATGGAAGAAAATCTCAATCAAAAGATTGAAGAGGTAAATGCTAAATTGAATTTAATGGAATCCAGATTTAATTCAAAGTTGGACCCCATCTCTCAGGCACTAGAACAACAACATAAAACTGTAATTGAATTAGAGGAAATTGCTGAAACAAGCTCTAAAACTACAAGAAAGCTTATCTCCGAGAACAAGCATTTATCAGACTTATTGCATAAAATAACTGAAAAATGTATTGACTTGGAGGGACGTCAGAGACGCCAGAATCTAAGAATTATGGGCATTCGGGAAGGCAAAGAGGGGAACTGTGATCCCCGTGAATTTGCCGCAGATCTATTGAAGAAAGTTTTAAATCTGGATCAAGCACCTTTACTTGCTCTGGCACACAGAGCATTGAGACGCCGTCCAAGGGCGGACGCAACCCCAAGACAACTGATAGTGAAGGTGCAATATGATCATGTTTTGGATGATATGATGAAGAAAATCGTTTGCAGCAGAAATCTGGAATTTGAAGGAGATAAGATCAGGTAATTTTGAGATTACCCTGCGGAGGTCGCCAAGAAAAGAGCATTTTTTACAGACACAAGAACAATACTTAAGAACATAAAAAACCTGAGATATGGACTGATGTACCCCGCAACACTGAGAATCACCTACGACGAGCAGGAATATTTCTTCACCAAACACACAGAGGCCCTTGAATTTACCCAGAACATCGAGAACACTGAGAACTTCGAGAGCGAGGGTGAGACTTGAACAACATTCAACACTCAACATACACCTGACGATACCGGATATTGTTATACCACAGAGAAGAAATGGAACTTTAAATTGCTATACTTAAGGATTTAAGGACTGTCTAGAATTTAGAATGAGAATTGAGCAGTTATCTTGCTATTCATATATCATATTTTATATTTTAGTACTAATTATTACTAATTACTACTAATCATGACTACTAATCATTATTAATTATTGCTAACTGGATCAACTTAGAATTAGCTAAAAGGATGAATTATAAGTAAGGTGTGATTCAGGCAATTTATTAATAAAAATGTTGGAGGTTTACTCCTTGATACTTTTGACTAATCGTTGACTAATATTTTTGCTATACGAGACTAATATTTCACTTTGAGACTAATAATTATTCAACTAGTGGAATATAACCATTGTTTTCCATCCCCCATATATTGTTTTTATTGAAATTGAAACTTTTCTTTTAAGGAAAGTATGGAGCTAGTAATATTTTTTTTACCAAAAGCTACGGAAGTCCTTAGATGTCTAGCCACATTAGGATGGCTATCACTAACTGCACTAACTATAGATGTAGTTTTTTTTCTTTATTTTACACTTTTCTAATACAACACTCTTTTACCTTTTCTATTTTATATTATATTATAATTTTTATTTTGAATGGAGTTATAAGTTTTATTTAAGGAGATATGTCCGAGAGGAAAATCTTCGCTATCTAAAATTCATCTATCTGATGTTCGGGTGTAAGGTAGGGTTTAATGTGCTGAACCATCTGCTCTATCATAGACCACCTTAATCATATGATGCAAGACGTAAATATGAAAACTTGGGGTGAAGGAATTACATTCTGTAGTTGGAATGTTAAGGGAATTAATGAACCCATCAAGAGAGGTAAAGTATTAGCTCATTTAAAATCGCTTAAAACGGATATAATATTCCTCCAGGAAATCCATCTCAAAAAGGAAGCGCAACACAGATTGAAAGCAAAATGGATTGCAAAAACATATCACTCTTCATTCACACATAAATCTAGAGGGGTTGCAATATGAATCCGTAAAGGTATACCTTTTAAACATATATCAACTATAGAACATATTGACGGCAGATATATTGTATTAGTGGGTGAGTTATACTAAAAAAAAGTGACTCTTCTTAATGTATATGGACCAAATGTTGATAGCCCATTGTTTTTCAAGAGAATATTCAATACTATCCCAGAATGCACACAATATAATTTAATAATTGGTGGAGACTTACATTGTACACTAGATTCTTTTTTTAGACAGATCATCAACTCAAAGATAATTAAAATCTCAGTCAAGTGAATTTTTAAACTCATATATTAATACTACCAACATCAAGGATGTCTGGAGAATTGAAAATCCATCCGGATGAGAATATTCATTTTATTCACCGGTGCATAAAACTTATTCAAGGATAGACTATTTCTTAGTAGACTCTAAACTTATTCCATTCTCCTATAACTTGCAATATCATAATATTATAATCTCGGACCATGCTCCATTAACATTTATGATTAAACTAAATGGAATGCTCAAGAAACAGACAAAATGGAGACTTAACCCTCAAATCTCACTTAAAATTGCTTAAAACAGACATAATTTTCCTCCAAGAGACTCACCTTAAAAAGGAAGCGCAATATAGATTGAAAACAAAATGGATAGCTCAAACGTATCATTCCTCATTCACACAATAATCTAGAGGAGTTGCAATTTTAATCCGTAAAGGTATACCTTTCAAACATATATCAACTATAGAGGATACTGATGGTAGATATATCATAGTAGAAGGCGAATTATACTGAAAAAAGTGACTCTCCTTAATGTATATGGACCAAATTTTGATAGTCCACTGTTTTTCAAGAGAATACTTAATAACATTCCGGAATGCACACAAAATAATTTAATAATTGGTGGCGACTTAAATTGTACACTAGATCCATATTTAGATAGATCATCAACTCAAAGAAAATCAAAATCTATGTCAAGTGAATTTTTAAACATATATAAATAATACCAATATTAAGGATGTTTGGAGAATTGAAAACCCATCCGGACGAGAATATTCATTTTACTCACCTGTGCATAAAACATATTCAAGGATAGACTATTTTTTAGTAGACTCTATACTAATTCCATTTACTTATAAGTCACAATATCATAACATTATAATTTCGGATCATGCTCCATTAACGTTTATGATTAAATTAAACGGAATGGACAAGAAACAGACACAATGGAGACTTAATCCTCAAATCTTAAAGGAACAGGTATGTTGTGAATATCTTGTAAAACAGATTAATATGTTTTTCAAGGTCAATGACCAGCCTGAAATCTCTGCTTCACTTCTCTGGGAAACATTTAAAGCATTTATACGAGGGGCATTAATTTCTTCTCAGGCATTTCTTAATAAAGAGAATAGAGCTAAACAACAGAGATTGGAAATGGAAATAAGGCAATTAGACATAGAAAATGCAGGAGCACCTTCATTGGCAAAACATAACAAAATAGCAGCACTGAAATATAAGTTGAATAAATTATACTCTGACCAAGTAATAAAACTTTGTCAACACACAAAACAAAACAATTAAATTTTGAATTTGGTGATAAACCACAAATATTATTAGCATGCCAGCTTCGTAAATTGGACGGGGAAAAAACGATTCATAAGATTAGATCAAATAAGGGAGAAATACTAACACCCCCCAAAGATATTAATCAGATTTTTACAATACTATCAAAATCTTTATTCAACTAAATTGGCAGAACAATCAACAGGAATGGAAGCATTTTTACAGAAATGTAACCTTAAAGACTTAGATTTGCAAGAGCAAGAATTATTAGGAGCTGAAATAACAACAAAAGATATCGAAGAGTCAATTAGATCTTTAAAAAATGGAAAGGTCGCAGGCCCTGATGGCCTAAGCTCTGAATTTTATTTAAAAATTTATGATCTGATCTCTTCACGCTTACAAACACTGTATAAACACATTTATACTCAACAGCAACTCCCGGAAACTTTAAACAAATCTACAATAACACTTATACCTAAAACTGATAAGGATCTGGAAGACCCAGCCTCATATAGAGCAATAGCTCTATTAAATACTGATCAGAAAATACTAACGAAAATCCTATCTTATAGATTGAGTTTAGTGATTAACAAATTAATACACCCTGACCAAACAGGCTTTATCCCAAAACGTCACTCATTTTACAATCTGAGACGATTATTTAATATTATATACTCAAATAGAATTGCTAACGCAGATCTAGCAATTATTTCGCTAGATGCTGAAAAAGCCTTTGATCAAGTAGAATGGTCATATTTATTTTCAGTGATGGAAAAATTTAAACTGGGAGAGAAATACTGCACATGGGTTAAACATTTATGCTCTAATCCAACAGCTAGAATACTAACTAACCAAATGTTATCAACTAAATTTAATCTCTCTAGAGGTTGTAGACAAGGATGCTCGCTGTCTCCTTTATTATTCGCTTTAGCAATTGAACCACACGCAGAAAATGTTAGATCTAATCCAGAAATACATGGGTATAATACTAAAGATACAATTAATAACATTTCTCTATATGCAGATGATGTATTAATATATATTACAAGGCCAGAAATTAGTATTCCAAATTTATTAAATCTAATAACTCAATTTGGTCAGTTCTCAGGATATAGAATTAATTGGAATAAAAGTGAAATCATGCCAATAACGGAACTCAATTTACATATACTACAACAATCACCTTTTAAAATAGTTGAGGAAAATTTTAAATATCTAGGTATTTATGTAACTAAGGCGTATACTTCTTTATTTAAATCAAATTTCCCACCTTTACTGAATAAACTAAATAAGAATATTCAATACTAGAAAGCACTTCCTATTTCAATGTTTGGTAGAATTAATGCTATAAAAATGATCTTTTTGCCGCAATTATTGTACTTATTTCAGTCAATCCCAATATATATTCCAAAATCTTTTTTTAAAAAAGTAGACTCTACTGTTACAAGTTTCATCTGGGACTACAAGAATCATCGAATAAATAAAAAACATTTATGTAAACCAAAGATTAATGGAGGCTTAGCTCTACCAAATTTTCTGTTTTATTTTTGGGCAGTCCATATTAAAAACATGAATTTTTGGCTGGAAGTTATGGATCAACAACCAGACTGGTTAAGGATGGAAAAGGAGGACAGTTTACCATTTGAAATCGGTTTGATTATATTTGCACCGACAAAATTGCACAATAAAATCTATAGGGAAAACCCTATAATATACAGTGGAACACGAATCTAGAAACAATTAAAAAGGGCCTTAAAATTGGATAATATACCACTCTGTCTCCCTATTGTAAACAATCCCTTATTTAAACCTTCCATGCTCGATAAAGGTTTTACACAATGGAAAAAACCATGGAATCAAAAAGATGGAACACGTTTATAAGAAAGGTACTTTTCTTTTATTTCAGGAATTACAACAGATTTACGGATTACATTCAAATAATTTTTTCTGCTATCTACAACTCAGAGATTATGTTAAATCAAATACACAAGATTATAGGAATAAGGAATCCTTGATGAATGTTTGAATAAGCACCCTAATACAGAAAAACTAACAACTTATATATATAATATCCTTTTAGATAGCGAGATACAAACAACGGAAGCATATAGACATACATGGGAAAATGAAATAAATCAACCCATAATGAAAGATATATGGGACAAAAGTTTACAATATATACATCAATGCTCGTTAAATACCAGACATGCTTTAATACAATTTAAAGTACTACACAGATTACATTACTCAAAAGTTAAATTGAATAGAATCTACCCCCAAATCTCCTCTATCTGTGATAAATGTCAGCATCCAGAGGCTAATGTAACACATACTTTTGCAAATTGTATAAAAATTAAGAATTTCTGGACTGAGATTTTTAGAATAACTTCTGAAGTTATTAATATTAAACTGGATCCGGACTCAAAATGAATAATACTTGGAATATCAGAACAAAGTCTAATACTTACAACAAGTCAAAGAAATTTCCTAGATTATAGTATAATAATTGGGAAGAAATTAATATTAAAATTTTGGAAAGGCCCTATATCCCCCACAATTAAAATGTGGGTTACGGAAATGTCGGAGACCCTACACTTGGAAAGAATCAGATTTGCCCTAATGGACAAACAAGAAGCCTTCATTAGAATATGGTCTACTTTCATTGATTACTTAAAAGGGTAGATTGGTTCGGCAAGGAACCCTAACTGAAACTTGGACTCAGGATTAGATGAAGAGTTATATTTTATATTCTTTGATTTTATCTCCAATGATGTATTAATGGTAAATTATCCATTCTTTATGATTTCTTTTTTTGATTTATATTTTATTTTTCTCGCTGTTTCTCTCTCTTTAAAAAAAATTATTAGAGACAAAATGATTAATTTGATAATATTAATAATGTACGATTGTTGCACACAAAATGTTACTATCATAATATGTGTTTGCAAATGTACTGCTTACCTACTCTAATAAAAAATATATATATTAAAATCTTAAATGAAAAGGTATGTTATGAATACCTTGTAAAACAGATTAATATGTTTTTCGAGGCTAATGACCATCCTGGAACTTCTGCTTCCCTTCTTTGGGAAACATTTAAAGTATTTACACGAGGAGCTTTAATCTCCTCCCAGGCATTTCTTAATAAAGAGAATAGGGCTAAACAACAGACATTGGAAATGGAAATAAGGCAATTATATATTGAAAATGCAGTACCACCTTCTATGGCAAAACACAATAAAATTGCAGCACTGAAATATAAGTTAAATAAAATATACTCAGACCAAGTTATAAAACTTTATCAACATACAAAAAAATTAAACTTTGAATTTGGTGATAAACCACAAAAAATATTAGCACGTCAGCTTCGTAAACTGGACGGGGAAAAAACAATTTATAAAATTAGATCAGACGAGGGAGAAATATTAACACTACCCAAAGATATTAATGACAGATTTTCACAATACTATCAAAAACTTTACTCAACTAAAGTGACAGAACAATCACCAGGAATGGAAGCATTTTTACAGAAAAGTAATCTTACTGGTTTAGATTTGCAAGAGCGAGAACTACTAGGTGCTGAAATAACGATAAAAGATATTGAAGAGTCAATTAGATCTTTAAAAACGGAAAGGCCGCAGGCCCTGATGGCCTAAGCTCTGAATTTTATTAAAAATTTTATGATCTGATTTCCCCACGTTTACAGACACTGTATAAACACATTTACACTCAACAGAAACTCCCAGAAACTTTAAACTAATCTACAATAATACTTATACCAAAAACTGATAAGGATCTGGAAGACCCAGGTTCATATAGAGCAATAGCTCTCTTAAATACTGATCAGAAAATATTAACTAAAATCCTATCTCATAGATTGAGTTTAGTGATGAACAAATTAATACACCCCGACCAAACAGGTTTCATTCGAAAACGTTATTCATTTTACAATTTGAGACAACGATTTAATATTATATACTCAAATAGAATTGCTAATGCAGACCTAGCAATTATTTCGCTAGATGCTGAAAAAGCATTTGATCAGGTAGATTGGTCACATTTATTTTCGGTGATGGAAAAATTTCAATTGGGAAAGAAGTACTGTACATGGGTTAAGCTTTTATATTCTAACCCAACAGCTAGAATACTAACAAACCAAATGTTATCAACTAAATTTAATCTTTCTAGAGGTTGTAGACAAGGATGCCCGCTATCCTCATTATTATTCACTCTTGCAATTGAACCATTAACAGAAAGTGTCAGAGCTCATCCTGAAATACACGGGTATAATACTAAAGACACAATGAATAAAATCTCCTTAAATGCAGATGATGTATTAATATATATTACAAAGCCAGAAACTAGTATTCCAAACATATTAAATCTAATAACTCAATTTGGTCAGTTTTCAGGATATAGAATTAATTGGAATAAAAGCAACATCATGCCAATAAGGGAACTCAATTTACATACACTACAACAATCCCCTTTTAAAATAGTTGAGGAAAATTTTAAATATTTAGGAATATATGTAACTAAGACATATACTTCTTTATTTAAATCAAACTTCCCACCTTTACTGAATTAACTAAATAAGAATATTCAGTATTGGAAAATACTCCCCATTTCAATGTTTGGCAGAATGAATACTTTAAAAATGATCTTTTTGCCGCAATTAATGTACTTATTTCAGTCAATTCCGATATATATCCCCAAATCTTTTTTTTAAAACGCTGACTCCACTATTAAAAGTTTCATTTGGGATTATAAGAATCATACAATAAGCAAAAAACATTTATGTAAATCAATGACTAATGGAGGTTTAGCTTTACCAAATTTTCTGTTTTATTTTTGGGCAGTCCATTTAAAAACATGAATTTCTGGATGCCAGAAATGGATCAGCAACCAGACTGGTTAAGGATGGAAAAGGAAGACCTTTTGAAATCAGTTCGATTATATTTGCACCCACAAAATTGCACAAAAAAACCTGTAGGGAAAACCCTATAATACATAGTGGTATACAAATCTGGAAACAATTAAAAAAGGCTTTAAAATTGGATAATATATCACTCTGTCTCCCCATTGTAAACAATCCCTTATTCAAACCTTCCATACTGGATAAACGTTTCACACAATGGAAAAATTATGGAATTAAAAAGATGGGACATCTTTATAAGAAAGGCACTTTTCTTTCATTTCAGGAGTTACAACAGATTTATGGACTACACTCAAATAATTTGTTTAGATATCTACAATTTAGAGATTACATTAAATCCAATACACAAGATTATAGGAGTAGGGAACCAGAAATCCTTGATGAATGTTTGAATAAACATCTTAATACAGAAAAATTAACAACTTATATTTATAATACCCTTTTAGATAACAAAGTCCCATCGATGGAAACATATAGACATACATGGGAAAATGAATTAGGCCAACCTATAACAAAAGATATTTGGGACAAAAGTCTACAATATACACATAAATGCTCGTTAAATGCCAGACATGCTTTAATACAATTTAAAGTATTACACAGATCATACTACTCTAAAGTAAAGCTAAATAGAATTTTCCCACATATCTCTCCTATCTCTGATAAATGTCAGCATCTAGAGGCTAACTTAACACATACTTTTGCAAATTGTATAAAAATCAAAAAATTCTGGATTGATATTTTTAGAATAATTTCTGAAGTTGTTAATACTAAATTTGATCCTGACTCAAAACTAATAATACTTGGAATATCTGAACAAGGTTTAACACTCACAACAACCCAAATAAACTTTCTAGACTACAGTATAATAACTGGGAAGAAATTAATATTGAAATTTTGGAAAGGTCCTATAACCCCCACAATTAAAATGTGGATTATGGAAATGTCGGAGACCCTACACCTGGAAAGAATCAGATTTGTCTCAATGGACAAACAAGAACTTTTTGTTAGAATATGGCCTTCATTCATCGATTATTTGAATGGGTAGATTGGTTCGGCACAGGAACCAAACTGAAACTTGAACACAGGATTAGATGAAAAGTTATACTTTATAATCTTTGAACCTATCTCCAATTATGTATTATTAGTAAATCATTCCATTCCTTTTTTTTATCTTGACATTTATGTTTTTTTTCTTTCTCTCTTTCTTATTTTCTATTTATATTAAAAAAAAATTAGAAGCAGAATGAGTCCTCAATTGATAATATTAATAATGTATGATTGATACACATGAAATGTTTTTACCATAATATGTGTTTGCTTCTAATAAAAATATATATATTAAAAAAATAAAAAAATAAAAAAATGCCTGTTGTTGGTGGAAACTTGACAACTTCCTGTTTGCACTGAATATTGATTTTAGATAAAACGCTACCACTTACGGCTGTGATTTTTGGCCATCTTACTCAATCCCCCTCCGCTCATCAGATGCAGAGGATTCTTCCCATCAATTACAAATAAAAGTGTTATCAGTGTTTAAAAAATGTTGAGAATCTCTCTCCTGTCAATCACGCCATGAAGGCCACATCCTTTTCCGGTGGGAGGGGTAGGGCTTATAAAATCCGGAAGTGTAGGTGTGGCTCAGTCTCTGCATGATGGGGAGGGTGAGTTCACGATTCTGTCTGAGCTGTGAATCAACTGAACACACTGAATGTCTATTGAACTGTGAGTGTGGTGTTTATGTGGTGTTTTGTGTGGTTTTATAGTGGTTTATGGTGGTTTCCCCCTACTTTAAATGGTATGAAACTGGACTTGAATTTGGTGGCCTTGCACCCTGCTTGAAATGGCATGAAACTGCACTTGAGTTTGGTGGCCCTGCACCCTGCTTGAAGTGGTATGAAACTGCACTTGAATTCGGTGGCCTTGTAGCCTGCTTGAAGTGGTAGGAAACTGCACCTGAATTTGGTGGCCTTGCACCCTGCTTGAAATGGTAGGAAACTGCATTTGAATTTGGTTGCTTTGCACCCTGCTTGAAATGGAATTTCAAGGAATAGCCGTGAGTCAACTGCCAGCCCACCAGCCATTAGTGAGCTGCCAGCACATCAGGCTTGAGTGACTGAGCTTCCACCCCAAGAATCCATTTGGCCCACAATGTCCATACTAACTAGTCCCTTCAGCCCACAGTACCCATACTAGCGCTCCAGAAAGCCCCCCCCCCCCCCCCCCCCGGGGCCACCAATATTGGATTTGGTGGAGAGGTGGAATATTGCGTTGGGGGACCAGCCTTCCCCTGTGATCATGGGACCCCACATGTCCCACATAGTCTAGTATTATTCACAGAATTCAGAGATGAAACTTTGATTGAAATTAATTACAATAATACATTCTACAGACAATAAAGTCATGTCATTGCAGTGGAGTTATGATCAGCCATCATACATTAATCTTTATTCTGGGCTTTGTGTGCTCTATGTAACTCGCGAATCCTTCAGGCTGCCACAGGGCATTCAAACGTTTAACTAAAGCATTCAGATACCCATTTTGATCTATGCACAGTACAACAATTGTAGCAAACATGAATGGTCTCTGCACACTACCCTTAACATCCTCCAGATCCGTTCCATAGTGAATTTATAAGAGGCCAGGAAACATCTCTCTGATCTTGGGCGGCATGGTGGCGCAGTGGTAGAGTTGCTGCCTTACAGTGCCAGAGACATGGGTTCGATCCTGACTGCACGTGCTGTCTGTACGGAGTTTGTACATTCTCCGCGTGACCGCGTGGGTTTTAAGTTCATAAGTTCATTTATTGTCACGTACACCAATTGTTGTAGTGAAATTCACTGGCCAGGTCAATCATACAATTTTTCCCCAGGTGCTCCCGTTTCCTTACACATTCCAAAGACGTAAAGCTTTGTAAGTTCATTTGGCTTTGGTAAAAATTGTAGCTTGTCCCTAGTGGGTAGAATAGTGCCAGTGTGCGGGGATTGCTGGTTGGCGTGGACCCGGTGGGCTGAAGGTCCTGTTTCCCCACTGTATCTCTAATCTAACCTAAACTAAACTAAAACCCCTGACCTTTGCTGTTGTTTCACAGCAAGATGGAACTATATTTTTTTCTGGTGTGATTTTTGAGTGCATTCTAAGTGGGATCTAGGAGTACACATGGTACTCCAACACAGATTGAGTGAATGTGGAACGTAGGACATATCTTTAAATAATTTTGCTTTGATCAACATCGTGAGTCTTTGGGGCTTAGATGAAACTTCTGCCAGACTATCAATGTGACTACTTTCCCATGAGTTGTTGAGCCAAAGACTGGGCATTTGTGGATCCTGCCCTGTTTCCTTCATCTCTCTGCATTATTTACTCAGCTTATGTAGATGGGCATTTCTGCATTGTCATTTACAGCATAAATCATTGAAACACATGTAATTGCTAAAGACGGAGTGGATGTGGAGAGGATGTTTCCACTAGTGGGAAAGTCTAGGACTGGAGGTCATAGCCTCAGAATTAAAGAACGTTCTTTTAGGAAGGCTGTGGAGACCAAGTCAGTGGATATTTTTAAGGCAGAGATAGATAGTTTCTTGATTAGTACAGGTATCAGAGGTTATGGGGAGAAGGCAGGAGAATGGGGTTAGGAGGGAGAGATAGATCAGCTATGATTGAATGGCGGAGTAGACGTGATGGGTTGAATGTCCTAATTCTACTCCTATCCCTTATGACCTTATGAAATGGTCTGAGTATGTGACTGACATAAGACTTTACCCACTGGCAATGCACTTTGGAACATTATGGGTGTGTACTGATTTACCGATATGACTTTCTGATATGTGCTCATGTCAGAAAGGATTCATCATCGCTGGCATAACTTGAGAGAGCAACCCACTTTTATCCTTGCCAAAGTACATCTTTAATCTGACTGCCAGATGAGTCACAACGGGTGGGGAATTGAGGGAGGAATTATTATACACTAAACATTAGTCATCCCTATTCATCGGCAATATTGTCAAATGGTGGAAATGAAATAAAAATAGTTGGGAAACCTCCTGCTTATCCACACTAATGGCAAATTTCATGCTTCCTTCGCAAGCATGCTTACTGCCTTAGATAAGGCATTTGGAGTTTCTGTCCGTAAGTTTGATTTTCTGGTGCCATGGGGTCTTCAACTCCATCATCTCCGATACTCCATGAAAAATAAAAACAGTAAAAGCTGGAAAAGCTCAACAGGTCAGGCAATATCCGTGGAAAGAGAAACAGAGTTAATGTTTCTTGTCGAAAACCCTTCATCAGAATTAGGAAATAAGTAAGTACGTTTATTGGCCAAGTATTCACATACAAGGAATTTGCCTTGGTGCTCCGCCCACAAGTAACAACATGACATACAGTGACAGTTACGAATGACTCAGAAAACACTAAACATTAATAATAATAAAACATTAATGATAAAACACCATTGATCAAGCATGTGAACCAACAAAATACTAGATCAAAGAGAGGCTACAGATTTTTGGCTGTTGACTAGAGACTAGGATAAAAACAGTTTTTAGGGAAAGAAAACAAGTTTGTTTTAATTTTCATAGAGGGATGGGAGGAACAAGGGAATATTGTATCTCTAGTCCTGGAGTCCTGGCAACTTCACATTTATCAGGTGACACTATCCAATCTCCATTTTCCCCATTCAACTTGCTTCTATCAGAGAAAGCTGAGATGAGTGAAATAATATCTGCTTAAATTCTAAAGTATTGATTTGAGTATCAGAGCAGAAAATGCTGGAAATACCTTGAGAAAGGGAAAGAGAGTTAACAATACTTCTTGAAGACCTTCTATGAGAATTTAGTAATGCATTTGTGTCTCATGAGATGCTTATCAAATAAGTGTCCATTGCTTGTCCGAGCCAAATTGCAACCCCACCGGTTTCTACACAGATATGGGAACAGGCGTGACTGGCATTCGTCATCTACTTTCCTTGGATTTTGCAGTTAAACCCATGGCATAGTTTCTGCTAATGACAGTGAAGAATGTAGGCTTGATTGTATGCGGGTGAAGATTCCTAAAAGCCTACACCATCAGTTTCTTCCAGTACCCTTTTTTTGACCTTTTATAATAGTTTGAACATTTTATTCACCGCAGGATATGGGCGATCCCGGCTGGTACTTATTGTTCATCCCTATTTGTCCCTATACTAAGGAAGTTGTTAGAAATCAACAACATTGTTCAGTCTGGAATTATATATTTTAGCAAGGGTGGGTAGGCATGGTTGATTTCCTTCCCAGAAGTACATCTGTGAATATAACCAATGATTCTTTAAAAGTAATTCCAAACATTTAAAGGTTAGCATAGGGAACTCACCCTTTAAAATGGTTGCATCCTTTTCACTTTAAATTCTCTCCTGTTATCCTGGAGAGAATGTGTCAAATTTGATACTGAAAGTTTACTTTAATTTAATTTAGAGATACAGCATGGTAACAGGCCCTTCCGCGCACCGTGTCTGCACCAACCATTGATCATCCATACACTAATTCTATTATACACACTAGGGATAATTTACAGAAGCCAATTAACCTGCAAACCCACAGGTCTTTAGAAAGTGTGGGGAAACCGGAGCACCCAGAGAAATCCCATGCGGTCACAAGGAGAACGTACAACTTCTGTACAGACAGCACCTATGGTCAGGATCAAAACTGGGTCTCTGGTGCTGTAAGGCAGCAACTCTACCTTTCGACCACTGTGCTGCCCTACTAAAAGTCTTGCCGCATACAGTATATGACAAATAATTGTGCATAACATGTTTAAAATAAATAGGTTTGGATTTTGGTGCTTGCATTTTCATGTTTGTTCACGGTGTTGCAAATACTGAGATCCAAGAATCAAGAAAAGTGTCACCCTCCCACCATTAACTTGTTTGTTCCTTCCTCATAATTACAGGAAACACAATTTTGTGCTGGATGATTGTTAAACAATTCAACTTCCTTTTTGTTTGCAAGATGCACAAAATATTTAATGGTCATTGAAAGTCAGGAAAGAAATACATTTCCACACCCATTAAGACACTAAATTTACTGGAGGCCAGATTTCAGGATATCAGGTTCACAACCTGCCTCTCTGGTAAGAATGAAGAACTTCTGTTCCTTATTTAAGAACATAGGACAGTAAAGTGCAGGAACAGGCTCTTTGGCCAACAATGTCTTTGCTAAACTTGATGCCAAATTAAACTAATCCCTTCTGCCTGCAAATGATCAATATCATTCCATTACCTGCATGTTATCAATATCATTCTCTGCAATATCATTCCATTCCCTGCATGTTAACAAGTCTCATAAACACTGCTATCATATTTGCTTCTACTACCATGCCTGAAATCGTGTCCCAGACTTCACCACTCTCTGTGTAAAAAAAAACGTACCACGCAAATCTCCTTCAAACTTTCCCCCTCTGATCTTAAAGTTCTCCCCAGTATCTGGCATTTTCACACTGGGGAAAACGAATATGGTAAACTGATTATGGTAAAATGACAGTGACTCAAATGTATACAGCTCAAGCTTTCAACAGGCTACAAGTTCTATAATCTGGACTGCAATCATGTCTGTAGCAAAATTTATGAAGTTAATTCAAAAAAGCTGAATTTATTGCATATCTCCACAGATGTCATGACTGTTGGGGAATACAGTACATATGTTGTACTGAGGAACGTCAGGAGCAAATTAACATTCAGGGTAAGACTTAACTGCTCCTATAATGTTACTGTCCCGAAAGGTTGAACCACATGCAACCTCAGCGAAGATGTGCTCAATGTGTTCAAGCCATGCTCCCTGTACGACATTCTGAATACTTCATCTACTTGTGATTTGGAAATCATGGTGAGGGTTTAACATTCAAATAAATAACATAGTTTAGTTTAGAGGTACAGTGCAGAAACAGGCCCTTTGGCCCACCGAGTTCACACTGACCAGCGATCCCCATACACTAACACTATCCTACACACTACGGACAATTGACAATTTTACCAAGCCAATTAGTCTACAAACCTGTACGTCTTTGGAGTGTGGGAATAAACCGGAGCACCCGGAGAAAATCCAAATGGTCACAGGGAGAACGTACATACTCTGTACAGACAGCACCCATAGTTAGGATTGAACCCGAGTCTTTGGCACTGTAAGGCATCAACTCTACCACTGTGCCAACGTGCTGCAAATGCAGTGGTGTGTTAACAGTGTTGACACAAATAATTGTGTCAGAATATTTTGCCATTTTGTACAATGTACTCTGAACGATGGAATCTACATTAAAGTTTACTGAGAATAGCAATGTTACAAAATTTTGAGATTTAAAAAATCAAGTCTGCAATTTATCCCATCAGATAAAGCATAAAAAGAAGTTCAATTTGACACCACTTTCATATCTTCAGTATTAAAAAAGTTATTGCCATTTTCATACTCGGAAATTAGCATCTTGCCTTTCCATTGACTTAACACAAAAGCTGTGATCAAGGACAGTCAAAAGCCCATAACTTTCTTAAAAATTAAGAGAACCCAATGAAATTTTCAGTTATTATAGATTGAAGCATTCTGAAACAAATATGAAACAATCTTACCTGAAATCTTGACCTGAAATTAAAGCATATAATTAGTTAGTTTTCTAATTGCAGCTAATTACAAAATTCAATTACTAGATTTAAACATCTATCCATTTCTTAAGAAATTATAAACATTTTTAAATTGCCTAAGTGTCCAAATAACATTCACACAATAATCCACAATATAACATGATTTTTAAATCTCATTTTCATGAATTTATAGGCCAAATGGAAGGAATTTAGTGTTTAATGCTAGTAAATTAATGGCCATTTAAATCAACTAGCGAGTCGGTTTTAGTGGAACGCGGTGGATTAGAACGTTGTGGTTTGCGGCGAAGTCGGTATGAAAAATACAGCTGGTTCATACATTTTTTGTGTCCCCATTTCGCAACATGAAAATGTGATTAAATGCTTCCTAAGAAGCACGTTTTAATGATAAAATAAACTGTGCACTTTATTTTCTCCCCTACGTCAGGTCTGTTCTGCTGTTGGTGTTCAGAGCTTTAGAAGATGATTTTTAAACTACTCTAGTTAATAAATAATCTAGTGTAGTTTAAAAATAGCTCCATGAATTAAATGTCGGAGCGATTTCTCTTTAGCGACGAAATCGCCTGACATGGATCGATTTGGACTGCCTAGGGAAAAACGGCATTTTAAACACACCCCCCTCTGAAAGGCGCCAAAGTCACACACACGGGGAGCGGCAGAATTGCAGCGCTGCTAAAAGTAGGTATTGTAACATACCTACTGAGAAGTTTAACATTTTAACAGCTGCATTTTAACAGAGGAAGGAAACAAATTAGGAATAGGTTTAAACTCGGATCCCAGAGGTGAAAGGACATATTGTTCTAACCCACTTTGCCACCCAGTTTTCATTGTCAGTTGATTTCTTGCAAATATTAAATCCGTTTTTTTTATATCATCATTTGGCTTACAATTGAGAGCACAGAAGACTGTAGGTACTTGAATCACTGTCCAAATGAAGGGCCTCAGTTCAAAATGCTCACTATTCTTTTCCCTCCACAAATGTTGTCTAACTCTGATTTGCTCCAGCAGATCTCAACTTTCTAGATTAACTTTTTAAATTTAACTTGAGAGGGCACTCATGGACAACATCTCTGAATGTTATGGTCCATCTGGGGAATTGCTGTTTCATAGTCTAGTTTAGTTTAGTTTATTATTGTCATGTGTACTGAAGTGCAATGAAAAGCATTTAGTTGTGTGCTATCCGGTTATCAAAAAGACTATGCATGATTACAATCAAGCCATCCACAGGGTACAGATACAGGCTAAAAGGGATAGCGTTTAGTGCAAGATAAAGCCCAGTAAAGTCCAATTAAAGATAGTCCGTGGTCTCCAATGAGGTAGATTGGTGGTCAGGACTATTTTCTAGTTGGTTAAAGGATGGTCCAGTGGCCTGATAACAGCTGGGAAGAAACTGTCCCTGAACCTGGCAGGGTTCATTTTCACAATTTATACTTCGTGCCTAATGGGAGAGAGGAAAAGAGAGAGTGGTCCCTTACTCCTGACATTCCACGGCAAGTTTTCCATAATTTATGCTCTTTGGCGTAATCAGAAAAAATCAGTAAATAATAAAATGAATTATTCATGAATGGATCTTTGGGATATTCTAGATCCCCGTTTGGCAGAGTGTGGCATGAAGGAGCTTTAATTAAATAAAAGTTTAAGGGAACTCAGAAAAAGAAACTCCTAAAGGGCCTGTACCACTTGGGCAACCTAATCCGCGAGTTCTGTCGAGTTTGCCCTGGACTCGTACTCCCAGTATGGTTGACACGAGGTCATAGGAGGTCTTCGTAACTCTCCTTCATGCTCGAGAGTGGTCTCTGCGTACTCGAGCTTCAGCTAGGTTACGCCATTGTTTTCAATATGTTAAAAAAAAGCCCGCGAGTAAACAAAGGTTGCCATGGAAAGAATTTGATACTTTTTTTACTCATAGGTTTAGTCGTAGTAGGTCGTAGTCGGTCGGCATGTTAGTCGTAGGTAATCGAGGGTAGTCGGAGGTAGTCGTAAATAGTCTTCCTCATAGTCGAAGGGAAGTCGAAGGGAGGTCGAAGGAGATCGAAGGATGTCGTCTTCACTCTCCCCTATTCGGTGTCCAATTTTCCCGAAGTTAGTCGTAGCTAGTCGTAGCTAGTCATAGCTAGTCTTCAACATAGTTGAAGGAGGTCGAAGGAGGTCTTCTACATAGTAGAAGGAGGTCTTCAACATGTCATTTTTAAAAACTCTTCTAAACTCGCCAATTAGGTTGCCAAGTATGACAGCCCCTTAAGTAGCTCAAGTTATGCCTGACAGTAAGTAAGGTAGATGGATGTAGTTGTTGGACAGCCATCTCAACACCAGAATAGTGCTACAGGGATTTATTGGGTCATTCAGCAAGGTCCAGCAATTTGTGCTTTCACACAGCAAGACCTGAGCAACATTCGGAAATGGGTGAAAACTGCCAACTTACCTACACACTAGGCTATCATCACCTCCAGCAACATTAAGCTGGAAAAAGTGCAGAGTAGATGGACTAGTATGTAGAGTGTGGTTACCAAGGGTCGGGCAGCTCTGGAGGAACTCACAGCTTGTAGGAACCACCATTTATGCACAGTTGTTTTTGAACTGAACCATGCACAGTGAGATGACAGGAGTAAATCAGTTGCCATTTTTCTGATAATAAAAGTGATGTTGGCAGGACTTGAGAGGCTGAACTATAGGGAGAGCGGTTAAGCAGGCTAGGGCATTATTTTTTGAAGCACATGAGGCTGAGTGGTGATTTTATAGAAGTGTATAAATCATGAGAGGAATAGAAAGGGTCAGTCTTTTATCCAGGGTAGGGGAATCGAAAACAACGGAATATATGTTTAAGTTAAGAGGGGCAAGATTTAATATGAAATTGAAGAACAACTTTTTCACTCGGAGGGTGGTGGGTGTATGGAACGATCTGCCAGAGGATGTAGTTGAGATAGATACCATAACAGCATTTAAAATACACTTAGACAGGTACATTGGTAGGAAAGGTTTAGAGGGATATGGGCCAAATGTGGGCAATAATATCCAATACTTCAAAGAGCTGCTACAGTGTCTAATGTTTCTCACATTTTGGCAGCATCACAAGTGGAAGCTTTTGTTGACAGAACTTCAAAATTACTTCCACTTATGCGTCATAACTCTTCATAAAAGGAAGAGAAAGCATTACAACATTTTGTGGAAATAGAAAAAACAATTCACTGTACACTCCTTTGATTGAATTTCATGTCTGTTTTTCTGAATGGAAGTTCTTGTGTGGACTGAACTGTTTCAGGTTGGCAGCATGGGTGGCAGTGCCAACGTAAAGTTTCCTGGGGGATTTCACACAAAACCTGGCTTCAGACGAACCTGGCTCATTCAAATGGCCCACTTCTGAGTCATAAAATTCTTTGGAACTGCAGCAATGAAAGAAAGTACACGTCAAACAATTTGACCAATTGTGTAGCTACCAAGGGAGGAACTCACAGCATTGCAGGAACTATCTTTACTCAGCAGTTGTTTTTTTGACTAAACAATATACAGTGAGATGACATGAGTAACCATTCAAGGAGCGGTTCAAAATTCTGCAAACAAGTAGCAATGTTACAAAATTTTGAGATTTTAAAAATCAAGTCTGCAATTTATCCGATCAGATAAAGCATAAAAAGAAGTTTAATTTGACACCTAATTTACTTTCATATCTTCAGTATTAAGAAAGTTATGGCCATTTTCATACTCGGAAATGAGCTTCTTGCTTCCCATTGCCTTTCAATTGACTTAACTCAAAAGCTGTGATCTGGAAAAGTTAAAAGTCCATAACATTCTTAAAAATTAAGAGAACTCAATGACATTTTCAGTTATTATGGATTGAAGCATTCTGAAACAAATATTAAACAATCTTACTTGGATTACCTGAAATTAAAGCATATAATTAGTTAGTTATCTAATTGTAGCTAATTACAAAATTCAATGAGTAGATCTAAACACCTATCAATTTCTTAAGAAAAGATAAACTTTTTTAAAATTGCCTAAGTGTCCAAATAACATTCACACAATAATCCACAATATAACATAATTTTAAAATCTAATTTTCATGAATTTCTGGGCCAAATGGAAGGAATTTAGTGTTTTATGCTGTAAATTAATGGCCATTTAAATCAACTAGCGAGTGGGTTTTAGTGGAATGCGGTGGATTAGAACGTTGCGGTTAGCGGTGAAGTCGGGGGGAAAAATACTGGGGGTTCATACATTTTTTGGGGACCCCATTTCGCAACATAAAAATATTATTAATGCCTCCCGAAAAACCAACTTTTAATATAAAAATAAAGTATTTACCTTTTTTTCTCCCCTACGCAAAATGCTTCCGGTTGTCTGCGCTCACGGCTTTTGAAGGTGATTTTTAAATTACTCAAGTTAATAAATAATGTAGAGTAATTTAAAAATACCACCATTCATGAAATGTCGGAGCGATTTTTCTTCAGCAACCAAATCGCCCAACATTGATCGATTTGTCCTGCCTGTTGAAAAACGGCACTTTAAGCCCGCCCCCCTCTGCAAGGCGCGAAAGTCACGCACACGGGGAGCGGCAGAAGTGCAGCGCCGGTAAAGGTACGTTTTGTAACATACCTAAAACAAGTTGTCATTTTTCTGTTACTAAAGGGAAAAGTACTTTGCATAAGGTGTACTTGTTAAATATATTTTTTGTCCCCTTTCAAAAAAAGGTCTCTTTTTGCATAGCAGAATTTTGGAAGGTGAATTTTTGGAAGAAATTACCTTATCCAATTATCAAGAAAATATTGTCACTTGATGATTCACTCTTCCCCCCTATTCCCCCTTTCACACCAGGTGAGTCTCCATGCTCCACCTGGACTCCCACCTACCCCCCCCCCCCCCCCCCCCCACCCCCCTTCCTCTGGCTTCACAATTCGCAGCTCTTTCATCCCATCTCATACCTCCTGCTTTTATCTTTGGCCTTTGTTCCAAACAAAGGTGCCCACCAAAAACGCGCCTTGCCTATGTCCACCTATTACCTGCCATACTTTGTCCTGCCTCTCTTCTTGTTCAGCTTTATCAGCCCCTCCCCCCCACCCACCCACAATCAGTCTGAAGAAGTGTTCCAACCCAAAATGTCACCTATCCATGTTCTCCAGAGATGCTGCCAGCCCTGCTGAGTTACTCCAGCACTTTGTATCCTTTTGTGTAAACTAGCGTCTGTAGTTTCTTGTTTCCTCTGAAGATGTTCACGAGACTCAAAGATGCATGGGGGTGCACGGAAACTCAGCATCAGTGGCAGAAGTTAACTATCTTTCAAAATATCCACCCATCAGCACCTTCTCAGCACCTGAAGCTGAGTCCATGGATCCCAAATTAGGCTCATCTGTCCCCTCAGCATCTAAAAAACTTAAGCTGAAGCGAGTCAACCTCTACTCCAAGGGACAGCCTATCAAGAGAGAAAAACTGATTATGAATTTGAATTAAAATTAGCTAGGCCCGCAGAGAGTGAGCCAACACCAAATTATTTTAGGTGAAAAGTGTGGATGTGTTACTGGTGGATTATGTATCAGAGAGGATGTGATATTATCCAATGTTACACAGCCTGACTTGCCACTATAGTGAAGTACAAAGTGCTGTAATGACTCAGAGAGTTGGGCAACATCTGTGGATGGAATTGATAGGTGACAGTTTGGCTTGGGACCCTTCTTCATCTGAAGAATGTTTGTCTATCCATTCCCTCAATGGGTGCTGCCTGACCCGCTGAGTTACACCAGCACTTTGTGTTTGCTCAAGAGACCAGCATCTGCAGCTCCTCATGTCCCTGTATCTTTGAATTATCACGATCTAAGCTCATGTCCAAGAATTAAGCACATGAGACATTTGTGGAACCTGATGACAAGAACAATCAGGACCCTTAAGTGAAGTGGGATAAAAAATGTACGATAAAACATTTTTATACTTCTTTCCACTAGTGTGATTGGTGAAAGGTGGTGCCAACAGCACTAAACCTGGCATCCAGAATAGCAGCCTCAGTTATCTGCTCTATCATTGCCTACCCACAGGTCATAATAAGACTGCATCTGTGGTTTTGGCTATGCTTCACTTGATTTTAATCTCTCAGTGTGCCAAAGACATTACTTTAATGAGACTTTCTGCTCAAAACTAACATTTCAAACACAGAATGGGGAATGTGTTGAAATCGCCGCTCAATACTATGGGTTTTAATGAATTTTCATGCTGATATTTTATTGCTGGAAATGAGACAAACAACATTGCATGATAGTGGGACCTTCTGCTGAAGTGAAGAGGATTTGCAGAGTTAATTCAATCTAGACCAGTAGATCTGACATTAGGCTGAGAGGATACCCATGTTCCTGAAGTCTGAAACCAACTGTCTAGAATGTTGGAGGTTGAGGGGAGACCTGATTGAAGTATATAAAATCATGAGAAGCACAGAATTAGCAGGTCAAATCGTTTTATGGTAGACAGAAAGAAAGAATGATAGATATGGTAGACAGTCAGAACCTTTTTCCCAGGAGATGTCAAAATTCAGTTTAGTTTAGTTTATTGTCACGGAATTATCCAGTCAGTGGAAAGACAATACATGATTATAATCGAGCCATTTACAGTGTAGATACATGATAAAGGAATTACTTTTAGTGCAAGGTAGGCTAGAGGGCATAACTTTAAGGTGAGAGGGGCAAAGTTTTTTACACAGAGAATGGTGGGTGCCTGTAATGCACTGACAAGGGAGTTGTGGAGGTAGATACAATAGTGACGTATAAGAGGCTTTTAGATAGGCACATTAATATACAGGTAATAGAGGAATATGGATCATGGCGGAGAAGATCAGTTTGATTTGGCGTGGACTGTGGGCCGAAGAGCCTGTTCCTGTGTTATACTGTTCTACGTTCTAAAACATTATGCTGAACGATATGCATAAACTAGGATCCCTGCTTCAAAACCTTTGAAACACGATTCTATCTATTTTCTTATTATCAACTATTAATATCAGGGACCATTTCCATTGTGGAAATAATATTGCACTAGAAAGAACTTAGATGCATACCTAGGAGAGACACCAGGAACTGCAGAATGTTCAGATAAATCAAAGTGCTGGAGTAACTCGATGGGTCAGGCAGCATCTCTGGAGGGCATAGACAGGCGTTGTTTTCAGCCGAGACCCTTCGACAGATATAATAAAGATGACCACTTAATTCCACAACTACACTTTAGTGGAAAGTATGTGCTGAAGCATAAAATGAAAATGCATTATAACAAAGATTTTTTTTATATACAACAAAGAAGAAAATAGAAAAGCCTATCTGAAGGGACTCATTATATATTTCTCCATAATAGCGAAGTGATTTAGGGACAATTTCAACCTAACTTGACCGAGGAAAATTATGGGATTAATTTCAACACATGTTAATATTTTGTCCAATTTTAAATTCCCTTGTGGGCCAACAACCAATGATTTCTCCCATGGAGTAAATAGGTTAGGTTTGTATGAAGTTTGTACGTTCTACCTGTGACCACGAGGGGTTCCTCCGGGCGCTCCGGTTTCCTCCCACACTCCAAAGACATGCAATTATGTAGATTAATTGCCTCTGTAAATTGTCCATAGTGTGTAGCATAGAACTAGCATACAGGGTGATAGTTGGTCAGCACGGACTCAGTGGGCTGTTTCCACACTGTATCTCTAAACTAAACTAAACTAAAGCTAAACTAAGAAATCTGTACCAGTACAATAGAAACTGGTCATGAATTTGATCAGTGTGAATATTGCTCTTGAGATGTGGAGATATAATTCATTTCAACGTGGTGAGATAGACTTTTATTGTTAGAAACTGTCATTGTGAATCAGGGACATGTAGGACAGAAGATCTTTGTTTTGTGGATGCCCATTACTCTACCTGCTTTCGTAATGGTTTCGTAAAGTCAATGGTAACTGGGAGCCCAGACTCTAAGCATACATACACTGCAGCTCAACACAGCTAGAGTGAACCTGGTTCTGGAGTAGAAGTGACATAGTGTGGATAGTTTCCTATTCATTCTGTGGATTAGCTCCAATGTGGATATATATTTGTGGCAGGTGAGGCAAAAGGCATTGAGAATGTTTTCACTCGTCTGTAGGCTAGGAGTAGAATATAGTTGGGTTTAAGGGAATCTGGTAGGAATAAGTTCATTGGTTCATAAGTTCTAGGAGCAAAATTAGTCCATTACGCCCATCAAGTCTACTCCTCCATTCAATCATGGCTGATCTATCTTTCCCTCTCAACCCCATTTTCCAGCCTTCTCCCCATAACCCCTGACACCCGTATTAATCAAGAATCTGTCAATCTCCCCCTGAAAAATATCCATTGACTTGGCTACCACTCCCATCTGTGTCAATGAATTCACCACCCTCTGACTAAAGAAATTCCTCATCATCTCTTTTCTAAAGGTTTGTCCTTTTATTCTGAAGCTGTAGCCTCTGGCCCTAGACTCTCCCACTAGTGGTAACATCCTCTCCACATTAATTCTCTCCAGGCCTTTCACTATTCAGCAAGTTTCAATGAGGTCCCCCGACATCCTTCTAAATTCCAGTGAGTAGAGGCCCAGTGCCTTAAAAGGTTCATCATATGTTAACCCAATCATTCCTGGGATCATTCTTGTAAACCTCCTATGTTCCCACTCCAGCGCCAGCACATTCTTCCTCGGATATGGGGCCCAAAACTGCTCACAATATTCCAAAAGCGGTCTCACCAGCCTTATAAAGCCTCAGAATTGCATCCCTGTTTTTGTATTCTAGCCCTCTCAAAATAAATGCTAGCATTGCATTCGCCTTGCAAATTACTTTTTTGGGATTCTTGCACCAGCACTCCCAAATCCCTTTGCACCTCAGATTTTTTATTTGCACTTATCCGTTTATTTATTCATGTGTGCATATATTTATATAATGGTAAATGGACACACTGATCTGTTTTGTAGTCAATGCCTACTATGTTCTGTTGTGCTGAAGCAAAGCAAGAATTTCATTGTCCTATCAGGGACACATGACAATAAACTCACTTGAACTTGATTTCTGAATTCTCTCCCCATTTAGAAAATAATCTACGTCTTTATTCCTACTACTGAATAAGATTACAGGAATTAGGTGCTTAATAGTTGGCATAGTTCCATTGGGCTGAAGCGTCTGTTTCATGCTGCATCACACTGATTTCATGCGTCAGTTAACCACACACTCTGTGAAGTTTGTGTGGTAGCTGATGTGCCATGGGTATTCCACTTTAAAGAAAGCACTTAGCGATAAATTGCACCCACATATTTATGAGACCTTAAAGCTGTAGATGTGGTTATCTAGGCAAAGATAAGTATATTGGTGAAATCCATGATGTAGCTGCATATCTCACAGTGGCCTGCAGAACTAATGCTATTTGACTTGAAGACTAAAAGGAGACTACAGTTGTTTCTGGTTGTGCAAGGAAATAAGCTTGAGCCAAATTTTCTTGAAATGATGTTGTTGTGATTGTTTTGCAACATACCGTGTTTGTCCAGCTGATTCAGTTTCAGTTTCAGTTTGTTTATTGTCACGTGTACCGAGGTACAGGGAATAGATTTTGTTTTAAAGCAAACATGAAATCCTTGTTCCCATTGGTTACAGCCGAAGTATTTGGGGTGCCTAAGGACTATTGGATATTGTTTCCTTTTACAGATTGTTTCCTATCTGTGGTGAGATAGACTTTTACTGTTAGAAAGTATTGTTGTGCGTCAGGGACAAGTGGGGTAGAAGATCTGAGGAAGGACATTATTGCCATAGAGGGAGTGCAGAGAAGGTTCACCAGACTGATTCCTGGGATGTCAGGACTGTCTTATGAAGAAAGACTGGATAGACTCGGTTTATACTCTCTAGAATTTAGGAGATTGAGAGGGGATCTTACAGAAACTTACAAAATTCTTAAGCGGTTGGACAGGCTAGATGTAGGAAGATTGTTCCCGATGTTGGGGAGGTCCAAGACAAGGGGTCACAGCTTAAGGATGAGGGGGAAATCCTTTAGGACCAAGATGAGAAGGACTTTTTTCACACAGAGAGTGGTGGGTCTCTGGAACTCTCTGCCACAGAGGGTAGTTGAGGCCAGTTCATTGGCTATATTTAAGAGGGAGTTAGATGTGGCCCTTGTGGCTAAGGGGATCAGAGGGTATGGAGAGAAGGCAGGTACGGGATACTGAGTTGGATGATCAGCCATGATCATTTTGAATGGCGGTGCAGGCTCAAAGGGCCGAATGGCCTACTCCTGCACCTAATTTCTATGTTTCTATCTTTGTTTCGTGGCTCATACAAAAGGAAGAGGCGGAGGCAGTGGGCTATGGGAGAGATGGGAAGGAGAGGGGAAAGAGGGAGAAAGCAAGGACTACCTAAAATTGGAGAAGTCAATGTTCATACCGCTGGGGTGTAGACTACCCAAGCGAAATATGAGGTGCTGCTCCTCCAATTTACGGTGGGACTCACTTTGGCCGTAGTTGGGGTTACCCAGGTCTCTGGCGCTGCAGGCACTGTAAGGCAGCAACTCTACCGCTGCCCCACTGTGCCGCCCCTACCAGCTTTAGTAATTCAGCAATGGTAACTTAGAGCCAAGATTAGTAAGATTGAACGAGAACTTACCAGTTCGAAGGTTGATCTTTATTTCATGAGGAGTTGCGGTGAGGGATTTCATGAAGAACCCGCCGGCACGCATGCGCGACATTCTTCAAAGTAGCGGTGTGGAATCACAGAAACAACAACAGAAATGACTTGGCATAGTAAGATTGAAGAGACTCTAATTACCAGTTGAGTATGATCGAGGGTTGGGAGCGGAGGGCACGAAATCCCTCACCGCAACTCCTCATGAAATAAAGATCAACCTTCGAACTGGTAAGTTCTCGTTCAATCTTACTATTTCATTTCGGAGTCACGTGAGTGACTTCGTGAAGACTTCAAAGCTCTGTGATTCCACGCCCTGGACCACGTCCATGCTGTCACACACCATTTATGAGGATGGATAGGAGTAATCAACTTTCCAGACTGCTTGTACTGAAATACAAGAGCAACATTGGTTAACAACAAAAGAAAACCCCTTATTCGGGGACATCTCCACGTTCTGGACCTGCATTCAGCATGGCCTCCGCGAACTGTAGAGCGGCAACAGATGTATTGTAGAACCACTGGAAGGTGGCTTCGTTCGCCATCCTACTGTGGCAAGAATATGGTCCATGGGCACCTCCATGACCCTTGCCGCCGACGTTGATGCATGCCCTGGTGGAATGGGATTTGAAGATATTAGTGTCAACACGTGACTTACCCAAGACGATCCTGAGCCACCTGGATATCGTCTGGACCGTCACTCTATGGTGAGGGTTCTCCATTCCTTCAGTTTTCTCGTCACTTTCACAAAGTGACGGATATGGGCGGCTAAACATAGCCGTGCATCAGCGGGGTATGCCAGGAACTTCACCTGCAGCCCTGTGTACCCAGGTCTATGCTGCTTGAGTAGCTCGTCTATGACGAAGACTACTTTCGCAGGGGTAGAGATCATCCTGTCGATCTGGATTGTGCGGAGTGTCTGTACCCTCTGCGCTGAAGTCAGTGCCAGTAACATCACCAGCTTCAGGGTGAGTTTGTCCAGTTCCAGGCCCTCCATGGGCGACCACGTCCTGAGCAGGGTGAGTATTTCCCCGATATCCCAGGCGATATTATAGCGTGGTCTGGGCGGATTCGAATTGAATATTTCCCGCATGAGTCTGGACACCAGCCTGTTGGATCCTACCTTAATATTGAGGTAGAATGACAGCGCACTTGAGGCGCTGTTGATGGCACTGTAGCTCAGGTGGTCATCATGATGCAACCCCGTCAGAATTCCAATACGTCGGTTATGGTTACAGCGTCATAGGTAATATGGGAGCGGCCGCAGTAGGTTTCCCATTTCCGGATGTGAGAGAGGTATTGCCGCCTGGTGAACTCCCAGCATGACGCTCCGATGGTATCCATGGTTCTAGATGATATGCCATACCGCAGTAATGGCCTGTGCAGAACCTCCAAGCCAACAAGTTTAGATGACTGTGGCAGGGATGTGGTCCCCCTGAGACAGGGTTTGTACCAATTATGGGCAACCCTCTAAGAGGACCCAAGGTTGACTGATCATATCAAGGACCACCGGATACCATGGCTGCGTAGGCCAGTCGGGTATGATAAGAATGCCCTTAGCAGCATTTGTCTGGATTACCCACAACACCCGACTGATGAGGCAAAATGGAGCAAAGGCATAGAAACCCATTTCCCTCAGTCCAGCAAGACGGATCCATCGCCATCGCCCCAGGATCGGGTCCCACAAACGTATGTTGGTACCTGATGGTGCAACCGGGACGCAAAGAGGTCGATATCCGGTTCACCAAATTTGGTAGTAATTTTAGCGGATATTTGGAGATTCATCATCCATTTGATGTGGTCATAGAATTTGCGTGACTTGATGTCCGCCACTGTATAGAGCTCACCTGGGAAACAGGTAGCTGAAATCCAAATAGCCCGTCGAACACACCAGAGCCAAATTGTATTTGTCAATTCATCACATGAAAGTGACCTGGTACCGCCCATATGGTTTAGGTATGCCACCGCAGTGGTATTATGCATTTGGAGACGGACATGAGCATCAGTAAGGCTAGAACAATAAGCTCGAAGTCCGTGAAATGCTCCCAGCATCTCCAAATAGTTTATCCCTTGTGACAACAAGAAGGTAAATTCAAGGGTGTCCCATCTGCCCTCACAACTGGAGCAGTTGTCCATAGCACCCCGGACATGGGAGCTTGCGTCTGGTTGTAAGTATACCATCGGATTGGCCAAAATGATGGATTTAAGGGAGACATAAATATTGTCAATCCTCCATTGTAACGCAATCTGTGCCTTGCAAGGCAGCTGCATCGGTCTATGGAAATGTCTAGCGTTCAGTTTTAACGCCGAGACCTTGGCGCTCTGCAAGTTTGATAATGCAAAGGCCCGGATTGGGCAGCTGGAAAAACGCTACAATCTTGCCAATCACCTAGTAGTTTGTTGAATTGATGGTATACTGGCCCAGACTAGACCCTACCATAGTTGGGTGACATCGCCAACCTAGTTAGTTGGTATGGTGGGCCTCACGTGATTGGAATCCACCGTAACCCCAGATACCCTTAACCTGTGAAGGGCAGGACGTTGATTTATCTGGATGGGTAATGAACCCCATTTGCTGAAAAAATTTCCACGGGCTGAAACTGCCAGTTCGGCTGCTTCCCAATAATTAGGATATCACCTAGACAGGCCCACACTACGTGATTTTGTCTCCTAGTGTAGCCAGTATTGATTGGAGCAATTTAGAAATAATCTAGGGGTGTGTAAGCCCATTTGGCAAAGCTCTGTAGAGCCAGAGCTGATCCATCCAGATAAATGGCAAGAACTTCCTGTGGCATTTCTGAATGGATACTGAATAGCATGCATCTTTTAATTAATGCATGCCACAAAGCAGCCCCCAGAACCCAAAAACTTAGATGTCTGGAACGTTTTCCAGTTTGAAATGGGTATATTCTACAAAAGTATTCAAATGGTGCAAATCAAAAAATAAGTCGACATCCTCCATCCCTCCTTGTGACTGTAGATTTTTCAGCCTAGCCTACTGCCGCTTTTTGCTGGACAGTGTAAATTTCGGATCTGCATATGCTGGGATGGAGGGATGTCACATAGATGAATTCAATCGCATGGCCTTGAATACTTTGTAAGATAAACTCATCAGACGTGATGGGACCGCATGCCCCCGGAAAGAGCTGTAGTTTCCCACCAACATGTGAAGTTCAACATGAAGGGGCATGAAATCCAGACCACCTTACCGTCATGGTTATCGGCGGCCCTTGAGATGCATGGCCGTATGTGGAGGTACTGGATTTTGAAAATTGAGGCGGAGCTGGAGTGGAGGCCCTTGCTGGCCTAACGGCAGGGCCTTCCTGGTCGAGAGATGTGACCACATGAGTCCCACCATCGTAGCGTGGTCATCCCGCTCCTGGACCCTCTTGGGGAGGTCTTCCCCGAAAATTTTGATTCTGTTGCAGGAGGAGCTCCAACATCCGCTCCATCCTGGCCAATACGCCCCTCGGCCTTAGAACTCGGGCGGACGGAGTCCTCATGTTCTGCTGAACCGCTGGGGCTTCGTCCATCGGTCCGCACCCCGTCGAGGTGAACCCGGTGCCGGAAGTTGTCGCCGGCAGCCGCTGCAGCGAAGCTGAGCGATTCCCGCACGGGAGGTACACTCAAACGCCTCCTCGGCGGAGCTTGATCCCGCTGCCCCGGAGGGCAAATGCGGCGGGGAGTCGGCACCTGACTTAGCATGGAAACCCGACGCCCGCGCGGGCTTGCCGGCTGCCCACATCATGGACCTTGCCGACGCATGGTCTCGTCCTCCCATCCATGGGGGACTCGGCGACCGTGGCGTATGGGCTCGTTGAAGGGAGGAGCAGTTCGCTGGGCTTTGTGACTGGTTTTAAGGCCTCCGATAGGACCTCCTCCTGGAGCTGATGTTTCTCAGGCTCCTGCGGACGATGGTGAAACCTCCCTGTGCCCACTGGAGCTGGATGCGTCCTCCCGATGATTCTGTTGCAGGAGGAGCTCCAGCAGCCGCGTCATGCGGCCAATACGCCCTTCACCCTGAACACTCGGGTGGTCGGAGTCCTCCGGCTCAGAAATATTGCCGGGGCTCCTCTCATCGGCCCGCACCTCGTCGAGGTGATCTCGGTGCCGGTAGTTGTCGCTGCCAGCCGCCGAAGCGAAACCGCGCGATTCCCGCGCGGGAGATGTGTTCAACCGCCTCTGTTTGGCGGGAGCTGAAGCCGCTGCCACGGAGGGCAAATGCGGCAGGGAGTCGGCACCAGCCGTAGCATGGAGACCCGACGCCCGCGCGGGCTTGCCGGCTGCCCACATCGTGGACCTTGCCAACGCATGGTCTCGTCCCCCCCATCCATGGGGGACTCGGCGACCGTGGCGGGACCCTACCCAAATGACCCGTCCCCGCGTCGGAGGTTGGGGGGTCGACACTGCCTCACAGTGGACCTGGGTCCCGCCTGTGAACCAGTCCGCAACTCGGCGGCAGGTAATGCCTTAGCCCCAGAAGGGTTAGGCTGGCGAGCTCCTTCCCACCCCCTACTCGGAGGGCTGAGGGAGAAGGGCCGTGCAGCAGCACGCGGGCCCTAGCCCAGGACGCCCAACGAGGCCGTTGGCCACCCCGATATGGAAACAGGGTCTACCTGCTCCTCGAGCACTGGAGCTCCTGCTCCTCGAATCAGCACTGGAGCTCCTGCTCCTCGAATCAGCACTGGAGCTCCTGCTCCTCAAATCAGCACTGGAGCTCCTGCACAGCGGCGGGTCGGGCCCTGTAACAACAGGGCTCCCCGACTTCCACGCCTATTTCCCGGCCACGTACCTGTAGGGAGAGAACACAATACACACCCGCCACAACAGGACACCAACTCCTACTGGAGCTCCGGTGTATCGGCGGGTCGGGCCCTGTACCAACAGGGCTCCCCGACTACCACACCTATTTCCCGGCCCGACTCGCATGTGAGCCGCTGAGGAGGGCTCCGGGATAAGTGGCCGGCGACTCCAATCCACGTTCCTGTAGGGAGAGAACACACTGTTCCCCCCCCCCCCCCCAACAGGAAACACCAACTCTAGGGGGCTTAGCCTTACCTGAGTCGGCCCTCTGAAGGGCTGGTGGGGAGCCGCGCTCCCCACCAGCCGTCGGCAGCAATGCGTTGCGACGATATGTCGCGCATGCGTGCCGGCGGGTTCTTCACGAAGTCACTCGCGTGACTCCGAAATGAAATCTAGCATGCAAACACACACTGTGCAGCTCTACACAGTTAGAATGAACTTGGTTCAGGAGTAGAAGTGATCTAGGGTGGACAGTTTCCTATTCATCCCGTGGATTAGCTCCTCTGAGATATACATTTATAGGAGGTGAAGTGCAATATTGGGGCAAAAAGATTGAGAAAATCACTGAAGCAATGACACAGCCTGCATTAAGACTTGCCAAAATGTAACCTTACCAACTCATTATATTTGGCATTGACCTGAGAAAGAATGGAGCGACTGGGCTTGTATACAATGGGATTTAGAAGGATCAGAGGGGATCTTATTGAAACATAGATGATTATTAAGGGATTGGACACGCTGGAGGCAGGAAAAGTCCCCGATGTTGGGGGAGTCCAGAACCAGGGGCCACAGTTTAGGAATAAGGGGCAGGCCATTTAGAACGGAGATGAGGAAAAACTTTTTCACCCAAAGAGTTGTGAATCTGTGCAATTCTCTGCCTCAGAAGACAGTGAAGGTCAATTTTCTGGATGCTTTCAAGAGAGAGTTAGATAGACCTCTTAAAGATAGCGGAGTCAAAGGATATGGGGAGAAGGCAGGAACGGGGCACTGATTGTGGATGATCAGCAATGATCACAGTGAATGGTGGTGCTGGTTCAAAGGGCTGTATGGCCTACTCCTGGACCTTTTGTCTATTGTCTATAAGGCATTGTAGGATTAATACATAACATGCCTTTGCAGTATGCTATATTTCTATGCCACTACTTCCTGGATTACATTTTAGAGAACATAAAACTTCAATAGCTGGGAAATACAAGAATTTATTCCCAAAGTGAATAAATATTAATTACTATTTAACAGAAATAGAATTTGCTTTATTTGTTCATTATGAACCATGTAAACTCATGTCAGAACCCAAGAAAGCTTAATTTTACATATTTTGTTTTAAAATTCAAGGGCAGATTGTTACACAGTTTGAATAGGCAAATTATTTTAGTGATAAATCTTCTATTAAGAACTGTTGTGCGTATGAATTAAAAATAAACTCTGTCTACATCCAGATCGTGGGAATCTGCTGGTCCTTGCAGATTGTAATATTTACAGTTGTATGCCAGTTGGAAGCTACTATTACTCTATGAGTCAAGTCTCTGATGTTGACGTCAACTGGAATTAAACACATCATGGAACTTCCCTTCATGGTGCCAAAACCTGGCAACTTGTGCACATGGACTCAGTGGGCTGTTTCTATGCATTTGGTACTTGATCGGGGATTCTACTTATTTATGGCAATCATCTTACTGATCTGTTTGCAAAAAAAAAGTCACTGTACCTTGGCACACACAATAATAAAAGAAGCATTGATCCATTGGACTAACAATGCCTGACTTTAATTTCAATCATTTCACCGAGTAGAGCTTTGCTGGAATGGCATTAGATCTCATGAAAATCTTTGTGGTGAACGTTTCTTATTTAACACCGTTGTGCGTAAACAGGATACAGACATTCCTCGAATTACATAATAGGCGATTTACGTAAACTCGCACTTATGTAAGTAACTCTTTAAGCCTATTGCTTTATTTCCGAGTTGCACATTTCTGTAGTCTCGGTAGTAGTGTGTTACTGCTGTTGCATGCAGCCATTTCTGCAAGCCAGTCAGTTGTTCTCGAGCTCAAGTTGCCCAAGTTGTTCTCCACATTAAATGGTAATTTTGCGCGTGCGCAGTCGTGCTTCTGTTTTAGACTTACGTAACATCTCACTTATGCAAGGGCGCATGGAACATAACCCTTACGTAAGTCAGAGAGCATCTGCTTAAGTTATATTGAGCACTATTCTCATTAGCGGTTGACCTGCTGCCTCACAGCGCTAGAGACACAGGTGCGATCCAGAGTACGGGTGCTGCCTGTGTGGAGTTTGTACGTTCTCCCTGTGACCGTGTGGGTTTTCTCCGTCTGCTCCTGTTCCCTCCCACATTCCACAGACATGCAAGTTTGTGAGTTAATTGACTTCTGTAAATTGACCCGAAAGGATGGGGCAGCATAGACTCAATGAGCCAAAGGGCTAGTTTCCACGCTGTATCTCTAAACTAAACTTTGTGTCTCTATACTAAAACTGAGTGAGAATAGTACAAATCCATGCAATTCAAGAAAATAATTTTGAGACTGAGATCAGTTTTCATTTGCTGCCTTTTCAATGAACTTTAGTTTTTTGGTGGACAAAATCTAGTCCGTCATAGTTTAACGCTCTATTTTCAGGGAGATACTTTTGCAATTCTGATGCCTGTGCATCCTATTCTGATCCAACTGGTAACATGAATAAGATGGAAAGTCACAAAGTGACTGTGGTAGAAATGCAAGAAATTAATCTCATCACAGATATTGTCAGATCCTCTTATTAATCTTGAATGTTCTCTTCTCTTCTTGGAATATTTATCAGACTTGCCAGGACCAAGACTGAAATGTTAACCTTTGACATCTGACTCTTTACAGACGTCAATAGTTGTTTGTTATATTATCTCTTTCTAAACTTTGGCCATGAGCTACACATAAATCTACATTTAATTGAGGAAATATTAACTATACTCATATTCACTTCCAATATAAGCCTGACCAGGCAAGGAACAGAATATTTGAAAACTGCCTTTCATCCTGCTTTCTGTATTTTCCTATCATCCTTTTTATGCCTAATGGAGTATTGATGCTTCATGTATAATTGTATCATATGTGCAAGGTTAAAAACCTGGAGATGCTGGATTGTTTCCCAAGTAATTTGTTCCACCAAATGTCTCCTCCATTTTGGCCATGTCTGAAGTTGGCTGTAATCAAGATTAAGAAATTGCTATATTGGCTGAGAATGGGAACCATTCATTGCACCATATGCTTGATGCAAGCTGTTCAGTATAGAGCACCGTTACATCACTGGTGTATAGTAAAATCTGTGTGCAGTAAAATTTGATGCTGTTAAATTGCAGGCATGATTGAAAGAAGTTCCAATGTCCCAACTAGTTTACCACATAAATGAATGAGATAGCAATGTTAGTTAAATAGCTAATCAGTTCATAAAATAGCATGGAAATATGTTGAAATAATGAATTAATGAACACTTTATTGTCACATGTGACAAGTCAGTGAAATTCTTAGCTATCCCTTCTTTCCCCCCCCCCCCTCCCCCCCCCCCCCCAAAGCCAGGTCTATATTGTTCTCCACCCCATGGCAGTCCCAACACGCAGGGTCCCCATTGTACTCCCCCCCCCACCTCCCCTCCCACACCGGGGTCCCCCCACGCCGGGTCCTCATTTATTCCTTCCCTCAGCAGCGGCGTCCTCACTCCACATGGTCCATTTCATCCGTTGGGCGGCTCCCTGATGTTGTAATCCTTCCAATAATAAAGCACAATTAACCCTTCCAGTAATAAAGCATATGCCTCTACACAACTGAGTCGTTAATTAAATCTATTTATCTAAGCACACGGACATGCAGGGAATGGAGGGATATGGATCACATACAGGCAGAGATGTTTAACTTGGCATCATATTCGGCGCAGACATTTTGGGATGAAGAGCCTGTTTCCTGCACTGTATCGTGTAATGTTCTTAGCCTGAGGCAGATCAGCCAGACTGAATGGTGAGGCAGGACTGAGGGACCTGATGGCATACACCTGCCCTTATTGTCTTGTGTTCTTTAGAATCAAAGCAAGCCAAAATGATGGAAAAACTCAGCAGGTCAGGCAGCATTTGCAGAAGGTGAAACAGTGAACTTCTCATGTCTGGGAGTCTATTCAATTTACATTTCCAGCATCTGCAATTTTATTTTAATTTGTATTTACTGCTCAAAAGAAGACTGTTGATATCCATTGGCTCATGAATTGCTTGAAGATTGCTGGCTGTTTGAAAATTAGTATTTGGATATTAAAAATGTGTTAGTGGGGATAAATGTCAGCTTGGTGATGCTCTTACCCTGCTGTGTTTGCCTTGGCAAGTTAAAAAGATGAAAAGAGGAAAATATATTTGTATCTGTCCTCTCACTCCAGTAGAGATGCTAGTCATGCACCCATTTGAATCAAATTGAGTCTTAGCTTTATCTACTGATGATTGCTTGTGGAATTGCTGAGGGATAGCTAAGAATTTATTGCCTTGTGCCCTTTACAAACTTGTCTTGAAATTCACCACATACTTCATGGAAAATGTTTGATTGCAGGGGGCAGAGACAAGAGAGGTCCATACAGAAATGTAGCCCAGAAATGTGATTAATATCCTCAGTCAGTTGCTCCAAGACCAGTAGGAAAAGACTTACAGAACATAAAACAATATAACCCAGGAACTGGGCCTTTGGCCAACAACTTCAGCGTCAAACCTGATGTCAAGCTAAATTAATCTCTTCTGCCTGCACATGATCCATACCCCTCCATTCTTTGCTGTGTACAAAAACTTGCCCTGCACATCTCCTTTAAAACCATAAGACATAGTAACAGAATTAGGCCGCTCGGCCCATCATTTCGGCTCCCCAATTCGATCATGGCTGATCCATTATCGTCTCTCAATCCTATTCTCCTGCCTCCGCCCGGAACCTTTAACAGGACCTAAGTGCTATTAACCAAGAACCTATCAATCTCCGCTTTATCAACACCCAATGACAGATACAGATAGATTTTATTTGTCACTTGTGCCAATTGGCACAGTGAAATGAAGTCACCATACAGCCAAAAATAAAGAACACAACAGAGTAGACAGAAATTCAACATAAAACATCCCCTCACAGCAGGATCAAAATTTCCCACCGTGAGGGAAGGCACCAAAGTCAGTCTCTTCCCGATGCCCCCACTGTTCACCCATGGTCAGGGCCTCCCCGAGCCCTCCGCTGTCGCCGCTCTGGGCGGCCCGATGTGCAGGCCCGCTCCCCGGGGTGATGTAAGTCCGACGTCGGGGCTGTGGGACGTCCTCAGCGGCCTGGACCCCGAGTCGGCCCCCTCCTACCAGAGTCTGCGGCTCCCAAAGTCCGCGCCGGGTGGAGATGCAACGCTGGAGGCCCTCGGCCTCCACAGCAGTGACCTGACCTCCACAGCAGTCTATGGCAATGAATTCCACAAATTCACCACCCTCTCGCTAAAGAAATTCCTCCTCATCTCCATTCTATAGGTACATCCTCTTATTGTGAGGCTATGCATCTGGTCTTAGACTCTCCTACTGCTGGATACATCCTCTCCATCTAGATCTTTCATTATTTGGTAGATTTCAATGAAATCCCCCCTCACCCATCTAAACTCCAGCGAGTACAGGCCCAGAGTCATCATAAGCTCCTCATATGTTAACCCAATCACTCCCGGGATCATTCTTGTAAAGCTCCTTTGGACCGTCTCCAACGCCAGCACCTCCTTCCTCAGATATTTGGCCCAAAAACTGTTCAGAATATTCCAAATCTTTATGGAAGAAACAATGCAATAATCAATTCAAGAGTGTTGAGTTGTTACATGCACCAGCATCAGAACAATAAGATTCTTACTTATGGCACAACAGATAAATGTACAATAAATTATCAGTTAATTTGTGTGAACCAGACCATGACAGTGTGAGCTAAATTACATAATCATCGAGTCATAGAGTGATACAGAGTGGAAACATGCCCTTTGGCCCAACTTGCCCACACTGGCCAACATTTCCCAGCTACACTAGTCCCACCTGCCTGCACTTGGTTCATATCCCTCCAAACTTGTCCTATCCATGAACCTATCTAATTGTTTCTTAAACGTTGGGATAGTCTCAGCCTCAACTACCTCCTCTGGCAGCTCGTCCCATACACCCACCACCCTTTGTGTGAAAAAGTGACCCCTCAGATTCCTATTAAATCTTTTCCCATTGTCCTCTGGTCCTCGATTCCCCTACTCTGGGCAAGAAATTCTGTGCATGTACCCAATCTATTCCTCTCATGGTGCAACTCTAATACAAAGCCCATTGTAGTTCGATGCTGAAGCAGTGTTGTTTTGTGTTGTGCAGGGTGGGTCAAGAGTCTGGGGTGGATGGGCCCTGTCCTTTCTTACTGACGATAGCAGCAAGATGAGAGCGTGGCCAGGGTGGCGTGTGGGGTGTTTGATGAGGTTAGCTGCCTTGCTTTCTGTGGACCCCTTTGAAGATGGGGAGCCCAATACCTGTGATGGACCAGGCAATGACATGGGTAAGCAATGTTACATGGCCTACGTGACTGGAAATTATGGTGAGATGCCCACTGTTTCTTCTGTGATAAATGGTTTACTATCATACAAAACCAGATTCTACAATGCTGGACATGGCAAGCAATAGGATGCAATACGTGAACTGCTGATGCCGAAGGAAGGTCCCAACCTGAGATGTCACCAATCCATTTTCTCCATGGATGTTGCCTGACCCGTTAAGCGACTCCAGCATTTTGCATCTATCTTTGTAATCAATAAGAACGTTGCTTGTTGAGGGATTCAGTTCTCTGTGAGAAATATTGTTTATCCATGAATAAGAGAGCAAGTTTTGAAAGGAAGCTGAACTTGTAACCCCATGCACCTGGTTGAACAAAGAATATTAAGCTCCACAATACCGAGAGATTATATTACAAGTGGTCTACATACTATGAGAGAAATTGTACTGGAAATCTGGAAAAAATGATGACATTTATACATGAACTGAGACTTCAGCCAGCATTTCTTATTAGGAGGGCGTACCAAGTTCTAAACAGATGCAGAAAATCCACATACCTTGCCAATTAGTAGACTTGCAAAGGTTTATTTGCATTTTGTGAGGCACAGAAGGTTTTAATGTGGGTGGGGGAGAATCTTGATGAAGTGTTACTTACAAACTGCTAAATCCAACTCATTATCAAGTTATCAACACTGATCTCTGACCTGACCTGTGAGAAAGAATTTAACCTAACCTGGGGTCTTTAATTTATATGATGCATAATTCATCTTGTAATTTATTGCACTGGCTGCAAGTGGATTCAACCACCATTAAATAGACCATTTCCTTTTCTAACAATCCAGTATCAACATCAAACACCTTTAGGTTAGGCAGTGGATAGCTGATTGCAAATTACAGTTTTATTCACCCAACTCCAAAATCATTCCTCATTGTCTGAAAATCTCAGCATTACCCATTTTCCTTTTCCAAACCTCCCCGAATGATGCAGGTTCACCACCGATTTTTGCCAAATGAGCAAGAGAAGAAGAGGGAATGACTGAAGTTGCTTGAAGCTCTCATCCATATCTACTTTGGCATCATTGATGCTGCTGGGGCATGTACTCCACCTTGTTTCCTGAAGTGAATAACCATCTTCTTCATCTTGCTGACATTGAGAGAGAAGTTGTTGTCTTGACACCATTTTCTATCTCCTTACCTCCTGCAATTCCCGATTAATGGCTTTGCGAATGTCGCACGGGGATTTCTTGTACTGTTCAAGATCATGAGACTTGAATGCTGCAGACTTGGACTTCACCTAGGAATGGACTTCAAGATATATCCTGGCTTCAGGTTGGGGAACACTCATACTTTCTTCTTTGACATGCATTCCTCTGAACACTTAATAATAAAGTCTGTAATGGCTGTGGAATACTCATTTAGGTTGGCAACAGTCCTTGAATGTGAACCAGTCGACCGACTCAAAATGGTTACGAAGGACCGAATTATTTTCTCAGACCAGCACTGTACGACTTTCATACCAGAATCCTTGCCTAACCTCAGGGCAGCACAGTGGGGTGTAGAAGTAGAGCTACTGCCTTACAGCGCCAGAGAACCGGGTTCGATCCTGACAGACGGGTACTGTCTGTATGGAGTTTGTACGTTCCCCCGTGATCACATGGGCTTTCTGTGTGATCTTCGGTTTTCTCCCACACTCCAAAGATGTACAGGTTTATAGGTTAATTGGCTTAGCATAAATTCCTAGTGTGTGTGTGTGTAGGATATCGTATGTGTGCGGGGATCGTTGGTTGGTGCAGACTCAGTGGGCTGAAGGGCCTGTTTCCACGCTGTATCTCTAAACTAAAAATCTAAACCTTACAGGTTAAGATTGGGTGGCTTAGTGAAGTACCTGTAAAACTATGCCTCAGCATGAAGAGTGGACAAACACACAATTAATCAACGTTCCCTAAACATTGTTAGCATTCTTGTTCAATTATAAACAAAATTGTTCCAGTTCCAATTTCAGCTGCTTTGGACTCCTGCACCAATTATTTTTTTTGAACTTGTTTATAGGGTCTGAGAAATAATGCATTTAGGACAACATAGCCAATTGCACAATTATCTCACAGTGTCTGACTATGATTAGCCAACTGGCCTGAGTATCAGCTGTGACCTTGCAGGTTCAAACGAAGGTGGTACTTATGCAGGTAATTGCAGCTTTTAGTTGCACACCTGGCAGTAATTTGGGATTCATTCAAATCAAAGCAACCAAGGCTGGATAAAAATGGTGGAAAGTGGCACAGCGGTTGAGTTGCTGCCTTACAGCACCAAAGACGTAGATTTGATCCTGACTACGGGAGCTGTCTTATGTTGTTTGTATGTTTTCCCCGTGACCACGTGGGTTTTCTCCGGGTGCTCCAGTTTCTTCCCACATTCCACAGATGTGCAGGTTTGTAGGTTAATTGGCTTCTGTAAATTGGCCTTAATGTGTAGGATGGAAATAGTGTATGGGCATCATTGGTTGGTGTGGGCTTGGTGGACTGAAGGGCCCGTTTCCACACTAAATCTCTAGACTAAAACTAAACTAAATAAAAAGGGATGGAGAATCACAGAATGAGGTAGTACAAAAGATAAGATCCTGGATGATGTTCTATCTTTATGGTACTTTACAGCACTCACCCAACATCACTTGATTCCCTTAACATCTAAAATTCAATTCTGAATAGCCTTTGTTTTATTTGAAGACTGTGGCCACAATTAGGAACACATTGAACCTGCCCTAACATATCAAGCCTTGTAAGAATTTGATGGATTTCACCGAGATCAACACTCAGGAGAATAGAAAACCCTGTTTTGGAAACAATTACCAGATCAAACTGCATCCTGCTGACCCATTTACCACATTTTATGATTTTATTTCATATTTTCAACGCCAGCTATTTTGATTTTTAGAATAGAGACTCAAACTGCTTAAAGCTCTCATCATACAATATACCTACTGTCCGTGCAATCCACATCTTTAGAGATACAGCATGGAAATAGACCCTTCAGCCTACCAAGTCTGTGCCAACCAGCGATCACCCGAACACTAGCACTATCCTCTTCACTCTCGGGGGAGTTGCCATGTAAAGTGGAAAGTTTAAACAGGTGGCCAGTAAGAATGATATAGTGGGGACAGCACATTTAGAAATGATGAATGATTGCTGAGAGTAAGAATGGTGAAGAATTGCAGAGTGTGGGGACTGAAAGAGCAAACGAGGGAGATACATTTCGACAAGAAGCCTAGATGGAGGTTGGAATGCAATAGATATCAACAATTTGAAATAAAGGGGGGGAATAAGAGGAAATGTCCAAAAGGAGTGAAGCTGTGGAGTAGGCCATGGTATAATTTGATGATCAGGGTTACTGTGCCATCAAGAAAGTGGAGATTTTACAATTACCGATTAATTCTATGAAATCAGGAAGTGTGCTTAAAGTAGAATGAAACTAATGAACACCATTACACCACCAACGAACAGATACAATGGTGTACACCACCAGGCCGAGTCCCAGACGCCATCTTGGCCACGAGGAGCAGCATCAGCACTCACTGCCTCCCAGACCGACCTCAGGCCTGGACCATCGAGGACGCTACCGTCGCCGACTTCCACGTCGATGCTACCACCGACCTTCACCTACCCACCGATGATGCCGATCTACGCTGCCACACCGGTAACTCTGACTATCGCCCCCTCACCGATTACGCTGAACCTCACCGGGACCCTACTCACCTCGCCACCTCACCGGGACCATCCAACCTTGCCGCCTCACCGAGCCCTCCGAACCACTCCACCTCAACCGGGAACGCGGAACCTCGCCGCCCATTCCGCTGACCGGGACCTCCTACACTTCGCCCGCTGACCTGGACTCCACTCCCCACGGGCCTCCACCATCGACTCCACCAACCCTCACCACTCCACCTCTCTCCAGCAGGTCACAGCCGTCGCCTTACCCGAGCCCTAGGCTCAGCACTGGGCCTGAAGTCTCCACACGACAGGGTCTGACTGTGTTGCGTCATAGTGCTAGTCCCCCTAACACAGGGATCCTCCGTGGTTGTTCCACTAGGTCTTCCCCCTCAAACCATGTGACCCCAGCTGTTCCCCACCCACACTATCGTCCTCATACCCCCCTCCTTCCTGACCACCCACCTCCCCCCTACCAGACATCGCTCAGCCTCCGTCCACTCACCTGCCTTCCTCCAGCCCCAACTCCCATCCTTGCCATTTGTTCACCATCCCCCCCCGACCTCTCCCTCTCTGATACCGAACGGTCGGTCCTCAACAGAGGCCTCACCTTTGTTCCCCTCAGTTCCCACCTCAATGAATTCCGTGTCTGCCACAAAGTGGAGCACTTCTTCTGTCGCCTTCGTATCCAAGCCTTTTTCCATGGGAAAGAGTCCTCGCCCCCCAGTGTTGACCCCTTCTCCAATGGACCCCCTCACGGCCATCTACCAGCTTTAGACCTTTTTATTTTAAACTGCTGGCGGGACATCAACCGCCTCAACTTCTTCACTCCCCCGTCTCACTCTAACCTCTCTCTGCCCCCCCCCCCCCCCCCCGAATGTACAGCCCTCCACTCACTCTACAACAACCCCAACTGGGTGATCAAACCTGCCGACAAGGGAGGTGCCATTGTAGTCTGGCAGTTGATCTCTACAAGTCTGAGGCCATGCGGCAACTCTCAGACACCTCCTCCTACTTATTCCTGGACCATGACCCGACAGATGAGCACCAGGCCACTATCTCTAGCACCATCACCGACTTCATCAACTCCGGCTCCCTGCCCTCCCAAGCCTCCAACCTCATTGTTCCCCAGCCCCGCATGGCCCAATTTTACCATCTCCCCAAAATCCACAAACCTGACTATCCTGGTAGACCCATTGTTTCTGCCTGTTCGTGTCCTACCGAACTTATTTCCACATACCTCGACTCCATCCTATCCCCCCTGGCTAAATCCCTCCCTAAATATGTTCACGTTCTTCGTCTACTCCATGACTTCCTTTTTCTAGGCCCCCATTCCCTCATCTTCACCATGGATATCCAGTCACTCTACACATCCATCCCCCACCAGGACGGTCTTAAAGCCCTCCGTTTCATCCTCGACCGCCAAACCAACCAATCCCAATCTACTGATACTCTCCTCCGCCTAGCGGAGCTGGTCCTTACCCTCCATAACCTTTCGTTTGACTCCTCCCATTTCCTCCAAATACAAAGCGTAGCTATGGGCACGCGCATGGGCCCTAGCTGTGCCTGCCTCTTTGTAGGGTACATTGAACAATCATTGTTCGACGCGTACCGTGGCCCTATCCCCCAACATTATTTCCGCTACATCGACGACTGCATTGGTGCTATCTCCTGCACAAACACACAACTCGCTGACTTCATCCATTTCACCACTAATTTCCATCCGGCACACAAATACACCTGGACCATTTCCGACTTTTCCCTACCATTTCTTGACCTCACTATCTCCATTGCAGGTGACATAGACTACTGACCGACATCCACTATAAACCCACTGACTCTCATGGCTATCTGGACTAGACTTCTTCCCACCCTGCTTCCTGTAAGGACTCCATCCCCTCCTCCCAATTCCTCTGTCTACGCCGCATCTGCACCCAGGATGAGGTGTTTGACACCAGGGCATCAAAAATGTGCTAATTCTTCAGAGAACGGGGGTTCCCCTCTTCTACTATAGATGAGGCTCTCACCAGGGTCTCCTCTATACCCCGTGACTCTGCTCTCACTCCCCAATCTCCCCCCCCCCCCCACTCGTAAGAAGGGCAGAGTCCCCCTTGTCCTCACCTTACACCCTACCAGCCGTCACATACAACAAATAATTCTCTGACGTTTTAACCACCTCCAATGTGATCCCACCACTTGCCACATCTTCCCATCTCCTCCTGTCTGCTTTCCGCAGAGACCGCTCCCTCCATAACTCCCTGGTCGATTTGTCCCGAACCACCCCTTCTCCAGGCATTTTCCCTTGCAACCACAGGAAATGCTACACTTGTTGCTTTTCCTCCCCCCTTGACTCCATTCAAGGACCCAAGCAGTCTTTTCAGGTGTGGCAGAGGTTCACCTGCACCTCCTCCAACCTCATCTATTGCATCCGCTGCTCTAGATGTCAGCTGCTCTACATTGGTGAGATCGCGAAGGCTTGGCGATCGCTTCGCCAAACACTTCCGCTCAGTTCGCAATAACCCACCTGATCTCCCGGTGGCTCAGCACTTGAACTCCCCCTCCCATTCCAAATCTGATCTTTCTGTCCTGGGCCTCCACCATGGCCAGAGTGAGGACCACCGTAAATTGGAGGAGCAGCACCTCATATTTTGCTTGGGTGGTTTGCACCCCAGTGGTATGAACATTGACTTCTCTAATTTCAGGTAGTCCCTACTTTCTCCTCCCCTTCTCAGCTCTCCCTCAGCCCACTGGCTCCACCTCTTCCTTTCTTCTTCCCACCCGGCCACCCTCACATCAATCTGAAGAAGAATCTCGACCCGAAACGTTGCCTATTTCCTTCGCTCCATAGATGCTGCCTCACCCGCTGAGTTTCTCCAGCATTTTTGTCTACCTTCGATTTTCTAGCATCTGCAGTTCCTTCTTAAACATGAAACTAAATGATGTTGGTTCTAAAATATTGAACTCCCCTTTTCAACATTTAATTTCCCTTCCTTTTAAAGTGAGGGGGGAAAGATTTAATAGGAACTTGACGAGTAACTTTTTTTTTATATACAAAGGGTGGTTATATAGAACGAGCTGCGAGGGGAGGCAGTTACTATCTAATGTTTAAGAGACATTTCGACAGGTACATGGATAGGATAGGTTCAGAAGGTAATGGGTCGAGCATGGGCAAGTGGGACTAATGTAGGTTGGTGTGGACAAGTTGGTCCAAAGGGCCTATTTCTTCGTTGTATGACTATTCAAATCTCAGAGGTAAAACAGGTTAGCCAAAAACTTCCAAAAAGCTGGCTAAACCCTAGATAACGTTAAGTACCAAGCGAGCCTGATATGCAAACTGTGACAGGTTGATTTCTAGTCACTTGAATGACAGAGAGAAATGCACTGGTGGTGTGACCTTTTAACACTTAGCATTTGGGAGATGTTGAATATTGTGCCTATTCAACGTTCAGTTCACTCATGATTCCAAGTTATGCAGCTGCTCAAGAGTGCAATGATAACAGAGGCTATACAATCAAGCTGGGTATTAAGCCTTCTCTGAGAGTCCATTAATGAAAGTAAAATCTGAATGCAAAACCGTGTAAACCCGAAATCTCCTAAAGCAGACACACGTATGAACAGTTTTTGGTCTTCAGCATCTTTTGATTTTAAACAAATAAAATTAAATTAGCACCCCCCCCCCCTCCTTTCCCCGAATGTATTTAAAGTGCAGCCAGTGGCTAATTTTGTACAGGAGGATCTTGCGTGAGAACTCTGGTACTATTTTAATCAAAGGCTTATGACAAATCTATCCAGCGAGGTATATTTGGAACAGGTTAAATGGCATCGTTGCTGTAACCCCACCATAACCCTGATTAAAAATGATCACATACTGCTCATTGATATGATATCCCACCCTGGTCTGCCACATCGCCAAGGGAATATATATATATAGCTCAAACAGATATCGTAAATGATCAGGCTCAAAAATAAATGTGCACATACCTCAATATTTGTTCACAGTATGCAAATTAATAGAATCAACCAAAATAGTTAATCATTCAGATTGAAATGGTGTTGGTTACAACACTAGCAGTGTGCCGAGAAAACTTTTATTTGAGAAATGCAATGCCATTTAACGTGTGAAAGTGGTCAGTATATTCTTCTCATTCTCAATCATGATTTGCTAGTAGGACTTTCTCCATTATGTGGTATAAGGCAATTTTGTTTCCACTAGGCTAGTAGTTTGATGACTTCCATGCTGCAACTATCAGAATTTCCCGTGTAAAGTGTAGCCTTTGTTTGCAAGATCGGAAACGTAACATAATCACTAAAGTTAATAATTTTACAACATTTTTAGTCTTTAGAGGCTTTAGACTTTATAGGGAAAAAAAAAAACTGCAGAAGCTGGTTTACACTGAAGATAGACACAAAGTGCTGTGTTACTCAGTGGGTCAGGCAACATCTCTGGTGAAAAAAAGGATGGATGATGTTTCGGGTTGGGACCCTTCTTCAGATTGAAAGTAGAGGGTGGGTGGGTGAAGATGTGGAGGCAAGAAAAGACCAAGGCCAATCAGGGTTATTTGTTGCCATCCCTGATTGGTCCATATCTTTTCTCGCATTCAGATCTTCACCTTGGTAGTAGGAATAAAGGCATAGACTACCTTCTAAATGGGGAGAAAATCCAGGAATTGGAGGGGCAAAGGGACTCAGGAGTGCTGGTGCAGGATTCCCAAAATGTTAATCTGCAAGTCGAATCAATGGTTTAAAAAGCAAACTCAATGTTACCATTTATTTCAAGCGGGTTTGTATATAAAAAAAAACAGGAATGTAATGTTGAGGCTCTGTAAGGCACTGGTAAGGCCGCATTTGGAATATTGTGAGCAATTTCAGGCACCATATTTGAGGAAGGATGTGCTAGCTCTGGAGAGGGTCCAGATGAGGTTTACAAGAATGATCCCAGGAATGAGTAGTTTGATCCCTATGATGAGTGTTTGTCGGCACTGCACCTGTACTCGCTGGAATTTTGAAGAATGAGGGGGGACCTCATTGAAACAGACAGAATAGTGAAAGGCTTGGATAGAGTGGATGTGGGGAGAATGTTTCCACTAGTGGGAAAGTCTAGGACTATGTCATAGCCTCAGAATTAAAGGATGTTCTTTTAGGAAGGAGATAAGGAGGAAATTATTTGGTCAGAGAGTGGTGAATCTGTGGAATTCTTTGCCATAGAAGGCTGTGGAGGCCATCGGTGGATATTGTTAAGGCTTTTAGTACAGGTATCAGAGGTTATGGGGAGAAGGCAGAAGAATGGGGTCAGGAGGGAGAGATTGATTAGCCATGATTGAATGGCAAAGTAGACTTGATGAGTCAAATAGCCTAGTTGTACTCATCACTTATGACCTCCCCCCTCCACTACTTTCAGTCTGTAGAAGGGTTCCAACCCAAAATGTCACCCATCCGTTTTTCTCCGGAGATGCTACCTGATCCAATGAGTTATTCCTGTATTTTGTGTCTATCTTTACTTGAGACTTTTAATTAGGCTTGTTATTGTTTCATGTTTGAGGTAAGTGAAAAGCTTTGTTTTGCAAACCATCCAAACCGATCCGCCATACATAGAAACAATTAGTTCACACTCAAGCACAATAGATACAGCAAAAGAGAAGATAGACTGTAGATTATAGTCATCAGCATTGTAACGCATCAATTCCATAGGCAAAATCCAATGTCCTCAATATGGTAAGGGTGAATCAAACAGTACCTTTCACAATTTAATGCCAATTATGAAATAATTTTGATTATAAGGAAAAGTTAAAGTACTGTATATTTATGCATTTACTCTTTATGAGCATGCAACACTGCCAGACCAACAGGCCTTCATGGTCAGGTTAAGAATTCTACAGCTATAACAACTGGGACTTGAAAATGGCACCAGATCTGATGACTCTGTATACTGTGTCAGTGTACTACTACCACACACTTGTACTGTTTCTGCAATGCTTATCTAAGATGTATCTAAGTGCTCACATATAGTGATACTTGTACGAAACTGTATATAAAAATGAATTTCACTGTATCTCGATACACGTGACAAATTAAAGTGCCATTGAACCATCATCATGCTTGTCAGACACGGATTGTAAATGTTCACATTTTCATATTTTATTTTCATCTGATCCCAAGATGAATGATTGATAACTTCTTCAATAATAAAAATATGTACGGTGTAGATCCATACGCTATACTGTACTGCACTATAATCGTTATTGGACAAGGGAGGCACGTGATAAACTTACATTGGACTGACAACAATGATTAGTCTGGAACAAGCACCAATGCAAATATTGGCTCTGCCTAGATCAAGATCTAGCAAAACCATCACATCAAACTATATTTAAGCCATGCACATAAACTCCAGTGAGTGTGTCACTGTGTATGGATATGCGCACAAAAACCCCTTCAACAGGTGTATATAGATTTTGTGAAAAAGGTCTTGACCATTTCCTAATCATTACGGACAGCTATTCCCAGTGGTTGTTAGAAGTTAAGCCCACTGAAAACTTCCAGCATCACATAATGATTCTTCAATGAGTTAAAACTTTTATTGTGTTACGTGGTCTGCAAGGGAAAATATCCTTTGACAACAGATTGCAACTTCAACTTTGACAGTTTATTGGTTCTGTGAGAAGTAATGCCATCAGATTTCCATCCCATTTTCATTTAGCATCAATGAAGTGGCTGAATGATCTCTTGGAATATTCGAGAATGCATTGAAGTAGCAAGGACCAGTTCTAGTATAAATCATTGTTTGGCAAATATCCTGATAACATTTCAGACCATGGCACACATCGCTACATGGTTCATGCCAGCAGCACTTCTCAAAGAAGACGATTGCTTACAAGGTTCAGCTAAGTACAGCCAAATTTTATTGAAAGAGCAGAATAGAAAAATAAATAATAAAAACAAACTGGTTATTTTTTTTGATTGGAAGCAGAGTTGATTTGCACTGCCAATGTGACTACTTTATTGCAAAAAATGCTGAAAGTCTAGCCAGGTATCTCCACTGCACGAAACTGAAACATCATCCACTCACTCCCTTTAAAAAAAAAACTCTGAAATGCAGCGATAGCCATCAATGGATGTTAGTCTTTTTTTGTTGTGTGCACTGTGATTTGATAACATCCTACATTTCTATTTGCTGTGAATAAATCTAGCTCAAGGGAGACTAAACCGTGTCTGAAATAACATGTCCATTATTATCATCAATCCTCATAATATAAAGTACAGAGGTCATTGTGGTCAACTTTTATGCAGTGCCCAAAGAGTGGAAAGTCTCTGAAAGGTGAATATTGGGATGCAATTGTATTCTCAGGGAATTTGCTATTCTCCAGGTGCTGCTTAATGTGGGAAATCTCATTAAAACCGCTAAATGGAATGTATAGCAGAAATAAATATATTGGTTAAAATAGCTATTTTGCTTGTGAACTGATTCTAACTTGCACTTTCTAAATATTAACTCATTTATTAGCTCCCCATAGCAATGTATCTGAAAGAACAATGTAACCCAGACAGTCCTTTCAGGTGAGGCAGAGGTTCACTTGTATCTCCTCCACCTTCATCTACTGCATCCATTGTTCAAGGTGTGGACTCTTATACATGGGCGAGACCAAACGTAGACTGGGCGATCGTGTCGCTGAATACCTCCGCTCGGTCCGCCTGAACCTACATCATCTCCCGGTTGGCAAACACTTTAATTCCCCTTCCCATTCCCACACTGACCTTTCTGTCCTAGGGTCTCCTTCATTGTCAGAGTGAAGCCATATGCAAATTGAAGGAACATCTTATATTTCGCTTGGGCAGCTTACAAACCAGTAGTATGATTATTGATTTCTCTAACTTCAAATAACCCCTACATTCCCTCGCCCTCCATCTGTTCCCCACCCAAGCCATACCAGCTTCAAAATCGCCTTGTTGACTCTCAATATCTGTACTCGTTCTCACCTAACAGCTAACAATGGCCTGTTTCCTTTATCATTGTTACTTTTTTACATATCTTTCATTAATATATTTTATATCTCTTTACATCACTGTCTATATCTCCCATTTCCCTTTCCCCCGACTCAGTCTGAAGGTTCTGAACCCGAAACATCACCTATTCCTTTTCTCCAGAGATGCTGTCTGACCCGCTGTTACTCCAGTTATTTTGTGTCTATCTTCAAATATTGTTTTTGTATTGACATCGTCCCTTTCTTATGAATGCATCAGCTACTTTTAAATTCTTAAACTCAATGTAACAAGGCATTGTATAAACATACTCTGTGGACATTGTTATAGAAAGATTGAAAATGTAGTCTAGTTTTGAATATTGCATTACGAGGTGCATGGCAGCACCTTACTAACATTCTTGTAGGTTTTGGGAAAAGCAATATGCAGTCAGATATCAGACTTTTAGCTCAATACCTGCTTATCACAATGACACAGTACATCAGAACAGCAAAAATGAATATATTATTTACAAAATATTATAGGAATAATATAATGTAAATATATTACATGAATATAATGCAAGAGTTCCACCATTACTGCAGTTTCTAATGGATATTGTTAAGCCACATTTAGATCATAATACTAGTTGCCAACATTGCACACCATTTTATTTTTAAGGTTGTATAATCTCTCTTTCCTGCATATCACCATCCAATATTTCAAACTCTCCAGAGAGCTGCTTAGCTGATGTCAGCTAGAGGCTCCATGTGTGACTGGCTCCATTTCTGGCACTGACTGGTAGAGTCTGTGCAGTAATACTTGGCTAGTACTGCAGTCTGTATCATTTCCGTGGAATAGCTTCCAGGACAATCTGCATTGCTCCTTGGGAGTCATTTTTTGAGCATGGATATTAATGCAACAAATTTGTCGGGGCACTATTGTTCTGGAAAAAAATGGTGCATTGCACGCATAGAACTTTCAGCAATTTAATACATTGCAGCATGAATGCTATTTTGAAAATGATTTATTTTTAAATTAACATCTCAATTGAGAGGATACTTTACATTGAATGTAGTCTCCCTCTTTAACTTCCACCTTAATTAAATAATATAAATAATGGATTCTAATCAGTGAATCTATGACAGTAATTCAATCTGTAGGTTATGATGACTAATCTAAATTGCTCATTCTTTCCAAAGTGAATGACATCATTTGAATATCTCGTTTAGACTGCCGCCTTGCACTTCAGTATAAACTCTCTGCAGTATAAACTGGACTACAGATTGCCCTCACGTTTGTCAAGATTCCTGTTTACCAATGGGCCAAGTAACATGTTTAAAAAGTGGTTAATTGTGAGTTAATACCTGTGTGAAAATCTTTTTCCAAATGGTCAGGGTAAAAGTTACTAAACAGGATTTGATCAACTCAACGCCAGGGCTTCCTTGAAATGTTAAGTAATGTTTCCTTTTCAAAGTGGGTATATCCAAAATTGTAAATTTCATTCCTGGGGTACAGCATATCTTGAGTTTACATTACAACCATTTTGAATAGCATTTAGAAACGAGTTGATGGCTAATTTTCTCAAAGGACTGCCAATGAAAATGCAGACTTTTCCAACCTCTCTTGTTCTGATGGCAATGGACTGTGTGTGTGAGTTTCAAGACTTGCCAGTAGCTGTGCCAGGTCTTTTACTTGGTACATAATGGGAAACAGCAATGCAAGGAAGTGGGAAAAATAAACACTATTTATATGAAGAAACAGAGAACTGCAGATGCTGGTTAATACACAAAAGGACACAGTGAAGCATTGGTAGAGCTGCTGCCTTACAGCAGCTGAAACTCTGGTTCGATCCTGACTACGAGTTCTGTCTGTATGGAGTTTGTACGTTATCCCTGTGACCATGTGCGTTTTCTCCAGGTGCTCCGGTTTCCTCCCACACTACAAAAACATACAGGCTTGTAGGTTAATTGGCTTCAGTAAAAATAATTGTAACTTGTCCCTACTGAGTAGATACTATTAGCGTATGGGGTGATCTCTGGTCGGCATAGGCTCAGTGGGCCAAAAGGCACGTTTCCTAATGTTTCCTGTATCACTAAAGTCTAAAGTCATAGAGTGCTAGAGTAGTTTTATTTTCCATTAGGATACTTGAATGAAATAAGCAAAGGATTGAACCTGAAACAGTAGCCATTGATTTGCTTTTCACTAAAGTTTAATAAGGGAAAGGGTTGTTGAGGTTTAGCCAAGCGGTCCTGGCAAAAAGCTAAACTCAGTTTTTCAGTGAATAAGTGCCACTGGATAGTATTGTTGGTGACTTCTGTCACTTTACTGATAGACAGTAAACCAACTGGACAGCAAATAGCCGCATTAGAAGTGTCCTGCCTTTTGAGAGTGTGATAAACTAATTTACATTTTCTGGGAGATGTCAGTGTTGTAACTATACTGGGATAGGTTGGTTCAATGTTGTTCCCTCACTATTTTCTGTATTGAAATTAACAAGATCATCTTGATGTAAAAAAAGTTTTCTATAGGGAAAAAAAACTACAAACAGCATTGGATGACTTTTAAATCAGCCACCATGTTATTGCAGTAAAAATATATAAATATATTTTTAAATATATAAATATATTTTTAAGTGAGGAATAATAGTTTTAAATCAGTGTCTCGAAAAGTATTCACCCACTTGCTTTCTTTGACTCCCGATGTCAATTGAATTGAAATCACTAACATCGTTAGCTTGCAGACTTATGGGTTGATGCAAAGGGTTAAAAACTGCAAATCGCTGGTTTTGGATTTTTCTTCAGTTGTAATCCCACAATTTCTACTACAAAGCATTCAGTTCTGCACTTCCATAGCTCTGCAGAAGTTCAGAACGCCCACACATAACTTGTGCAAATTCCAATCTCCCACACAGTTGCATACTCGCCATCTCCAATGCGCGCTGCATGCTCAAAGATAAGACTACTAAGAACTTTTGAAACTTTGTCGGCACCAGAATTGTGGCGACTCTTTGTACTGCCTAGGTGAAGTCTGTTGTGTTTTTACCAGATTGGATGCACAAAAAATAAATTTCACTGTACCTAGGTACATGGAACTATAAAGTAACATTGCATCAATGAAGATGGTATGTAAACTTTCATAACTATGCTGTTGAATATGCCCACCAGTCTGTAAGCAAATGCAATAATGGCTGTAAGACACAAATGTAGTTATTATTTCTGACATAACTGTCACAATGCTCATCTGACAGTGAAACTAGCTGGTGTATAAGTACAAGTTATGTTACAGTTATACAAAGCTCACCAGCGCAAGTCTATTTCTGAACACCATAGCACAGAAATTTGATCTAAAGAGGTGTACAGCACAGAAAGGAGCCATTCAGCCAACCTTATCCATGCTGGCCAAGTTGGCATGCTGGGCGGGCCCCATTTGCCTGCATTTGGCCCATAACTATCAAAATCCTTCCTATCCATAAATCTGTTCAAATGTTTTGAAGTCATAATTGCATCTGCTTTTAGTGTTTTCTTTGGCAGCTCATTTCAGATATGGACTACTCTGACTGTAAAAACTGACCACAAGATGGTCTTAAATCTCTCCCCTCTTACCTTAAGCCTTATCCTGGGAAAAATATAGTAAGCATCACTTTATCCATGCCCCTCATCATCTTGTGCACCTCAATGATCCCTCAGACGCCTACGCTTCAAAGAAAAATGTTCCATCCTAACCAACCTCTCCATTTGACTCCACATAAACCCAGGTAACATCCTGGCAAATCTCTTCTGTACCCATTCAAATAACATCCTTCCTAGAGCTGGGCAGCTAGAACTAGTTTCCCTGGTGTGGTCTCACATTTGGCTTGAACAGCTGCATTTTGATGTGCCAAATAACTTTACTCAAAACCCTTCTCATTGAAAGCAAGCATGCAAGTGCCTTTGCCACACTGTGTGCTACTAGCCTCAAGTTCCTTGGAGATAGACAAAATACTGGAGTAACTTGGTCAGGCAGCATCGGTGGAGCAAAGGAATAGGTGACATTTTGGGTCGAATCCCTGCCTTCTCCTTGCAGCACTTCCTAATTAATGGTACATCATTTGCCACACTCCAGTTTTTCAAAACTTAAACTCTGGCTAAAGACAATGCAAATATCTCTGCAGGGAATGGATACACAAACTAGGAATGCAACCTAAGTTTTTAAAATCACCAAGTTCAAAATATTAGAGGAAATAAATAGAATAGAAACTATTGCTGCTATGAGGACATTGTATGTAGAAAAGCAGGTTGAAATTAGGAAACATTAGGAAACTTGCATCTCATCTTCAAATGAAAATGTTAAATGGGATCAGAGACATTTAAAATTTAACAATGGCACAGCAGGCTCGAGTTAAAAACAACTGGTTCTTGAGTTCTTATTGTCTTAACATATACAACCAAATGTAAGTAACATCATCTTATAAACAGACGTGAAATGACTGATTAACTAGCAAAGTAGATTGACCTGGGGACAGAAAAATACCACCAGAACAAGGTGGATCCGGCTAGCATCTTTGCTTTGATGCAAACAATTTAGAAAATTAAAACAAGCCTTTGATTATATGCACTAGCAATGTGATATTCACTTCTTGAAGACAGAACTATCCTAGAGAAGGTTTGCAATCCTATCACTAGCCCTCTGATTCATTCATAGGAATCTGGAATCACAGTCCTTAACTTGGTAGGTTTACAAGGAGGGCTAAATGACCTATTTCCTTGCTGAATAGCTCTATCACTTTAGCAGAAGAGCATTAACTTGGATAAAAAAATTTTTCGCTTTTATAGAGGCCCTATAGATCTTAGGTAGCCACAAAATGCTGGAGTAACTCAGCAGGGCAGGCAGCATCTCTGGAGAGAAGGAATGGGTGACGTTTCGGGTTGAGACCCTTCTTTCTATAGATCTTAATCTATTCCAAGTTTTATATTTGTTAATTTGTTATTTTTTGTAATTTGGACATATCTGCTAAGGTATGCATTAATTGCCCATCACCAACACCCCTTGAAGAGAATGGTGTGCAGCCACCTTTAAGTATCTTGGTTATCTGATTAAAGTACTCCCACAGTGCTTTTGGGTAGAGTTCTCAGACTTACTTTAATAGGAAGCCGTGATACATTTCTAAATAAGGAGACTGTCACATGGAGAACCTACAAATGGTGGGGTTTTCATCAGTCAACTGCCCTCGTCTTTCTTAGTGTTATAAGTTATGGGTTGGTATGGTTCAAATCATATGATCATATTTGGGGGTGTAACTTACACTTTTTGTAGATGGTACACACTGCAGCCATCCATGCAAAGAATGAATGTTGATGACTTGTAAATCAAGTAGGCTGCGTTGTCCCATTTGGTGGCAATCTCCTTCAGTTCAGGTGGAGTTGCATTCAGTTAGGCAGATGCAACTTGGGTCTTGTCAAGGGAGGAAACATTTTGAGAAGTCAGATAGTGTGTCACTCACCATAAAGATACTCAGTTTCTCCCATGCTCTTTATGCCACAGTACCCATGTGAAAAGGGAGCACAAAATAACTCCGAGAAAGAAGGTTGAGAAACCATAAAGACTGGAAGTATATTATGGTAAACAAGGTAACTAGAGAGAATAGGACCCCATAGAAACCACACTGAATATTATTATTTTACTGTAGAAAAAGGAATAGAAATGAGGGAACTTGGAAAGTTAGTGATATCTCGAGGGCAGTCTGCATTACAATCGAAGAGGTGCTTGATGTCCTAAAACACATGAAGGTAGTTAAGTCTGTTGGGCTTGGTTACATACATCCAAGGACCCGGTCAGAAGCCAGAGAAGAAATTGCAGGAAATATATGTACAAATCATCATTATACATAGGTGAGATGGCAGAAGACTCAAGGGTGGCTTATGTTTCTCCATTTAAGGATGCAAAAAACCTGCAACTATAGAACAATAAATCAAACATCTGTGAGAGTAGTTATGGAAGCAAATTGAGGAATAAGATTTGGAAAGAGGGGGTGATTAGGAATAGTGAGCAAGGTTTTGTGCATGGACGATTGAATCTCAAATTTGCTTGAGTATTTTAAAAAGGTTGATGAGGGAACTGCCGTAGATGTAGTACAAGCATACTTCAACAAGGTCCTGCCTGATATGCTGCTCTGGAAGGTTACATTGCAAAGGATCCAGGAAGAGGTAGCTAAATGGATACAGAATTGGCTTCTGGTGAAAGGCTGTTTCTTGGAATGGAGGCCGGAGACTAGTGGTGTTCCTGAAAGGGTTGGCACTGGTCCAAATGCTTGTCATCTCCAATGATCGGGATGATCAACATGATGAAAAACATCTTGTCAGCCTTTTTCTGATGAAATTAAACATTCCCTCTCCAATGTCCTTCGATGAATCATTTTTGTAGATCTCCTCTGTATCATCTCCTGTGCCTTCACATTCTTCCTATAATGAAATGACCACAATCTAACACAATATTCCAGCTGACACCAGACCAGTGTTTTATCATGGACTAACATGAGTTTACCTGCTTTTATACTCTGAGCTGCTTCTGATGCAAGACCACAATTGTGTTTACTTACTAATCACTCAATAACTCAATACTTACCAGTTGTCTCTGCTTCTATAGAAATGTTGAAAAAGCATCCTTTATTCCAAATTGGTCTTAAGAATGAGTGACATCTTTGTATTAAACATAATTTATCACGTGGTTGTGCATTCTACTCGCCTTCTTGGATTTTGTTCTAATTTATCAGAGTTCAAGTTCAGATACCTGCCAAGTACACATCATCAGATTTAGCAATAGTGGCTTGCATTGCACGAGACTAGGTCAAAAATGTGCACCCAAAAAAAGACCAGTACCAATTCCTGCGTAGCATTACTTCCTCTAGTCTACAAATCCAACACACCCATTCAATGCCTGTTGTTTAGCCACCTTCATATCCATATCTCAACATATTTTCGAACCAGTTTGGCAACATTTTGTCAAATCTTCTTGAAGTCTTGGGACAACACATCAACTGTATCATCCTAAAATTCTGTTACCCTGCAAAAACTCTCCTGGATTGGTTCTTCATAATTTACCCTTAAAACCAATTGAGCCCTTTACTAATCCTAACCCAGTTCAATTTTTCTAATAATTTGGCCGGGCTTATCCTTAGTCCAATTTTCAAATAACAGTGTAAATGTCACTCTATTCCTCAGGCACTACCCCTGTATTGAAAACATATCTAAAGATTATGGTCAGTGCCCTTTTGACTTGGCTCTAATTTCATGTTCAGCCATTTGTTGAGGAATAATTTCACATCTGGCTAGCATCACAAGCATCTCCTCTATCATTAATTTGGAACCACCCCATTACCTGGTGAAGATAGATGCGAATTACTAATTTCTTAACATAGTCCTAGCCATCCAAGTCCCAATTTTGATCGTCAATGCACACACCATACCTTAATTACTTTTGGATTCACATATATGTTGGCATCTAATTTCTCGTCATAAATTCTCACTTTACATTTAATGCTTGATTTTTCTGTAATTAACCCCCCCCCCCCACACCACCTAACCACTTGTCATTGGCATCATTCCATATTTAAGCTACTTTTAAAAAGAACATTAGGTAACAAACAAAATAATTCACTGCGTTTGCAAGATTTAGCCAACACCTCTTTAGAATGCATTAGAAAGTTTAATATTTTATAGTCATTGGGGAATAAAAACGGACAAGGACAAGGCATTTAGCGGGTAGTTTTTATTCTATATTAAGACAATGAAGCCAGAGGACCAAGGAAGCCTGCAGGGCGGAAGGGAGGGATAGCCGCAATACATAGCAAAATAAAGTGATAAGTTCTATTGTACAACATGTCATAATAAACATATACAGGATTTTATGTGCAATGTAAACAATACCCCAAACAGGCATTCACTTATCAAGAGTATAACAGAATACATACTACAAAATTGGCTACATAGCTGGATCTTTCAGAAAAGATATTTAGCCCGTTTAATTCATACGCTCAAACATTTAATTAAACAACAATAATTACCTATACATACCTATAGCAATTAGCTTACATCAAAGCACTTGATATGCTATTAGACACGCACACACATCCGACAAAAAAAAAGAGATTTCTTAAAACATCTCAAAGTGCACAAATGATTGAGGGTTGGAAACTTTAGCAAATAAATGCTTTCAGCTAAGTTGCAAAAATACTGTTGAGAACAGAACCTTAATGCAATTTACAACAATTAAAATTCAGATGCACTAATAAACATGGGTTTCCATGCCACAAGCCCATTGAAAAAAAAATTGTCGTATATTTTCAGGAAGTTGGTGGCCTATTTAAGAAAAAAGGCATTCAGCAAGTCTAACATTACAGATAAAAGGCAAAATTACATGTTATTCTTAGCACCTGCTGCTCAACCCAAATGTACCCCCCCCCAACCAAATTAGCATTCAAGTAAACTACACTGAGTAGTTTGCTACGTGCTTTAATACTAGGGGATAAGCTACATATCTGTTGCTCTTCACTAAACTTTGGTTCCTCCTGCCAAAAATAATGTAATTAATGTTCCACTAGCATTTTTAGAATCTTTGTAGCCTGTCTGAGATGGCAGCCCATATGAAAAATAAACCAAGGAATAATAAATCCCATATTTTAAAACTCTTGTAAAGTGCTTTAGAATCCTAAGACACAAATCATCAGCACAGAAACAAGTTGAGTAATGAAACATTACCTTCGAAGCGTCCATCATTCAAAGCATTAAAAAAAAATTAACATTAAAATTCAAAAGAATTAGAACAGGTAACAAAAGGTGTGACAGTTGCTTTCACATGCATAAAAGAAACACCTATATTACATGGGTTGGAACTTCTTGAAACTTGACGAGAGATTATTTTTTAAGTATAAAACTGGAACTGCTTTTTGGATCTAAACTCAGTATACACCTTCATTTCCCAAATAAGTTGCCATGACAGTTACATTGTGTACCAGTTCCAACGACCATTATGGAGAGTGGATTAAGGCTGTCCAAATTCTAAGTACAAAGATCATTAAATAGACAAAACTATTTGCTGTTATTCCAAATTGAACAGGAAAAAATGAATATCAATTTGAAATGTATATATTTTCCTCCTACATCCACTACAACCAAAATCTAGTTATTTTATCTAATAGGTAGAACAGTCTAATATAAAATGCAATAAATAGTACATAGTCTGGAACAATTTGGTTTGGTTTCTAAGTTTGGTTTCTGGTATTCATCTTTAGGTGATAGAAATATTAAATTGACAGAAGTTAAATAAAATCACATTTAAATACATTGCCGTAAAAAATACTTGACATATGCAAAATAAATCTAGTGTTAAATAGTTTCCCTGTATTGTACAAGTACAATGCAATGTTAAACATTTCTGTCAAGGATTTCATCCCAATTGTTTTGGACAAACAACTTGCAAATCTAGGAGTTTAAAGTGGAAGGGTGAACTTTAATGCAACACAGAGCACACACCATGGTGTGCAAAAAGCAAAAAAAGAGACAACCTCATCTAGTGATTTTTAAAAATCTGTTCAGCATTCACAAATGATTTTCAATAAAGCCAGGCACACTTGAAGAGGTTATTAAGAAAGATCCATTGTCAACTTATATTTTAAATAATTCCATATCATACACAATTTGAATATTGCAGGAAACAAGGACTAGTGGAAATGGTTCAAGAGTTCCGTAGGAGCTAAAAAGTACATCATTGTATAATGCCTTCCATTCAAAGTAGCTCCAAGATATTTTTATCCATTGCTTACTGGCCTGTTTTCCAAAAGTAACTCTTTTGTATCAATACCATTTTACAAATGCCTGGAAGACCAATAACTAATTAATAGTATGTTGAAAAATACAATAAATTCCTGGGAAAGACACAAAAAGAATCTGTAATTCTTTAATTTTTTTTTCTTTGGATAACACTATACTTACTTATATACAATATTTGTTAGTGGAAGCTAAAACATTTGATTTACATTTCAGCTGTATTCATTCTCAATAAACAAAAAATTCTGCACAAAAATATCCTACCAGCTTTATCTTTAAATAAACAGACTGAATACATTGATTCAGTTTGGGAGAAAGTTAATTGTTAATTTAGATATAGGTTTACAACCATACTACAATTCCAAGTTGCTCTCAATTAAACAAGTAAAACAATCAAGAAATTAAACATGTTAAATATGTTCCCCTTAACAAGAAAATGGTACAAAGTCCATTTAATGATTCAAGTATCTTGAAACATTTCCCCAAAAAAGGCATTTTTGAAGGTAATTTAAGTTGTATATCAAGTGCAACAAATGTTACTCAGGGGCTACAATTACAGAAAGTTTAAGAAGAGGGTAGTTGCAGTTTAACCATTTCTACAATTTAGAATACGTATCACCAAACACAATAAAGATGGCAACTCTGCAGATTACTAATCTTTTGAAATTGCAAATGGAAACAAAAAAAGGGGGATAAAATATTAAGAGGGTGTCAGGCAGTTGATACAAATCGCTACAGCCTAAATGTGCAACATCCAAACATTTAATTAGACATTAAAAACAAATGACACATTCTAATTGTATGTGTGGCAAGAATTATACATTTGTACTAAACAATCAGAATAGATTTTTACAAATGTGTTTACAAGTTTACTCAATAGCTTAAAGTTGAAAGCAATTGATGCAGTTTTAACTTACACAGCATCTCTTGACAATACATCTTAAAAATTATACAACCCCAAGGGGTTATTAGGGTAGTCGAGTGTTTTTCAGGATCTGCTTGCCTACAATAAAAATGCTAACATCTTTTAAAGCAATTCATGAAAAATTAGATTAATCTTTAACATATGGAATACAACTAATACTTGTTAAATTTGAATAACTGCATTTATTTGATGTAGAAACAATTTAAAGTTCCCACTGCATATTGAATTATTAAATTAGCATCTTCCAATGCCTTTAGTCCTTGAAGGAGTAAAAAGAAAATCCAGGATGCACTTCAGATTGTGAATTAAAGAACACGAGAAACAATCCGGTTTCACAAAATATCTTAAGTCCTCTAACAAAGTTAACTTGCTAAAAGCTGCTCTGTCAAAGTAGGAAAGTACACAGCGTGGCATGTTAGTTATCTTGTTCACATAGGCCAAATAAGCAAAGCTTGGATAGGAATGAACTGCTCACAGCCAAAATTACAGTCACCATCTACAAAGGCCACATTGCAGGGTATCACAATTTTATTGAGCAACTATTGAGCTTCTGTTCAGTATTGCAGCTACTTAAAGTTTATATTTCTCTAAAGAACAAGTTTAAGAATTTTGGGACAAATATATACACAAGGTTTTTTTTATGTTTAATCTAAATGGAACAAAGCAAACTTTCAAATACTGGTGTTATCATTTGAAGTGAAAGTGACTCTGACCCAATTGTGACAATGTACAGGTGCCAAAACAAAAGCCAAATACTTGGCGAGCATTCTATGTCTCGCCCAGATGGTCCAAAGTTAAATGGCAACATTCTCTCTTTTCTAGATGTTTTTTTAAACACTCAAATGCAAATAGTCTGCAGCCCCAAATAATCTAATGGTTACCAATTTATTAGAAAATAAGAGACACGATTTTCAAATGCCATCTACATTACACTAACTACTTGTATTTGAGAAACTGACATGGTAAAGATTGTTGTCACACTTCCACCAGAATTGGCTGAGATATTGTTAATTTTACAAGTTTGAGACAAGGGATATTCTCATAACAAAAAAATAGAATAGGACAATACCTTAAATATTCAAAAATCCAAGAAAATGTTTTATTTTAATCAAGATATAATGTCCCTCCCTCCATAGAATCTCATTACCTTAATTAACAAAAGAAGCTGGAGTTGTTTGCTCTTGTCTCTGAAAATTATCCAGGCATTCAAATCAATTTAAACAATATTTTCCATTTAAGTGTTGTTGCCACTCTCACCTTTAAGTTCTAAAACAAATGTGGATTTGTGCACAAGCAAAAAAACATTGAATCCTTGAACTTATTGAATCCTTGAGCAAGATTTCTAAACATCATTTAGAAATATTGCACAACAATCTCAGATTTTAACCAAGACAATTACCTGTTCTGGTCAGATTTAAATCACACAACCAAAATTCCACTCAGAAATGCAAGTGATAATCCACAGATAAAATATCTTTTCGATCAACCGCATTACCACTGAATTTCCCCTATACATTCCAGAAACAAAAGCTTAAAAGTGATTTCAAAATAGTTTTGAAGGGCCAGACATGAGTCATAATGTACTCAAGTTGCAATTTATAACCATTCAGTAGTCAATCACAAAATGACTCCAGGTAACCGGTTATTGACAAAAAAATGCCATTGCAGACCTCCAAAAAAAATCCTTCCAGTCTGGTCAAATTCATGCAGGTTAGCTGCCAGAATGCACCAACATGGTGTTGAATCTCAAATGGCAGTGCTTTAAAATTCATTTAAATTTCATCACAATTTCCAAGATTCTATCATAAATGTTAATTCCTATATCAAATCTGCAGAGAGCTCCATAGTTGCCCTAAATCAATGATTGTTGACCACATCCCTCAAAGACGACTGCAAAGGTACAAAGTTGCTAACTGCCAACATAATAAATACATGCATGTTAAGTTGTATATAGACCTGCAGTATCCACTAATTTACAGACACAAAGTGCCAAAATACCCTAAAAGGAAGTTGCAAAAAGTTACCACATATTGCGAGTTAGTCTTAAATAATTAATTCTGAATAAGTTTATCATCTTCATAATGTCCCATATGTCAGGGTTGTCAGCAATTTCAGTAATATTAAAAAAGACAAATCCTTATTTGACCTTGGATGGTTCTCGTTCTAACCATCGCACTCGTACTTTCTGTTTATAGTGGTACTCTTTCAGATACTCTTGTAGAGGTGGGGGAAGTGGAAGGGCATCTATTCCATCATACGTTGTACAGTAGCAAATGGCTGCACGACAGATGTACTGCAGGCTGAAGGGAAGGGTCCTGGTCAGCGGAACAGTCAGCAAAGGTTCAAAAAACATGCATGAGCTAGGATCCTTGTAATGTTCCAGGAGGCCCGTTACAGTGGAGGAGTGAAAAACACAGGGATCATGAGCATCAAAACTAAAATTATGATTCCATTGCTCAATCCTAGCATGCAAGGAGCGGTTATAACGACGGAAGCTCACAGAGAAGAGGTAATCCTCTTGTGCAGAGTCCCTGAGTAGAAATGTCCCTTCGGGCTTGCCATCAAGGAGAGCCTCAGCTTCATAACGATCCATTACCCCCCAGTAACAAGGGTTACTTGTAATCTGAAGCAAGTCTGGCACCAAACAATGAATGTAATCAATTTGTGTGTGCACTTTCCAAGGTCCAGGTCTGGCAGCATGACCAATATTTTCTCCTGGCGTCGGCCGTGATTTCTGTTTTCGCGCCTGAAGACAAAGCGTAGTTGAGCCCTCCTCCACATCCCAGTCTCCATTTGTAATTCCATTACTGTCAGCAGGAAGCTCACTCATTCCAGGTGCTAACTTTGGTCCCAGCTTGTACGTTTGATTAATTTGTGCAGTGGCTTCAAAAGTGTGTATAAGGGCATTGGGAGGAGGATCAACCCCTTCTTCAATACTGAGCCTTCGTCTTTCCCTAAGCCTATCTTCTTCGTCTTCTGTAGAAGAAAAAGTAGGATCAAGCGTTTCAAGCCAACAAGTTGACTGCGAGCTTACAGGAGCTGTGTGTTGTTTAATAAGATGCCATTTCTGGGCTAGATCTGACCCAGCAGGAAAAGGACATTTTTCAAGCATCAGTTCAGAAAGCAAAATTTTTCTCCTGCTCGACAATAAACTCTTTGGCTGCTTACTATGTGTGCGCAAGGGAAAACAGAGTCCTACAGTTTCTTGGAAACGTTGGCGTATAGATGGACGTGTCATAGCACGATTAGTCAAACTCTCCATATCATGGATGGAACTCACACCATATCGTCTTTCCCGCCTTTGTAACCCAGATCTTGATCTACTAAAACGTTTAACTGTTTCAAATGACATCTGGGATTTTGTAGAGCAAGAGTGTTTCTTCTTTCCACCCCAGGGAGCATGGCGGGAATAAGAGTCTCGTCGAACAAGGTGAGACTCCGGTCCAGCAGCTAAATTATCATTTTCTTTATCCAAATCAGCTTCAACAATCTCTGGGATATTAGAAACACAGTTTCCATTCCTTCTGTCTATGGTTAAACCTGTGTCTGTATGTTCATTTGTTGCACCCCCTAATCCTTGATGAGGCAGTTCATCCACATTTGTACTTGTGCTTTGGCCAATGGAACAACTTGGACAATTTAAACCATTTTCATTTTGGCCTCCACCTTCATTAACAAAAAAATTCTGACATCGGTACTTTAAAGTGCTCCACATCTTTCCAACTTTATCCATAAGTTAAGCACGAATCTAAAGGGTATAAGAAAGAATATTAAAGACAGGCAGAAATAAAGTCATATAGAATTTTACAACATTTAAACCATAATGGAGGACTATACCAAAACTCACTTTAGCAATTAAGGTTTTCGGGCAATGCAAATGTATATGCATTTGACATTTAAATATCAGGGCTCTCGCTTAACTTTTTTCCCTGTGGCCAGCCGGGCAACCTCGGCAGCTTTTTAGGTTGCCAAATGACAGTTTAGGTGGTCATTTAAGACGGCTTGCATGATGCGTTGGATAATGTGCTCGGACGAAATGCATAGTTACCAGTCGGAATTATGGTCAATGAAGCATTCACATATTATTTCTGCTTTAAATAAAGTAACAAACTAAACATATTCACCAATCAAGACATGCTATATACCACAATAACATGCAGCAAAATTACAATACAGTATCGCATCTCTTTTTACACATTCCAATGAATGCAATTTCTATTATCTCTTTCCACTTCCAAACAAAAATATGGTTATTCAGCGTATGATCAACCTCGGTGAGACCAAGCGCAGGCTTGGCGATCGCTTCGGCCAACACTTCCGCTCGGTTCGCAATAACCAACCTGATCTCCTGATGGCTCAACTCCCACTCCCATTCCGAATCGAACTTTCTGTCCTGGGCCTCCTCCATGGCCAGACCACCATAAATTGGAGGAACAGCACCTCATATTTAGCTTGGGTAGTTTACACCCCCGCGGTATGAACATTGGTGCCTCCAATTTCAGGTAGTCCTTGCTTTCTCCCTCCATCCCCAGCTCTCCAACAGCTTACTGTCTCCGCCTCTTCCTTTCTTTTTCCCGCCCCCCACCCCTCCCGACATCAGTCTAAAGAAGGGTCTCGACCTGAAACGCCGCCTATTTCCTTCGCTCCATAGATGCTGCCTCACCTGCTGAGTTTCTCCAGCATTTTTGTCTACCCATTCACACAAGTTCTGTTATCCCACTTTCCTCACCCATTCCCTGCACATTTGGGGCAATTTTACAGAGACAAGTTAACCTACAAAGCCAATGTGTCTTTGGGATGTGGGAGGAAACCCACATGCTGGCAGGGAGAATGTGCAAATTCTACACAGCCAGTGCCCGAGAACAGGATCGAACACAGATCTCTGGCCTGTGAGGCAGCAAGTCCACCAACTGTGCCACTATATTTTATTTTCCAACAAACAAAAAATTATACGTTGAGTTATACGTTGGTTACTAAAAAAAAAAAAAAAACAATTTTCAGTCTTAAATCTCTAAGTGACGCTACATCTCCCTTTACAGCTACTGTATGTTTTAATTCAATTCAAGGCTATTGAGGCAGTACATTGGCCATAAATTTGCTGCCTAAAATTGCCAGAGACCCGGAATAGATCCTGAATATGGGTGCTGTCTGTATGGAGTTTTGTTTTCTTGTTTATAACATTGCTTACAGAGTACTATGTTTACATATTCTGTTGTGCTGCTGCAAGTAAGGATTTCATTGTTCTAACTGGGACGTAAGAGAAAACACTCCTGGCTTAGGTCGCTGATGTGTGGGATAGTACGGATGATCCGTAGTCGGCGTGGACTCACTAAAACCAGAGGAAATGTAAAGAATAGTTTCTAACCGAAACGTCACCCAATGTTTTCGATCCAGAAATGCTGGCTGCTCCATGGAGTTAATGCACAATTAAAGCATGGAATAGTCTTCACCCTACCATAGGTACCAACTAGACGCAACTAAATTTAAGGTAGCTTTATTTTTCCCAAGAACCCTTTTTTGCTTAAGTCCAAGTCAAGAATCAAGAGAGTTTTATTGTCATGTCCCAGATAGGACAAAGAAATTCTTGCTTGCTGCAGCACAGCAGGATATGTAAACATAATACAGAACAGGAGATAAAGGTTCAGTGTGTCTATATACTATAGACCATATATGTATATACACAATAAATAAACAGATAATATGCAATAGGCTGTTATTTTTCCAGAGTTTGGAGTTTGGTGGTGGTGGGTCCACCAGTTTAAATTCCATTTCGAATATTTTTGGAGGACCAGGAAACCAAGAAGCAAGAGTTACTCCAGAGAGTTACTCCAGCTCCAGGGAGTGATTCTGCCTTGTTTTTCAGTGGTCACGGTGAGGCAGTGACCACACAGCAATGGGCCCACATGCGCACAACCACGGCCGATGATGTACTTGGCGGCCGGCCGCGCTGAGCGGAGACCCGAGCGCAGAGAGCCCGGCGCCGAGACCTGGACGCGGATGGCGGGCGGGTGTCCCGGTTGCTTGCCAAGCCGGGCAAAATGGCATGGCTTTTAGGTTGCCCGACGGGACTGTAGGTTGCCAATGGCACCCAGGCAATCGCTAATTTTGAGCCCTGCATATCCAAATTCCAACACCCTAAATGATGTTGGAATCACGCCTGGGCGTGCACATCTGTGAAGATCTTTCCTGGTCCGAGAACACAGATGCAATTATTAAGAAAGCTCATCAGCGCCTCTACTCCCTGAGAAGATTACGGAGAGTTGGTCTGTCAAGGAGGACTAACTTCTGCAGGTGTACAGTAGAGAGCTTGCTGACTGGTTGCATCGTGGCTTGGTTCGGCAACTTGAGCGCCCTGGAGAGGAAAAGACTACAAAAAGTAGTAAACACTGCCCAGTCCATCATCGGCTCTGACCATCCTTCCATCGAGGGGATTTATCACAGTCGCTGCCTCAAAAAGGCTGGCAGCATCATCAAGGACCCACACCACCCTGGCCACACACTCATCTCCCTGCTACCTTCAGGTAGAAGGTACAGGAGCCTGAAGACTGCAACAACCCGGTTTACGAATAGCTACTTCCCCACAGCCATCAGGCTATTAAACCTGGCTCGGAACTCTGAACATTAATATCCCTCCATCTGTTATTTGCACTTTATTAATTTATTAATTCATGGGTGTATTTATGTATAGAATTGTAGACAATGCCTTCTATGTTCTGTTGTGCTATGCAAAGAAAGATTTTCATTGTCCTGTCAGGGACACATGACAATAAACTCTTTTGACTTTTGATGTAATTACATTGTTTTCATTAATTAAAACAAAATTCAAAACCAGGAAACTCCCTATTACTCGATAAACTTGCAAACAGTTTAAAGAAAACATTTGGTTCCAAGTCAAATCAGAAGAACTCAATTTGTTCAATAGCTAATTACTGGATTTGGGAACAACTTACATAGGTAAATATGGCCACAATTGCAAGATCCAAACAAAAAGTGGAAAGAATATTTTGTTTTGCTAAACCATGAATGGTCAATTTTTGAAAAGTCTTTGACTTGAAACATCAACTTTGCCTTTCCACTCGTTGTCACACTTGAGTATTTCCAATATTTATTTCATATGTGCAATATCTAGCTTTTGATTTTCACATTTGCAGAGTTCCCTCTAGTGATAGAATGAGACATTTTACAACACCGATTGAAAGACAGCTTTCAATCTGTCTTTCAAATGCCACAGGCTCCTCATTTTATAAATCCCAAATCATTCAGCCACAAGTTCATAAAACTGCAGTGCCTTTAGGAAGTCAATGAACTAAATTAGTTACAAATTATTGCCATTATACTGAAATTGATATGATAGTTGATACTAAAGTAAAGCTCTAAATTAAAATTTGAATCAAACACGTGCTGGAGCAGTTGGTACAAAAGCAAATTAACAAGTTTGCCATCCAAGTGTGAACTGCAGGAGAATGCTAACATTTCAATGGTATCAAATGTTCACACTTTTGTGTTAGCTTTTTATGGTCAGATATATGGTTGGATAAGTTAGGAATGGGGGTGTGAGAAGCCACTGCAGGCTTGATGGATAATATCACAGACCAATCACCAGCCAAAAAAGTATTTTTAAAAAACTCCGTATTTCTGCACAAGGGCAAGTCAGATACAAAGCTTAATATAGAAAGCTGTAAATTAGGTGACCAGTCTTAAAACAATCCATAAACCAAATTAACCATGCCATCTGAGTCAGCGGTGCATTGTTTTGTAAATTATAGGAATTAAGCTGAAGACAAATTGTGAATGAAAAACAATTTTCTTAAGGTAAGGGAACCAACGGGTTACAGGGTGGGGGGTTGTGTTCCTGGAAAACAGGTGGCATTTCTGCAATGCCAAGCCACATCATCTGTGCATACATCAAGAAACTGGAGTTGAAAAAGTGTTGATTTATTTACTTTATTTCACAAATTCCAAGAGAACAAATTTTATTCTGTATCTTATTTTTTGCAGTAATTTATGAATTCTGAAAGACCAAATTTACATAATCCAAGCAGCCCTAACATGGGGTCCCCATACTTAAATTTACACTTGCACAGACTTGGTGTTCAATTTCCATCTATCTGATGGCAGACAAAATAAATATTAGGATAAGAACATGATATCCAGCTCCTATAACAAAAGTATTATACATGCCGGCTACATTATTATTTAACTAGATAATTAGCGTAGGTCAATCAAGTGCATGAAACTAGAACCTCAAGATCATTACTACAATTTCTGAATGCATATGTTATCGGAAATCTCCCTACCCATCTGCTCCTCCAACTCACGAGAAGACCTATAATACAGTGATTATTCTCTTACTGTTCTGTTCACATAATTCAAAGCAGCAGCAAGAGCTGGCTTGGCCGGTAGTGAATGGGCTATCTCTATTAGATCCTGTCTGCAATCTTACTCTCACTACACGTTGCTCTCACTACAAGATAGCTGCGATTCGCGAGAAAATTGGCCACATTGTACTGAACGGTGCATTTGTGAAGATCTGAACAACTACATAATGCCCCTTGGAGACGTTCACTGAGCAGCCGCAATACAATTACTCTGATGTACAGTTTATTCCCAGAGACAGTCAGATAAACTCCTGTTGGAAGATCTCAATAAAAGCTTCACTGTAGCCAGTCTTAAATGTGGTCTTGGTTACTACGTAAAGTAACATACAAATGCTAACGGACTTATTCCATGGAGTAGGCGTATGTGTGTTGTAGTAACACTGAAGCTCAGTTCAGCCACCACTAAGGCTTGGCGGGCAAGGACCACAATCTGGTGTCCTGCTAGACCGGAATGTATAAAACTCGGTTAAATAGCATAGCTCTATTTGGTACAGATTTGCTTCTTTCATCTCAAGATTGAGTCCATTTTTAATTTCAGATAGACACAAAATGGAGGAGTAATTCACCTGGTCAGGCAGCATCGCTGGAGACGAGGAATAGATAAAGTTTCGAGTTAAGACCCTTGTTCAGACTAAGTCAAGGGAGAGGGAAACTTGACAACCTAATGCCCATTATCACAAGGCTTGAATGACTACACGAGAACACACAAAGCAAAATTAGGCCAAGGACCTGCGCATAATTCAAGATTGCAGCAGATCTGGTGCCTCCAATCCACTTTTCCACCCAATTCACATTGCCTCCCATAAGGGACCAAGTGCTGAAGTAACACAGCGGTTCAGCCAGCATTTCTGGAGAACAGATTGGTAATGTTTCAGGTCAAGACTTCTTCCAAAGGGTCCTGTTCTTCCAAAGGCTACCTAACATGCTGAGTTATTCCAGCACTTTGTGTAAAACACCATCTGCAGTTCCTCGTTTCTACTTCTCTCATTGCCTCCACTTCTCTCGATGAAGCATCATTCCAGCATCTTTCTAAACAGTCAATCCTGATCAGGATTCCAAAAGAAAAACAGCACAATTGGCCAATCCTAATTGTTCCTTACAAGGCAGATTACATTTCATGAATTAATCTGTTAAATTTATGTTGCATTGACCAACAAGACAACTTTAAATATTGAAATCATAATTGTGCAAAGTATTCCAATTAGATCTCAAAGCCCTATGGAGTTGTGGCAAGAGAACAGCCTAACCTTTGTTCATCAATCCCCAGTTCATAGGTTCACAAAAAAAAAAATTGCATTCACTGTTTGCCATATCTGCAAGTTTACTTTTGGCATCTCAAACCAGTATACATTGCTCCTTCCTTGCAGAAATATTTAGTTTCACATGGTTTCAAAATATCCTGTTCTGTCATCCTCCCAATAATGGACATAATGGATGGCAGTATCATGGCTGCAGTGACCCTGGTTAATAGCAATCTCTGGTGCCATTTGTTTAGTTTGTACTTTTCCCCTGTGCAGAGTTCTCTTCCCTCCCCCAGATGTTCCATTCACCTGTTAGCTGGTGATAGTTTACAAAAGTCAATTAAACTTAAATAGGTGGTAGGAGATTCAGAGTGGATCTGATGGGCATGAAAGAATAAGCTACAGGGGTCGGCGGGAACAAAAAAAATATGGGAAAGACAAGGGTTAATTGGAAAAATCTCTTGATAATTGGGGTACAGTCAATGGGCCATTTGGTTCCAACGTCATATGTTAATGTCAATTTTCTTGCCCACTTATTTAACTTGTCCATATCTCTTTGTCTCATGCCCCACAAAAGCAGTTGAAGCAACACACCACCCTACAAATGATCCACTCAAGGCCAAATCTATGGATCTCACACGCTTCAGTCACTGAAGGTCTTTATATGTTCATAATCCTTGGTCAATGAGATCTTAACACAATTTGAAAGAATTTAAAAGTAACTGATGCATTCATAGGAAAGATAAACACAAAGCAGGAATAACTCAGCAGGTCAATTGTCATCTATTCCTTTTCTCCAGAGATGCTGTCTGACCCACTAAGTTACTTCAGCTTTTTGTTTCTATCGTTAGTTTAAACCAGCATCTGCAGCGACTCCTTCAAAAAAAAGTGCACAACTGAACACATTAGCTTTATTTGACATTCTCACATTATTGCAAGTGGAGCTTAAACTCCACTTACAAAATTATTGCAAATTGACACAGATCCCTAATGGATTGCAGCCAACACAATTTGTACTCCAAATTAACTACTGAACTCTTTCTCGTAGAAAGTGAGAATTTTATCCAAAACTCTTATCAAGTAAATCCCTATTGTGGTCAATTTGTATTTTTCAATCAATCGTGAACAATACAACTCATTTGAAAAGTAATCACATTGTATCTAATTGTCCAGTCAACAAAGAGCTATGTTACACATGGCTTAAAGAGCAGTCAACTTTTACTCGTGAATTTGTGGGTACATTTCATTTTATAAATTACATCCGAGGTATTTTTGCCAAAAAAATAAAATAGTACAAAAAGGTAGCTTTTCTGCATATTAAGTCCACATCAACTTGAGCAATCTCGTTTTATCCCTATCCCGCAACCAACATCCCTTAACCTCTAGACAATGTTTTCTCCATTAAGTATTATTGCCTTTTAAACTATTGACCACCCTTTTAATAGTGTATTTAAAATCTTGACAACTTATACTGCTGCTTATATTTTTCCAAAGTGTGATACTCAGAATTAGAGATTTGTTCAGCTGGAACTAAATTATGCAAGCCTTGATCAACTTTTTTTTTTTTTTAACTCAATATCATTTCTATATTCCAAACTTCATTTGTTTTAACTTCTTTGCAAACCTGACTTCCACCTTTAATTATTTGTACAATCTTCAGTCTGCCTTGTCTCATTCTTTCTCACAAAATAACATTTTCTGGATTACGAAGGCTGCAGAACTAGCCAGGTAATGTTAGCCATAAATTTATTTTATTACTATTCACTGTAAGTGTTCAAAAGTTTATATCTTTATAAAAGTTTATATCGGGCCAACCAGAAATCCTGGATGACCACAGAGGTACGTGGAATGCTGAAAGCACGTAATGCCGCGTTTAAATCCGGCGACGTGGTGGCACTCAGATCCGCAAGAACCAACCTGAACCGAGTCATCAGGCTGGCCAAGCGTGCCCATGGTCAGAAAATCCAGAGCTTCTTCCATGACCCCAAGAACACCAGGCGCATGTGGCAGGGAATCAAATCAATCACGGACTATAAGACTGCTTCACCATCCTGTGATGACAACATTGAGTTCCTCAATGAACTCAACAACTATTTTGGTCGGTTCGAGGCATTAAATAACACACCTGCAAGCAAAGGTATTCCTCGTTGTGAGGAAAAGGCACTCAGTCTTGACATAGTGGATGTTCGGAGGACCTTAAAAGGAGTGAACGCACGAAAGGCGGCAGGCCCTGATAACATACCAGAGCCGGTGCTCAGGGAATGTGCTGATCAGCTGGCACATGTCCTTACGGACTTATTTAACACCTCGCTGAACCAGGCTGTCGTCCCATTATGTTTCAAGACTGCCACCATCATACCAGTGCCAAAAAAATCCAACATACAATGTCTCAATGACTACCGCCCTGTAGCACTCACCCCCATAATGATGAAGTGCTTCGAGAGGCTGGTCAGGGACCACATTACCTCCAGACTCCCCTCCACACTCGACCCATACCAGTTTGCTTACAGGCCAAACCGCTCCACAGAGGACGCTATATCCTCCGTACTCCATCTGAGCCTGGAAAATTTAGATGAGAAAAACACCTATGTGCGAATGCTGTTCGTGGATTTCAGTTCAGCATTCAACACCAATATCCCCCAGCACCTGATAAGCAAACTGGTTCCATTGGGCCTCGGCACCCCCATGTGTAACTGGCTACTGTACTTCCTCACTGACAGACCCCAGTCTGTGAGGGTTGGAAATAACACCTCCAACACCATCTCTCTGAGCACCGGCTCCCCTCAGGGCTGTGTCCTGAGTCCACTGCTGTTCACCCTGATGACTCACGACTGTTGTGCCAGGTTTAGTACAAACCACATCATGAAGTACACAGATGACACAACAGTGGTGGGCCTCATCAGGGACGACAATGAGCTGGCTTACAGGGAGGAGGTGAAACAACTGGTGGACTGGTGCAATACGAACAACCTGATCCTGAATGTCGAAAAAACAAAGGAGGTTATCGTTGACTTCAGGAAAACCCGGCACAGTCCCACACCACTTCACATCAATGACAGCGATGTGGAGGTGGTCAGTAGCACAAAGTTCCTGGGGGTGCAGATCACTAACAGTCTGACCTGGTCGAATAACATCTCATCAACAGTTAAGAGAGCGCAGCAGCGGTTGCACTTTCTGCGCCGGATGAGAAGAGCTCATCTCCCCCATCCCATCCTCACTACTTTCTACAGGGGCACCATAGAGAGTATTCTGACCAGCTGTATCTCTGTCTGGTTTGGGGACTGTAGAGCCTCCGACTGGAAGTCTGTGCAGAGAGTGGTGAGGACAGCGGAAAAAATCATCGGGACCTCTCTCCCCTCAATCGGGGATATTGCGGCCAGCAGTAGTATAAAGGACCCCACACATCTCCATCACGGACTGTTCACTCTGCTGCCCTCGGGAAAAAGATATCGCAGCATAAGGAGCACAACATCAAGGTTCTGCAACAGCTTCTTCCCACGAGCCATCAGACTCCTGAATGCCATGTAATGGGCTGCCACCGTTGTCTATTAATCCTTTTATCCTTTTCATCCATGCCTATCCTTCTGTTAATTTATTGTGATGCACAGGAAGCCAAATGCAACGTAATTTCGTTTGGAACTGCATATATCAATGTATTTCTAAATGCCAATAAAGTTTGTTTGACTTTGACTTTGATCTTATACACTTTAGAGAATTAAATTTGATCTACCATTGCCCTAATTCTTAGCAACTGATCCATGTCATACTGTAGTCCATGACTATTTGCTCAGTAATAACATCAATTTGATATGACTGGTCAAAAACATTCAGATAATTCATGTCACAGCAAAGGAAAATGATATTGTAAACCAAATTTCAAGTATGCTGCTCATATAATACAAGTTTATATTGCAAAACCAACATGTTTTTGGTGTATGGATTCACCATAACATGATTTTGGAGAATACTTGGTGCAAGAAAGGGGAGGGATCGTGGTGTTGGAGAAAAAGTATGATGTGTGCAGAAAAAGCTGTTGAGTTTTAACTCCAGTGTATACAGGACCACAGCCTTGGATATAGTAACCAGCATGGTTTATGGATAGAGGCATTTACAGGGAAAGCTGCAGGATTCTTATAATTCTTGTCCCTCTAACAGCACTACAAGTACACTTAGTTTTTGATCCAGCCAGCCAGAATGCTTTTAACCTCAATTCCTTCATATATCTTATGTCATGTAGTTGCAAAATTAAAGTATTACATTTTATAAAGTTATACCCTTTATATTTGGACATCAAGAAATTTGGCCATCAAGGATCCATCAGTAAAATGACATTTCATGCCTGCATTAATTGACAAAGTCTATTTAAATTTGCTTTAGAAACTAAGTATTGACAATATAAATGTTCATAATTCATGCCAAATTGCCCCAAGGTGGAGTCTTTGCTGCCATGAATTCCTCCATTTCTTGTGAAGGTAATCTCTATGCTATTGGGTAGGGATTCTGTATTTGGACTCAAAGGTAAAGAAAGAACAGTTACACATTTCTGAGACAAGATCGTTGAGATGTGGAAGAAAATCTTCAGGTTTAAGTATTCCCACATGCCCAACCTTCTTGGCCAAATTATGTGTTGGAAGTTGCTATTGGAGTAGTCTGATATATAACTGCAGTCAATTTTGCAGATGGTCTACAATGCAGTTAGGAGGAGGGGGAATCAACGGAATGAATATTTAGGATCATGAATGAAGTAGCAATTAAGAGTTAATATTTCCAGTCAATGGTCTTTCAAAATTTTGAATTTTCAGCATATGTAGAGCTTTTACTTTTGATTTCCATTCAAGATATCTGATTTGACCTGGATGGTGCTTAGTTTGAGTTGTTGTCAGAGCTGCACTCATCTAGGCAAGTTAACAGTATTCCACCACACTCTTGATATGTTTCTGATAGATGGTAGAATAGCTTTGGGGTGACCAGGCCTCTGACCTGCTCTTTTGGCCACACTATTATCTAGCTGCCCCAGTCAAGATTGTGGTCAATGGTGACCCACAATGCTCGTGCGGAGTTGGTGATATTAATATCACTAATTGTCAAGATGGGTTTTGGAGGTGAAGATGGACATTGCTTGGCAATTTTGCTTACCATGAATATCAGCTGCCGCTAATTAGTCTATGTCTGAACACTGTTGAGGTCGAGCTCCAAGTAAGTTGCTACACCCTTAGCTTACGAGATAACCATTCAATAGTCTGATACAGCAGGGAAGAAGCTGTTCCCAAATCTGGTGGTACATGCATTCAAGCTTTTGTACCTTCTGTCTGACCGGAGACGAGGGAACGACCAGGGCGTAAAAGCTTCTCAATTATGTTAGCTTCTTTCTTTACGCATGTGAAGTGTAGATTGAGCTGATGGGGAAGGAGTCTGCTTTGTGTTATGGACTGGACTACATCCATACGTTTCTGTAATTTCTTGTATCTTGGGCAGAGCTATTGCCAAACCAACCTGTGATGCACTCCGATACAATGCTTTCTTATAGTGCATCTGTAGACGTGCGGCAAAGCGGTAGTGCTGTGCCATTCAATGCCTACAGCGCCGAAGACCCGGGTTCGATCCCAACTATGTGCGCTCTCTGTACGGAGTTTGTACGTTCTCCCCATGACATGCGCGGGTTTTCTCCGAGATCTTCAGTTTCGACCCACACTCTAAAGATGTACAGGTTTGTAGGTTAATTGGCTTGCTATAAATAAATTGTCCCCACTGTGTGTAGGATAGTGTTAATGTGCGGGGATTGCTGGTCAGCGTGGACTCGGTGGGCCAAAGGGCTTGTTTCCGCGCTGTATCTCTAAACCAGAGGTCGACAACCTTGACCTGCATAGGGGCCGAGATACATGTCTGGGAGCAGTTGGCAGGCTACATCTGCCACGCGTTCACATAGACCCCGCCCCTTCGAGGACACCACCCGGAGCACTGGCCCCTAGTTACGGGCGCTCACTAACATGGCGCACCTACGGACCGTTGCCGTGGCTCTGTCCTGAAGGCAGTGGCTCGAATACTCATACTCACTCATCCTCAACCTATTGACAACCCAGATCCCGACAGTAAAGCCCAGACACAGACGTTTGCGGCTTTGCGCAGGATGCAGTACAGCCAGAGCTCGGGTGCTCGGACCCGCTCGGTGGCTCGCAATTGCCAACACAAGCCTCCTTGTGGCCTTGCGTCACCATGCCTGGGCGCCTCGGGCCCAGGAGGTACTGGAGACGAAGAAAGTCTGCCGGCCGGTTGACTACGGAAAAAAAAAAAACATGCTTGGATGATTTTGTGTTACGGGCAGCATTCGGCCTGGGGCCTGCAGGTTGCTTACCCCTGCTCTAAACTAGCCAAAAGTTGGTAAGAGTGGTTGGAGGCATGCCAAACTGTTTTAGCTTAATGAGGCATTGGATTGCTTACTTGGCCATGGCTTCAAAGTGGATGGAGACATTTATGCCTAGGAACCCACAGCTCTCACTCATCTCCATTTTGGTACCATTGATGCTGACTGGGGTGTGCACATCACCTCTTCTCCTCAAGTCAATAACCAGCTCATTTTGTTGACATTTCGACAGAAAGGTTCAGTTTTGAAACCATCTCAATCTCCTTCCAATATTCATCACATTGTTCCAGCACACTACGGTGGTTTCACCTGCAAACTTCTACCAGTCTGAAAAGGGTCTCAACCCGAAACGTCACCAATTCCTGCTCTCCAGAGATGCTGCCTGTCCTATTGAGTTACTCCAGCACTTTGTGTCTATCTTTTACTAATCTGGGAACATGGGTTTGGATTTCAAAGTAGCAGGCCAATTTAAATTCATAATTTTGAAAAGCATGAAACTATTCATACTGTTGCAAAAGTCTGAAGTGTCTCATCCGGAAATGCACCCATTCCTTCTCTCCAGAGATGCTGCATGCCCGCTGAGTTACTCCAGCATTTTGTATCTACCATACTGTTGCAAAACCCCATCTGGTCAACCAAAATCTTTAAATAGAAAACAATTTATATTTTTCTGTCCTGTCAACCTACATGTAGCCTACAACCTAAAAATATTTAATTCCCAACTTCTTCTGAATTGTATCCAATTAAGGACCAATTTGTAATGAACAGTACCAAAGCCCACATTCCATGAACAGTTTTGCAATTGGGCAGAGGCCAGTTCCAAATTTGACTATTACCTCAGAATTTCAATGGAACATCCATAAAATTGAATATTTAGTCACATCACACAAACCAGTCATTATACAAAACAATATTCTACCATAAGAGAGCACTGTTTCAGGTCGCATTTCTCAAATTATAACACCAGAATTAGATATCCCAGTGCATAAACAAACAAGTATTGCAACATCACAACTGGTGCTTTTCAGTTGACATATCATAAAGGCTACTACCCTTATTTTGAAGGTTAGAGTGTTATCTTCAATATCCTGGTTGATCTCTAGCTCAAAAGAACACTTACAAAGAGATCAAGATCAGGTCATTACACCAGTACTTGTTGTGTATTGATTGCCCACTTATTTCCTGCAGCCATTCTTTGAAACTTGTTAAGTTATTCAGAACATCAAAGCTGGAGAAGCCACTGTTAACTTAAAAAAACATTGCCATTGTGTTTTACACCTGTACAGGTGCCCAATGTCAACGAGAAAGTGAAGTTTGAAGTGCAGCAATTTAGCTTATTCCAACATTCCCCCCCATCCCCAAACACCAAGTCAGACGAGAGCAACAATGAAAGAAAGGTACCTTGCAGCAATGCCCACCTACGAAAAAAACATAAAATTAGAAACAGTCAAATAATTCCGTTATTTTTCAGGTACTTTCCGCAAGTTCAATGTCTATCATTGTCTAAAATGGAAATATTAGAATAAATTAATTTTTGCCAGAGAAGGAAGACAGGAAATGTATCATACACACGTCGATTCCAGGTCAATGCTGAAATAGATCATCTTAAATAGGGTCATGATAATTGGAATTCTTGACTGGGTGTTTAATCCCATTTATAATTTCAATCCACCACTCCCTTGGTAATAAATGTATTTATATAGTACTTTAAATATCCTGCAGTGCTTTGGCTGGATGTAGGTAGAATGCATGATTAAGCTTTGTTGTAATGATACACCTCCCAATAAAAATGTAAAATATTTAAATGATTTTGCAGTCACAAAAATAATTTACTCCATCTCTCCTGAGAGGCCCAGGTTTGAAAAACCAATCATTACCAACTGAAAGTGCAGGGCCGGCCTCAAGCCCATTGGACCGATTGCTCCCAATTGGGCCCCACGCTAGTGTAATTACTCTCAACGTTTACAAACATCGGCCTCAGCTCACACCGGACCCCTCTCTCTCTCTCTCTCTCATTTCCCTTGTCTCCTTTGCTCCATCCCTCCCTCCTTTTTCTACTTCCCTCCCTTCTATCCTTCTACCGTCGACCACACCATCCTAATTGACCGTCTCCGGTACGGGGTTGGTATTGATGGCACTGCCCTGAGCTGGTTCATCTCCTACGTCAAAGGTAGGAGTTTCTCTACTAACATAGGCAACTCTTTCTCCTCCCCAGCTAGCCTCTGCTGTGGGGTTCCCCAAGGTTCCATCCTTGGCCCCATTCTCTTCTCCCTGTATATGCTCCCCTTAGGCCAAGTCATTCAAAGACACGCCATTTCCTTCCATTGCTACGCAGACGATATACAACTCTATCTCCTCCTGAAGCCCAAAAACCGAACAAATCTGCTTAACCTTATCCGCTGCCTCGAGGATATAAAGTGGTGGATGGCCCAGAACTTCCTTCAACTAAACGAGAGTAAGTCTGAGGTCATCCTTCTCAGCCCCTCGGACTCAATCAAAATGATAGCAGTCAGCCTTGGAAGCCTTACCCCATTACTCAAACCTCACGTCAAAAACCTTGGCGTGATATTTGACTCGGCATTGAAATTTGACAAACAAGTCAATGCCGTGGTAAAAGCTAGCTTCTTCCAGCTTCGGACGATAACTAAAATAAAACAATTCCTCCAGTTTGATGACCTCAAAAAGATCATCCACATATTTATCTCCTCCCGCCTAGATTACTGCAACTCCCTCTACACTGGCATCAGCCAATCTTCCTTGTCCCACCTGCAACTGGTCCAAAATGCCGCAGCAAGACTCCTGACGGGCACCCGAAAAAGGGACCGATCCTGGCCTCTCTCCACTGGCTGGCTCCCTGTGCGGTTCTGAATAAATTTCAAGATCCTCCTTTATGTCTACAAAGCCCTTAACGGACTTGCACCCACTTACTTCAAACGTCTACTTACCCACCACACCACTCCCAGGTCCCTCAGATCGGCCGCCTTGGGGGTTACTGAACATCCCGCTGTCTAGGCATAAGCTCAGGGGTGACCGCACCTTTGCAGTTGCAGCTACTAGACTGTGGAACAGCATCCCTCTTCCCATCAGAATTGCCCCCTCCATCGACTCCTTTAAGTCGAGACTTAAAACTCACCTTTACTCTCAAGCCCTTCTTGATGTCCTCTGAGTGAGGGCTATATGTACGTACTTAATCTATGAACCACTGTTGTATAACGTTAGTACCTCCACCAATGTAAAGCACTTTGGCCAACGAGAGTTGTTTTTTTAAATGTGCTATACAAATAAAAATGACTTGACTATTGTAACTATGTACTTTTCGGAGCTGATCTACACATTTTATTTGTTACTTGAAGCGCACATTTTGATTACTTTCCATTCTACCATAGAGATATAAAGTCTATAATAGACTTTATTTATATTTCTATGATTCTACAGACCTTAGCTGGGAACCTGGGGCTCACCAAAATTGATCCCAATTGGGCCCTGCCCGTCCTAAGGCCAGCCCTGTGAAAGTGCATGGAATTAGGGTTATTTCAAGCAGTATAGTTTCAAAACTAATATTCACTAAAGATTAATGGATGATTGTATTTGTTCGGACTCTAACATTGCAGTTACAATTAATGCTGAGCCGTATGATAGCAATTTATCACATTTCCTTAGAAATGTGGTCCGATGTGGTCAGACTTTTTAAAGAAATGTGTGGAGGACTGCATCCCTACAAAAGCCTTCAGAGTGTTGCCCAATCAGAAACCTTGGATGAACTTTGAGATCCACACTCTTCTGAAGTCCAGACATCGGGCATTCACGTCTGATGATACAGTCGCCCACAAGAAATCCAGATACGACCTTGGTAAGGCCACCAAAAAGGCCAAAAGGGACTTCTGCTCCAAACTTGGGGATGAGACAGATGTTCGGCAGCTGTGGCAGGGCCTGAATGCAATCACCTCCTTCAAGGCGAAACCAGGAGGCAGCTCGAATGTCGGCGAAATTGACTCTGACGAGCCCAATGCATTTTACGCACCCTTTGATAGGGAGAAAACTGATGTGCCTTTCTGAGCCCACATTCGCTGTGATGGTATTTCAGTCTCAGGCACAGAGGCCAATGTCAGGAAATCCTTCAGAGGGGTGAACCCTCGAAAAGCACCTGGACTTGATGGTATACTCGGTCATGTTCTAAAAACCTGTGCGGACCAACTGGCTGGAGTTTTTACGGACATTTTCAACCTCTCACTTCTGATATCCCCACCTGCTTTAAAAGGGCATCAATTATACCAGTGCCCAAGAAGAGTAAGGTGACATGCCTCAGTGACTATCGACCAGTGGCACTAACGCCTGTGGTGATGAAGTGCTTTGAGAGGCTGATCATGGAGCAAATCAACTCCTACCTCGACAAAAACTTGGACCCACTGCAGTTTGCTTACCGCCACAACAGATCAACGGTGGATGTGACCTCACTGACCCTCCACTCCACTCTGGACCACTTGGACAACAAAAACTCATATGTCAGGCTGTTATTTATCGATTACAGCTCTGCATTTAACACAATCATTCCCTCCAAGCTGGTTACCAAACTCGCAGAACTGGGTCTCTGCGCATCTCTCTGCAATTGGATCCTCATTCACAGACCACAGTCTGTTCGTATTGGTGGAAATGTGTCAGCCTCGATAACAATCAGCACGGGGGCACCACAAGGCTGCGTGCTCAACCCCCTGCTGAACTCACTCTATACTCATGACTGCGTAGCCGGTCACAGTGCGAACTCCATCATCAGGTTCGCTGACGACACCACTGTTGTGGGACGTATCACTGATGGGGATGAGTCAGAGTATAGAAGAGAGATCGAGCAACTGTCCATATGATGCCAGCACAATAACCTGGCCCTCAATACCAGCAAAACCAAGGAACTGATGGTGGACTTTGGAAGGAGTAGGATGGGGACCCACAGTCCCGTTTATATCAGATGGTTGAAAGGGTCAAGAGCTTCAAATTCCTGGGCGTGCACAGCTCCGAAGATCTTTCCTGGTCCGATAACACTAATGCAATCATCAAGAAAGCACATCAGCGCCTCTACTTCCTGAGAAGATGACGGAGAGTCGGTTTGTCAAGGAGGACTTGACAGGTGCACAGTAGAGAGCATGCTGACCGGTTGCATCGTGGCTTGGTTTGGCAACTTGAGCGCCCTGGAGAGAAAAAGACGACAAAAAGTAGTAAACACTGCCCAGTCTATCATCGGCTCTGACCTTCCTTCCATCGAGGGGATTTATCGCAGTCGCTGCCTCAAAAAGGCTGGCAGCATCATCAAAGACTCACACCATCCTGGCCACACACTCATCTCCATGCTACCTTCAGGTAGAAGGTACAGGAGCCTGAAGACTGCAACAACCAGGTTCAGAAATAGCTACTTCCCCACAGCCATCAGGCTATTAAACCTGTCTCGGACAAAACTCTGATTATGAATAATGCATTATCTGTTATTTGCACTTTATCAGTCTATTCATGTGTGTAGATATTTATATTATGGTATATGGACACACTGATGTGGTTTGTAGTAAATGCCTACTATGTTCTGTGTGCTGAAGCAAAGCAATAATTTCATTGTCCTCTCAGGGACACATGACAATAAACTCACTTGAACTTGATTATACAAACGATTTTAATAGACCCTTCTTCAGTCCAATTGTAGGAAGGGGGAAAACTATGAGGTGGGGCGGGATAAGAGCTGGCAAGTGATAAGTGGATACAGTTGATGTTGGGGGGGGGGGGGGGGGGGGGGTATTGGTAGATGGGTGGATAAAGGCCAGAGATGAAAAGACAAAAGACTAAGGAGAAAAGAGTAAATACAGCAACATTCACAGAATTGAATTATTGCAATCCTTTTACAGATCAACATACACATTAGGCCATTAAACCACCTGCTGTCTTCAGTACAAGGTTTGAATAAGTCATTATCACTGACTCACTTCCACGCTTACAATTCAGACTAACATCTCCGCACAGTACTGGGCTGCCATTTCACTCAAAGGGACAATCCATGACAATTCAAACATTAATTTGAAGCAGTCTAACATCTCCAGGTAAATACAAAGGTCACATGGCACTCGGTAAAGAACTGATAGCTCTCCCATTGGCTGCACCAATATTAACCATCAAGCATTCTCGGTGATCAGTTCATATATTCAGAGTTTGTAGTAGACCCATTTCCTTTGTTACAATGGCTCCATTTGAAAGTAAAGTACTTTAGGACGAATTAAAAACGTAAAGCTCATTAACAAGTTTTCCCTCTTAAGCATCTACAAAAAGATAATCGTTTCAGAAATAATATTACAACCCCAGCTACATTAGCATAGTCAGTCATAACAATAATAATTTCATTATTCGACCCATAATTACGATTACATACATGTACTAAAAACATACATCAGATTATAAAGTCAAGCAATTACACACTGAAATGTACTATTTATCAATCGAAATGCAAGTCATCTGCCAACATATAAAGATATAACAAATGTAACTTTATTAACTTTATTAGTCTTGTGACAATGAACTATTTGAGGCATCAGTCATACAAACTGCAAACTCCAGTAACCAAGTTGCAAATCATATCGTAACGTTGGTATTTAAATACTAGCGAGGAGAAAAATTACGAGTTTTACACGGAAAATGCTCTTAAAATCTTGAGGCATCAAACCACAGATTTTTTTAGCAAGGCTTCTGTGAAATAATTTTTCAAATTACAAGACAATGAAGTAAAACCAATAGGATTCCACCAAAATTAATCAATAAATATTTATGGATCCTAACTCAAAACGTCACCTATCCATTTCCCCCAAGATATGCTGCCTGACTCGTTGGGTTACTCCAGCATCTTGGGTCTCAACGTCAATAAATAATTACGATTAAAATTTTAGTAAAGCAATTAAGCCCTCTCTAAAACTAGGATACAAACCTGCTACGGTTAAATTAAGATAAACATAAAACCCAGAGATGCTTCCTGACCCGCTGAGTTACTCCAGTACGTTGTGTATATCTTCGGTGTAAACCAACATTTGCACTTCCTTCTTACACGACTAAATTAAGATTTATTATCGTCCACACTGCAAATCAAAATGTTTAAATCTCACAGCCAAATTTAAAAGGCCATTGTCAAATAGTTTCGGGCATCAACTCCATCGCAAGTAATACATATCACAAAAGATGAGGGGGGGAGTGGGGCGGAATACAATATTGTGGGATTACTCGTTACCTGCCCATGCACGATTGGTCATACACAAGAGCGAGGTGACAACTATAAAGATACAATGGAGCTGTTAGCAATAGGTGGCATGTGAGGTCTCGGTTGTTTGAAGGGGGTGGAAGAGACACGCACACACAACCCGAGCTGAGCGCAGCGCATACAATGGTAACGTTAACACACATTACAAGCGACGAGTAAAACTTCCACGCCAAGGCCATGGACGTTGCAAATGTCCTGCTGGTACCACGGGAGCCTTCAACGAGGGAGCGGGTCTGGACACGTTATTTCTCCCCCTGCCCCTGCGACGATGTGCTGAAAACTAATCCACACACGGGGCAGGCATGCGACTTTAAACCGTTAACCCGTTTTAACGATGCGCGGATAATTTCACGGAGTTTTTACACTTCCCTCCTCCCCAACCCCGCTCCGCCGGTTTATTAAAGAAGGCTGGGACAGCTTGGGTTTACCTCAGTTCTTCGGCGGAATCCCCCGCTTTTCCACGAACATCTCGGCTCCCGGCAGAAGAAACAAGATGAAGGATTTGCTTTTGTTGTTGTTGCTGTTGCTCTCTCTCCGTGTTGGAGGAGACGGGAGATAAAGCGCAGGGCTCCGGCTAATGGAGAGGGAGAGAGAGGAAGGCTGCCGACAAGCCTGGTCGACCACCCCGCCCTGGCGACGACAGCCACCACAGCCGCTCGATGGTTTGACAGGAAGAGCGACCGTGCCGCCCGACGCTGCTTCCCGCCGCCGCCCCCCTGACGGTTAAACGGCCGCCGAGAGCGCGAGCTGGGGGGGAACAAACGGCCGCCGGGACAGCGGGAGGGAGGGAGGGGGGGGGGAGAGGGAGGATGAGGAGGGGAAGCAAACGGCTGGAGGAGAGGCGGACGCGACCACCCTAACCTGCTGGCGGAAACTCCATGACGACGGCGCCGCCCAGCCACTCAGACAGCGCCCCTGCTGAGTCTCACCGCACATGGCAACCCATCGACCAATGGGAGGCTGGGTCTGGTGCCAGGGGGCGGGGCGAAGGAGCAGGGCAGGAGATGCTTGAGAGAGTCATTGAGCTCAGTCATTCAGTCACTTCCTCCCCCCGCAGTATCCAGGTGTCTGCTGTAAGGTCTAGTAGGCGCTGAACCTCAGGAAGTGCCTACCTACCTTGCAAAATATAAACCAGATTGCTCTTATGAGCGCACAAAATAATATTCGCGTAATTTAGGAAACGAATAGAGCCAGTTTTTTTAATGTATATCTCTCCAGCATGTTGTGTATGTCGACAGAGCCAGTTATTGCATAATGGTCCATTCTCGTCATAGAATATTCGTTTACTTACAAGTCAGCAGCAACTTTGAATGTCCAGCATTGTTAGTGTTCCTTCAAAACATCGATGGCCTCATCTTTCCAATAATATAATTGTAGTTCTGACCAACAAGCCACCCTCGGAACCGCATTGGCTAATGGTACAAAAAGGCAGTGCAATTAATAATAACAAATCTGGAAATAAACTTAGTTATTTAGATTATCAACGTTTTGTAAATAATTTGTTTAAATAAAGTGGTTGACCTATGAATGCATTAACTTTATTTTAGTTGACCTCATATGAGATATGGGGTCAGTTATATAGTCCAGAAACAGGCCCATTTGGCAACTCATCTATGCCAAGAAAGATGCTCAATCAAAGGTAGTCCCATATTCCTGTGTTTGGCTCACATCCCTGTTTCCTATGCATGTGCCAATCCAAATGTCTTTTAAATGTTGTTATTGTACCTGCCTCACCTATTTCCTCAGCGAGCTCATTCCATATACTCACTGTGTGAAGAAGTTTTCCCTCAGCTTTCTATTGAATCTTTCCCCTCTCAGCTTAAACCCATGTTTTCTCCTTGATTCCCTGACCTTATTCACCCTATTCTCCTCATAATTTTACGATCACCCCTCAAACTCTTTCATAAAGTCCTAGCATGTTCAACCTCCCCCTATAACACAGATCGTTGGGTCCTGGCTACATCCTCGTAAATCTTCTCTGCACTCTTTGCAGCTTATTCGCAACTTTCCTGTAACAGGGTGAACAAAACCGAACACAATACCCCAAGTTAAAGGTGTAGCCATGGGCACTCGCACGGGTCCTAGCTATGCCTGACTTTTCAGTCTGAAGAAGGGTCTCGACCCGAAACGTCGCCTATCTCCTTCACTCCTTAGATGCTGCTGCACCCGCTGAGTTTCTCCAGCTTTTTGTGTAACCCCTGACTTTTTGTTGGTTTCATTGAACAGTCCTTGTTTCTGTTCTATAATGGCACCGCACCCCAACCTTTTCTCCGCTACATTGACAACTGCATCGGGGCTGCCTCCTGCACCCATGCAGAGCTCATTGATTTCATTAACTGCACTACTAACTTCCACTCTGCCCTCAAATTCACCGACACCTCTCTCCCTTTTCTTCATTTCTCTGTCTCCAAGGGACAGAGTATTGATTGACGTCTACTACAAACCTACCAACTCCCACAGTTATTTGGACTACAGTTCCTCCAACCCTACCTCCTGCAAAGATGCTATCCCTTATTCTCAATTATTCCATCTCTGCCGTATCTGTTCCTAAGATGAGACTTTCCTTTCAAGGACATCTGAGATATCCTCTTTCTTTATTAAACGTGGCTTCCCCCCTTCTGTCATAGTTGAATCCCTCAATCACATCTCCTCTGTAACCTGTAACTCTGCTCTTGCTCCCCTTCCCACAGACACAAAGATAGAGTTCCTACGGTCCTTACATTTCACCCCACAACTTCTGCATCCAACATATCACATTCTGATACTTCCCGCACCTCCAAGGTGATCCAGACAACTGTCACCACCCTTTCCTGCCTTCCACTGATACCGCTCCCTCCACAACTCATTCATCTCTTTATTCATCTCATTTCAACCAAACCACCCTCTACCTGGTTACTTTCCCCTGCAACTGCAGGAGATGCGCAACATCTGTTCCTATTCCTCCTCCCTCGCCTCCATCCAGGAATGCTGACAGTCCTTTTTGGTGAGACAGAGGTTCATGGGCACCAACAGTATGGGCATTGAATTCTCCAACTTTAGGTAACCTTTACAAAACACACCCCTCTCCCCTTTCTCATAGTAGAACATAGAACATAGAACAGTACAGCACAAGAACAGGCCCTTTAGCCAATAATGCCTGTACCAAACATGATGCCGCTCATCACTTATTTACCTGTACATAACCCATAGTCCCCCATTCCCTGCATATGCATATGCCTATCTAAAAGTCTTTTAAATGCCATTAACATTTAAATGCCACTGCTTCAACCACCACACCTAGCAGCACGTTCGAGACACGCACCACCCTCTATAGAAATGTCCCATACATCTCCTTTGAACTTTGCTCCTCTCACCTTAAAACTATGCCCTCTAGTATTTGATTTTCTCACCCTGCGAAAAAGATGCTGACTATCTACCCGATGTATGCCTTTTATATATTGATGGGATTCAAGTGCAGGAGCAGAGATGTCTTCCTGCTATTGTACAGGATATGGTGAGACCATCACCAATAGAGATACTGAAAGTTTCAAGCCACTGTACATTCTCAAGAGCAGATAGCAGAGTGGCGATATCTGCCTCATTACAAAACACAAAATTGAGGATTGAACCGACGAAGAGTGCTGCCTGGTCCATTCAAACTTTCATCACGTTTCATTGAGAAATTGCTACATGCACAAAGCGGAAAGCTGCTCTTAACAAGAAAACAATTTAGAGGTTGAGGAGCTGTGGAGGTTGAGGATGAACCAAAGGGATTGAGGCGTAGAGGACAATGGTGGCTGGAAGGCTCCCGGACTGCGGTGCAGAGCCGAACAAAGACAGACCCGATAGCCCACTCTTGGGCACGTGTGGTGGCAGGCCTGGCTCTCCACCGCGTGCTGCCTGTAGGGATAGTTCGGAAGCTGCCGAGTTTGGCCCTGAAGACTGGAGAGCAGTCGAGGAGGAGGGAGCCGCTGGCGACGAGCGACGTGAGGAGTGGGCCGGTAGAAAAAGTCCAGCGTCTTCAAGGGTGAAGAGAGGGGCGACGGAGGAGGCATTGCAGTAGGCTGGGGGTTTCCTGAATCAGGAGCGCTCCAGTACTTTGGACTTTTTTCTTTGTGTAAATGGCGCACAAAATATGGCGACTGGTGCATGTGTAAGCTATACAAGACTGTGCAGTGCATACATAACAATAAAGAACCATTGAATTGACGCTCAAAGTAGGTGAAGTTGCATGATTTATTGTATTTACTGTGATAAGAAAGTTCAGGACTGCATGGGGTCACTGTCCCTCACTGTCAGTGGGCATGTGCGTTGACATTAGTGATCTTGGGCTTGTCCCAACCGCTTTGTCCTGGTCTTCAAAGAGGAGGCATGGCGATCGTAGGCAATGCAGGCAGTCTCTGGATTATCATAGAGGCCAGTCTTTGCCCGTGTGCAGTCCCTCATTATCTTTGGGCAGGAGGCGGTTCTGGCATCTCAGGGTTGCCCCGGCCTCTCAATCTTAGCCTCAGTAGAGTCGCTGATTATCTAAGGTTTTCTTCCCGGCAGCCCAGTCTGATAGCACTGGTGGGCTGAGGTTTGTCCCAGTGGATCAGTCTTCCTCAAACCTACAACAGGGGAACACAGCTAGCAGGGTCGTCCTTGTGCTGATCACAAGGAAGGCCATTTGAGCTTAAAGGAAAAACAATGAAGGCTGCCTTGGAGATAAGGGAAGACACGGGAGAGTGAGGACAAAGTAACCTTCAGTCCGTTTGACTACCCCCCTACATGAATCACTGCCTGATGGATTTTGCTGCTATGATAGGGCTATCACAACTGCAAGTTGCTGATGATCTAGTGAGTTCAAGTTGGCACCGAGCAGATGAAACTAAAGGGTGCAGTCAACAATTGTGCTAATCATTTTTACCATCAGAATATGGTTCTTGTGGTCAAAGTATTGAAGTCAGAATGGAAATGGCATCCTATTAAGAATGTCAGCAAGTTATGTGTCTTTTGAACAAAAACATTTAGGATTATGATCTCAATGTTAACTTGCAACATTTTATTGGGAAATAGCTCCAATTAAATGAGTAATTCTTCAAAGGTATTCTTCAGCACCTGTTACCCTTCATCACTGATAACTTCCTTGTGAATGAATGGTAACATCTCCATGCTACACCACTATGGTCTTCATCAATGATCAGAGGCACAAATACCTTCCTCTACCGACACACTTATTTGGCTGATTGACCTTGTCCTCACACTTTACAATTTCTCCTCCAATTCCAACTCCGCTCATTTCCTCCAGCTCAAATGTGTAGTTATTGGAATTTATTAGGGTGTCAAATGGGATAGTCGACGATGGAGTTAAAGGGAAAGAGAGTAAAGGGATGGTTAATGACCCCAGAATTAACGGGAAAGGAAGCTCACAAAGGGATAGGACAGTTGAATAACTACTTTGGGTCCATCTTCACTAAGGAAGACATAAATAATTTGCCGGAAATAGCAGGGGACCGCGGGTCAAAGGAGTACTTGAGTGAAATCCAGGTTAGTCGGGAAGTGGAGTTTGGTAAATTGAATGGATTAAAGGCCGATAAATCCCCAGGGCCAGATTGGCTGCATCCCAGAGTACTTAAGGAAGTAGCTCCGGAAATAGTGGATGCATTAGTGATAATCTTTCAAAACTCTTTAGATTCTGGAGTAGTTCCTGAGGATTGGCGGGTAGCAAACGTAACCCCTCTTTTTAAGAAGGGGGGGAGAGAGAAAACGGGGAATTACACGCCAGTTGGTCTAACATCGGTAGTGGGGAAATTGCTAGAGTCAGTTATTAAAGATGGGATAGCAGCACATTTGGAAAGTGGTGAAATCATCGGACAAAGTCAGCATGGATTTACGAAAGGTATCTTGTGGAATTTTTCGAGGATGTAACTAGTAGCGTGGATAGGGGAGAACCAGTGGATGTGGTGTATCTGGACTTCCAGAAGGCTTTCGACAAGGTCCCACATAAGAGATTAGTATATAAACTTAAAGCATACGGCATTGGGGGTTCAGTATTGATGTGGATAGAGAACTGGCTGGCAAACAGGAAGCAAAGAGTAGGAGTAAACGGGTCGTTTTTACAATGGCAGACAGTGACTAGTGGCGTACCGCAAGGCCCAGTGCTGGGACCCCAGCTATTTACAATATACATAAATGATTTGGATGAGGGAATTGAAGGCAATATCTCCAAGTTTGCGGATGACACTAAGCTGGGGGGCAGTGTTAGCTGTGAGGAGGATGCTAGGAGGCTGCAAGGTGACTTGGATTGGCTGGGTGAGTGGGCAAATGTTTGGCAGATGCAGTATAATGTGGATAAATACGAGGTTATCCACTTTGGTGGCAAAAATGGGAAAACAGACTATTATCTAAATGGAGGCTGATTAGGAAAAGGGGAGATGCAGCGCGACCTGGGTGTCATGGTACACCAGTCATTGAAAGTAGGCATGCAGGTACAGCAGGCAGTGAAGAAAGCGAATGGTATGTTAGCTTTCATAGCAAAAGGATTTGAGTATAGGAGCAGGGAGGTTCTACTTCAGTTGTATAGGGTCTTGGTGAGGCCACACCTGGAGTACTGCGTACAGTACTGGTCTCCAAATCTGAGGAAGGACATTATTGCCATAGAGGGAGTGCAGAGAAGGTTCACCAGACTGATTCCTGGGATGTCAGGACTGTCTTATGAACAAAGACTGCATAGACTCGGTTTATACTCTCTAGAATTTAGGAGATTGAGAGGGGATCTTATAGAAACTTACAAAATTCTTAAGGGGTTGGACAGGCTAGATGCAGGAAGATTGTTCCCGATGTTGGGGAGGTCCAGGACAAGGGGTCACAGCTTAAGGATAAGGGGGAAATCCTTTAGGACCGAGATGAGAAGGAATGTTTTCACACAGAGAGTGGTGGGTCTCTGGAACTCTCTGCCACAGAGGGTAGTTGAGGCCAGTTCATTGGCTATATTTAAGAGGGAGTTAGATGTGGCCCTTGTGGCTAAGGGGATCAGAGGGTATGGAGAGAAGGCAGGTACGGGATACTGAGTTGGATGATCAGCCATGATCATATTGAATGGCGGTGCAGGCTCGAAGGGCCGAATGGCCTACTCCTGCACCTAATTTCTATGTTTCTATGTAAGTATGGCCAAGTGTAATAGGGATCGATGTGAAAGGTGAGATGCATAAGGAATTAAAAGTATTGTATATGAATGCACGAAGTATAAGAAGTAAAGTAGATGAGCTTGAGGCTCAGTTAGAGGTTGGTAGATATAACTTTGTGGGGATTACTGAGACGTGGCTGCTGGAGGATCGGGCCTGGGAACTTAATATTCAGGGTTATACATCCTGTAGAAAGGACAGGCAGGTGGGCAGAGGAGGGGGGGGGGGGGGGGTAGCTTTACTGGTGAGGGATAGAATTCAGTCCCTTGCGAGGGAAGACATACGGACTGACGAGGTAGAGTGATTGTGGATTAAGTTGAGGAATTGTAAAGGCAAGAAGACACTAATTGGTGTTATATACAGACCCCCAAATAATAGCACGGATGTAGGGTGTAAGTTGCAGCAGGAGTTACAACTGTCATGTAACAAAGGTAATGCTACTGTGGTGATGGGGGATTTAAATATGCAGGTAGACTGGGAAAATCAGGTTGGTTCAGGACCCCAAGAAAGAGAGTTTGTAGAATGCCTTCAAGATGGATTCTTAGAGCAGCTTGTAATGGAGCCTACCAGGGAAAAGGCAATTCTGGATTTAGTGTCCAATGAACCAGATATGATAAGAGAACTCGAGGTAAGGGAACCGCTTGAAGGTAGTGATCATAATATGATTGGTTTTAATCTGCAATTTGAGAAGGAGAACGTTAAATCGGAAGTGATGCAGTTGAACAAAGGGGACTATGAAGGCATGAGAGGGGAGCTGGCCAAAGTAGACTGGAAAGGGATCCTAGCAAGAATGACGGTGGAACAACATTGGCAGGAATTTCTGGGCATAATCCGGAAGACGCAGGATCATTTCATTCCAAAAAGGAAGAAAGATTCTAAGGGGAGTAGGAGGCAACCATGGCTGACAAGAGAAGTTAGGGATAGAATAAAACTAAAAGAAAAGATGTATAACACAGCAAAGAGTAGCCGGAAGCCAGAGGATTGAGAAACTTTCATAGGACAACAGGAAGAATCAAAACGGGCAATACGGGCTGAAAAGATGAAGTACAAGGGGAATTTGGCCAGGAATATAAAAAAGGACAGTAAAAGCTTCTTTAGATATGTTAAGGGAAAAAGAGTAGCAAAGTCAAATGTGGGTCCCTTGAAGGCAGACACGGGTTAAATTATTATGGGCAACAAGGAAATGGCCGAAGAGTTGAATAGGTACTTCGGATCTGTCTTCACTAAGGAGGACATAAACAATCTCCCAGATGTACTGGAGGACAGAGGATCTAAGGGGGTAGAGAAACTGAAAGAAATTTTCATTAGGCGAGAAATAGTATTGGGTAGGCTAATGGGACTGAAGGATGATAAATCCCCTGGGCCTGATGGTCTGCATCCCAGGGTCCTCAGGGAGATGGCTCTAGAAATAGTGGACGCATTGGTGATCATTTTCCAAAGTTCAATAGATTCAGGATCAGTTCCTGTAGATTGGAGGATAGCTAATGTTATCCCACTTTTCAAGAAAGGAGCGAGAGAGAAAATGGGGAATTACAGACCAGTTGGCCTGACTTCGGTGGTGGGAAAGATGCTGGAGTCAATTATTAAAGAGGTAATAATGGAGCATTTGGATAGCAGTAAAAGGATTAGTCCGTCAACATGGATTTATGAAAGGGAAATCATACTTGACTAATGTTCTGGAATTTTTTGAGGATGTGACAAGTAAAATGGATGAAGGGGTGCCTGTGGATGTAGTGTATCTAGACTTTCAGATATCCTTTGATAAGGTCCCGCACGGGAGACTGGTGACTAAAATTAGAGCACATGGTATTGGGGGTAGGGTGTTGACATGGATAGAAAATTGGTTGGCAGACCGGAAGCAAAGAGTAGGAGTGAACGGGTCCTTTTCAGAATGGCAGGCAGCGGCGAGTGGAGTGCCGCAAGGCTCGGTGTTGGGGCCGCAACTGTTTACCATATATATTAATGATTTAGAACAGGGAATTAGGAGCAACACTAACATGTTTGCGGATGACACAAAGCTGGGTGGCAGTGTGAACTGTGAAGAGGATGTTAGGAGGTTGTCCTGGACAGGTTGAGTGAGTGGGCAGATGCGTGGCATTTGCAGTATAATATCAATAAATGTGAGGTTATCCACTTTGGCGGCAAAAACAAGGGGGCCAGATTATTATCTCAATGGGGTTGGGTTAGGTAAGGGGGAGGTACAGCAAGACCTGGTTGTCCTTGTACACCGGTCACTGAAAGTTGGCGTGCAGGTACAGCAGGCAGTGAAGAAAGCTAATGGATTTTTGGCCTTCATAACTAGAGGATTTCAGTATAGGTGTAAAGAGGTTCTTCTGCAGTTGTATAGGGCTCTGGTGAGACCACATCTGGAGTATTGTGTACAGGTTTGGTCTGCTAATTTGAGAAAGGACATCCTTGTGATTGATGCAGTGCAGCGTAGGTTCACGAGATTGATCCGTGGGATGGTGGGACTGTCATATGAGGAAAGATTGAAAAGACTAGGCTTGTATTCACTGGAGTTTAGAAGGATGAGGGGGGTCTTATAGAAACATATAAAATTATAAAAGGACTGGACAAGCTAGATGCAGGAAAAATGTTCCCAACGTTGGGTGAGTCTGAGGTGAGAAAAAACTTTTTTACCCAGAGAGTTGTGAATTTATGGAATTCCCTGCCACAGAGGGCAGTGGAGGCCAAATCACTGGATGGATTGAAGAGAGAGTTGGATAGAGCTCTAGGGCTAGTGGAGTCAAGGGATATGGGGAGAAGGCAGGCATGGGTTTTTGATAGCGGACAATTAGCCATGATCACAATGAATGGCGGTGCTGGCTCGAAGGGCCGAATGGCCTCCTCCTGCACGTATTTTCTATGTTTTTAAGTTTCTATGAGCCCAAACTGGCCTGCCTCTCTATTGGACACTTGGAAGAGTTTTGCAGTTCTACTTGGGCCTGCCTGCTCAACTCTTTGCCCAGTACATTAATAATGTGCTGGTACTACTTTCTATATGCATTCAAAACTTGAAAATATTATCTTCGCTGCCACTTTCCACTCAGTCCTCATCTTCACATGATCTAAGTTTGACTCTTTTTTGACACTGATCACTTCCTATATCTCTCCGTCTCTATCTCAAGAATAACGACTAACAACCATCCACATTGAATGGCGGTGCTGGCTCGAAGGGTCGAATGGCCTACTCCTGCACATATTGTCTATTGCCTATTGTCACTGCAGGCCTACAAACTCCTACAGTTATCTTGACAATACTTCATCCCACCCTGCATCTACTGGGAAGTTTATTCCAGTAGATGGTTCATCATCCTGGTTGGGAGATATCGTGGAACAGACACAGGATAATGAGCAACTGTTATTTGTGAATAAGAGCCAAGTCAGGGATCTGAAGTTGTTCACATGTATTCATAGATGGATAATGCAAAGTAAGTGAAACTAAACATAGTTTGGGTATTACCACAATGAGGGGAGAGATGGCGAAGAAAATTGATGGTTACAATATAGTTGTGGTGAATGTATAATTAAAGCAACTGACAGATTTGTTTTTGAAGATTACCTACTTTCTGATTGCTTTTTTGAAGAAATAATCAGGAATTCTGAAAAGTCAATTTCTTCGAGGGGCCTGTGTGCAAGTTATAACAGTATGAGCAACTATGGAAAGGTGAGATGATAGTTAAATGGGACAGAATTGAGTCAGGATCTATAATAAATGGAGATATTAGGAGCTAGATCAATGAGTCAGAAACAAGATTATTTTGGGATTACTCTTTGTACCGCTTATCAAATCAAATAAGCAATTCGGCACTTCAGAGCATAAATTGATAGAATGGGGATAATTAGGACCAGTTGTGAGAAAACCAAGGAGTTGCACAGATTCCATTTCATCAGAAATATTTCCAATGTTCAACAGTATAAAGGGGAGAAAGGAAAGATTTAAGATCTGCACAGAAATCAACATTTTATATTAGGAAAAGGAGGGACAAGATTGGAAACCTATGCAAAAGGAAAGATTTGCAGAAATTAGGAACCATAAATTAAAAGAAACAGGTTGATGATGATAGAAAACTGGAGGAAGCAGTGATTAAAAACATGCTGGATGTATTTAATGAATCTGTGTTGTATCTCTTGTGCATTAATTTAATAGCCTTTCTTGATTGGAATGCTCAAGCTGCCTCGGACATAGTATATTCAGGAGTCAGTTGATGAAGTTAAGGGAAAGAAGTGAAACAGAGAAGTTTGGGGAATAGGTCGAGTCAGCAGTAGAATCTGAATCACGGGTGTGGTTATTCTGAATCACGGGTGTGGCGACCACGACTGGAATCTGTTTCAAAACTTTCAGATTTTCAAGTCTCCACTTGGAGCTATTTTGTTTTCATTTTGCACTGTACCCTACAATGCACATGTCATGCATCTTGTAAGATTAAATTACATAATATGTATGTGTGATGGCAGGACACATATCTGACAACTCACCACCCACCAATCCTACCTTTAGACTTCTATTGTTTGCAGTTACAAGCAATGGAGGGAATGCTGCAGCCTTCTGTTTCTGAGTCAATTGGCTTATCAGCTGGGGTTTCCTGCATATTTGGAATGAGAAAGACAAAAGGATATGGTCATGGAGAGGGGAGGATGTACATCACAGGGCTCGTTAAATTATCTGCACGTTACCGGCAAGAGGAATCGTTGAATGTGAGCCATTTGAGATGTGAAATGAAAGATTGCTGGCTATGATATCTGTAATGTCCAGATCTATGACCATGACTAGATATGTATGCAAGGTACGACCACTGCAAGCCTTGAGGTTGGTTGTTGTATTTTCCATCATTAGAGAGTGATGAGAGCCTTGCAATGGTGAGAGCAATGGCTGATTGCTGATAAGTGCTGTATGTTAGGTCCGGCAGGAATAGTCATTAGTTGAGATTGGAAAATAAGGAACATTTAACGTAAAGCCACATTTAGATATGTACATGGATAGGATAAGTTATAGTATATAGTTTCTTTATTGTTATTGTAACATGAACCATGTACAACAAAATTTAAAAATGTCAACCAGTCAGTGCACCATTCAAACCATAAAAGCTAACGATACATACAAGGTAAAATATTAAAAAGATAAACAACTAAAATAAATATGAAATATGAAAATAGCACGCATAAACACCCAACCCTCCATCCTTCTGTTGATTTCACAGTGTACCAACCACAGTCCCTTAGTCCCCGCGTTCCTTGGCGGCTACATTTAGTGCCTTTATAGCAGTGGGGTAAAAACTGTTTTTAAGTCTGTTTGTACTTGTCCTTGTAGATCTGTACCGTTTGCCTGGCGGCAACAGTTCAAACAGGGAGTGTCCGGGGTGGGAAATGCCCTTTATAATATTCTGGGATTTTTTGATGCAGCGGGAACTGTGTAAGTCCTCCAAGGTAAGGAGAGGGCAGCCGACAATCCTCTGGGCGTTGTCAATGGCCCTCTGGAGCGCTTTCCTCTGAGCCGCTGTGCAGCTGGTGTACCACACGCATACACAGTATGTTAGGATGCTCTCAATGGAGCACCGAAAAAAGGACAGCAGCAGTCTCTGTGTGATGTTATTCTTCCTGAGCACCCTCAGGAAGTGCAGCCTCTGCTGGACCTTTTTCAGCAGCGCAGAAGTGTTCACGCTCCACTTCAGGTCCTCCTCAATATGGATTCCCAGGAAGCGGAAATCCGCCACCCTCTCCACACAGTCCCCTCTGATGATTAGTGGTACCATTTCTGTTTTGTTCTTCCTGAAGTCTATTATTATCTCCTTGGTCTTTAAGGTGTTCAGGAGCAGGTTATTTTCTCCACACCACACTGTCAGCTGTTCCACCTCATCCCGATAGGCGTACTCGTCCCCCCCGGAGATGAGCCCCACCACCGTAGTGTAATTCGCAAATTTGACAATGGTGTTGCTGTGGTGGGCGGAGGTGCAGTCATGTGTGTAGATGGTGTAGAGCAGGGGGCTCAGCACGCAGCCCTGTGGAGAGCCGGTACTGAGGCTGAGGGCCGTGGATGTGTGATGGCCCATTCTGACTCTCTGGCTGCGGCCCGACAGGAAGCTATTTATCCACACGCAGGTGAAGTGTGGAAGTCCCAAGTCCCCCAGTTTGTCCACCAGTTTGTGGGGAAGGATAGTATTAAAAGCAGAGCTGTAGTCCACAAAGAGCATTCACACATAGCTTCCCCGCTGCTCCAGGTGGGACAGTGCAGCATGGAGAGCTGTGGCTACAGCATCCTCTGTAGATCTATTCGCTCTGTACACAAACTGGTGGGGGTCAAAGCTTCAGGGCAGGAGTGATGTGATATGACCCCGGACCAGTTTTTCAAAGCACTTCATCACCACTGGTGTGAGTGCGACTGGCCGGTAGTCGTTGAGGCTGGAAATGTGGGTTTTTTTGGGCAAGGGGACTATGGTTGCGGACTTCAGACAGGGTAAGACAATGGACTGGACCAGAGACTGGTTAGAAATCCTCATGAAGACTCCAGCCAGCTGGTCTGTGCAGTCCTTCAGCATGCGTCCTGAGACGCCGTCGGGTCCAGTAGCCTTCCTTGGATTGATGGCCCGCAGCGTGCGCCTCAACTCATGCTCCTCTATCGTGAGGGTTAGGATACTGTGGACCATATGGTGTGTTGTGGCTGTCTCGGGTGGCTCCACTTCAAAGCGAGCAAAAGTGACATGTTGGTTCTTGTGGGCAAGTTGGACTGAAGGGCCTGTTTCCACTCTGTATGACTCCATGATGTTCAGGGTGGGGCGTGTAAGGATTGAGAAATTCCTGGTGTGGTTGAATAATTGTTGATAAAGTGGATTTTCTCTGGGATTTATAGACTTCCCAGTCGACCTGGAGCACATTTATAAAGTCTGTAAACTTTTTTTCTGCTCTGAGACTCGATCCTAAGCACATTGCCTTGAATTTTCTTCACTGGTTCTACATTTGCCTGGATAGCTTCCTTATCCACGTCGGCATTTAAAAGACAGGTCGCTCGCTCTCCTGTCTGTCTCAACAATTTTCCACTCAGTGAATTTCAAGCTGCACTGTAGCTGGCAGCACTCTTCGGCAAGGTGCAGTAATGACTTCAGTTGGCTTCAGTTCCATTCGATTGGTCCCCAGAACACCCGAAGTCCCTCTTTTCTATTGTCCATTAATGTGAAAAGCAACGCCGTTTATCCTGTTTAAGTACACAAATCTTGCATATGATGTGCACATTAATTCCTTTGGACTTTATAGATACAGTGCAGAAACAGGCCCTTTGTCCCATCCGAGTCAACACCGAATAGCGATCACCCTGTACACTATCCTATCCAACACACGAGGGACAATTAAAAAAAATGTTACCAAAGCCAATTAACCTACAAACCTGCACGTCTGTGGAATGTGGGAGGAAACCAGAGGGCCCAGAGAATAACCATGCTTCAAAGAGCAGGAGTCACTCTCTTCAACAAAGCACATCGTACAAGGAGAATGGGGAAGGGAGCACTTATTTGCTGTGGCATTCACAGATGATTTGGAAAGGTGTTCAGTCTATGATTAGTAACCCAATTCCTTTCTGGTAATGTGACCTAGGCAGATGCCCTTCTGCTTTTCTAGATTTATGTAATATTTGTTTCAAAGGCAAAAAGTTGATCATTCACACTTTTTGAGAGAAAGAACTCGTTGCGTCAATGCTAATGAAAGTGTTTTCAGCTGGCCAGGAACTGAAGCTGGGCAAGCCTAAGAATGATAACGATTCTTTTCACAGCAGACAAAAGGCTGAGTAGCAATCTGATTTGGTTTAGGAAAATTATGTGGTCAGTCTTGACATCAGTCGCCTCGGGGGCTCAGCTGGAGGCGAGAATAAGTCCAGACTGTCTACTGTAAATAATGTGTTCATGATACTGTAAGGACTGCACAGTCTAAACCTTCAATGACTCGGAGCACAGTTAATGCCATTGAGAACAATTACAATAGGAGAGGTCAAAGGCCTGCTTTTAATTGGGACTTGGAGGACATGAAAATAATCTGTTGGCTCAGGATCTGGCGTGCTCATATTTTTGTCACTGTTTTTAGTTATCTCTGTTGCCTCTATGTAATCCACGTTAGTCATCCTGCCCAAATCTGTGTTGTTTTCCAAAGGCACTCCAACACTCCAAATCTCAGGGTATCAGAGTTTCTCATTAGTTTCTAGGCTGCATGCAAGATGGATTCAGCCAAAGTGATTTTTTTAACTGAGTCAAACAAGACAATCAAGCTATAAAATGTTGGAAGACCTAACACTGAGTTAATGCAACAATATTATCGCAAGACTGGCCACTTCTCACAAATTCTGATTTAAACCTCCTTTTGCTTCCCATGATTTATTCAACTGCCATGCTAGACAATACATGCCTCCTAAAATTAATATGCAAATAAAACTAAAGTTCAGAGTTATTTCAGAGTTGATGGAACGTTAAAGACAATTTAAAGACCTGAGCCTCATCTTTACTGAGTGATATTGGCATCAAACCAGTAATCAATTCAATTCAATTCAACTTTAATGTCATTGCACAAATACAAGTATAGGTCCAACGAAATGCAGTTTAGCGTCAGTTCGTAGTGATAGCAATATAGAAAATAAATACAGAATGCAGACAATGTGGACGAAGAGACTGAAGAAATCTATCGGCGGGACTCCGAGTTCAGCAGTGTGATGGTGTTATTGTAGAAGCTGTTCCTCATCCTACTAGTGCGGGACCTGAGGCTCCTGTACCGCCTCCCTGATGGTAGGAGGGCAAACAGTCCATGGTTAGGGTGTGAGGGGTCCTTGATGATCTTCCCGGCCCATTTCAGACACCGTTTTCGGTGGAGGGCATCCATGGCAGGGAGCGGGGCACCGATGATGTACTGGGCGCTTTTCACCACCTGTTGTAGTGCCTTCCTGTCTGCCACGGTGCAACTGCTGTACCATACCGTAAAGCAGGTGGTCAGGATGCTTTCGATGGTACAGCGGTAAAAGTTGGTCAGGATCTGGGGGGACAGGTGGGCTTTTTTGAGCCTCCTCAGAAAGTAAAGGCGCTGCTGCGCCTTTTTGATCAGCTTGGAGGTGTTGAGGGACCAGGACAGATCCGCCGAGATGTGTACCCCGAGGAATTTGTAATTGGAGACCCGCTCCACCTCAGTCCCGTTTATATGGATGGGGGTGTGTCCGCCTCCCCTGTTCTTCCTAAAGTCAACAATGATTTCCTTCGTCTTCTGGGAGTTGAGGACGAGGTTATTGTTGGCACACCAGGTAGTCAGGTGCTGGACCTCCTCCCTGTAGGCTGACTCGTTGTTGTCACTGATCAGTCCTACCACCATGGTGTCGTTGGGAAATTTTATGATGGCGTTGGAGCCATACTTAGGGATGCAGTCATGGGTGAAGAGGGAGTAGAGGAGAGAGCTGAGCACACAGCCCTGTGTTCAGTGCTATAGTGGAGGAGGTGAGGTTGTTGACCCTAACAGACTGTGGTCTGTTAGTGAGGAAATCCAGTGTCCAATTGCAGAGGGAGGTGCCGATGCCAAGACTGCTGAGTTTGGTGATCAAGCTAGCGGGTATGACAGTGTTAAAGGTGGAGCTGAAGTCAATAAACAGCAGCCTGATGTAGGTGTTGTTGCTGTCCAGGTGGGTCAGGGCAGAGTGTAGGGCCTCCGATATGGCATCCTCTGTAAACCTGTTTCTCTGGTAGGCAAATTGATGGGGGTCCAGTGTGGAGGGGAGGCTGGCTTTGAGGTGAGCCAAGATCAGCCGCTCAAAGCACTTGGCGATGACAGGGGTGAGTGCCACTGGCCGGTAGTCGTTGAGACTCCCTGTCGCTGATTGTTTGGGCACTGGCACAATGGTAGATGTCTTGAGGCAAGTGGGGACGACACCCTGGGCCAGTGACAGATTGAAAATGTCAGTGAGGACCAGGGATAGTTATCCAGCACATGCCCTGAGCACCCGCCCGGGGATGCCATCGGAACCGGCAGCTTTGTGCTCATTCACCTTGCTCAGTGCGTCTTGTACAGCAGAGGTGGAGAGACTGAGGGGTTGTTCATTCGGGGGTGGAGCAACTTTGATGGCTGGAGTTTTGTTGTCTCGGTCAAAGCGAGCATAGAAATGGTTTAGCTCATCAGGAAGGGAGGCGTTGTCTGGGGGGGGGGGTGGGGTGTTGACTTTATGGTAGTCGGCAATGGATTTGATTCCTTGCCACATGCGCCTGGGGTCAGAGTTGTTTCGGAAATGCTCCTCGATCCGCTGTTTGTGATTGAGTTTAGCATTCCTAATTCCCTTTTTCAGATTGGCCCTGGATGAGCTGTATCCCTCAGCGTCGCCAGATTTAAAAGCGGCGTCTTGAGCCTTCAGCAGGAGTCTGACCTCCCTGCTCATCCATGGCTTCTGGTTAGGGAAGGTCTTTATCTCTTTGTGGGTAATGACGTTATCAGTGCAGAATTTTATGTAGTCCAGAACGGTTGAGGTGTATGAATTTATGTCCACATGGGAGTTAAAGGTGGCCTGGGTGGCAAACAGACTCCAGTCTGTTTGCTGAAACTGTTCCTGTAAAACAGAGACAGCCCCCTCAGGCCAGACCTTCACTGTCCTCACGGTAGGTTTCACACGTCTGATCAGAGGTGTGTATTTGGGGAGCAGGAACAGAGAGAGGTGATCAGACTGTCCCAGGTGGGGGAGGGGGAGGGCTTTGTATGCTTCAGTAATATTGGTGTATACTAGGTCCAGAATATTGTTACCTCTGGTTGGGCAGGAGACATGTTGGTGGAATCTGGGGAGCACAGTTTTGAGGTTGGAGTGGTTAAAATCGCCAGCACCAATAAAAGCTCCCTCTGGGTGGGCAGTTAGTTGTTTGCTGATAGCAGCTTGCAGCTCTTCCATTGCAAGCCTGGCATTAGCGTCCGGGGGTACATAGACTGCAGTGATGACAGTAAATTCCCTGGGCAGATAGAAGGGCCTGCACTTTAACATCAGGTATTCCAGGTCAGCAGAGCAGTGGCTACCAATCCTGACAGCGTCTGTGCACCATGAGTTGTTCACATAGATGCACAGTCCGCCGCCCTTGGTCTTACCGGAGTCCTCCGCTGATCTGTCGGCCCTGAAGACAGTGCGCCCCTCTAGCTCGAAGGCATTGTCCGGAATGTTGTCAGTGAGCCATGTCTCGGTGAAGACCATGGTGTTGCAGTCGGCGATCCGTCTGTGTGTGGTGATGCGCAGCCGAAGTTCGTCGGTTTTACTCACCAGGGACCGGACATTCGCGAGGAAAATGCTGGGCAGAGCTGGCAGGCGCGGGTCTGATCTCAGCCTAGCTCGGTGGCCTCCGCGCTTCCCACGTCTTTGTTTGCGGTCCCTGCGCCGCCTCCGGACACTTCCTGTCGGGGGAGCTGGTTTCCTGACGATCTCCGGCGGCAGTTTAATGTCGTGGCTTCTGGTGCTCGTTTCGTAGAGACGGCCGAGCTCCAGTAGCTCCTGACGGCCGTACAGAGTCTTCGCTCGAGTGCTCCGGGCGAAAACTAAGGTAAATATTAATAAGAAAAAAACGATATCGCTAAAGCTACGGAGACGCAGAGCCTCGCGTTCTACACGCGACGCCATCTTGGAAGATCTAATCCAGACATTTTGCCTGCAAATACTGGGTCAGAATTTGTTTTGACCCAATTAGTTCACTATATTATCACACATCCATAAATAATTCAAGGTACTGTTGGATTCTTATTGCCAAATGCTGGCATCAAGTATTCACGCCAGTGGCGAACTACCCATGTCTCTGCTACAAGCCCAACTTACCTTTTGTGGATCCACGTGATTCAAAGCAACAGCCTTGTCTTGTATCTAAATACCATCCTATGGAGAAGCCACAAACACCCCGATGGAAGATCTGAAAATTGCTTTCACTGGCAGCTATGAACAATAAGCAAAAATGAAATGGTAATGCGCCTAAAATCTCTTATAAACAATAAATAATGTATTGTGAAGTATATAGTGAGTGTAGTAATATATGCAATAAATAGCCTTGAAACTGTTGAAAGACTGCATCAAGGACCACTTCCAGCATGCAGGCCTAGCCCCAAAAGAACCAGAAATCCGTGCCTGTGACAGGACTGGCTAACGTACAATCACGAGAAAGGCGGTCAGCAGTTTCGAAGACAATCACCGAAGCCGATAGTTAGAGACAGGAGGAAGGCTGCAACCCTAAATCCTCCCACAGCGGCCTTCATGTGCCCCCCCACTGCTCATGCATGTGTGGCCTGAGCATCGGACTCGTGAACCACACTCGATCTCACAAGACATCAGACTGCACAACCATGCTAGTGTCATCTACGACCGGCCAAAACCACCTATAGCTTTAATAATCATTCTCCCCCAAGCCAACAGGGGGTTTATTTTGATAATTGGCAGATGCCATGGTAGAGTGATACCCATGAAAATACAACCAGTTATCATTTTGTTTTTCCAGCCGTTCATCTTCTTCTTTCATGTGGCGTACGCAGCCTAAAGTTGTTGGACAACTTGTTCTATTTGATCTTCCGTTTGTGCACGTCGAGTTGATTGCATTAGTCGAAACAGGGCAGACCATGTGAAGGTTGCAATCTTCCACCCCAGCCATTCATCAATTGTTTGATTCATATTAGTCAAGACCAGGTTGCAGCTGTGTTGAAATTAGTTATTCGAGTGAAATCCAATCAAGTTGGAAAACTTAATCTTTCGAGTCCTGAATTTCCATGTATGTTCTGTGCACATTTAAGAGTGTATCCCAACTCTTACTTCTCATATCTGAAGGACCATTATTATGTAAGAATCGGGAAAATTGTCAGCAAATTACTTGTACAGAATCCTGTCCACTATTCCTTCCTCCTGTCTCTAACTATCGGCTTCGGCGATTTGAAAACACCTAATCTGCTGAATAAGGTAAACATGATGGCAAATACTTAAGGCAAATACTTTCCATATTCTTCTATTTTCTTTGTACTTACAATCAAACTACCCCCAGCTACTGTACATGACTGTAATAACTTCAACAAATGCCTCAGTGAATATATTAAATTACACTTTATAGTCTTCCGAGAAGGATATAAACAACTGTTGTCCAGTTTAAATTTATCAACTTACTGGAAGTTAATGAGGTTTTTTATTTAAATAGACACCTGTTAAATCAGCTGCTTAGAGAATTGGTGAATAAGAATTTCACTCACCCTGCCAGTAGTAAGGTTTGATTATGTTGATATGATTTTCCACCAAATTCCCCTTCTTTCTTAAATTTGGTTTTGCTCAATAATTTTATTTACTATATAATATTCCAGATTTTATAAAATACATGTTCATCGAGTTATTATCTCCTAGCATTTACACCTTTACTTCAGAAGGTTGAGAGTTCAAATCCTATCCTGCACGAGTCGCCATACTTTGGCGCCATATACAAAATGTTTGAAGTTTGGTCTATGCATGCGATGTATCAAGTCGCTCCCGATCCAGGTAAGTCCCAGGCTGCTGCAGAGCCTCCATTGTTGCCCACGATCGGCTCAGCTCACAAACCAGCGTCCCTCTCACCCAACCGCCTTTGTTTCCTGGGGGCGCCTCCTGCAGCCGACCTTGAATTGGCATATTATGCCTTTTTGGAATAATATGGGGCAGCAACGATTGGATGAAAGTTGGCTCTTTATTGCAAACTTCAGATGGATCCAAGGCTTTGACAGGCATTAATTACGCTTTTTTTAACTGTGACAGTGTTCCTCCCTCTGATGTCGCTCTGATCGCTATCACCGGCAGACTGGCCAGAAGAGGCCAAACCTCAGCACCATTGAGCTGAGGCCATTGCTAAATAAGTAACAACTGGATCCAATTACCTGATATTGGATTGGCCCACCCGAACCTCGGCAGCACACACAGAGGCAAAGACTGAGCCACCAGGAGAAGCCTAGAACTGCCAAAGCCGCATCTTCAAGACCAAAGCTGAGCACCAGGAGAAGCCTGAGACCACCAGCGCCTCATCTTGAGGCAAGGATGAACTGCACGGAGAAGCCTGAGATCACTACACCTCCTCCTTCAAGATCAGGACTGAGCTACCGGGATAAGCCTGAGATTGCAAGTTCCTCCTCATATGCGCCCGATGACATGAGTCAGCACCCACATGCGTACCTGAACTTTCTTGCCGCTGAAAATAAACCGTATCATGTGCGTTCACCCTACTGCGAGTGCCGGTGTGGTCATTGCAGAACCTGGTGTCATCCCCAATGCCGCAACATGAAAATGTGCCATACAGCTGTCAGTTCTGAGACTGGAATGCAAGGTCTGACCGGACGTGCTGTGGCTAGGATGGGCCAGAAAACATCATGATGATCTGATGGTTAGGACTTAGGAGTGTGGGAGAAAGTCAGTAGAAACATCAGAGACCTTTGCTGGGATAAACAGCATTTGCACTCAGGTTTAGGCTTAGGATTCAAAAGTGGGGATGGAATTGAAGAAGATAGTGGCGCCCGTCGGTAGTTTTGGTGCATTTAGCTTCAGAAGATTGGCTTTAGAAACATGGGGAATTGGAATGGAGTTTGGAGATAACATTTTTAGATCGGGGGGATAATCAGTCAAGGAGCAAATGACACAAAGGATGAACCTTAAGCATCTTTTCTATCCCAGGCCATACTACGCGGACCAGATTGTCCGACAAGTGCAGAACTAAGATCAATTCATCAACAATGTGATCCAATGCTCCACAAAGAGCTTTGCACAGGAAATGAATTCATCCTAGGAGCCATTACTATGAAAACCACGTCAGAAGGGTTTTCTCATGTTGAACACGACAGGTATGCAACGGTGAAGAGATTCAATGTTGTGGTGTCCAAGCCAAAGAGTAGGCAGTTTATTTTTTTAAAGAAAGACAAATGAGCTGAGCAAGAAATGGTAGTGGGATTTACATGGATTAGCTTCTGATGTGTGGACACTTTAATCCATTAGATGTACAAATTCAGTCCTCATATTGTATGTTCTAAATCCCCTTTAGAGGAAATTCAGCAAGATTGTGTCCCATTTGAAGACAGGCTACCCCACTTAGTTGTAGGTATAGTAGACTGGATGCCTCCCTTCCTGCAAATATTTTTCCTTTACACTTTGTAATATTAGTGTTGGCCCTGAGGGAGTTCCCAAAAGAAACGTTGATTGAGACTTCATCAATGACAATGACCTGTGTTTACATTTGCAGGTTTGATGTAATGAAAAGTCCAAAGACATTTTAACAAGAGCGTTATTAGGCTAATTTTATTTTAACAAGAGCATTATTAGACTAATATTTGAGTAGCTGCCTGACAAATTAGTAGGATTAAATGGTCGAATAGATGTAGATAATGGAGAATTTCATGGAGGGAATATCAGGGTATAAGGCCTTGGCTACTGAAGGCACAGACACCAGTTTTGGGCCCATATCTGAGGAAGGGTGTGCTGGCATTGGAGAAGGTCCAGTGGAGGTTTACGCAAGTGATCCCAGAAATGATTGGGTTAGCATATGATGAGCATTGGAAGACACTGAGCCTGCACTCGCTGGAGTTTAGATGGGGGGGGGAGGGGCCTGATTGAAACAGACATGAATAGAGTGGATGTACAGGGGATGTATCCACCAGTGAGAGAGTCTAGGACGAGAGGCCATAGTCTCAGAATAAAAGGATGTACCTTTAGAAACACTCAGTGGGCAGAAGTGCCTATTTCCGCACTGTATCTCTTAGGTCTAAAAAGAACGGAAAAGGAAGAAATTTAAGAAAGGGAAAGACTTCTGAAACCTACATCAAGCCAACGGAGAGATAGCAGTGCTATGTAACACACTGTGTGCCAGAAATATTTGGCAAACGTTTGCAGAAATATATTGATGTAACTTGTCAACCACTCAAAAGTGCATTATCAACATTCTGGAGCTAGTTTAAATAACTCTGGTTGTACATCACTGCTGGAAGATTTCTAAGAAATACATTTCAAAGGCCTTGGCTATGGTTGTCCAATCAATCCTAAAGACTCGTCCACCATAAATATCAACCAATGGATATTTTTAAGGCAGAGATTGATGGATTCTTGATTAGTAAGGGTGTCAGGGCCATGGGGAGAAAGCAGGAGAAAGGGATTGAGTGGGAAAGATTGATCAGCCATGATTGAATGGTCAAATAGACTTGATGGGCCGAATGGCCTAATTCTGCTCCTATAACTTATCAACAATTTGGAATGTTGAAAGGGACACTGAAGAAACGTTATTTTGAGAACACAAAAAAACATTTTTTCCTACTATTTAATCATATGAATATTATTTAAAATATAATGTTTTAGGTTCATATCATGTACAGATGGATTTGTAGTTAATAATGTGCAGCTATCTAATGAAACCCAATGATGGGCAGAACCTTTCTCCCAGGATGGAAATGTCAAATTATATCGGGCTTAGATTTAGGGTGAGTGCACCATAGTTTAAAGGAGAAGGGTAGAACAAGTTTTTTACACAGAGGGTGGTGGGTGCCTGGAACATGCTGCCAGGGGAGGTGGTGGAGGCAGATATGCTAGTGGCATTTAAGGAGCTTTTACATTGTCATGTGGATATGGTTGTAATGGAAGGATATGGATCACATGCAGGCAGATGAGATTAGTTTACACAGATTAACATTAGTTTACACAGATCTTGATATTACTTTCGGTGCAGACATTGTGGGCCGAAGGGTTTGTTCCTGTGCTGTACTTTTCTATGTTATTAAAAGAATGTGTTGTTATTGTGGAATTACCATTTCTAGTACCTGGTTTCAGAAACCATATGTGAACTCTTGACCGTTGTTACTGTGACTTCAGAGTTGGGCAACATTTGCCTGGATAATTTTTATGTAGCCCTAAACTAAATACGAACAAATGCTCACTATTTTGGATTTGCCTTATTCTGTTTTTGAGCCTAACATTGTTAATGCGATAGGCATGGTTCGAAGGCATGGAATGAAACTAGGCTGTTGGCCTCAGTAGCATGTTTAAAGTCATGTTTGCATCATTTCTGCCGTTCCACCAAGGTGACTCATCAGTGTAAAAACAAAGAACTGCAGATGCTGGTCAATACACAAAAGGACACAATGTGCTAGAGTAACTCAGGAGGTCAGGTCGCATCTCTGGAGAACATGGATAGGTGATGTTTCGGGTCAAGACCCTCTTCAGACCGATTCTAAGGAGGGGTGATCCACTTTCATGGGCAGCAGTTAATTCACAATAAATTTAGGTATTCCTGAACAACTTACAATGTTGGTCTTTATTGACAAATACAAATACCTTGCCTCATTTTAGATGCAAAATTAATATGGACATATTTTTTATGTTCTTGGGGTTTGGGAAAGAGCCATGCTCATGAAATATTTTAAAGAAAGACTTAAAACAGTAGCACCACATGTGCTCCTTGATTTGACTTGGTTTGCACTTCTGTCATTCATTATTTATATTTAAAGCTAATTAAATGATTGTACATAAAATTGCAAGAGGCACAGATGGGGCAGTTAGTTGTAGTCTTTTCCCCCAGGGTGGGGGAAAAGTACTAGAGGGCATGGGTTTATGGTGAGAGGGGAAATTTTTAAGGAAATTTGTGAGAGCAGTTTTTTTAACAGAGAGTTGTGAATGCTTAAATCGTTTTGCCAGGGGAGGTGATGGAAGCAGAGAGAGTCGCAATGTTTAAGGGGCATTTAGACAGGGACATGCACAGACAGGGTGGGAGGGATACAGACCATGTACAGACGGATGGTATTAGTTTAAATTGGCACCATGGTCAGCCCAGATATCGTGGGCTGAAGGGTCTGTTCTTGTGCTGTACTCTTCTATGTTCTGTGTTGTTATCTAACTGACTATGTGTTGGAGCTTTAAGAGTCTCCAGTGCTGATCACAAACATGTAAGTGTTTATAATCACTTTAAGCTGATTTGGGTTGAAATACAACAAGTGTTTCTGATGTTCACACTTAACAAGATCTATATTGGGACAATTCCTGCAGCCCCCTTCTTGTGTAAAAGACCAGCAACTGGAAGAAAATGATATTATGGATATATTCAATAACAATTTGCCTTCCTGATGAAAACTCAAAAACTAGTCTTCAAATGGGCAGCCAGCACACTCAGCGAGACAGGCAGCGACTGGCTCTATTCACACATCAGGTTCTGAACCATGAATGAAAGAAGTACTTGTGAATCACTCTGTCACCTGGAGGATCTGTTTGTGTCCCTGAATAGTGGGAAAAATTAATGAAAGGGCCAGTGTCTTTTTTATTTCAGTTTTCCAACCTGACTCACCATTTCCTGTGAATCACCAGACACTACTCAGCAACAGGTAAGTGTTTTGTATTTATTTCCAGCAATTATTATATCCTAGTTTATTTAATGATACAGCATGGAAACACGCCTTTCAGCTCACCGAGTCCACACCGACCATTGATCACCGGTTCACACTAGTTCCCTGTTAATTCATTTTCCTGTTCTCTCCCCACACACTCGGAACAATTTACAGAGGTCAATTAACCTACAAACCCGCACATCTTTGGGATGTGTGTGGAATCCGGAGCACCCGAGGAAACCCGTGCAGTCACGGGGACTATGTGCAAACTCCACACAGACAGCACCTGAGGTCAGGATCGAAGCCCGGATCTCTGGCGCTGTGATGCCGCAGCTTTACCAGCTGCTCCACTGTGCTACCAAAATATATTTTAACTAGTTCTTGGTCCATTCAACCTTCATCCAGTTCCCCATCGAACAGGCCCCAGTAATATTCACACATTAGAACCACATTACACAACCTGAAACTTCCAGTGTTACAGTGCTACTCTCATTTTAAATCAGGCCTGAATATGAAAATGGTCCCGACTGGTGTAAATGTTAAGGTAAGGGAAGATATGTTGGATATGTACGTTCAAAATTGGTTTAGAAACAATATTTTTTTGTATAAATATATTAATGCTCTTTCAGTTTTTACACTACTGCTAATTTGATAACTTATCGTAAACTTTTATTTTGCGATTTAATTTTTATCTATAATTGACAATCAACCAACAGTTGCATAGTTAGGTGAAATTATATTTATAACATATTTACAGTAATGAAAACTGCTTTTGAGGATTTAATATTGAGTATTCAGTCTCTCTGACCAGACTTAAATTTAGATTATGTATCCTGTAGTGGCTGTTTCACTCTTCAATCAACAAAGAACAAATTGGACAATGCATTTTTGGTTCACAGACTTCTTAACAATTATGACCACGGAAGTCAGAAAGATTGGATCCATTCAGGATCTGATGTCATGGACAGACATAATAATAGAATCAGTTTACTCCTGTGGCCTGACTGCCATTCGGAGAATCTGATTGGCCTATTCTGCCCGGCTTTATGAGTCAGGTGAAGTGCAATAAAGGTACTGAATAACAAATTGCTGTCTGAAATAACTGATAGAGCATACCTTGAATAATGAGCTTACCCGAGGCCTTGTTGCTAATACTCTTGGCTCTTTCAGGGGCACATGGGGAACAATAACTGGAGAACAAAATCTAGGCTAAATGCTTCACTGTTGGAAGAGAAACCTTTTGAATGAGGTGTTTAACCAACACCCTGTTTGCTCTCAGGCAGATGCAAAGCACTCGTCTTGGTAGATTTAAAGCAATGAAACATATTATCTGTCCAACAATACTTCATTGCTTACGGCTACACATACTACATAAATTGGCAGCTTGTTTGTTAATTGACAAATCAACAAGAGTATTGACATTATATTTACCGAAACCTCACCATTTTGTTGGGAACCTTGAACAAAAACCTAGCTGAAGCAGTCACGTAATGACTATGTTTACAAGGGTACATCAAACACAAAGAGCTCCTGATGTCCTTTAGCCTTTCTGCCACAGACAATAGTTGATGGAATGCGTACCACTTGCCTTGAACAGTGGAGCTCCAATAGCACACGAGAGGATTGGCATCATCCAATGCTTGATTGGCACACTGCCCACCATTTAAACATTCTCTTTCTCAAATAAGTGAGAATCCTGGTTAAAGTATGAACAATTTACAAGCTGCACTACTGTAAATATCCAAGGTTTCATTAACGTCGCCTGCCAAACCTGTGAGCTCTATCATTTCAAAAGCAAACATTGGCAAACATGGGGGAATCCATTGACTGTCGTTCCATTCCAAGTCACACACTATTCTGACTTGAAATCTTTCCATGAACACTGGGTCAGAGCTTTGAATTCTCTCCGACGGTGGAAATATATTCACTCCAAGGACCGCAGCAGTAGAAGAAGATAGTTCCTCATCATATTCTCAAGGGCACTTAGTGATGACTTTTTAATCCTGGCCTTGTCAACGACTCCTCATTCCATGTGAATATAAATAACAAGGTCTCTATTGACAACCCTGTGATTGTTCCTTGGGCACGATGCTGGGTGGGGCATATGTCTCAGTTCAGAGCAGTTGTTTGTACAGCTAAGAGCACAAATTTATTTTGAACACAGTCTATTTTAAGAGCAGAGAATACTGGAACTTATGAAAGAAACCACAGCAACTTCTCACAATTAAATAGAGGATGTTTGACAGATGGCCAGGGAGCAGAGGAATGTTGCACATGAGTCAAATTATTTTTAAATCAATGTTAGTTTAATAACCAATTTTGGGCCAAGTTGTTGTTCTGATAACATGACACAAGGTTCCCAATTTCTTTCCCCCTGCTCCGTCTCACTGTTGTTTTGTTGTTGTTGATCTTGCCGACACGTTAGGTATCATTGTCGAACCTAAACGTTGTGTTGGCACTGTGCTTGACCACTCAATCATGGCTGTGCAGGGAGGAGAACAAGCATTGAGCCACGACCCTGACGGGCACCAGTGGTGAGGATCAGAGTGGAAGAAATGTTATTACCAATTCCAACTGGCTGTGGATTCCAACTGGCTGTGGATTCCAATTGGCAATTCCAACTGGCTGTGCATGTTCTACGTTCTATTGTGAACCTTGGCCCCAATCACAATAGAACGTAGAACATAAAACATAGAACAGCACAGTACAGGAACACCATGTCTGTGCCAAACATGATGCCAAGACCAACATTTATCTGCCTGCACATAATCCATATCTCTCCATTCCCTGTATATCCATAGGCCTATTCAAAAGTATTTGAAATGCCACTAATGTATCTAACTCCACCACCATCCCCGACAGCGGGGATAGTGGTGAAAGAAAAGGTTGCGATGGGAGAAAGCCTGGCAAGTGTAGGTGGAGAGAGGAGGGTTTGGATTAGCAGATGGATAGACGAAGGCGAGAGATGAAAAAAAGACAAAAGCCATAGGTAGGAGAATTGGGGGAAGGAAAAAGGGGGGAGTGGTGCAGTGGGAGACATGTGTGCACATCCAGGTGGGGCACAGGGAAGAAAGGGGGAATAAAGGCGGGGTGGGTAGGGGTTTGTTTGCAGGGGTGGAGAATTCAATGTTCATACAGTTGGGTTGCAAGCTGCTCAAGTGGAATATGAGGTGTCCCTCCAGATGCTCTCGACCTTATTCTAGTCACCAAACAACTTGCTCCCAGGTACCCTTCCCTGTAACACCTGTTCGTACACCCCTTCCATCACGGGGACCTCAGCAGCCCTGCCAGAGAAGGCAGAGGTTTAAACGTATTTCTTCAAACCTCATCTACTGCATTTGGTGCTCCTGATGTGGCCTTCTTTACATTAGCGAGACCAAACCTAGACTAGGCGACGATTTCGCCAAATACTTGCACTCTGTCTACCAAGGCCTGCTGGACCACTTGATTACCAACCATTATAACTCTCCTTCCCATTCCCATGCTGTCCTTTCTGCTCTTGGCCTCCTCCATTACCACAACAAAGAGAACTGTACAGCACAGGTAAAGACTCCTCAGTCCACAATGTTTTTGCTGAACATGATGCCAAGTTAAACTAATCTCTTTTGCCTGCACATGATCCTTATATCTCCACACACACACACACACACACACACACACACACACACACACACACACACACACACACACACACACACACACACACACACACACACACACACACACACACACACACACACACACACACACACACACACACACACACACACACACACTTCCCTACATATCCATAGAAAAAACATAGAAACATAGAAACATAGAAAAAATAGATGCAGGAGTAGGCCATTCGGCCCTTCGAGCCTGCACCACCATTCAATGTGATCATGGCTGATCATGCAACTCAGTATCCCGTACCTGGCTTCTCTCCATACCCCCTGATCCCTTTAGCCACAAGTGCCACATCTAACGCCCTCTTAAATATAGCCAATGAACTGGCCTCAACTACCTTCTGTGGCAGAGAATTCCAGAGACTCACCACTCTCTGTGTAAAGAATGTTTTCCTCATCTCGGTCCTAAAGGAACTCCCCCTTATCCTTAGACTGTGACCCCTTGTTCTGGACTCCCCCAACATCAGGAACAATCATCCAGCACCTAGCTTGTCCAACCCCTTAAGAATTTTGTAAGTTTCTATAAGATCCCCCCTCAATCTTCTAAATTCCAGCGAGTACAAGCCGAGTCTATCCAATCTTTCCTCATATGAAAGTCCTGACATCCCAGGAATCAGTCTGGTGAATCTTCTCTGAACCCCCTCTATGGCAAGGATGTCTTTCCTCAGATTTGGAGACCAAAACTGTACGCAATACTCCAGGTGTGGCCTCACCAAAACCCTGTACAACTGCAGTAGAACTTCCCTGCTCCTATACTCAAATCATTTTGCTATGAATGCTAACATACCATTTGCTTTCTTCACTGCCTGCTGCATCTGCATGCCTACTTTCAATGACTGGTGTACCATGACACCCAGGTCTCGTTGCATCTCCCCTTTTCCTAATCTGCCACCATTCAGATAATAGTCTATCCTCATGTTTTTGCCACCAAAGTGGATAACCTCACATTTATCCACATTATACTGCATCTGCCATGCATCTGCCCATTCACTCAGCCTATCCAAATCACCCTGCAGCCTCCAAGCATCCTCCTCACACCTAACTATACCCCCCAGCTTGGTGTCATCTGCAAATTTGGAGATGTTGCATTGAATTCTCTCGTCCAAATCATTAATATGTATTGTAAATAGCTGGGGCCCAGCACTGAGCCTTGCGGCACCCCACTAGTCACTGCCTGCCATTCTGAAAAGGACCCGTTTACTCCTACCAGGACCCGTTTACTCCTACCATGTTTCTAGCCAAAAGGCTTTGAATTGTCACTTTCATACCTGTCTTCACGGCATGTTTAGTGGAAGAATTGTACTGTTTTAGTTCATGAAAATTCAGAAATGGGAGGTGCAAAGGCCCTTGGGAGTGCTGGTGAAGGTTTCATAAAAGTTAATTTGCAAGTCTAATCGGTGGTAAGGAAGGCGAATGCAATGCTAGCATTTATTTTGAGAGGGCTAGAATACAAAAACAGGGATGTAATGCTGAGGCTTTATCAGACATTGGTCAGACCACATTTGGAGTATTGTGAGCAATTTTGGGACCCATATCTGAGGAAGGATGGGCTGGCAATGGAGTGGGTCCAGAGGAGGTTTACAAGAATTATCCCAGGAATGATTGGGTTAACACATGATAAGCGTTTGAAGGCACTGGGCCTCTACTCGCTGGAGTTCAGAAGGATAAGTGACCCCTCACTGAAACTTACCGAATAGTGAAAGGACTTGATAGGGTGAATATGGAGTGGATGTTGCCACTAGTGGGAGAGTCTAGGACCAGAGGCCATAGGGTCAGAATAAAAGGATGTACCTTTAGAAAGAAAATAAGAAGAAATTTCTTTAGCCTGAGGCTGGTGAATCTGTAGAATTCATTGCCACAAACAGCTGTGGAGGCCGTCAATTTTTAAGGCATAGATTGACAGGAAATATCAGATTGATTAGTAATGGTGTCAGGAGTTATGGGGCAAAGGCAGGTGGATGGGGTTGAGAGGGAAAGATAAATCAGCCATGATTGAATGTCGGAGTAGATTTGATGGACTGAATGGCCTAATTCTGCTCCGAGAACTCGTGAACTTATGAATAAGATTTTAAGATGAATTCCTTTGATAATAAGTGGAACGTGCTGTATGCCTGATTTTTCAGCTTTTCAGCAGGGCTTCCTGTCCATTGATGCTATTATAATTATCCTGGAATCACAGTGCTGAGAATACCCCACCCCTCTTTTCCTGTGGGATGAAAATTTACTTTTGAAACTTGCAGGCATATTGGCAACAGTTGGTAAGAAAGATATTGCAACTTTAATGGAAAGCGCAGACCTCATATGTAAGACATCAAAAAAGTGATCGCAACACAATATTTTTCAGATGGTGTGCTTGGAGCACAGCGTGACACACTCGCATTATTGCATGGGAACATTGCAGGCAATAAATCCAGGCCACAACAATTCATGCTTGTTGTGGTTATAAAACCAACCTCTGAAAATTCAGGTCCATATGATAGATACAATACCCAGCTTCCATATTCTTTATTGAAAGCTCTTTGAAATTGTTATTCAATATTTGATAGGGCTTTCTAGTTATGGTTTATAGGAAATTAAGCTATAAGCTGCAATATGTTAAAAGTCAGAAAATATAACTTAGGGAATCAGTATGAAGCTGTCTGACCTGCAGTAACACTAGCCTATCTGAAGCAAACTGCGAGGTCGCCATCATTTTCAAAAGAGTACGTTTCATTCTGTTTAATAATTGTGCAGTCAGCTCTGCCCTTTCATTAATATTAGAAGAAATTTACGTTAACTTAGCATTATGTTTGGCATGGTCATTGTGGATTGAAGGACCTGTTTCTGTGCTGAATGCCAAGCGTCATGTCTGGAGGAAACCAGGCACTGCTATTGGAGACACTCGGACTATCTTTAATTGGTGTTTACTCGACTTTATCTTGCGTTAAATGTTGTTCCCTTTATCATGTACCCTGTGCATTCAGAAAGTATTCAGACCCCTTCACTTTTTCCACATTTTGTTACGTTACAACCTTATTTTTAAATTAATTATCTTTTTAATTCATCAATCTGCACAGAATACCACAGAATGAAGAAGCAAAAACATGTGTTTAGACATTTTTGCAAAGTAATTAAAAATAAATAACTGAAATATCACATTTACATAAGTATTCAGACCCTTTGGTATGACACTCAAAATTGAGCTTAGGTTCATCCTGTATCCATTGATTATCCTTGAGATGTTTCTACAACTTTATTGGAGTCTGCCAGTGGTAAATTAAATTGATTGGACATGATTTGGAAAGGCACACATCTGTCTATATAAGGTCCCGTGCATGTTAGAGCAAAAACCAAGCCAAGAAGATGAAGGAATTGTCCGTAGACCTCCGAGACAGGATTGTGTTGAGACACAGATCTGAGGAAGGGTATAAAAACAACTTCTGCAGCATTGCAGGTCCTGGAGAGCACAGTGGCCTCCGTCATTCTTAAGTGGAAGAACTTTGGAACCACCAGGACTCTTCATAGAGCTGGCCACCTGGCCAAACTGAGCAATCATGGGAGAAGGGCCTTGGTCAGGGAGGTGACCATGAACCCGATGGCCACTGACAGAGCTCCAGAGTTCCCCTGTGCACATGGGAGAACCTTCCAGAAGGACAACTATATCTGCAGCATTCCACCAATCAGGCCTTTATGGTAGGGTGGCCAGATGGAAGCCACTTCTCAATAAAAGGCAAATGACAGCCCACTTGGAGTGTGCCAAAAGGCATGAGAAACACGATTCTCTGGTTTGATGAAACCAAGATTGAACTCTTTGGCCTGAATGCCAAGCGTCATGTCTGGAGGAAACCAGGCACTGCTCATCACCTGGCCAATACCATACCTACGATGAAGCATGGTAGTGGCAGTATCATGCTGTGGGGATATTTTTCAGCAGCAGGAACTGGGAGACTAGTCAGGATCGTGGGAAAGATGAATGGAGCAAAGTACAAAGAGATCCTTGATCAAAATCAGAATCAGATTTTATTCACCAAGTATGTTTTGCAACATACGAGGAATTTCACTGGCCAGGTCAGTCATACAATTAAAAGCAACAGACTCAAAAACACATTTTAACATGAACATCCACCACAGTGACTCCTACACATTCCTCACTGTGATGGAAGGAGAAATAAAGTTCAAGGTCTTCCTTTAGTTCTTCCTCGGTTGGGGGCCTCGAGCCCTCCGTTGAAGGGACGGTCTTGACTCCCATAGTCGGCGGCGTTTGGGCCCTCCGTGTCCAGGCATCAGCTCCTGCATCGGGGGGTTATCAGCTCCCCTGTGCCGGGCGATCGAACCTCGCGTCGGGGCTGGTTGAACCTACTGCGGCGTTGGAGCTCACGACTAGCATCTCCCGAGACTGTGAGCCCTTGACGGTAAGTCTGCAGGCCATTGTGGGAGCGATCCCAGGCAAGGGATCTGCTCCGATGTTAAGTCTACTCCCCACGGTGGGGCTCACGACAGTCCGAGGCAGCTCCCAGCTCCAGCGATGGTAGGCCGCAGAGCCTGGAGAATGTGATCTGAAAATCAATCACATCTCGGGGAAGGTAAGAACTTGAAAAAAAAATCCTCCGATCCCCCCCCCCCCCCCCCCACATAAAACTGATGTATATTCAAACAAACTCTTAACAGATGCTAAAAATAACAAAAAGTGAAAAAAACGAACGTACTGCCGGCAGGCCTGGCCACCTCCCCGGCGCCCCTGGTGGTCAGATAAAAACCTGCTACAGAGCATTCTGGATCTCAGACTGGGGCGGAGGTTCACCTTCCAACGGGACAACGACCCTAGGCACACAGCCAAGACAACACAGGAGTGGCTTCGTGACAAGTGTGTGAATATCTTTGAGTGGCCCAGCCAGAGCCCGGACTTGAACCCGATCGAACATCTCTTGAGGGGCCTGAAAATAGCTGTGCATCGACGCTCCCCATCCAACTTGACAGAGCTTGCGAGGATCTGCAGAGAAGAATGGGAGAAATTATCCAAATACAGATGTGCCAAGCTTGTAGTGCCATACCCAAGAAGACTTGAGGCTGTAATCGCTGCAAAAGGTGCCACAACAAAGTACTGAGTAAAGGGTCTGAATATTTATGTAAAGGTCATATTTTAGTTATTTCTTTTTAATTACTTTGCAAACATTTCTAAACACCTGTTTTTGCTTTTTTTATTATGGGGTATTGTGTGAAGATTGATGATGACATTTTTTAAAAAAGCAATTTTAGAATAAGGATGTAACGTAACAAAATGTGGAAAAAGTGAAGGGGTCTGAATACTTTCTGAATGCACTGTATATGTGCACTGTGGATGGTTCAATTGTAATCATGTACAGTCTTTCCACTGACTGGTAAGCATGCAACAAAAAGCATTTCACTGTATCTCCGTACACATGACAACAAACTTAAGTAAACTAAATTATGTTCTATGTTCTATGTCCGCATGGAGCTGCGGACACACCGTCATGGGGCTGGCTGGCCTCGGAGCGTGGGGAGCGGTGGTGGCTCGCCGCTGCGGCTCGACCCCGGAGCTCCAGCTGCAGACCAGTGGACTATCGGGAGCTCGCGGGTCCGGGTGGGGGACCGCTCTCCGGAGCTCCCGCAACACAGCTTCTCCAGCCCATGTCGCGGGGTTGGAGCGACCTGGAGCGGGCCGTACATCGCCTGGCGCGGCATTAATGGCCGCGGGACATTCCAGCGTCCGCCGGGGGCTCCAACTGTGACCTTTGGGCCTAGAGCGCGGCCGTACATCGCCCGGCGCTACCTCAATGGCCGTGGGACTTAACACCGCCCGCCTGCAGCTTCGACCTCGGGAGAGAAATGATGCGGGGGAGAGAGAAGACTTTGCCTTCCATCACAGTGAGGAGGAGATTCACTGTGATGGATGTTTGTGTGAATTGAATTGTCTGTGTATTTTTTTATGAATTGTTCTGTTGTATGGCTTGTAGAAACGGAGTTTCGTTCGAGCCTCTCTGAGGTTCGAATGACAAGTAATAAAATCAAATCAAATCAAATCTTAACAGCCTTTCCTCTGCTTTGCCGAATCAGAGAACAAAGTAAGACCTGAAAGTCCAGCTGGCCCATAAACCATAGAAACATAGAAAATAGATGCAGGAGTAGGCTATTCAGCCCTTTGAGCCAACACCACCATTCAATATGATCATGGCTGATCATCCAAAATCAGTACCTCGTTCCGGCTTTCTCTTCATATCCCTTGATTCCGTTAGCCCTAAGAGCTATATCTAACTCTCTGAAGCTTTGTGTGGGAAATTATCTGTTTCCATTTGAATGCTGCTTCATTAAAACATTATTTCAAATGACTCTTTTTCTCAAATACAGTATGCTCCATCCAGCTTTAACAGCTGAAAGGAAATGGTTACAGTGACTGCTGTCTACTTGTAGAAAATTGGCTTGAGTCCATGCCAATAATGACATTCTCAGATTCCTCTGAGCTATTATGGTCTAGTAGGGTCTGGTTTCCTAGGATTACTAAAAATGTGTTTTATTATTAATTATTGTATTATTTATGTATTTGTTGCATTATTGTGAACCTGTAGCAAGAATTTCATTGTTCTGTTTCCCTGTGCATATGGCAATTTAACATTCTTGATTTTACTTCGGAGTCACGTGAGTGACTACGTGAAGAAGACCCCGTCAGGCAGCATGCGCGTCATTTAACGTCAGACGTACTGGCGCAGCGACCGGTTAGGAGGAGCAGCGCTCCTCCAGCGGTAAGTTTAAAAACCCCAAGGTAAGTGAAAGCTTGGTTGGAGGTCGGTTTTTTGTTGCAGGCTTGTGTTTCAGGTGCAAATTTATTTCTAAAAAGAAAATGCAGAAAGCGACAACGGTGAAGGCGACGCGCGCCGCTAGTAAGATGACAGACCGCGGGAGTGCGGGTAGCGGGCGCCCGCTCAGTTCACCTAGTCCGTCGGTGGCAGGGAGGCCACCGACTGCAGACTCGATGCCTTTAAGTACCGTGGCCACGCTGTTGGGGTGTAAGGCTACTAAAAAGTCTGCAAGGCCCATTGACTCCGAGGAGTCGGGCCAGGAGGGTTCCCCTCCGGAAAAGGATGCCGTTCTTACACGGTTATCCAAAGTGGAGCTCCTGTTGGAGAGGATGCTCCATCAGGATACACACCTGGAGGATGGGTGGTATCTGCGCCTGCCTACAAGAGAGCCCGCGCCAGCAGCGCCTGGAATATGGCTGCTCAATCGCTCCCTCTTGAAGGAGGAGAGCTTGAAGGGTCAGCATTATTCTGATGCCGAACAGAACCCACGGGGTGAAGGGCATGAGCCCATAACACCATGTCTAACAGCAAGATTTGCTGTCCCCAGAGAGGCTAGGGAGCCATTGGATGACGAGTTGGCAACAACTATAAATTATTTGCTCTCCCATCAGCTGCAAGAGCTGACCATGGACGAGATGGCGAAGAAATATGAGACCCTGGTTAATTGCCAACTCCTGAAAGTACCGGCGGTTAACCATGTGATATGGGGCCATATGGGCATTGGTATTCGGGCACAAGAAATGAAGCTCCAGCGGGTGCTGAAGTTGCTCGCTGCAGGCATTACGACATTTGCCAGATCGGTGGACGAGGGGCCGTCTATATTACAGCAGGATGCCTTAGCACTTCTGTGCAGTGCCCACTTTGAAATAAACTGTTTGCGCAAAAGTGCAATACGCCCTATGATACATGCTAAATTTGCAGCGCTCTGCAAGCCAAGTAATATTCAACCAGCAAATCTGTTATTTGGGGACGACCTCGCTAAGCAAGTGAAAGAGCTCGATGACGAGGCATAGACGGTGGGGTTAATTAAAGCCCCGATGACCAGCAGAATAGTTCAGTGCCAACACCCCTACTGACGGGCTGCACAGACCGGGGCCGGTCAAGGGACCAGCCGGGCATTTACGAATGTGCGCAGTTGGCACACTGCTACTGGGGCACGAGCAAATGTAACTCCTCCCACCAGGAACCGGGGACAACAAATTCCACCGGTCACCATGGAGGTAGGTGGATCTGGTCCTGATAGGAACATATTAAGTGAAAGACATCTACAAGTCGGGGGAGATTACACGGGTTCCTAAAATAATGATCTGAGATAACATCAGATCCATTTTCAAATTGAATTCTATCCCAATTTGAGTCCACCCACTCAGCATGTTCCAAGCCAGACACTCATTTTCTCACAGAAAGAGAATATGGAGATACAGGCAGAACTTGAAAAATTATGCAAAAAAGGGGTAATTGAGAAATCGGTTCGCCAACCACCAATTTGTGTCAAATATTTTTCCTCTGTCAAAAAAGGATGGAGGATATAGAATCATCCTCGACCTGACGAGCCTTAACCCCTTTGTACAGTATAAACATTTCAAAATGGAAACTTGTACTACTGCTAAACACCTGCTTTCCAGACGATGCTATATAGCAAGCATCGACCTTAAAGATGCATATTACTCAGTGTCTGTTCACTACGATGGTAGGAGATATTTGAAATTTAGCTGGATGAGTCAATTATGGCAATTCAAAGCACTGCCTAATGGATTAACCTCAGCTCCGAGATTGTTCACCAAATTGTTAAAACCAATACTGGGGCTACTTAGAGCTCAAGGTCATATTGTAATGGCCTATTTGGATGATATTTTTATTGTAGGTAAGGCTCGGGACACAGCTGAATCATCTGTTTCAGTTGTTAAACCCCAACTTCTCAAAAGTGAGCTTATCATTCATCCAGATAAATCCAAATGAACACCAGTCAGAGTTATTCATTATTTGGGTTTCACTATTAACTCAGATCATATGTCAGTGACTCTGCCAGGGACAAAAGGCTGCAGCTAATTGAAGGCTGTGTTAAGCTCATTGAAGCACAACGACCTTCCATTAGACAAGTGGCCAGCATGATTGGCAAATTAGTGGCTTCATTTCCAGCTGTACAGTTTGGACCTCTGCATCACCAGCAATTACAATGAGCGAAGGAACAGGCACTGATGATGCATTCAGGTCGTTATTACAGACCATTGCAAAAACCAGCTGCAGCCATTGCTGAGGTGCAATGGTGGATTATGAATGTCTCAGGTTCTTCCAGCCAAATTCTGGTTGAACCACCTCCTATTGTCTTACAGGCTGATGTCAGTGCGCTAGGTTAGGGCGTTACTGATACTATTTCCAGCTGTGGAGGCAGATGGAATATGCATGATGCACCTCTTCTGCAATCACGAGGAATTAATTATTTAGAGCTTTTGGGAACATTTTATGGGCTTAAAGCTTATTGTTCTACTAAATGTCACTTGCATGTTCAAGTTCAGATTGACAACATTACGGCAGTGGCATTTGTTAATCATATGGGTGGAATCAAGTTGGAATATTGTGATAGATTGGCAAATCTGATTTGGGACTGGTGTATTTCCAGAGACATTTGGTTTTCAGCTATCTACCTACCAGGTAGATTCAACATCGTGGCAGACACAAGGTCTCACAAATTCGATGACAACACAGAATGGATGTTGAATCATGACATATTTAACGATGTTCTTGCTCGGTATGGGATGCCAGATATCGATTTGTTTGCATCCAGACTAAACCACCAGTTGCCTAAATATGTTTCATGGGAACCAGATCCTGGGGCAGCAGCGGTAGATGCATTCTCGCTGCATTGGGGTGGAATGTTTGTGTATGCATTTCTTCCTTTCTGCCTCATCAGTCGGTGTCTGCAAAAAACTAAGCAGGACACTGCCTCAGGAGTATTGGTGGTACCCGACTGGCCTACTCAGCCATGGTTCCCTCTCATGTTGCAGATAAACATCCAGCTACTTATGACTGTTCCCAAACATCGAAACCTACTGGTACACCCTGTAACTGGTGGTCAACACCCTTATATGATCGTATCAATCTGTTGGTTTGCAGATTATAAGAAGGCCATACCCGGGGAGAGGCCTATCCAATCGCACTGTGGATGTTCTTACTGCGGCCTGGAGGGATAGTACCCAAAAGCAGTACATCTCTTATATAAGGAAATGGGAGGTGTTCTGCTTCCAGCAAAATATTTCATATTACACAGCAGGCATCTCCGACGTACTAGAGTTCCTGTCAACCCTCTTTTTCCATCAAAGGTTAAGCTATAGTGCGATCAACACGGCCAGAAGTGCCCTGTCTTCATATTTATGGATGGGATCAGAACGATATTTTGTGGGGTCACACCCTCTCATCTCTAGATTTATGAAGGGAATTTTTAATTCCAATCCTCCCAGGCCCAGGTATTCGACAATCTGGGATGTTAGCAAAGTACCTATGCTCCTTCGTCAATGGACTCCTGTCACAGCCCTGTCTTTGGCCAAACTCTCCATGAAGGTAGTCGATTGCAGAAGCTGCGACTCGACAGGATGGAAGTATCTACAGATGCCATTACGTTTTCCATCTACGATCTACTCAAACAGGGCAGACCAGGGGTGACAGGGTTTAGGATTACCTTTTCGGAATACCCTACGGATTCATGCCTATGTGTGGTGTCACACTTATTATGTTACATCAAGACCGCCAGCACCCTAAGAGGTGCGGAATCAGCATTATTGATTAGCCACAGAAAACCGCATAGTAAGGTGTCGGTTGAGACTATTTAAAGGTGGCTAAAGCAGGTTATGGCTTATGCAGGTATTGACACTGACATTTTTAAATCTTATTCCACCAGGACGGCATCAACTTCAGCGGCCAGGGCAATGGATGTCCCCATAGACCATATGCTCGCGGCCGCAGGGTGAACAAGTGACCGGATGTTTCAGCAATATTATCATAAACCACTTGCTAAGCCAGGGGTATTTGCCCGTTCTGTTTTAAGTTCAGTTTTATAGCTTCCCCCTGGGACAGAGGGGTTGCTATTGTTTTCTTTAAAAATTAAACCGTTATTACATTTAAAATAGTGAGATTAAACGAGAACTTACCAGTTTGAAGTTTGATCTTTATTTTATGAGGAGTTACGATGAGGGATTACGTGAAGAAGCTCCGCCTGGCGCTGGATCGACATACTTCAAAGCAGCGGCATGAAAAACACAGAACCAATAGCTGAAGTAAAATAGTAAGGCTCAAAATAGATTAGAACTACCAGATGATCATTTACATTATGAGGGTTGGGAGTGGAGGGCACGTAATTTTTAATAATAACCCCTCTATCTCAGGGGAAAATTACAAAATAAATTGATAAATGATGTCAATGGTAACATAAATCGATAATATAAATCGATAATATAAAACAAAGCAAGCATTAAAGAGAACCCAGTACTGTGCGTCCAAATCCTGGCACCGTGACAACAGGTTTATTGTAGAACTTTGAAAAATCTCTTCTCTAGACCACCCTGCGGCCTCTAAAATTTTATCGAGTGGTACGTCCTGTACCTTCGCCATGGACGTAGCTGCCGCCCTAGTGGAGTGAGATTTAAACACATCAGTGTCTATTCTTGCTAGACACAAACCTGGTTTAACCATCCAGAAATGGTTTGAACTGAACCTTTTGTATGTGGCTTTTTGTGTGTTATTAATAACGCTTTCTCAGAACCTCTGAGATTTTGGTTTCCTCAATGTATTGAGTTAAATGCTTAACTACACACAATGTTTCATCAATAGGATATGCTTTAAACATTACCTTCATTCCAGTTCTTCCTGGTCTGCTTTGTTTGATCAAGTCATAAACATAAAACATAATGTTATCTGTAGTCACATGCATGCAATCCAACCGTTACAATTGCAAAGCTTGTACTCTTTGAGCTGATACCAATGCCATTAACATTACCACCTTGAATGTTAATTTCTGCAAAGACATTGAATTAATTGGAGTCCATTGTTTAAGCAAAGTGAGAACAATGCTAACATCCCAAATTTCTGTATATCTGGGCTTGGGAGGATTTTATTGAAAATTCCTTTCATGAATCGGGATACTAATGGGTGAGACCCAACTGAATCCCGATCTGAAATTTGTCCTAAATAGGATGACAATGCACTACGAGCACAATTAATGGCACTATAACTCAAATGCTCATCAAAGTGTAACCCAGCAAGGAACTCCAATACATTTGAAATGTTTGCAGTATGATAAGATATCTTTGACTGTGTACAAAAACTTCCCATTTCCTTATATGCGACATATATTGTTTTAGTGCTATTCCTCCAAGCTGCAACTATAACATTCATGGTCCTGTCCGACAGTTCAAACTCTTGCAATGGTCTGGTCAGAACCTGCAGATTAACAAATTCATATGATCATGCAATGGATGAATTTCTTTTGTTACTGGTTGTGTCAACAGATTGTCGCAACTGGGAATTGTCATACATGGTTCAATAATCATTTTAGCATCAATGGGAACCATGACTGCGTGGGCCAATGTGGCACCACCAAAATTGCCTTTGGCAGCGTCTTGCGCTATTTTCTTGAGACATTGCCCAATGAGACAGAATGGGGAAAAGCATAAAAGAACGTATTCCCCAGTGTAGCGAGAAAGCATCCTCCGCTACTGCCCCTGGATCGTGTTACCCAAGACACGTATTTGGGCAATTGGTGATTCAATCTAGATGCAAACAGATCAATGTCCGGTACTCCATACCGACTGACAATATTTTTGAACATTTTTTGGATTTAACATCCATTCTGTATTGTCTTTAAATATTCGTGATCTTTTGTCTGCCACAACATTGTCTCTCCCCGAGAGATAAATAGCTGAAAGCCAAATATTTTTTGCCATACACCATTGCCACATCTGGTTTACCAGATGATCACATGATATTGATCTGACACCACCCATGTGATTGATATATGCCACAGCTGTGGTATTATCTATTTGTACTTGGACATGCAAATCTTTTAATGAAGAGCAATAAGCTTTTAATCCATAAAATGCTCCCAGTAGCTCCAAATAATTAATACCATATGTTTGGAGCAATAAATCCTCTTGGACAGCCCATCTGCCTCCACAGCTGGTCTCATCATCCATAGCCCCCCCATCCGAGAGAACTTGCGTCAGTTTGCAAAAACACTACTGGCTGATGAACTAAAATGTTCTTAGCAGCTTGTGGAACATTCTCAATCCACCAATGTAATTCTGATAAAGCTTCCTTAGGCAATTGCATTGGCCTAACAAAATGGCCTGCTCGGTGAATAAGCGCTTGAGTTTTTGCCCTTTGAAGATTTTGGTAATGTAGACAACCAAACTCTACTGCTGGAAATGCTGCTGCCAATTTACCAATAACCTTGGCAACCTCTCGGATGGAGGGATAAGGTTTGTTAATCAGGTCTTGACGCACATTTGTCAAATCCAACACCTTATCCATTGGTAAAGTTACCAACATGGTAACTGAGTTAATCACAAACCCCAGATAATTTTTCAATGGTTTGGGATTGCTGTAACTTAGATTTGTTGGATGGATCAGGAACTCAACTTCTCAAACAAACTTGTAGTTGCTGAGACTAATTTTCCAGCTGATTCCTGATTAGCATTGACAATTAAATGTCATCTAGATAAGCCATAATGATGTGTTTTTGTGCCCTTAGCAGTGCAAATGCTGGCTTAATCCTTTAGGCAAAGCTTTGTAGTGCCACAGCTGTCCCATCCATAAACTTTAATTACCTGCGAAATTATGGTGAATTGGGACCGAAAAATATGCATCCTTCAATCTATTGTAGCCATATAACAACCTGTTGATACCTGCTGCATTGCAGTGTTGAATGTGTCCATTTTTAAAAAAAAAATGTTTATGCTGGACAATGTATTTAATTGTGTGAGATCTAAAATGATTCTACAACCCCATCTTTCTTCGGTCTGGGGAAAATATTTGATACAATTGTTGTGGATCCTTTCCTGTTTTCTCAATAACTCCTTTCTCACACAAATTCTTAACCTCTTTGTCACAATGTATCCATACCTCCTTATCATTATAAACATTTGGAGTCTACCACCAATCTGAGGTTCATCCAAACATCCTTCTTTAATAGGATAAAGTTTTGTACCTCTCCAACTGTTTGACGAAATGTCTCTTTACCCAATAAATGGGTGTACATTCGTTATGGTCCCTAGATAAGGGACGTATCAGATATTAAACTGATAAGAACAGATACTACACTTGATCTTAGCCAAAAAACCGAGAAGCGATTGCTGTGCTTGGCTGGTAATTCTTCCTTATCATACTCCTGCCTCGGCTCAAATCAAATCCCTTTCTCATATGACCAGCCTTTCTGGCCAACTGAAGGGTTTCACAAGACCAACAGTTTTTGCCTCTTCATCCATTACTTTAATTTGTTTAAACAGATTTCCTCCGAACAAATAACCAAGAGCTTGAACATTGCATGTCCTGTAAATCTTGGATGTAAAAGAGGCCGAATGGCAATCTTCCATTTTACTTCGGAGTCACGTGAGTGACTACGTGAAGAACCCCGCACAGCCGTTGGTGCGTCATGACGTCAGACGCATTGGTGCCGTCGGCCAGTTGGAGCAGCAGCGCTCCTCCAAGCGGTAAGTTTAAAACTCGAGGTAAGTTTTAAAATTTTTCAGAGTTCATTTTCTGCGACGGTTGGAGAACGTTTTGGAGAATGTTGCAGAAAGTGAAAAAGGTGGCGGCGAGGCGCTCCGGAGGGAAGAAGGTTGACGACCAGGAGAGTGTTGTTGGTGGAGGCCCGTCTTGTGCACCTGGTCCGGTGCTGGCTATACAGCCAGTGGTTGCGGACCCACTGCCTTCGAGCAGTGTAGGCTTGCCAGTAGGGCGGAAGGCCACTGGTAAGTCAGATAGGCCCGTTGACCCAGAGTCGGGCCTGGAGGTTCTACCCTCTATAGGAGAGTCCGTTTGCTCACGGCTCTCCCAGGTCGAGATTCTATTACAAAGAATGCTCGACAGGGACCAGCTCCGTGAGGAGGAGTGGTGCCCAAGCCAGGCTGTTGGAGAGCCTGAGCCAGCAGTACCTTTTACAGGGCTGCAGGAATATCCTGCCTGTGAGGAGGATGTTCCAATGGTGCAGTTCGCTGACACCGAGTCTGTGGTGGGGGAGAGCAGTAAGGGAGTTCAGTTGGAAGTAATTCCGAATATTGCTGGGAAATTTGCTATGCCCAGAGAGGCAGGAGAGCCGGTTGGTGAAGAATTGGCTGCAGCAATACAGTATATGCTCTCCCACCAGCTGCAGGAGTTAGCCATGGATGAGACCGCCAAGAAGTACGAGGCTCCTATTAATTGCGACCTTCTGAAAGTACCGGTGGTGAATCATCAGATTTGGACACAGTTGGGGGTGTCAGCTAGGGCTCAGGAGATGAAATTTCAAAAAGTGCTCAGATTGTTCTCGGCAGGGCTTACGGCTTTGGTGAAAATTATTGATACCGGGAATATGTCTGAGGCCCATCAAGATGCACTAGGACTGTTCTGCAGTGCATTTTTTGAAATTAATAATATCAGAAGAGCCGCTATAAGGCCGGTAATTAATCCTAATTTGGCGGCTTTGTGCAAACCACCCAGTGTACCGCCAAGAAACCTGCTGTTCGGAGGGGATCTGGTTAAAAGAGTGAAAGAATGTCATGAGGACGTAAAAACTATGGGCCTCATTAAGACAGCTGGTAAACCAGGAAAAAGGTTTTATCCTTATCAAAGAGGTACCAGTTCGGTGGCAGGTGAAGGAACCAGCCATACAGGTCTCCAATATCGGAATTGGCAGGCTGCCACCGGTATGAAGGGCAAGGCGCCTTTCTCAAGGGGCCGTGGACAACAAGGTCTACAAGCACATATGCAGGTAAGGGATGAGCCTTCGAGAGAGAATGAATTAAGTATTGTTGAAGTTGGGGGAAGGTTAAAATTGTTTCTCAAACAATGGCAGGAGTTAACGTCAGATGTGTTTATATTGAACAGTATTGAAGGGGTAAAAATTGAATTTTACTCTAATGAGAGACCACCCACTCAACATGCTCCAAGTCGGAAACTTATATTTTCAGATGAAGAAAATGTCCTTATACAAACAGAAATTAGTTCATTACACAAGAAAGGGGTAATTGAGACATCAGTCTATCAAAGTTGTCAATTTGTGTCAAGTATTTTTCCTAGGGCTAAAAAGACTGGGGGATGTAGAATTATCCTGGATTTAACAAGTTTGAACAAGTTTGTCTGTTATAGGCATTTCAAAATGGAAACATTTTCCACGGCCAAACATCTAATTTCCAAAGGGTGTTATATGGCTAGCATTGATTTGAAAGATGCATATTACTCAGTGTCTATTCATGGTGATGATAGAAGATATTTGAAATTCATTTGGATGAGTCAGCTGTGGCAATTTAAGGCACTGCCTAATGGATTAACTTCAGCCCCTAGATTATTTACTAAATTGGTAAAACCTGTGTTAGCATTACTCAGAGCTCAGGGGCATGTGGTAATGGCCTATTTAGATGATATTCTGATTGTTGGTAAGACTCATGCTGAAGCTCTGTTGTCAGTTTCAGTTGTTAAGTCCATTTTTCAACAATTAGGGTTCATTGTTCATCCAGATAAATCCAAATTATCACCAGTTCAAATCATTGATTATTTGGAATTTACCATTAATTCAAATCACATGTTGGTATTTTTGCCCAGGGACAAATTGCAACAGTTGATTGAGGATTGTGTTAATCTCCTTGGAGAACAACGACCTTCAATTAGACAAGTAGTTCAGCTGATTGGTAAGCTGGTAGCTGCTTTTCCAGCTGTGCAGTATGGTCCTCTACATTATCAACAATTACAACGATTGAAGGAACAGGCACTGAGAATACAAATGGGACATTTTGACAGGCCTATGCAGTTGTCAGCTGGGGCAATTTCCGACATACAATGGTGGATAGTAAATGCTCCAAAAAGTTTTCGTAAGGTTTCGGTGGAACCGCCTTCAATGGTATTACAGACTGATGTTAGTGCACTAGGTTGGGGTGCAACAGATTTGTCTTCCAGCTGTGGAGGTAGATGGAATGCGGAAGAGACATCCTTGCTTCAATTGAGAGGGATCAATTATTTAGAGTTATTGGGAACCTGGTATGGCCTTAAGGCTTATTGTTCTACCTGTAGGGACTTGCATGTGCAGGTTCAGATTGACAACACGACAGCAGTGGCATATGTAAACCACATGGGTGGAGTCAAGTCACAGGCTTGTGATAGACTGGCTAACCAGGTTTGGAGCTGGTGCATTGACAGAAATATCTGGATTTCGGCAATTTATTTGCCAGGTAGATTTAACACGGTAGCTGACACTAGATCACGTCAGTTTAATGACAACATAGAATGGATGTTAAATCAGGATGTATTTAATCAAGTGGTTGTTCGGTATGGAATGCCAGACATTGATTTGTTTGCATCTAGGTTAAATCATCAGTTGCCCAGATATGTTTCATGGGAACCAGATCCTGGTGCAGCAGCGGTAGACGCTTTCTCGCTGCATTGGGGAGGAATGTTTGTGTATGTATTTCCTCCATTCTGTCTCATCAGTAGATGCTTGCAAAAGGTCACGCAGGATTCTGCTTCAGGGATATTGGTAGTGCCAGATTGGCCTACACAAGCATGGTTTCCTCTGGTATTACAAATGGCTAGGGAGCCTCACATGATTATTCCCAAGAATGAAAATCTACTGGTAAATCCAGTAACTGGGGATCAACATCCTTTACATGATCGTATTGATCTGTTGATTTGCAGATTTTGAGGAGGCCATACCTGGGGAGAGGACTGTCTGATCGTACTGTGGATGTTCTCACGTCGGCCTGCAGGGATAGTACACAGAAGCAGTATGTCACCTCGATAAGGAAGTGGGAGCAATTCTGTCTACACCAGAACATTTCATATCAAACGGCAGGCATTACAGATGTATTGGAGTTTTTGTCCAGTCTTTATTTTGATCAAAAATTAAGTTACAGTGCGATCAATACAGCCAGAAGTGCTCTGTCTTCTTATTTGGCCATGAATTCAGAATTGCGTTCAGTAGGGACACATCCGTTAGTTTCACGATTTATGAAGGGAGTTTTTAATTCTAATCCTCCTAAACCCAGGTATGCCGGTATTTGGAATGTGAGTGAAGTTTTTATGCTTCTTCGCCAGTGGGCTCCTGTTGCAAGCTTATCTTTAGCCAAATTAAGTTTGAAGCTGGTCATGCTTATGGCGTTGGTTTCAGCCCAACGTGTACAAACTTTGCAAAAGCTACGGATAGACAGAATGCATGTGTCGGCAGATGCCATTATATTTTATGTCTATGATTTGCTTAAACATAGTAGAATCGGCATGACAGGATGTAAGGTTGTGTTTTCAGCATACCCCACAGATGATCGCTTGTGTGTAGTCTCACATTTATCTCGTTACATTGAGGTTACTAAAGCCCTACGAGGAACAGAGTCTGCATTATTTATTAGCCACAAAAAACCACACAGTAAGGTGTCGGTGCAAACAATTTCAAGGTGGTTGAAGCAGGTTCTGGGAAGTGCTGGAATTGATACTGATAAATTCAAATCTCATTCCACCAGGGCGGCATCAACTTCCGCGGCAAGGGCGATGGACGTGCCTATAGACCATATTCTCGCGGCCGCAGGATGGTCCAGTGAGCTGACTTTTGAAAAGTTTTACCACAAGCCGATTTCAAGGCTGGGGGTGTTTGCTGATTCTGTTTTGAGTTCTGTTATAGTTTCCCCCTGAGTTAGTGGGGTTTGTTGTGGTTTCGTTTGTAAATAAACTGTTATTCATTTAACAAGTGTCATTATTGATGTATTATTGATTGTTAACGACTTTCAGTCAATCAATGCAGTGTGAACGCCGGATTTGGGTCTGCGGCGTGAAATCACAGAGCTTTGAAGTATTCACGTAGTCACTCACGTGACTCCGAAGTAAAATAGTAAGATTAAACAAGAACTTACCAGTTTGAAGTTTGATCTTTATTTTATGAGGAGTCGAGTTGAGGGACTACGTGCCCTCCGCTCCCAGCCCTCATAGATTTCATCTGGTAGTTCTAGTCTTCGTTATCTTACATTTATACTTCAGTTGTTGTTATCTGTGAGTTCACTCCGCTGCTTTGAAGATTGACGCACCAACGGCTGTGCGGGGTTCTTCACGTAGTCCCTCAACTCGACTCCTCATAAAATAAAGATCAAACTTCAAACTGGTAAGTTCTTGTTTAATCTTACTATTTTATATAATTTATCTCAAAATGAGTTGCAGAATAAGCCCAACATATTTTGTTTATTCTGAACTTTGGTCATTCCACAACCTTCCAGCTTGTCTTAAAAGACAGTGATGCCAAAATTAGTTTGAGGATACTTTAATCGTAATTCCTCCGCCCGCATAATTGCTGACATTGGCGCCCAAAAAACTGGATTTACCAGGTACCTTCTTAAAGGTGTTTGGAATGCTTCATGAATTTCCGTCATCCTTGCGCATGCTAATTTTCTTATATTCTGTATCATTCCAATTTTAGTATATGTGCTGCCGAAGCGAGCACTTTTACAATAAATAAGTGTTTAAATCCAAATCTGCTGTCTCAACCATAACAGCTTTCTTGAGGCAGGTGAGAGACCATATAATTAACATTGGCCGCCAGGTTTCCTTCCATGGCCTCACCGCCTCCACCAGGTATAGTAACTTTGTGCCCCTCAGACACACCTGGATTTGTATTGTGGTGGGTACTTCTGACCACAACACCACTTTCAGGGTCAGTCTCATACAGCCCTGGTACTCCTGAAACTTGTTCAAGGAGACTTCCTCCAGCCTAATCCCAGGCACTGGAGTTTCAATTCCCATTTTCAACTGGCACCATATTCATAATATGGAACCCCCTCAGGGGCTGCCTGGGAATATTCTGGGTACTTAGGCCCCTGTTTGATATTGTTTGGAGTATTTCCTCCATTAGATCCATACTTAGCCAAAGGTTTACCTTACAGGATCTTTCAGAAACCTCAGGCCTTTCAAGCTTCTTTTTACATTTTAGGCACTGGGTTTTCAAAGTTTTTGTTTGTGGAGCAACCAAAGGCTCATTAACGGGTATTTCGACGGCCACCGGTATCGGAACCAGCTCCGCAATAATCTGCTGTCCCGACTTTTCTACACCCCGGGACGCACGTTTTACCCGCGATTTTTTAAAACATTTTTATTTTAACTCCTCCTGGTTTACCTACCAGCCTACGGAGTTTTAAGAAAACGCCCTGGAAGTAAAATAATTTTACTTACCTGCGGGCCGTTTCCTTACCGCTGTGTTGGAGCTGCGCTCTGCAGCTCTTTCTCTGCCGATAGCGTCGACGTAAATGCCGATCCAGCGCCAGGCGGGGCTTCTTCACGTAGTCACTCACGTGACTCCGAAGTAAAACCAATGTCATGGTTTAATGCATTATTGATTCTTTCCTCATTCTGAGTTAATCGATGCAGTGAGACGCCTGGATTTGAATCTATGGCATGAAATCACAGAGCTTTGAAATCTTCACGTAGTCACTCACATGACTCCGAAGTAAAATAGAATATTAAACGAGAACTTACCAGTTTGAAGTTTGATCATTATTTTATCAGGAGTTACGTTGGTGATTACGTACCCTCCACGCCCAACCCTCTCTCACAAAGGTCATCTGGTAGTTCTAGGTTTCTGCTCTTACTATTATACTTAAATTACTGTTACCTGTGATTTCATAACGCTGCTTTGAAGATTTACACGCATGGGGCCCGACGGGGTCTTCTTCACATAATCACCAACATAACTCCTCATAAAATAAAGATCAAACTTCAAACTGGTAAGTTCTCGTTTAATCTTACTGTTAAACCTCGTGAATGATCACACAGTGGAGCTAGGCACTGAATCTGGACTCTATTGTTAATCTAAATTCTCACAGCATTAACATTGTAAGAGGGAACAACAGGGTGTAAGTAGTCCTTGGTTTTGTTGGGTGCTCCTGACCATTCTGTGAATATGGACGTTTATTCTGAAATCTTTATTGTATTTATTGATAATCATCTCACAGTTTTTGCTTCCATATTAGAAAGACATATCTATCGCTAGCCTATCAAATCCTCACAAAACCTGAAGTACTCTCTCAACCTTTTTTACTACAGAGAGGAATACCAATTTATGGAGACTTTCTTGATCAGAGAAATAGGAAACATGGTCTTCAGTTATTCTTACGAATTTCTACAGATCCAAGTATCCTATTGGGATGCATAACATGGTAATAACTACTCTGCCAAAACCACAAAAAAATTGCAGTGAATTGTGGATGCAGCACAGTCCATTACACAAATCAATCTCCTTCCCATCGACTCCATTTACATTCCGCACTGCCTTGAAAAGTCAGCCCACATAATCAAGGACCGCTTACACTCATCAGGAAGTTATTCCCTCTCCTCTCCTGTCAAGTCAATGATACAAAATTTTGAAAGCATGTATCACTAGATTCAGAAAAGAGCTTTTGCCTGCTGTTATCGGACTATTTAATCACTCACTCAAAAGCTAAGGGCATGGTCCCGATCTCCCAACCTACTTCTTTGCAGCCCTTACCCTCTTTTCATCAGCACTATAATGTTATAATACTACATTTTGCACACTGGCTATTTTTCTGTCTCCTCTATATGCTATACTTGTCTATGGCCTGCTTATACTCATGTACACTCATTTATAGTATGATTTGAGTGGAATGCATGCAGAGAGCATTTTTCATTGTATCTTAATACATGTTACAATAATAAACCATTACCAATACAAATACCAATCCTCTCAGCTCTTGAGTCACCTCTATTAATTTTCTCTGCACATTTCCCAAGGCCTCTGCTATAATTTTATAAAGTAGAGACCAGTGTACAGGTCCATCACTGATTTTCCAGTAACTGGTGGTCCGGCAGGTCCTTTAATCTGGGAAAAATTGCAAGAGCACACTTGAAATCACCAACTCCCTGGAGGTCTCCCCAAAAATGTTGCTCATAGGCCTGGTGAAGGCGCTGATCAATAGATCGAATTTGCCCCCTGAAACCGTGGCTCTGGAACTCCGGCCTAGCCAGAGCCAGCAGATCCATTCCCATTGCAGACTTCCACGGCGGAATTTGTGGGCCGGCCTCTTGGCTTCTCAGAGGCATATGCAGACCATTCCAGTACCGTTGGACTTCTCTTGGAGGCCGTAACCTCTGTTGGTCCAGCAAAATGGATAATCTAGTATCCTTGGAACCAAGGATACCGGAAAATCGGTGGTGGAGCTGTAGTTCTCAATGTAGTATGAGAGAGCCTTGAAGCAAATTTAACGTGTAATCTCTTTGCCTTTTAATCCCATCCCTCCAGAAATAAACTGCAGTGTGTGATATGCCTGTTTATAGTCTTATTAACCTGATTAGATTTTGATCAGGTTAGTTGTTCTGAGACTTCAACACAGTCAAAGATGAGGCAATTATCTATGGCTCCTGTTTACAAATGAACTAGGTAATGTTAAGAAATCACAGGACTACTTTGTGCAACTAGTCAGAAGTCTTCATCAGTCTGAAGAAGGGTCTTGACCCAAAACATCACCCATTCCTTCTCTCCATAGATGCTGCCTGTCCTGCTGAGTTACTCCAGCATTTTGTGTCTACCTTCCATTTAAATCATTATCCTAACTTATGGAAGATATATGTAGAAGGAACCCACATCCAATTTTTGAGAGGACTCCAGCAACAATAATCCAATGCACACTCCAGTTGTCGTGGGTTATAGAAAATGTCCTACATATTTTGCAAATACGTTTCACCTCTCAATAGACAATAATAGACAATAGGTGCAGGAGTAGGCCGTTCGGCCCTTTGAGCCAGCACCGCCATTCAATGTGATCGTGGCTGATCATCACCAATCAGTACCCCGTTCCTGCCTTCTCCCCATACCCCCTGACTCCGCTATTTTTAAGAGCCCTATCTAGCTCTCTCTTGAAAGCATCCAGAGAACCTGCCTCCACCTGAGGCAGAGAATTCCACAGACTCACCACTCTCTGTGAGAAAAAGTGTTTTCTCGTCTCCATTCTAAATGGCTTACACCTTAAACTGTGGCCTCGAGTTCTGGACTCCCCCAACATCGGGAACATGTTTCCTGCCTCTAGCGTGTCCAAGCCCTTAACAATCTTATATGTTTCAATGAGATCCCCTCTCATCCTTCTAAACTCCAGAATATACAAGCCCAGCTGCTCCATTCTCTCAGCATATGACAGTCCTACCATCCCGGGAATTAACCTTGTAAATCTACGCTGCACTCCCTCAATAGCAAGTATGTCCTTGGTCAAATTAGGGGACCAAAACTGCACACAATATTCCAGGTTTGGGCTCACTAGGGCTCTGTACAACTGCAGAAGGACCTCTTTGCTCCTATATTCGATTCCTCTTGTTTTAAAGGCCAACATGCCATTCGCTTTCTTCACTGCTGTACCTGCATGCTTACTGTCATAGACTGATGTATGCATCTACTGATGTAGACTTTCATAGGTGATACATGCGTCTTGGGGCCCTTCTTCAGGCTGCCTTGTTCAGGGTCAAATGTCAGTGGCTTTCAAAAAAGTGTGCGGAGGTTGCAGTGTACGACCAACTGTCTCCCATTGGTTCAGATGCCAGGGTGAGATGCTGGGTGCGTACTTACCCTTCTTCAGAAATGTTGAGTCTAAATTTGGGTCCAGACCAAAAACTTCACCTATTCATCTTCTCCAGGGATGCTGCATGATCCACTAAGTTACTCCAGTACTTTATGTCTTTTCTTGTAAACCAGCATCTTCAGTTTCTTGTTTCTACAGCGTTTTCCTACATTCAAGAACACCAATCAATGTAATATTACTCAATAGGAACACGGCTGTGGTTACATCATCCACCCATCCGGCTGTCAAACTGGGGAAAGTCCACCTTTGTTTGTTAAAGATACTTAAAACAGAGGCCCTATTGTTGTGCCTATTATTGCCCTAATAATGATTGAAATGCTGGCAAGGAGCTGATGGGATTTTTCTTGCATCGCACTAGAAACTTAAAGATGGAATAAGGGCAGCACAGTGGCATTGTGGAGAGCTGCTGCCTTACAGCACCAGAGGTTTGATCCTGACTATGGGTGCTGTCTAGACAGAATTTGTACGTTCGCCCTGTGACCGCGTGGGTTTTGTCCGGTTTCCTCCCACATTCCAAAGACGTACAGGTTTGTGGGTTAATTGGCTTTAATAAGTTGTAAAATTGTCTCCAGTGTGTAGGATCGTGTTAGTGTATGGGGTGATCGCTGGTCGGCTCAAATTCGGTGGGCCGAAGGGCCTATTTCCATGCTGCATGTCTAAAGTCTAAAGTATTAACCAGGAGATTTTCAAACAGCTGAGGTGCAGTAATTTTTTGGTTTGACACAGCTTCCTCTGTCTGGTCTCTCCATTGATGCCAAATTCATTTTTCACAGAGCTCAGCAGTCTCATACCGCATGTGGCACTGGGACAGCAAGGAGAATTACAGCACGCCACCCAAGATGTATAGAGCACAACAGAGGACAAATCCACAGGCAACCAAAATAAACCCATCTGATATTATTTAGTTGGATGTTTGGTAAAGAAAAAAATTATCAAATTTAATCAGAAGTGCAACCAAAACGATAACTAATCAGAGGCAAAATTCAGACACAAGGAAGTGCAGATGCTGGAGGATTGTGTAGAACACAAAAGTGCTGGAGTAACTCAGCGGGTTAGACAGCATTTCTGGAGGACATGGATAGGTGATACATGCGTCTTGGGGGCCCTTCTTCAGGCTGCCTTGTTCAGTGTCAAATGTCAGTGGCTTTCAAAAAAATGTGCAGAGGTTGCAGTGTACGACCAACTGTCTCCCATTGGTTCAGATGCCAGGGTGAGATGATGGGTGTGTACTTATATTATTGCAGTTTGCATTTTGCCCTCACTGGAATGTTGATTTGCTGCACCCTTCACCGTGAACCCTCCTTATTGTGAATAATTGTCATCAGTTAAACCCAACCCGTGTGCTTCAAAGATGCACCATGGTTGGAGTAGGAGAGAACCAGAGCGAATCAGAGAGAGATGAAGAGCTGGAGAGAACAAAGGAGAGCAGGAGAGAGCAGAGGAGCAGGGAAGGACCAGATAGAGTCGGACAAAGCCGGGGAGTGGAAGAGAACAGATGGGAGCAAGAGTCAGCAGGAGAGAACAGAGCAACAAATCGTCTTGACATAGAAAAGATGTGCATCAAGGGTGAGAACGGGTTCCAAGATCCTTGAATACTGCACTTTAAGAGTTTGTGGAGGACTTGGTTGGGGGCTATTTTTATTCAATTTTCAAGCAATATGTTGCAGATTTCCTTGAGAAATGAAAAATTTGCAGTGTATCCCCAGCTTTTTTAACAAATGTTTTAAATCTGATTACTGACATCCCTTAGACAATAGACAATGGGTGCAGGAGTAGGCCATTCGGTGTGATGGACTCTGATGTGATCAAGGCTGATCATCCACAATCAGCACCCCGTTCCTGCCTTTTCCCCATATCCCCTGACTCTGCTATCTTTAAGAGCCCTATCTAGCTCTCCCTTGAAAGTACCCAGAGAACTGACCTCCACTGCCCTCTGAGGCAGAGAATTCCACAGATTTACAACTCTCTGTGTGGAAAAGGTGTTTCCTCATCTCCGTTCTAAATGGCTGAACCCTTATTCTTAAACTGTGGCCCCTGGTTCTGGGCTCCCCCAACATTGGAAACATGTTTCCTGCCTCTAGCATGTACAAACCCTTAATAATTGAATATGTTTCAATAAGAACACCTCTCATCCTTCTAAATTACAGAGTATACAAGCCCAGCCGCTCCATTCTCTCAGCAAATGACAGTCCCGCCATCCCGGGAATTAGCCTTGTGAACCTATGCTGCACTCCCTCAATAGCAAGAATGTCCTTCCTCAAAATTTGGAGACCAAAACTGCACACAATACTCCAGGTGTGGTCTCACTAAGGCCCTGTACAACTGCAGAAGGACCTCTTTGCTCCAATACTCAACTCCTCTGCTTTCAAATCCATGAATAAAAAGTGTTAATCATTTCAAGACCAAATAGGAGCCTGATAGGCAACTGTGGAAATGGGAATGCAGCTCCAAAGTGTTAGCTCTAATCAGACAAGCGTGAGATCAGTGGATCAGGAACTACTCCTTCCTTCCATTTGTTTGAAGCAAAAGTGTTGATTGGAGTCTATGAAAGAGTTAAATAAACTCTTTCAAAAACCTGCTCTCAGTCGTGCTGACTACTTTGATATCAATCTGTGGAATTGGAAATCGTAAGCCCATATTAGTGAGCCACTTACGTGTGGCTTGTCTGCACACGTCAGTTAGATTTAATGGATTAAATACTGTAGTAAATGATGACATAAACTCAAAATTGCATGCATTTTCCGAAGACAACCTTCAACTATCTGTTGAACTCTGTTGTTGGCATCTCTCCAGTTGAGTGCTGGTTTAAATGGAACATACATTTTACGGCACGTTCACAAATTTAAGCTTACCATTTTTTACTGTGAAAAATGCAGACCATGAGCTGAATTTTCCCTTACTGACAATGAATAAAGGAAATAAACTCTCACCTTTTGTGGTTCATCACCACCCTGATGTTCTAAGCAATTTTCACAACTTAATTATACATTCAATGTATTGGAATGAATGGCGTGACAAGTTAGAATATTATCCATTTACTGCTGACTAACATTCAAATAAACTTCCGCCTGACAAAACAACACTTCTTTAAGGTCATAACTCTGAATAGTCCGAGTCAATTAAACCGCAGAAGCATAGAACCTTGGAGTACTGAAACAGACCATTCAGCCCACTCTATCTCAACCACTTCTTCACCAAAGTAATCAAAAATGAACTCTGTGTCCCCATAGCCTCTTACTTTTCTGTCCATCAAATGTTCAATCAGTTGTGCTTTAACAAGATACAATGCTCAGTGTAAATCATTCCCTGTGGCAAGACATTCTAAGATGAAACAAAGCTTCATAAGAACGTTCTTCCAAACCTCTCCTTGTTGTTTTAATGACAATTTAAATTGTTGACCTCTTATCATAGACTACTCAACCAAAGGAAGTAATGTTTCCTCATTCAAGTTCATGAATTTCAACTTGGAATATTTTTAATTTAATTAGAGTATTAAAAACTGGAATGGAGCCTCAACGAAACTTTCTCTGATTGAATAGAAGTACTGAAAACACAAAATATGCTTCCTGCCCTTTTAAGATGGATCTTCTAAATTTGTTTGAGATGGTCTATTAATTTGGCCTGGCTACTGGGAAATAGGATGCCGACAATTGATCTTGCCTTTGCAATCAAATAGCATTTTTGTTAAATGCTATATGATTCTGCTGTTCAGAAATACGAACCTGAGGCAGTGGTTTCATCTTTGTGGATATACTGGATGTGCATTTAAATTCCAAGCCATAAATGAATATATCTCTCTACTTCCTTGGAAGATTGAGGCAATTTGGTATGTCGACGAATACTTATTTGACCTTCCACAGGTGTACAGTAGAGAGTATATTGACTGGTTACATCACGGCCTGGTTCAGCAACGCAAGCGCCCAGGAATGAAGGAGATTACAAAAAGTGGTGGACACTGCCTGGTCCATCACAGGTACTGACATCCCCATTATTGAAGATATCTAAAGGCAGCCAGCATCATGAAGGACCACCTCCCTAGCCATGCTCTCATTTCACTGTTGCCATCAGGAAGAAGGTATAGGAGTCTGACAACCGTGACCTCCCAGTTTAAGAACAACCATCAGGCTATTGAACACTACAGACACTAACTGAACATTGAACTATGAACTCTCTTGATTTATACTATGGACTTTGGGCTTTTGTTTTGTTTTGCACTAATATTGTTTTTTGTAATTTATTGAACCATTCTTTTATATGTATTTATTGTGTTAACTATTAAGTACTGTCAAGAGTCCTGCTGTTCCTCTAGTTTGCTTGTGGTCTCACTCTGGCAACAGAGGAGACCCAGGATAGAAATGTCCGTATAGGCATGCAGTTTTAGTAGCAGGTAACTATGCATGCTAGAAAAGTACAAAGAACATCAGAATGAATGTTCGTTTCTGAATATGTTCATCCTTTCCATTGACTCTGCGGTGAGAACCTCAACCGTTCAACCGTGGGCAACGAATGGATTCAACAACAAAAAGCTAATTAACGAAAGAATGCATCTAACATGTTTGTATTTATTATTGACATAGTGACCTTACACTTCTGCATATCCCTGGGATAGAAAGCTCTTTAATCTCCCCAGTCACAGGATTATATACGGAAGCCTGAGGGATGTGTGAAGACCATGCTCGAGTTTTGGATTCTGATACTGATCCAACGTAACATTCAGTATCCCGTAAGGGATTTTGTGTTAACTGCTTTGGTGCTATAAATGGTGAAGAAAAATACATATTGATACTGTAGCAGAAAAAAATGTGTTGGAAGGACGTGCAGAAGCTGGTTTATGTTCAAGATAGACACAAAGTTCTGGGGTAACTCAGTGGGTCAGGCAGCATCTCTGGAGAAAAGGAATAGGTGACGTTTTGGCTCAGAACCCTTCTCCAGAGATGCTCCATGGATCCAAAGATTTCAGCAGATACAAACTTGGTGAGGACCTTGGAAATATACTTCCCCTGCCTGCCCAAAGTAGGCAGGAAACAATTAGGCACCACCAACGACAGTTGACTTTGGTTCATTATTGTCACATGCGTCGAGATATAGTGAAAAGCTTTTGTTCGCGTGCTATGCAATCAAATCAGATAAGACTATACATGAATACAATCAAGCAATTCACAAATACAACAGGTAGAACAAAGAGAATGCCATATTGGAGAATGTACAGTAGTTTTGCTGCATTGTAGGGTAACAGTGCCAGAGAAAATGTCTGCAATGAGATAGGTTGGAAAATCAGGACTGTACCCTCATTTAGACTTTACTTTACTTTCAACTTTAGAGATACAGCATGGAAACAGGCGCGCTGACCAGTAATTACCCCATACACTGACACTAACACTATCCTACACACTAGGGGCAATTTATAATTTCCAGGAGCCAATTAACCTACACACCTGTACGTCTTTGGAGTGTGGGTGGAAATCGGAGCACCCGGAGGAAACCCACGAGGTCACAGGAAGAATGTACAAACTCCATACAGACTGCATTCTTAGTCAGGAGCGAACTCGGGTCTTTGGCTCTGTAAGTCAGCAACTCTACCGCTGCACCACTGTGCCGTCCTACAGAAGGACTTTTCAGAAGTCTGATAAACTGTTGCTGCATCTGGTGGTATGTGCTTTCAAACTTTATAGGACCCTGATGAAGAAAAGGGTAGAATGCTAGATTCATATTTTTTCAGATACGGAGAAACATAATCCATGGTTCTTCAGGGGGTTGCTGAGGCCTCTCAGAAAAGACAAGGTTCTGCAGGGCATATCTGTGATAAGATAATAATGCAGGTGTGCCTCAGCAGTTGGGAATCTTGCCTACCTGGTGTTCCTACCCAGGTAGTAATGGAAGGGCCTTATCAGGGGCGGCCAACCTCATGACTGCTCATTACTCTGACAACTGACCTGATCAGCGACCCCACATAGAGCATCCTATTCTGTTACTGGAATAATTCAAAGGAAACATCAACCATTGCAGTACACCAGGTACTCTATGGTTCCATTGATTCCAAGGTCCCAGCAGCCTCTGTGAATTAAGCTTCCACCAAACCAAATCACTTGGCAAGCTGAAATATGCTGACCACATAAAAATGCAGCGTGTAGATCACATATTGTGAACATAGATCAGTTGTCCAACAGCATCTCTGCCCTACATCTCTCCACAGGTCTCCTCTTCCAATTATCTCAGACAGAGATATACTCAGTAAAAATTAAAGAGGAATGATCGCAAGACTTGATGAGAATTGAGTGTTGGCATGATCAGGTGAAAAACAAGGCTGCATCGTTACATTGACAATTTTTAGATTGCATAATCACCAGATAATACTTTTTAATAACAAAATAGCAGCAATTCATCAGCACTGTATCACATTTCTCTTTTTGCCCATCTTGGAACTATCTTGAAGTGTCTTGTTCTTTCTTTAAATTGTAAATTATAATCCACTGACAATTTAATCGCAATTTTATTGCCAGAAGCCAGTAGTAATATTACAGTTTTGTAAATTTTTGTGTCAATATTTTCTCAATATTTTTCTTGATATCTTGCTAAGTTTTTAAATTGGTAAGTCTGCTTAATCATTTTATTCAATCTTTAAATTGGTTTTCTGAGGGATTTTGACTTGACTCTTCTACCGAGCTCAATGACAAAACACACTCAGTGCCGTGTTTATTAGGTTTCTGGATTCTGGGTTACATTTTGGAAGGCTCGCCTGCCCAATTTCCATCCCTTTCCAATTTTCCGTGAAAATACTGAAACCTAGATTTTAAACATTTTGTGTGCAATGATGTTGAGTCCAGGCTAGAAATGTGGCACCGGGCATTGGCGAGGGCTTTACCCCTCTGATCATTAATACTGTTCTGGCACCACCTGCATGGCAGCCAGAATGTTTAACTTTGAATCACACTTATCTAATGATGTGCAATTGCAGTTCCAAAACTACTAGAATCAAAGCATTTAAAGGACACTATGTCCCAGCTTTTTGCAGGAGCCAAGAAAAACTTGTCGTACAGCCCTGTCTTTCTCCATCACAACATATTTTGCCTTGAAAATACTGCAACCCCTGCTCAGCTATTCCCTGGGGTAAAGCAGACTGCACGCTCCAACAACTCTATGTGAAGGCTTTTTTCAACCTGTCTCGTGACTCTTATGATGACAACACTGAATTGATGACTCCCCAAACAGAGGAGACAGTCTTTCTCAATCACCCTGTCAAAGCCTTTTAAAACTTCAGGTTTCTTGCATTGATGGAGTAGTCTAGTTACCGCATTTTCATTTCACACGAGCAGTCAGGAAAACAGAGTAGTGTTATAGATGTACTGTGGATCATTTTCTCATTGACAAGCCAAAAGTCAGATGACTTTTAACCAATTCTGCATTTTACTGTAGCTGTTGACAGCATAGATTTTTAATGAATATTAAAGTAGAGCTGCTACCTCACCGCGCCAGAGACTCAGGTTTGATCCTGACTTCATGTGCTGTCTGTGTGGAGTTGTACGTTCTTCCTGTGACCGTCGGATGCTCTGGTTTCATAGAAACATAGAAACCAGGCATGTGCCGTCAGGGTTGGCAAGGTAAATAATAAAGATTTCCAGTTCATTTACTAAATTCAGTATAGTCGACCTTAGGTAGGCATAATTCTCCCGTGCCTTTCATCTGCAGTACCCGTAATATGCGTAACTATGTTCAACTCACGTGCCATGGACGTTGCTTCAAGCCTTCACTGACAATGGCCAATAAAGCAGCTGAAATCCTGCCTTGGCACCATGGACTGCGCGCAAAGTGCTGCACATGCCTACAGGAGAGGAGACCAATCTGTACATGCGCGTATAAAACATTTTTTTTTAAAGTCGACTGACTGCCTACAGGACCGATCTGCACATGCGCGGTTTTACGATTTTCAGTGCATGCGCTGTTTTTAAATGATTTTTAAAGGTTGACTGACTGCCCAGTACCTATCCTGAGTAATTTACTCACGGCACGTGCACGAGAAACATAGAAAATAGGTGCAGTAGTAGGCCACTCGGCCCTTCGAGCCAGCACCGCCATTGAATATGATCATGCTGATCATCCAAAATCAGTACTCCATTCCAGCTTTTCCCCCATATCTCTTGATTCCCTTAGCCCTAAGAGCTAAATCGAACTTGTTTTTGAAAACATCCAGTGAATTGGCCTTCACTGCCTTCTGTGGCAGAGAATTCCACAGATTCACAACTCTCTGGGTCAAAAAGTATTTCCTCATCTCTGTCCTAAATGGCCTACCTCTTATTCTTCAACTGTGACCCCTGGTTCTGGACACCCCAACATCGGGAACATTTTTTGTCCTGCATTTACCCTGTGCAATCCTCTATTTACTCTTTCCTCCCACATTCCAAAGACGTGCAGGTTTGTCGGCTAATTGGCCTCTGTAAATTGCCCCTAGTGTGTAGGATACGAAAGTGGGATAACATAGAACCAGTGTGCGGATGGTCTGCGCAAACTCGGTCGGCGGAAGGGCCTGTTTCCATGCTGTATCTCCAAACAAAATTAAGTTATTATTTAGTTTATTATTATTAAACTATTATTTAGTTCCAGTCTGAAGAAGGGTTCCACCCCGAAACATCACCTATCCTTTTTCTCCGGAGATGCAGCTGAGTTACTCCAGCATTTTGTGTCTATCTTCAGTATAAACCAGCATCTGCAGCTCCTTCCTACACATAAAATTGTATTTTGATTGCTTAAATACAGAAGTACAGTAAGCCAAATATAGTATATTATTTTAAGCACCGATATGAACGTCATTTTGAGTATAGTCCCTATATTCAAAAGTGCCGTTATGACACTGAAACATGGTCAATCATCTTTCCTTTAATAAATACTCTCATCATAAATTTGAAATATCATTCTTAACAGGGCTTTGAAGCTGAGAACCACATCAGTTACTTCTCCAGTCTCAATGTCAGGCTGATTTGGAAATGAAATAAAAGGGATTAAAATCATTTATTACAGTTAGACAACTGCATTTCTCTGTTTTCAACAGAAAATCATTTCACACTCCAGCAACTTCATATGTCAAAAGATCAAAATGACAATTCAACACTTGTAGACGTTGAGAATCCTTCATTGGGGGGCAAGCCCTGAATAGAATTTTGCTGCTGGCAATGATTTTTGTATGTCTGTTCCCCATGTGACACACATCTATTTTTCTGCTGAATTATGTGTTTTGAGAGGAAGCATTTTAACTCATAAGCACATCTTCAGTTTCTTCCCATGATCTCCTATATAACACTTTGAGGGGACAGGTATAAGGTAAGAGGGGGATAGATTAATGGAGAAGTGCGGGGCAGGTTTTTTACACAGAGTAATGGGGGTATTGCCAGGGGTATTGGTGTAGGCAGATATGATAGAGGTGTTTATAGGTTTTTAGGTAGGCACATGTAAGTGCAGGGACTAGAGGGATATGGATCTTGTGCAGGCAGATGAGATCAATTTAACATGGTATCGTGTTTGTCACAAACATTGTGGGCTAAAGGGCCCGTTCCTGTAGTGTACCCTACTATGTTCTATCCTGGTGTATACTACTACTACATGACACCAGTGAGCAATGGTGCAATGAAATGTCAATGTTTTCAGCCAAGCAACTTCACAGGCAGCTCACTTCACAGAACTAGGGCACCACTGTGTGGAAGAAGACAGAAACATCATTGTGCTCCCTGCAGATGCTAAGTGGGTTTTGGAAGAGTTAGCAAACTGGATGGTCTTTCTCAGCATGGGAATACAGAGGTGCTGTGAGAAGGAATCCATTAGGAGAAAGCAAAAAGCAAAGAGAGTCAGCTGCAATGATGGGTCACGACCTGACTTTGCAGTCAATGGGGGACAGTGCCTTCCATACACCGAGCAGGAATAACTTATTTTCCTTTATAGTGGCTGCATTTGCCAGAAAGCAGAACAATGGTTTATATGCTGAACACACTGTAGCACTATAGAATCACAGAAAGTATAGAAATGTTACAGTGATAGAGGCCATTTGACCCAATGCTCTTGTGCATGTAAAAAAAAGAGCTACCCCAACCTAATCCCCTTTCCAACATTAGGTCTCTTCAAATCCAAATACCTCTTGTCTGGTAGGCTAATTGACTGTTGCAAATTACCCCTTAATGCAGATCCTATAGTCATATAATCCAGGAACAATCTTTTCAACACAACTCGTCCATGCAAACCAAGATGCCCCATCTAAAATGCTCCCCTTTGCCCATGTTTTGCCGATACCATTCCAAAGCTTTCCTATCCGTGTACCTGTCCAAATGTCTTTTAACTGTTGGTATTGTACCATTAAGTGTGAAAGTCCTGCCCTGGTTTGGCTTCCCAAAATGCAACAATTCACACTTATCTGAATTCAATGCCATTAGGCATTGCCCGGTTTACTTGCTCAGCTGATCAAGATCCCATTGTATATCTTGATAACCATCTTCACTATCAATGATATGGCATATTTTAGTGTCATCTGTAAACTTACTGTAGATGGTTTTGCATGCAACCAATAACATAGTTACCTCAGTACCATTAACCCCGCCTAGTCAACATCAATCATAACGCCCTCCCCTTCCTGGGTACGGTTCACTAGAAGAATGTAGCCAGTACTTGAGGATGTATGTAATACCTTGTGCTATCATTAAAATGTGTTGAACACTCTTAGAGTTTGTAAATTGCTTATTTACATGGTGTCAGAAGTGGGATGAACCCACGCCTCCAGTCGGTTGCCTGCTACGTAAGTTCAGGGAGATTTGTGACCTGCCCTCGAACCGCATTCTAGAGAGGGCACGGTTCTTTACAAGGAGACAGCTGCCGGAGGAACCTGTTGAATGTTTTATTGCCGATTTGCGTTATCTCGCCCAGCGGTGCCGTTTCGGTGACATGACAGACCAGCTCACTAGAGACATTTTAGTAACTGGCATGCGTGACCAGAAGCTGCGATGTGAGCTTCTTAGGGATCCGGATCTAACGTTAGAAAAAGCCATGCATGCCTGCAGATTGTCTGAGGTCGTTGTATTGCCAGATGATCACCGGGACTCGGGCGATAAATCTGTCAACCTGGCTGAGTTTAGGAGGCCACAGCCTCGGAAAGGAAACAATGCTTTTCTGCCGCGTGCCAACCCTGGTCCGGATGATGTGCCCCCAAAAAGGTGCCCAAACTGTAACTACATGCATTACAGACTGTCGACGTGCCCTGCCTATGGCAAGGCCTGTAATTTTTGTAAAAAACTGAATCATTTCACTGCCGCCTGCCGATCATTCCGTTCTCGTGGGAGACAGGTACAGATTTCCAGACCCAGTCTAAACATGCTTAAGCAATCTGATAGCTGTTACAACCCACAGCCCAATGTTGCTGAATCCTATGATGCAGATCCAATTAATTCTCCCGAGGATTCGAATGTGTTTACCCTCCTCCAGGCACCTGGCCAACGTCTCGATCCCTCCGTGTCTGTGACTGTCAACAATGTAACCTTCCTTGCTAAGTTAGATACGGGGGCAAAGGTCAACGTTTTGTCAATAAATCTGTTCAACAAGATAAGGAATGATGAGGCCTTGGTCGCTGACAATGCTACTCTTCATGCCTATGGTGGAGAAATTCTCAGGCCTGTGGGGAGGGCCACTTTAACTTGCATGCTGCAAAAGGCCACAAGAAACCTGGTTTTCTATGTTTTGAACTCTGACTGTGTTACCCTGCTGGGAAACCGTGCGTGCCAAGATCTTGGCCTGGTGTCCTTCGACCGCACGGTCCACAAAGTGCAACTGTCGTTTAACCCGCTTGCAGAATACCAAGACCTGTTCAACGATGACCTGGGAAAGTTACCACTGACATACCATATTTCCATTGACCCAAATGTACAACCCGTGGTCCGCGCACCTCACAGGGTGTCCCACGCCATGAAAGACAGGGTCGAGGCGATGCTTAACAACATGGTCGACAAGGGGGTGCTAGAAGCGGTCAGCGAGCCCACCGATTGGGTCTCCACCATGGTTGCCACGATAAAGAAAGACAAGAATGAAATACGTGTGTGTATCAACCCTAAGGACTTAAACCTAGCCATCAGGCGACCACACTACCCCATGCGGTCTGTTGAGGATGTGGCGGCTCAGGTCGGGCAAGCCACCATCTTTTCGGTCCTAGACGCTAAGAACTCGTTCTGGCAGATCCCGCTGGACAAAGCATCTTCTGACCTGACAACCTTCGCCACACCATTCGGCAGATTCAAATTCCTGCGAATGCCATTCGGCATCAATTCCGCTAGCGAGGTGTTTCAGCGAACGATGGAGCAGATATTCTCGGACTTGCCATGTGCCATCATCGTGGATGATATACTGGTCTATGGGAAGGACATTGCCGAACACGACCAGAACCTCCGCCGCGTCCTGGATCGGGCGCGAAAGGCCAACCTGAAGCTGAATCCAAAGAAGTGCCGGTTTCGTGTCTCAGAAGTCACGTATGTTGGACACGTTTTCACCTCCAACGGACTAAAACCCGACCCTTTGAAGGCAGCTGCCATCTCCGAGATGGCAGCCCCCACCGACGTGCCAGGTCTACAACGATTCTTGGGCATGGTGAACTACCTTGGGAAGTTTGTACCAAATCTCAGTGAGCTGAGTGCTCCCCTGCGGCAGCTAACAAAAAAGGATATCGCCTGGGTCTGGCTCCCACAGCACCAGCAGGCGTTTGACTGTCTCAAGTCGAAACTGATTGACACTCCGACGTTGCGATTCTTTGATGCGAGTCGCCCCATCACCGTCACCTGTGACGCTTCTAGGATCGGTCTGGGCGCGGCCTGCCTCCAATCTGTCGATGGATCGTTACATCCTGTCTCCTATGCCTCCTGCACCATGACGGACACCGAGCAGCGGTACGCTCAAATCGAGAAGGAGCTGCTCGCGGTGGTGTTTGCCTGCTCCAAGTTCAGAGACTTCCTGTTTGGCAGCAGATTTACAGTCGAAACCGACCACCAGCCACTGGTGACAATCCTGAACAAGCCGATTCACGCTGCCCCTGCCAGGCTGCAGCGTATGATGCTGCAGCTCCAGCGCTTTGATTTCGACGTCGTCTACAAGAAAGGCACCGAGATGCACATTGCGGACACCTTATCGCGCGCCCCGCGGGCCTCCTGTGCTCGCCACCCCTACGAAACAGAGGACTTGCTCGTACTGGGCGTCAATTTTATTCCCACCAAGCAGCTGCAGCTTTTGGCCAAGCACACCGCTGCTGATCCAGTCTTGCAGCGGCTTGCGTCTGTGATTAAATCAGGGTGGCCAACAAAGCGCTCCGCTGCGCCGTCCGAAACACAGCCTTTCTTCCTGGTCCGTGACGAACTGGTGCTCCAGAATGGCGTTATCGTTAAGGGACATAAAGTGGTGGTCCCGTCCTCCCTGTTCGATTCTTACTACTGCGCAGCCCACAGCGGACACCCCGGGTTTGATGCAACACTCGCCCACGCTCAGTACCAATTCTACTGGCCTGGAATGGCCAAATATATTCGAGACCGTGTTTCTGCCTGCTCCACGTGCAACAGTCTTGCTCCACACCAGCAGCGACAGCCCCTGCTGCAACAGCCCGCTCCTGCCTTGGCTTGGTCCTCGCTGGCTGCCGACATCTTCGAGTGGTGTGGTAACCACTACCTTGTCCTGGTCGACTCGTACTCAAACTGGTTCGAGGTGGATTTGCTGACATCCCTCACGTCGGAGATGGTAATCCGTAAGCTGCGGAAACACTTCTCCACGCTTGGGTCCCCTGTGAGGCTGCAGACTGACAATGGCAGGCAGTTTACCAGCCGAGAGTTCAAGAGTTTTGCCGACAAATGGAATTTTGTGCATTTCACCAGCAGCCCGGAGTACCCACAGAGCAACGGCCTTGCTGAACGGGCCGTCCGCAGCGCCAAGCTTCTGATGGAACAGGCGAGACTGTCTAACTCTGATTTGTATTTGGATCTCCTGAACCTCAGGAATGTTTCCAGGGATCCGGCCATGGGGTCCCCTGCTCAGCGTCTAATGTCCAGAACAACCAGATCTACCATCCCGATTGCCCAGCGCCAGCTGAAACCTCGGGTGCTGGAGCCTGCCTCCGTGCAGAGGCGCATTCAAGAGAAACATGACAGCCAGCGGCGTTCCCATGATCGGTCGTGCAGACCACTCGATCCTCTGTTGCCTGGACAGGTTGTTCGATTGCAAACCGCCAGTGGTCACTCCCGTCTGGCTACCGTGGTTGGGGTGGCCGACTCACCTCGTTCGTATCTGGTCGACTATGAGGGAACCATCTACCGTAGGAGCCGACAACACCTGCTTGCGGTTAATGAGCCGAAGCCGCAGGCCCCGGGCCCCTATGCCCCGCCGCTCTCATACCAGCAGCCGGCTCCTGTCCCAGCCAGCGTTCCCTGCATGCCTCGTTCCCCATATCGAGCACCCGGTTCCCCTCTGCGCGGGTCACCTGTTGCCGGTCGCGGTTCTCCCTCCGCTGTTCCTCCAACCCCACCGCCCTTCCCTGGTTCCCCTACTGTCTCGGGTTCCCCTGTTTTTTCTGCTCCTCCGGGGGAAGGGGGAGGCATCCGTACGCGCTCGGGCCGGATCAGCAAGCCACCTGTTCGTTGTGGCGATTCTGTTTAATTCTGTTTAATTCTGTTGTAGTGACAACGGTCTGTTTTTTTTTATTTTCGAAGGGGAAGGATGTAGATGGTTTTGCATGCAACCAATAACATAGTTACCTCAGTACCATTAACCCTGCCTAGTCAACATCAATCATAACGCCCTCCCCTTCCTGGGTATGGTTCACTAGAAGAATGTAGCCAGTACTTGAGGATGTATGTAATACCTTGTGCTATCATTAAAATGTGTTGAACACTCTTAGAGTTTGTAAATTGCTTATTTACACTTACCAAATCATGCCTTGTACATTCCCATCTAAATTGTTGATATAGATAGCAATCAGCAATTGGTCCAGCCCCGATCCCTGAGGCACACCTCTAGTCACAGGCCTCCAGTCCAAAAAACACTGTTCCACCATCAATGAAGCCAAAATATCCATCCAATAATGGCAATATGGCAGTAGAATCAGATGAGAGTTGATGTACATGTGAGTGAGAATAAGATGCAACTACAGTAAAATGAGGAGAGAGGGAATGGGACATGAGGTTTCTCTCTTGAGAGCTGGCATGATCTGAAGGGCTGAGTGGCCTCCTTCTGAGTCACAATACGTAAATCAGTAAGTGGTGCATTGGGAATGTCAAACAAGCCAAGGGGCAATAAAACCTAATAATAGAGTTATGAACACAATAAACCAAGTAGAAGGGTCTTGAAAAGCAAGTCCACAGATCTCTGATAGTAGCAGGATGGTTCTGTTTAATGGTCAATGGTGTTTTATTGACCATTGACAATAGCAGGATAGGTAGAGAAAGTCTTTAAGGTAGACAGTCATTTATGAGATCCACAGGTATATTGACAAGTTTATTGGATGAGATGTAGATTTCAAGAGCAGGAATGCTAAAGGTGGGTAACAGCTAAGTTGTTGCGTGAAGTTCAGGTATAATATTCATGTAAGTATTTGCAATAGAAGACGTAAAGAGGAGATTTACAAGGATATTGGCAGGATTGGACTACTTCTTTCCAGGGGAAAATATGGATAGGCTGGGGCTAATTCTGGAACAGAGGGGACAGAGAGAATATATTTTTGAACATGTGGTCCAGATAATTTGAGAAGGATGCATTTCACCGACTCTAGAAGCTTATCAACGAAATTGTAAAGTAGTTGGAAATGGGAGTAGAGGGCAAGTGGATGAACATTTTTTACCCAGTAGATGGTGCAGATGTGCAACTCACATTGTGAAGAGGTGGTGGAATCAGAAACAGTCCTCACCTCTTGTCAGTGGGCTGTGATGTGGTACAACACTGGACAGTGGGAAGGATTCCAGTGTTCAGGCATAGGTCGGCTGTTGAGGAGACACTTGATAGAAGCAATACAATTACGAGAGGAAAAGATAGGGTACACAGTCAGATTCTTTCTACTAGGATGGAAATGTCAAACACTAGAGGGCATAGCTATGTGAGTGCAGAAAAGTTTAAATGGAGATGTGCGGGGCAAGTTTTTACGCAAAGAGAGGTGGGGGCTTGGAACACTTTGGTGGTGGTGGAGGCATATACAATCGTGGTATATCAGCGGCTTCTAGATAGGCACATGCAGGGAATAGAGGGATGGAGATCATATACAGGCAAATAAGAGCAGTTTAACTTGGCATGGTGTTCAGCACAAACAATAAGGGCTGAAGGACCCCTCCCCCTGCTGCTGTGTTCTATATATCTATGTATAGGAAATTTAACATCCCACTTTTCTTGAAAGACATGGTCCATGACAGCTCAAAGTGCATTGATTGAAGCATACAACATAAACCAGGCCCTTCTGTCCACTGAGCTCACAATCATCCTTTCGCACTAGTTCCATGCTATCCCACTTTTGCATCTATTCCCTGGGCACTAGGAACAATTTACAGAGGCCAATTAACCCACAAACTCTCATGTCTTTAGGATGGTGGAGGAAACCAGAAAACCCAGAAGAAACCCACGTGGTCAGTGGGAGAACATGCAAACTCCATGCAGCCGGCACTTGAGGTCAGGATCAAACCCGTGTCTATGGCCCTTTGACAGAGCACCTTTGGAGAATAAGCATTCGGCATGATATTGAGACCATGCAGCAGGACCACTAAAAGGCCCTGCACAAGCAGCACACCACTAAAGAAGCTACCCCCCTGCCCCATCTTTGGAAGTATCTGGATTTCCCATGTTGGTCTTATCAGCCACCTCAGATTCCACAAAATTGGAAGGGAAGCAACTCATCCTCAGTCTCAATGTTCTGCCTAAAATAGCTGCTACATACCAGGAACTAGAGAGTGGGTTTGGTTTGAACAGGTCTTCCACAGCTGGCATTAATTTGCTTCCATGCCGTAAGCTTCAATGAGCTATGATTCTGCTACGATTCGACTGACAGGGTACACTTAACTGATAAGATTTGAGCCCTAGTCATACAGCATGGTAACAGGCCCTTTGTGCCAACTTGACTGTGCCGACCAATATCCCCCATCTTGGCTGGTCCAGTTGCCTGCGTTTGGCCATATCCCTCTAAACCTTTTCTATCCATGTATCTGTCGGTGTCTTTTAAATGCTACTATAGTACCTACCTCAACTACCTCCTCTCGCAGCTTGTCCCATGTCCCCCCCATTGTGTGAGCGAAAATTTAATCTTACTATTTTACGTGAGTGAATCCGTGAAGATTTCAAAGCTCTGTGATTTCATGCCATAGATACGAATACAGGCGTCTTACTGCATCAATTGAATCAGGATGAGTGAATAAAAAACAATGCATTTAACCATGACATTGATTTGAAAACGTTAACGGTTTATTTAACAAAAGAAACAATATCGACCCCTCTCTCCCAGGGGAAAACTATGAAACAGAACTTAAAATGGATTGGGCAAATACCACCGGTTTGTAAATGGCTTGTTATAGAACCTTTGAAAAGTCAGTTCATTTGACCATCCTGTGGCCTCGTGGATATGGTCCAGAGGGATGTCCATTGACCTCGCTGCTTATGTTGATGCCGCCCTGGTGGAGTGGGATTTTAAATGATCAGTGTCCACTCCTGCACACACAATAACCTGTTTCAGCCACCTTGAAATGGTCTGAACCGACACTTTCATATGCGTTTTTTGTGGCTAAGAAGTAATGCTGATTCCGAACCTCTTGGTGACCTTCATATAATATTGCAAGTGCGACACTACACAGTCGTAAATCCGTGGGGTATGCCGAAAATAAAACCTTGAACCCTGACACCCCTGGTCTGCTCTGTTTAATTAAATCATAAATGTAAAACGTAATGTTATTACCAGGTGATACCATCCTGTCCAGTCGCAGCTTCTGCAATGTCTGGATCCGTTGCACTGAAACCAGCACCATGAGCATGATCACCTTAAGGGTGATTTTGGGCAAAGACAGGGATGTGGCTGGACCCCACTGGCAAAGCAGCACGAACACCACGCTCACATCCCAGATTGCTGAGTACCTGGGTCTAGGGGGATTGGAATTAAAAATACCCCTCATAAACTGGGATATTAAAGGGTGAGATCCAACAGAATGTTGTTCCGACCCCAGCCGTTAATATGATGACAGGGCACTCCTGGCACTATTGATGGGACTATAGCTCAACCCTTCATCAAAATATAACGTTGACAGAAATTCTAGCACATCTGAGATGCCTGCCGTGTGATATGCAATGTTCCCCTGTGAACAGAACATCTCCCATTTCCTGACATGAGAGGTATACTGTTTTCTGCAAATTAACAGATCAATACGATCATGTAATGGATGTAAATCCTCAGTTACAGGCTGCACCAGTAGGTCACTGCGTTTCGGAACACCCGTAATAGGCTGTGTTGTTATCTCCAAAACGAGAGGGAACCATGGTTGAGTAGGCCAGTCAGGTACCACCAACACTCCTGAAGCAGAGTCCTGCTTGATCTTGAGCAAGCAGCGACTGATGCGGCAAAAAGGAGGAAATGCATATTAAAACATTCCACCCCAAAGTAGCGAGAATGCATCTACCGCTACTGCCCAGGGTCTGGTTCCCATGAAACATATTTAGGTAACTGGTGATTGAGTCTGGATGCAAACAAATCGATATCTGGCATCCCATACCGAACAACAATATCATTAAATACTTCATTATTCAACATCCATTCTGTGTTGTCATTGAATTTGTGTGACCTGGTGTCTGCCACCAATTTGAGTCTACCTGGTAGGTAGATAGATGAAACCCAGATGTTTCTGGTAATACACCAGTGCCAAATAAGATTAGCCAATCATTCACAAGATTCTGACTTGATTTCACCCATGTGATTAACATACGCCACTGCCGTAGTGTTGTCAATCTGAAGCTGAACATGTAAGTGACCCATAGTAGTACAATAAGCTTTAAGCCCATAAAACGCTCCCAATAGCTCTAAATAATTAATTCCATGTGATTGAAGAATAAATGCCTCATGCATATTCCATCTGCCACCACAGCTAGAGATGGTATCCGTGGCACCCCAACCTAAGGCACTAACATCAGTCTGTAAAACAACTGAGGGTTCCTCAACCAGAATTTTGCTGGAGCAATTTGAGACGTTCATTATCCACCAGTGCAATTCAGCAATGGCTTCAGCTGGTAATTGCATGGGCCTGTCGAAATGATCTGCATGTATTCTGAGTGCCTGTTCCTTTGCATGTTGTAAATTTTGGTAATGCAAAGGTCCATACTGTGCAGCTGGAAAGGCAGCCACTAATTTGCCAACCAGGCTGGCTATTGAAGGTTGTTGCTCCTCCATGAGCTTGTTACAGCCTTCAATTAAATTACTCTCTTGCCCCTGGGCAAGGTCACTAGCATGTGAGTTGACTTAATAGTGAATCCCAAATAATCAATCACTCTAACTGGTATCAATTTGGATTTAAGTGGACGAATGAGGAACCCCAATCTCTCAAACATGAGTTTAACAACTGAAATGGATAATTCAGCTGTTTTCCAGGTCTTTCCTATTATCAAGATATCATCCAAATAAGCCATTACAATATGGCCCTGAACCTGGAGTAGCCCCAATACTGGTTTTAACAGTTTTGTAAATAATCTAGCTGCCGAGGTTAACCCATTAGGCCGTGCTTTAAATTGCCATAATTGCCTCATCCAGCTAAATTTCAAATACCTCTGATGATCCCTATGAACAGGCACTGAGTAATATGCATCATTAAGATCTATACATGCCATGTAACATCCTCTGGAAATCAGTCGTTTGGCAGTAACAAATGTTTCCATTTTGAAATGTTTATACTGCACAAAAGGGTTAAGGCTCGTCAAGTCAAGGATGATTCGACATCGCCCATCCTTCTTTGGCCTCGGAAAAATATTAGCCACAAATTGGTGAGATTGATAATGTGTCTTCCCAATTACCCCTTTTCTACATAATTTTTTTATTTCAGCTTGCACCTCCAAATTCTCTTTTTGTGAGAAAATGAGTATCCGACTTGGGGTATGATGTATGGGAGGACACAAATTGGAAGGAATTAAATCCAAAACCCTTGTATACTAGATAGTCGAAACAAATCTGATGTATCTCGTACCATTCCTTCAGAAACAAGTGGAATCTTCCTCCAACTTGTAAGTGATTCCCACTTAATATGTTCCTACAAGAACCAGACCCACCTACCTCCATGGTTACCGGTGGGTTTTTCTGCCCCCTGTTTCTAGGAAAAGGCATGTTCGCCTGTGCCCCTGTCGGCGTGCACCAGCTGCGCATTTTGGTGAATGGTTGACTTGGTCCTTGACCTGTCCCGGTTTCAGTAAGCCGTTTAAAGGGATACTGCCACCATAGCGCCCTGGCACTCAACGGTACTTTAATAATTCCTATCTTCTTTGCCTCGTCGTCCAGTTCCTTGATTCTTTTTGCAAGGTCTTCATCAAACAGCAGGTTTGGTGGCTGAATATTACTAGGTTTGCACAGAGCGACGAACTTCGGGTTGATGGTGGGGCGGATGGCACTTTTCCTCAGACAGTTTATCTCGAGGTGCGCATTACACATGAAGACCAGGGTATCCTGCTGTACATCAGACAGGTGCCCTCCATCCACCAACCTGGCGAATGCTGTAATGCCCGAGGCAAGGAGCTTTAACACCCTCTGAAGCCTCATTTCCTGAGCTCTTATGCCTACGCCCATATGACCCCATATGGCATGGATCACAGCCGTAACTTTGAGTAGGACACAATTCACCAGTGTCTCATACTTTTTGGCTATTTTGTCGATAGTGAGCTCTTGAAGCTGGTGTGAAGCCAAATAGTTAATACTTGCAGCCAACTCTTCACCCAGTGGTTCTCCTGAGTCTGTTGGGATGGCAAATCTTGCTGCCAGGGATGGTACCTCTGACTCATGCCCTTCATCCCTTGGGGTATGCTTCATGGCTATACCCTCAGACTCGGCGTCAGAATAACACTGATGCACCCTCTCCTCCTCCAAGAGGGAGACTTTAAGTAGCCGTGTCCCAGGTGCCGCTGGCGAGGGCTCTCCAAGAGGCCAGCGCTGGCACATCTCCTCCTGTTGGAGTGCGTCTAGATGAAATATCCTCTCCATTAGGATCTCCATTCTGGATAACCGTCCCAAGACGTTATCCATTCCCGGAGGTGAACCCTCCCGACCTGACTCATCAGAGTCCACGGGCCGTGCAGACCTTTTGCTGGATTTCCGCCCCAATGGAGCAGCCATGGTGCTTTCAGGCACCAAGTCTGCAGTCGCTGGTCATACCGCTAGCGACTCTAGGTGAGCTAGGCGGCCGCCCGCTACCCGCACTTCCGCGGTCTTCCATAAGTACTATCCCGGCGGCTCGCCTTGACCTCACCCTCGACGTATTCTCCATACTTGGACTTGCTCCTGAAAACAAGAATTTATCAAGCGCAGAAAATGACCTCCGATTAAGTTTTACACTTACTTGAGACTTTTCAAAATGTACCGCTAGAGGAGCGTTGCTCCTCCCAATCGGTCGCTGCGCCATGTGTCAGATGTAATGACGCGCATGCGGACTGGCAGGGTTCTTCACTGAATCACTCACGTGACTCTGAAGTAAAATCCAAATGCAACTGTAACATAAGCTATTAGACTAATATACCATAAAACATATGAGTAGAATTAGGCCATTCAGTTCATTGAATCTGCTCCGCCACTTGATCATGGCTGATCTATTTTTCCCTCTCAATCACATTCTCCTGCCTTCTCACTGCAACCTTTGACTGCCTTACTAAACTATTATCCAGGTATCTTAGTTTCGTTTAATTTAGTTTAGAGATACAGCATAGAAACAGGCCCTTCAGCCCACCAAATCCACGCCGACCAGTGATCACGTGTACACTAGTTCTATCTTGCACACTAGGGACAATTTACAGAAGCCAATTAACCTACAAACCTGCATGTGTTTGGTACGTGGGAGGAAATCAGAACACCCAGAGAAAGCCCACGTGGCCACAGGGAGAACGTATAAACTCCGTACAGACAGCACCCATAGTCATGATTGAACCCAGCAATTCTGCCGCTGTGCCGCCATTTCTTATGGTATCTGTCTACAGTGAGGCCATTATTTTTTAGGGTCACTTATTTATTTATTTGAAGACATACAAATCATAATTGCATTTGAAGAATATGTAGCAAAGGGTTAAATCAATTTGTTTAATATTCTGGTGACTCAAATATTTTCTGCTTTGTGTGTATGGGGTTTAACAGTTGCCATAGTAGCAGTGAGAGCCAATTACCATAATGAAATGCTGTATTGAAGACAATTACTGGCACCATTTATTTGTGTATCAAATTATTTAAATTAAATTTTATGTCAAAGGCTCTCAGATAACAGATTATAATAATGCTTGTGGGGAAAAAATCATATTCATCTTCTATCCAGCGAGCTAAGGGCTGAACCATGCCATGATTGTTTTAATATTTATCCACGGAGTGTGGGGGATCCTCTTTAGACTGGCATTTATTGCCTATTTAGACCTTAGACTTTAGAGATAATTGCAGTGAAGGGCTTGTCCCACTTGGGTGTCATTTGCATTTACGTGACATCCTAAAAATTGTTTGGCGTGTCATGACGCACGAGTGGCCGGTCGTGAGGCGTGGTGGTGTATGCAGTGATGCGCGGTGCTTCCCTATCGCCCCAGGATTTTGGAAAGTTCAAAATCCTCACGCGCCACCTGCGTGACGTATCCCTTGCGCACGTTGACGTACTGAAGGCGTACATTGACGTACTGATGGAATACGTGTAACGCGTGGTGACTCATGGTTACGCACGGTGACTTACGAACATTGCCTACGCTAATTTATTATGCGTCACCGTGCATCAACGTCCATACCCAAGCGTAGCCGCACATCGCCCATACGCTGTCGCCGCGCCATTTGCGCAACATTTGAGCACCGCACCACGTGACCACCCGGGTATAAAGCGACGTAGTTTTAAAACATTTTTACTGGGAAAATCTTTGCGAGGGAGACTGGTGCTACTTGGCGCGCGACCAGGCACGTGCCGTGAGTAATTACTCAGGGTAGGCACTCAGTCCGCTTTAAAAAGAATTTAAACCGCGCATGCGCAGATTGTTCGCTCCGTTAAATAAATAAATAAATCAAAACAGTGACATTTCAATTTGCCCAAGGCTTCCTAGTCGTAGACCAATTTGGGGAACAGTTCCTTTCACAGCGTGTGTAGAGTCTGTGCCAGGGGTAAAGTTGTGGGGAGGGCACGAGTGTTGAGAAGGAGGGTGTCGGGGATAATGCCAGTAACTCACTCACCGCTACGTCAGCTCTCCGGGCGCAAAGCCACGCACTGTAGCTGGGGATAGAAGCAGCTTGGGGAGTGGCCACCGGGACCCGACATCAGAACTGGCCGCCACTTCAGCGCCTTCAGCCAGCCCGCTCACCTTTGGCAGTGCTCGCCGTCGGAACACCTGTCACCTGCCGTTCGCCGACTTCACTCATGTCAGCGGCTTCCTGCAAATCCTTAAATTCCCACAGCCGAGTAACCTCAATCGCGCTGTCGGAATTTAAGGACATGAGTGAGGCCAGCGAGCGGCAGGAGAGAGGTTTTTAGACGGAGAGCTGTCAGAGGTGAGCGGGGACCGGCAGAAGGAGCTAAGGTGGCGGCTGGTTCCGCTGGGCAGCCTCAGAGCGGTGGCATTCCACGCCTCCGTGCAAGGAGCATCACAAGTGGATGCTCCTGACCCCTCATTCATAACATTTGTGCCCTCCCCGCAACTTTACCCCGGGCCAGACTCCCCAAACGCTGTGAAAGGAGAGCTCCCCCCACCCCCACACCCAGGGAAATACGGTATTTAAAAACATAAACACAAAATGTACTTACCACATCATTGGTACACGACAAACCATAGTTGAAAACCCCAGCAAGAAACTTGCGCTGCGCATGCGCAGTACACTGATGCGCATGCGCAGTACAGCAAAGGCAGAATTTCAGCTGCCTTCAGCCCCGCTTGTCATTGACGGCTTCAGGCAGCGCTGATGGCACGTGGGCTGAACAGACCTTCCCGTGTTACAAGCGCTGCGGACAAAAGGCACGGATAATTATGCCTACCTAAGAGATCGGTCTCTTACATAGGCATAATTCTCCCATGCCTTTATTATTTATATTTAGTTATTACTATGTTATAATTTTAGTCAGGGTAGGCAGTGCCTACCTTGCCTACCCTGACGGCACGTGCCTGCGCGCGACTGTCGTTCTGCTAGACGATTTTCGCGCGACAGTCACTGCCGGCCTGTCGCGTAAATGATGCGCAAATGACGCCAAAGTGGGGCAGGCCCTTAACAGGCCTTTCAGCTCACTGCGTCGGCGACCAGCAATTGTCCCGTACACTAACTCACACGCCTACTAGGAACCGTTTTACAACTTATCGAAGCCAATTAACCTACAAACCTGAACTTTTGTGGCGTGTGGGAGGAAACCGAAGCACCCGGAGGAAACCCACAGTAACTCACAGGGAGAACGTACAAACTTTGTACAGAAGACACCCGTAGTCAGGATCAAACCCGGGACCCTGACACTGTAAGGCAGCAACTCTACCGCTGCACCACCGTGTGACCCTCTGTTCTAATTGCCTCTGAAATGAATGCCTGCCAGGTTAGTTCAGGGACAATTAAACAACTACTACATTTCCATCACATATGGCTCATATGTGATAAGAATATTAGTACGGTGAAGGAAGGAACTGTAGATGCTGGTTTAAACCGAAGATAGACACAAAATGCTGGAGTAACTCAGTCGGACAGGCTGCACCTCTGGAGAGAAAGACTGGATGTTTCGGGTCGAGATCTTTCTTCAGTCTCAACCCAAAACGTCACTCATTCCTTCTTTCCAGAGATGCTGCCTGTCCCGCAGAGTTACTCCGGCATTTTGTGTCTATCATACAAATATTAGTAAGATAGTGATAATTTTATATTCAAGAAGTGTTTTTATATTTGCCATCATTGATGCTGATTTATTATTTAAGATTTAATTAGGGATGCACAGTGGTGCACCAGAGAGAGCTGCTGCCTCATAGTGCAAGAGACCCAGGTCTATCTTAACCTCACTCTGGAATTTGCATGTCGCCCTGTAACCACGTGGGTTTCCTCTGACTGCTCAGGTTTCCTCCCACATCCTAAAGATGTGCGGGTTTGTAGATTAATTGCCCCTCTGTAAATTGCCCATAGTATGTAGGGAGTGGATACGAAAGTGGGATAACATAGAACTGGTGTGAACTGGTGATCGATGGTCGGCGTGGACTTGGTGGGTTGAAGGGCCTGTGTCTGTGCTGTATCTTTCAATCAAATTCAAATTGATTGAATTTACATTTCTCAGCCGCATAATGGGATTTGAACTCATCAATGGAAACTGGGTTGGTACATGTGAAACTTGCACATTATTCACTGAACGCTAGATGGCCTCCTAATGCAAGGAAGCAAATTCACTCTGAGGTTTCTCCTGTGATACTGTTTTAACCCCTGGACAGAATATTCTCGAGGGTCTGAAAATAAAAGCAACTGATTATTATCACTGCAATGCATTCGTTTATTTGAACAATCCAATTGCATTTGATGACTGCTTTAATGATTCTTTCATGAAAGGAAGAGGCACATTTCCTTCTGTGAGATCCAATTGCCGTAACTCACAGAAGGAAATGTGCCTCTTCCTTTCATGAAAGAATCATTAAAGCAGTCATCAATTGAACATCCCAGTCAGCGGAAAGAGCTGCTTCATCATGGGTGCATGGTTCGTGAAGAACCTCTTTAACTGTAATTCTAAATCAAAGGTTCCTAACCTTGGTTACATGAGGTAAATTTACCTCCAAGGGGTAGATTTCGCCTACTCAGGGGGTAAATTTGTTGATTCTGGATTTGTTAAAAACAGTATTTTAAAATGTACTATTTGTCGGTTGCTTTATTATGGTAGAAGTATAAACTCAAATTACTGAACAAAACAGGGTGGGGGAATATCTAGTTTCGAAAAGTTGCCAGAGGGTAAATGGGACAAAAAAGGTTGGGAACCCCTGCTCTAAATGATGTGTTAGAGTGGATATCTGATTCTTCCAATGTAGATAGAGGTTTCCGAAGAAAGAGGGGAAGGCTGAGGGACACAACAATATTGCAGGCTTCATAAGTTCATAAGTCATAGCAGCAGCATTAGGCCATTCGGCCCATCAAATCTACTGCCATTCACTCATGGCTGATCTATCTTTCCCTCTTGAACTCATTCTCCTGCCATCTCCCCATAACCTTTGATACTCTTACTAATCAAGAACTTGCCCATCTTTGCTTTAATAAAAATACAATGACTTGGTCTCCTCAGCCATCTGTGGCAATGAATTCCACAGATTCACCCCCCTCTGAATGAAGAAATTCTTCCTCATCTCCTTTCTAAAGGTACTTATTTTTATTTTGAGACTGTGTCCTCTGGTCCTAGCCTCTCCCACTAGTGGAAACATCCTTTCCGCATCCACTCTATCAAGGCGTTTACTATTCAGTAAGTTTCAATGAGGTCCCCCCTCATCCTTTCAAACTTCAGTGAGTACAGGCCCAGAGCCATCAAACACTTATCATAGGGCACACAAAAAGCTGGAGAAACTCAGCGGGTGCAGCAGCATCTAAGGAGCGAAGGAGATAGGCGACGTTTTGGGTCGAGACCCTTCTTCAGACTGGTTAGGGATCAGGGAAACTGTCTCTGTAGGGAGGAGGAGAACTTCTTCAAAGTAGCATACCTTGAGGAGATATCGCAGTGGAGTAGACAAATTGTTAAAGAAGGAACTGCAGATGCTGGAGAATAAAGGGTACACATTAAGCTGGAGAAACTCAGCGGGTGCAGCAGCATCTAAGGAGGCCCACTCATCCCTAGGATTATTCCCCTCTGGACTCTCCAACACCAACACATGCCTCCTCAGATATGCGGCCCTAAACTGCTCACTATACTCCAAATGTAGTCCGACCAGGACCCTGTGGTTAGTGTTACACAGCATATGCAGCACAGATCCAGGCCATTCGGCCCATCCAGTCTCTGGTTGTCTTAAAGTTCCACCTGCATCTCCTTCGAGAAATCAAAAATCTCCACAATCCGGGCTGTTTCCTCTTTTCATTGGGCAGGAGGTACAAAAGCCGGAAGCCCCACACAACCAGGTTGATGACAACTATCTGGTTGTTGAACCAATCTACACAAGGAAAACAGGACTGTATGTGACTTTGAGCAGAACTTGCAGTTTCTGGGGTACCCATGCAGCTGCTCTGCTCACTCCTCTTGGGGATGCTGCTTGCGGGTTTAGGAGGCTTTCTGCATAAACAATGCAAGTAGCTGCAGTAGATGCAGCAGATGCCATCAATAAATTCAAGATGTGCTACTGGCCGAGAGAATGAATGTTTAGGAAGGTGCTTGGACAAATTCAGTCACAACTGTTTCAGCCTTGTCTTTGGCAATCATGTGCTTGGATTTGTCACTAGTGAGGATAAGAATCTTTGAGTTTTTAAAAAGCATTTTGAATAGTTCCTCAGTTTACCAAGTCGAGTACAAAATTAAATTAGACAACTAGGAATGAGAAAAGGATAAATGTCTTCACCCCAGAGGCTGTAAGTCTTCAGGACTCTCCACTCCTGATATTTATATTTAACATGAAGCGTTTTTTAAGACTAAAGGGATATGGAGCTCAGGTGGGGTTGATGAATTTATGATCAATGATGACCTTGATGAATTCTGGAGCAGACTTGTGTAAACCACAAGGCCAATGCCTGATTCCAATTATTCTGTTATTTTTCGCAAGCTGTGGGAATGCAACAGTTTTCTCACATGATGTGCCCAGGTAGCATGCACGACATTTTTCTCTCGAGACAAAGGTTATTTCTTTGTCTTGGAATACTGCACTGCAATTTCCTGCAAAAATATTAGCAAGACACCAGGGATGGTATTATCTTTGAAGGACAATTCTAACTGTCTGCTAAAAGATTAGAGCTATTGACGCCATCAAAGGAGATTTTAAGAGGTTGGTTGTTAAACTTCAAGAGGGGATGGGAGGATGATCATACTGAACAGTGTGGCACAGTAATTGCCACATTTTCAGTGTCTAAAGTACATATTGTGTGGTGTTGTGCCAACAAACTCTACTGGCTGCCTTAATGGTTTGGTTCGTGTCTGTGTAACAACCTGGGCTGCAAAAGTATGCAAGAATGGGACAGGAATAGGTTCAATTCCTTGTTTGTTCCCAGCCAGCGGAGCTCAGATGTCACAACAATAATTGCATTGCTTGCAGAGATTGGGAGAATCAAACAAAGGTCACACATCATTGTTTCTGGTCTTGATAGTATTGGTTAAAGATATTGAAAATATTGATTTTCACGGAGAGAGGTTTACTCTGCAACGCTGATAATACATGACTTGGAAAGGCCTGTGATTGCTTCTTGAAGATCTGAAAATCTTGAAGTGGCTAGAAATCTTGAAGTGGCTGGAAATCTGAACATATATATTGTTAGGTTATTGTTAGGTGTGGCTGAAATTGTGCCAGCTTAGTTTAGTTCAGTCTAGTTTATTGTCACATGTATTGAGGAACAGTGAAAAGCTTTTATGTTGCGTGCTATCCAGTCAGTAGAAAGACTATGCATGGTTACAATCAATACGTCCACAATGTACAGATACGCAATAAAGGGAATAACATTTAATGCAAGGTAAAGTCCAGTAAAGTCCAATTAAAAACGCACTGAGCTTCTCCAATGAGGTAGATGGCAGGTCAGGACTGCTCTCTATTGATTGGATGGTTATGTTGTCTGATAACAGCTGGGAAGAAACTGTTCCTGAATCTGGAGGTGTGCGTTTTCACACTTCTGTACATCATGCCTGATTGGAGAGGGGAGAAGAGGGAGTGCACGAGGTGAGATTTGTCCTTGACTATGCAATGATAAAAGGCGTGCAAACTACCATTGTCTTGGGCATACATAACGATTAATTAGTTAAATAATTTCTATCATATCTACAAATGTATGCTGCCTTCGAAAGATCAGGGGACAAAATTGAGTGAAGGAATATCCATTAGTGGATAGTGAACTGAGTGATGTCCCTCATAACGGGGAAACACAATTAACAAATATCTTTCTTTAAGAAGGAACTGCAGGTGCTGGAAAAAGGTAGACAAAAATGCTGGAGAAACTCAGCGGGTGAGGCAGCATCTGTGGAGTGAAGGAAATAAGCACCGGTTCGGGTCAAAACCCTTCTTCAGAATGATGTGAGGGGACGTTGGGGGGGGGGGGGGGGGGGGGGGGGGGGCGGGGGGGCAGGGGGGGTGGGAGGAAGAAAGGAAGAGGTGGAGCCAGAGGGCTGAGGCAGAGCTGAGAAGGGGAGGAGAAAGTAAGGACTATCTGAAATTAGAGAAGTCAATGTTCATACCGCTGGGGTGCAAACAGCCCAAGTGAAATATGAAGTGCTGCTCCTCCAATTTACAGTGGTCCTCACTCTGACCATGAAGGAGCTGAGAAGGGGAGGAGAAAGGAAGGACTACCTGAAATTAGAGCTGAGAAGGGGAGGATTTTATACCACATTAGTCTCTTTGCGTCAACGATGCTTTGCAGCATTAAGGTTTTGGGCCACTAGGCAACAGTCAGGGCAAAAAAAAAAGGTTCCAATTCAACCTTCTTGAGTAAGGACATTGAAATCAGTGAAGCCATGGGAAAATAGTCTAGATCTTAAGAGAAACAAAAATAGTGAAGATTGGAAATGAAATACATAACATAATACATAAACAAATACATAGCAATGCATAGCAACTGATCCTGTTTTTCTCTCTCCACAGATGTTGTACCTGCTATTTCCAACATTTTCTCTTATTTCAGATTTTCAGCCACTGCAGCATTCTGCATCTTTCAGTTCCAGTCTAGTTTATTTTCCACCATCATCTGTTCTCATTCATGTTTATTCATTTGTACATCAACCAAACGGACCAGCTGCGATGAATTAACCTTCATGACCACTCTCAATCCATCCCACTGCCATTTGTGACCTTGATCTGCACCCTATCACTGACATTACCTGCATTATTCCTGTGGTGGAGTGCTCGGCTGATACCACCTCATTCAACACACATATGGGCTCGACTGGGCTTGTATTCACTGGAATTTAGAAGGATGAGAAGAAATCTTATGGAAACATTTACAATTCTTCAGGTATTGAACCGGCTAGATGCATGAAAAATATTCCCAATGTTGGGAGAATCCAGAACCAGGGAGTCACAGTTTAAGAATAAGGGGTAGGCCATTTAGGACTGAGATGAGGAAAGACTTTTTCAGCCAGAGAGTTGTGAATCTGTGGAAGTCTCTGCTACAAAAGGCAGTGGAGGCCAATTCAGTGGATGTATCCAAGAGAGAGTTAGATATAGCTCTTAGGGCTAACGGAAGCAAGGAATATGGGGAGAAAGCAGGAACAGGGTACTGATCTTCTTCTTGAGTATGGCGTGCACAGCCTAAAGATATTTGATTGTGCACGCCAGGTTGATTGCATTTGTCGAAACAGGGCGGACCAAGTGAAGGTTGCAATCTCCTACTCCGGGGTACCAATTTTAAATGATCAGCCATGATCATATTGAATGGCAGTACTAACGTGAAGGGCCGAATGACCGACTCCCACACCTATTTTCTATGACATTACCTGCACGGTGTGGACTCGGTAGGTTGAAGGGCCTGTTTCTGCATTGCATCTCTAAACTCTAAACTTAACTTTAAACTCTAAAGATTATATTATTTTTAATTTCAGGTGGATCCAATCTCAGCTTCCTGATAAGCAGATAGCTGCAGGTTTCCAAACCTTTGGCATGATGAAATACATCCTGACATTGCCCCAGAGCAGCAAAACATGGTGTCATCAGTTTTAAATAGCCCAACTACATTATTTGAAATGAACTACCAAGCTGCTCAGAGAGACACAAGGAATGTGCATTCATTCTGAATCTCCGAAATGTTGCCTGTCCATTCCCTCCAGAGATGCTGCCTGAGCCATTGAGTTATTCTTGCACTGTTGTCCCAGTGTTGTCCCAAGCTAAGCTGTGTCAAGCTTCTATGCCAGTCGTCACAAAGAATTCAAGAAAATGGATCACCCCTGAAGTGAACCAGGCACCGGATTCAGCACAGTCAATGCCATGCAGTCCTTCTGATGAATATTTAGGGTCCCTAACTTGGCAGCTCTACCCCACCTGCATCACCATCCCCACTGCTGTCTTGCACCACCAACAGAAAGTGTGAATTAAATGACAATGGCACCATCGCAGTTTCAACAGTTACTGGACAGGTTGCACTTTCAGTAACTCCTTCCTTGCAGATTTGCCTTTTAAATTTCATGATGATCTAACTACCGAAGTACTCACTGACTCACGGTCTCTGGACTCAGTACTCACTTAATCATGGCCTCTGGACTCACTATTCACTGACTCACAGCCTCCTAGAGCTCCATTCCTGACAGGCAAATATCATAAGAGATAGGAATAGAATTAGGCCATTTGGCTCATCAAGTCTACTCCGCCATTCAATCATGGCTGATCTATCTCTCCCTCCTAACCCCATTCTCCTGCCTTCTCCCGATAATCTCTGACACCCGTACTAATTTAGAAACTAATCAAGTTACCAAAGACGCAAGGAACTGCAGATGGTGGAATCTTGAGTAAAACACAAAGTGCTGGAGGAACTCAGCGGGTCGGGCAGCATCTGTGGAGGGAATGATCAGGCAACGTTTTGGGTTGTACCTTCTTCAGACTGAAAATCATTTACTAATCTGTTTTACAATCTGTCCTCTGCAAGGACCTTTTAGAATTGTTCTCCTTCCCTTTGCAACAATGTTTCACAATGTGCTTTGATGGTTAAAACAGATTATTCCCTTTAATTTCCTTAAAATTCCAATAGTTTCAGGGACACTGATTAACCACCACTTTTGCAGCTTCCACCTTCCACAAGGCAGTGTCCTCTATTAGGAGTTTGTTGATCAACATACGTGTACAAAATCATAAGAGGAATAGATCGGGTAGATGCACAGAGTCTCTTGGCCAGAGTAGGGGAATTGAGGACCAAAGGATATAGGTTCAAGGTGAAGGGGAAAAGATTTAGTAGGAATCTGAGGGGTAACTATTTCACACAAAGGGCAGTGGGTGTATGGAACAAGCTGCCAGATGAGGTAGTTGAGGCTGGGACTATCCCAATGTTTAAGAAGCAGTTGTACAGGTACATGGATAGGGCAGATTAGGAAGGATATGGACCAATCGCAGGCAGGTGGGACTAGTGTAGCTGGGACATGTTAGCCAGTGTGGGCAAGTTGGGCCGAAGGGCCTGTTTCCACACTGTTTCACTCTATGACTCTATGACATACAGCATTCGAGCTGCAAGCAGTTAAACTAGTTTTTATAACATTCTACTAATAAAACTCGTCAATTTGATCCAATTTGTGGTTTAAAATGTGTGCTTAGTTTGACTTTCTGAATATTTGACACATCATCAGTAATCAAAAGCAAGTTACCTAAAGTGTGGTCTGCAGTAGAGCTCATTTGTAAACTTACTTTCAACTCCAAAATTCTGTTTTCATGCCAGCATCTGGGATTACTCTGAGCATAAAAAAAATCTACTAAGGCTGCTATAATCTGGTTAAAGTCTTTGCTGAGGGAGGTCAGACAAATGTACAGACTAGTTCTCTCATGGCTTGGCCTACATTCACATGTATTTTGGACTGGACTTTGCATAATGTTTTTTCTCTTTTTCTGAATGAATAATTTACTCAGGACTCTACGTAAGACTACTTGGCAATGTTGAAAACATAGTCCAATTTAAGACTAAACAAAAGATTTTTGGACATTTAAACGACAACTTTATTAATTTTAACGTGACATGCACACCAAAAGGAAAAGAAAAAGGCTCTAATTCAGTACCACCATATCTCGCACAATTTCATGTGCAATTTGTTTTCAGTTGGGTCACAGCCATTCTCCTGGTCTGGAAAAGTTAGCGGACGACTGTAAACTGCTACTGGTTTACCCAGTGCTTTTTTGCAGACAAAAAGGTGCCAGTATGCATATCAATAAAAAATCAAGCCAATAATATCAACTATTTTTTATCCTTCAATATACCGCACTCTTCGGTTTTGATTTTGAGAATAAACAGCTTCTACTGTAATAAATTAATAACTAAGCAGAAAATTAACACATCCTAGAAAATGGAGAATTCAGTTTTTAGCACTTTTGAGGTGCCAGCTTGCCATACCAGGGCATACCATTGCAAAAAAATAGCACTGGTTATGTCTTCAAAGGGTCGAACTAGGGTAAGACATGAAAGGGCACAAAGTAATGAGTAACAAAGCAGGTCAGGCAACATCTCTGGAGAAAAGTATGGGTGATGTTTCGGGTCGGAACTCTTCTTCAGACTGTTATTAAAGGGGAGGGAACTGGAGGTAGGAAAACGGCAGAACAAATCAGGGCCGGCAATAGATGACCAAGGCAGCATCCCTGCAGAACATGGATAGGTGACATTTCGGGCCGAGACCCTTCTTCAAATCCTTTTCAGTCGAAGACTATCTGTGGCCCTCTGAACAGAAGCGAATGTCACTGAGTCATACGGCATGGAAACAGGCCATTTGGCCCACCACATCCATGTTAATCAGTGGGCACCCATCCATATTAATCCCATTTTCCCTCAGTTGGCCCATAGCTTTCAATCCCTGGGCAATTTAAGTGTTTATCAAGCCACTTTGTAAATGCTATCAGCAACTCCAGCATCCACTACTTTCTCTAGCCTTGTATTCCAACTACCCCCCACTCTCTGGATGAAAACGATTCCCCTCAGATCCACTCTAAATTTATCACCCCTCGCCCTAAATCTACATCCTCCACACGTATCTCACTCTGCTCTAAGAAAAGGCTTTCCGCAGTCTACCCTATCTAAATCCTTCATGATTTGATATACCTCCATCATGCCCCTTATTAAACTCCTCAAGGAAAACTTTCAAGGAAAAACAGACAATTTCTCATAACTGAAATGTTCCAGCCCTGGTGACAAAAATGAAGTGCTGTAAGAACCCAACAGGCCAGGCAGCATCTGTGGAGGGGTAAGGACAGACGATGTTTCAGGTCTGGTTAGGACCCTTCTTCAGTCAGTCCTTTTCCCTCCACAGGTGCCGCCTGTCCAGGTGAGTTCCTCCAGCACCTTTTCTTTGTTCTATATTCCCGCATCTGCTGTCTCTCATGTCAAGACCCTGGTGAATCTTCTCTGCCACCTCTCCAGTGCTTTTCCTAGTGTGTATTAACCAGGCCAGGCCAGTAATATCATCATTGACCCTTTGCTGGAACTTCTTTCTTTCTTTTATCAGACATAGCATTCAACTTGTTTTTTGGGTCTCCATGCATTTCAGGTGGCTGCATCCTCCTTCAATCATGCATCTATCCCATGCACTCTAGTATCTTTCTCTTTACTTTACCTTTTGTACTTGTGTTTGGCTCAATTCATTCATGCAGGCAGGAAGCAAAGCGTAGGAGTAAACAGGTCCTTTTCAGAATGGCAGGCAGTGACTAGTGGCGTACCGCAGTGTTAGTTGTGAGGAGGATGCTAGGAGGCTGCAAGGTGACTTGGATAGGTTGGGTGAGTGGGCAAATGCATGGCAGATGCAGTATAATGTGGATAAATGTGAGGTTATCCATTTTGGTGGCAAAAACAGGAAAGTAGACTATTATCTGAATGGTGGCCGATTAGAAAAAGGGGAGATGTAACGAGACCTCGTCATCGTATACCGGTCATTGCAAGTAAGCATGCAGGTGCAGCAGGCAGTGAAGAAAGCAAATGGTATGTTAGCATTCATAGCAAAAGGATTTGAGTATAAGAGCAGGGAGGTTCTACTGCAGTTGTACAGGATCTTGGTGAGACAACACCTGGAGTATTGCATACAGTTTTGGTCTCCTAATCCGAGGAAAGACATTCTTGCCATAGAGGGCATACAGAGAAGGTTCACCAGACTGATTCCTTGGATGGCAGGACTTTCATATGAAGAAAGACTGGATAGACTCGGTTTGTACTCGCTAGAATTTAAAAGATTGAGGGGGGATCTTATAGAAACTTACAAAATTCTTAAGGGGTTGGACAGGCTCGATGCAGGAAGATTGTTCCCGATGTTGGGGAAGTCCAGAACAAGGGGTCACCGTTTAAGGATAAGGGGGAAGTCTTTTAGGACCGAGTTGAGAAAAACATTTTTCACACAGAGAGTGGTGAATCTGTGGAATTCTCTGCCACAGAAGGTAGTTGAGGCCAGTTCATTGGCTATATTTAAGAGGGAGTTAGATTTGGCCCTTGTGGCTAAAGGGATCAGGGAGTATGGAGAGAAGGCAGGTAGAGGATACTGAGTTGGATGATCAGCCATGATCATATTGAATGGCGGTGGAGGCTAAAAGGTCGAATGGCCTACTCCTGCACCTATTTTCTATGTTTCTATGTTTCTATGCATAGTATTATCTGGTCTGATGGAATAACATGCAAACAAAATGTCCCGGTACACATGACAATTCTAAGCATAACCTAAAATAGAAATCACTTTGTACTTGGATATTTTCCTTAACAAACATTACTATGAGTAGAGCAATGTGCTCAAATTTATTCTATCAAACTGTGTATAGTGGAATGATCAAGGTTTAAATTTTTATCAATATGCATAGAACATATTACCAAGTTGTAAGTCAGTAGTTAATAGTTTATGGTTCAAACAACAAGTGACACTTAATCTGCACTAAAGGTGGAATGTAATACATTCAAAATTTCATTAGACGGATCACTGAAAATGCGAAGATATCGCTGAATTATGTCTGGATGTGATGTTTTAATTATTGAACAGATTCACAATACTCATAGTCACATCTTTTCACTGTACCTCAATACACATGACAATAGCCTGAACTATATTAAATCTGACAAATGAAATACTCATAAGTGTATGGGTCACCATGAGACCACAATCCAGATGCTCAAAACAATCAGGAAAGAATGGGAAAACATATGGAGGCAAAAGAATATTTAAAATGTCATTAGAATGGTTGAGGATGATGTTATCTCATCACAGTGCACATAATACATTAACTCGGTGTACCTTCTGACTATTGGCACTTTGTTGTACCAGACATTGACATTTTAATTGACAGTCACAGCCTTCAGTATTCTTGCTCATTTTGCAAGACGTAGCACCAAGACGTCTACAGATAGTATAAAGCTGATGACTCAATAAATTCAATTTCCTGGCAGCAGGAATGATGGTTAGCAGCTTTGAATAGCAGCCATCTGCAAATGAATTCAGTCTACTGCACCAAGCAGAACTGCAATGAACACAATATAATTTTAAAACAAAAGAAAATAGTCAGTTTTGCATCTGCAGTCTTTCTATAATTCATTTCATGACTTTGGATAATGACACAAAGTGAAATAATGCTGCTTATGCACCTTATAATAAACCATGACATAGCACTCAGTCAGTACCGAACACGGATCTCTGGCGCTAAAGGACACCAACTCTACCACTGTGCCACCCCTAAATTCTGGTGCACGTTTTTTAGATTCATGGAAAGAAATTTAATCAGAAATCCAATCCAGTTTCATTTAAATTCGCTTATGATGGTTGTTTTGTTCTCCAAATAGGGTTCAGGTGTACATACTAAAATCAATAGACGTGCTGTTGCATATCCTCCCAACTACCACAACGCGTGAATTTCTCTTAATTACAATTCCCCTGCAGTTTGAAATCAGGATCCCAGGGGAAGCTGCCGAGCCCACCCCTGCCCACTGCTGAAGACTAGGAATCGAAGAGGAGGACAGGGAGAGATGACAGTGGACACTTGACAAAAGGCCTAGTAAGAAGAACCGGGGAGGGGTTACCTTCCATGCCCTTAAGGTCAGCTGCGGGAAGAGCCCTCCTGGGAACAAGGGCTGAAGAGGACCGTGCAAGGCGAAGGATATTGGTTCGCGGGACGACGGGAATGAAGGCTACAGCTGCAACGGGATTTTGTGGCCGGCTACAGCTTGGACTGTAAAATGAACCCAAAATGTTGACACTTGCCCATAGATCCAGTGGACAATATTCTGAACCCAGTACATTCTGCACATTCTGAACTAACTGGAGGAATTGTGCTTATGTATGGAGATTGTCTTGCTGATCTGTATGCAAACAAAACTATTTCACTGTACCTTTCCTGTACACATGATAATAATGAAACCATTAACCTACTCATTTTGATCCATAAACTTCCCAATGGTGGAATTGACAAAGAAAATGTTGATTCTGTTGCTTAACTATCTTAGGTAGCATGCTCTATATGCCCTCATGCATCAGATCCTGTGCCTCATCAGCGCAGTGAGTCTTTTGAGGCACTGAGAAACCTCTAATCCTCTGGAATGAATCAAGTATAAAAAAAACATTGAAAGTACATTTTCAAAACGAACATAGAGAAAAAATGATTTTTTTAAAACAAGGCTTAAATGTCAATTTCATTTTAAGATAAATGACATCAAAAATATTGCTTTCTCTCCATTGAAGCTGTCAATCTTTGTTTGATTTTCAGCTGGTGATCATATAGTTCACACCAATCGCTATTCATTGGCACAGCTGCTTCTAACATTTGTTGGTATAACAACGGTGATGCAGTTGGATTACATCAGCAAAGCAAGTAAGACAAAGGAAATGAAAATGACCAGCTCGAGCTGTATCTCGGGCTCTAAAATGACAATGTCAACAGATGTGAAAAACCAAGAAAGGAAAATGAGTATGTTTCAAATTGCACAATTACTAAGGGTGAGTCATGCTGTCAAACTAATTATTAATAATACAGTTTATAATACATGATACCTTTACATTTGTTCTGCTGGCACCATTAGTGTCACGGACACATTAGAAGTACATGTGGCCTGCTTCAGGACTTGATGTGATGCAGTCAATAAATGGTACGATACAGAAAAGGTACATTGACATTCAGAAGCATTATGAAGCCTAAATGTACTTGTTTCTGGCCCTCAGGCTAAATAATTGCAATATCAAATTAAATCCTAGACCTTTTCGACTTGACCAGCTGAAATGGGATATAATAGTTCATTTACAGATTTCTGGAAAATGTTCAATGCCAGAAAGGAAATGTCAAGATTCAAGAGTGCTTATTTGTCGCAACCGCAATAATGAAATTCTTATTTGCTGCAGATTTACAGGCACATTAGATGCAACAACAACACTATAAACATACCATAATTTCTCAGTTATTCGAAGTACACTGGACCATGATAGTGTAAAGAATAATGTGCGTTGAGCAACCAGAACAGTACAAAGCCCATCATGCTTTAGTAGGGCTGAGAAGGATGAGGTAGGGCTGTGGTTAGGGTTGTGCATTGTAGTTCAAGAACCTAATGGTTGACAGGAAGAAGCTGTTCTTGTAACTGGATTTACAGTTCTCAGTCTCCAACGGTAGCAGCGTGAAGAGAACATGGCCTGGGTGGTGAGGGCATTTGAAGATATTAGAGTCAAGAGTGTTTTATTGTCATATGTCCCAGATAGAACAATGAAATTCTTGCTTGCTGCAGCACAACAGAATATGTAAACATAGTACACTGTAAATAATATGATAAATGAGAGAGAGAAAAAATAAGTTCAGTGTGTATATATACACATACTCACATATACACACACATACTCAAAAATCAAACAAAAGCAGTGAAATAGCAATAATAATACTAATAATAATAATAATTATAATTATAAGTCTATTGTAGTTCAGAGCTTATGAGGTTGTAGTGTTTAATAGCCTGATGGCTACAGGAAAGAAGCTGTTCCTGAACCTGGACGTCACAGTTCACAGCTACCGTCTTCAGGCAGTGCTTCCTGTAGATCCCTTCGATGTTGGGAAGGTCATGACCTGTGATGAAACAGGCAATGTCCACTATGTTCTGCAACCTCCTTCGTTCTTGAATGTTTGAAGTTTCAAACCTGGGTGCGAGGCAATCAGTCAGTGTGCTCTTCACTGTACACTTGGAGAGATTCAATTAAGTATTCGATGACAGGACAGATCTCCTCAAACTTCTGAGGAAGTAGATGAATTTATTTTGCAATTGCATCAACGTAGTGGGTCATCAACGTACTGGGTCAACGTACTGGGTCAATGTACAGGTCATCAGAGGAACTGCAGATGCGGGTTTATACCAAAGATTGACACAAAATGCTGGAGAAGCGTCAGGGAGCATCTCTGGAGAACATGGATAGTTGACTTTTTGGATGAGGACCCTTTTTCAGACAGATGATCGTGGAGGTGGGGGAGGGGAAGAATAGAAGCAAGAAAATACATCTGGACAAATCGGGGCTGGCAACAGATGACCTCAGACAAGAAGGTTCCCTGGTCGGCGAATTGTTGGCTGGAGATGGTGTGAGCCCGAGAGAGATACATTGTTGCAAACTGTGGAATTGGTTAATGAACGTTCAGTGGAGGGGGGGGGGGGGGGGGAGAAGGGGGGTGTGGAATGGAAGAGGACGGGAGGGAGCGGTGTCTGTGGAGGCTATCTAAAATAGGAGCTCATATCATTGGTTTGAAAGCTACCCACGTAAAATATGAGGTGGAGTTCCTCCAATTTGTGTGTGGCCTCACTCTGCCAAGAGTAATGATTTTAGACATGTAGACAAGGCAAGTGATGACATCTATAAATCCCTTTTCTCACACGCTGCAGAATGACCCAAAACAGCACCTATCTATGTCCTCCAGGGATGATGAATATCTTCACACACTGCAGTATGTTACATGCCGGTTTTGCTCATGATTACTGATCTCTAATCAGTGTGAACCCAAAAGGCCTTATGTCCATTCCCTTGCCAGACGCTAGTTCGAATTGGCGGAAACACTTCATCCTCAGTAACAATTAGTACGGGAGCACCTCAAGGCTGCGTGCTCAGCCCCTTGCTTTACTCACTCTATACCCATGACTGCGTAGCAGGACATAGTGCAAACTCCATCATCAAGTTCGCTGACGACACCACTGTTGTGTGACGAATCACAGATGGGGCCGAGTACAGAAGTGAGATCGACCCACTGACCAAATGGTGCCAGCACAACAACCTGGCTCTCAACATCAGTAACACCAAGGAACTGTTTGTGGACTTTGGGTTGGGGAAGGGTGAGGACTCACAATCCCGTTCACATCAATGGACAATCGTGGCGAGGGTCAAAACATCAAATTCCTGGGCGTGCATATTTCCAAAGATCTTTCCTGGACCCAGCACACTGATACAATTATAAAGAAGGCACATCAGCAACTCTACTTTTTGAGAAGATTACGGAGATTCGGCATGTCGAAGAGGACAGGTGCACGGTAGAGAGCATTCTGACTGGTTGCATCGTGGCCTGGTACAGCAACTTGAACGTCCAGGAGCGCGAAAGACTACTGAAAGTTGTGATCACTGCCCATCACCGGCTTTGACCTCCCCACTGTCGTAGGGATCTATCATAGTCGCTCCCTCAAAAAGGCAACCAAAATCATCAAGGACTCACTCCATCCTGGCAACACACCTATTTCACCATTACCATCAGGAAGAAGGTACAGGAGCCTGAAAACTGTAACATCCAGGTTCAGGAATACCTTCTTCCCTACAGCCATCAGGCTATTAAATAACAAATAATATTTAAGCTCGGAACTACAAAATACTATATTATTATTGCACTATATTTGTTATTTATTTGAACTTTTCCTTTTTTTTCTCTTCCCCCATTATGTACTATGTTTACATATTCACATATTTTGCTGTGATGCAGCAAGTAAGAATTTCATTGTCCCATCTGGGACATATGCCAATAAAACACTCTTGACTTTATATCCACCAATTATGACATAGCCAACATTTATATTTATCTCTATAGCATTGTACACTTACCATACTCTTCGACTTACACCCATAGTATAGAAGCCATGCTATAAATGGTCATTAATGGCCTGGAAAGGAAATTAGTTCTAATTCACAAAGCATAGAATAGTAATAAATGTTCTTTCACACTGTAAAATAGCAGACACTGAAGTAACACAGAGGTCCATAAGACTTAGAATGATTCCATTTGGCCAGAATTTGGCCCGTCTGCTTCACCATTCAATCACGGTTGATTTGCTTTTCCCTCTCAACCTTATCTTCTGTCTTCTCCCCATAACCTCTGATGCCCTCACTAATCAAGAACCTATCAATCTCTGCTTTAAACATACCCAATGACTTGGCCTCTACCGCTGTCTGTGGCAATGATTCCACAGGTTCACCACCCATCTGGACTAATGCTTTTGTTGCAATATAGCCGTGACTTAGAAACTGCAGGGCAGGGTGAGTGTTCCAAATGTGCAGTCGTCAACAAAACTTGGCAGTCCGGTACAGGGAGCAGGATATTAATGGACTGCAAGACAGATGGGTTGGCTGAAAGGGAAGACTTAGAGGCAGAAATAAAATAATGTCAAGGAATGTGAAGTGAAACATCTCGACAAAATGAATAAGATGAGATATTGGAGCAGATCCACTCATATCCTCACTGACGAAATTATATCCACTCATCCCTCACTGACGAGGTATGGTAACTCAGCGATGATTAACGATCCTTCTGACCACACAAGTGACCTCAGCAAGGTTGCCCCATGGTGACCACTGTGCCGCATGTGACTGGTCCTCAACTATGCCGATAATATCATCCATGATAATACCATGCTGATAATATCTGACGTCATCATGCTTGGCCCCTCCGATTCAATCAAAATGATAGCAGACAGCCTCGGAAGCCTTACCCCATTACTCAAACCTCATGTCAACAACCTTGCCATGATATTTGACTCAGCATTAAAATTTGACAAACAAGTCAATACCGTGGTAAAAGATAGCTTCTTCCAGCTTCGGATGATAGCTAAAGTAAAACAATTCCTCCAGTTTGACGACCTCGAAAAGATCATCCACACATTTATCTCCTCCTGCCTTGATTACTGCAACTGGTCCAAAACGCCGCAGTGAGGCACCCGAAAAAGGGACCACATCACCCCGATTCTAGCCTCTCTCCACTGGCTGGCTCCCTGTGTGGTTCTGAATAAATTTCAAGATCCTTCTTTATGTCCAAAAAGCCCTTAACGGGCTTGCCACCACCTACATCAAAAGTCTACTTACCCACCACAGAACCTCCAGGCCCCTCAGATCGGCCGACTTGGGGTTAGTGAACATCCCGCTGTCTAGGCATAAGCTCAGGGGCGACCGCGTTTGCAGCTCCTAGACTGTGGAACAGCATCCTTCTTCCCATCAGAATTTCCCCCTCCATCGACTCTTTTAAGTCGAGACTTAAAACTCATCTTTACTCTCAAGCCTTTCTTGACATCCTCTGAGTGAGGGCTATATGTATGTATTTATGTATGTACTTAATCCATGAACCACTGTTGTATAACGTTAGTACCTCCACCAATGTAAAGCACTTTGGTCAACGAGAGTTGTTTTTTAAATGTGCTATAGAAATAAAAGTGACTTGATAATCATAATCGTACTTTATTAGCCATGTTTTGCAACATACGAGGAATTTGATTTGCCATACATTCATACCAATAAAAAGCAACAGACAACACAAAATACATTTTAACATTAACATCCACCACAGTGACTCCTCCACATTCCTCACTGTGATGGAAGCCGAAAAAAAGTTCAATGTCTTCCTTTCTTTGTTCTCCCGTGGTCAGGTGTCTCGAACCTTCCGTTGACGGGACGATCTTGGCTCCTGTAGCCGGCGGCGTTTAAGCCCTCGCGTCGGGGCGATTAAGCTCCTGCATCGGGGGGATCTCAGCTCCCCCATGCCAGGCGATCGGACCCGGGTCAGGACTTGTCGAAACCTTTTGCGTCGTTTGGAGCTTCCCGACATCGGTCTCTACCGGAGACAATTGTCGCTTTACCGCCCCCCTTGACTCCATCTAAGGACCTAAGCAGTCTTTCCAGGTGAGGCAGGTTCACATGCACCTCCTCCAACCTCATCTACTGCATCTGCTGCTCTAGGCGTCAACTGCTCTACATTCATGAGACCAAGCGCAGGCTTGGCGATCGCTTCGCTCAACACCTCCGCATTAACCAACCCGATCTCCCGGTGGCTCAGCACTTCAACTCCCCCTCCCATTTTTAATCCGACCTTTCTGTCCTGGGCCTCTTCCATGACCAGAGTTAGTCCCACTGCAAATTGGAGGAGCAGCATCTCATATTTCGCTTGGGTAATTTACACCCCTGCGGTATGAACATTGACTTCTCCAATTTCAGGTAGTCCCTGCTTTCTCCCTCTTTCCCCTCCCCTTCCCAGCTCTCCCACAGCCCACTGTCTCCACCTCTTCCTTTCTTCTTCCCTTCCTGCCCCACCCCCCCACATCAGTCTGAATAAGGGACTCGACCCGAAACGTCACCTATTCCTTCGCTCCATAGATGCTGCCTCACCCGCTGAGTTTCGCTAGCATTTTTGTCTACCATCTATTTCATTGATGTGCTTCAGAAAAGGAACAAGCTGCCCTTCTCCAGGCCGGTATATATAAAGATAGAAAATAGGTGCAGGAGTAGGCCATTTGACTCTTCGAGCCAGCACTGCCAGGCGCCATTCAATATGACCATGGCTGATCATCCACAATCAGTACCCCGTTCCTGCCTTTTCCCCATATTCCTTCATTCCATTAGCACTAAGAGCAATATATAACTCTTGAAAACATCCAGTGAATTGGCCTCCACTGCCTTCTATGCAGAGAATTCCACAGATTCACACCACTCTGGGTGAAAAGGTTTTTCCTCATCTCAGTCCTAAATTTGCCCGGTTCTATCTAAACCTTTTCTATCCATTCTATTCAGGGAGTTAACGATAGAATGGCATGCACTGACCTTGCCTACACCCTGAAAAATACTGAATTAAGATGTTTTTAAAGCATCTTCCTCTGGAAGCTATGTTTCTATTAATCAGATCACCTTGCCTGCTTTATTCCTAGTTTTTTTCAATGCTTTAATTTGCAAGCAGAACTTGACATGCCTGACGCTTCCAATCGGGAGGTTTCACGGCAGATGGGTCACGACCCATGACCCGTACTGTTGCTACGCTACGCCAAATGGCGTACACACAATGAACTGCAGGTAAGCACTGACCATTGTTTCCAGCGTAGCAGGCAAGTTAAAACCCGCCAAAATTGTCAATTTTTGCGCTGGTAATAATTATGGAAATCGGGATAAGCGTGAGAGACATTTAGCCTACTTCAGAATTCCAAAAGTGAGGAGAAATGATGGTAGATATAAGCGAGAGCTGAAGGGACATCAACAGCTAGAGAGCTTGGTGAACATTGGCCGTTTGCTCACAGCATTTCATCAACAGTAAGGCATTATTTGTGTTTTTTCTTGACTCCTTTGGCATCTAAAAAGTTTCAGAAGTAACAAATCTGGCTGTAAAATTTTAAAATCGCCCATGGTTCTCAAGTGGGTTTATACATACAAGAAAACGCCTCTGAAGCAAAATTTACAGTCAGATTCATCACTTCTGACTTTTTTAGATACCAATCAAGAAAAACAACAAATAATGCCTCACTGTTGATGAAATGCAGTGAGCAAACACGATAATTCCCAACATTTTTAATTCCAAGGGGTACACAAAAAGCTGGAGAAACTCAGCGGGTGCAGCAGCATCTAAGGAGCGAAGAAGATAGGCGACGTTTCGGGTCGAGACCCTTCTTCAGACTTTTTAATTCCAATATCTGCACGGCCGATGTTCACCAAACACTTTAGCTGTTGTTGTCCCTTCAGCTTTCGCTTCCCTTTACCTTCATTTCGCTTCACTTTTGGAATTCTGAAGTTGGGTACATGTCTCTCACGCTTACCCCGGCTTCCACAATTGTTTCCAGCGCAAACATTCAACATTTTGGTGTATTTTAACAGGTTGGAAAGTACGCGTTCCTTGCATTGATAATATATGCCGGAAGTTACGGATGTCCTCCAGATGGATTGAGCGGCTCCGTTCGTCAAGCCCTATGACCCAGTGACCTGACCAGACGTGCAACCCCCCTCCTCCCCCCCCCCCTCCCCCTTATATTGCAGCCGAGGTCTGCAACTGATGACCACACGCCTTGACGCTATTTCCTGTAGTTAAAGGATCCCTTTCATTCATTCATTCATTTATCTCTCTCTCCATGCTTTATGGCCGCACTCAAACAAAAAGCATCAAATTTCCTGTTGTCTAATAGTGATTGTTCTCTATTTATAACGAGTTAGTGATGTTGTCGCAAATGTAGAGCTGGCGCCGACTGCGTACGCCGTGGAAACATTCTTATCTTCTACCTACAATTATCTTTCCACCAGAAATAACCCTAGCCGGGGGGCAGACGATTTAATATGGCTCAGTTGCATCGGCCCAAACGCTGACGTGTGAACAACGCACTAACTAATCAAATGAGACTCGACCCTATTAATCTCCATGGGTATAAATGGAAGCGCCAGGGATGCAGTGATCGCTGATTCCACTCGGCACATCTCGGATACCTCGGCGGCATCATCAACATTATTATCATCAACATTATTATCATCATCAACAACAACAACAACAACAATAATATTGTACGGTCTCCAGTTGCCGGGCACCATGAATTACGCCAAGCAGATAGTGGCCGCGGAGATCAACGGTGTGTGCTGTGCCAAGAAGTTCGTTGCCAATTGTTTCGACGGTTTCAGCAATTTGACGCTGGAGCCCAAGCAAGTGACGGTGCAGTGGAGAGAGGAGAAGACGCGGAGCGGAGGAGATACCTTGGCCGGGCTGGAAGACGCCTATACAACCATTCTCAAAGGGCTGGGTGAGAATCCGGAGCGAGAGGGTTTGCTGAAAACTCCCCGCAGGGCGGCTAAAGCCATGCAGTTCTTCACCAAAGGCTACCAGGACAATATCCCAGGTAAAAACTGTTTCTAGAATGAAACAATTTATCAAAATGGTATATTTAAATCTTACATTTCTCTACTTTATTTGTGAGTGGAGTGCAGAAAAGTTAATCGAGGGGATCATGATTGTGAGGTCGTGACGTTGGACCTTTCTTATGGTTAGACTTTCTCCAATTGAATATTGATTTCTATAATTTAACGTAATCCTTGCATTTCCCCAACTCTGTTTCTTCCTCACTAAAGACATCCTGCTAGTTTCACTGTTTGCATCCCTTCGTTATCACCTCTTCCACAGTCAACAATGCACCCGAAAGGTCACCTGTTCCTTTTCTCCAGAGATGCTGCTTAACAAGAGTTACTCCGGTATTTTGTGTCTATCTTGGACAGGCGTTGTGTGTTGACATATGAGGTTAGTTTATCTTGTCATCGTGTTTCTACAGCACGGACAACGAGGGCTGAAAAGCCCGTTCCCGTGCTGTACTTCTACTGCACGGAAACTTGCATAAAACGGGCGCTGATTTTATTTTACGCTCACAATGTCTACATTTTGAATTGAATCAGGTGCAAATTAAAATGATGTATGTACAGTCAAATCTGAGAGCGGTCGCTAAATTGATGTTTAATTTGCAAGCAGAAACAGACATGCCTGCTTGTAAATAAAGCCATGCGATTCTTCACCAAAGGCTACCGGAACAAAGTTTCAGCCCACGATCTAATTTGAGACAATCTCGGACTTTTTGTAACTCAAACCTAGCCTCGCCCCTGTTGCAAAATTTACAACAGGGGTGAATTAGATTTCAGTTACAGGGCAGTAGGGGTGACATCAAAGCAGAAAACAGGGGTCTTGGCTGTTCTTTCGTTCAGTTCATTCATTCATTCATTCATTCAGTGGAGAGCTGGCATGCATTCAGAAACCCAGCCATTGGCTCCGTCCCGCCCAGGGTTGACGGTCAGTGCGTTTAAATGCGGATGGAAAAGGAACAACGTGTGCAGCTCTAGGTCGCCTTTTGAGGCTACAGGGCATCCCGGCTACGGGGGCGGGAGGGAGGGAGGGAGGTTGAGGGCGGAACGGACGGTCGGAGAGGGCTGTTGATTGCAAATCAAGAAGAAATAACCAATCCAACTGTATAGTGATGCCACCTGTCAAACAGAGGTTTGAAACTAAGGGCAAAATGTGCACAAACGAATTGTTCTCCTCATCCGTTCTGCTTCGACATGTCAGCAAACCAAACAATTCAACAGCAGCAAAAGGGATTACAGTATATCGTAAAGAACTATGGTAACGTTAAATAGGCACAACACGATTTACTTTTCAATCAAAACCATTTAGTCATAGAGCCTACCGCGAGGAAACGGGCCCATCTGCCCAACTAGCCCACGCCGGCCAACATGTCCCATCTCCACTAGTCCCACCTACCTACGTTTGACCCATATCCTTCTAAACCTCTCCTACCCATGTACCTGCCCAAATGTTTCTCAAATGTTGCGATAGTACCTACCTCAACTACCTCCTCCGGCAGCTCGTTCCATACACCCACCACCTTTTGTGTTGAAAAAGTTACCCTTCAGGCACCTCTTAACCTTTTCCCCTTCACCTTAAACCTATGTCCTTTGGTTCTCAATTTCCAAAGGAATTTCCAACTCTGGGCAAAAGACGAATTCTTGCCCCAGATACTTGAAAGATATTCCTTGCCATTTAATTGTTCAAGAATTTGATCTATGTAAAGCCCTAAACCAGATTTCATAGTTTTTCTTGAGGGTGATACTTGAAACATCGGTGGTTATGTAAAATAAGTTAGAAGCCCGAAACTCAAAGAGACTTAACAACATTCCAGTCTCTTACCAGAGACCGGTAGATGGAGATATCCTACCACTTTTCCAACAATGCACAGAATCTCTTGGCCAGTTCAAGGTGAAGGGGAAAAGATTTAATAGGAATCTGAAGGGTAACTTTTTCACACAAAGGGTGGTGGGTGTATGGAACAAGCTGCCAGAGGAGGTAGTTGAGGTTGAGACTATCCCAATGTTTAAGAAATAGTTATACAGGTACATGGATAGGACGTTTGGAGGGATATGGACCAAACGCAGGCAGGTGGGATTAGTGTAGTTGGGACATGTTGGCCGATGTGGGCAAGTTGGGCCGAAGGGCCTGTTTCCAAACTGTATTACTCTATGTCTCTATGCAAGGTCCCCATTAACAAAGCAAATACAAGGGTGTGCATGGGAATACAAGTTTGACCACTCTTAGAAGGGCAATATCTTATTGTAAATGGATATTTGATGGCCAGCACAGACTTTGTGGGCTGAAGGGCCTCTTTCTGCGCTCTGTGACTTTGATATTTAAAAAAAAATGTACATCTTGTACACAAACTTATTTGAATGGATCTTTAATGTTTTAATAATTATTACAAAGTGGGCCCGTGCTACTTCACCATATCCCTTCCACCCCACTCCCTAAAGTTACTGCTTCCACAGCACACATTTAGTTTCAAGATACAGTGCGGAAACAGGCCCTTTGGCCCACTGGGACCGCGCCAACCAGCGATCCCCATACACTGACACTATTGTACACGCACTAGGGACAATTTACAATTTTACCAAGCCAGTTAGCCTATAAGCCCATTACATTTGATGCTAGTTCTGCCAAAGGCTGAAATATAAAGCAATGTCAATATCCTGTTTGTGTTTGAACTCAAACAGCAATTGCTTAAGGGCCATGACTGACATCCTGGTGGTCCTGTGATGCTTTCATTCTGCAGTGGTCACCATGGCAATAAAAGGAGTGTTTATGGGCCAATAAAGATAGTCTCGTGAAGACCTTTGCACATATAAGCAATACTCCAGCACAGCCTGATAGAGGGGATCATTGGCATGTAGAGAGTTAAGTTCCATAGTTTAAAACACTCTGAAAGTGCGCTGCTGTATTAAGCTTCTATATTCAGCAGAATAGATGGTCTGCAGCATGCTGGGACATAAACACATTGCATTAGCTCAGAGCACCTTATGCAAATTTACCTCAGAGTCATTGCACTGCACAGAGTTGTAAATGAAACTCTTGCGATGGTTTCAACATCTGTTGCAAAAAAAATGTAGATCTAAAGAGAGAATTAAGAAACTGAAGATGCAAACCTAATTTGAGGAAGGACATTCTTGCTATTGACGGAGTGCAGCGTAGCTTTACAAGGTTAATTCCAGGGATGGCGGGACGGTCATATGCTGAGAGAATGGAGCGGCTGGGTTTGAACGCTCTGGAGTGTAGAAGGATGAGAGGTGATCTTATTGAAACATATAAGATTGTTAAGGGCTTGGACACGCTGGAGGTAGGAAACATGTTCCCGATGTTGGGAGTCCAGAACCAGGGGCACAGTTTAAGAATAAGGGGTAAGCCATTTAGAACGGAGATGAGGAAACACATTTTCTCACAGAGAGTTGTGAGTCTGTGGAATTCTCTTGGAGGTCTGGAGGCAGATTCTCTGGATGCTTTCAAGAGAGCTAGATAGGGCTCTTAAAGGTAGCGGAGTCGGGGGATATGGGGAGAAGGCAGGAACGGGGTACTGATTGGTGATGATCAGACATGATCACATTGAATGGCGGTGCTGGCTCAAAGGGCCGAATGGCCTACTCCTGCGTCTATTGTCTCATTGTCTATTGTCTATTGATGCTGGTTCAATTGATGGGTCCATTACCTCGACCAGTAACGTTACTCTTTCTGCAAATGCTGATTGACCTACTAAGTATTTTTTGCATTACCTGTTTTTCTACATGGAGGTGACCACATAAATGCAAAGTTATTGCAAAATATCTAAGATTGAATTGTTTTTTCAGAAAAGGTCCATATATTAGAAATGTCAGTTAATATGAGGAAATTTTGTTGGGATAAAGCATCAGAAAACAGATAGAAATAATAAAATGGAAATCTAGAGTGCACTGTATATATTAATGGAACATTTTTTTCCCATATAATTACCCTGTTGTGTCAAGTGTGATGTAGTTAGCATTGAAAATCTCATCGCAGCCCATAGTGATAATGGTCAGGTAGTACTCATAAGCATTTATGAGGGGGGGGGGGGTAACTGGAGGCGAGAAAAAGCCAGAACAAGACGGGGCTGGGCGGATGAAATGGTTGGATGGGGGAACGAATGATGGAAATATTGGAAGATGGCTGAGAGGTGACAGGTGGGGGCAACAAAAGGATTGCAAATGATGGAAAGTGATGGGAAACCAGATGGAGTATGGGGTAAATAAGAGGCGATTTGTCAGATGGGAACAGTCAGGAGAAGAGACCCAGTGGAAGGAGAGAGTGGGTGATGGACAAATGAAAGGGAGGGCGAGGGGGAATGAAAATGGGTGGCCTATTTTGAGGGAATGCCATTCCCATTATCTCAACCCTAAATCAACACCAATAATCAGTTGTAAACCTTGATCTTATCAATATAACTGGTATTAGTTGACCAGAGTGTGGTTGGGAGTTCTTATAATTTTGCTATCAGTAATCTTTTTGTTTTTTAAATCAAATATTGATCAAAACTAATGAGAATAAAAGCATATTTTCGTTCACAGTAAAGGCATGAAAGCCACCCATTCTCGGTTCTAAGTAACACCTCAAAAATTGCAAATGAGGTGAAAGTCGTTGTTTCATTGATATGGTTCCCTTGGGGAATGTTTTACCTTGGCAGACTCTGGTTATAGTTGGGAAGGCAACCTTGTATTCCTGCCAATTACTAGACTGGTAGAGGAAGCCATGGATACGGTATGGAGTAAAATGGAGTATTGGGTAAGATTATGAATCTGCATGAGAAATGGTGAAATGAAATGTTTTCTAATGCTCAACTATTGCTTGACTATTTTAATCACTATTAAGGTATCTGGATCATATTTATTACAGTTCTTCACAAATTAATCAGACAAAAGAATAAATCTTATTCAAAGAAGGAGAATGGGTCACTGAGAGATCAGCTTAGTGAGGTGTTTGTAATTGAGGAGGCAAATGGCAAGAGGCTGAGGTTTATGATGGAAATTCCAGAGCTTGACCTGCACCGCAACATAATGTGAGACATAAAGGGGTGAACATGCATGAATCTAGAGTTAGGGAAGAGACAGAAACTTGGAGAGTTGCAGGCCTCAAAGCTACACTTGAAGGGAGAAGTGTAGCTGTGGACAGCTTTGAACGCAGAAAAAAGTTAAAACATTTTAAACCATTGTTGGGCCAGAAGCCTATTTGGTTCTGACTATCAGTGCCTTAGTGTAGTATTTGGTGCTTTCTCCAATCAAAACATCCCTTCCAAGAAACTACAAATGCTGGACTTCTGAACTAAACACAAAGTGCTGGAAAAACTTGGTGGGTCAGGCAGCATCTGTGGAGGAAATGGGGAGTTGATGTCTCGGGCCTGGACTCTTCTTCAGGGTCTGCAGAAGGCTCCTGGCCCTAATCATGGGCTGTCCATCCCCATCACAGATGCAGCCTGACCTGCTCAGTTCCTCCAGCACTTTTCTGTTTTCATCCAGTTTTTATTTGAGTGTTCATGGTCTAAATATACGACTTGTATGGCTGTATTTCTGGATGTCTAACATTATTACTTTAGACTTCTAGCATCCCATGGGGTGACATTTGCTTCTGTGCAGCTGTAGTTCACCAATCCACAATCTGTCATTTCCATTGCTTTGATATTTGGTACAACTGTAGAAAATGTGAATGTAGATTATGGTAATATGCAACTGCATTCCATCCTCTCATTGCACTGGGTCATTATTGAAGTGTAGGAATGAAGAAATGTTTTGATGGAAAGACCATTGGTTTTATAGTGCAGTACATGTAATTTACCAAATGAACTGCCACACTTCCCTGCCATTTCTTTCTCAATTACCAAAAATTGCAAAATATCCACCACAACCCCCTCCTTTCGCTGAACCGTGTGGAGTTTGTACGTTCTCCTTGTGAATTTCTTTTGGGTGTTCTGGTGCCCTCCCACACCCCAAAGGCGAGCGGGTATGTAGATCAATTGACCACTGTAAATTGTCGCAGGTGTGCGGGGAGTGCATGTGAAAGTGGGATAACGTGGAACCAGTGTCAACGGGTGATCAATGTTCGGGGGGACTAAGTGGGCTGAAGGGCCTGTTTCTGTGCTGTATCTTTCAACCAATTCAAATGAAATATTTCAGATATTTACCAGCTTTATGCAATTAAATGAAAATTAAAAATGTACTGCAGGTGCTGGGAAGCTGAACAAAATAGAAAATACTGGACATAGTCAACTGGCTAGCCAGCAGCAAGAAAAATATGGTTAATGCTTTTGTCAAAAAGCACTTGTTGTGACAAAGGATCTTTGACTTGAAGCATTATCTATTTATCTTTCATTTAATGCCTCGAGGCATCTGGATTGTTTTCAGCATTCTCTGTGAGGTAGTTGTCCAAACTATTTTTCACCCACCTTCAGTATGTAACATAGAAACATAAAAAATATGTGCAGGAGGAGGCCATTCGGCCCTTCGAGCCAACACCACTGTTTTTAAGCCTGTATTTGATTACATACGTTCTGAGGCTGTTTAATATTTGTGGTTATATTGTATGTTTTTAAACATTGTGTAGGCATTGTTCTTCCTGCCTTAGATTACAAAATTCCTAGTTCTGGAAGTTTCGTGTGTTAACTTGGATGGTTCATCACATTCATCAATGTACTTGTTCCTGCGAGCTTTTTTCTAAAATAATGGATGACATTTTAAACAGATGGGTGGGAACAGACAAAGACACTGTACAAAACAAATTTGAATTGATTTACTACTACTAAATGGGTATGAGGCTATAATCTTCCACTTTTATTCTGCTGCTGACATTTAAAGGTCATCACGTGCATGCAAACTTTACAAGAATTTGAGCAAATGTTGAAATTCAATGAGGTGTGAGAATTTTCATTTGTGTGCATCCTGTAGTGGGTCAAACTATAGAAGCCTCGCACAGATCCTTGTACTATTTTCCAGAGCGATCCTCTTTAAGTAGACAATGTAATAGCTGCACAAGTTTTAAAAGGTCTATCACACAAATATGAAATTATTTTATAGGGAGAATGTACAAACTCCGTACAGACAGCACCTGTGTAGTCAAGGTTGAAACTGAGTCTCCGGAGCTGTAAGGAAGCAGCTCTATCACTTTGCCACTGCGCTGCCTCTAGAGGACATGTGCCAAATTTATGTACAGTCTGTTTACATTGAAATATTAAACTACCCAAAATTTCATTCTAAATTGAAATTTCATCTTTCCAAAATGGTGGAGAGAGTTTTATTGTCATGTGTCCTAAAACAGAACAATTTTTCTGATTGTAGCAGCACAACAGATACATAAACATGTTACTTTGTAAAAACCATAACAAATAATAAAAAATGGTTAGTGTGTATATATAAAAAAGCAAACTAACAATCATGCAAAGCCAAATCAATGTCTGCCAAGTCGATGTAGTTCAGAGCTTATCTGGAAGTTGCAGCTGGAGGCCAATTCACTGGATGTATTCAAGAGAGTTGGATAAATCTCAGGGCAAATGGAATCAAGGGATTATGGAGAGAAAGCAGGAACTGGGTACTGATTCTGGATGATATGCCATGATCATATTGAACGGCAGTGCTGGCTCGAAGGGCCAAATGGCGTACATCTGCTCCTATTTTCTATGTTTCTAGAAGCTGCTCCTGAACCTGCATGTCAGTTTTCAGGCTGCTATCCTCCTTCCTAACAGCAGGAGTGAAATGAGAGCGTGGCCAGGGTGGTGTGGGTCTCCTGAGGCAGCGACTCCTGTAGATCCCTTGGATGATGGGGAGGTCAGTGTTTCCTTGGACCTTGCTTGTAAAAAAGCTTTCTTATGATTTGTTCGGTGGTTTCAAAGGAGCATTTAATTAGTTGCGCTGCTACAGACTTGTGACTTTAAAATCCAATAGTGTGTGAAGCAATAGGCATCGCGCAATTGAATCATCCATGCCCGAGGTGAGGCATTTTGTCTGCATGCTATATTTGGGTGGAATTCAAAGCCTACATCATGCAAACTGGTGCGGGCAACTTTGTAAGTTCTTCCCAGGTACTTTGGAACCTGCAACCCTGAAGTTGCATCGGGACATGTTACACACTCAGTGAAGCTCCCAACAAAAAAAATGCAGACTTCATAATCTTTATGGTGTGTCTCAAAATTTTTGTTTGTTTCATTTTTCATTAAAATATAATTCCTCGATAAACAATGTGATGTCGTGGAAACCCACGACTTGGCTACTGCCCCTTAAAATGAGTAACTCTTAATTTTGCAACTAATCCATCAAATGTAATTGAACATGTCACTGTTTTGTGATGAATATACAGGCTCATTACTTCAGCTCATTAGGTTTGACGACAATAGCTCTATGCTGGAGCAGATTTCTCATTTGGCAATTTACTTTAGACTTTGGAGATACAGCGTGCGAACAGTGCCGTAGGCCCATTGAGTCCGCACCGACCAGCGATCCTACACATGTGGGACAATTTACAGAAGCCGATTAGCCGACAAACCTGCACGTCTTTGGAGTGTGGGAGGAAACCGGAGCACCCAGAGAAAACTCACACAGTCACAGGTTGAATGTACAAACTCGGTACAGACAGCACCGGTAGTCAAGATTGAATTAGAATCTGGTGCTGGAAGGCAGCAACTCTACCACTGTGCCACTGTACCGTCCCCTAATTATTGCAGTAATGAACTTAAAGCGATGCTTAGTCTTTCTAAATCAACTGTTACAAAATAAACAAGTAGTTAACCCTGCACACTGGCAGTGGGTTATATCATTGTTATATTTCAGAGCACAAATATTTAGTTATATGAGGCAAGCTATGTAACAAGAAAGTGAGGGTGTCAGGGGTTATGGGAAGAAGGCAGGAGAATGGGGATGAGTGGGAAAGATGAAATTACGGTGTAGACTTGATGGACCTAATTCTGCTCCTATAACTTATGAACTTATGAAACTAGTATCTTGGTCAGCAGAACTGCTTCCACCATCTTTGGTAAAACATATTTCAATAATTATTAAAATTAGGAGTGAGACTGCACACATAAGTAAAGTCTCATCTTCAGAGTTCTGTTGGAATTAAATTTATTGCAACAGTAAAAATTCAATTTCACTTTAGTTTTAAAGATGCACTTGGGAACAGGCCCTTCAGCCCAGCAGGTCCACACAGAACATCAATCAACCTACAGCATGGGCTCTAGCCTTTAACATTTCAACCTTGGGTGAAAGGGTCTGACTGCCTACCTTATCCATGCATCTCATAATTGTATATGCCTGTCAGGTCTTCCTTTAACCTTGGCCATTGCAGAGAAACCAATCCAAGTTTGTTCTGTAAAGGGAAAACCAGAACTGCACAAAATATTCCAAATGCAGCTTAATGTCCAAGTCGTGTATACATAAGTTACAAACAACAGATGTCCCAGCCTTCCCAAAAAACTCACAAACTTCCAGCCAATATAACACCCAGCACTATCCTCTGTCATTTGTAGGTAAACTAGTCCTGAATCTAAACAACCAAGTCACCTTGGCTCCCATGCATCTTAATATTCTGGATCAGCCTACCATGAGGGTAGGCATGGTGGTGCAGCAGTAGGGTTCGATCCTGACTCCGGTTGGTGTGAGTTTGTACGATCTCCCCGTGACCGTGTGGGTTTTCCCCGGGTGCTCCGGTTCAACACTCCAAAGACGTGTAGGTTAATTGGCTTCAGGTAAAGATTGTAAATTAACCCAAGTGTGCAGGATAGTGTGAGTGTACAGACATCGCTGGTCGGCGAGGACCCGGTGGGCCTTTAAACTATGTATCTTTAACTAAAACTCATCAAAATCATTGTAAACAACGTTCACTGCGCTAACCTCGTTAATCACACTCCTCAAAAAAAACTAAAGTTTATGAAGTAAAAACATACTGACTGGTCATAATTATACCATCCCTCTTCCAAATGCTGCTAAATTTAGCAGAGATCATAATATTCTTTTTTGGAAATATTGTTACCGTCATTTAGCTTCAATATCTTTCCAGTACACATTTTTCCTTTTTTTCCAGACATTTTGAATGATGCTGTCTTCGATGAGGACCACGATGAAGTAGTTATTGTGAAAGATATTGAAATGTTTTCACTTTGTGAGCATCACCTTGTTCCTTTTTTTGGCAAGGTTAGTATACAGCTTGAACATCTATATTCTATGAATATGGCATTAAACCAATACCCTCCAGATCTTGATTGCCCTACCCTGGGAAGAAGACTCTTTGCATTAACCCCGTCTATTCCCCTCATGATTTTATACATCTCTATATGGTCACCCCTCTGCCTCCTGTGCTTCAAGGAACAATGTATTAGCCTGCCCAGCTTCCCCTATAGCTCAGGCTCTCGAGTCCTGGAAACATACTTGTAAATCGTCTCTGCATTCTTTTCACTTTTTAAAGGCACCTTTCCTACAGCAAGAGGATCTAAACTGAACACAAACTATAACTGTTTGTGTTCTGTATCACCAATGTCTTGTACAATTACCATTGTCTTGGTAAACTTGCTTGATATGAGTATTTTATATTTATTTCTTCTGTTTATTATTGTCTTGTGTGCTGAGGTACAGTGAAATGCATTATATTTCCATTTATGAGCACCAACAGTGTTTTTTTTAATGTACTTGCAATGTACAATGCACCTTTGTACCTTTAGGAAGGAGATGAGGGGATTTATTTGGCCAGAAGGTGGTGAATCTGCAGAATTCATTGCCACAGACGGCTGTGGTGGCCAAGTCATTGGGTATTTTAAAAGCGGAGGTTGACAGGTTCTTGATTAATAAGGATGTCAAAGGTTACGGGGAGAATGGGGTTGAGAGGGAAAGATAGATCATCCATAAATGAGTAAGTGGAGGAGACATGGTGGCCTAAATTGCCTAATTCTGCTCCTATAACTTATGGACTTGTCTATCTGACCTTCCCAATTCCTGAACAGTTACTCACCACAGTGACATTTTGCCTTCTCTAGTGGTTTCTTAATTTTGTGTCACTGTCTTAGCCAATGTGAAAGCTTTTATAAACGTTCAAATGAGACGAGGGCAAAGTAACATGAAATCTTCTTTCCGATTCTTACTATATTTATTTCTCGCTTGCAGGTTCACATAGGTTACCTACCAAATAAAAAGGTTGTTGGGCTCAGCAAACTAGCAAGGTAGGTAAACGCTAAATGTGATTTCTCACATCGGTTAATTCACGAATATCCTTTTGCCTGAGAGGATGAAGAAAAATGCAAAAGGAGATGAAAAACAACATTTAGGAGGAATCGTGTTTATTTTGAAAGAGGGCAGCGCAGTAAGCAGCGGTAGAGTTGCTACCGTACAGAGCTAGTAGCCCGGCTTCGATACTGACTATGGGTGCTGTCTGTATAGATTTTTCTAGGGCACACTGGTTTCCTCCCACACTCCAAAGACATACAGGTTTGTTGGTTAATTGGCTTTGGTAAAGCTTATACATTTTCTCTAGTGTGTAGGATTGTGCTTGGATCGTTTACGGGGATCGCTGGTCGGCATGGGCCAAAGGGCCTGTTTCTATGCTATCTCTAAACTAAAAGATCACTGCTCATCCTCCTGCACTCCAAAGAATAAGGTCCTGGCCTACCAAATCCTATAGCTCGAGCCGTTTGATCCTGGCAACAACCTCGTAAATCTTCTCTGCGCCCTATTCAGCTGAACAATATCTTTCCGATAATAAGATGACCAAAACTGAACACAATACTCTAAATGTGGCCTCACCAATTTCTTGTATAACTGCAACATGACCTTCCAACTTCTATACTCTGTACTCTGACTGATGTGCCAAAAGCATTTTCCCCCCGGGTCCTATAGTTTTCTCCATGTTATTAACTAATCGTTCCTTTGACGTTTTAACTTTGGGTTTCAATGATACAATTATTGTCCGTGAACCGTTTGAAATATGGGAAACTTGCAATGTAATGTTCAGGCAAATGACGTTCAGTTGTTTCACACTTGCACTGATAAATATTAATACTCATAATCCACAGTGCCAGACTCTGACATGCCAATGTTCTTTTTCTTAACAGGATTGTTGAAATTTACAGCAGAAGACTTCAAGGTACCATTGGTTCAAAATTATATATATTTATCACATATCAATATAATGGCCATGGTTTACATTTCCACATCAACCCCTCCTTGCAATATATGGGGGACCACTTTCCATTTTAACATGGGTCACAGGTCAGTTGCCTAGTACTCTTCTATCCAAATACATTGGCCAATTAGGGACAGATGCTGGTGACAATTCAAGGATTTGGACCAGGATCAAGACTTGAACATATCTAACTTTTTTTAAATGTTCACATGATTTCCTCATTCTCTCTACTTTCTTCTTCCGCATGTATACATCAAACTTCCCCTTTACAACAATGTTGTATAAATTTGCTATTCAAAATATGGTTATGATATATTAATAATATATAGTGACCAGAAATGTTGTTCTCATGGTTTCTGATCCACAGCATGCTTGAAATGTAAACTTTGTGCATATTAACAATGTATAAATGCCCTTGTTGGTCCTCTATTTGAGGCATCTACAACTTTAATATACCGGTAGTTTGCTTATCTAAATGCTTTGACTCATTCTTTTGCTATTGCTCCCGTGAAAACCTGTTTGTGAATGATAACAAATATAGTTATTTGTTGGCGGCGAGAACTGACAACTTATGTTTTCTTGCATTTATTCATTGCAGTTCAAGAACGGTTAACCAAGCAAATTGCTGTAGCCATCACAGAGGCTTTGAAACCAGCTGGAGTAGCAGTTGTCATAGAAGCCACGTAAGCAAGCCTTTAATTAATTTAAGCTTTCAGTTATACTGTATCTCTGCCTTTGTAAGATTGTACATCGCATATGAAAAGGACTAAATTATTTTGATATCAACATATCTTAAAAAAAAATATGTTCTACCAGTTTTGCATGGCATTAAATTCATTACAGGGTGAAATACGACATCTATCATTACGGCAGTTACAGGCCCTCCGACCCACAATGTCCATGCCGAACATGATGCCAGGCTAAACTAATCTCTGCCTGCATGTGATCCATATAGCTCAATTTCCTGCATATCCATCTAAAACCTTAACCTTAATTGCCCATCTCATACCTTAAATGCAACTATCATCACTGCCTCACCAACATCCTTGTATTGCATGCACCCACACAAAAAAAGACCCATACATCTTTAAATTTTGCCCCTCACATCTTAAAGCTGCGCTCTCTAGTCCTTGAAGGTTCTAACTGTCTACCCTCTCTATGCCTCTCATAGTTTTATGTACATCTATTGGGTCACCCTCTACCTCTGATACTCAAAAAAAAAAAAAACAACTTTGTCCAATAGAAGATTTTGGATGTCCGGATGTTCCTGGACCCAGCTCACTTCCTGGGGTCATTCTTGTCTGCCTTCACTTCGTTATCTGGGGGTCAGTATGTTTGGAAAAACTACCATTTTATCACCCATCTCAATTTCCCCTTGAACATAGTGGTGAGTTTTTACTTAAGCTAGTGCAATCCATGTGGTAAAGGCATTCCTTCAATGCTGTTGGGCTGTGAAATGTTGGATATTGATTTGATGTCTCTGAAGTCATGGTGTTATCCAATGTCAGGATGTGTCAGTCTGAAGAAGGGTCTCGACCCGAAACGTCGCCTATCTCCTTCGCTCCTTTGATGCTGCTGCACCCGCTGAGTTTCTCCAGCTTTTTGTGTAACCCTCGATTCTCCAGCATCTGCAATTCCTTCTTTAACAAATTATTTCTAGTGTCATTGGAAACAATATTTTGAACACTTTCATTTACTTAATCAGAAAAATAAAGTACTGGTGTAACTCAGCCAGTCAGGCTGCATCTCTGGAGAACGTGGATAAATGATGTTTTGTGTCGGGATCCTTCCTCAGACTGGTTGGGGGGGTGGGGGGAGGGGGGGGGGAGGATTTGGACAAAGGGGAGACGTGCAGACAAAAGGTGTAGGAAGGAACTGCAGATGCTGGTCTAAATCTATAGACCCAAAAGATGATCAGTCTGAAGAAGGGTCTTGACCCAAAACTTTACCCATTCCTTCTCTCCAGAGATGCTTCCTGTCTCACTGAGTTACTCCAGCATTTTGTGTCTATCTTCGGTGCAGCCAAAAGATGAGAGATAAGGGTGGAAGAAGAAAGAATTGTGAAGCCAAAGGAAGGAATATAGGTGGAAGGTGGAGGGAGAAATGGGTGTAGACCAGGTGGGGCACAGAGAAGAGGGAGGGTGGGTGGAAAAAGGGAGGGGCAAGGGCTTGAAGTTGGTTACCTAAAATTGGAGAATTCAGTGTTCATACCGTTGGGTCGTCAGTTACCCAAGCAATATTTGAGGTGCCTTCCTTCAGTTTGCGTGGGGGCTCGTTCTAGCAATGGATGAGGCCCAGGGTAGAAATGTCAGTATGGAAATGGGAAGAGGAATTAAAATAGTTCACAACCGGACGATCCAGTAGGCCATGGCAGACCAAGTGCAAGCAAAGTCTACACTTGGTCTCGCCGATGTAAAGGAGGCCACGTCAGGAACACTGGATGCAGTACATGAGGTTAGAGGAAGTGCATGTGAACCTTGTCTCACCTGGAAGGACTGTTGGTGTCCCTGATGAAGGTGGTATAGGGACAGGTGTTGCATCTCCTGCAGTTGCAGGGGAAGGTGCCTGGGAACAGGGTGGTTTAGTGGGAAGAGAGGAGTGAACCAACGAGTTGCGGGGGAAGCGATCTGTGCGGAAGGTGGAAAATGGTGGGTATGGGAAGATATGATTGGTGGTAGGATCAGATTGAAGGTGGCAGAAATATTGGAGAATGATGTGTCGGAGGCTGATGGGGTGAAAGGTGAGGACCAGTGGGACTCTATCCTTGGCCTTTGTCCAATCATTTGCCTATCAAAGCCCTCCAATCACATGTATACACTTAAAACTCACCAGACTTTGTCCTGCACCTTCTCCTTCTAGTTTTCCCCCTCCTCCATTACAATCAGTCTGAAGAAGGGTCTGGACCCGAAACCTCTCCTATCCATGTTCCCCAAAAATGCTGGCTGACCCGACGAGTTATACTAGCACTTTGTGTCTTTTCTTGTAAACCAGCATCTGCCCTTCCTTGTTTATCAAGTCAAAGTCAAACAAACTTTATTGTCATTTAGAAATACATTGATATATGCAGTTCCAAACATAATTCCGTTGCATTTGGCTCACAATAAATTAACAGAAGGATAGGCATGGATAAAAAGGATAAATAGAAAATGGTGGCAGCCCATTACATGGCATTCAGGAGTCTGATGGCTCGTGGGAAGAAGCTGTTGCAGAACCTTGCGGTTCTGCTCCTTATGCTGCGATATCTTTTTCCCGAGGGCAGCAGAGTGAACAGACCGTGATGGAGATGTGTGGGGTCTTTTATAATACTGCTGGCCTTAGACACGCAATGTTTGGTCGCAATATCCCCGATTGAGGGGAGAGAGGTCCCGATGATTTTTTCCGCTGTCCTCACCACTCTCTGCACAGACTTCCAGTCGGAGGCTCTACAGTCCCCAAACCAGACAGAGATACAGCTGATCAGAATACTCTCTATGGTGCCCCTGTAGAAAGTAGTGAGGATGGGATGGTGGAGGTGAGCTCTTCTCATCCGGCACAGAAAGTGTAACCGCTGCTGCGTTCTCTTAACTGTTGATGAGATGTTATTCGACCAGGTCAGACTGTTAGTGATCTGCACCCCCAGGAACTTTGTGCTACTGACCACCTCCACATCGCTGTCATTGATGTGAAGTGGTGTGGGACTGTGCCGGGTTTTCTTGAAGTCGACAAGATAACCTCCTTTGTTTTTTCGACATTCAGGATCAGGTTGTTCGTATTGCACCAGTCCACCAGTTGTTTCACCTCCTCCCTGTAAACCAGCTCATTGTCGTCCCTGATGAGGCCCACCACTGTTGTGTCATCTGCGTACTTCATGATGTGGTTTATCCACAAGGATAAACAAATTTTAAAAACTCCAAATTAGATTATACGATGATGCAGCCATAACCTGCAGATGAACTGTGAAAACAGATGAAAGGTGACAAGATTAAATACATTGTCACAGCAATCTATATCTAGTTACATAGAAACATAGAAAATAGGTGCAGGAGGAGGCCATTCGGCCCTTCGAGCCAGCACCGCCATTCATTGTGATCATGGCTAATCGTCCCCTATCAATAACCCATGCCTGCCTTCTCCCCATATCCCTTGACTCCACTAGCCCCTAGAGCTCTATCTCACTCTCTCTTAAATCCATCCAATGACTTGGCCTCCATTGCCCTCTGTGGCAGGGAATTCCATAAATTCACAACTCTCTGGGTGAAAACGTTTTTTCTCACCTCAGTCTTAAATGATCTCCCCTTTATTCTAATACTGTGGCCCCTGGTTCTGGACTCGCCCAACATTGGGAACATTTTTCCTGCATCTAGCTTGTCCAGTCCTTTTATAATTTTATATGTTTCTATAAGATCTCCCCCTCATCCTTCTGAACGCCAGTGAATACAAGCCTAGTCTTTTCAATCTTTCCTCATATGACAGTCCCGCCATCCCAGGGATCAATCTCGTGAACCTACGCTGCACTACCTCAATCACAAGGATGTCCTTCCCCAAATTAGGAGACCAAAACTGTACACAATACTCCAGATGTGGTCTCTCCAGAGCAATATACAACTACAGAAGAACCTCTTTACTCCTATACTGAAATCCTCTTGTTATGAAGGCCAACATTCCATTAGCTTTCTTCACTGCCTGCTGTACCTGTAAGCCAACTTTCAGTGACTGGTGTACAAGGACACCCAGGTCTCGCTGTACCTCACCCTTACCTAACCTAACCCCATTGGGATAATAATCTGCCCCCTTGTTTTTGCCGCCAAAGTGGATGACCTCACATTTATCTATTTTATACCGCATCTGCCACACATCTGCCCACTCACTCAACCTGTCCAGGTCATCCTGCAACCTCCTAACATCCTCTTCACAGTTCAAACTGCCACCAAGCTTTGTGTCATCCGCAAACTTGCTACTGTTGCTCCTAATTCCCTGTTCCAAATCATTAATATATATGGTAAACAGTTGCGGCCCCAACACCGAGCCTTGCGGCACTCCACTCGCCTCTGACTGCCATTCTGAAAAGGACCCGTTCACTCCTACTCTTTCCTTCTGGTCTGCCAACCAATTTTCTATCCATGTCAACACCCTATCCCCAATACCATGTGCTCTGATTTTAGTCACCAGTTTCCCGTGCGGGACCTTATCAAAGGCTTTCTGAAAGTCTAGATACACTACATCCACTGGCACCCCTTCATCCATTTTACTTGTCACATCCTCAATAAATTCCAGAAGATTAGTCAAGCATGATTTCCCTTTCATTAATCCATGTTGACTTGGATTAATCCTTTTACTGCTATCCAAATGCCCCATTATTACCTCTTTAATAATTGATTCCAGCATCTTTCCCACCACCGAAGTCAGGCTAACTGGTCTGTAATTCCCCGTTTTGTCTCTCGCTCATTTCTTGAAAAGTGGGATAACATTAGCTATCCTCCAATCCACAGGAACTGATGCTGAATCTATTGAACATTGGAAAATGATCACCAATGCGTCCACTATTTCTAGAGCCACCTCCCTGAGGACCCTGGGATGCAGACCATCAGGCCCAGGGGATTTATCATCCTTTAGTCCCATTAGCCTACCCAATACTATTTCTCGCCTAATGAAATTTTCTTTCAGTTCCTCTACCCTCTTAGATCCTCTATCCTCCAGTACATCTGGGAGATTGTTTGTGTCTTCCTTAGTGAAGACAGATCCGAAGTACCTATTCAACTCTTCTGCCATTTGCTTGTTGCCCATAATAATTTAACCCATGTCTGCCTTCAAGGGACCCACATTTGACTTTGCTACTCTTTTTCCCTTAACATATCTAAAGCAGCTTTTATTGTCCTTCTTTATATTCCTGGCCAGCTTCCCTTCCAACTTCATCTTTTCAGCCCGTATTGCCCATGTTGTTTGCTTCTGTTGCCCTATGAAAGTTTCCCAATCCTCTGGCTTCCGGCTACTCTTAGTTACCATTAAAGAAAGAGCTGCTATTTTAACATGCATTAAGAAAAGAATGTTTCAATGCTTTCTGTATTATCACATGTATTAAGGTACATGTATTAAGGTATAATTAAGGTACTTTTTTTTGTGTATAGATCAGCAAGACTTATTGTACATAAGTACAATTCACCGGTTAGTACAGAATTTACAGAACAGGCCACTCAGTCTCTTTGCAAGAGGTGTTATATTTGCATCATTTTACAGTCTAGCCGCAGTTTGCTGCAGAGGCTTGTTGCGGCCTTTGCCTCCATCCCAGTCGCCCTGCGAACCATCAGGTGTCAGCCATTGTCGCCAACTCCATCCATCGTCCTCTCTGATTCCTGGTCTTCAGGGGCTTGCAGGAGCTGGACTCGCTGAGTTTTCCTCTCCGGGTGGGTTCCCGCCTCCGTGGCGGGCGAGCCAGGCCTGCCGTTTGGGGCTGCGCCACTTCGGGGAGATTGTTTCTGGCAACTGCCGACTGATGTAACAATTTTCTTTTTTGCAGGCACATGTGCATGGTGATGCGTGGTGTGCAGAAAATGAACAGCAAGACAGTGACCAGCACAATGCTTGGAGTTTTCCGTGAGGATCAAAAGACACGGGAAGAATTCCTCACATTGACGAAAGAGTAGAAGGACTGTTTTCAAAGCAAAACTCTCTGCAGCACTGGGAATAACTTCTGGCCTGTCCTGAAAATAAGGTGTGCATTGAAATTTCAAAGACTTTCAAAGAATTTCAAATTCCTGCACTGATTAAATGCTGAGGATTCCATTTATCTCATTTGATTAAAGCAACAGACCAACAAATACTAAAGATAAACACAGTTGTCACGCCATATCTGAATAACAAAAAACACATTACCACCAGTGTGTAATGGTAGTATACTTTGTACCTGTCAATATCCTTGTTGTGACTCGGTGTATGATTCTGCAGTTTCAGTCAACATTCCAAAAATATTTCTAACTCCCTACCATTAAAATTTTAATAATACAGTAAGTATTAAACCAACAGAGCTGGCAGCTTATTTGATTAATTACCAAGCTTCAGGTTCGGGCATTAGACATAAAACAAGGGAATGTGGGATGTCACTGAGTACTAATCTAATCAACTTACTTTTATCTGTTTAAAGTTCAAAGCCAGGTTAGGTGATGGCCTTCTACTTGTATCTGCGTTTACTCAGCCCAAACTGACAAATCAGCAGTTTCATCTTTTCTGCTGACTTCAATGCTCTGGATGTGAACCGAATTCTTTATTCTCCACCAACAGGCAATATTTAGAGAGTAGGCATGCTAAGTGGAAAAACATCTTTACTAGGTGCAATTCCAGTTAAATTACATTTTCGAGGACCAAATGTAGGAGGCTTCATTCAGTAATTCTACCTGAAAGCTTTTGACTGTGTACATAAAATATCCTGTGAGCACAAAAATATTTTTTTAAATCAGTGAAATTTTGTTTTTAATTTTGTTTTTAATAACTTTACTTTTTTATTTGGATGGTTCAATCTTTTTGTGATTTATTTTCAAATTTATATTTTCATAGCATCATTGCATCCCTGCTGAACCTACAGTTACTGAAAGTATAAGCCAGGGTTCATAGTTTACTCTTCAGTCTGGTGGTGAGTTGGCTGAACAGTCCCCAACAATCCTGAGGGGAAAACGTAAGCAGAAATCCAAGAATATTCACCCAACAAAGCTGACCCTCCTGAATATTTTAGCTGTACTTATGAAGCTGACTCTCCCGAAGCAGGTTTTGTGTTCTGGGTCATCATCCACCTACCCAAGCTGAACCTTCAGAGGCAGTACGGATCTTAATGATAGTCTCCTCTGTTGTTGAATGAGCTAAAACTATTCGCAGTCCACACTGACTCTACCTCAGGCAGAGGGTGGTGAATCTGTGAAATTCATTGACACAGATGGCTGTGGAGGACAAGTCAATGGATATTTTTAAGTTGGAGATTGATAGATTCTTGAGTAGTGCAGGGGTTATGGGGAGAAGGCAGGAGAATGGGGTTGAGAGGGAGAAATAGATCAGCCTTGAATGGCAAATGGGCTGAATGGCCTAATTGTTCTCCTACAACTTATGAACTGATGTATAAAGTGGGCTGTTTAAATGGAGAATGCCTTTCACTTACGGGATTGTAGCTCAACAAGAATTAGAGCCTGGAGTGGAATGGAGATAAAGATGAGGAAGAGAAAAGTCTTTCTGAAATTGTTCACTAATAATTTGGCTACAACAGTAGTTTGTCAGCAATGACACACAATTTAAAATAATGGCTGGTGATGTTAGAAATGAAGGAGTTTGCTCAGCTTGTCACGTAAAATGGATGAAAACCAGTCGGCACCCTAAATTGCACTCTAAATATTTTCCTGATAAAGTAAGTGTCAATGAAAGCTCAACATTTCTGTGTTTTGTGTTGTTTTTACTACTTCCCCACCCCACAAAAAAAAAAGAAATCCCAGTCTCTATGTGCTCTGATTAACTCCATTGGCTGAATACTTTAATGGAGATATTAAAAGTGCTTTCATTAAAAATAAATTTATGACTCCAACTAAATATATTTATAATAATGGAGGATTATAAATATATGATACAAGTAATCCATGTAATCATTTCTCTCACTGGTCTTAATGCTGTATATCGCTATGGTCTTAATGCAAAATTTATCACCATAAATTGGATCAAAAATATACTGCTTAGTTTCTCCAATTGTACAAAGACTTATGTTAACAGTACATATTTAAAATTCTCTGTATACATTTTTAGGTGAAAATAGCATTTTATCAGCTAAGTAAATTGAACCTCTGTGGTTAATATAACAAATGCTGAGATCATCAATCTATTGTTATGTATCTTTAAAGAGAAATAATTTGCATTTGCACAGCATTACTTAAAGGATATCCAAAAGCACTTTCCAATCCATAAAGTTCCTTTGAAATGCAGTCACTGTTGCAATGGAGCTGTCAATTTGTACACAGCAAAGTGATAAATGATCAGATAATCTGTTAGATATTGTTTGTGAGAGAGGGCAAGGGTAATAGGGAGAACTGCTCTGCTTTCCTTGTGTCCTGGATTATTTTGCATACATTTGTGAACTTCCCAAAAGATAACAAATATAAAATTTACCTTGCATACGTGTGGGAATAAAGCCTGAGCCCTTAACCTTCTTATTCAGAAATGAGAGTATTACCAGTAAGCCAAGATACCAGATATAAAGATAACGTATATTTAAAGGATAATGCTAAACTGGTGCTTTGAACCATAGGTCATTTTCCAAAATGACGTACTATAAGGCCTTAATGAGTTTTCATCGCATTATGTAAAATGTTTGAACTACAGAAATTAAACAAATGTTTTAACGTTCTGTCAGCCACTATCACCAAATGTTTTGTATTTCTAGTGCGGATATATTATTACACTTTTCATGATATGTTATTATAGTACTAACATTGATTTTGTAGCCTTGTCACCATTAAATTAAAAGGCTTTAGATTTTTTTTAAAAAGTAATCTCTATATATCTTTGGAAATACGTTGTGCCTTTATAATTTGTGCAATATGGAAAAAGTGTTTCATATATCATTATTTATGGAAAAAAAAGTAGAACTATTTAAATTTGCTATTGCTTGTCTGTCCCAATGTTAGTGTTCTTGTGAATTATTGAAAATGTACCAAAATCTATGTTGTATCTATTAATAAAATGATTTATTTCATAATTAATACAATTAGGATAATATTCTTATTTTCTTAGGTCAAAACAACTCATTGTTTTACATTTTGTAACGGATAGAATTGTAAGATTGTACCATGAGATCATGTAACAAATTATTTTCCTAAATTTATACTGACTAAATAGGCAATTCCATGTAAAAATGAGAAGAAAATGATTTATTTCAAATATATTTCATGTTCATATTCCAATGTCAGAGAGTACAGTTTTTACATTGTTGTGACCTTAACCAAGACCAAAGCTTCAAGAACCATATTATAGTTGCTGTAGAAGTTAGGAACTTAAGGGAAACAGGAAAGAACTTGGGGAATTAGATGGGCTGAAAGGTATCGTGACATGTCTTTGGTAAATAGGACTAAGGAGAATCCCAAGGCATTTTATGTGTATATTTGGAGCAAGAGGGTAGGAAAGGGTATTTTTATTCAAGGACAAAGGAGGGGATTAATGAATGGAGCCAGAGGAAGTGGGTGATGTACAAAATAAAGACATCACATTGGTAAAGTTTCAGCAAGGAAACTTTCCAAATTAATATAGATAAGTCACACAGGGGGCGTGGGTAAATGGAAGATGAGATAGTTGAGGAAAGTTCTACAACAACATTTAAATGATATTTTGACAGGTACATGGATAGGAAAGGTTTAGAGGGAAGTTGACGAGCACAGTTGGAACTTTGCGGTCGGCATAGGCAAGTTGGGCTGAAGAGACTCAGTGATGGATGACTCTATGACCTTATGCATGACATTAGAACCCTCTGAAGCATTGATGTAGAAAAGGATCTTGTCCATAGCAAGTCCGTAGCTCCCTGAAAGTAACAACACGTGGATTGGGCGGTAAGGAATCTACACATAATGCTTGCCTTATTCGTGCTAATTGAATATAAAAGTTGGGAAGTCTTGGTGCATCAGTGTAAAACATTTGAGCACTGTGTGCAGTTCCGGTCATCACACTATAGGACGGATGTGGACCCCTTGAAGAGGCTACAAAGTAGGTACATCAAGCTATGTTCCATTTCCGACATTTCCCTACCATTCCTTGACCTCACCATCTCTATTGCAGGTGATACACTCCTGACTGACATCCACTACAAAACAACCAAGTCATTCCAAGTCCGACAGAGGTTCACCTGCACCTCCTCCAACCTCATCTACTGCATCCGTTGCTCCAGATGCCAGCTGATCTACATCGGTGAGACCAAGCGGAGGCTGGGCGATCGTTTCGCCGAACACCTCCGCTCGGTCCGCAATAACCAACCCGACCTCCCGGTGGCTCAGCACTTCAACTCCCCCTCCCACTGCGTATCCGACCTCTCGGTCCTGGGCCTCCTCCACGGCCAGAGTGATCAACACCGCAAGTTGGAGGAACAGCACCTCATATTCCGCTTGGGGAGTCTGCATCCTCTGGGCTTAAACATTGAATTTTCTCAATTCTGTTAACCCAGACTGCCTCCCCCCCACCTCTCCCTCAGCCCTCTGGCCCTGACATTCCTTTTCCATCTCCCCCCCCCCCCCCCCCCCCCCCTCCCCAGTCGCACTAGCTTCTCATTTTCACACCACAAACAGCTTACAATGGCCTGCTTCCTTTGTCACCAATACTTTTTTGCATATCTTTCACTCATTGTTCCTTATCTCTCCACATCACTGTTTATATCTCTCGTTTCCCTGATCCCTGACCAGTCTGAAGAAGGGTCTCGACCCGAAACGTCGCCTATCTCCTTCGCTCCTTAGATGCTGCTGCACCCGCTGAGTTTCTCCAGCTTTTTGTGTAACCCCCAAAGCTATGTTAGTAAGTGTGTTAGCCATAAGGAGAGGTTTGACAAAACAGGATTGTTTTCTCTGGATCATCTGATGAAAGTTTAAGATTATGAGAGGCATAGATAGATGTTCAGTCTTTTTTCTGGGATGAAAATGTCAAATACTAGAGAGCATAGGTTTAAAATAAGGGGGAAAGTTTACAGAAGATATGTGCAGCATTTATTTTACAGTGGTAGGTGTCAGGAATGCACTGACAGGGAAGAATTTAGAAATACAGCATGGACAGGCCCTTCAGCCCACCAGCAGCCAGTCTGTACGCTAGCTCTATCCTAGATACTTGGGACAATTTACAATATTTATCGATGCCAATTAACCTACAAATCTTTACGTCTTTGGAGTATGAGAGGAACGCGGAACACCTGGAGAAAACCCATGCCGTCACAGGAAGAACTTACAGACTGCACCCAGTCAGGATCGAACCTGGGTGTCTGGCGCTATAAGACAACTCTAACGTCAACTGTACGGCACTGTGTCGCCCTGCCGTCCGGGACCATAGAAGCAAATATGATAGCAATATTTAATATGAATTTTTATAGACATGTGGACAGGGAAGGAATACAGGATAGAGGCAATGTGTTGAGTTTAATTGACATCGTGCTTAGCACAGACCTGTTGGGCCATAGGGCATGTTCCTCTGCTGCACAGTTCTATTTTATATGCAGGATGATACTGTAAGCTGTGATTTAAATTATGCAAGTGCAAACAAATATAAGAAAAAATTGACCTAATAAAATTAGATAACGTAACTCATTGGCACTAACAACTATTAACTAATTGTGGAAGAAACGCTTTCCATGTAAATATTAATATGTAATATTAATATTAATGTTGGTAATAGTCTGTATATTATAATAAGAAACACTGAACACATGTCATTAGAAACATAGGAAAATAGGTGCAGGAGTAGGTCAATCTGCACCGCCATTCATGAGAAGGGTCAAGAGTGTTTTATTGTCATGTGTCCCAGATAGTACAATGAAATTATCAATATGATCATTGCTGATCATCTAAAATCAGTACCCCTTTCCTGTTTATTCCCCATATCCCTTGATCCCTTTAGCCCGAAGAGCTAAATCTAACTCTCTCTTGAAAACATCCAGTGAATTGGCCTCCACTGCCTTCCGTGGCAGAGAATTCCACAGATTCCCAACTCTCTGGGTAAATAAGTTTTCCGTCATCTCAGTCCTAAATGGCCTACCCCCTATTCTTAAACTGTGACCTCTGGTTCTGGACTCCCCCAACTAGCCTGTCCAGTCCTTTAAGAATTTTATGTTTCTATAAGATCCCCTCTCATCCTTCTAAATTTCAGTGAACACAAGCCCAGTCAACCCATTCTTTTATCATATGTCAGTCCAGCCAACCCGGGACTGAACTTGATGAACCTTCGCTGCACTCCCTCAATAGCAATAATGTCCTTCCTCAAATTACGTGACCAAAATTGCCCACAATTATCCAGGTGCAATATCATCTGGGCCCTGTACAAATGCAGTAGGACCTCCTTGCTCATAAACTCAAATCATCTTGCAATGACAGCCAATTTTCTTAGCTTTCTTCTTATTTATTTATTTTTTTAAATTATTTTTATTAGAAGCGTAAACACGGTTTGTTGATCAATTACACTCATACAAAGCTTCTGTTCTTTTTTTAAATCATTTTTTTGAAAGATAGAACTGAAAAAAAAAGGTCTATAAACTAATAGAGAGGGAGGGGAAAAAACCCAAGAAAAACAAACAAAATAAATTACCAATAACAATTTTGGAGATAGGTCCATAGATTATAAGGTGTAGTTATTCATCCAATCCTGAGCTCAGGTTTCAGTCCAGTTTCTGTGTTGAACCAATTTACCTCTTTAAGAAATCAATAAATGGAGACCATATTCTACCAAATAGTTCTGATTTGTCAGTTAAGACAAGTCTAATTTTTGCCAAGTGTAAGGTCTCAGACATTTCTTTAATCCACATTTTAATTGTGGGGGTCATTGGGTTTTTCCAAAATCTTAGTATTAATTTTTCCCCAGTTATACCGTAATCAAGAAAATGTCTTTGATTTGTCGCAAGTTTCATACTTTGTTCTGATATTCCCAATATTATTAATTTTGGATCAGGATCCAATTGAATATTAACAACTTCAGAAATAATTTTAAAAATATCTACCCAAAATATTTTAATTTTTTAATGCAATTTACCAAGGTATGAGTTAAGTTGGCTTCTAGGTATGAACATTTATCACAGATAGGTGATAGGTGAGATATTTGGAACAATTCTGTTTAATCTTGTTTTGGAGTAATATAATCTATGTAATACTTTAAATTGTATTAAAGAGTGTCTGGCATTTAACGAACAGTAATGTATATGTTGTAAGCTTTCATCCCATATATCCTTCGTTATGGATTGAGCCAATTCATTTTCCCATGCTTGTCTATGTGGTTCCGTCAACGGGACCTCAATATCTAACAGGGTATTATAAATGTAGGATATTAATTTATCTGTGTTAGGATGTTCAAACATTCATCGAGGATTTCTGGGACCTTAGTTCTATACACTTTTGTATGTGATTTTATATAATCCCTAAGTTGCAAGTATCTAAACAAATTATTAGGAATGTAGTTCATAGTTCTGTTGTAGCTCCTGGAATGAAAGAAAGATACCCTTTCGATAAAGGTGTCCCACTTTTGTAATTCCATAGTTTTTCCATTTTACAAATCCTTTATCTAACGCAGACAGTTTAAAAGAGGGGTTATTTAAGATAGGAAGAAGTAGTGATAAATTATCCAATTTTGGAGTCTTTTTTAATTGTTTCCAGGTTCACATACCACTATGTATTATCAGGTTTCCACTAAGTTTTTTTAATCAATTTTGTAGGTGTTAACAAAATCGCGCCAATTTCAAAAGGTAAGCAGTCCTCTTTTTCCATCTTTAACCAATCTGGTTGTTGGTCCATATCCTCCAACCAGAAGTTCATATTTTTGATATTAACTGCCCAAAAATAAAATAGAAAATTTGGTAAAACTAATCCTCCATTCATCTTTACACAGGTGTTTTTTACTTATTCTATGATTCTTGTAGTCCCAAATAAAACTTGTAACAATAGAATAAAGTTAAAAAAACACAGTTTTTGGAAGATAGATCGGGATTGATTGAAATAACTACAGTAATTGTGGAAGGAAAATCATTTTTATGGCATTAATTCTACCAAATTGAAATGGGGAGTGTATTCCTATATTGAATATTTTTATGTAGTTTATTAAGTAGAGGGAAGTTTGATTTAAATAAAGACGCGTATTTCTTAGTCCCATAAATTCCAAAGTATTTAAACTTTTTGTAAACTATTTTAAAAGGAGATTGGTGCAATATATATGGGTTTGGTTCCGTTATTGGCACAATTTCACTTTTATTCCAATGAATTCTATATCCCGAAAGTGACCCAAATTGTATTATAAGATTTAATAAGTTCGGAATACTAGTTTCTGAATTTGTGATGTATAATAATACATCATCTGCATATAAAGAAATATTATTAACTGTACCTTCAGTATTGTATTCATAAATTTCTGGATGAGCTCTGATACTTTCTGCAAGTGGTTCAATAGCTAAAGCAAATAGTAATGGAGATAGTGCGCACCCTTGTCTACAACGTCTAGATAGATTGAATTTAGGTGATAACATTTGATTTGTCATTATTCCAGCTGATGGATTAGTATATAGGAGTTTAGCCATTTGCTTTTGTGACCAAAATTGTCCACAATTATCCATGTGCAATCTCATCAGGGCCCTGTACAAATGCAGTAGGACCTCCTCACTCCTAAACTGAAATCATCTTGCAATGAAGGCCAACATGCCATTAGCTTTCTTCACTGCCTGCTGTACCTGCATGCTTACTTTCAGTGACTGATGTACAAGCACACCCAGGTCTTGTTGCATCTCCCCTTTTCCTAATCTGACGGCGTTCAGATAATAATCTGCCTTCCTGTACTAGCCACCAAATTGGATAACTTCACATTTAAGTAAGTTTATTGGCCAAGTATTCACATCCATGGAATTTGCCTAGGTGCTCCACCCACAAGTAACAACATGACATACAGTGACTCGGGACACACTAAACATTAATAAAAAACCATTGATCAAGCATGTGAACCAACAAAATAGTAAGATTAAATGAGAACTTACCAGTTTGAAGTTTGATCCTTATTTTATGAGGAGTTACGATGAAGGGTATCGTGAAGACCCCGCCAGCACGCATGTGCGACATTCTTCAAAGCAGCGGTGTGAAATCACAGATAGCAGAACTGACTGGAGATAGTAAGATTAAGAGAAACCATATACCAGTTGACCTTATGATAGAGGGTTGGGAGCGGAGGGCACGAAATCCCTCATGGTGGCATAGCGGTGACCTTACACAAACCCGCAATTTTTGGGGTTGAGTGTAGGGCGGATAGAGCTTTTCCGAAGCAATTGAACTTGTATTGCGTATTGCAGAGCATATGCTTCATGGATGCATCCTGTTGCTCTTCATGTCCAAACGCAGTGATGCCTGAGGTCAGTAGTTTCAGGATTAAAAAAAAATTCCCTGTGCCCTTATCCCAGGGCTGATGTTGCCCCATATGGGTGTGTTCACGGTATGGATGGTATGGACGTTCAGCGACACGCAATTTTCCGGGCCATGTATTTGCTTGTGGTCTCCGAAATTACCTGTTCCTGTAATTGGTGTGTTGTCAGGTAGTTTATGCTTGCCACTAGCCTTGGCTGAAGAGTTGCCCTTTCTGGGCTGGTTGAGCGAACGTAGACACCATTCCCAGAAGTTCCTCTTCTTGCATCCCTTGCAACTGTAGGTCTTCAGCCAACCCCTCTTCGAAGTCAGCTAGTGCCTGACTTCTGGCGCTCCCTACTGAGGAGGGAGAGATGTTGGACAGCCCAGTCATGGGCCCTGCCGTGGATCTTCGGGATCCTGGGGACGCACGCTCCTGATGCGGGCTGCAGTGTTTAAGTCTGCCTCAGCCTCTCTGCCGTGAACGGCGAGTCTGTGAACCCGGACCCTGCCGGGTCAACGGGCTGCCCGACTTCCCGGTGTGTATTGAAGCCGCCAGTCCGCGGTGCTCCTGCGGGCTGCAGTGTTAAGTCGGGGCTGCCGCTCTGCCGTCGCTACCTGCGAACGATGAGTTTTTGAGCCCAGATCCTGCCGGGTCAACAGGCTGCCCGACTTCTGTGGAGAGTTCTGCCGCCGCTGACTGCCCGCGTCCAATCCGGTGGAGGAGCGACCCTCCTCCCTGCCTGTCGCTTCGCATGCGGTCGACGATATGTCGCGCATGCGTGCTGGCGGGGTCTTCACGAAGTCACTCACGTGACTCCGAAGTAAAATACCAGATCAAAGGGAGGCTACAGATTTTTGGCTGTTGAGTAGAGCAACTACTCGTGGATAAAAACTGTTTTTATGTCTGGCTGTGGCAGGTTTGGCAATCCCGAGTCGCCTTCCAGAGGCAAGTGAATCAAAGAGTTTGTGGCAAGGGTGAGAGGGGTCAGAGATGATCAGTGTACAGTTCATCAATGGAGGGAAAGTTGCAGGCAATAACCTTCTCTGCTGATCAGACGATTTACTGCAGCCTCCAGGTGTTGTGCTTGGTGGCTGAGCCAAACCAAACCATGATGGAGAAGGTGGGAACAGACTCTACGATGGCCATGTAGAATTGGACCATCATTGCCTGTGGCAGATTGTCCTTCCTCAGCTGCCGTAGGAAGTCCATCCTCTGTTGTGCCTTTTTGACTGTGGAGTCGATGGTAGCCCCCCACTTAAGGTCCTTGGAGATATTGGTTCCTAGGAACTTAATTTACTCCACAGATGCCTTGCGGCACCCCATTAGTCACTGCCGGCCTTTCTTAAAAGGACCTGGTAATTCCTACTCTTTGCTTCCTGTCTGTTAACCAGTTCTCTATCCATGTCAATATCCTATTCCCAATACCGTGTGCTCTAATTTTGCAATCTAATCTCTTGTGTGGCATCTTGTCAAAAGCTTTTTGAAAGTTCAGATACACCACACCCACGGGCTCTCCCTTATCCGCCATTCTATTTGTTACATTCTCAAAAAATTCCAAACGATTAGTCAAGCATGAGTTCCCCTTCATAAATCCATGCTGATTTTGACCGATCCTGTCACTGCTTTCCAAATGCCCTGCTATTATGGCTTTAATAATCAACTTAAGCATCTTCCTCACTACTGATGTATGGCTAACTGGTCTATAATTCCCTGTTTTCTCTCTCCCTCCTTATATTAAGAACCCAACATCTATACAACATTGGAAAATAGTCACCAATGCATCCACAATTTCTAGGGCCACCTCCTCGAGTGCTCTGAGATGGAATCAGGTCCTGGGGATTTATCTGGCTTCAGTCCCAAGTTTACCTAACACTATTTCCTGACTAATGTGGATTCTCTTCATTTCCTCCCTCCCACTAGATGCTCGGTCCCCTAGTATCACTGGGAGATTGTTTGTGTCTTCCTTAGTGAAGACGGAACCAAAGTACTGGGGTGAAAGATTGTAACCTTCACGTGGTCCACCCTGTTTCGACTAATGCAATCAACTCGACGTGCACAAACGGAAGATCAAATAGAACAAGTTGTCAACAACTTTAGGCTGTGCACGCCACACGAAAGAAGAAGAAACAAAGTACTTGTTTAATTGTTCTGCCATTTCCTTCTTTTCCATTATAAATTCACCTGCTTCCTCTGACAAATTTATATGCCTCTCCCTTGGATTTAACACTATCCTTGATTTCCCTCATTAGCCACGGTTGAGCCGCCTTCCACGTTTTATTTTTTCACCAGACAGGGATGAACAACTTTTAGAGTTCGTCCATGCGATCTTTAAATCTTTGGCATTGCATCCCCACCGTCAACCCTTTACGTATAATTTGCCAGTCTATCTTAGCCAATTTCCGTCTCATTCCTTCAAAGTCCCCTTTCTTTAAGTTCAGGACCCTAGTCTCTGAATTAACCGTGTCACTCTTCATCCTAATGCAGAATTCCCTCATATTATGGTCACTGTCAAGGGGTGTGGAGCGTTTTTGAAAGTTGGGGGGGGGGGTTTGATCTACCGAGTGGGGGGAGGGTGTGGGAAGGGGGTGATTATTATTTTTGTTATTGCTCGACCTCCAAAAACAGGGGGATAATAATAAAGGCCATCCCCCACCTTAAAAAGTGGTGGGATATATTCCCCCCCACAGATCGATGCCAGTGCCTTCCACGGTACAGAAAATTTGACAAGTTTTCTTTTTAATGTGTTATAATTCCAAGTGCTTTTTTTTGTTTGTAGTTGGAAAAACAGACAAGAAATAATCATAAAATCTCCTGTTTTTGCAAAGCCATACAAATTATGGTTTGCTTGGGGGAAAAAATGTTGAAAGTACGTATTCTCCTTTTGACATATATTTCATTTGATTTGAATTTAGTATCATCAAACCATGACATTAATAAAGGGGTATATGTTTGTGGAAACGTTACTTCTTTTAAAGTAAGACTTCCGAGAAATCTAAAATGCATTAGGAATATACATTTCAATGAACTGAGTCTCTTGCCCAGAGTGGGTGAATCGAGGACCAGAGGCCAGATTTAAGGTGAAGGGGAAAAGATTTCATAGGAATCTGAGGGGTAACTTTTTCCACACAAAGGGTGGCGGTGTATGGAACAAGCTGCCAGAGGGGGTAGTTGAGGCAGGGACTATCCCAACATTTAAGAAACAGGTAGACTGATACATGGATGGGGACAGGTTTGGAGGGATATGGACCAACAGCAGGTAGTGTAGCTGGGACATGTTGGTAGGTATGGGCAAGTTGGGCCAAAGGGCCTATTTTCACACAGTATCAATCTATGACTACATTATACCTCCACCATGCAAGAATGCTTCAAAATCAAATGGTCGAGTTTTATTGCCATATACTCAAGCATAGAAAATATGTGCAGGAATAGATCATTCATCCCTTTGAACCAGCACTGCCATTCAATATGATCATGGCTATTCATCTAAAATCATCTATTCATCTATTCATCTCAGTATCCCTTTGTTTTGTTTTCCCATGTCCTTTGATTTTGCTAGCCCCAAGAGCTAAATACAACTCTCTCTTGAAAACATGCAGTGAATTGGCCTCCACTGCCTTTGGTGGCAGAGAATTCCACAGATTCACAACTCTTTGGGTGAAGAATATTTGTCCTCACCTCAGTCCTAAATGGCCTACCCCTTATTCTTAAACTGTGATCCCTGGTTCTGACTCCCCCAACATCTGGAACATTTTTCCTGCAGTTACAGTAAGTGAAAATCTAGCAGGCAAGTAGGATGCTTTCTTCAACCACCCTCATTTGAAGGCCACAATCTTCCACCACTTCTACCCAGTGCTTGGTATCTACTTCCAGCAGCCACTGGTTGTCCTCCAGGATGCACCGAGCAGCAGCCTGGTCCATGCCGGTCACCAGGGTGAATTTGGCGCAGAAACTCTCATGGCAGCGACAACGGGGCAACGCTTCCGGCACCTCCGATGGCCTGGGACTCTTGCATTTCTACCCATACTGATTCTTCAGCATCCAAGCTAATGTCTCTCCTTGCTATTGCATTAATCACCTCTTTAACCAGCAATGCCACCCCACCTCTTCCTTTCTGTCTATCCTTCCTGAATATTGAATATCCCTGCATGTTCAGCTCCCAGCCTTGGTCACCCTGGAGCCATGTCTCCGTAATTCCAACTATATCATATCCCTTAACTACTAACTGTGCATTCAATTCATCCACCGTATTACGAATGCTCCTTGCATTAAACCACAAAGCTTTCAGGTTTGTTTTTCTTTTCTCCCATTTACATATTGCTTCTGTCCTCCTTTTATGGCCCTCTGTCTCCTTGCATTGGTTCCCATCCCCCTGCCCTGTTAGTTTAAACGTGACCTTTCCTACACTCTTTCTCGATAACTGCACGGATACACCTCCACATTGTTGACCCCACCCCTCCACTGTTTATTGGGGTGGAAGATCTTCACGTGGTCCACCCTGTTTCGATGAATGCAATCAACCTGGTGTGCACAATCAAATAAGATCATATAGAACAAGTTGTCCTACAACTTTAGGCTGTGCACACCATACGCAAGAAGACTGTTTAGCTTAAACCCACCCGTGTTGCACTAGCAAACCTGCCTCCCAGAATGTTGGCCCCCTCCAATTAAGGAGCAACCCGTCCCTTTTGTGCAGGACACCACTGCCCCAGCAGAGAACCCAGTGGTCTAGAAATCAAAATCCCTGCCCCCTGCACCAACCCCTTAGCCACACATTCAGCTCCCCTATCTCCCTGTTCCTGGTACTGGAAGCAACCCAGAGATAACCTAGAGATTGGAGAGACCGAGTGGACAGCTATCTGCAGAGCCAAAAGAGATGGGGGAGATATTGAACAATTTATTTTCTTCGGTATTCACCAAGGAGAAGGATATTGAATTATGTGAGGTAAGGGAAACTAGTAGAGTAGCTATGGATACTATGTGTTTCAAAGTAAAAGAAGTATTGACACTTTTGAAAAATATAAAAGTGGATAAGTCTCCAGGCCCTGACAGGATATTCCCTAGGACATTGAGGGAAGTTAGTGTAGAAATAGCCGGGGCTATGACAGAAATATTTCAAATGTCATTAGAAACGGGAATAGTCCCCGAGGATTGGCGTACTGCGCATGTTGTTCCATTGTTTAAAAAGGGTTCTAAAAGTAAACCTAGCAATTATAGACCAGTTAGTTTGACTTCAGTGGTGGGCAAATTAATGGAAAAGATACTTAGAGATAATATATATAAGTATCTGGATAAAGAGGGTCTAATTAGGAACAGTCAACATGGATTTATGCCTGGAAGGTCATGTTTGACTAATCTTCTTGAATTTTTTGAAGAGGTTACTAGGGAAATTGACGAGGGTAAAGCAGTGGATGTTGTCTATATGGACTTCAGTAAGGCCTTTGACAAGGTTCCTCATGGAAGGTTGGTTAAGAAGGTTCAACTGTTGGGTATAAATGCAGGAATAGCAAGATGGATTCAACAGTGGCTGAATGGGAGAAGCCAGAGGGTAATGGTGGATGGCTGTTTGTCGGGTTGGAGGCAGGTAACTAGTGGGGTGCCTCAGGGATCTGTGTTGGGTCCTTTGTTGTTTGTCATGTACATCAATGATCTGGATGAAGGGGTGGTAAATTGGATTAGTAAGTATGCAGATGATACCAAGATAGGGGGTGTTGTGGATAATGAAGAGGATTTCCAAAGTCTACAGTGATTTAGGCCAGTTGGAAAAATGGGCTGAAAGATGGCAGATGGAGTTTAATGCTGATAAATGTGAGGTGCTACACCTTGGCAGGCCAAATCAAAATAGGACGTACATGGTAAACGGTTGGGAATTGAAGAATACAGTTGAACAGAGGGATCTGGGAATAACCGTGCATAGTTCCTTGAAGGTGGAATCTCATATAGATAGGGTGGTAAAGAAAGCTTTTGGTATGCTAGCCTTTATAAATCAGAGCATTGAGTATAGAAGCTGGGATGTAATGTTAAAATTGTACAAGGCATTGGTGAGACCAAATCTGGAGTATGGTGTACAATTTTGGTCGCCCAATTATAGGAAGGATGTCAACAAAATAGAGAGGGTACAGAGGAGATTTACTAGAACGTTGCCTGGGTTTCAACAGCTAAGTTACAGAGATAGGTTAAATAAGTTAGGTCTTTATTCTCTGGAGCACAGAAGGTTAAGGGGGGACTTGATAGAGGTCTTTAAAATGATGAGAAGGATAGACAGAGTTGATGTGGACAAGCTTTTCCCTATGAGAATAGGGAAGATTCAAACAAGAGGACATGACTTTAGAATTAAGGGACAGAGGTTTAGGGAGACATGAGGGGGAACTTCTTTACTCAGAGAGTGGTAGCGGTGTGGAATGAGCTTCCAGTGGAAGTGGTGGCGGCAGGTTCGTTGGTATAATTTAAAAATAAATTGGATAGGCATATGGATGAGAAGGGTATGGAGGGTTATGGTATGAGTGCAGGCAGGTGGGACTAAGGGAAAAAGGTTGTTCGGCATGGACTTGAAGGGCCGAGATGGCCTGTTTCCGTGCTGTAATTGTTATATCGTTATATGGTTATAACCACCATAGAAGTGCTGCTTTTCATCCTCCTACCTAGTTCTCTATACTCACGTTGTAGAACCTTCTTCCGGATGTACATTGATCTGAAGCAATTATTTTGTTTCTCTCCAAAGATACTGCCTGACTTGCATGAGTATTACCACTATTTTCTTTTTTATATCAGATTTCCAGTATCCAATATATTTTGATTCTGTATATTACTTGTTGTCATCTTTTAAACAATGCCTATCAGTCAGGACTTTAATAAAAAGGCACAGAAACCTGCAGATATAGGAAATCTGGTACAGTTTATCAGATATGGGTTTTTTTTTTAATTTATCAGAGCACATTATGAATGCTATTTCTAGGAATTTGATGCATCAGTGGCAGATTTCTTTGTTAATGATATTAAATAAGCTGCCTGCAGAGTTCATGGGAAGTCATAGCCAGACCTAACTAATATCAAATTAAATCACTGCTTTTATTGAAAGCACAAGATAAAATAGTTTCCATCCAAGTGAAAAAAAAACTTTCTCAACCAAAAATAGCCCAAAGATGATCATTTCGACACTTAATATTTTCAATTGATTACTTTCAACTTACAGATGTTTTAACTGCTATCAAAATAGTTATGTGCATTACCTAATTATCCTTAATAATTGCTGGATTTAAAGGAGATATACAGCTCCACTTCAGCAGTGTAAACAGATTTACATGCACCATTTCCAATCTCGTCCTTGGCAAATGTCGCTCCTGATATGGCCCCCTTTACATCAGCGAGATCTAGCTTAAACCAGCCAACTGTTTCGCTGAATAAATTTGCTTGGTCTGCCGAAGCCTGCAGCATTGCCTAGTTGCTGACCATTTTAACTCCTCTTCCCATTCCCGTGCTAACCTCTCTGTTCTGGGCCTCCTCCATTGCCAGTGTGAGGCTGTGTACAAACTGGAGGAACAGTACCTCATATTCTGCTTGGGTGGGTTACAACCCAATGGCAGAAACATTGAATTCTCCATTTTAAGTAACACCCATCCTTTCCCCTCTCTCTTTCCTATGCCCCCTCATCGCAGTCCACACCCACTTCTTCCATCTTTCCCCCATTCTTTCACCCATATCCCTCCTACGTGCCTTACATTGCATTCCTCTTCTCTCCTTCTCTGACACTTTTTGGTCTCCTTTTCATCTCAAGCTTTGGTCACTTATTCCACCCATCTGCCCCTCACCTGTATCCACCTACCACTCGCCAGGCCTTATACCACACCCACTTCTTTATCACCTACTGCAATCAGACCGAAGATCCTGACCCACCTAACCATGCCCTCCACAGATGCTACCCGACCTGTTGAATAACTCCAGCATTTTATTTTTTCAAGATTCCATGTAGTTGTTTTATTCAAAACCAAAATCCTTTGCACTCGTATCATTTAATCATTTATCATTTAATTTATCATTTAACAGGTATGTTGCAAAACTTACCTTGAGCAGCGCTGCACTTCTGCCACTCCCCGTGTGTGCGACTTTGGCGCCTTTCAGAGGGGGGGGGGGCGGGATTAAAGTGCCGTTTTTCAACAGACCTGGAAAATCGATCCATGTCGGGCGATTTCATTGCGGAAGAAAAATCGCTCCGACATTTCATGAATGAAGGTATTTTTAAATTACTCTAAATTATTTATTAACTAGAGTAATTTAAAAATCACCTTCAAAAGCCGTGAGCACCGACAACTGGAAGGATTTTGCGTAGGGGAGAAAAAAAAAGTTAAATAGTTTATTTTTATATTAAAAGTTGGTTTTTCGGGAGGTTTTAATAATATTATGTTGCGAAATGGGGTCCCAAAAAATGTATGAACAAACAATATTTTTCCTCCCGACTTCACCGCTAACCGCAACGTTCCAATCCACCGCATTCCACTCGCTAGTTGATTTAAATGGCCATTAATTTACAGGAATCAAACACTAAATTCCTTCCATTTGGCCCAGAAATTCATGAAAATTATATTTAAAAATTATGTTACATTGTGGATTATTGTGTGAATGTTATTTGGACACTTAGGCAATTTAAAAAAAGTTTATCTTTTCTTAAGAAATGGATAGATGTTTAGATCTACTCATTGAATTTTGTAATTAGCTACAATTAGATAACTAATTATATGCTTTAATTTCAGGTCATCCAAGTAAGATTGTTTCATATTTGTTTCAGAATGCTTCAATCTATAATAACTGAAAATTTCATTGAGTTCTCTTAATTTTTAAGAAAGTTATGGGCTTTTAACTTTTCCAGATCACAGCTTTTGAGTTAAGTCAATTGAAAGGCAATGGGGAGCAAGATGCTAATTTCCGAGTATGAAAATGGCCATAACTTTCTTTCTACTGAAGATATGAAAGTAAATTAGGTGTCAATTTAATCTTCTTTTTATGCTTTATCTGATGGGATAAATTGCACTCGATTTTTTAAATCTCAAAATTTTGTAACATTGCTACATTTAATTAATTCTGTCCTCTGTGTACATTTATTAAGCAAGTAACTGCAAACATTGCTTAATTCACAGTGACTGCAATGTCACAGGACACAAAGACAAAGTAACAGTTTAATCAATTTTACAAAATATGTAACCACCATGAATCACTGCTTGTGATATAGAGTTTACAATTGGCAGAATCCTATGTTACAACAGGTGCAGCTCCGACAATCAACCTCTAACTCAAAGAGATCAATGCCATGTGAATTACTGAGGATAAAGAAACATATCAGGGTGAATGCGTGGGCAGAAATCCATCGATTTGCAGATGCTAGAGCAGAAATATCACAATGCAGCTGCATTTGCTATCCTGCTTCTAATTAGCCCAGCATTAATAAACCATAATCTGCAGCATGGAGTGTAGAAACTAGGAACTGCAGATACTGCCTCACAAAAACAAAACTCAAAGTGCTGGAGTAACCCAGTGGGTGAGGCAGCATCTCTGCAAACATGGATAGGTGATGTTGAATCAGGATCCTTCTTCAGACTGAGAGACAGGGGGACTTTTTGTAGGCGGAGTTGGGGATAGGGTAGTGGGAATGAAAGCTAGAAGAGGGGAGGGACATGACTTTGCCTGCTATGTTTTGCCCGTGTTCTCCAGAGATGCTACCTGACCCGCTAAGTTACAAATATTTGTGAAGATAAATTACATAGAAAAGATGAATAAGAAGGAACTGCAGATGCTGGTTTAAACCAAAGATAGACACAAAAAGCTGGAATAACTCAGCCGGACAAGCAGCACCTCTGGAGAGAAGGAATGGGTGACGTTTCAGGTCGGGTCTGAAGAAGGGCCTCGACCCGAAATGTCACACATTCCTTTTCTCCAGATGCTGCATGTCTCACTGAGTAAAGAGCCTGTCCCACTTTCACAACCTTTTTTACTCGTGGACATTTTTCAACGCCGCAACCTACTTGATGCCACGAGTACCTAAGACTAGCATCACGACCTGCTACGACATACATACGACCTCCTGACGACCATGCTACGAGTACGAGTCAAGGGCAAACTCGGCAGAGGTCGTGAATTAGGTTGTGAAAATGGAACAGTCCCTTTACTCCAGTTTTGTGTCTACATAGAATAGATGCTGCTAAAGTTAGCATTATAATAAATATACTGCCATCTTGTGGCAATCCTGGTCAATATTTTCTGCAAAATAGATGGCTCTTGGTGCCCAAAAGGATGAATGAGTTCGGTGCTCCCACCCAGAGGAGTATTAAAAGGGTGATAATATATGAAGGGGAAAAGAATGAACTTGAATGCTTTCTTGAAACTATCCAAGTAGAGGTTAGTGCACTAGAGCACTGTGGCAGTCCTCTTGTCTGCAGGTTTGAGGAGGAGATAGGAGGTGGACTGAAATCAGCAGATTGTTCTTTCATAGCAATGAAGGAGCTTCAGGTGGGCTTAACAATTTGAGCACTGAAGATGATCAGTATTAACCATAGTATTAACATGCCAGAGACCAGGAATACGGAGTCTTGGAATCCAAAAGTTACTTTATTTCTCAAAATGGATAATCAAGAGTCCGTTACATACCATTGAGAAAAATTAAACTTTCCAAAATTTAGGAATTCTGTAACTCAAGAATTCAGCCTCGGTAATGATAAAAAGTTCAAATTACAGAACTCTTGAAAATATTCTCTTTTCCCAAACTAGGAGAGACCAAAGCCAAAAAGGAAACCACCATTTATTATTTATTAATTTATTATTTCACAAAATAGCCAATGTTTCTGTAAAGCTAGTTTTACAGCAAAGCAAGTTCCATCACTTGTGACTTCACTAAAACGAAACTGCACTTTCTACAGCTCTTCTAATTGAAGTGTTGACACCACAGGAACACTCATTTAGAGCTTGCAGGATATGGAAGGCGGACATAAGCCATCAAGAATTATAAGCTTCAACATACAGCTGAGGTAATCGTCTCCATTTCACTTGGACACTGCCAATACCACTGTCAAGTCAAAACCCATGACAATTCAAGGAATATTTTGCATTTAAAATGCATCCACTAATGGATGCTAATAAGCAACTACATTTAGATCTGATGTTGTTTGCTTTTCTTTTTCTGCTCTAGTTACATACATACATTTTATCTTTCAGGTACAAGAGCATAAGTCGTTAATGTTGCTATAGCACATTGTTCAAATTATTCAACGATATCCAGAATACCCAAGCATAGTTTATACTTCAGTTATACAGATGTTTGCTTGTAGTTCTTGGTATCCAAGATTTTTTTACCACACATTGCACAGATGCCTGCAACAAGAGTAAAAATAAACATTTGATACTTCTGTTGACCTAGATAGTAAATTTAATAAAAAATACAAAAATATTGCAAATTATACAAAGGTGAAAGAAGAACAGAAAATGGCATAAGCATTTATAAGTATAATAGGCAGGCTAGCATTCTGAAATTTTGATTTTCCACTGGAAATAGAAAACAGTACTAATTATTCATCCAAAGTATGGACCAAACATTATTTTATAGCTTTGATCTCAATGCAGCATTTACAGGGATCAATTTAAACATTGGTTTAAATTATACAACATGTAGCTTATTTATGTTAACCTTTAGTTGTGAACAAAAATGAATGAGCTGGAAAACATTACAGAAAGACTGAGAAATATTTAACATGTAAACAGCAGAATGAATTGTATCTAAAAACAAAAGATAATTTCATTTCATGTTTTCTAAAATTAGTGTAAATATCATGTTCCGCTCAACTGAGAGCATTCATGTTTTCAGCATGATCTTATGCTTGATGAAATAAAGTTTAAATTTGAATATTCCTGAAAATAAACATGTTGGCAGCTCAAAATAAAATATATCAAGACAAGCAACCCATACCTTTTTTGTATGCACAGCCCTGACAATAATTAGAACCAGCCTGATGAACTGCACTTTTACAGATACGACACACTGAAAATCTGCTCTTTCCATATGGATCAAACCTAAAGAAAAAGGAATTATATATTTTTTAATTCAACAACTTCTGACAATAATACTTTAAATCCTTTGAAAGATTCTAAGATTACCAAGGAGCTGGGGAAACTGGAATGGGAGAGAGGGGTGGAATGAATGAAAGATGGTCAAAAACATTCCAAAAGGTACTTCATAGCACAGAACAGTTACATATTCTTTTAAAGGGCAAGACTAGCAGGGATAAAGGGCTGATCTTGGCAACTGGGAAGGTGATCAAACTTAAGATTGTACTTAAAATATAAAACTACATTGGAACTAAACAAGTTTGGGAAAAGGTTAAGCAAGTTTAAAAAAAGTAAATCCAAGGGAGCATAACAATTCAAAATTAAATAAACTGAATGAAATGAGGTAATATTGTGCATGAACAAAACACAGGTAAATTCAACAGCACAAGAAAGAAAACTGGAAAAGAAAAACAGAAAAAACTGGAAACACTCAGTCAGGCAGCATCTATAGAAGGAGAAAGACTAAATGGGACATTCAGAGTTCAGGCACAAAATATTAACTGTGTTCTTGTTTTATTTTACAAAAGCAAATTTAACGCTTTGTTTCCTTCAGAGAACTTTACTAAAGGATTTTTTTTTTTTAAATGGACATAGAAATGTCAGGTTGAAAAATACAGGACCAGCAAATCAAGTTGCAGTTTTTCTGGAATCCCAGTGCAAACTTAAATTCACCCCATTGTTGATCTGTAATAGGGCCTAGCTGGACAACTACTCCATTTAAAAGAAAGGGGAAGGGTGAAGAAGGGTCTCGACCCGAAACGTCGCCTATCTCCTTCGCTCCTTAGATGCTGCTGCACCCGCTGAGTTTCTCCAGCTTTTTGTGTAATACTCCATTTAAAATATCTTATTCGTCTTTTAAAATCAATTTGTGGCATCATACCTTCTCATTGCTATAATTCATCCAGTCATATATAATATGAGATCTCTGAGCTTGCTTAACTCTGGCCTCGGTCTTAAGATAAAGACACAGAAACATCCAACTTCCAGGTTCACAGATCAGTACATCCAAGGGATCACTGGCATTAATGGGGTCCAACATTTGCAATTGCAAAGGTGTAAGATCATAATGATACATGGGATTTGTGAATTACTTGAGCAGTTGACAACAGAAAGGTATGGGTAATTTTGCTATCCTGCACGTTGCTATAATACGAATTGGATATAACATGACTGATGAATTAGGGAACACTATTAGGTGGGCCGAATTGGTTATAAATCCATTTCAATGGGAAACTAGAAATTCACTTAAAAGTTACCCTGGACCCGCAGCCCACAAAAAGCTCTATCTAGGATTTAGCGTAATCGACCTGAAACAGACATCATTGCCTCTTAAGAACTCTTGCTACTTTAACAGTGGGCAGCCACAGAAATTGACAAACAATGGTTTCTATTGACACTTGTATAATGATAGCAGGTAAGTGCCATTAGCTTGCAGCAACAAAAAGATGTATTGCTATTGAAAGGACTTTTATTTTTTTTTAATCCTGTGCGGTGGGGGGGGGGGGGGGGGGGTTGTTGAATCATGTTAAGGAATTAAACATGATACAACATTGCAAAATCCGGCTTAGTGAATTGTATTGACATTAGCTTATTATTATCACATATAGTGGAAAACTTTGCTGTGAATGTTATCCAGACAGATGGAATCAGTGGCATGAGTACCAATTATCACAATGGTAATGCAGGATTTTTTTGGGTGGGGGTGGGGGGGGGGGGGACTGTACGCGACAAAGACATTGTGGTCCAATGCAAAACATCAAAGAATACATTCACAAAAGTGAATTCAAATTTGTGGATGTGAATTTTTCATAACGGTTGCTTTAGTTGCCTGAATTATTCACTGCCCAAAAAGCTACATAAAACACCTTTCTATTGTCCAGGTAGACAAAAATGCTGGAGAAACTCAGCGGGTGCAGCAGATCTGTGGAGCGACGGAAATAGGCAACGTTTCGGGCCAAAACCCTTCTTCAGACTGATGTGAGGGTGGGGGTGGGGCGGGAAGAAGAAAGGAAGAGGAGGAGCCAGAGGGCTGAGGGAGAGCTGAGAAGGGGAGGAGACAGTAAGGAGCGGAGGTGTTCGGCGAAGCGATCGCCAAGCCTACGCTTGGTCTCACCGTTGTAGATCAGCTGACATCTAGAGTAGCGGATGCAATAGATGAGGTTGGAGGTGGTGCAGGTGAACCTCTGTTGCACCTGGAACGACTGCTTGGGTCCTTGAATGGAGTTAAGGGGGAGGTAAAGGGACCACTCAAGGTATTTCTATTGTCCAGTGTTGATTTTCAAAATTATTTTCAGCAATATTCCAGAGATTCTCTTCAGTGATTATAACATAGCATGAATACATTTTTTCAAACTTTGGTTTAAAACAATAAACCCATTGTACAAATAATGCAAGTCAAAGATTTAATTTAAATGTTATACCAGGGTTATCGAGTAAGTCCATTCAAATGATCAGATAAAAAATTGCTGAAATTCCATAATTCTGGCAGGCTTCTCATTCCTAATTTTTACTCTTAGTTCCCACTGTAAAACAAACATCTATAACTCCATGACTGGATGTATAACTATCTAAATGGGAGAAGTCTGAAACAAATACTGCCCACCTAGGACCACAATGGGAGTGCTAAACTTTTATTAATACGTACAAAAAACAATATGCATTTTCACCATTGAATGGCACGCTTATCTTTGAAAAGATTGCTTTATACCAGGCATGTGCTGTGAGTAATTACTCAGGGTAGGCACTAGGTAGTCAGTCGACTTTTAAAAACTGTAAAAATCCGTGCAGGCGCAGAAAATTGTGAAAAAACGCGCAGATCAGTCCTGTAGGCACCGTCGATGTTAAACATTTTAAAAACCGCACATGCGTAGATTGGTCTCCTCTCCTGTAGCACACATGTGCGCAGTCCACGGTGCAAAGGCAGAATTTCAGCTGCCTTTATTGCCCGTTGTAAGTGAAGGCTTGAAGCAGCGTCCACGGCACATGAGTTTAACATAGTTACAGGTATTACATGTATTGCGGATGAAAGGCACAGGATAGTTATGCCCACCTAAGATCTATTATTAAAATGATAACCATTTAATAATAAATACTGAATTTAATAAATGAATTGGAAATCTTTACGCTTTTATAATTTTAGTCAGGGCAGGCACTGCCTACCCTGACGGCACGTGCCTGCTTTATACTAACCTTGCCTTTTTAGAAGTCAAAGCTTTGTTTTCATTGATCTTACGGCCACCGCTTTCTGTATAAATAAAATTACAACTTTGATTAAAAAGCTAGTAGAGTAGCACAAGCATTTAAATTCCACATGAAGCCATGCAGTAAATGAATTTCATACCCATTGTGTTCCTTGATCCATCTTTCCAGGTGTCTGGAGTAATAACTCTTCCCAACTTTTTTTCACCTACAAGGATAGAAATACAGAAACAAATAAAATCATCAATAAAGCAGAAGTAATTGACATTTTTTTACTGATGTTGGAAGACTCTTTCTGTCTCCAGAATGGAAGTTTTTAAAACAAAATACAAGGTAATGTGTGATTAAAAAGTAAACAAATATTAATAATTCATGAGAAATTAGTGGTTGAAGGCGAGGCAATTTTGGGAAGTATTAATAAGATAGGATTGAGTTTTCTGATGAGGGCAGAAGGCATCGTATTTGCTTATAGAACTATCTGATTAACAGTTTAATGAGGATGTTGGAGAAAAATACTAAGGGAGACATTAAAGCAGTAAAATGCAGGTCAGAGCTGCTGTTAAAACCTGTAACTATAAGCAGAATGCTGGAAATGCTTGTCAAGTTTCCTCTGGAAAAACTCTCCACAGATCCAATAAACATCAAAATCACAGTCGTAACTTGGTTCCACCAAATCAGAAATATTCCCTCTGTTCTATCCACACCCTCACATCACACTTTAAAACAACCCCCACCTCATCACACCTTAAGACTAACCCCCCCCGCCACACTTTAAAACTAACCCCCCCCCCCCCCCCCCCGCCCAATATCAATCTGAAGAAGGGTCTTGGCTTGGAATGTCACCTATCCATGTTCTCCAGAGATGCTGCCTGACCCGCTAAATTACTCCAGTACTTTTAAGACTAATTTGCTTTCTCTCTTCCCAGGAGGCAATGAAGGGTCTTTGACATGAAATGTTAACATTGTTTCCTTTCCAAGGAGACAAAAGGAACTGCTAATGCCAGTATCTTGCATAAAACACAAAGGCTGGAGACAAAAAGGTGTCAGATAAAGAGAGCAATGTTCAACATGGCATTCTAGACCTCCCAGATGCTAACCATTTTAATTGCCCTGTGCCTTTAAGTAGACCATATGCAAACTGGAGAAACAATACTCATATTGCATTTGGGTAGCTTTCAACGCAACAGTTTGAACATTGAATTCTCAAATTGTAACAGCTCCTCTTCCCCCTCCCTCTTCACTGTGCGCTTACACCCAGTGCATACCCATTTCTCCCATTATCCTGTCCCTTCCACCTTTTTCATCCATAACCCTCCCATCAGCTTCATTCACTCCTCATCTAACACCCTTTTCTCTCCTTTATCATCTCGTCTTTGTTCATCCATCTTCCAATCAACCCCTCGCCTGTATCCACCTGCCAGCTGGGCAGCTTATAACCGAGCGGTATGAACATTGATTCCTCAAATCTCAAGTAATTCCTGGATTCCCTCCCCAAGTTATCCTATCAGTTCCACCGCCCGCATCCTTGAATCCCTGTAGGTTTACAGCAAAGATAGACACAACAAAGCTGGAGTAACAGGCAGCATCTCTGGAGAAAGGGAATAGGTGACATTTCTGGTTGGAACCATTCTTCAGACTTAAAACATTTGGAGGTGGGGAAGGGGTTGGAACTGCAGGTGAGAAAAGGCCAAAACAAATCAGAGCAATAACAGATGACCTCAGGAGCTTATAAAGGATAATTGTTGGCTGGGGAAGATGTGCTGACCAAAGTTCCTATAGCAAACATCTTTGGTGCTAACTCCTTAGTCTGAAGAATCCCTCCTCTAAACACCGCATATCCGTGTTCACCAGAGCTGCTGCCTCACCCTGAAGAAGGGTTTCTGCCCGAAATGTTGCCTATCTCCTTCGCTCCATAGATGCTGCTGCACCCGCTGGGTTTCTCCAGCATTTTGTCTACCCCCTGCTGCCTGACCCGCTGTGTTGGTTGCTCCAGCACTTTGTGTCGTTGTCAGCATTTCTTGTTCAGTTTTAATTTCAGATCAGCTGTAGTTTGACAGAGGCAGAGGACGCCCCGGCCCCGGCCCCGGCCCCGGCCCCGGGGGTGGAGGGGACTGAGACGCCCCAGCCCCGGGGGTGGAGGGGCTGAGACGCCCCGGCCCCACAGGCTGGGTGGGAGGCCCGGTCTTCGGTCTTCGGTCTCCGGGCTGGGCCCCGACCGCCAGTGCGGTTAGCGGACTCGCCGCTGGACTGGGCCGGTCTCCCAGCCCACAATCTCGGTCCCTGGGTTACCGGACCCCGGGCTGCGCCGCGCCGGAACGGGCCCGGTTACCGGAAACTCACATTTCTCACACACCATCCTCTCCGCTCACACACTTCCGGCAATACGCGAAACGCACTTCCGGCAATACACGAAACGCACTTCCGGCAACACAAGAGACCCACTTCCGGCAATACACGAAACGCGCTTCCGCCCCGCGATGCAGCCTCCCCATTGGCCCAAAGCACCAGGGTCGGCCGCTGGGTCCTAGTGCCCTCGAGTTTCAGTTCATTCTGCATCATGACTACCATGGAGCAACATCAGAGGGCTTTGCTCTCACACGAAGAAGAAGCCCTACTGCTTGCAGCAGCCCTCATCCTTAAAGATCAGCAAGACAGAAGGACAAGAGGATTGGGGAAGAAGAAGCAGCCCAAGAAGAGGTCTGTGTGGTTGAAGCCCTTGTCCCTGAAGAGACCCAGGTTGGCCCAGTATGACAACCTGATGACTGAGCTTCAGCAAGAAGATGAGGCTGCCTTCAGAAACTTCACCAGGCTCCCCCCTGAGCTGTTTCAGGAAATGAAGACACGGGTGTGCCCTCTCCTGGAGAAAAAGGAGACCTTCATGAGGAAGCCATTGGATCCAGGCCTGCGCCTCGCCATCACCCTCCGCTACCTGGCATCGGGAGACTCCTACAAGAGCCTCTCCTACAGCTTTCTTGTGGCCCACAACACCATCAGCAAGGTTGTCCGAGAGACCTGTGAGGCTATCATCAAAGCGTATCAAGATGAAGTAATGGACTGCCCTGGTACACCAGATGAGTGGAAGAGAGTGGCACAGGGCTTTATTACCAGATGGAACTTACAGCACACATGTGGGGCAGTGGGCGGCAAGCATGTGGCCATCAGGTGTGCACCCAAGAAAGGTTCTCTGTACTTCAACTACAAGAAGTTTCATTCCATCGTACTCCTAGCTGTGGTGGATGCAAACTACAACTTCCTGTTTGTGGATGTGGGCACACCTGGCAGTGTCGCAGATGGTGGGATCTGGAGAGAGACCTCCCTTGGGCAAGCACTGGAAGAAGGAAGAGCAGGCTTTCCTGATCCAGAACCTCTGCCAGGAAAAGACAACCCTGACATCCACTACACACTGGTTGCTGATGATGCCTTCCCACTCAGGTCATGGGTGATGAAGCCATACCCTCACAGGCAGATGTCAAGGGAGCAGAGAATCTTCAACTACAGGCTGTCCAGGGCTAGGAGGGTCGTGGAAAATGCCTTTGGCATCCTCGCCAGCAGATTCAGATGTTTGCTGAATACGATGGAGCAGGAGCCCAAGAATGTGGAGACCATTGTCTACGCAGCATGTGTCCTCCACAACCTGATCCGTACCAGAAGTGCAGCAGCAGTCATGGAGGAGGGTGACCGAGTGGACAACCAGACAGGCAACATCATACCAGGCTCATGGAGAACTGGAGGACAGGCTGCACCTATAGTGGGACTGGAGATATTGCCAGAAAACGCCCCGGACAAGAGAGCCGAGGACCAGAGAGACCATCTCTGCAATTACTACAACTCCGAACTAGGCAGTGTACCATGGCAGAACGACATAATCTGAAGACCAGCAGCAGATATCCCACACCACAAACAAAAGTCCACCACTCCAGGAAAGCCCACTACAGACCACAAGATAAACTGCTTTTCAGGGACACTCACATCCTCCCAAAGGATTTTACTTTTCAATGCAGTGCACTGCTTGGTGTTTGTGTTTGCTTTTTTGATCAAAATATATGAAAATAGTTTGCTTTTCAATGCAGTACAATGCTTGTGTTTGTGTTTGTTTTATTGATCAAAATATATGAAATTAGTTTGCTTTTCATTGCAGTGCAATGCTTGTGTTTTTTATTGATCAAAATGTATGAAATTAAATATTTGAAAGTGATGCCATGAGACGTTACTCTGAATTATAATATCTTCGTACATCAATTTGACATTAAAATGTCAAACATTTCCTTTATTGATATTGAAACATACAAAATTTTTACAACAAAAAAAGGTTAATGAGAACATAGAACAGTGCATACAAAAGTATTATAATCACATAAAATTTGAAATTATCTATAATAAATCTGTAAAGACTCATCACCCCAAGGAGGCTCGGTCATTGAGTTTCAATAAACTTCAAACATTAAACTTCAAACCTCAAACATAATACAAGTACAAAAACACGCAAGACTTAACGTAATTTATGGACACATTATGCTGATGGGTGATCTGTGTCCATTAATCCTGTAAAACTCAAATACAAGTCCCCACTTGTGCCCTGGGTCTCTGTTCTGTGGGTGCCCCCTGGTGTTACTGGTGCAGGTCTTGGTGTGTCAAGGCAGGGGTAGTCTGTGAATGCAGGTGATAGTGCAGAGTAGCTACTCGATCTTGCAGGCTGCAAGGCAGTGTATGTTGAAGTAGTGGCTACCTGCTGTGATGGTGTTGATGTAGGCTGCCGCTGCTGTTTCTGTGAGTACTGTGGCTGTGAGTAGGACTGCTGCTGTCACGTGGAACTGGGTGACCTGCCCATGGGTGAGGTGGCCATCGGTGAGCATAACAACATTGGTGCTTGCATCAGAGACTGTGGCTGCAACACAGAAACATCAATATTAAGTAGAAGGCAAATAACAAAAAACTTTTCACAAGCTGTATGTGTCAAAGAATTTCAAGTCCAATTCACAAAAAGTATTATAAATTTATATACCTGGTGAGCCTGCTGATGTGTTAAAGAAGGAACTGCAGATGCTGGAGAATCAAGGGTACACAAAAGGCTGGAGAAACTCAGCGGGTGCAGCAGCATCTAAGGAGCGAAGGAGATAGGCGACGTTTCGGGTCGAGACCCTTCTTGAGTGGTGGTCTCATCAGTTGGATCTGTTGTGGTGGTCCCATCAACGCCATCTGTTGCTGTCCATGTGTCCCATCTGCTGCTGAGTCTGCAACACACATGAATTCATTGTGAATATTTCATACAAAAATGTAAATTTTAAGGTAAAATATTAAAGTCAAATGTTCCCAAAATTCCACAAAAATTACAAAATAGTTACCGTCTGTGAAAAGTTATGGGCCATCGCCATGGCACACGTGGTGTAGTTGAACCACCCATGGTGTAGTTGAGAAGAGCTTACCTCCCCCATCCCATCCTCACCACTTTCTACAGGGGCACCATAGAGAGTATTTTGACCAGCTGTATCTCTGTCTGGTTTGGGGACTGTAAAGCCTCTGACTGGAAGTCCGTGCAGAGAGTGGTGAGGACAGCGGAAAAAATCATCGGGACCTCTCTCCCCTCAATCGGGGATATTGCGACCAAACGTTGCGTGTCTAAGGCCAGCAGTATTATAAAACACCCCACACATCTCCATCACGGACTGTTCACTCTGCTGCCCTCGGGCAAAAGATATCGCAGCATAAGGAGCAGAACATCAAGGTTCTGCAACAGCTTCTTCCCACGAGCCATCAGACTCCTGAATGCCATGTAATGGGCTGCCACCATTGTCTATTTATACTTTTATCCATGTTTATCCTTCTGTTAATTATCGTGTTGCACAGGGAGCCAAATGCAACGGAATTTCGTTTGGAACTGCATATATCAATGTATTTCTAGTTGACAATAAAGTTTGTTTGACTTGACTTGACGTTCTCTGGTATCCTGAGCAGCACAGTCTTTAAGAGTCCCTGGAAGGTGTCAACATGCTTCTCATGTGGTGTCTGGGGCTGTGTCATGGCCTGTCTGGCCTGTCTGGCCTCTGTTGCCTGTTGCATGAGTTGCAAAATAAGTGAGTATGATACAGATCAGTAAATTTGGAAAACAAGAAGATGGATGAGGAGAGAAATCTGCCAAACATTACCCCCAAAGTACTTACCGCCTTGATTAGCTCCTGCTGACTTGCCTTTCTCTCCTCTACCTCAGTTGCTGTTGGGATAGAGCCTGCAGTGGAGCGGGCAGTGGTCCTGCTCCTTTTGCTGTGCTGGTTAATATTTAAAAGCTTTAGAATGTATCTCAGGCTTCATGCTAGAATTTTCTTTATTGCAATTAATGTATTTGTTGTTTTCATTGTTTACTTTTTTTTAGCTCTGTGAGGGTGAATTGTGCTTTATAAAGCCATCAGTGGTTATTTCATAGTATCAAAGTATTCACCATTATTAATTTGTATGAAACAAAATTCATTGCAAAATCATAAAATTAACTTGTTAATTCCAATTGATACTTACCTCTTTGTTGCTTATGAAATATGAAATTTAGTCTGCACATGCTACCAAAAAAAAAATTGTAGGCTCTACAATGAATAAACTATCTTGGAAGGCCCTAGTATGATTAAAGTATATATAGTCAGGCCTGAGGTGGCTGGGAGGGGTGGAAAAATCAAGGAAGGAGCTGAAAGTGTGAAAACCCTTTTTCCGCATTGAATATAGAAACACCCCACCTCTGTATCCTGCAAACCTGGCTGTGGCTTATTGAAATTTAAAAGTACTCTTGCTCTCTTGAGGTAGAACTGCATTCTGAACTGTCTGAGTAGAGAGGCCAAGCAGAGAATTTCTAATTCATTTATTCATGATGTAACACATATTAAAAAAATCTAACCACAAAATGTAGACAAAATGGCTTTGTGTGCCTAAGTGCTTTTATATCTTATGGATTCAAGAAATTAAAATTGAAAATAAAAGAATTGAATATTGATTCCAGATTCAGTTTAACTTTTTTTAAACTGCTGATAACATGGCCCTATTTATGAACCATTTTATCTCGATAACCATTAGTTTTTTCCCCAATAATTTGCATTATCAAGTTTCTGATTTTAACAGGTGATATTCTAGTTTTTAGCTTCTCATTGCAGAGGAATCAGGAGTGAGCTGAACTATCACACCTTAAGACATTTCATGAAATTCGATGAACAAATAGAAGTATAAAAACAAATTCACTCCATGAACAGCAACATCCAGTTTTCCAAATTTTGAAGGTTGTATAGAACATGTCGGGTACAATTTATTCATCACTTCATTAAAGAAACAAGTATTGACTAAAAAAATCTTTGGGACATGGAAGTTATTACCTCATTTTCACTATCGATCAAGTGATGTTCAGTCATAAACAAATCCTCTTCTTCTGCACCAAGGGATAGCAAATCCCTGAAAAAAAAAATATTCACTGTTCATACACACTACTAATGATGACATTTTATGCAAGTTCCAATTGTTTGGACAAAAATCACTTATTACTGCTTTATAACAGTTAAGATACTTTAAGACCATTTCAGAAATTCTGGCAGTCAACTATCTACAAATTAAAGCAAACAAAAAAAAACATGTTCCCTTTCCTGACTCGACCTTATAAGTACTTTAACGCTGTTCACAGAAGAAAGGGATATTATCTCAAGAATCAAAATGGGGAAAGTGGGAGCAATTTTGCTTAAATGGTCATTCTAAGCCTATTCAGATCTGCATAGAGTCAGAGTTATACAACATGTACAAACAGGGCCATTGGCCCAATTTGTCCATACTGATCAGGTTGGCACTCTGGGCTAGTCCCATCTACCTGTTTCAATGTAATTTGAAAACCATAATTGCATCCGCTTCTATTGCTTCCTCTGACACTGGTGTGAATAAACCTCATATTGGGTAGTTAACTTATACAAGTGCAGATGAAAGCATAGAAAAATAAACTGCATATAAAAATCTGGTGTGACATCAACTCCTCTGTCATTGTCAGACCATGAGCTCTGAATGCACAATGGAAATAAAGGGACTTGTCATTAACTGTTCATTTGTTTCTTAACTTCAATCTTCCAAAGTACACCAACTCACATTTGCTCAGAATACATTCAATCTGCCTTCCTCCACCAATTTCTGTAGCTGATCTATATCCGGCTGATTTGTTTTAAAAGTCTTCCTCACAGCCTGCGTCTCCAGCAATCTTGGTGTTATATGAAAATGTATAATCCACCCCTTCGACATTTACGTCCTGGTCATTTATATATATATATATATATATATATATATATATATATATATATATATATATATATATATATATCACAAACAACAGAGAACCCTGCACAGATCCCTTTGGAACTTCACTGTTCAGATCTCCACCCCAATATCATTGTACCACCTCAACCCTCTTTTATCAGTAAGCCAATTCTGAATGTATATGACCAAGTTCCTATAAATCCCGTGTATCTTAATCTTTTGGATCAGCCTACCATGGGTGACTATACCAAATGCTTCCTAAAACCCACATAGATACCATTCACTGCCATACCCTCAATGATCATGTATATCACCTCTGCAAAAGCCCCAGTCAACTCAAGTTAGTAAGACATGACCTGCCAGGTACAAAGCCATGATGCCTATCCCTAATTTACCCATTTTCTTCCAAATGGGAGTGAATCCTATCCCAAAAAATCCTCTCCAATAGATTCCCTATCATCTGACACATGTAGCACACTGGCCTACAATTCCCTGGATTCTCAGTATTTCCCTTCTTAAACAAAGGAACAGCATTAGCTACCTCTCCACTCCTCCATGGTCCAGGATAGAATTTGCTGCTTATCACCTTGACCTTCAAGGAGATTGTTGGGAAGGGAGCTCCAGGATATTCACTCAATGCTATGTACATGTTCAAATCAAGATATTTTAAGACATTGAGGGTAATCATGCCTCAATATACGTAACATCCTTATCCCTCAATGATGGAAGCTGTGGGTTTTGCTGTTGGACGAATTGGGGCTGTTTTGAAAGCTCAAGAGGTTGCTAAGGGAAATGTTAATGAAGGTACACTCCAGATGCATTAAATAGAGAAGGAGTGGATGTTCGAAGTAATGGATTAGTGAATCAAGAGGATTCCTTTGCTCCAGATATGGTTGAGGTTATATGCTTATCATTCCACGTAAAATATAATCAACAGGATAATGCCAACAAAATGTTGCATGGTGAAAACTTCTATATAGTGAAAGGTAAAATATGGGCTTTTTTTTGCAGTGGCAACAAAGACAGGAGTGCAAGTTTTTATAGTAGCCCTGCGTGACATAACTAAAAATCAATAAGTCACTGACTGTGCGTGGTGAGGATAAGATTACCCCATCAAATGTTGCAGGTTTGAAAAAAGCAGAAGGATTTCAGACTTTAGTTGAGCCTTAGTTGGGAGAGGCAATAGATTTTAGCAGAAATTGCTGGATTTGTGTTTCTCAATTTTAAATGTGGCTGAAGCTGCATTCTGTACGTTTTCTCCTGCCTGTCCAAGATATATTTTCTCGGGCTGTTAGCTGATGCTGAAAAATCGTTCCGACTTCCGTTCTCGGAAGTTTAAAAAAAAAATCTCGGGACAATTTAATCGCTGGAGTAAAATAAAAACGTGACTCCTAACGCCGTCAATGCCGACAATGGGACAGATCTCACGTAGGGGACAAAACATGAGGTAAGTCGTCTATTTTACATATAAACTTGCTTCTTAGGATGACTTTAATCAAAATTACCTTGGCGAAAATGTGATTTTGGCCCCATACGAACCAGCAGTGTTTTTCCTGCCGATATGGGGTTCAAATTCAGTGCAACTGCAACGTTCCAATCGATCGCATTCCATAAAAACCCACTCGCAAGATGATTTAAATAGCCATTCATTTACGGGAATTAAGCATTAAATTCCTTCCATTTGGCCTATAAATTAATGACAATGAGATTTAAAAATCATGTTATATTGTGAATTCTTGTGTGAATGTTATTTGGACACAGGCTATTTAAAAATGTTAATCTTTTCTTAAGAAATGGATAGATGTTTAGATCTAGTAATTGAATTTTGTAATTAGCTACAATTAGGTAACTAACTAATTATATGCTTTCATTTCAGTTCATCATTTGTTTCAGAATGCTTCAATCTATAATAACTGAGCATTTCTTTCTGTTCTCTTAATTTTTAAGAAATTTATGGGCTTTTGACTGTCCTCGATCACAGCTTTTGTGTTAAGTCAATGGAAAAGCAATAGGGAACAAGATGCTAATTTCCGAGTATGAAAATGGCCATAACTTTTTTAATACTGAAGATATGAAAGTGAATTAGGTGTCAAATTAAACTTTTTTTAATGCTTTATCTGATGGGATAAATTGCAGACTTGATTTTTTAAATCTCAAAATGTAGTAACATTGCTAAGTAATGCCCCTGTCCCACTTAGGAAACCTGAACGGAAACCTCTGGAGGGTCCGTGCGGTTCCCGGAGGTTTTTTCAATTTTTAAAAATAATCGCTGGAACATAGAAGAAGCGGAAACCACTTTCGACCATTAGGGAGACTGACAAAAACCTCCGGGAACCGCACGGAAACCTTGGGTGGGGCACAAAGTCTCCAGAGGTTTCCGTTCAGGTTTCCTAAGTGGGACAGGGGCATAAGGGTGTCAAGGGTTAATGGAGAGGGAGGCGAACGGGGGGGGGGGGGGGGGGGTGAGAGAGAAAGATAGATCAAGCATGACTGAAGCTGGAGTAGACTCGATGGGCCGAATGGTCCAATTCTGCTCCTATGACTGATGAACAGCTCCTTGCCTGCGGAGAACGGTGCTGCAACAGTGACCTTCTCAATGTATCCAATGTCAGTCATCCGTTGTTGCCAATGAGAAGCAGGAGGCGGGCGTTTCCGCTGTGGCCGGGCAGCTTGTTGGATGCATGATGGCGTCAAAGGGGAGGTTGTCTTGCACTGTCGAAGAGGAAAAAATAATCCGTGTGGACTAATCCAAACTCTTTTCCTCCCTGCATTGATCGTTGGTCTAATTTTTAACCGCCCCGACGATCTGTGTAACCAGCAAGATGAAGGACGTTGAGTTAAGAGGCATGTTCTCCGCGCACACAATTCTCATCCTCTCGGTCCTCTTTGCCACTTTTGCACCTTCCTTGTTTCTGGATGACTTTTCTATAATTGGGACGCACCTGCTGTGGCTGTGCATTTGCTCTACTACGGTGGCGGCTGTTAGCATCATTTTGTATTCACTGCTGGAAACGAACGCTGTACCGAACAAAAAGAATTATTTCAGTCACAAGGTAAGATCGTTATATACGAATCGCACATTTGAAAACGGCGCATTTTGTTTTGAATATTTAATGTTCTCCATTTTTTTTTGCCAGCTCTCAAAGACCATGAAGTCCTGTTTGTTATTCTTGACTTCCTGTTTAATGTTTCACGGGATTATCGTACTATATGGAGCACCACTATTAGTGTAAGTAGATTTTTAAGACTTGCAACTCGAAAAAAAAGATGCAGATGCGTTTGATCTCCATTTGTTTTGAAAGGAGTAAGGAAATCTATGTTGGTTCTATGTAGTAAGTAAGGAAATCTATGTAGGATCCCCAATTTCAGACACAGATGGTATAAAATAGGGGGGGTTGCATGTAAGGTCATCGGGTCAAAGGGCATGACACATGGAGCAGCTCAATCCATCTGAAGGACATGGCAGCTTCTGTCATCCACATGAAAAGTGTACTTTCTTACCTGTTAAAAACCGGCGAAATAGTACATTTTTCTGCTGTAAATAATTGTGGAGGGTGACCGAGCGCTCTGAATCAAATGCTCTAGTATCTTTGCTCTGAACCAAGGTGTAAACGGCCGAAGGAGCGCATCCCTCGGGACAGCCCCCAGGGTCAGCGCTGTCCGGCCACGGACGCCCTCCGCCCACCCTCCCCCTGTGCGCCCGTACTGTCACGGGCTGTGGGTTGGCAGCACCCACACACACGGGACCGGGTGGAGCGGGGGCCACTGCTCCTGGCAGCGGACACACGTGGAATAAAACCCGGATAGGCCCACGTCATCTACTGCACAGCTGGGGACAGTCTGGTCCCACCGCCCACCCAGAGTCACTGACCCCCAGCCCCCCACCGAGCACACCCCCACCACCGACTACCCGGCAACATCCCCGTCAGCTGCAGCAGAGTTGGGGACAGTCTGGTCCCTCCGCCACCCAGAGTCACTGACTGCACTGCATTGGCCCCGACCTCCTCCTCCCCTCCCTCCTCTTCCCCCCATCCCCCACCCCCGGCTGCGGGGATAGACAGCCCGGTGTCTGTGAGTGTGGAATCAGTCACTGTGGAGTCCAGATGCTGGGACAGAAGACGGGCCCGTTACACTGGAAACAATGGTAAGTGCTTACCTGTAGTTCACCGCGTGTACTCCAGTTGGCGTTGCGTGGCAACAGTACGGGTCACAGGTCGTGACCCGACTGTCGTGCAACCTCCCTATAAAGATACAAAATGCAGGCAACAAGCGCGGCAACAAACAGTTAACATTTTGGGTGGATGCCCTCGTCAGAACTAGGAAAAGTTTTACATTGTGGGGAAGGGGTGTACAGAATAAAAGGGTGAAAGTAGCAGTGGCAAAAGTTAAATTATAACTTGTCGTTAGCAAAAGTCGTTAGAAAAAAATAGATGATTGAAGGTACAGGAGTAGTGGAAAATGCTGGGATTTGACCCAAAATGCTGCAGTCGGTGGAAGTCTGAAATAAAATAGATGCTGGATATACCAGGCAAGTCAGGGTGTATTTATGGAGGGAGAAAGAACTTGGTTTATGTTAGAAGTTGGTTTCTCATTGGTATATTCTTTATTTTCACTACTGAAAGAGCTCTTACTAAACATTGGTAAGTATAACAAGTGCCAAAGTTTCTTAAAGATATTCTCAATCAATGTCATCAACAATAGCTGTGCAAGTGATCAAGACCAATACAAAGGCAAATCAAACACGGCCATTCTTTTATGGTGGAATGAAATTGCTTTGTCGAGTCCTCTGTATATTTCTGGTCTCTTAGATTCACTGCAGAGAACTAAGCCATTAACCATACCCATGCCAGTTCCTTTAATTTAATCCATTCAGTTCAATTCTCTTACTCTTTACTCTCCACCTTGTACTAGTTTTTTTTGTATCTAGTTTTTTTGTATCTAGGATAAAGTTTCCTTTAAAAAGCTCTGGTTCCATTCCCACTATGCTTATAGACAATAGGTGCGATTGTAGGCCATTCGGCCCTTCGAGCCAGCACCGCCATTCAATGTGATCATGGCTGATCATCCACAATCAGTACCCCATTCCTGCCTTCTCCCCATATCCCCTGACTCGGCTATCTTTAAGAGCCCTATTAAGCACTCTCTTGAAAGTATCCAGAGAACCAGCCTCCACCTCAGAAAGAGGTGGAGGCTGGTTCTCTGGATACTTTCAAGAGGCAGAGAATTCCACAGACTCACAAATCTCTGTGAGAAAGTGTTTTCTCATCTCCGTTCTAAATGCCTTGCCCCTTATTCTTATACTCTGGCCCCTGGTTCTGGACTCGCCCAATTTCGGGAACATATTTCCTGCCTCTAGCATGTCCAAACCCTTAATAATCTTATATGTTTCAATAAGATACCCTCTCAACCTTCTAAATTCCAAGGTATACAAGCCTAGCCACTCCATTCTCTCAGCATATGACAGTCCCGCTATCCTGGGAAGTAACCTTGTGAACCTACGTTGCACTCCCTCAAAGGCAAGAATGTCCTTCCTCAAATTAGGGGACCAAAACTGCACACAATACTCCAGGTGTGGTCTCACTAGGGCCCTGTACAACTACAGAAATACTTCTTTAATCCTATACTCCTCTTGTTATGAAGGCCAACATGCCATTTGCTTTCTTCACTGCCTGCTGTACCTGCATGCTTGCTTTCATTGACTGATGAACAAGGACCTCCAGATCCCGTTGTACTTCCCCTTTTCCCAACTTGACACAATTTAGATAATAATCTGCCTTCCTGTTTTTGCTACCAAAGTGGATGACCTCACATTTATCCACATTAAACTGCATCTGCCCATTCACCCAACCTGTCCAAGCCGCCCTGCATTCTCATAGCATCCTCCTCACAGTTCACACTGCCACCCAGCTTTGTGTCATCTGCAAATTTGGTAATGTTACTTTGAATCTAAATCATTGATGTATATTGTAAATAGCTGCGGTCCCAGCACCGAGCCTTGCGGTACCCCACTGTTCACTGCCTGTCATTCTGAAAGGGACCCGTTAATCCCTACTCTTTTGTTTCCTGTCTGCCAACCAATTTTCTATCCATGTCAGCAGTCTACGCCAATACTATGTGCTCTCATTTTGCCCACTAATCTCCGTGAGTGGCAGTCGGTTCTAGTTTTTCACTATTTTTGAAATAAATTATTTCATATCACCTCATTTATTTTTTCACTTTCACTGAGTACAATGCTAATGGGAAGCATTACCTTCTCTCCATTTACCTTGACTAGATGCATCATGATCTTGTACACCATTTATTAAAGCACTCAAACTAATTTGCTCCAAAGAGAACCAATCCAAGTTTTCCAATCTATTATAAAGAATGGAGCTATTCAGATCAATCTTTTCTGTGCCGCCTCTGAGATTTTAACATATTTTCAAGAGTATGGTGAACAAGCCTTGCCAGTGATTTTGAAAGATTCAACTTAACTTGCACGCTTACGTATTCTATAAAGGAGCCCATGATCCCAAATGCCTTACTAACCAGGGGGTAGTTTGGGGTTTTTCCGGAGGTCATGAAGAGGTCATAAATAACATATCAGTTTGTTGAGCCCATTTTTAGGAACTTAACAAAGGTACATACCACACACAGTATTTTGTTCGTGCATGTGCGTACGTATACACACACAAACTGTGTGTGTTGTGAATCATGTCTGCCAAGAAGCGCAAGTATAGTGAAGCATTTCTCAAGTTTGGCTTCACAAGCATTGTTCAAAAATCCATGGTCAGGCCGCAATGTGTTATTTGTGCCAAGGTTTTGAGCCACGAGAGCATGAAGCCCAGCAAACTGAAGATCCATTTGGAGTTTTGTCATAGCGACCAGGCGGGGAAGGGCGTGGACTATTTCAAACTAAACTAAGCCGCACTCAAGGGTTCCCTCATGGATTCGACGGGTCACTGCGTCGTCAAAATGAAGCAGCGTTAGAGGCTTCATACCGGATTGCTTATTGAATCGCACAGACTAAGAAACCGTACACCATAGGTAAACAACTTATCAAGCCATGCCTTCTCGAAGCAGCGAAGTTGGTGCTGGGCGAAGAGCAGTCAAACAAGTTCAGGCAGATTTCCCTTTCGAATGACAGTCAAAAGTCGAATATCGAATATGAGTAATGATATTCTGCTGCAAGTAGTGAGCGTAGTGAAGAGCAGACCAGTGTATTCACTGCAACAGGACGAGTCTACAGATATTGCCTCGTTCCCAACTGCGAGTACGTTCCTTACCTCGACGGAGAAGCCATGAAGGAGGAGTACATGTTCTCTGAGCTGTTGGCCACTACCACTCGTGGAGAAGATGTTTTCAGAATGCTGGAAGCCTTCCTCATCAATCATTAGCTTGGCTTGGAACGACTTGTCAGGGTGTGTACAGATGGGGCACCTCCCATGGTCGGATACAAATCTGGCTTCAAATCTTTCATGAAGGATGTCACACCCTTCGCCCACTGCACAATGTCTCCTTCACCCACTGCACAATACATCGCCATGCTTTAGCGATGAAGACCCTCCCTCCTGGTCTTCGAGAAGTGCTTTCAGATGTGGTGAAGATTGTGAACCACATTCGAGGGAGTGCAACAAACTCAAGAATCTTCAAAGCGATGTGTGAAGAAATGGGAGCCGATTGCACTGTTTTGATATTCCACACAGAGGTGCGCTGACCTTCGCGTGGTAAAGTTTTCAATCATGTCATTCAACTTCGAGAGGAAATAGCGCTGTTCTTGGAGAGAGAGTGTACCGAGAAGGAGAATCAGCTTAATGAAAAGATACAGGATGAACTGTTCGTGATGAAGGTTGCTTACTTGACTCTCTTCTTCGCCGAGGTGAATTCCTTAAACCTCCCAATGCTACACACGGGCCGTGACAAAGTGGCAGCGTTCAGGAGGAAGATTCAACTTTACCAAAGAAGAGTCCAGGATGGTGACACGACTATCTTACCTGAGATGACGACTCTCCAGAGGTTGAATACCACTTCCACGAGGAGATCTCAACCTACCTTCTGGCAATTAGTGAAGCCATCGCACGTTACTTCCCCGGACTGGACGACCGCTCTCGTGAGGAGTGAATCGTCTGACCCTTTTCAGTTGAAGACGGTGCCATCAGCGATACGGATGTGGCTGCAAAGGTTGAATTTTACCAAATTCGTGAAGATGCACAGTTCAGGAGTGACTTCGTGGAACAAGAGCTCGCCACGTTTTGGCTGAAAGTGAAGGACTGTCCTGTTCTTTCGAAGAGGGCCCTGACCCTATTCGTCCAGTCCCCCTCAACCTATCGCTGTGAGGCTGGATTCTCAACCTTGGTAACTCTAAAAACGAAGGCGCGCAATAGGCTTGTGATCGACGCTGACATGAGCTGCTGCCTGTCGAGCATTCATCCCCGTATTGATCGCCTGATGGCTGAGAAGCAATTTCAGCCATCCCATTGACTGAGTATTGGCAAACACGTTTTAATAAATCGGCCGTTTTATTTTCTTCAATTTGTGTTTCGGAGGTCACGGTACTGACCAAGAATGTCTGATGGGGTCGTGGGGACAAAAAGATTAAGAACCACTGGTGTAGATTGACACAAAAAGCTGGGGTAACTCAGCGGAACAGGCAGCATCTCTGGAGAGAAGGAATGGGTGATGTTTCGGGTCGTGACCCTTCCTCAGACTCGACCCGAAATGTCACCCATTCCTTCTCCAGAGATGCTGCCTATCCTGCTGTTGCTCCAGCTTTTTGTGTCTATCTTCGTTTAAAACCAACATCTGCAGTTCCTTCTTATGCATTGATCAATGTAAGTAGATTTAAAGATTAGAAGAATAAGAAGAGATCCCATTGAACTGACCAAATTGTTAAAGTGCTTTGACATGCTAGATACAGTGAGGATGTTGCTGATGACTGATGCTAGGACAGGGGTGGGGAACCTTTTCATGTTGGAATGCCGCATTAAGTTAGCTGTAATCTAATAAGGCCTCATCCAAAAAATTTCAATTAGATATACTTCAAAATGTACATTATTTTGTAAAAATCGAACTACTATGTACTAACTTCAAGAAAATGAAAAAAAATTGTTAATTCTAAAGATAACTAACCTTTTAATGACTTTGTTGTAACTGCTTTTTGTGGGAAAGCATTTGAATATTTGGTTGCAACATGGAGGTACGCAGTTTCAGCTGATCTTCTAGATGGGTATCCGTCATTTGTGACCTTAAGGACGTCTTGATTTGGGTTAGTTAGGAAAACGTAGATTCACAGCAATAAGTGGTTGAAAAGCAAGAAAGCATGTTTTGTGCATGTTACTGAAGACGTGGGTATTCTATTGCATTTTTCATATTTCAATTCGATATTTCTTAGCGTCAAATAAGGACTTTAAAATGTCATCTTCTGAGAGCTCAATCAATTCCATCTGTAGTTCTTTAGGAGCCTTGGGGACATCAACTAGGTGAGGGTGAAATGCTAATTTAAATGCTCAAAAATGCTAATTTCGTTGAATCTTCTTTTACTCTGGTATTTTAAATACTTTCATTTTAAGACTAAAATAAGACAAAAAAACATATTCATAAAAATAAAAGGATTTATTCTACAAAATTTGGATTCATTCAAAAGGCCGCACTTAATGGCCTAGAAGACCGCAGGTTCCCCAGCCCTGGTCTAGGACCATGAGATGCAGTCTGAGAATAAGGAATATGCCATTTTATAACTGAATTGAGAGAAATCTCTCCACTCAGATGGTAGCAAATCTTTGGAATTCTCTACCCTAGACAGCTGTGGAAGCCCAGTTGTGTTCATTTAAAACAGATTTCTGGAAGGTATTATAAAATGCTTGAACTATCTCATGCCAAAAGTATTATGTACTCTTTTAGTCATTTCTAAAGGAGAAATATGTGGAGGCTTTGGAGAGGGTGCAGAGGTGGTTTTCCTGAATGCTGCCTGGAATAGAGGATGTCAACTACAGGGAGAGGTTGGATAGAAATTGATTGTTTTCTCTGGAATGTCAGAGATTGAGGGGAGACTTGATAGAAGTATATAAAATTCTGAGAGGCATCGATAAGGTAGGCAGTCAGATGATTTTTCCCAGAGTGGAAATCTCCAACACTAGAGGGCATAGCAATAAGGTGAGCGAGGGAAAGTTTAATGGAGATGTGCCTGGCAAGATTTTTACAAAGAGAGTAGTGAGGGCCTGGAACAAATTGCCAAGGAAGGTGATGGAGGCAGGTATTATTGTGTTTTTTTAAGGCTTTTAGAGAGGCACATGGAAGTGCAGAGAATAGAGGGATATGGGTCATGTACAGGTAAATGATATCAGTTTAACTTGGCACCATGTTTGGCCGAAGAGCCCATTCCTGTGCAGTGGAGTTCTATGTTACATGTGCAGTTTCTTGTGTCTGCAGCTGTTCTTTATTGTGTGCAACCATTTCCAACTACATATTGGCACCTTTTGTTTCCTTTTCCAGATAATAAGACAAACAAAAACATATTAATAAGTTATATTATTATAATATAATTATTATAATATAATTATAATATTATATTATACACAATATTATATTAAAGAAGTTGGCAATAATTCCAAAGCCACATGGAATCTCTCGTGATTGTGTTAACATTCCTCTCATAATTACTAATTACAATCTGATGCCAAGTTTATCCACTTCTGTCTTTCATTGTTTAGTGTAAAACTATGTAGTTATGCCAATGTCTTTGCCTAACAGTTATTTCAAATAAATTGACCTCCTTTCGAAGTAGCTCCATTATAATGCTGAAGCACACCAATGTTTTTCTTGCTGTTGTTAATTCTAATCAGGGGCAGCCAAATTAAATAAAGGGAAATGGGGTTAGTGCCGGAAACTGAAATATCTTATTTAAAATTCCTGGGAGTTAATGTTTGTCCTGAACCCAGCACGATGTTATCATGAAAGGTACACGCAGTGCCTTTTACTTTCTTAGACGTCTAAAGCGATTTGGCATATCTCTGAATAATCTATCAAGGGAAGAACTGCAGATGCTGGTTTAAATCGAAGGTAGACACAAAATGCTGGAGTAACTCAGCAGGGCAGGCAGCATTTCTGGAGAAAAGAAGGGTCTCGACCCGAAATGTCACCCATTCCATCTCTCCAGAGATGCTGCCTCTCCAGCTGAGTTACTCCAGCATTTTGTGTCTACCTTTGATATCTGTAGAAAGTTTCCTGATTCGTTGCGTCATGGCCTAAGATGAGAATTCCACCGCACAGGAGTGCAAGAGACTGCAGGGAGTGGTGGATTCGGCTCCGTGCCATCACAGGCACAGACTTTCCTGCCCATTAAATGCGTCTGCATGGGGCACTGCCACAAGACGGTGGCGTTTGCCATCAAGGATCCCCACCATCCTAGCCATGCCCTCTTCCGGCTGTGACTGTTTGACAGTACAGAAGCCTGCAGTCCCACACTACCAGGTTCAGGAGTGGCTACTTCACTGAAAACACCAAGTTCTTGAATAGATTTGCATAACCCTAGTCCTACCTCTGTTGCAGAACACTATGGACAGCCTCTTGCACTACCATGAACTTGATTTTCAATTTTAAATTGCACTAATTACTTATTTTGCATTAATATTTATTTTCACTATCAGGTAGAATTTATATAACTTGTGTTTGTGTGTTGTCTGAGTCACTGTGCCTACAGTGCTGCAACAAGCATGATTTTCATTGCACTTGTACCTCACCATACTTGTGCATATGTCAATAAACTCAACTTGATTTGGCCTTAGGAAAGATGGATCCGATGTATGGGACTGAATGACTTCTCCTATTACTTAAATGGGGCCAGCCAAGCTATGGAGAAAGCTGAAGGCAGGGAAGGAAAGATAATGTTTGGCGTTTACACTGGGTCGTTTTGCGGTATTTATACACAAATCTTAAGTGTTACATTCAGTTTGGGCTCCCTTTTATATTATTGATTACAGATATATTCAGGAGAAACTTTATTTTACAGTTTGTGTGCTCACGAAATAGTTTTTTTCCTGTGCCTTAGGCAAATCCCCACTCATTATTTGACCTTGTGCACCAAGAATTTCATTTTGTAGAGTGTTTGGAACACTTTACATTCCTATTTTACAGCTATGATAACTCTACCTAATTTCAGGAAATGTCCGGGTATGAATCTCAAAACCTGGTCTCGTAAAGACTGGGCTGGGCTATACTTTAGATGCAATGACAAAATATGTTGATAAACACATGATGAGTGTTTGTGGAATTCTTTGCCACAGAAGGCTGTGGAGGCCAAGTCTGGATATTTTTAAGGCAGAGATCGATAGATTCTTGAGGCTACGGGGAGAAGGCAGGAGAATGGGGGAGGAGGGGGTCAGCCATGATTGAATGGCGGAGTAGACTTGATGAGCCGAATGGCCTAATTCTGCACCTGTCACTCATGATCTTATGAAGTCACCAATCATAAACGAGTTTGTCATGCAAAATTTTGCATTTTACAGGTCCTTTAAGGAGACTTTTCTATTTGCTGTTCTATTATCTACCTTCACAACATTTCGATGCCTATGTGTGCGAGGACCCAATGTGCAGGCATGGATACGTGTCTTCAGTAAAAACGGGTAAGCAGCAAAGTATGTAGAATTGATTAGCTTTCATTGTGGCTTTTTGGAAGAAAACCAGACCAGTGTGATTATTTTATATTCCACAGACACTGTTTCCCCAATGATTTGAATAATCATTTCTTACCTCCAGTTCCCTCCCCTCTTCTTTCAGTCGGAAGAAAGGTCCCGACCCGAAACGTCGCCCATCATTTTTCTCCAGGGATGCTGCCTGACCCGCTGATTTACTCCAGCACTTTGTGTCTATCTGAATAATTAAACTAGTTTCCATAGCACGGATCCAATGACAGTGAAAGAATTGGGGAATGAGTTCATTCAGACCATAATGTTCACAGTGGTCCTTTGCCAAGGCAATTTTCTTGTCCAATTGGTCCTTTCTCCATATTCATGCAAAATTTTATTTGCTGCATTTTATGCAATGGGACCTACCTCCACCATATCTGCAAGTACATCTTCCATTCACACGCAATTTAATTTTTTTTAATCCATTTCATTCTCTATTCATTTGCCCTTAAGGCTGTAGAAGACACCTGCAACAAAGAGAACAACCTCCAGAGCTGCCAAGTATTTTGTACGGAAATGTGATTAGAATACGGATGTACGATTTTGTGTTGTTAAGTACGGAGTTCAGTTTGAAGAAGGTTCTCGACCAGAAACGTCACCCCTTCCTTCATCCAGAGAAGGGAGAAAGAGAGAGAGGGAGGGGGAGGGAGGCTTCCAAAATGGCTTCTACATCATCATCTGGTGCTAAAAGCAGGAAGCAGCCATTCAAACTGCAGCATACAAAGAGATGGCAATTAATGCACTGTTAAGTAAGGTGCGTAGAAGACATGTCAATTGGTAGCAAAGTTATGCATTCTTGTACTCTTACATGGGTATGACTGCACATTAAAAAAAAATCAGCAAAATGGCACCGTGTAAAAATACTGATTTCCTCAGCAAATACTGATTTTCAGGTACTAGAATACTGAAATGCTCTGACAAAACTTGGCAGCGCCGAAGCTCCCACTATCCACTCTGTCCAGACTCCTCATCACTTTATATGTCTGGATGTGTGTACTTCTAACAATAGACACTTAGTGATAAAATAAAAGAGGGCTTCTGTAACATTAATATTTAGCAAGCAGTAAATGAGATAGAGCGGGATTGTTTTTAAAGGACAAGACATTTATTGTAGCATACACCAATTGGTGTAATGAAATTTGTCTTGCCATGCAGCACACAGATAAAGATAAGACATTAAAGAATTTAACATAAAACATAAAAAACATCCCCCAACAATGGTTCCCATTATGAGGGAAGGCACAAAGTCCAGTCCCCATCCCTTTGTTCACCCATATGCGGGCCTATTGAGGCCTCCACAATCGCCGCTACGGGGCCCGATGTTCCAGGCCCTTCTTCGCCGGGTGATGGTGCTCAGAACGACGGGAGAACCCTCTCAGCGGCTTAGGGTGCCTGTAAAGGCCGTTTCTTTGCTGGAGACCACGGCTTCCGATGCCAACAGGCCGCGCTGAATGGAGCTCCACAACTGGTGATCTCGCCGAAAGATCCCAGGCCCCCGACGTTAGAGTTGAAGTTCAGCGCCGCTGACCGCGGCCGGCCACCCCACAGTCCCGCAGCTCCACGATGTTCTCCTGCGGTCTTTAGCTCACCGGAGCTCCAGCGCGGTGACCCAGGTAAGGCATCGCCCACTCCGCTCCGCGATGGTGCTCCAGCACTGCACCACTGCCGAAGCTGTGGTTCTGGGCGGTCCCCCCAGGAAACGCCGCTCCAGGCCCGCTGGTAGGCCGCGAGGATGCGTCGACAGTGCAGCCCGGAGAAAGCTGCCTCTCCGACCAGGTAGGGACCCTAGAAAGCTTTCCCCCCCACCCCCACATAAAAAAGGCTAGGACTCTGAAAACGGAAAAACTCAACTAACTAAAAATTAAAAAAAAGAGAAAAAACAGATAGCTGCAGGCAGGGCAGCCATACCCATACAGGACGGCGTCCCCCTAGATAGAGGGTTTTTGAGGTTATTGGTCAGGAAAAAAATTAAAATTTTTTAGTCAGACTGCATTTGGAGTATTGTGAGCAGTTTTGGGCCTCATAGGAGGGTATGCTGGTGTTGGAGAAGGTTCAGAGGAAGTTTACGAGAATGATCCCGGGGATGATTAGGTTAATGTATGTTTAGTGCTTGACAACTCTGGGCCTCTACTTGCTGGAGTTTAGAAGAACGAGGGGGGCCTCATTGAAATTTATTGAATAGTAAAAGACCTGGATGTGGAGAGGATGTTTCCAATAGTGGGAAAGTTGAGGAATCGAAGCGATTACCTCTGTGTAGAGCCACAGGAGATGGGCAATGTCCTCAACAAGTATTTCTCCTCTGTTTTTACCGTGGAGAAAGACAGGGGTATGTGGGATCTTAAGGTAGTCACTGAAAATGTGTTGAGAGCAGTTCGTTTTACGGTCGCAGATGTGCTGAAGATCCTGACACGAATGAAGATAGATAAATCTCCTGGGCCTGATCAGATATATCCAAGGACACTGTGGGAAGCTAGAGATGAAGTTGCAAGGGCCCTTGCAGAGATTTGAATCGTCGTTTAATACAGGTGACGTTTTCGAAGTATAGCGACACGACAAGAAGAAGACTGGAAGACTGGATGGAGGGGAATGTTGTGCCTCTGTTCAAGAAGGGCTGCAGGGAAAAGGCTGGGAACTACAGGTCAGTAAGCTTAACATCTGTGGTCGGAGATACCAGAGAGTATGCTGAGGGATAGGATAAACATGGGCTTAGATGAACAAGGGCAGATTAGGGATAGTCAACATGATTTTATACCTCTGCATGGAGGATGTGTCTCACGAATCTGGGTTTTTTGAGGATGTGACCAAAAAGGTAGATGAAGGTAGAGCTGTAGACATTGTGTACATGGATTATAGTATGGCATTTGACAAGGTTCCACGTGTAGGCTGCTCCGGAAGGTTAGATCCTATGGGATTCAAGGAGAAATAGTGGAATGGATAGAAAATTGGCTTCATGGAAAGTTGCTTTTCAGACTGGAGGCCTGTGCCTTGTATGTGTCAGAGTCAGGGTCCTGGGCCCATTACTGTTTGTCATCTATATCAATGATTTGGTTGAGAAAGTACTTGCCACGGTTAGCAAGTTTACAGATAACACAAAAGTAGGTGGTGTTGTGGATCGTGAAGATGGTTGTTAAAAATTGCAGCAGAATCTTTGAGCAGGTAGGCTGAGGAATGGTTAATGGAATTTAATAGAGAAATGTGAGGTGTTACATTTAGGGACCAATAGCATGGGGAATGTTGTGGAGCAGATGAATCTGGGAGTATAGGTACATGGTTTGTTGAACATGGTATCACAGGGAAATGGGGTGGTCAAAAAGACTTTTGGCACATTGTCTTTCATCAGTCAGAGCATTGAGTATAGAAGTTGGAAGGTCATGTTGCTGTTGTATAAGAGGTTGGTGAGGCTGCATTTAGTTTGTTTTCATTTTTGGGCACCATGTTATAGGAATGATGTTGGCATGCTGTAAAGGGTGCAGAGAAGATTCATGAAATGTTGCCAGGACTCGAGGGCCTCAGTTATAGGGAGCGGTTGAGTAGGCTAGGACTATTTCTTGGAGTGCAGGAGGATAAGGGTTGATCTTACAGAGGTGAACAAAATCATGAGAAAAATAGATTGGGTAGATGCACAAAGTCTTTTTCACGCAAAGTGTGGTAGGTATATGGAACAAACTGCCGGAGGAGGTATTTGAGGCAGGGACCATTTAAGAACCATTTAGACTTACATGGACAAGAGGTTTAGAGGGATATGGGCCAAATGCAGGCAGGAGGCATTAGCGTAGATAGAACATGATGGCCCGTGCAGGGCTCTCACTTAACTTTTTTTCTCTGTTTACAGCCGGGCAACCTAGGCAGCTTTTTAGGTTGCCAAATGACAGTTTAGGTAGTCATTTAAGACGGCTTGCATGATGCGTGCGTTAATGTGCTCGGACGAAATGCGTAGTTACCAGTCGGAATTATGCTCAATGAAACATTCGCATATTATTCCTGCTTCAAATAAAGTCACAAACTAAACATATTCACCAATCAAGACATGATATATACCACAATAACATGCAACAAAATTATAATACAGTATATACAGTATCTCAACTCTTTTTACACGTTGCAATGAATGCAATCTTATATTACTAAAAGTCTGATTTTGACCACTTTCTGTTCTGTATACTGATTTTAGAGAAAATGCTGCCATTTACTGCTTTGATTTTTGGCCATCTTACTCGTAGTCCCCCTCCGCTGCGTAGGACGAGGATTTTTCCCACCGATGAAAAATAAGAGAGATATTAATGTTTAAAAAATGTTGAGATTCTCTCTCCTGAAGGCCACGTCCCTTCCGGAGGGACTATAAAACCCAGAAATGTTGAGTGCCTCAGTCAGTCTCTGCAAGATGGGGGAGCGAAAGGGTCACGTCTCTCAGTCTGAGCTGTGAATAACACTGAACACATGTCTACATGTGAGTGGTTTTACTGACCTGTCAGTGCCCTTAATATGGTTTGAAAATATAGTTTGGAAATGCTAAAGCTGGGTTGCCTTTGGTTTGGAAATGCTAAAGCTGTGTTGCCTTTGGTTTGGAAATGCTAAAGCTGTGTTGCCTTGCCTAATTAAAGTTGCCTTACCTTCTATATAATTAAACGTCTAATCTTGACCACTTCCTGTTTGTGCTTCATATTGATTTTAGAAAGAAACGCTACCACGTAAGGCTGTGATTTTTGGCCATCTTACTCGGTCCCACTCCGCTCATCAGGTGCTGAGTATTTTTCGCATCGATGAAAAATAAAAGAGTTATTAGTGTTTTAAAAAATGTTGAGATTCTCGCTCCTGTCAATCATGCCATGAAGGCTACGCCCCTTGTGGTGGGAGGGGGGAGGGACAATAAAACCCAGATATGTGCGCGTGGCTCAGTCTCTGCAAGATGGAGGAGGGAGAGGTCACGACTCACTGTCTTTCTTGGCCTTGCACCCTGCTTGAAGTGGTAAGAAACTGCACTTGAATTTGCTGGCCTTGCACCCAGCTTGAAATGGAATTTCAAGGAATAGCCACGTCAACTGCCAGCCCACTAGCCATGTGAGTGAGCTGCCAGCACAACAGGCTTGAGTGACTGAGCCGCCAGCCCAAGAATCCATTTGGTCCACAATGTCCATACTAGCCCTCTGGAAACCAGTCCCTTCAGACCACAACACCCATACTAGCACTTCAGAAAGCGTTGGGGGACCAGCCCTCTTGTGTGATGCTGGGACCCAACGGGTCCCACATAGTCTAGTTTCTATTATTTCTTTCCACTTCCAAACAAAAATGTGGTTGGATTATTCAGCGTCTGATCAACCTCGGTGAGACCAGGCGCAGGCTTGCCGATCGCTTCGCACAACACCTCCACTCAGTTCGCAATAATCAACCTGATCTCCCGGTGGCTCAACACTTCAACTCCCCCTCTTATTACAAATCTGCCCTTTCTGGCCTGGGCCTCCTACATGGCCAGAGTGAGGCCCACTGCAAATTGGAGGAACAGCACCTCATATTTTGCTTGGTTAGTTTACACACCAGCGGTATGAACATTGCCTTCTCCAATTTCAGGTAGTCCTTGTTTTCTCCCACTTTCCTCACCCACTCCCTACACATTAAGGGCAATTTTACAGAGACGAGTTAACCTCCAAAGCCAATGTGTCTTTGGGATGTGGGAGGAAACCCACACGCTTGCAGGGAGAATGTGTAAATTCAACACAGACAGTGCCCGAGGACAGGATCAAACACAGATCTCTGGCGTGTGAGGCAGCAAGTCCACCAGCTGTGCCACTATATTTTGTTTTCCAACACACTAAAAATTATACGTTGATAACTTTGGTTACTAAAAAAAAAGAAACTGTCCATTTTCAGTCTTAAATCTCTAAGTGACGCTATGTCCCCCTTTACAGCTACTGTATGTTTTAATTAAGTTCAAGTCTATGGGGCAGTACATTGGCCATAAAGTTGCTGCCTAAAAGTGCCAGAGACCGGAATTGATCGTGAATATGCATGCTGTCTGAGTGGAGTTTGCTCCTTTTCCCTTTGATCACATGGGTTTTCTCCGGGTGCTCTTGTTTCCTTCCACATTCCAAAGGTGTGCAGGAACCTATTTCAGACCCAACCCAAAACGTAATGTATTTTCCTTTTGTCCAGAGATTCTGTCTGACCTGTTGAGTTACTCCAGCTTTTTGTGTCTATCTTCAGTTTAAACCAGCATCTGCAGTTCCTTCCTACACACACGATACTATATGATAGAACTTTATTAATCCCAGGAAGGAAATTGTCTGTGTGTGTATATATTACACACACACTTATATATTCATTTATAAATATACGCTTTTGTTTTCTCGTTTATAACATTGGTGACTCTTGACTTGCATCGTTAATGTGTGGGATAGAGCTAGTGTACGGGACTTCCGGTGGTGCTATGGAGGGTTAGAGACCAGCGCCAGCTAGCTCCATCTAAAAATCGCGAAAAACGGGGATAAAACGGACCTACCTGCTGTTTCTGCACCGGCTGCCTCAACGCTGTCTGTAACGAGTGAGTGACATCATCAGGCGTGCGACTCCGGTATGTCTATGCAGCACTCTCTCCCCCCCCCCCCCCCGCAAAACAACTGAAACGGCCGGTCAGGCAAAAACCGGCAATGGAAGAACAAGGCCCGACTGAAGCCTCGGCCTCAGGTACAACATCACCACAAGAAGATGTTTCGAAGAAACCAAAGGCTAAAAAATCTTCTGAGCTAGAAGACCTCTGGAATTTTCTTACTCAGGAGATTAAAAATATTACACAAGCTCAGGTAGAGCTAAAAGAAGAATTGAAGAGAGAGAAGAACTTCAAAATTTCAAGGAAGAGTTTAAGGAGTTTAAAGTTGGAGATGAAGGAAGAAATTAGCTCCACAGTCCTTGAATTAACGGAAAAATGGAGGACGGAAACAGAAGCAAGGCTGAGCCAGCAAATTACAGAGATGGAGACGGAGGTTAAAATCAACTCGGTGGAGACTAACTTTAATACAAGATTGGAGCCTGCCGAGAAAGCATTGAATCAACATGCTACAGCCATAACAACTCTGGAGGAGATTGCTTCAACAAGCGCGGAAACAACAAAACAGCTTATCAGGCCTACTGAGCAAAATAACTGAAAAATGCACTGAACTGGAAGGACGTCAGAGGTGTCAGAACTTAAGAATCGTGGGTATTCAAGAAGGGAGAGAGGGGAACCGAGACCCCCGTAAATTCGCAGCAGACTTATTTCAAAAAGTTTTTAACTTGGATCAAAAGCCTCTGCTAGCCCAAGCACACAGGGTGATGAGACGTCGTCCACGGGCAGGTGCCCCTCCAAGACAAATTATAGTAAAGGTACAATATGACCATGTACTGGAGGAGATGATGAAGAAAATTATCCATACCAGGAATCTTATGTATGAGGGAGATAAGATCAGTATCTACCGAGATTACCCTGTGGAGGTCTCCAGGAAGAGAACGCAGTTTAAAGAGGCAAAGAATATACTGAAGGAGGTGAAAGGATTGAAGTATGGTCTGATGTACCCGGCTACATTAAGAGTTACTTACGAAGATAAAGGACATTTCTTCACCAACCCGGCGGATGCATTGGAGTTCGCCCAGAAGATCAAGCCTGCCTGATGACTGAACATTATCTTCAAAATAAATGATGTCAACGAACAATGTAACTGTGTACGGTCGGATGGTTCTAAGGCCCGGTTATACCTAAGGACAATCGAAACTGGAGATGGATGCTGAATAAGGCCTTTTCCGTGTTGCATCTATGGCTATTATTATAATATTATTTACATAATAACTAATAAACATTAACATTACTGCATGGTACTATTAATAATTATTACTAATGGTCATTAATTACTAACAATTGAATTATTTAGAATTAGCTAAACGTAGTTTGATTTCACTTTTCTTCTCTTTAATTTCCTTTTTTGGGGGATTTTTTTTTTTTTTAATATATTTTGTATATATATTGGACTAATGGAATTTGAGTATTTTGGGACCTATAATGTTTACCACCCCCCGGTAAAATATCGCTATGGAAATGTCATTTTAAAGAGAGTATGGAGCTAGTCATTTTTATTTTTTACATCGACCACGGAAGTCGGTAGATGGTTAGCCATGTTAGTATGGCTATCACTAACTACACTACTTATAGATGTAGTTTTTCCTTTCTTTTTGCACATTACTAACCTTTTAAACTATTCTTTTTTTAATATAATACTTTATTATAATTTTAAGTTAGAATGGAGTTATGAGCTTTCACAAAGGAGATCTATATGTGAGAAAGATCAATGGGATTTTAAATTCATCTATTTGAGGTTCGGGTGTAATGTGGGGCTTGTCGAGCTGAACCATCTGCTCTCTTATAGACCTCCTTAAACAAAAGATGCAAGACTTAAATATGAAGATCGGGGGTGAAGGACTAACATTTTGCAGCTGGAATGTTAAGGGTATTAATGAACCAATTAAGAGAGGTAAAGTATTAGCACATTTAAAAGCACTTAAAACAGATGTAATTTTCCTCCAAGAAACACATCTAAAAAAGGATGCAGAACATAGATTGAAAGCTAAATGGATTGACAAAGCGTACAATTCTTTATTTACACATAAATCCAGAGGTGTTGCAATATTAATCCGTAAAGGGATACCGTTTAAACATATATCAACTATAACGGACAGTGATGGTAGTTATATAATATTACGAGGTGAACTATATGCACACAAATTGACTCTTATTAATGTTTACAGACCAAATTTTGATAGCCCTTTGTTTTTTAAGAATATATTTAATACTATTCCGGAATTATCACAACACAATTTAATAATCGGAGGAGACTTAAATTGTACATTAGATCTCTATTTAGATAGGTCATCAAGACAATGGAAAACAAAATCACATTCCAGTAATTTAGTAAACGCATATATAGATACTAGTAATATCAAAGATGCCTGGAGAATAGAAAACCCAACTGGAAGAGAATATTCATTTTATTCACCGGTACGTAAAACATATTCAAGAATAGATTATTTTTTGGTGGATTCTAAGATAATTCCATTTACATATAATTCAAAATACCATAATATTATAATTTCAGATCATACCCCTTTAACATTTATGATTAAAAGAAATGGAAGGACGGAGAAACAGGTACAATGGAGACTTAACCCACACATTTTAAAGGAGAAAGCATCTCAGGAATATCTTACCAAACAGATTAATATGTTCTTTGAAATAAACGATAATCCTGAAACTTCTCCTTCTTTACTATGGGGAAACATTTAAAGCATTTACGCGGGGAGCCGTGATTTCTTCCCAAGCATTTTATAATAAAAAGAATCGGGAGATTGGCATTGGAGAATCGGGAGACAGGCATTGGAGAGGGAAATTAAACAACTAGACATAGAGAATGCGACTACACCAACTATGATAAAACATAATAAAATTGAAGCTTTGAAATACAAATTAAATAAAATATATTCAGATCAAGTTGTTAAATTTTATCAATATACTAAACAATTACATTTTGAATTTTGAGATAAACCTCAAAATTATTGGCGCGTCAATTACGGAATCTAGACGGGGGAAAAAACAATACATAAGATTAAATCAGACAAAGGAGAATCATTAGTACAACCTAAGGATATTAACGAGAGATTTTTACAATACTATTAAAATCTTTATTCTGCTAAAACTATAGACAACCAGACAGGAATAGAAGCATTTTTTTAAAAATGCAATCTTAAAGGGTTAGATTTGCAAGATAGAGAATTATTAAATGCGGAAATAACAGTAAAAGAAATCGAAGAGTCTATCAGATCATTAAAAAATGGTAAATCCCCGGGACCAGATGGCATTGGCCATCTGGAATTTTATAAAACATTTTATGATTTGATTGTTCCGCATTTAAAGACATTGTACGAACATATCTACACTCAACAAAAATTACCAGAAACGTTAAATGAATCAATTATAACACTTATACCAAAAATAGATAAGGACCTGGATGATCCGGGATCATATAGAGCTATATCTCTTTTAAATACTGATCAGAAAATATTAACAAAAATCTTAGCACAAAGATTAAGCATAGTGATTAATAAATTAATACACCTGGATCAAACAGGATTTATACCAAAAAGGTATTCTTCATACAACCTGAGACGGTTATTCAATATTATATACTCAAAAAGAAATATTACCAAAGACCTAGCAATTATTTCATTAGACGCTGAGAAAGCTTTTGATCAGGTGGAGTGGCTCTATTTATTTTCGGTTATGAAAATTTTTCAACTGGAGAGAAGTTTAGTACATGGATAAAACTTCTATATACTAATCCAACAGCTAGAATATCAACAAATCAAATGTTATCAACTAAATTTAATTTATCCAGAGGTTGTAGACAAGGATGTCCATTATCCCTGTTATTATTTGCATTGGTAATAGAACCATTAGCAGAAAGTGTGAGGTCCAATCCTGAAATATATGGGTATAAAACCAACGATATGGAAAACAAAATCTCATTATACGCAGATGATGTATTAGTTTACATTACTAAACCTGAAGTTAGTATCCCGAATCTACTAAATTTAATAACTCAATATGGTTCGTTATCAGGATACAGAATTAATTGGAACAAAAGCGAAATTATGCCAATAAGGGAAAGTAACCCACATATTTTACAACAATTCCCTTTTAAAATAGTAAAAGAAAAACTTAAATATCTTGGAATTTATGTAACAAAGAGATATACTTTATTTAAATCTAATTTTCCGCCTTTACTGAATAAAGAATATTTTGTATTGGAAAACATTACCCATTTCTATGATGGGTAGAATTAATGCGATAAAATGATTTTTCTCCCGCAACTATTATACCTTTTTCAATTAATCCCGATATATCTCCCAAAATCTTTTTTTAAAAAGGTTGATTCTACAGTTACTAATTTTATATGGGATTATAAGAACCACAGGCTGAACAAGAAACATTTATGTAAATCAAAAGTAAATGGAGGCTTAGCATTACCAAATTTTATGTTTTATTTCTGGGCAGTTAATATCAAGAATATGAACTTTTGGTTGGAAGAATTAGATAAACAACCAGACTGGTTTAAAATGGAAAAAGAAGATTGTTTACCTTTTGTAATTGGGTCAATTCTATTTGCTATTACCAAATTAAGCAAAAAAACCTATAAAGAAAACCCTATAATAGATAGTGGAATACGCACTTGGAAACAAATAAAGAAAACATTAAAATTGGATTATATACCATTATCTCTTCCTATTGTAAACAATGCAGCATTTAAACCCTCATGGATGGATAAGGGTTTTTTACAATGGAAAAGCCATGGAATTACAAAGATGGGTGATCTCTATAGGAAAAATACATTTATTTCATTTCAGCAATTACAACAATTGTATGGGCTTCAATCAAAGGATTACTTTAGATATTTACAAATCAGAGACTATGTTAAGTCAATTACAAATGAATATAGATTTAGAAAGATAGAAATTTTTGATGAATGTTTGAATAAACATCCAAACACAGAAAAACTGATACCATATATTTATAGTATTTTATTAGATAGCGATGCTCCAAAGACGGATTTATATAGGCAATCATGGGAAAATGAATTAGGTCAAACAATTAGTCCAGAAATTTGGGATGATAGCTTACAACATATACATCACTGTTCGTTAAACACCAGACATTCTTTAATACAATTTAAAGTATTGTATAGACTGCATTATTCAAAAACAAAACTGAATAGAATTTTTCCAAGTGTTTCCGCTATTTGTGATAAATGTCAACATTCTGAAGCTAACCTATTGCACTCATTCGTAAGTTGTATAAAAATTAATAATTTTTGGATGGAAATTTTTAAGATAATCTCAGAAGTCGTCAATACCAAACTGGCTCCTGACTCAAAATTAATAATATTAGGAATAACGGAACCAAATCAATTCATGACTTTGAATCAAAGAATTTTTATTGATTATAGTTTAATAATTGGGAAAAAATTAATATTAAAATGTTGGAAAGGTCCTATAAACCCCACAATTAAAATGTGGATTACGGAAATGTCGGAGACCCTATATTTGGAAAGATTAAGATTTATCTTAATGGACAAACAAGAGCTATTTAAAATGATATGATCCCCATTCATTGAATATTTGAAGGGGCAAACTGGTTCGGCACGAGAACCCGACTGAAACCTGAATCAAAGAATAGATGGAGAATTACATTTCATAAAACGCGGATATATCTCCAACGATAATCTACTGAACATTCTTTCTCAACTTTTCCTCTTTTTTTGTTTACTCTTTTTTATAAAAACCTCTTTATAACTCTCTTTATAAAAACTCTCTTTATAAAAATTGGAAATAATATATAGAAGTACAGTTATTTCCGTACTGCTATCACTACACTCTGTATTTATTTTTTATATCGCTATCACTACGAATGACGCTAAACTGCATTTCGTTGTACCTATACTTGTATTTGTGCAATGACATTAAACTTGAATTGAATTGAATTGAATTGAATTGAATTGAATTACTATGCAATTGTGAATATAAATAATATTGATTATGTATGTCTACAATGAACAAAATGCTTTCTATTATGTCTACAATGAACAAATTGCTTTTTATTATGTAGTTACTTGTAATTAAAAAACATTTAACAAAAAAAAAAATCAAAATACATCATGTTCGTAGGTTCCCCTTTAATCTGTCACTTCCTCAGAGAACGAAGATCAGCTCTTGCAGTGTAGATACTTGTGCACAGATGTTTGTGTGACCAATGCTTGCCATAATACATTCTTAGTGGTGAAAAAAAAAGAACTAGTGTACGGGTGATCTGTGATCGGCGTGGACTCGGTGGGCTGAAGGGCCTGTTTCCATCCTGTATCTTTAAATTAAACTAAAAACACTAAAACCAGAGGAAATCTAAAGAAGGGTCTCTACCCGAAACGTCGCCCAATTTCTTCTATCCAGAGATGCTGATTGCTCCATGGAGTTCCCCCGCACAATTAAAGCATGGAATAGTCTTCACCCTACCATAGTTACCCAACCAGACGTAACTAAATTTAAGGTAGCTTTTTTTTCCCCAAGAATCATTTTTTGCTTAAGTCCAAGTCAAGAGGGTTTTATTGTCAAGTGTCCCAGATAGGACAATGAAATTCTTGCTTGAATGGCTAGGGTAGACTAGATGGGCTGAATGGCCTAATTTGTTCCTATGATTTATGAACTTGGGACACCTCCAGTCAATATGCATGATACTAGTCTAACATATTCCCAGTGTCAGATTCATAACTAATAATGTTGGTTATCAAGCAATTCTTATTTGAAGCTCTTCTGATATCTGTCTATCTTCTATACTATTACTAAAACCTCATCTTGTCCACTTCCGGTATACGTTGTAAATAAATTTGCGCAAAAATGCAACCTTATATTGCTATGATTATTTTTCGCCACCTTACAGTTCTCTGCTCCAAGCACCCCAAGTTTTGTTCCGATCGGTGAAATAATAGAAAAGCTATGAAGGTTTAAAAAAATCATGAGATCAGCAGTTTGGTCCTCTCGCCTGTCAATCACCATGAAGGTAACGCCCCTTCCTGGGGCAAGGAGAATAAGGCCCCGAGGTCGGTCGTGAGTCAGTCAGCCGGGAGTGAGAGTCCAGAACAGTGAGTCTACGCTGTGAGTGACTGAAGTGTGAGTCTACATCGTGAGTGACTGAACTGTGAGTCTACGCTGTGCTGAGTGAACTGTGAGTATGCCGTGCTGAGTGAACTGTGAGTCTACGCTGTGCTGAATGAACTGTGAGTCTATGCCGTGCTGCGTGAACTGTGAGTCTACGCCGTGCTGAGTGAACTGTGAGTCTCCGCCATGCTGACTGAACTGTGAGCCCACCAGCCATAGCTGAGTCCAGAGGACGCGCTCATTCCGGAAGTCCCGCTCAGTCCAGAGGTCGCGCTCATTCCGGAAGTCCCACTCAATCCAGAGGTCGCGTTCTTTCTGGAAGTCCTGCTCAGTCCAGAGGTCGCGCTCATTCCGGAAGTCCTGCTCAGTCCAGAGATCACGCTCAGTCCAGAAGTCGGGCATGAGTAGATTCAAGAGCGTTTTACGGTCATATATGTCCCGTGGGTGTGTGTGTGTGATGTAGGGTGTGTGTGTGTGAGAGAGATGGAGGGTGTGTGTGTGATGGAGGGTGTGTGTGTGATGGAGGGTGTGTGATGGAGGTTGTGTGTGTGTGAGTGAACTGCGAGTCCACCAGGCATGTGTGAACTGCGAGCCCACCAGCCGTGAGTGAACTGCGAGCCCACCAGCCGTGAGTGAGTGAACTGCGAGCCCACCAGCCGTGAGTGAGTGAACTGCGAGCCCACCAGCCGCGAGTGACTGGACTGCGAGCCCACCAGCCATGAGTGAGTGATCTGCGAGCCCACCAGCCGTGAGTGTGTGGACTGCGAGCCCACCAACCGTGAGTGTGTGGACTGCGAGCCCACCAGCCATGAGTGAGTGGACTGCGAGTCCACCAGCCTTGACTGACTGAACTGCGAGACCACCAGCTGTGAGTGACTGAACTGTGAGTCCAAGAATCCAGTCGGCCGAAAATGTCCATACTAGCCCTCTGGAAACCAGTCATTTCGGCCCACAACACCCATACTAGCCCTCTGGAAACCAGTCGCTTCGGACCACAACACCCATACTAATGCTCCGGAAAGGCGCTCCCCCCCCCCCCCCCCCCCCTCCCACTGGCCACCAATATTGGAATTGGTGGAGAGGTGGGATATTGCGCTGGGGGACCAGCCCTGCCGTGTGAGAATGGGACCCAACGGGACTAAATTGGAACTCCCAGTTTCAGAAGCAATTGTCTTTTGGAATTCACAAAGAAGTAAGGACTCGGGTTTTACTTTTAAAGATGTGTTTAGTAATTAATTCGGAGACGTAAAGCATTTGATACATTTCGGTAATATGCGCTTTGCAGCATCCCCTCTTTCAGAATAACAGTATGGTCAACTTGGTTGGGCACTGAAATTTTGGAAAACAGTGTGAATTATTGAACATTTCCCACATATAGGCCAAAAGGTGAATTTACAGAACGGTCATTTATACAGGGATGAGATCCCCAGTCGAGGTATTTATGGTGGTTATATTGAACAAGCTGTCACAGTAAATGGTGGAGGCAGTTACAATGTTTAAAAGATATTTAGATGGGTACATGGATCGGGAAGATTTAGAGAAATAATGTAACAAAATAGAACTGGCTCTGCTACGTGCCTAGGTTGGCAAGGATGATTTGTGCTGAAGGGCCTGTTTCCATGTTGTACAAATCTATAACGCTTTATTAGCATCAGTTACTGATGCTTAATGGTGAAGTTAATTGAATCGGTTATTCATTAATGGTGTAAATCTCTTAAATGCAGCTTCTATGTACTTTTCAGATTGCGTTGTCAGGGCCTAGCAAACAGCAGGATAGTTGGGTGCCAATAAAATCTCCTGTCATTAGTGAACAGCTAGAATGTCTGGTTTACCTGAAAGTGATAAATTGATACCCATTTAAGCAAAACAAGGAAGATTCCATACCCACTCAGTAATTTATGACTGGAAACTGTTCATTTGGGCTTAGTGATTTTTGGAAAGTTGCCTCCTAATCTCTTGTTGCAGACACTGTGGATATAACTGTAGTTATTTGATCATTGTTACAAAACTTGGATTTCTTTACAAGGACTAAAGATCTTGAGTTGCAGCAGGGATAAAGCTGGCAACTACACAACCGTGAATCTTGATGCAGGTGGTGGGGAAGTTATCGGAAAAGATCCTGTGGACAGGGATTAATCAAAGATAGTCAACATGGCTTTGTTTGGGAATGATCCTGTCTGACCAATTTGATTGAAGATTTCAAAGGGGTAAAAACATTTGCTGCTGAGGGCACCCTAGTTGATTGTTTGCATGGTCTTCAATGAGATCTTTGACCAGGCCCCACATGAGGTATTTAAAATTAGTTATTTTTCAAATTAAAGAGTTCAGGGGAATCACATACTTTATTGTCACATGTACCTGGGTACAGTGGAATTCGTTGCATTTGCATACAGTACACAAAGTGCGCAAAGAGTTGCCACGCATCTGGCGCCAACAAAGTTACAAATTACTCAAGAGTAGGAGGAAAACAGGAGACCACTCCCGAATACTCAGCCGTGGCAGAACAGAAAACAGCCCCAGTTGTACGCTACTCCCAAAACACCTTTGCAAGGTGGTCATCTGAAGCTGTTCAGTCTAGAGTTTCACTATGTTTTGGGTGGCACGGTTGCGCAGCAGTAGAGTTGGTGCCTTAAGGGCCTGTCCCACCAGCATGCAACTCTATGCGATGAACGCGATCGAACTAGAAGCGGGGGCCGCGCGGAGGTCGGGTGATCCCCTGTACAGGGCCGTTCCCACCAGCATGCGCCTGCATGCGGCAAGCGCAACCAAACCGGCAGTACGGGCCGCGCGGAGGTCGGGTGAGTGGCGCAACGCGGCGCAAAGTGAGGCGAACTTGGAGCGAAGTCCAAGGTAAGTTCGCCAGGACAGAGAGGGGCACACAGAGAGGGGCACCGAGGCACACACACACACAGGGCCACGGAGCCACACACATAGAGGGTCATGGAGGCACCTACCGAGAGGGCCACGGAGGTACGATGTCGGGGCGGTGTGTAAATGTCGAGGCGACTGCGAGCCGACAAGCCGTTGCTGCGCGGAATTTTTGGACATAGTCGGTTTTTCGGAGCCCCGCGCGGTGTTGGGACGAACTCCGCACAATTCCGCACGGCTCCGGCGATCGAAGTGGGACCGGTCCGCGACGCCGGACGGCTCAAGCGACCACGTTAGGTCGCGTTAATCGCATTGAGTTGCATGCTGGCGGGACAGGCCCTTTACAGTGCCTGAGACCCGAGTTCAATCCTGACTACAGTTCTGTCTGTATGGAGTTTGTACATTCTCCCCATGACCTGCATGAGTTTTCTCAGGGCGTTCCAGTTTCCTCCCCAACTCGGAAGAAGTACAGGTTTGTAAGCGTTGGTTATATTGTAAATTGTTCTTCGTGCGTGTGTTATTGTGCGGGGATAGCTGGTCTCTGGCACTCAGTGTGCCAAAGGGCCTGTAACCGTCCCGTAACTAAACTAAATCTGTACGGCAAAGATAGACACAAAAAGCTGGAGTAACTCAGCGGGTCAGATGGCATAATTGGAGAAAGGGAATAGGTGACCTTTCGGGTCGAGACCCTTCTTCAGAATGAGAGTCTAAGGCAGTTTATGGCAATTTGCAGCACAGTTTTTGATGTTAGTGGCAGGTTTTGTGTCGCCTCTGCTTGTGTAGTGGATAGATGTATATAACACCTTTGTCTTTGAGGAAGGGGATGCTCTTCTCAAGCCTGGATAGGTGCTGAACTCACAAGGGCCTTTGTCCCATGGAAGTGCCCTCCACTCAAATTGCGGTTTAAGATAAATGAAAAAGATTAATAATGTTGCGACCTTTTCATTATCCTACCTTTGATGGGAGGCAGAGGGGATTGAAATTTGGTGATGGAGTGTTGAAAGGGGGAAGGGATGTAGATAGAATCTTGGTATTTGTGCATTTATGCAGATGCATGCAACTGGATAAGTGTATCGGAGATGGGTATCTTGCCTTGATGTTCCTTGCAAAAACATGAAATTACTTATGACATTCTTGAAATGGTAAATCATAGAAACGTCTCAGGCCACCTACTACCAGGCTCTTCTAATTTAATATGCATCAATTCACTTGCAGTTCATCCACATAATGTAATGCATGTTGGGCTTAGGATGTGATCTCTGGTGTATTGGATAAATCAAAAGCAGATTGTATTATTGCCTTGTACAACACCCACGCGGTCCACCGAGTATGATTGATTTTCTAATTGCTTGTGGTTTTAATTTTCCATTTGACTCCCACGCTATCCTCCTGTCTATAGTCTCTTGCACTATTCCAACTTTGTCCAACATAATCTTGAGGAACCATACCTAATTTTCTGTTTAGATATGTTGCAGCTCTCTAGTCTGAATGTACAGCAGCTTCAGATTACCATTCTTCGCTGTTCTGTCGCAACTGGCCAATTCTGGCGCGAGGCCCTCCACGTGAAATATTATCTCAATTTTTCTCTCTTCGGAGATGCTACTGCTGTTTTTTTTCTATCCTTTTCATTTCACATTTTCACCAACTCTGATGTTCTGCACTCTAAAGTTACAGTCTCCTTCAACTCCACCCATATCTGCTTTCATTCATTTATGACCATTCACATATAGATGACTAAGGCACCAAATATAATCATGTCAGTTTAGATAAACGTGCTCCTCGCCCTAACACAGGCAGATCCTTTGTTTTCTCCCTCCCTCTATCTCTGCAACTTCTAGCTTTTCCTTTCTCTCTTGCCATAAATGCTGCTGATGCATCTCCAGTGTTATCTGCTTTTGTTTCATATTCTAAGCTTGAGCGCTTTTTTTGCTCTCCTAATAGTGGTTCTAATGAGTTTCTTGACCTCCTCGCTCCACCAATCTTCCCACCTTCCAGCAATCTGTGAATCTGAGTGTTCTTTTCCGCTCCCTTTCTCTTGTTGGCCCCTCAATCCTCCAATGTGAGTCGCAGTTTGTGCTGTAGCTACAGAGTGTAGGCGTATTTTTTCTCAGATAGCAGTGCAGGACGGGCACCACACTCAGTTACGTTCTGCTGAGCTGATTGGGATACTTTTGAGAGCTGATTACAGCCCTATTGGGAACTCGTCTCTCGGCACAATTCCATATGCGCACACACACACTTCAAACAACTTTTTTGACCATTTTTGATTTTGTAGTGGACTCATCTTGGCATTGCCATTTATGCATCAGTGTTTTGGTGAGATCAAGTTGTTGTTAAAATAAGTAGATAAGATGGAGCTTTGAAAAACTCTCATAAGCATCAATTTGATTGTCACCGTGATTTAAGTAAAGTTTAAGTACACTGAAGGTGTGATGGTGGAGAGGCCAAAGCTGAAGCACATATTAGGAATTTCATTTGGTTTTGAACATTTTATCATTTTTGTTTTCTTATGAAATTGTGGAACATTTATGATGGTCTTTGGACAGATCTTTGCACAAATAACTGATGTAATTAAAGGTTGCATATGTGAGGAAATTAAATTACAGTAATTTACAGTTAGTCTGGAATTGAGTATTGGACTCGGGTGTTATTCTGTTAATCCTCCAACGCATTTTTAAATTATTTTTATGTTTTTTATGTAAGCACGGAAACAGACCTTTCAGCCCAACTCGTCCGTGCTGAATAAGATGCCCATCTAAGCTAGTCCCATTTGCCTGCATTTGGCCCATATTCCTCTAAACCTTCCTCGGAAAGCAGGATGCTCCTCAAACTGCGAAGCATCTTGGACAATACATCTCACCCCCTCCATGACACACTGGTCAACGTAAGGAGCACCTTCAGCAACAGACTGGTCCCACCAAGGTGCAGCACAGAATGCCACAGGAAATCCTTTGTCCCTGTGACTATCAAACCTGGGCTCTAAACCTTTCTTATCCATCTAGAATAATATTCCTTTCTTGTACAGTTCTCAGTAAGTTTTAAGGGAGAGTGGCAAATGGAATGAGGTACGTTTGAAGGGACGGACATTACTGGTGGTCTGATGAGTGAAAGGGAGCATGGGAACCAGGGCCCCAGTGATGCAAGAATCTGCATGCAGTCAGCCAGACACCAAACCATTAGGATTTAGACTTTACTTTAAAGAAACAGCACGGAAACAGGCCCTTCGGCCCACTGAGTACTCGCCATCCACGATCGCCATACACTAGCACTAGCCCGCACACTAGGGACAATTTGCAATTTTACCAAAGCCAATAAATCGACAAACCTGTTTGTCTTTAGAGTGTGGGAGGAAGGCGGAGCACTCAGAGAAAACCTATACGGTCACAGAGAAAACGTACAATCTTCGTACAGACAGCACCTGTAGTCAGGTAGAAAGGTGAGGTGGGAGTGGGACAAACCCCTACAAGGATGAGGTGGATACAGGTGAGGGAGATTTGGTTGGCAGATGGTTAGCGTCATTTGAACAAATAATTTAAGCAGGTTTGTGAGTTGACTGAGCATTGTGATGGGAGAAAATTTGAGAGAGTTCAGAGTGAATATATATATATATATATATATATATATATATATATATATATCTATATAGAATTGAGAAAAAATTGCTTTTACTATCCAAGGCTGTGTTGTAGTTTTCCCTTTGAATCATTTTATCAACACTGCCTAAGCACTGTCTCGCTGTGCTTAATGGGCTGTTTTGTGGTTTTATTCTCAGTAACATGGCCACTAGAGGGTGTATAGCCCACAGGGATCTAGTTAAATATGTTCATTCTGAGGACTTGTACAGCATAAATTGCACATAGAAATGACCAAAGTTTAGCACACCATCAACATTGTTTTTAAATCCTTTGCTTTTATTTTTATTCATTCACAGGATGAGGACGTAGCTGATAATGTCACAATTTGTTATCAATCTCTTATTATCCCTGAATGGAGAATCTTTGAGGATCAACAGCATTGGTAGGTCTCGACATGCCTATCAGTCAGACCAGATATGAATGGCAGATGTCCTTCAGGGTTATTATTATTGAGCTCTTTTTATTGGAGGTCCAGATTAATTTAATTACTTGAAACTAAAATCCTCAGCCTGCACGATGGGGTTAGACTTTTATTTAGACTTTAGTAATACTGCGTGGAAACTACCCCTTCGGCCTACCCAGTCCACGCCGACCTAGCACTATCCTACGCAGTAGGTACCATTTACAATTGCACCAAAGCCAATTAACCTACCAACCAACGTGTGATTTCCCTGCAGACAGCACCTGTAATCAGGATCGACCAGGATCTCTGGCGCTGTAAGGCAGCAACTTTACTGCTGCACCATGGTGCTGCCCCCGATCTGACCTTGTATCTCTATATCAACTATTCTGATGTCTGGCTGTTTGTACAGTAATGTAACCACTAAGCTACTGTGCTCACTTTGCTGCCTACAGTATGAAAAAGTATATTCAATTAATTTTTGTCTTTTAAATATTATGAATTGCTGATACTCGATGGAGACAAATACTTTCTCCTTCATAATTTGCACTGCGTACATGACGTTTTAGTGGCTAACTAATGGGCTCTGTGAGAGTGATTTGAGAGGGGCTCAGCAGTGGAAACTTGTGTCTGTGATGTCTGAACACCATCTGTTGGGAATAGTCTGCCATATTCTGCTTTTTAAAACCTACCCTTTTGTGCATTTTTTACAGTTAACTGTTTTTGTTGAAAAATTGCCTGCACAAATCAAGCGAGTTAAAACTTTCTTTGCGTTTTACAATCTACAAAGCAAACAAAGTGCTTGGCTGGAGTACAAAAGAAACTGGAATTTTCACTGCATGTGTGATCCTTCATCCCAGGTTTTTTTTTCTTGCTTCCTTTGCTCGTGGCAAGAGCAGTCTATTAGTCCCAAGTAACTGAAGCTTTACTTGGGAGTAGAGCCAAGATGAGCAATTGAGCTGCCCATTCTCACTGCAGGACAGCTGCTCATTGTTAATAACGGCATGCACATGAACAGTGAGAGAGCCGCATCACTTCCTGACTGACCAGCAGCAATTAGCAGAACAAAGGCGGGGGAGGAGGTTGCGTGGGGGAGTTTGGGTGGCCGAGGGAGGGAGGAGTGAGAGGGGGCAGGAGGATGAGGGTGGAAGAGAGGTGGCAGGGAGGGGGTGGGAGTGGTGTGGAGGGGACTGGAGGGGTGGTGGCAGAAGGTTGAGGTGGGAGAGGAGGTGGCTGGGAAGAGGTGGATAGAGGGGATGGTAGGGGTGAGAGGGAGTGGTGGAATGAGGTTGAATGGGGTGGAAGGAGGGAGAGGGGGTTGGTTGGAATGGGCAGAGTGGAGGATGTGGGGGGGGGGAGGGGTCAGCGTTCCTTGTTAACAGAATATGTCTTTGGTGGACATGAATTGTACCACCTGGTTATATTTAAAATATAAATTTAAGTGAGTGATGTGTTGAAATGAGGTTGGCTCTTGTGCTTTGGACATCAGTATGAAGTTTGCATCTCTACACCTTCACGGGTTGTTAGGAGAGTGGAGAGGTAATAGTTCTGTGTGGACTTGTTAGTGCTGATCTTTCCTGAAGTTTACCAAGATGCCAGGTTTATAGTTTTCACTGAATTGAAGGTGAGTATTTTTATATGATAATATTGTAAGAAGAAATTTATTTTTGTTGATGAGATGATGGGATAGGAAATTTGGGTGCATTGTTGGAAAGAGAGCATGAAATAATGTTTCTGCACTTTAACAAGACAAAAAATAGAAAGATGTGCATCCCAATCATTTTGAATGATTTAGATCATGAGAAAATGCAGAGAATTTTAAAAGCGCTGGAATCGAGTCGAGTGAATTCTCATCATTTATGTCTGGTTTTCTTTATACCTGTCTAGTCCAGGAATGTAAAGGCTATTGATAGTGTTAACCTTGGAATAGTATAGCAGAGTACGGAGTCATGTATTTTGGTAATAAGAATAAAGGCGTAGATTATTTTCTAAATGGAGAGAGAATCCAGAAAATGGAGGTACAAAGGGACTTGTGAGTGCTGGTGCAGGACTCCCAAAAAGTTAATTTGCAAGTCGAATTGGTAGTAAAGAAGGCAAATTCAATGCTAGCATTTATATCAAGAGGACTGGAATACAAAAACACAGATGCAATAGGGCACTGGTCAGGCCACATTTGGAGTACTGTGAGCAATTTTGGACCCTATATCTGAGGAAAGATGTGCTGGCTCTGGAGAGGGTCCAGAGGAGATTTTCAAGAATGATTCTAGGAATGAGTGGGTTAGCATATGATGAGTGCTTAACAACACTGGGCCTCTACTTGCTGGAGTTTGCAAGGTTGAGGGGGGGACCTCATTGAAACTTGCAGAATAATGAAAGGCATAGATAGAGTGGACATGGCAAGGATGTTTCCACTGGTGGAACAGTCTAGGATTAGTGGTCATAGCCTCAGAACTAAAGGGTGCTCTTTTAAAAAGGTGATGGGGAACTTCTTTAGTCAGAGGGTAGAACTCATTGCCACAGAGGGCTGTGGAGGCCAAGTCGGTGGATATTTCTTAAGGCAGAGATGGACAAATTCTTGTTTAGAATGGGTGCCAAGGGTTATGGGGAGAAGGCAGGAAAATGGGAAGAGGAGGCAGAGATCAGCCATGATTGAATGGCAAAGCAGACTTGATGGGCCGAATGTCCTATTTATCCTATAAACTTGTGAGCTTGTGGAATGATTTAACTTGATAAATTATTGGGAGGAAGTTCCATTGCCAATTTTCTCACAATTTCTTTTTCTCAAGTTATTCAGTTGATTTTTAAAACTTTCAATGAAAACCTACCAAAGGAGAAGCTTGAATAGACCGTATGTTTATATCTGTGGGAAAGAAATTGAGATAATGATTAGATGTGGATTAGTTGGGTTTTAAAATCTTCTGGATGTTTAAGGGAAAGCTGACTGAGGTGAATATTTTGAAATTCTTGGTAAGGAATGATAGAGCAAAACGTTATTTTGAGAAGCATTTAGGGCTTAGAAAAAATGATAAGCAAAATCTCACAGGTCAGGAGCAACCATAGTAATATCAATAAAGCCAAGATAAAAGGTTGCAATTTAATAAACTGTCAACTTCAACCACATATGAAGTTTCCTGTGCTATTCTTGTGCATTTGTCTGCCTCGTAACTAAACTGGTCACTGAGGCACATTTCGCTCATCACTTCTGTTATTTTCCTTTATTTTTGATGCAGTATCAAATACTTTAAAACAAAGTGAAATCGGTTTTTTTTTCAAATTGTTTTCATGATTTGAAATTGTAAATTGCTCGTTCTAAGCTTCCCCCCAGTCTAGTTTCAGCCAAAGATCACTGAGTCAAGCACTTGCGCATCTAAACTTTATTTTGACAAAACACAATTACAGTTCCCACTACTGTACCTAACCACCGCGGGTTCAATCCTCGTATCTGCCTGATCAAGCCCTCTTGGCCTCGCTCAAACAGAGACACTTCAGAAGGTCACGCAGTTCTAAACGCTCTCCTGGAAGATCGACACAGGACCTCGTGGAAATGGACTTTTATAGGTCCCCGGACCTAGAGGGGCCGAACCACATAGGGGTGGTCTCTTTACAATCCAATAACAGATATCGATTAACCCCATACATGACAGACATATCCCTAACCCAATAATAGTGGCTAATACATTGTATTCAAACACTGTTTCTCCGAGGAAACAAACATCACAACATGTGCCCCGATATCCAAGATAATCAGACAAGGTTCAATACTTAATCCAATCAACATTAAGCAACGTAATGCTTTGCAACATTATTTACAATGTGTATGTCTGGTTTGCATTCATCCAATCCATTCTATGCATTTTGCACCTAATTGTCAGGGTCTGCAGATGTTCCCATTCTCTTTCTGCAGCTATGATCTAGGCTCTAAACAAACTGGCACCATCTGCTGCTTGTCCCATTTCTACAGAGAGCACTTTTAAATTGACCAAATGGCCTAGCAGCCCAGAAACCTTTACTCAAGTTTAGGGTCCAAGCCTCTCCAATTTGGCCAGGATTAGCGAAATGTTTATTCTTGCTGATAATTCACCGTAGCTCAGCGGTAGAGTTGTTGCCTTACAGCACTGTAGACCCTGGTTCGATCCTCACCATGGGTGCTGTCTGTAAGGAGTTAGCACGTTCTCCCTGTGACCACATGGGGTTTTTCCGGTTGCTCCAGTTTAATCCCACTTTCCAAAGGCGTGCAGGTTTCTAGGTTAATTGACCTCAGTAAAAATTGTATATATTGTCGGTATATATTGGTTTATTATTGTTGCCTGTACCGAGATACAGTAAAAGCTTTGCAAGTTATCCAGGCTAGTCATACCATACACGAGCACATTGAGGTACTGCAAGTATGCAAACAAATTAAAATGCAGAATATAGTGTTGGAGAAAGTGCAGTTTAAAAATAATGCACGGTATCAATCAACAAGGTAGATTGGAGATTGGAAATTAATCTTTAGCATGTGAGAGGTCCATTCAGGAGTATGACACCAATGGAAAAGCTGTTCTTAAATATGGTGGAGCATGTTTTGCATCTTCTGTCCAACAGGAAAGGAGAGAGGTAGAATAACAGTGGTGAAAGTGGCCCTTGGGTGGTAAAGATGCACAGCTTTCTCCCTTCATTAGATGGACCACAGAATATAACTGAAAGGAAATCTTGATACAACTTTATAAAACATTGGTTAGGCTGATGTGGGGGTAGTTCTGGTAACCACATTATAGAGAGTTCTGATGCAGTCTCAACCTGAAACTACCTCTGCCTGCACAGGTGCTGTTCAATTTGCTGATTTTGTCCAACAGTTTGTATTTTCTTGAGATTCTAGCATCTGTGGTATCTTGTCTCCAAAGACAGGATGTAATTGCACTGAAGAGAGTAGAGAGGGACATTACCCAAATGTTGCCTGAGACGGAATGAGGAGCAACTCGATAAACTGGGTGGGCAGAAGGGGCGATCCTGAGAATATGAACAAATTTATGAGATGTATAGTAGAAACCTTGGTAGAGGTATCCAAAACCAGGGAGCATAGCTACAAGTTCAGAAGCATATGGTTTTGATTTGTTTCACCCAGAAGGTGGTTGCAGTTAGAATGCTCTGCATTAGAAAGTGTTGGAGGCAGGTATTCACACATACTTAAAATGTCATTGATGAGCACTAGAATTGTCAAGGCATATTGGCACATAATGGTCACAATGGTCATGATGATCGAAGAAAAGGGTCCATGACTCTGTGATTTGATGCAGTTAGTTGGTGGCTTGGGATCACATGAAGGCCAGTCTGCAAGATTTTTTAATTCATTTTCCAGCTGCTGGTGGGATTGGAACCTGTGCTTCTGGATCAATAGTCCAGGCCTCTGGGCTCTAATCAAGTAACATAACCAGCAGGATACTGTATCATCGTCACGTACCTTCACAGTAAGCAAGATTGATTTGACATAATATTGAACACCCTTTCAAACATTCTTAATTTTAAAATGTTGCTTTTTGACAGATTGTATATAACGTTGCAGTAAAGGTCAGGCAATCACAGAATCTGTAGACTGATGATATCATAAAGAATTTTAAACCCAAGATTAAGATGCCGTCTGATTTGACTGACTCTTTATGCATTGGTTAATGTAGTAAAAGTTGTCAAATGAGAACAAATTTAATTAAGAGTCCCTGCATTTTTGGCCATGAACTACTCCTGCTGCTGAAATAAAATCTACCAATATTTAGCTTCAAATTGTGGAAAGGTTTTAGTCATAGACTTTTATGGATGCAGGAGAGTTTATTTGGTCCATAGTGTCTTTGCTCGGAGAGGGAGGGGAGGGGAGGGAGAGGGCGAGAGGGAGAGGAAGAGGGGGGGAGAGAGAGAGAAAGAGAGAGGCAGGGAGGGGAAGAGGGATAGGGAGAGCATGCTCAGAATGTCAGATGCTACTCCAGATATATTTTACATGTTCTGAGATTTCTGCCTTGAGCACCATTGACCAAGGGACATAACTGAGGTGGTAATTGATATTTTGGATGGTGGTAAGAGAATGTTCCAAGTGCTGGCCTTATGCCCAACAAGGGAGGTTGCAGCCAAAACAGGTGGGTTAGCAAATTGTAAGTGTAAGTTAGTGGGCAAAAAGTTAGCAAATGGAACAAATTCAAATTTCACTGTACCTTAATTGGTACATGTGACAAAACCTGAACTTGAAACCTTGACCTTGAAATTGTAAGTGTAAGTTAGTGAGCAAAAAGTTATCAAATGGAGTATGATGTGGGAAGATATGGGATTGTTTACTTTGGAAGAGGGAATGAAAAAGTAAATCATTATTTAAATAGAATGAGTCTAGAAATGGTGTGCAAAGGCATCTCGGGGACCTTGTGCATAAAACACAGAATCTGCTTGCAGAAAGGCATGCCAATGGAATGTTGGCCTTTATTGTAGGATGTAGGCAGTATTCAAGTATGAGGCCTCTGTTGCTACTTTATAGCCATGACGGAGACAGCACCTGGAATCCAGATTGAAGGAAGCATATACTTACACTGGAGGCAATGCAGAGAAGTTTCCGAGGTTGATTCTTGGCATGATCATGTTAATGTACAAAGATAGGTGGAGCGGCATCGATCTATGTTAATTGAAGTTTAGAAAAAAAGTGAATAAGAGTCTTGACCCAAAACATCACCTTCCCATGTTTTCCAAAGATGCTGCCTGACCTGCTGAGTTACTCCAGCATTTGTCCTTTTGTGTATTAATCAGCATCTGCAGTTCCTTTTGTCTAATATTCTCCCATGTATTATCTGCCCCGTTTTATATTTTTCCACCTCTCTTCCAAACAGTATCCACTTTTGTTTGCATATTTAACTTCACCACCTTATAGTCCAGCCTTCAGGTTCACAACATTAGGAATGATCTTGTGAATAATATCTCATTTTTCTCCTGCAGGGCTTTGTCTATTTGGGATACCAGTCTTCAGATCACCACAATTTCCACTTTGTTTGGGGCTTGGCTTGGAGCGTTTCCTATTCCACTGGACTGGGACAGGCCTTGGCAGGTATGTAAATGGTTCATCGTGAAAAATATGGTGTACAATTTATAAAATCCTTCGTGTCTCATTGTTGCAGCTGTATGCGCTACGGGAAAGAGAACAAGATTGTTCGAAAATAAACTAAATTTGACGAGCTCTTGCATCTTAAGTAGAAAAATAAATAGCCGGTGAACGAAGGCATGCTTTAATTTCTGAAATAGGTGACGGGATCAATTAGCACGCAGTTTGTTAAAATCCCAGATGCTTAGAGCATAAGTATCGCATTGTAGTGTAAGTACCCTTGGAGAATTATATTTCAAATTACATGTATTTATCTACAAGACTGATGAATGTTTGAATGTTTTTAATGCATGGATAATTTGCACTGAACTAAGAGTAAACTGTTAAGCTGCCTGCCTCTTTAATTTATGAGTTTGCAAATTCAGATCTCCCAACTTGAGGAATTCTATGGAATCATCAAATTTCCCTATTAATCTTGTTAACTGCTTCATAACTTCAATGTATTTCATCCACATTTGTAATATTTATTTTTTTACTATTTTATGGATTGCATATGTGCCATTAGTAAAATATTTAAAGATGGTGTTGGTTTTGCTGCTTCTCTTCCGCTGAGGGACCAGGTGGCAGCTGATAGAATAGGTAGATGCGTGGGTCACGTGAGATGGTAAGCTGCTCCTATCAATTACACAGGGCTTCTCTGTGCTCCTGTTGAATGCCCTCCAAGTTTTCAGTACTATTGTTATTGCTCCTCCACTTTGAGTTGAGAAGGCACGAGAATGGGGTTGATGAATGGGCAGGAGAGCGAAAGATATATCAGCCATGTTTGAATGGCGGAGTAGATCCAATGGGTCAAATGGCACATTCTCCTATAACTTTTGAACTTATGACCTGGACCAGAGGTTCTCATGACTTATGACCTGGACCAGAGTCAGTGACCTGAAGAAAGCATTGAGCGCATCCTTGAATATTTTTTCTGTTTTGCTGGTAATCTCTTTCTATGACAGAGCTTGTGTTTTGGGAGACTGCTGTTGGGCATCTGAGCAATGTGGCCTGCTTACCATAGTGGACTGAGAGTAATTAAACATTTCACAATGTCACTGACAAAGATGGTTATTTTCAATTTTGTATTTGTTTTCTCAGTATATTTGAGTGACGGGGAGGGAGCTGGTGAAAAGTCATCATCAGTATGAAAAGCTTATTCTGTTTCTCTCTCTATAAATGCTGGCTAACCTGTTGAGTATTTCCATTTTTTCCCCAAATTGTTTTATTTCATATTTCTAGTGTCTGATGTATTTTCCTTTTATGAATGTAGCAGTGGCCCAGTGATTCTTTTCTTTCAGATCTATTGATTCATTAAGTTAGACCACAGCCAAACAAAGAAGCAGAGAACGGGGTACTGATTGTGGCTGATCAGCCATGATCACATTAAATGGCAGTGCTGGCTCGAGGGGCCAAATGGCCTACTCCTGCACCTATTGCCTAATATCCTTGGATCCAATAAGTAATTATTACTGATTTGCCTTTAAAAAGATATAGAATTTTTACATCAACATCTGAACATTTTTGAACGCAATGGGCTCTGCACCCAATCTATTGGGAAGCTTTTACTTTCTCCTCTAGGTATAGGCATTCTTGGAATTTTCTTAGATATCTTAGAGAGTCTGAAGAAGGGTCTCGACCCGTTCCTTCACTCCAGAGATGCTGCCTGTTCCGCTGAGTTACTCCAGCACTTTGGGTCTATCTGTGTCTATTTTATGAATGCCATTCTTAGATATTAGTTTATGAATTAACATAGTTCACAGTAATAAACTTGGAGAGGTGCCATGTGTCACAAGGGTGACACTGGCTCCATGAAGGGATCTGTTCCATCGTTAATCTGACACTTTGTTGGGGGAGAAGTTGTGAAATTGAAACATTTGCAGCAGATCAGTATGAAAGTATTTTTTTCCAGTGAGCTCATTCATCACTTTCAAAAATTAGCAAGCAGGAATTTGTTTAACATTTGTGTAATTGTGCTTCGTGATTAGATACCTTTGGCATATCCATCCCAGTAATTTAAAATAACTTGACTAAGCTCCCAAACCAGATCGGCCAACATGGAATTCTTCACAAATTAGAGTTCTTGGCCCGGTTTTCCTTTGGAAAATGAGGACTCCTGAGCCTTGTGCTTTGTTTTAAACTTAAGTAGCACTGCTCTGCTGTCTCTGACATTGTTCTCCATATTCAAATATTTAAAGGAAAGAACTGGAGATGCTGGTTTAAATAGAAGGTAGACACAAAATGCTGGAGTAACTCAGCGGGACAGGCAGCATCTCTGGCGAAGGAACGGGTGATGTTTCGGGTTGAGACCCTCCTTCGGACTGATGTCAGGGGAGTGGGCCTACCTGATCTCCCGGTTGCTCGGCACCTCAACTTCCCCTCCCATTACCAATCTGACCTTTCTGTCCTGGGCCTCCTCCACTGTCAGAGTGAGGCCCAGCACAAATTGGAGGAACAGCGCCCGATAACTCGCTTGGGTAGCCTACACCCAGCTGTATCTAAAAGTTGGCACTGACTCCTTTAAGGAGAGGATTTCCTTTAAGTGGCCCAAGTTTGAATTGTATATATTTTTCTTTTCACATTTCATTTGTTTTTCCCAATGTTCCTAAATTCCATGCCTATCTGATTTCCTAATTGGATTTTCCCCTGCATATTTTGGAATTTCTTTATAATGAAAGCAAATGTTCACTCCACTCACTTTTTCTACATAACAAAAAAGAGGTTAATTCTCTTGGAGAATAAAAGGGAATAAAAGGCAATTTATTAAGAAATATTCTAGATTGGCAGAACAGATTAGACAATACCGTGATGTCGCGGCACCAGTTCTGGCTAGCACAGAAGCACATTCCACCACCTCTTGATTTTCCCGTCGCCTCTGCTTCACGGTCCGCTATATGTAGTAGAAAGCCAGCCAGTTGCAGCGCATTGTCCGGGGTCAACTCGCACAACCAGGTCTCGGTGAACTTATTTGATAATTCGGTGGCCATTCTTGTGCCTCTCCATCTCTCTTTATACTGGCTGTCTTTGCTCTCTCTGTCCTGCTGCTGTGTCTCGACCCAAAACATCGACATTTCCTTATGTACCACAAATATTACTCGACCCGCTGAGTTCCTCTAGCAGTTCATTCTTTACCAAAAAAATATTTGTTTAATGGTGGCATAATGGTGCTGTGGTAGAGTTGCTGCCTTACAGCGCTAGAGACCCAGGTTCAACCATGACTGCGGATGCTGCCTGTGACCGTTGGGTTTTCTCCAGGTGCTCCGTTTTTCACCCATACACCAAAGACATGCAGGCCAGTAGGTTAATTGGCTGCTGTAAATTGTAAATTGTCCCTAGTGTACAGATACTGTAGTGTATGGGGTGATCGCTGGTTGGTTCAGACTACGGTGGGCCGCAGGGCCTGTTTCCACGCTGTATCTCTGAACTAAATTAAAGTCAGACCGTCATTAATTGCTGTCTGTATTGGGCACAAAGAATATGCTTAATATACGTGTTGAATGAGAAATGCAATGACATTTCTGTGCGAGAGAGATTATGTCCACTTCATAAAAGTTCTATTAGCATTTTATTTAATTTCATTGGTCCAGAGGTGATTCCCATTTAGACTTCCTTTTGGTGGCGCATGTCAGGCTGCATATGTTAACTGTTGTGAATCTGGTCAAAAAATCAGTGAAGGTTTAATTAGATATCTTCCAAATGATATTTCACAGGAAATAGACAAATTCAGATGTGCTTTTTAGATGGTTTTATGCCTTCATTGTTTTTACAGTGTGAATGAGGCAATCTCTCTGCTTGCTGCAGCCATTTAATTAAGGTACTACGATAGTGGTGTTGTGCAATAAAGATGAATGCAAATGGAAACCATGGGTGGCACCGCTCGTTGTGTTCCGTACAGACCGCACCCTTAGTCGGGATCGCACCCGTAGTCGGGATCGAACCCTGGTCTCTGGCGCTATAAGCGCCTTAAGGCAGCAACTCTACTGCTGCGCCACCGTGCCGTCCTTACAGTAAATTGTCCCACATATGAAGATCATTGATAGAATATAAGGGGGCGCTCATGAGAATGTGCAGAGAATAAAAGGGTCAGGATGGAATTGGTGTAAAACTGGGTGTTTAATTGTCAGCACAGACTTTATAAAAATATGAGATAGGATATTGAGTCGGGTCCTTTTTCTCCAGAGTGGAAATGTCAAATACAGGAGGCCATAGCTTTAAGATGGGAGGGGGCAACTGAAAGGAGATGTCCATGGCAAGTTTTTTACCAGTGGCAGGTACTGGCGTGGTGGTGGAAACATATGATAGTGACATACAAGAGGCTTTTAGACAGGCACATGGATATGCTGGGAATGGAGGGATGTGATTCATATGTACGCAGAAGAGATTTGTTTAATTTTACATCATTTTTAACATAGTCATTGATGGCAGAAGAGGCCTCTTCCTATGCTGTATCGCTCAACGACTGAAAAATATTCTGATATACTAACTAATTGATTGAATTGAATAAATGTTATTAGCCAAGTGTGTATACATACAAGGAATTTGCCTTGGTGCTTTGCTCGTTAATCATATGTATACACAATTGCTTTCCAGTGTAACGTCATCTACACACATGAATTCAGATCCCATGTGCCTATTGTATCACTCCAATATTCACCTGATCCTTCTCTCCTGTCTGAGTTCTTAACCTATATATTACCTTCTGCCAAACTACGTGAGACACTGCAACCTGTGGTCTGTGTAGTCACGGCATTGATATGGATGGTCCCGGTGAGTTTCTGGTCAGTTTTGATGGCTAAGACTTGATGGTAATCATTCTACTAATGACCAGTGGCAGAAGTTAATCACCCAAGATGACCATTGGCTGGTTATCAATGTGGTGCATCTGTTCAACACCTTGGTTGAACTAGTTCAGCAAAATTAGTTATTGTACTTTTGCATTTCTCCTTGGCAGTGTGTATTAAAGATATTGTGCATTTGCTTTCTCTAAAACAAATTGGCACTGAAATCTAATCATGCAAAAATGTGCTCTTTTTGCAACTAAATCGTTATGGTGATTTGCCTCTCAAAATTAATCTCTCACTGCTTTATAATCTTATTTCCATTTTTATACCTATCTGGAGACAATGATCACTGTTAGGTATGGTACTGGTAGCCATCTGGTGCCTAACTCAGTTATCTCATGGTGGCTAAAAAGGCTACTTGGTTTTGTCCATTGCAGTTATGTCTAATCCGTCTTTAACACTACGTGTGCAGAGGAATTGCAGATGCTGGTTTATACCGAAGATGCACACAAAATGCTGGAGTAACCCAGCGAGTCAGGCAGCATCTCTGGAGAAAAGGAATAGGCGATGTTTCGGATTGGAACCCTTCTTCAGTCTTTAAAGACCAAGCATACACAATAACAAGGACCCCTGGTTAGATGTTCAGTGATGGAATCTCCTGACTCTCCTACAACCTTGTAAATGAAACAACATCAGTAAGGGCAAATGTAAGAACAAATGAGGACAGTAAGCAAACGGATTTAGAAGCAGATGAGTTGAATAGGTTAAAATTATGTAGCAGTATTTACTGAATTGGTAAAAAGGACTCTAGTGATGCGTCCAGGCAGAACGCGTGTTAATATACTTGCAGAGAATTTGACCAGTTTCCAACAAGTCAGTGAGAAATAATTAAACAAATAGCCCCTCACAGTTTAGATTTGTGTGAAAGAGCAGGCAAGGTTCTCAACCTGCAGCTCATTTGAAGCAAAAGTGGGTTTGTAAGCAAATAACACACAGCATGCACTTGCATTCACCTCTCTGCTGCTGATCAGGTTTCATGAAAAGCAAGTGGGAGTCCAAATGTAACCGTCCCCTCCCACTGAGCAGAACTCCACCAAAGGAAAGAAACAGAATCCCGTCCACACTGGCTGCATAGGCATATATCAGTGCCGTCCAAATTTGGTTGGGTTCTCCACCTCGGGAGAGATTACAATCGAGCAGCTCCCCACCCAGAACAAAAATATTACATGGGTTACATTCTCATTTAACTGCTGTTCTCCTCAACATTTTGCCTTTTTTGACCTTTTTTTGGCTATGAAATTCTCATAAAAGCTGTGAAATTTCTTAATGATAGACACAAAATGCTGGAGTGACTCAGTGGGTCAGGCAGCATCTCTGAAGTAAAAGGAATTGGCGACGTTATGGGTTGGAACACTTCAGACCACCAGTTTCCAGAGAATGGATGGTGGACCTGTGCACAGAACGAGCTTTCACTTGGAACAATGCATGGACAGAAAAGGTTTGGAGGGATATGGGCCAGGTACAAGCAAATGGAACTAGTTCAGTTAGGCAATTTGGTTGGCGTGGACAAGTTGGGTCAAAGGGCTTGTTTCCATGTCGTATTGTTCATTGGCAAGCATAGCTTGAGTTCTTGCAGGAACCTACAGTGTACACATGGAATTGAAGGAAGTGAGTGGAGTTAATGGAGAAGTTATTTAATATGAGAATTAATTCCAAGTTTCAATATCGGCACTTGGTTTATCGAGGAAAGTTGTGTATCTGACAGAAATTGTATCAGATGAGTGGTTTAACAGAGAGGTATATTGGCTTCATGTGAGAATGTAGGTGGGGAGAGTCCATGCAGGGACTATAAAGAAAAATGCTAATTAAAATTCACATCTTGGTTTGCCTTTTCAAAGTATGTTGCAAAGAAATGCAGAAGTTTGACGTCTGGGACTGAAAGCCATTAATGAAGCAGGAAGTTTAAATCTGACCAATTCTAGTTTTAAAATTGCTTAAATATGCACATGACACCAAAGAGGAAGTGAGCTGTTATACATCTCTGTGGTAGCAATTTTTCTAAAATAACCGTAAAATTACTCATAAGTTACTGGACATCAGCAAAAATTTCTTCAAGCTGATCATCAGTATCAAACCTACAGTACACAAGCTGCTTGAAGGTCCCAATCTGAAACATCACATATCCATTTTCTGCAGTGATGCTGCTTAATCTGCTCAGTTACTCCGGTATTTTGTGTCCAACTCTGCTTGTGTCAATTTATTTTGCATTAAAAATGCATTAGATTGATTTTTATCAATAGACGATCATTTATAAGAATCACCTTTTTTATATGAAAGGAATAAACTTCTTATCATATGACTGGGTTGTAATTCTAGCACGACATTTTCATCTAATATTGTTCTTGCATGAATAGGAAAGGAGCAGATAAGGGCCATGTGGCACTTAGTCTGATCTGGTCTACCATTCAATTTATTCAACAAATATATAAACTAATCTTGAATTTGATCAAGGTGGTAACACCTAGTAAACATGAGTGGTTGGGGTTAACTAACAAACCGTGACCTTAGATTATAAATATGTACACTTGACATTACTCATTCGGAAGAGACAAACTCTTCGGCTCATCATATCCACAGCAACAATCAAGTACCATCTATACTAATGCTATTTACCAGCCTTTTGTTTGTGGCTGTTTATGCCATCATAATTCAAATGCTTGGCCAGATACCTTTTTAAATGTTATGATAATACCTACCTTCACCACCTTCTCAAATAGTGCATTCTGGATAGCAACTACATTTTGGGTGAAAATATGTTTACTCCTATTCCCCATTGAACCTTAATCCCATGCTGTCTGGATTTGGATGCCTTCATTTTGAAGAAACATTCTCGCTATCCACTTTATCTATGCTCCTCATAATTTTGTATTCCTCTATCGGGTCTGCCTTTTTCCTCCTTTGCTATAATGAAACCAAACAAGAAGGGTCTCGACCCGAAACGTCGCCTATCTCCTTCGCTCCCTAGATGCTGCTGCGCCCGCTGAGTTTCTCCAGCCTTTTGTGTACCCTAGCTTATCCACTCGCCTCAAAACTGAAACATTCCATCCTAGGCAACATCCTGGTAAGTCTCCTCTCCACACTCTGCAGTCTACCTGCACCTTCCTAATCCTCTGGTTGTGGCATAACTAAACTTGTATAAAGCTACACCATGACTTGTGGCAATAAAGTTCAGCAGAGCTTATGGCCTTCTTCACTACCTTAGCTGCACTTACAACTTTAAAGACGTATAGGCATACATCAATGTCCCTCTGTTTCTCAGTACTCCCTGGGGTCCTACTATTTCATAGAAACATAGAAAAATAGGTGAAGGAGTAGGCCATTCAGTCCTTCGAGCCAGCACCGCCATTCAATATGATCATGGCTGATCATCTAAAATCTGTACCATTTTCCTGCTTTTTCTCCATATCCCTTTATTCCTTTAGCCCTAAGAGCTAAATCTAATTCCCTCTTGAAAACATACAGTGAAATATGCTCCACTGCCTTCTGTGGCAGAGAATTCAACAGATTCACAACTCTCTGGGTGGAAAAGTTTTTCCTCATCTTAGTCGTAAATGGCCTACCCCTTATTCTTAAACTGTGACCCCTGGTTCTGGACTTTCCCAAACATCGGGAACTTCTAGCCTGTCAAATCCTTTAAGAGTTTTATATGTTTCTATAAGATCCCTTCTCCTCCTTCTAAATTTTAGTGATCCCCTCTCATCTGTCTATATTCCATTTCTATATTCCATGTGTGAGTCCCGTCATCGCGGGAGTTAACCTGGTGAACCTACGCTGCACTCCCTCAATAGCAAGAATGTCCTTCCTCAAATTAGGAGACCAGAATTTCACACAATACTCCAGGTGCGGTCTCACCAGGGCCCTGTACAACTGCAGTAGGACCTCCTTGCTACTAAACTCAAATCCTCTTGCAATGAAGGCCAACATGCCATTAGCTATCTTCACTGCCTGCTGTACATGTATGCTTACTTTCAGTGACTGACGTACAAGCACACCATGGTGCATGCCCCACTCTTAGTAGTCCTTCCAAAAGGCATCATCTCACACCTCTTCTTTTTATCTTAACCCCCCCCCCCACCCTCACATCAGTCTGAAGAAGGGCCTCGACCCGAAACGTTACCTATTTCCTTCGCTCCATAGATGCTGCCTCACCCGCTGAGTTTCTCCAACATTTTTGTCTACCTTTGATTTTCCAGCGTCTGCAATTCTTTCTGATCAACATCTCACACATAATGGGGGTTAAACTCCATCTGCCATTGCTCCACCCAGTGTACCAGTTGATCAATATTGTTCTGTAATTAAATACTCCTCACTTTTAACAACAACACTAGTTTTTGAACCATAATCACTTGAATGGTTAGGCAATAAATAAAAAGCTAGTAAGTTTACAAAAAAATGATCAATTTAACTGCCTTTGTGTTTTGTTTTCTTCCTCACTGGCCACTCTCTTACTTCCTCCCTGCAACATCTTACCCATGTAGAAAATCTAAAAAGTTGATGCCTCAATAGATGGACATTGTGTTTTGATTGGATGAATGTTAGATCAGGAATTGGGCTGAAGATTCATCAGTAGGCACAAGCAGATTTAATGTTTATTGAGCACATTAAGTGAGCTGTTGACCCCAGTCAAATTGAGTATTGTAGCTTTTCACATGAAATCAGGTCTTGCAGGTTTTATTTATTTGACTTTCTGGCCTGCATTTTGTAAGATGGTCTTTGGTCTCCATAGTCTACTAGTTCTGTAACTTTCTGGGGAAATAAATGCTTTCCATCAACTCTGGCTTCTTGAGTATTCCCAGATGTGTTAGTGTAAGATGTTAGTGGCTGTACTTTTAATTGTCAATGTCCTTTCTTAACTCTCCTTTACGGCACATATCTGACCAAGCTTTTTTTCTCTAATTTCCTCTAGTTTCCCCTTTTTATAAATAGCTCAATTTCAGTTTTGTGTTTCAATTTCTCTTCTAAAAGTAGCTCTGCGGTGCTTTGAATTATCTTATTTGCTACATTTAAAGGTGATTCAAAGTAAAAAGTGTGCTTCCTTACTTTTCACTCCAGACCAAAACTGAGAATAATTTAAGTCAGTTGAGAAGTAAAATTGGGTCCAATTTTTTTTTGTTCTTTGCCAAAAGCCACACAAATCCACAATTCAGGCATGGTATATATTTCTGTGGGGTATATAATATTTCTGTTGTGTTCTTGTGAGTTATGAGGGCATAATTTTTTTTGGGGGGGGGGTTTGGAAAGTGCTTGCAAAAAAAAAAATTTTTTTTAATCATTCACATTTTTGGAACAGTTGGATGCGTGTAGCTTTATACAAATTCCATTAGAGGATTTTTCCATATCTCAAACTTCTTATGAATTAAAATGTATTGCCCTTGTACCCATTGAGCTTGCTATGATTCTATAGACATCGGTTGATCTTATTGCAAACTCAATTCCATGTTCACCTCCTTGTTTATCAAGAATGCATTTACATCTGTCGTTACAATACTCAATACTTATCTTCTGCTATCCTGCCATTTCTCAAAAACTGATGACAACTTTAAAAGAACAAACCTTTATGAAATAATTTTCCAGTTTAAATAATCAAAACAAAAAAGGAAATGGCCTTAAAACCTCTACGCTGCCAAAATCTGTCTGAATCTTGTACCCTTCAATCAAGATACTGGAGATGAGGATGAGAATTGCCAAATCTGAACTAATCATTCAAAAGAGTCAAGCTTTATAAATGTAAGAATATTGAGAGTACATGCTTTTTTAAATTTGAAAGAAAACACGTAGAATATGTTAAAGACAAATGAAGCAGACCTGAAATTGGATCAGTCATTAGATCCTTGTTCTGGTGAAGTGAGAGAGGGTCTGAGAAACTGGATGCCTGGTTTTGATCTGCATCAAAGAACAGTTTCTTCAGTTCTAATGGTCTTTTCAGAGTACTTCAAATTATGTTCTGAACTAAAGGTTTAGTGTAGTCCTGTGAATACTTGTGGAACTTTTTACTCCCCCATGAAAGTAATTGAAATCCTTTGAGCTGCAAAGCTTAGTTTTTCTAATTTAACACATTGCCTATATTCCAAATCCATTTAAAAATGCATTCGGTTTTATTTTAAATTACTTTAATACATTTGACTTTCCTTTTGTGCATCTGGATCAACATGGGGAGCAGACTTATTTCCTGTGCAGGGCTTGTACTAATTATATTTCATTATGTGCAGAAAAGTATCCCAACTTTTCTTATCCCAAACTTTTTGAAAAAGGGCTGAAACTGAATTGCAGCAATTTGGTAAAATCGATCAGGAAAAATATATACCTACATGAAACTGAAATAAAACATCTTCTGTGCTTTATTTAAAATCTCAGGAGAACGAGAGAGATTGGGAACACTAGGCTTTGGCTTGCTCGTGTTTTTGATAGTAGTTTTACTCCACAAGTTAATGTTATTTTAAATCCTTTTCTGATAATTTCAACAAGATACCTTCAAGTGTCCTATCATGGGCATGAATACATTTTCTGATCATCGTAAATGAGTGTATCCCGCTATAGATTGAGATAATAAAATTTATTTTCGTATCAAACAACATTACAAAGTTGATTCCTCAGCATCTAGCTTATTTACACTCAAAGGATAGGGAGTGGGAAGAAGGTGGTTAAACTTCAGCTGTAGCTTAACTTGTGGGAATTGTTTCACGTTCTGTACCAAGAGGATCGACCCGATATCTTTGAAAATCAAGAAGGATCTTGATTAATACAGGCATGGCATAAGTTAGTATTTAACATTTTTTTAAATAACATGAAGTAGGCAAAATCTACAACAAAAATTGTGGTCTTTAAGAAAATTTTTGTGCATGAATAAGTGGCTGCAGTGATGAAAATAAAACTACAAAAGTCATTTAAATCTTTCCATTTGCCCATGAGTGCAACAATATGGAACAAATCTGACTGTTCTAAAAAACGTTTTAATTTTGCACTTTAATTAGAGCCAGGTTAGGCCAAAAAAAGCTTAAGAGTTTCCTCATGTGCAACCTCAACATTATGTATTTGTTACTTTTCACAGGTGTGGCCAATTTCCTGTACACTTGGAGCAACACTTGGATTCACTGTCAGTCTTGTCATCGCGCCTTTGTGGATATACTGGAACAGGAAGCACCTCACATACAAATGCAGATGATTTCAAGTTGCTGAAAATGCTGTAATATATTTGGTTAAACTAGCTCCATTTTGTACTGCATATGTGGGGATTTGTCATCCTTCCAAGGTTATGTTTGCAGAGTTAAATATCTACTTGAACGCGTGTGTTCCAAGACAATAGATTTTTTGTGGAAATCCTTGGATGATTCGCTTCCCGATTTCAAGAGGAAATAAAAATTGTAACTTGCAAGTGAAATGACCCCTGAGAACCTTAACATTGTACCTTCCAGGAAAATAAATTCCTCCAAATGATATTAATTTGCTGTTTTTTTCCCTCTCTGGACAGTACAAAACTTGTGCAGTTTGATGATACATCTAAATTACTTTCTTCTTTAGCCGCAATGCACACATATGTAATACAAGCACTTATTTAATAGTTGGAGGGCTCTTCACAGTGGACTGGATCATCCTTTTCTGTATCCTCATGTGATCATACAGCAGTTTATACATCTTGATCCAAGTCTTTTTTTCAAAACATTTTTCTTTGGAGTTAGAATAGCTATTATGGCTTCATCAAAAACAGTCTTCAGTCCTTTCTGTGTTAATGCTGAACACTCCACATAGCAATATGCTCCAATCTGTCATAAAAAAAGGAATCAGATTTGTAAAATATTGCAGTTGCAATAAAATTGTTCAGAATAAAAAAACATTTATATTCCAAACTTCAAGCACATAAAATTTGGACCTTTGTTTTTTTAATCCACTTATTTGGTACAAACATCACAATATTTAACTAAAGCCACTAATTTCTCATACATTTAATCTGGTAATTTTGTGTGTCTCTTTTCTGGATATAAAGTTTGGAAAGATTGTGCACAGCAAATAATGGAATAAATACCACCATCCTTAAACCAGCAGCTAACGTGCATGCCTATTCCAGATGGGTGCATTTGTAACTGTCCCTCAGGCTATGCAAACTATCCCAAGTTCTCACTTTGAATTATATCAGCCATGGTCAAAAACCAAATAGGGTTTTATTCCACTCCATTCAAATCCTGCACAAGTACCAAATTGCAAGGAAGGCAAACTGAACCTAGCCAATATGTATAAAAAGTCTGAAGAAGGGTCTCAACCCAAAACGTCACCATTCCTTCGCTCCATTGATGCTGCCTCACCCACTGAGTTTCTCCAACATGGGGAGGTGGGGGAGAGATGAGGAAAGACGAGTGTGGAATGTTCCCATTGCAATTGAAAAGATTTTTGGTCAAACAAAGAGAAAATGAGGATTAAAATTATAGATGACTCTTACATCGATCCAGAGGTATAGGGCTGAATGTGAATATTCCTAGAATTTGTGCTTGTCTATCTAATATTCAGCTTCCTCCTTCAGCTAATTATGCACTTGAACCCTGGCTGACCATTGCTCTAAGTAACTAGCTTGCATGCATGTGTCAAATTACCAGTTTTAGATTAATGTTGGAGATACACAGTATGGTCAACTGAGTAATGAGGCATGTTCTCACCACAACACCATTCCCATTGACATTAAGGGTAAACCAGACAATAGCAATCTGTGGACTGTAGCAGATAGTCTGGCTTTTTAACCATCGAGTTGTGATGAAACCATTGCGATGAAAATGGAACATTACAAAATATTAGGTGTTTATTTTTGTAACGGTGGTGAAACCATTATAGCAAAAACTAATCCGATACGGAGGAAAGTAAAATGCCAATACATAAAGGAAAAATAAACCTTTCAAGGCTGAATCTTTCAAAACTGAGAAAGTGATATACTTTAATGCACAAATATCAATTACTAATTGACACACTCTACCCCTTTTGCCAACTTTTCCCCTTGTTCTGTTGTCACAGGCTTTTCCTTCAAGGTATTTAGTCTCGTCAAAGTTCTTGGGTCATCACGAAGATCAATCTGAAAAACAGCCCATGCAAAATGTGAATTTGCAAGATACCAAACTCAGTTTGTGTTGAGCAATGATATTCTGAAATTCCCCTGAAGTAGAGTTTGGTGCAATGTACCACTATCTTCATCCTTTGACAAACTTCCTCACTGTCTGTAACTCCACTATTTGTGTCTCGTTGTGCAAACTTGCCAACCAAATAATCTATATCCAAGTTAAAGTCATTTACATAATCATAAACATAGAGGTCCCCATACAGATCCCTACAGAACACCATTGGTTACAGACCCAATGTCAGGATGATACTCCCCTACCCTCTGTGTTCAATGCGTAAGCCAGTTGGGAATCCAAAGTACAATGTCAGCGTGGACCCTGAGGAATTTTATCTAAAATCCACAAACATCCATTGCCCTATCCTCGATCATTTTTATTAACTCCTCAAAAAAAAAATTCAGATTAGTAAATCATGATCTGCTGCAGACAAAGCCATGTCCATAATTATCCCATTTTCCCCAAATGCAAGGAAATCTTATCCTGAAGAATCCTCTTCAATAACTTTGCGAACTACCAGCCTTTCATTTATTGAATTATCACCAGTTCCCTTTTAAGCAAAGGAAAATTATTGGCGACTGTCTCGTCCTCTGGAGAGTAACATGCCAAGATCAAAGATTATTACATATTGGGGGAAAAAGAATCTGCTTGGTATTTCTTCTAAAGACTGGAATATGTGGATAGCTTTCTAACAGTATTAAATTAAAAATACAGAGTTCTTGTCATTTTGAAGATGATTACAAAGGTCGTCACAATACAATCAATTTAAGTGTTCTATACGAGGCCTGAAAATATGAATAATTTATTCAGTCGGATAAAGATAATTCGAAGTATATCACACATTTTAGAGATTAGTTTATTGTCATATACTCTAGGGTGCAATGGAATTCCTTGTTCACATGAAGCAGAGTAAACATTCAGAAATAATTACAATAATAAATACAAATGCAGAACAGCAGAATGTGCAATATTGCACTGCAAAAGAATATTAAAGTACAATAAAGTACAATCTCATCCCAGAAGATGAGAGAAAGGGGAATGGCCAAAAAGGCAGGCATCCTTGCAAATATTTCCAGTTTTCCTGATATAATACATGATATATATCCTGATGGACTGGATGGAAGGAAATGATAAGCCCGAGGTGGACTAGGCTCTGTTTGCTGCTCTGCAGGTTTAAAGGTACTGCAGATGCTGGTTTACATAAAAGACAAAGTGTTAGAGCAACTCAACAAGCCAGGCAGCATCTCTGGAGAACATGGGTAAGTGTTGTTTCGGGTCAGGACCCTTCTTCAGACTGATCAGTCTCTGCCTGATTCTGCAGAATAAAATGAGGGATGAATTTTATTTTGTATTTTGGTGGTGACGATAGAGTTGCTGTCGATGAATAGCATCCGGACGTGGATGTTCTTATTGTCAAGGTAATCCCGATCTGAATGTAGTGCAAGAGACATGGCATCTCTTGTAGACTTACATTTCCGGAAGAACGGCAAGAATGAAACCAATCTTTTAAAGCACCTCACGCTAGTTAGTGTTAGAGCAACTGGGAACGATGATGAAACACTCCAGACCAACATAACTTGGTTTTAAAATTTGATTTTTTCAGAATAAGTCTTTTGGAAACTTGATACATGAGCAATTCCCAGAATATCAAATTCAAATTTTAGTGATGATGAAAGGCGGGCATTTATGAAGCAGTTTCTTTTCTGCAGTTATAGATGGGTGCCCTCTTAACAAATGTGAACAATGACACATGATACCGAATGTCCACATATAGAAAACTGATACATTCATGACTTCCAGACAAATATTAGGAAATAAGTTCATGGTCATTATGCAATAGTCATTTAACAAAAATGCAGCATTCCCATTCTTTTGCAAAGAAACATGCAAAACAGTGAAAATAGATAATGCACTATTACCCAAAAGCAACCTAGGGTAAACATTAACTTCTCTGTGGTGTTTTTTGGGTGATGGTCATCGAGTCAAACTGACAATAACTTGACATGCTTAGTAATCTGTGCCTTATGATGCATGTAACTAATATGTCACTAAAACCAGGACTCAAATGTGTTTTAAAATTGAATACTAACAGCAGAAAGTTGTTGATGTGCTCATGAACATATCACAATTGATGATACTGAAATTGTTATATTCAATGGACAATTTTATATGTGTGTGATATAGATTGAACAATTTTTTCCCCAACCTCTAAGTTTAAAGTTCACTGACATTTCACCATGTTCTGTCATATCATCTGGTTATAGTTTAGTTTATTGTACCGAGGTACAGTGAAATGCTTTTTGTTGCATGCTGTCCAGTCAGCGGAAAAACTATGCATGACTATAATCAAGCCAACTCAGATACATGATAAAGGGAATAACATTTTGTGCAAGATAAAATCCAGCAAAATCCAATTAAAGATAGTCCAAGTCTCCAATGAAGTACAATGCCCGTGTCCTGCCATTTCTTACAGGTTAAATTCAGACAAGACGTTGAAGTTGGTGGTATTTACATTCTGATTAAAGTATTCATATATGTAAGAAAATAACATTGAATGCAAGCGAATACCCACGTTTTAGTTACAAAGAGAGTTGCCTGACATTTTACCATTTAGTTCATGTAAACATTACTACATATGAAAAATTACATTGAATAAAAAAATTGCAAGTTCATTGTCAGATTTTTTAAACCACCGATGCTTTGGAGTTGATGTGGCTACCGGGAGATATCAATGAAACATGGGTCTGGAGAGGCAAAGTGTTTTATTGTCTTTAAAACAGAACATTACAAATCACTAAAGTGGCAGATAAAAAAATACAGATGCTGTAATCTAAAAAAACAAAACAAACAAATCACTCAAAAATGGGAGGTAGTTTCGAAATAAATGTGGAGAATTAGTCTCCAACTGAATTTACCACCCTCTTTGCCTCAAATACACCTTTTTGAGTTGAACATTATTTTGCCCATAAAGTACACCTCAAAATTATTTGGATAGAAGCCTTTTGTGTCAATTTATGCTTGGCCGCTCATTGGGTTGAACATTGTTTGAAGTGTGGATTCCTGAGTGTGTACAACCAAAATGCCTTGCCTTTGATTGTCAAATGTTCCTGGGTCAAAATCTCTATTCAAAAGGTAGTTAACTTTATAAAAAGTATTCAAAGAACGGTACTTCAAATTAGTTTAAATATCAAATATCTACTTTAAGAAGTTTGTCAATTAATTAATGTACTTTTCTTTATACCAACTCTTCTCCAATTTAGCAATTTTAGAATTTAGAAATTGTCTGCTATTTTAATATGCAGTAAAGTTAACATTGACTAAAAGGTTTATGGTAAATGGCCTGTCCCACTTACGCGACCTTGGCTTGCAAATTACATGACCTCGTGGTCGCTTGAGGCCCCGTATGACCGCGTGGGGCCGGTCCCACTTAGAAGCGTGGAGTTGTGCTGGGCTGGTCCCGACATTGCGTGGGGTTCCGAAAATCTGACAGTGTCCGAAATCTTTGCGCGCCTGTCGGCACGCAGGCGCAATGCAGTCGTACGCAGCGTCCCGACGGCGTACGCCTAGCACGTGGCGTTGCGCGATGATGTCACCGCCTGACACCATGCGACGCCCAAATTCAGTCGGCCCGCCTCCTGCCCAGCTGATTGGTAAGTATGATGCAAATGACATCACGCGCGTACTTCGCGTGAACTCCGCATTTGGTCGCGCCAAACGCATGCAAGTGGGGCAGGCCCTTTAGGCTTTGTGAAAGCTAAAAATATGGGCACGAGGTTGCATTTAATATTTAATTGCTGACACGAGTACTTTAATCAGAATGCAAATACTATCAACTTTTACGTCTTGTCTGTGAATTTAATCTGTGATTCTGGGGTAAAATAGGAATTTTACCTTATTCCTAAAGCAAAGAGTAAATGAGCTGTATGCATGGAATGATGAAAATGGACAACACAAGGGGACTGCCACCCTGCCCGCCCATTCTCCCGACCTTAGGCCTTTCCATCATTTGTAACAGGATTTTTAAATTATCATTTGTAATTTCATACAGGAATTGCCACAAAAAAACTTGTTAATGCAGTCTTGATCTGCTAATGTGTTAATGTTTATACTTTCGATTTCCGCAAATTAGAGACAATATTTGGATTGAAATATTTCTCACTTTCACTACTTAGGACTGAAAACAAAATTCTCACCATGATAAATAATCACACGTCTGTTAACTTGTGACTAAATCTGGTATGCTGGGAACCTGATACAATACAAAGCTCCCTACAAATGCTAGCAAACTGTTAGTCATCTAACTTCAGTTGGGGAACTGCAAGCAAGTACACAATAAAAACTTTTTTTTTCCCCCACCCCTAATCAGGGTAAACATTAATAGAACCTTTGAAAAAAATACTGCAGTCGGAATTACTTTCTAAGCAAATAAATAACTTCAACTCTGTCGTTTAAAAGCTTAGCAAAGATTATATTTCAATTCTATCTTTATAATGACCTCTTCTCTAATTTGAGATCTACTAAAATAAACAGTGCTCAGCTACAGAGTCAGAGAGATACACAGCACTGAAATAGGATCTTCTGCCCATTGAGCCAGTCTTGACCATCAACCACCCATTTTACATGAATTCCCATCTTTTCTCCCCACATTCTCTTTAACCCCCGACCTCACCCTGCCGCCCCGAACCCTAATATTCCACCCTTCACCTTCACACAATGGATAGTTTACAGTGGCCAATGAACCTACCTTCGAAATGTGTAGGGAAATCAGTCACAGCGCGAATATGCAAACTCCACATAGCAACCAAGGTAAGCAGTGAACCTGGATCTCAGGCAGCTCAAAGCTGCAGTTCTAGCCATGCCACTGTGAGCTGCATGTATTAACAACTCCTATTCTATTTACTTCATAACAGACGATTTGTTCCATCAATGGGGGCAATTGGAAAAGTGTTTACATGATTTAAAGGATCCTAAATGATCCTTTATTACACCAGACCAACTCACAAACAAAATACCTTTCACCTCAATACTATTTGCATTCTCCCAATGGCAAATATAGGAACCGGTATTTACATACCCTTTCAGTTTGCTCTTACTGAATGCAAAAATAATCAAATCAGAAACAAAATGCAAAACAGGGTGCAAATACTCCAAATGCATTCCAAATACAGGCTGCAGCCCAGCCCACACAGAAAGTGTAGGGCCATCCAGAAATTGGATTCTGGATTTGTTTAAATTATTTGGATGAGTTGCTGGAACAGGTTGCAGTTCAAATTATTTTCTCACCTATATGAAGATTAATGGTGGACCCACTTTCTCCTCCCTAACAATACAATGAAATTATCCCACAACATTCAGATGCTGGAGTTGAAGGCAGTGGTCTTCAGGAGTACCGTGGAACAATATTGCTCCTGCTGGATTGATATCAAAGCAGCATTTTAAAAACACACAACCTTTTCTTGGTGCACAATCTGTGCATAAGATCATCTATCAGCTAAACCAATCAATGTAGCCCAACTTCTACAAGGATCTTCAAAATAGTTAACATATGATGAGCGTTTGATGTCACTGGGCCTGCACTCGCTGGAGTTTGGAAGAATGAGAGGGGACCTCATTGAAACGTACTGAATATTGAAAGGCTTGGATGGAGTGGATATGGAGAAGATGTTTCCACTAGAGTCTAGGACTTGATGTCATAGCCTAGAATTAAAGGGAGTTCCTTTAGGAAGGAGATGAGGAGGAATTTCTTTAGTCAGAGGGTGGTGAATCTGTGGAATTCTTTGCCACAGATGGCTATAGAGGCCGTCAATGGATATTTTTAAGGCAGAGACAGATAGATTCTTGATTAGTATGGGTGTCAGGGGTTATGGGGAGAAGGCAGGAGAATAGGGTTAAGAGATATAGATTAAATGGCGGAGTAGACTCGATGGGCCAAATGGCATAATTCTGCTCCCATCACGTGAAATGATAGATATTGCCCATCTTCCACATAACTATTTTAAGCCTTAACATCTATGTACATACCCTGAAATTAGACCTTTTTGTCCCTTCCAAAGAATTCATAGACTATTTGAAAAAACCCTCAGATTTTCTATTTTATTAGATATTGAAGCCATTTGAATCTACGCACATATAAGCAAGATCAAGTTTCTTAATTTAGGCTGATAATTGATAACATTAGCACAAGTTTAGAAAGGAACTGCAAAAGCCGGTCTAAACCAAAGATGGACACAAAATGCTGGAGTAACTCAGCGGGGCAGGCAGCATCTTTGGATAGAAGGAATGGGTGATGTTTCTGGTCAGTCTGAAGAAGGGTCTTGACCTGAAATGTCACTTCTTCTATCCAGTGATGCTGTGTGTCCCGCTGAATTACTCCAGCATTTTGCATCTACATTAGAACAGGTGTCAGGCAATATTCGTCTCCAGCCACAGACCCATCTCAACGCAACATTATCATCATCGAGTCTCCAACAATCACCATTGTCCAGAGGCTTGTGCCGAACAATGCCGTAAGTAGCAAAGCTATAAGATCATCTCAGAAGCTGGGCATTTTATGGCTCAGCGTGCACTTCCATACTCTCCCAAAGCATGTGCACTATTTAAAAAGAACGCAAGAGCATAAAGTAATTATTATCATTTTCCTTGACGATTGCCAATTGCAACAAATATTCAAACATTTCTATATATTTGGGACAAAGCTGCTTGTCATATTACAATCTATCCACCATTTACTGTGGCTACATGATAAATTGAAGCAACTACCAGGACTACATTGATATCTCCAAAAGCTAACATCTCCCAAGAGCAGCAAATTGGTGAGATCACCACCAGGCATAAAATCATAAGAATATTTCTACTTGGGAGGTCCCCTGGGACCAAGGAAAACTTACTTCTACTAAAGTGAATGGTGGAAATTGCTAATGCACAGATTTCTCCTAACATGGATTGTTTGTTGAACAGTAGCTGCCAAAAGTTTATGACAGGGAAAAGTTTTTGTCTATGGTCAAGGAGATTCGAGATGACAGGACCCAAGAGACTCAAACACAAGACGCCTATTAATTCCTACCACGGTCTTTGGATATCCCGACAATGCATTCACCACTGGATATACAGCAGTCATTCTGTGCAGAGAAAACCTCTTGCAAAGAGCCAATGTGACGATAACCAGTCAAACTACATCCATGATGCCCATTAAAGAATAATATTGTGCAGGTACAGTGTGGGGAGTGCACTTACTCTTCTGCCCAGAAACAGTGATATATGACCTTTCATATCCTACCAAGAAATTAGATGGGACAATTTAAAGGGCCTGAAAGATGTACCTCTGATAGCAGCATTCTGAAGTAAGCTGGGTGCCAACCTATAAGGGTTTATGGTATAATTTTGTTGAAAGCCTTTTGAAAGTCTACATAGACGTATTCCCTTATCATGTATCTGTACACTGCGAATGGCTCGATTGTAATCATGTATTGTCTTTCCTCTGGCTGGTTAGCATGCAACAAAAGCTTTTTACCATACCTCGGTACACATGGCAATAGCCCAAGCTAAACCAGACAAAAACAACAACTTCTCCCTCAACACTCATTCTTTATTAATAATCATTGAATATTTAATGTTATAATAGCTCCATGATGGAATCTCAAATGTATCCTTCAACATGGCCTCCATCCCCATATTCTCACCAAGACCAAACATTTGCACTTCCTTAACTTTGGCTCAGCACCTCTGCTGCCAACATCCTCAACCACTTTGTTGCCTTTACAGCCAACTATTATGATCCTCCCTGGGCTAGCCTCCCAATTTACATTCTCTGTAAGTTCACTCTCCCACATTTTGACCTTTTATGTATTCCCCTTTTTATTTAAACAAAGCTCAGTTCATAGAATTCCCTAGTTTGGAGGTTTGCACTCACCGGCTATTACTTTTCTGACATCCTTGGAGACATACAGCGCGGGTCAGGACCTTTAGCCCAACATATCCATATGACCATGATGTCCATCTCTGCTGGTCCCATTTGCAGGCATTTTGGCTGTGCTGTAAATTTTTTCTATACATTTTATTAAATCTTTCTTAAAATGTACCTTTCAAATTAATGTACCTTTAAATTAAATGAACCTTTTAGTCAGCTATACCTCACATAGCTTGATGCCAATTTCTGCAAAAAAATTGCCCTGGGACATTTAACTATGTTAAAGATGCTATTCAAATTCGAGTTGGTATTAACATCACTGATAGCTTCCTTTCCAATCTTGTTTTTTTTTACTGTAACTCGTACTTTACATCCTTGTTCCCTATTGTCAGCGACTCATAATTCTGAAACTCTTTGCCAACACAATGAGCATATTCTTGCTTCAGAGTGCTGGCAAGTGTTGCAGTGGTTTACACCACCATAACTGACGTCAGGCATAAGCAATAGAATCATGGCGTCTTACAGCGTGGAAACAGGCCCTTCGGCCCTACTTGCCCACACCGGCCAACATGTCCTATCTATACTCTTCCCACCAGCCTGCATTTGGCGGATATCCCTCCAAACCTGTCCTATCGATGTACCCTTCTTAATGTTACTTAAACTCAATAAATGTTGTTTTGCAGCTGATGAATGAATCCATTCCTTTCAATAAAATTACGATAATGCAATTATCACTATGCAATCCAGAATTAATCTTCACTGAGAATGATTTAAAAAAAACTAGGAAGCTCTGTCAGTTGGGAAGAGCGTATAAAGGGCTTCAAGGAGATGCGGTACAAGCTAACATCAAGGGTGAAAACATGGCCGGTGGGACATGGAGGAGGAAATGCCAGGTCATCTACTTTAGGTGTACAAAAAGAAAAGCATGCCGTGAGACTGGGATAACAAAAGGAACACAAATATCTTTGTGCACAAGTCATAGAAGCCAGCATGCAGGTAAAGCAAGCAATGAGGATGGTGAATTCTATGTTGGTCTTAAAAAAAAAAAAATCAAGACCTTGAGGACCAGAGTAAATCTTGCTGCATGCACAATTTTATTTATGATTCATACTTGACGATGCAAATCTAAAATCCCCAGCTTTAAAGTTTTCATAACAGCTCACTCCTTAGTCACTTTTTAGTTCTCTCTGTCCACTGCCAATGCCACACAAGGCAGCAAGCAAGAGACTAGAATAGTCACCATGAGCCACTTCAATTTTTAGTTTCAATTTTACTTTACAGTGTTCAAAATGGTGTTATTAATAACTAAAACCATAAATTTATTCCTTTAAAATACAGTGCGTGAAAATGCTGTCACTGCTTCGTGGGTAACTGCTGACCACAATTAAACCATCTCACAAGCTCTGACGCACCAACCATGTTTAGTTTAAAGATAGTGTCGAAACAGGCCTTCAGCCCACCGAGTCCACACCAACCAGTACACTAGTTCCATCCTAATCACTAAGGACAATTTACACCAGCCAATTAACTTACAAACCAGCTCACCTTTGGAAGTAAATTCAATGCTGAAGTTCAACGCTCCTTCAAATCCTACAGTATTTGAGTATTAGAGGAGAATACCCCTTTCTGCTCTCCTCCCTCACCCTTTTCTTCATCTTTCTGTCTCCATCATAGGGGACAGCCTATCGACTAACAGTTTCTCTGCCTCTGCCGCATCTGCTCGCAAGGAGAGGCTTTCCATTCCAGTGTAGACTCAACGACCGTTTCTCTGAACACCGGCTCAGTCTGCCAAGGCCTACCTGATCTCAACGTTCCCCTCCATTTTAACTTCCTCTCCCATTCCCATACTGACCTTTCTTCCTGAGCCTACTCCATTGCCAAAATGAGACCACACACAAACTGGAGGATTAGCACCTCCTATTCCGTTTGGGTCGTTGACAACCTAACGGTATGGACAGCGAATTCTCTAATTTTAAGTAACTACAACTCACCCTTTTCTTCCCCCTTCAATTTCCTCCTCTCACGTGCCCCACCTGATCTTGCAACTATGCTCCCTTCCTCCTAAATTCCTTCCTCTAGCATCACAATTCACAACCCTTCAATCCTTTTGTTTTACTCCTTCTATCTTTTCATTGCTGGCCTTTGTCCAACCATCTGCCTATCAGAACCTTTACCTCACCTGCATCCATCTATTACCTGCCATGCTTTGTCCTGCCCTTCCTCTTTTCCAACTTTCTTTCTTCCTCCCCCCGAAGGGACCAGACCCAAAACGTTACCCATCCAGGTTCTCCAAAGATGCTGGCTGACCCGCTGAATCATTCCAACACTTTGTCCTTGTTTTTAATCTACTGTCCGTTGTTTCTGCAGTAATAGTACTGTAGATCTAGCCTCTAGAACCAGCCAAGTCTGGTTCTGTAGCAACATCAGCATCTACACATGGTGTATTGCCCAGGTATATCTTCCTCTCTAAAATAAAGGCAAAACCAATCTAGTTAATTGCCACTCAGTCATGAAGAATGTAACATAAGGTCACTAATAGTACTATGAAGTGGCACATACCAATAATCTGCTCACCAATGCTGTCTTCGATGTTTGCCAGGACTAGTATGCTCCAGATCCCATCACAACCCTAGTCCAAACATGGACCAAAGAGGTGAATGAGGTATTAAGCAAGAGGAACACAGCCAATCAAGCATGGTATCAAAGAACCCTAATTAAGCTGAAGTTGAGAGGCATCAGCCATAGTCTGCCATCATTAGTCAACATTCCTATTTCTGATCGATAATATTTTGAAGGTAGTTGTTGGAGGCAAATCATACCATTCCCTGGAAATCACTACAGGGATTCTTCAGGATGGTGTATTGGACTCAAATATCTTCAGCTGCATTATCATTGACTTTTCTTTAATCACAAGGTTAGGAATAGGAATGTTGACTAACGATGGCAGAGGTTTCAATCCCATTCACCACTCAACAAATAATATAGTAAGATTCAAATCACAAAATTGCCGTACAATGATCATCTCTAACAGTGTCTAATCACCATGACACTCAATGGGATGATCATCATCAGGTCCTGCATCAACCTCCTTCAAAATTGACCAGAAATTTAACTGGACCTGCCACCTAAATACTGCAGCCAGGAGAACTGGGTACAACATCAGCTAGTGACTTGTCTTCTGGCTCCCAAAAAAAGCCTTTCCACCATGTACAAGGCAAATCAGGAGTGTGATAGAAAACTCCACTTGCCTAGAAAAGTTCAGCTCCACCATCATACAAGCTGAACTCCATGCAAAACATGTTTATGTACCAACCATTATTGCATAAAGTGGCTGCAGTTCGTATTACAGGTCCACCACTGATTTTCCGCAACTGATAGTCAGGCACCTCCTTTAATCCAGATAAAATCAGAAGAACGCACTTGAAGCCCCCCCCCCCCCCCCCGAACTACCCCCAAAAATATGGAGCCTAGGGCGGGTGTGGCGGGCGGCCGATCTTGACCTCAACGGGACTTCCACGGCTGATCGGCGGGTCGAAGTTACCCCCTGCTACCAGGGTTCTGGAACTCCGGCCGAGCGGAAGTCAGAAGATCTGTTCCCATAGCCAATTTCTGCAGCCGGCTTTGTAGGCCAGTACCTCAGTCCCTTTGCAGGATAAGTGGACAGGTCTAGTACCATTGAACTCCTCTCGGAGGATATGCCCTCTGTTGGTTCAGCAAAATGGATAATTCAGAAATGCTCTGGGACTAAGGGTGCCAGAAGAAAAAATATTGGCGGTGTGCTTGCATCTATAAGTAGCTATCACTATCATCTATAACTATCACTAGCTGATGTTGTACCCAGTTCTCCTGGCTGCAGCACTGCGGTTATTTGCCTAGGCTGCTTCAACAGCAACATCCATACCCACAACCTCGACCCCAATAACAAAACAACATCTACAGGCATTAGGCAACAAACCTATCTGCCTTCTAACTGTTAAATTGTCTACTCTTTAATGGTGCAATATGTAATGAAACACTTAAATGTACAATCATTAATCCAAAGCATCTCAAATACAACATTAATAAAACAATGGACTGATTGGGTATTAGTAATGCATTGATGTATACTATATTGCACATGTTGCCATGTAAGGTCATAAACGATAGGAGCAGAATTTGGCCATTCAGCCCATCAAGTCTACTTCTCCATTCAATCATGGCTGATTGATATCTCCCTCCTAACCCCATTCTCCTGCCTTCTCCCCATAACATACTAATAAAATGTAGTTTTGTTCTAATGGAACATTTCCGTATTAAACGGTCATTATCCCAAAAGTTCAAAACATCCTTTCATAGAGTGATACAGTGTGGAAACAAGCCCTTCAGCTGAACTTGCCCAGACTGGGAAACATGTTCCAGCTACAATAGTCCCACCTGCCAGCATTTGGTCCATATCCCTCCAAACCCATCATGTCCATGTACCTGTCTATGTTTCTTAAACGTTGGGATTGTCCCAGCCTCAACTACCTCCTCTGGCAGCTCGTTCCTACATCCACCATCCTTTGTGTGGAAAAGTTACCCCTCAAATTCTTATTTAATCTTTGCCCCTTCACCTTAAATCTATGTCCTCTGATCTTTGATTTAACTACTCTGGGCAAGAGACTCTACCCTATTCGAATCTATTCCTCTCATGATCTTATATTTTATCTTTCATTTTATTATCTTTTATAGTTTAATCTTTATTATATTTTATTAATCTTTATTATATTTTATACATCTTTATTAATCTTAATTATATTTTATATCTTTCATTTTATTTTATTTTTCCTGACACCAGCACAGCCGGCTGAAAAATAGTGGTTGAAATACTTTGGTTATGAACTTGCTTTCTTTCTCATTTTGGTATGTGCAGGAAGACATTCACCCCAGCAAGGTCAAGCCAACTCTTGTGGAGCTATCATATCACTCCCAATCAGTCTACTTTCTCCACTATCCAGTAAAATATTCCCTTTTTAACACCCATCCAATCACCTTTTGAAGACCCCGATTGATTCTGTTTCCATCATCTTTACATCCAGTGAGATCAAGATCATAACTCCTCAGAGAGAAAAATAGTTTTTCCTCACATCTTCATTTAATACAATTTTTTGCATTCTCTGATCCTTAATCCATCCATTAATAAAAATCTTAACTCATAAAATGAAATCTGCCAGTTACCAAAAGAACATAAACCTGGAGAATTAAATCCAGCAAAACCAAACCACTGCCAAGGTCATGGCACTGAAGATTTATTGTACATAATTAATTTGCAGACTTGCTATATTAACCAGCATTGTATCTTTAAATCATAGGAATTGGATAACGTGGAGCATCTATTAAATTAATTAACAGTACTTTGGATACTCCATTTGGCACCAGTTCTTTTTCCTATCAGAAAAATTGTGTGATGACCAAGTTTCTATTTTATAATTTGATGTTCAGCATTAAACACCTACTTCTGTAGAGGTGCAAACTGAGCATAAACTATTTCCAATCCACCATTCCTTCCCCAAATCCATTTGATCTGTCACTGTTGTGGATTTGTGTTTCATTGATCCATACTTGACGAACAGCAGCACAAAAAAAGGAAACACACAAAAGTAAATGTTCAGTTCGCTACATCTAACACTCATTCTTTTTGTGCTAAATGATGAAATCAACCCAGCCATCAAACCAAAACCATCTGGTTAGAAGGTCAAAGCTGCTAAGTAAAGACATTTCAAGACCTGACGGCCAAACTCAGGGGAAGGGAACCCACAGTCCACTTTGTTAAGACAGGAAATAACTACTGACCTACGTATAACAAAGCTTTCTTTCACTTACTATTTTTAAATTGAAGACACATTGAATACATCTTTGCAGGGCAAGTTATTTCATGCTGCAAAATTGGTGTACCTGCGTTCCAACTAACAGGAATGGAACATTTGGTGCATATTCTTTAAGTTCGGGGACCCACTCTTCCCTTACATTCTGAAACGATGCTGGATTCACAACCGAAAAGCAGATCAAGAAGACATCAGTCATAGGATAAGACAGAGGTCTCAGACGGTCGTAATCTTCCTGTGAAAGAAAAGTAATTGTAAATGTTATGTAATGGCCAAAATAAAAACTGGAACAGAAGACAATCTTCATCCACATCACTGACTCGGGAGATAGATTACCATGTTAGACACTACTCAATGCCTTTTCTCTGCACAATTCTGGCTAGTCTCTGGAAATGAAAACTATTTTAATGAAAATTAAACAATCTATTTAAAATAAAGAAAGTGAAATGTTTCTTTATTGAAAATAAAGAATGTTAGAGGCATGCATAGAACAGAACACCACAGAAATATTCCCTTTGGCCCACAACATCCATTCTACACATGGGGCCAAATTAATCTCCGCTGCCTGCACATGATTCATATCCCTGTGTCTATCTAAAAGCCACTGCTGTATCTGGCTCCACCACCACCCCATATTTATTCTATTTGTATCTCTTCGTGTTGAATAGGTTTATATTATGAAGTGTAAAGATAGAGATGAACATCTACGAGTGTCACAGCAATAAATTAAAATAAAATTTATTGAAGGCAGCTTAATTTACAATGTAAAAAGCTAATTCTCAGATACAAGTAACCATGCAGCCAGTGACCAAAAATAATAACTAAACAAGCTTTGAGTAATATGCCTTGGTACGTTTTTCTAAGGTACAGGTCCACCATCAATTTTGCAGCAGCTGGTGGTCCGGCACCTCCTCTAATCCACACAAAATTACAGGAGTGCACTTTAAATTCCCCCCCCTCCCCCGACCCCCGGAAATCCGGTGCCTAGGCCACGTGAGGCAGCCGATCATGACCTCATCGAGACTTCCATAGCCGGTCGGTGGGTCAAATTTGCCCCTTGTGGATGAGGCTCTGGAACTCCGGCCCGGCCGACTGGTTTCCATACCCGACTTACGAGACTAATCAGCATGTAGAAATGCCACCGGCAGCCAGGGCTCTGGCACTCTGGCCTTTCCCAGAGTCGACTTTGCGTGCCGGTAATCCGGTAATTCTGATATGGGCTCACAAATGGCAGATGGAGTTCAATCTGGGCAAGGGTGTTGTACTTTGGACGGTCAAATGCAAGAGGAAAATAGACAATAAATAGAACGCCCCTTAACACCATATTTTTTAAATACAGAGGGATCTTAGGGGTTCAAGACCTTAGCTCCCCAAATGTAGCAACACAGGTAGAGTGGTATACTTGCAACAGTTGAAGCATTTGATTACAAGTCATTATATTGCAATTTTATAAAACTCTGGCGAAGCCACATTAGGAGTACTGTGTGCAATTCTGTTTGCCCCATTACAAGGAAGATGTGGAGGCTTGGAGCAGGGTCAGAAGAAATCTTGTGGAGGAAGGAACTGCAGAAGCTGGTTTAAACCAAAGATAGACTCAAAAAGCTAGAATAACTCAGCAGGACAGGCAGCATCTCTGTAGAGAAGGAATGAGTGACATTTCGGGTCGAGACCCTTCTCCGTCTGAAGTACGGTTTCAACCCGAAACATCACCCATTCCTTTTCTTCAGAGATGCTGCCTGTCCCACAGAAGGAATCTTAGCAGGATACAGCCTATATTAGAGGGTATTAGCTAAAATAGTGAGATTTGACAAGCTTGAATTGTTTTGTCTGGAACGTCAGACACTGAGGAGAAATCTCAGATGTTTATTAAATCATGAGAGGTATAGATAGACAGTCAGTATAGATTTGTCCCCAGCGTGGAAATGTCAAATACTAGAGCCCATACCTTTAAATTGAGCGGGCTAAATTTTAATTAGATGTATGGGCCAAGTTTTTCTTTGGAGAACAAGAGTGGTAGGTACCTGGAACGTGCTGCTAGGGGTACCTGCAGAAACAGATATGATAGTGGTGTTTAAGAGGCTTTAAGATAGGCACATAAACATACAATGATTGGAGGGATATGGATCATGTGTAGTCAGAATGGGTTAGTTTAATTGGGCTTCTATGTTCTGTTACCAAGTATACTATTTCCCACCTTTACCATCTACTGTTAAAAGTCTTGATGTTAACTATATTTTCCCCAATGCACTTGACCTCCCAAAGTGCAACAGCTAACACTTGCTTGGATTAAACTCCATCTGCTATTTCTCCACCCATATCTGTAACTGATCTCTATCCCACTGTATCCTATAACAGCTTTCCTCACTGTCTACAACTCCACCAATTTTTGTGCTGTCAGCAAACTTACTACCCAAGCCATCTACATTCCCAAGACATTTATATGTATCACAAACACTGGAGGTGCCATCACAGATCCCAACAGAACATCAATGTCACAGACCTCCCACCAGATTACCTTATCTTCTATGCATAAACTAGTTCTGAATCCAAACTACCAAATCATCATGGATCCCATGCATCATAATCTATACGATTAGTCCACCGTCAAATGCCTTACAAAAATACGTGTAGACAATATTCACTGCCCTACCCTTATCAATCACCTCTGTCACCTTCTCAAAATATTAAATTAAGTTTGTGACCTGCTGGGGACAAAGCACCGCTGAATGTTCCTAATTAGCCCATTTTAGACTTTAGAGATACAGCGTGGAAACAGGCCCTTTGGCCCACCGAGTCTGTGCTCACCAACGATCACCCACACACTAGGGACAATTACGTTTTATAGAAGCCAATTAACCTACAAAACTGTACTACCTTGCAACACGAGAGGATACTGAAACACCCGGAGAAAACCCATGCAGTCACAGGGAGGACGTACAAAGTCTGTACAAACAGCACCCATAGTCAGGTTCAAATCTGGACCATGGCAGCAACTCTACCACTGTGCCGCCCAAGTCTTCCATATCCACGTTAATCCCATCACCAAGATCCATGTCCAATAGCTTCTGTACCAGTGATCAAACATTACGCAATTAATTTTCCTATGGGTTCAGGCATGGTGTCAGGGCCCCATAGTATTTCTATTTTCTAGCTTTTAAGTATCTCTTTAAGAACATTTGTTCTTGGAGTGCTGCCCAAAATAATTATAATAAAAATTACATTTAAATATACTTGAGAAATGTAGCTTTAAAGATTTCAACTGCTTAGCTACGAATAAGAAACAAGTGAATGATTTTTTTAAAAAGAAACATTGATAAAATGGACAGATTCCGAATTAAATTTCAGTAACTCACGTAAAATTTTCACATTTTGACAATGCTCATTTTCACTCAAACCCAACAGAAGTAAAACAACAAGCATGTCCCACAACACATAATCAGGCACGTCCCATGCTAATCATCAATTATTTGCACTGCAGAAAGGATTGTGTGCAGGAAGGATTTATGTTGAAGGGGCAGTCAAGAATGTGACGCAACATATTTCCTTGTGACTGGACTTGGGGGGGTGTGGGGGGGGGGGGGGGGAGTGGAGTGGGGGTTGAGAGAAAATCCAAGAGTAAATACAAACCAAATAAAATGTTCCTTAAGGAGCTCCAATTCATTAATGCTATGGTATCAGACAAAGCTGCTGGTCAAAGTGAATCTCAACATAACTTTCTACCAGTTTTGAGAAGGGATTAAAGTCATTGCAAATGAACAGTACAAAAGGATTTAAGTCTATGATTTAGATTCAGATAATTCAAAACATTCTAAACTAAAGTGATCAGAATTACTACAGTTTAACGTGAAACTTAAAAAAGACATCTAATTAACTTGCATGGTAGATTCCAGATTAAAAGCTTGCTAAGCGTATGCTATATCATTCAAAAACAGATATTTAAAACCCTTCTCAGAGGCTTAACATGGGAAAGTGGTGAAAAATAAAACCTTATATTAATAGGCATAAGATTGCTCTGAAACATGATACATAAACATTAAATGTATAAACATGGTTCAAAATATAAATTATTAATGTAATCTTTTTACCTTCAAAAGAAACCCTACCAAAACATAAATAAACCTAAAATTGTTAGGTTACCAATTGTAAAGCAATAGACCATCTGTTGCTTTCATGCTTGTAATCTTAATGATGGCAGGGCGAGTCAATCAAAACCATCTGCATGACAAAAATAGATGGAGAGCATGTGTCCTACAAATATCAAAATGTCAATTCAGAGGAGGCTAGGGAAAGAATAACTTGCAAAGCAATGTTTAAAAAGTAGAAAATGTTTGACTGTTTATCAAGTCAAATCCAAATGTAGTACATATTTCTAAACTTTTCACGGCAGCAGATGTATAAAATATTCTACTCTCAGTAAGATGGTAAATTTAGTTTCTTTGAAAAGTTTCCAGGATTTTTTTTAATGTGTGGATTGAACTTCCAGGATATGGACAACATCACTTCAGAATTAAAGTAAGCACCGTGACTACCATCTATAGTTTTATTAACCAAACCTACACCGAATGAGATCATGCTTTCTGCAGATGTTGATGAATCAGATTCCAGTTTCAGCAGGATACATTCCCTTGAAACAAATGTGTGCTGCCATACTTGCAATTTTCTCTTCTACAACCTGGAACAATTTTAAAGAGCGATGGGGGTTGGCGTTGGGGAAGAAAATTTTCAGCTTCTTCATGGAAAGTAACATGAACCAGTAATAATATGAATCAATGTAAAACATGATGGAATTTTAAAGTAGAGTTAATCAGTAAAATAGTTTACAAAAACCTTTACTGATTAAGGATTCAGTTTTATCAAAACAGGCCCTACCTAAAACAAAAATGACCACACCATAAGATTAAAACAGAATGATTTCACTAATTGTGCTGTTAGGAAATACCCTTCAATAATACATATTTTTAATTTTAAGCAAAAATATTGAGAGAAAGTGTGCACCATTGTAACTTAAGTAATAAAATTTCAGAAGTCAATTCATTAATTGTAAACCTCGCTATCTCACAGATAAAGGACTGTACACGATTATTAACATCTCAGTTTTAGTAATAAACTCTGACAGTCACATTTTATCTTGGCTATGACAGTTACAATTCAAGTTGAATAGTCAGGTTCTGATGATTTTTTTCTGCCTCTTGAAATACATTTTTTTTTAAACATCTTCTTACTAAACAGTTTAAGTTTCAGAATGTAAACCGATCAACTGCATTACCATTTGACTAGGCTTACTCTAGCAAAGATGACAAATAATAAGTACAGTACGAGCACACAGATTAGTCACTACAGCAATTTAATAAATAACACCAAAACCAGGTAATATTGGCCACTCAAGTAACCACTTCAAACAGAACTAAATGCTTACAGTGATGTGAAATAGACAGTTTTGTTTGCAGCTAAGTACATTGTTGCAATCGGAAAAATTCTGACATGTCCTCTATTAAGAATATCTATAAGCAAACATCCAAGTAAAGCCGATTTATTTAGTAGTCTTTAAAAAAAAATAATCAGCGTAACGTCGCTATGGGACATTTGATTCTATGCTTATTTCACTGGCAAAAGGTTAGATATTGTCATAAATTCATGCTCCCCCGTACACCCAGAGTTGTTGCTGGGTATAGTGCTGCTGTCTAGTTTTCTCATTTCAAAGTGACTTAAATTGAACTGTATAAACATATTTTAAGTGTAAAATTCCAAGTCCGTTATATCCATCAATTTTAGATTGATTCAAAATTTATTCCCAAAAAAACCCCCCGCTATTTAAATTGGGAAACGATACCATGCAACATTTAATAAAAATGCCAGTCAAAGCTTGCATGTCAGCCAGCTCTGCAGATGAGGTAATACCCACACAATTAAAACCTATTGCTTGATTACATAAAATTATTGAGTTGTATTCAAATGATTTGACCAAATATTTATTGATTTGGTTTTCTTTCAGCACAATAGCTTTTAGATTTAATAATCCAAATGTGCAACTCTGCAGACCCCAAATTTAATTTTCTTCGTGCAAGTTATACTTTTAATATAAAAAACATTAATCTATAAACAGATATCATCCGTTCATTCAAAGGTTAGTTCAACATAAAATAAATTTAAAGTTTTTCTTTGTAAGCATTATTATTGTTAAAAAAAAACTAACAAAGAATATTCCGCTGTTATAACTTCTGTGAAGTTTATGACATGCCACCATGATCATTCGGCCCAACATGCCAACACCGGCCAACATGTCCCAGCTATAGTCCCACCTGCCTGCGCTTGGACCATATCCCTCCAAACCTGTCCTATCCATGTACTCTGTAAATAATATCCCAGTGTTCTGTAAAAAATAAACAAAATTCTACACACACATAAAATCAAACAACCAATAATACATAATTCAAGAGGTCAAAACCAATGCCCCCCCAAGTCTATGTAGTTCAGAGCTTATTTGGAGTTTGCAGTGTTTAATAGCCCGATTGATGTCTGTAGGTCCAATGTATGTTCCTCCTTACTTTTAGCAGAAAAACATTTTGTATTATAAGCTGCAGGAGGTACAAGATCCCACGCAGTAAAATATCTGCAATTTTTACTGATTGCAGTAGAATTACTGATTTCCAATGGAATTCAATGATAGAGACACAATCAAGCAAAGGACAGGGACAGATATGCAACAAAGTAACGTTGAATTTGATACAAAACGAGAAATAAAGTGAAAAAAGCAGGCGGGATTAGTGAAGAGCAGTGAGAAAAATGTTGAAGCATTTAAAATTGTAAAAGGCCCCTGGGAACAATTTAGTTCCTTCACTACTGAGACTCTGCAGTTTCAACTGTTCCATTTCTGGGTCTCCAAGATTATACAGCATTATATGAACTTCAACACCAATTGATAATACTTTATTGTCATGTTCAACTTCGCCGGGATTCAGTAAAGGGTCCTCACGCTGTGAAATACCACCCGCAATGCTCCGTAAATAACTTAATTTGTATTTATGGCACAGATCCAGCAATATCTTGAAACTCCCGGTGAGGCTGTCACTGAGGTCTGGTTTTTGAGAGGCCAACAGCGATTTATATCTCTCAGCCTGTCCCTTCCTTGCCGCAGATTGCTGAAGCTGGGCAGGATTATGCTTTCGTAACACCAAGAGTTTTGAACTAGCCGTCATTTTACCAACAATATATACACCATTGACAGGAGAACAACTTAAATAAACTACCTCCCCGAGAAATTTTGCCTAAAGAAATACAACTTCAAAAAAATCTCTCAGATAAAATGAAACAATTGTCAGATGGTTATTCCAGAGTCTTCTAGACTTTCTCACTCTAAAAATATATACATCCACAAGTAAAATAAAAACTTAATGAAAGTAGGTTTAAAAATGTGAAAAGTTCATCTTACCTGCCCTGCAGTGTCATAAAGTCCAAGGAGATACTGCTTACCTCCCACCGTGACAGTCACTGTTCAAACAGGAAAAGGGTGTACATTTTACTAGTTTCAATGAAACACTATCGCAACGTTAGAGAAAAGTGTCGCGAATGTTTTTAATTACTAGCGGATGGAGCATGCATCAAAAAAGCAGACGTCTGGTTGCAAAAGACTCAAACCAGACAGTGGAACTTCGTCGAAACTTTCCAAAAAGTTCGCGTTCAACCTTTTACGCTTGGGATTCGTTTACAGAGAAAACGGGGAGAAAATAGAATTAAAAAAAACAAAAACAAATTGTAGATATGAACATATAGAGTACCCGCATAATGGTCGAACACAGTTGGCACATATTCCTCTGGAAAAGCGTCGTTGGCATAGCTCATCAAGAGACAAGTTTTGCCCACCGCTCCGTCACCGATCACCACGCACTTTAACATACTCTTCGGACCGGTTCCATTGGCCATGGTCAGGGCAGCTCATTGCTTCCAAATCATCTTTCCACCGGGACATGTCAAAGGTGCCATTTTCCACATGTTTAACCCTTCCAGCGCTTCTCAAACAGTTGCATTCCACGAATAACAAATATAAACAACTCTTCTTGAAGCAAACGAAAACTGAAAGCCACCCCCCCCCCCCTTTCCCTCCCCTCACCCTTTAATCCGACTGATACAAATGTATCAAGAGGGCAAGCGGTGAAACACACAGGCGAGGGATCTCCGCTGCTCGCACACAGTTATTCTAAAACAAGAGTTTGACACAATTGCACTTCCTCCACATGCGGCACGAACGTCAACATTTATAACTCCACAGTTCTGCAGTTTGCCTTCGCTTCGCGCCGCCCCTCTGGCTGTCCCACGGTCTACTGCCTGCACTCCAGTGGCATTGTACATGCAGCCGAACTTAGCTTGGGCAAGGAGGGGTAGGTTGGGACGCCAGCCGATTGACGTCCCTTCCGACCAGCCACCGAGGCGGATAAGGCGGCGGCGATCCAATGGTGAGAGGGAGAGGGCGAGTGCTTCCCATAGCACAAATCGGGATAGTCATTGTATCATTGCTGCAGATGTCATGTGACAATAAAGTGACCTCATCTATTCAGAGCAGCGCTGAGATTTAAAACGGAGGCACAGCGACAGCGAAAAAAAAAGCCAGAATGCAATTTGCGAGCTCTCCTCTTTTGAGAAAAAAAAGTCCGATAATTCCCCGTGGTGTTATTATCCATTGTATTAATGCTAAATGGTCATCTTAGTGTCAAGATAATGCTAAATGATCATCTTAGTGTCAACGTAACGCCTCACACCAGAGGTAGATTATTTTTTTACAGGACAATACCCATTTTTTAGGCTGTGTTTACATGGCAGCCCCACATAATTCGTGGCAAGATCTTGCTTTGTTGCCCTAAAGACCTGAAAACAACCCTCCCAATTTTCCCGAACAATGGAGTGCTGTACTGCTGCAAGTAAGAACTTCATTGTTCCATTTCGGGACATGATTATAAAAAAAAACACTCAGGTTATAACTGGGGAAATCTCAGGCGTTGTGTACTTTTCACCCTGAGACCTGGTTTCAAATTTAGCCTTGGTAGCTGGAGTTTTTAAATTCAAGTGATAGGGAAATTTATTTCTAAATATCGATTAATAATAACGCTGAAACTTCTGGATTGTCGTTAAAAACTTACCAAACTGGCTTCAGTCATGTATTTGGATAGATCATGATGATACAGTTTGAAGTGGAAAAATAAAGATGGCGAGGAAAAAGGCAAAGTGCTGGAGTAACTCAGCTGGCCAGGCAGAATCTTTAGAGAACATGGATAGGTGCCTTTTCTACCTGGGAGATTTCATAAGATTAAAGGGTGAGGGGAGGGTGGTAAGAAAGTCGGAAGTGAGGAGGAGCAAGACAAAGCTTGGGATGCAATAGGTGAACAGAGTTGAGGAGGCATTTTTGGTAGGCAGATGGTTGGACAGTGGCCAGAGAGAGAAAAGACAGAAGGTGTGGGACAAAAGTTCATAAGTTCTAGTAGCAGAACTGGGCCATTCGGCCCATTAAATCTACTCCACCATTCAATCATGGCTGATCTATGTTTCCCTCTCAACCCCACTCTCCTGGCTATGCCCCATAACCCCCAAAACCCATACTAATCAATCTCCGCTTTAAAATTATACATCAACTTGGCCTCCACAGCGTTCTGTGGCAATGAATTCCATAGATTCACCACCTTCTGACAATGAAATTCCTCCTCATCTCCTTTCAAAATGTATGTCCTTTTATTCTGAGGCTATGGCCTCTGGTCCTAGACTCCTCCACTAGTGGAAACATCCTCTCCACAATCACTCTATCCAGGCCAAATCCAAAAGGACTGAAGTTGAGAATTCTGAAACTAGAGGAAGGGTGGGGGATGGGAGAGCGTTGTCTCTTACACCTCTCACTCCTCTCTTGATCTCCGTCTCCATCGCAGAGAACAGGTTGACGTCTACTACAAACCTACTAACTCCCACAGTTAACTGGAGTAAACTTCCTCCTACCCTGCTTCATGATAAGATGCTATACCCTACTCTCAATGTTTCCATCTCCGCTACATCTGCTCCAGAGAGAAGGTTTTCTATTTTTAGGGCAATGTGGTTTTCTATGTGGTGTTCCCTCTACTGTCATAGATGAATCCCTCACCTGCATCTCCTCTTTGTCCCAAATTTCTTCCCTCATTCCCCCCAGACTGAACAAGGATAGAGTTCCCCTCGTACTCACCTTTCACCCCACCAGCCTCCACATCATCCTCCAACATTTCTGTCATCTCAAATGTGATACAACCACCAGTCACATTTTCCAATTGGCCTTTCCACCTTCCGCAATTCCTTGGTATCCTTCGCACCCAAGCCACCCCCTCCCCAGGTACTTTCCCCAACAAATGCAAGAGGTGCAACACCTGTCCTTATGCTTCATCCCTCACATCTATCCAGGGACCCCAGCTGTTCTTTCAGGTGAGACAAAGGTTCATGTGTGCATCATTTATCTAAATCTACTGCATCTGGTGCACCTGATATGGTCTCCTGTACATCTGCAGGTCCAAGCATAAACTTGGCGGACATTTCACTGAACATTTGCACTCAGTGCGCCAAGGCCTACTGGATCTCCCAATAGCAAACCATTTTAACTCCCCTTCCCATTGACCTTTTGTCCTGGGCCTTGTCTGTTGTCAGAGTGAAGCCATAGGCAAACTGGAGGAACTGCATCTCATAATATGCTTTGGTAGCTTACAACCCAATGGTATGAACATTGAGTTGTCCTATTTTAGTTGACTATCAAACCCCACTCCACCTCATCCCACTTGGACTCGCACCAATTCCTCACCTCACCTGCCCCTTTCACCTACATTAATTCCTCTAGTTTCACAATTCGCAACTTTTCACTCCTTTTGTCTCACACCTTTTGACTTTTCATCTCTGGCCTTTGCCTGTCCATCAATCCCACCTGCCTCCCCTCACCTGTATCCACACATTACCTGCCCCTCCTCTCTTCCAGCTTTCTTCCCCCCACTCCCCACCATCAGTCTGAAGAAGGGCCTGTACCCAAAAGATAATCTGCCCATGGTCTCCTGAGATGCTGCCTGACCTACTGAGTTACTCCAGCACTTTGTTTTTTTTTTGTAAACCACTACTTGTAGTTCCTTGTTTCTACAATAAATGCTCGGTTTCATCTGCAAAATTCACATTCAGATTTTTTTATCATTCTCTTGTTGGTTTTTATGCTGATACATTCCTTCTGTTTTGAACTGTCTGATTTTTGTTCACAGCCTCCTAACTTTTTTTAATAAATCAGAAAACTATTAAAATCTTGACATTTGGCAATAAACTAACAACCACATATTTTAAGGATGTCTCTTTATTATTCCTTCTTCTGGAGGACTACACATGAAGTTGTCAATTTGCTGAATATAATTTGCGTAAAGAGCATCACCTGCAAATTTCTAATCCACAATTTGCCTATATTCAGTAAGTGTAAATTGTGTGCTAGAATAAAACCTGTTTCTTTTTAATTTTTGAAGGACCAAATCAATTTTCTTCCATTTACACAAAACACAAATCCCCACCTTAAATCCATCCATATTCCCAGCTGTCACTGTCATTAGCAGGTTAAAGTCAGTGGCACAGATCATTGAATACTGTTTGATGAACAACTCAATTTCAAATTGCAAAACGGAGCTATATACTGTATTCTCATCTTTGCAGTATTACATGCCCCTGCTCTTACACTTGTCTTATTACCACATTTGTTTTAATTCTCTAATCCTTTAACTATTGCTTTGCCACATACATAGAATTTCATCAAATTGATGGCTCAGAACCAGGCTATTTGGTCAATTTATTCACATTCACAGTCATCCAATTCTGCCTGCACAATCCTATTTTTTCCTCTCTCAGTTAAGAACTTGAATAACTTCCCCTAGAAGTTGACATTATTTTGTTCAATTGCTCCATGTCCTTGCAAATTCCACATTCCAACAACTTCTTGATTGCTTTTCCATCATTATAAACAAGTCAAACAATACCACAGGCAATCATCCTGCAGGGAAGATTGATCAAAATGTTCAGGTGCCCACAATACCCAAAAATCAACTGTAATGAATGTAATAAAAATTATGCTCTGTTGAAAAGTGTAATCTTTAACCTCCTTTGCTCGATTCAAATCTTGACAGTTAAAATTTGCTTTATGACAGCACATCTGGTATTGGCACTTTGCACATATCCCAAATTAACCAATCTACAGGAGATCATAAACATTTGAGAATGTGTACTCTGTAGCCAGATAATAGAGACTACAGGATACAAGAGACTACAACTGCTGAAATCTTAAGCAAAAAACAAAGTGCTGGAGGAACTTAGCGGATCAGGCAGCTCTGTGGAGGGAAATGGACAGATGACATTTCAGGTCAGGATCTTTCTTCAGATTCTAGGAACTGCTGAAGAGAATTGGGGGATGCACTCAGGCAAGTTATCAGCAGAGGTCTTCAGAACAGTGGCTGGTGCCAAATTTTAATCACTTACTCTCACTATTTTTCTAAATGGTTGAACAGAATGGGGAGAAATATAATTAGGAAGGAAAGATGCGAATGCACATCAGTTCACATCAGTAATGCAATGCTTGGAAGACCTTCTATAAAATTAAAATTGTTACGGAAATTGTTAAAATATTATATAATGCCAATGAAACTTTAATAACCTGCAGTATGTATCAGAGCCTTGTCATTTGTCATTGATATACATCGATGATTTGGATGAAGGGATTCAAAGTAAAATTAGCAAATTTGCAGATGACACAACGCTGGGTGGCAGTGTGAACTGTGAGGATGATGCTATGAGAATGCAAGGTGACTTGGACAGGTTGGGGCAGTGGGCAGATGCATGGCAGATGAAGTTTAATGTGGATAAATGTGAGGTTATCCACTTTGGTATCAAAATCAGGAGGGCAGATTACTATCTAAATGGCGTCAAGTTGGGAAAAGGAGAAGTAAAACAGGATCTGGGGTCCTTGTACATCAGTCCATGAAACTAAGCATGCAGGTACAGCAGGCAGTGAAGAAAGCGAATGGCATGTTTGGCCTTTATAACAAGAGGAGTAGAGTATAGGAGCAAAGAGGTCCTCCTACAGTTGTAAAGGGCCCTAGTGAGACCACAGCTGGAGTATTGTGTGCAGTTTTGGTCCCCTAATTTGAGGAAGGACATTCTTGCTATTGAGGGAGTGCAGCATAGGTTTACAAGGTTAATTCCCGGGATGGTGGGACTGTCATATGCTGAGAGAATGGAGCGGCTGGGCTTGTGCACTCTGGAGTTTAGGAGGTGAGAGTGGATCTTATTGAATCATATAAGTAGCAATGTTACAAAATTTTGAGATTTTAAAAATCAAGTCTGCAATTTATCCCATCAGATAAAGCATAAAAAGAAGTTTAATTTGACACCTAATTTACTTTCATATCTTCAGTATTAAGAAAGTTATGGCCATTTTCATACTCGGAAATGAGCATCTTGCTTCCCATTGCCTTTCAATTGACTTAACTCAAAAGCTGTGATCCGGAAAAGTTAAATGTCCATAACATTCTTAAAAATTAAGAGAACTCAATGAAATTTTCAGTTATTATAGATTGAAGCATTCTGAAACAAATATTAAACAATCTTACTTGGATGACCTGAAATTAAAGCATATAATTAGTTAGTTATCTAATTGTAGCTAATTACAAAATTCAATGAGTAGATCTAAACATCTATCAATTTCTTAAGAAAAGATAAACTTTTTTTTAAGTTGCCTAAGTGTCCAAATAACATTCACACAATAATCCACAATATAACATAATTTTTAAATCTAATTTTCATGAATTTCTGGGCCAAATGGAAGGATTTTAGTGTTTTATGCCTGTAAATTAATGGCCATTTAAATCAACTAGCGAGTGGGTTTTAGCGGAATGCGGTGGATTGGAACGTTGCGGTTAGCGGTGAAGTCGGGGGGAAAAATACTGGGGGTTCATACATTTTTTGGGGAACCCATTTCGCAACATAAAAATATTATTAAAGCCTCCCGAAAAACCAATTTTTAATATAAAAATAAACTATTTACCTTTTTTTCTTCCCTACGCAAAATGCTTCCGGTTGTCGGTGCTCACGGCTTTTGAAGTTGATTTTTAAATTACTCTAGTTAATAAATAATCTAGAGTAATTTAAAAATACCACCATTGATGAAATGTCGGAGCGATTTTTCTTCAGCAACCAAATCGCCCGACATTCATCGATTATCCAGGCCTGTGGAAAAACGGCACTTTAAGCCCGCCCCCCTCTGCAAGGCGCGAAAGTCGCGCACACGGGGAGCGGCAGAAGTGCAGCGCCGGTAAAGGTAAGTTTTGTAACATACCTAATATAAGATTGTTAAGGGCTTGGACACGTTAGAGGCAGGAAACATGTTCCCGATGTTGCGGGAGTCCAGAACCTGGGGCCACAGTTTAACAATAAGGGGTAAGCCATTTAGAACGGAGATGAGGAAACACTTTTTCTCACAGAGAGTTGTGAGTCTGTGGAATTCTCTGCCTCAGAGAGCGGTGGAGGCAGATTTTCTGAATACTTTCAAGAGAGAGCTAGATAGGTCTCTTAAAAATAGCGGAGTCAGGGGATATGGGGAGAAGGCAGGAACGGAGTACTGATTGGAGATTATCAGCCATGATCACATTCAATGGCTCAAAGGGCCGAATGGCCTACTCCTGCTCCTATTGTCTATAGTGTTATTTAATCAATTTCCATAGCTCAGGAAGCAGAGAAAGGGAGAAAGCTTTAAAGTTCAGGTTTGTGCCTGGCAAGAGGAAACTAAACTGGATGATAAAAGGAAATAGACGAGAGACAAAGGAGTGATTTAAAACAAAAATTTTTGCTGGGACGTGAATGATGTTAATAAAACTACATTTATTGCTCCTTTACAGTTTCCCAGTTTTAGATAAGGTAGGCTTTTTCTTCTTCAGTGCAGCTCATGGTCAGAGTGCCTTTATAATAATGACAGGAAGAAGATTTGAGGATATACAGCAGATTGTTAAAGTTTCAATGAATACTATAGTATTTGAATAATCTCTATATTTGCTTACATTTTATGGAGTGGTTTCCAAGCATTGCATTATTGATTTGAACTGTTGTTTACAATTTTGACTTTACTTTAGAGACACAGGCCCTTTGGCCACCGAGTCAGCCCTGACCAGCAATCCCTGTACACTGTCCCTACACACTTGGGCCAACTTAATTTTACCTAAGCCAATTTACCTACAATCTTGGAGGGTGGGAGAAAACCCACGCAGTCACAGGGAAAACATACAAAATCCAGACAGGCAGCACCCCTAGTCATGATTGAACCCTGGTGTCTGGCGCTGTAAGGCTGCAGCTCTATGACACTGTGCCACTGTAAATTAGTATGTCTTAAGTTGCACCTCACCATTCAGTTTCTGACCTTCCTCCCTAATTGTATTTCTCCCCAACTGGGCAACAATATGGGTCAATTTCAGGATGCTGTGTGAATTGGAGGGGAATTTAATATGATGTTTTCCCCCCACATAGAGTGATATCCTTTTTGGTAGTACAGATCACAGGGCAAAGGAATTGTCAATGAAAGCCTGACTAATGCCAGAACTGAATAATTTTGGTAGTATTAATCATATCCACTTTGAGGTGTACTAGAATCATACAGCACAGAAACAGGCCCTTCAGACCAACTCATCCATGCAACCAAAGAAGTCCTACCTAAGCTAGTCCTATTTGTAGGTGACAGTGACATGCGTAGCTGTCGAGCAAAACACAAAGTGCTGTAAGTCAATGGGTCAGGCAGCATCTGTGAAGGGAATAGATAGTTGACAATTTGGTTAGGACTCTGCATCACGCACCAAGGTTGAGATGTTGATTTCAACACACTGGTATTGTTTGGCTGGCCAGCCTCATCGTGTATGATGTTACAGTGTTGAGCATCTTAAGGGGAGATCTGGCAGCATTTATCAAATTGAGTGGTGCCTTATCCATCACGTTCCTAATTTGTGCTGTGTAGATGGCAGTGATGTTTTAAAGGATGAGGAACACCATGTTGTTTAATTAGCAGCCATTGAGCTTTTGGGTCGATATGACTGGTCAAGCCAAACTTTCTTTAAATAATTCACCCAAGCTGTAACATGTTGATCATGAGAACCTTCGTTACAGTTGTAGCACATTGATGACCAAAGGCTAATCAGTGAACCAATAATGGCTGCATCCGACTCAGGGAATACATCTCCAACTCAAAGTAGAAATATAAATTTGAGTACATGATCTAGTCAGATGTCTCAATGCAGTAATGAGCGAGTGATACACTACTGAAGGTGCTATATTACATACAACATTAATTCAAAGCTTACAATGCCCTTTCTGATGAAAATAAAGATACCACTGCCCTATTCTAAGATGAACAAGTATATTCACCCAATATTGTGATTACCCTGCATTCCTGAACCTCTGTCTGTTCAGTTATTTCATTGCTGCACAAGGAACCTGATTGCATTTTGGTTTCCTGATACATTCCCTATATTAGAACAGTGACTACACTTTAAAAGTCTTATGCAATCCCTTTCCCCCCAACTGAACAAATGGTATGTTAATGCATTGATGGGAATGGTGAATTTTACCATCACATTTGCCAAGAAGTGGCTCCAAGGTATGAGATGTGATCCATTCTCCAGAGATCTCCAAAGAATCATTGTCAGAAAGGAATGCCAGATATTGGGAGCAGATTGACAAAGGATTATGCATAAGTTTCAAGAAACAAAATACATCAAGGAGTATTGGCAGAGTATGGGAAGATGGTATTAAGATGGATGATAGGCCATGATCATATTGCTTAGTAGAGCAGATTTAAAGGCCAAATTGCCTACTTTTGTACTTACTTTCCTATGCTTGTAACGGGCATGTCTGTGACAGGATAGTGACTGAGAGAAACAAAATAACATAGATGGTGTGGGTGTTGGCAGAGGGAAGGCTTGTTAATTCAGCTGATCCATCTGGAGAATGTGTAAATATCGGGAGATGAAAGATGAGAGAAGAAAAAGAAAGAAACTGCTGGAACTGACGTAACTGAAATAAAAAAGGAAGGAGAAAGAAAACAGGAAACTACTCATGTATTAGCATGATGTCAATTACAGAAAATGTTGGAAAGGATAATGAAGGATGGAATCACAGAACATCTGAAAAAGAACAGTGCCAACAAGGAAAAAAACTTAACAAAATTACTTGAGGAAGTGGCACGTAGAATAGATAAGAGAGAACAAGTGGAAGGGTTGAATTTGGATTTTCAGAGGATCTTCAATAAGATTCTACAATGGACATTGATCAACAGGGAAACAATGATCACCAGTGTAACTGTGGGTATTATTCTGACATGGACTGATCTTGTTATTAGCCAGACAGCAGAGTTGGAATACATAGATCTTCCTCATGTTGGCAGGATGTAAACAGTGGAATACCACCAAGATTGATGTTTGGTCTCCAGCTGTTCACAGTCTATTTCAACAATTTGTCCGAGGGGCCCAAATGTCACATTTCCAACTTTGCTGACAAAACAAAATTAGACGAGATTGTGAGGATACAAAGAGGCTTTGAGTGGATATAGCCAAGTTGTGTGAGGGAGTTAGAATATGGCAGATGTAATGCAGTGTAAAAATATTAAGCCATCTACATTGATGCTTTGATCAGAAATGCAGAGCATTTGTTACATTGAGAGAGGCTGGGTGATATTGATGTACAAAAGGATATGGGTGACCTTGTATATGTCATAAGTGATCGGGAAGGCATTTGACCTTTATATAAGAGGATTTGAACACTGGAATAAAGTTATCTTGTTGCAGTTTAATAGAGTCTTGTTGAAATGGCATTGCATGTAGTTTTGGTCTCCTTATATACAAAAGAACATATTTGTCAAGAGTTAGTGCAGTGAAGATTCACTAGACTGATTCCTTCCCTTCACTGGAGTTCAGGAGACGAGATCTCCATTGACATTTACAATTATTTTAACTGACTTGATTGAATGAATGCAGGGAAGATGTTTCTCATTGCTGAAGAGTCCAGAACCAGGGGTCATTCTCTCCGAATAAAGGGTAAGCCACTTAGGTCTGAGATAAGGAGGGAAAAAGCAATTGACCTGCATGCAGTCATCATTATTTAATGGCAAAAAATAGTAAGATTAAACAAGAACTTACCAATTTGAAGTTTGATCTTTATTTTATGAGGAGTTACGATGAACGATTACATGAAGTCCCGCCAGTCCGCATGCACGTCAATCTTCAAAGCAGCGGTGTGAAATCCCAGATAACGGTAATTGAAGTAACATAGTAAGATTAGAAAACCTGGAAACTACCAGATGACCTTTGTGATATGAGGGTTGGGAGCAGTGGGCACGTAATCGCTCATCGTAACTCTTCATAAAATTAAGATCAAACTTCAAACCGGTAAGTTCTCGTTTAATCTTACTATTTTACTTCGGAGTCACGTGAGTGATTCCGTGAAGACTTCAAAGCTCTCTGATTTCATGCCGTGGATCCGAGTTCGTACGACACACTGAGTCTGGGCAATGACAGAGATGTTACTGGAGCCCATTGAAGAAACAACACGAGAATCACACTCACATCCCAGATTTCCATGTACCTGGGCCTGGGGGGGATTACATTTAAAAATACCCTTCATGAACCGAGATATTAAAGGGTGAGACCCAACAGAATGTTGTCCCCATCCTTGCCATAGATAGGACGATAGGCACTCCTGGCACTACTGATGGCACTATAGCTAAGTCGCTCATCAAAATATAGCATGGAAAGAAATTCCAACACGTCAGGTACGCTTGCCGTATGATATGAAATGTTTGATTGCAAGCAGAACACCTCCCATTTCTTGATATGAGAAATATATTGTTTTTTAGTACTATCCCACCAGGCCGCAGTAATCACATCCACGATATGCCATGATAGTTCGAGCCCCAGGAACGGTCTCCTCAGAATCTGCAAATCAATAGATTAATACGATCATGTAGTGGAAGATTCTCCACCGTTACTGGATGAACCAGCAGGTTACTGCTTTTGGGGATCGCCATAAAAGGCTGTGTTATTAGTCTCAGAACTAGTGAAAACCATGGCTGTGTAGGTCAGTCAGGAACTACCAAAATGCCTGAGGCCGAGTCCTGCTCGATCTTAGTCAAGCACCGGCTGATGAGGCAAAATGGGGGAAATGCATATAAAAGCATTCCACCCCAGTGTAGTGAGAATGCATCTGCCGCCACTACCCCAGGGTCTGGTTCCCATGAAACATACTTTGGTAACTGGTGATTCAATCTGGATGCAAACAAGTCAATCTCTGGTATGCCATACAGAGTGACAATATCATTGAATATTTCAGGATTCAACATCCATTCTGTGTTGTCATTGAATTTTCGTGATCTGGCGTCTGCCACCACATTAAATCTACCTGGTAAATAGGTAGCTGAAATCCAGATGTTTCTTGTAATACACCAGTGCCAGATAAGGTTAGTCAACTTATCACAAGATACCGATTTGATTCCACCCATGTGATTAATGTATGCTACTGCTGTAGTGTTGTCAATCAGAAGCTGCACATGCAAATCATGCATACTAGTACAATACGCTTTTAAACTATAGTGTGCTCCCAACAACTCTAAATAGTTAATACCACGGGATTGAAGGATTAATGCCTCATGCATATTCCATCTGCCCCCACAGCTGGAGATGGTATCAGCAGCTCCCCATCCTAGAGCACTAGCATCAGTTTGTAAAATTACTGAAGGTGTATCAATCCGAATTTTACTGTAGCAGTGCCAAATATTCGCTATCGACCATTGTAACTCAACTGCAGCTTCAGCTGGTAATTGCATAGGTCTATCAAAATTACCTGCATGCTTTATGAGTGCCTGCTCCTTCGCACGTTGTGCAAATTTTGATAATGTAAAGGTCCAAACTGTGTGGCTGGAAACGCAGCTACTAATTTGCCAATTATATTAGCCACATGCCGAATAGAAGATTGTTGCTCATTAACGAGGTTGTTACAAGCTTCTATTAATTCTGACCTCTTGCCTGGAGGCAGAGTCATGTAAGTTGTAAGTTGAATTAATGGTGAACCCCAGACATGTAAGTTGAATTAATGGTGAACCGCAAATAATCAATGACTCTGGATGGTATCAATTTGTATTTAACTGGATGGATACGAAATCCCAATCTCTCAAACATGAGTTGGGTAGCTGAAACAGATAATTCAGCTGACTGCTGAGTCTTGCCTATGATTAGGATATCATCCAAATAGGCCATGGCAATATGATCCTGAGCCCAGAGTAGGCCCAACACTGGTTTTAACAATTTTGTAAATAGCCTGGGAGCCAAAGTTAATCCATTATGGCAGTTTAGGCAATGCCTTAAACTGCCATAATTGCTTCATCCAGCTAAATTTCAAATATTTCCGGTGATTTTGATGAAGGGGTACTGAATAGTATGCATCTTTGAGATCTATGCATGCCATAAGCATCCTTTGGAAACCAGTTGTTTGGCAGTAACAAAAGTTTCCATTTTGAAATATTACTGCACATAGGAGTTAAGTAGAGTTAAATCAAGAATGATGTGACACCCACCATCTTTCTTTTGTCTAGGGAATGTATTAGACACAAATTGGTGAGATTGATGAAAAGATTTCTCAATTACCCGTTTTAGCTAGTGTTTCAATTTCAGCTTAGACATCAAAAGACTGTTGTTGTGAAAAACAGAATGTCCGTCTAGGTGTATGCTGTGTGGATGGACATAATTTGAAAATGAATTCAAATTGGAAACCTAGTATACTGTGCAGTATAAACAAGACTGAGGTTATACAACTCCACTCATTGAAAAACAAATGTAACCTCCCACCAACTTCTGACTGGCCCATACATTTTTGAAAAGAACCAGATCCACCTACCTCCATGGTTGATGTTATATACTTCTGCCCCATGTTTTGGAGGAGAATGTTGGTGTACATTGATTGCGCATAGTTGGCTGGGTTGTCTAAGTTTAAGCTGGGTCCGGCTTGGTCCTTGGCCTGACGCCAATGCAGCGAACCGTTGGTGGGGTGCTGTCGCCGGGGGGGATTTTTGCTGGCCGGTTGTGCTTTTATGAGGCCAACCGTTTTTGCCTCATCATCCAATTCTCGGACCTGTTTTGACAGGTCGACCCCGACAGTAAATTCGGCAGCTGCACATTGCTTGCCTTGCATAGTGTCGTGAATTTAGGATTTAGCATGGGGCGGATTGCACTCTTCCTTAAACAGTTTATCTCAAAATGTGCATTGCACATCAGAGCAAGTGCATCCTGTCGCTCCTCAGAGAGAAACCCATCATCAACAGACTTAGCGAATGCCGTGATTCCTGAAGCAAGCAGCTTTAAAATCTTTTGGAGCCTCAATTCTTGGGCTCTGATCCCCGCACCCATGTGACCCCAGATTGGGTGGTTCACCGTTGGAACTCTGAGCGAGGCACAATTTGTGGGCGTCTGATATTTTTTGGAGGTGTCCTCCATTGTGAGATCTTGAAGTTGAGAGACCATGTAATTAATGGTCCTGGCCAGATCCTCGTTCAACAGTCCCCCAGTTCCAGCCGGAATAGCAAATTTGGATGCCAGGCTTGGCACCCAGACTCCTGGTCTCCTTGTCTGGAGGTATGCTCACTGGCCATACCCCCGACCTCGGAGTCAGAACAAAACTGACTCCTTGTACTTCCCTCCTCCATGAGAGGTATATTATGCAGCCCTTCTACAGGTGCTGCTGCCACGGGCCCCTGAGGAGACCCGCGGATATAAAGCTCGTCATCCTCAAGAATTGGATGATTTTGGCATGGAGCATCCTCTCCATGAGGAGCTCCATTCTGGACAGCCGCCCAAACACAGCATCCATCATGGGAGGGATATCCTCCTGACCGGACTCAGAGTCAATGGGCCGCACTGACTTTTTGGTGGATTTCCGGCCCACCGGAGTAGCCATGGTACCTTCCACCAGCACCAAGTCGGAAGCCATTGGCCGTGCCATCAGTGACTCTGAAGGGGAAATGGACGGCCGCCTGCTACCCGCACTCCCGCGGTCTTCTGTGTTCGCAGCGGACCGCCTCGACCTTCCCTTGATCATTTTCTCCAAGATCAAATTGTTTCTTGTTAACGAGATTCACGGACCGCAGAAAAGACCCAAGCTAAGTTTAAAAACTAACCTCAGGGTTTTTAACTTACCACTGGTGGGGCTACATGCCTGCCAGCCCATCAGTGCGCCATGTGTCAGACGTAATGACGAGCATGCGGACTGGCGTGACTTCTTCACGGAATCACTCACCTGACTCCGAAGACAAATTATGCAGAGTTAAAGAGAATATTGACAAGGCAAAATGGTCCATTAAGTCAGCCACACATCATCACTATCACTGAACAAAGCTGGTTTTATTTTCTATCAGACAAAATATGCTACACTCCTGCCTCCTTGTGGCACAGAGGTAAAACAGCAATGACAAAATATGTTGAAGTTTGCAAATAAGCAAACACCTCAAGCCTAATTGCTTCAAATACACATGATACATAAAATAGGGTCATATTACAGTGTTCATTGTATATTGAGAAGTGTGAAAAAATATTCTAATAGTGGTTTAACATATTTACCTACAAGTTGGACCCCCACCAATCTCAGTAACCACTTTACCCCAACCAATCAGAAAAAAAACCCTATTTCTTCATTTTGTTTTAACTTCCAAATAGACTTGATTTATGTTTAGGAATCGTTAATTACCATTACTGTGTTGAAATTATATTTGAGCCATTCCACACTTCCATAGCTTGAAGTGTTGAAAGGCTCAAATCTATATATAAAAAAGAATGTTTGCAGCAACTTTCTACTTTTTTTAATATAACAATCTTGAGAATCTCCGACACAATCATACAGATAATTCATTGCAGAAAATAATATTCTTTTACTGCAGCTCCAAAAGTTAAAGGCAATCTAATTCACATCTAAGTGAATGATAAAACTGCCATGCAAGTTGTATATTGAACTTTAGAATAGTCAGAAAGGAAATAATATAATATTTTTAGTTGTATATTTAGTTTATTAAAATAATTAGTTTATGCATTTCTGCAGTTCCCAGAAAGAAATATACAAGTTGCCCTCTGATTTTCTCAATTCAGTCATGAAAATATTTATTCTGCCACTTCTTGGTTTTCTGGTCTGCCTGACTTCTTTGGTCTGTTCTTTGAAATGCTTCACTCCAACTATGTTCCTTACCATTAAAGAGACCAAAAACTGAGCCATTTCATCCCCGTACTTGGTAGGAACCCTTTGGTGAACCGTTGCTACAACAGTTCATGTATCCATTGGTGACCAAGTTACTACTGGATTGTGATTTTTCCTTTGTTTCATTTCCAGACCAAATAATTTAACACTTAAGGACACAAAATGTTGGAGTAACTCAGAAGGTCAGGCAGCATCTCTGGAGATCATCGGTAGGTGATGTTTTGGGTTGGGATTTTGTTCAGACTGATAATTGAACACTTTAATTTAGTTCTCTTCCCATCTTCGCTGGCAAATGAATCCTTTTTAAAAAACAAAGCTTTCCTAATGTTACCCCCTCACATGTTTGGAGATGGGGAAGCAGAAGACAGTTATCATAGTGAATGCATTAAAGTCTGCAATATTTCACTTAGGACTTTCCAAGTCATAGATGTTTGCTTTTACTTCTAACTCCAGTTAGCTGCTTCCTGTCTAGACAGAATTTAGGTGATGAAAGTTGATATATACGCAGATCTGAAAAGAAAATAATGATCACAAATTTATCTAAGCATCTTAATTCATATTATAAATTAGCATAGTTATTGTTGCAAAGTGATGAGATTAGATCAGTATGAAAGAATGTCATTATGAATGATTCATAATGCACAACTACTAAAACTTAAGTTAACTGGAAACCAATGATGACAATACACTAAAATAATACCCAAAATATTTTTGAGGTAGAGATTCCTCATGGTTTCTCCATGTCCACCACTGTAGCTTTGACAAAATCCTGGTACCCACATAAGTGATGAACTTTGATAGAAAAGGAGATATGGCTGTGAAAACAAATGTTGGTAGGTCGCAGATCAAAGGTGAGAAGAGAAACAGAGATCAAGGACCAGAGAAGATGAAGCTGATTGGCATGAAATATGAACTCATTTTTTAGATCTTTGGATGTTGAAGAAATCAAGGGATACATGGTTTGTACAGGAATGCAGCAGTAAAGTTTAGATTTTAGTTTAGAGACACAGCATGGAAACAGGCCCTTCAGTCCACCGAATCCACGCTAACCCATGATCCCCGTACACTAGCACTATCCTAGACACGAGGGACAATTTACAATTTTTACCAAAGCCAAATTAACCTACAAACTGGTACATCGTTTTGATGTGGGAGGAACCTAGAGCACCTGCTGGAAAGCCATGTGGTCACAAAGAGACTGTGTGAACTCCACAGACAGCACCCAAGGTCAGCATCTCTGCCAGCCACACTGTGTTTCTATAGATGCTGTCTGGCCAGCTGAATATTTATAACTTTTCCTGTTTTTCCATCATTTGCAGCATTTGATTTTATATTTGGGATTTGCACAGATATTCCACTTAAGGGCAGCAGCAGAAAAGTAGGTATGGTTGATACTTTATTGCAAAGCTCCATCTTTATAGGAACAGATTTAAAGGATGAAAATTATTCCATTTTAACACTGTTGGTGCATTACTGACCTTACCATAGGTTTTGTAATAGCACCAGCATAAATCTAATACCAAAATGAGTATCTGATCAGTGCATGTCTCCCTACTGCTTATAGATAGACCATACACACCTTTTAACTTTTCACTTCAAACGCAATAATAACTGAAAAGAAAAAAGGGAGATTCCACCTCCACTGACACTCAGTGTGAAGAAGGGTCTCAACCCAAAACATTACCAATGTCCTCTCTCCAGAGATGCTGCCTGTCCTGCTGAGTTACCACAGCATTTTGCGTCTATCTTTGGAGTAAACCAGCATCTGCAGTTCCTTCCTACACAGTAATAACTGAATTTAGGTTTAAGGTAACACATAAATTGAGCAAAGCATTACTGATGCCTCCACAAAGTACAACCAACATGCACAATAATCTTCTACATATGGTAGTGGAAGTAAAAACCGTGGAATCAATTGTGACCGACTATTATGCCAAACTGTTCTTTCAGCCATATACTCCTCTCTTGTGGGACTGCAGTAGCATATGTAAACTTTGCCAAACATAATACAAGATCAAATTTCTGAATATTTTATAAACATTATAAATTGATGGCACATTGAGATCTGGCCATAACATTCTGTACCCACAGTAAAATTTGAAGGCAATGTTATGTTTAAAATATAAGTAGCATTAGATTACTAAAAATAGTAATATAAAACTTGTGAGCATTGATACTTCAAAAACTGGTGAGCAAGAATCCTTATAATACAGACAGCACGTAATTATATTTTGCCCTTATCCAAAGTTGGTTTAAGGGCTGGATTGGGAATTAGATATTTTTGTTATTTTACTACCACAGATCCCATGATGGATTAACACCATGTTGTAAACTAATGCATGACCAGCTTGCCTTTGTCTATTCTGAGACAAGGAAGCTTCTCTGTATCACTTTCAGCAACAATAACATACAATATAGCAATAATTGTTTGCACAGGACTCCTGAATTCCAGCTACCACCAGGGACAGAAATATTAAATTAACATAGAAAAGATGTAAAGTAGACAAAAATGCTGGAGAAACTCAGCAGTTGAGGCAGCATCAATGGAGCAAAGGAAATAGGCAATGTTTCGGCCTGAAATGTTGCCTATTTCCTTCGTTCCTTAGTTGCAGCCTCACCTGCTGAGTTTCTCCAGTATTTTTGTCTACCTTCGATTTTCCAGCATCCGCAGTTCCTTCTTAAACATAGAAAACATAACTGGCCATTTATACATTTTCTGGTCAATTTCCAGTGTCTATTGGTTAAGATAGGAGATTTGGGTATCATTGAAGAAACTCTTATCTCAAGATCTATTTAGTTTAGAGCATGGCAACAAGCCCTGCGGCCCAGAGTCTGCGCCAACCATCGATCATCTGTTGCCACTAGTTCTACGTTATCTCACTTTTTCATCCACTCTCTTCACTCTAGAGGCAATTTACAGGAGCCATTTGTAGATTAGTGTCACTCATACCGTGACTCATACTGTGGCTCCGCCCAAAGGTTTAATAGAAAGCTCTTTTCCTCTCTCTCCCTTAGTCTAGTGCTGAATGCTGAAACCTATGTTGAATTGCTGATAAAACACTTTGGATTCCATTCACATTGTGTGAGCCTTGTCAATTCAACATGGTGTCAGAAGTGGGATACGAACCCACGCCTCCGACCATGGTCGTAGCAATGAAGGAGAATAAGGATGAGATACAGATTTGCATCAATCCTAAGGATTTAAACACAACCATTAAGCAACCACACTATCCCATGCTCACAGTGGAAGATAATGCAGCGCAGCTGGCTGAAGCGACTTTATTCAGAGTGCTAGATGCCAAGAGTTCTTTCTGGCAAATTCCTCTGGAACACAGCTCCTCCAAGTTAACTACCTTCAGCACACCCTTCGGGCAGTACAAAATCCTTTGTATGCCATTTGGCATTACCTCTGCTAGTGAAGTATTTCAACAGGCTATGGAACAATTGTCTGCAGGCTACCTGTGCTCCATTGTAGTTGATGATATCCTCATTGCTGGACGAACTATCCAAGAACTATCCAAGCAAATTTAAAAAAGGTCCTGGACTGCGCCAATGCAATCAACCTCAAGTTAAACCCTCAAAAGTGTAAATTCAGAGTAATTGAGGTGAGCTGCGTAGGCCATGTGTTCACTAAAGATGGCCTAAAAACTGATCCGGCAAAAACCATGGCATGGTAAACTACCTGGGTAAATTTATTCCGAACTTCAGTGAAATACTGGCCCCACTGAGCCAGCTTACCCACAAAGACACTGTTTGGGCTTGGCACGAGCAACAGCAACAGCAACGAGCAATGAGCGTTTGACACTCTTAAGCAGCAAATGTCTTATGCCCCCACAGTCACTTATTTTAAACCTAAGCTACCGGTCACACCGACTTGTGATGCTTCACAACACGACTAGGCGCAGCCTGTCTCCAAGATGATGGTAGGGGCAACAAGCCTGTCACCTATGCTTCACGCACCATGACTGACATGGAACAACGCTACGCTCAAATTGACAAGGAGCTGCTAGTAGTCGTTTTCGCATGTAAGAAGTTTATTGATTTTATCTTTGGACATACGGTCACGATTGAAACTGACCACCAAGACCTGGTCAGCATCTTTAACAAACCAATACATGCCTCTCCAGGATGCCTTCAACGGATGTTACTTCAGCTTCAAAAGTATGACATTGCTCACCTACAAACGTGGCAAGGACATGCACCTGGCTGACACCCTCTCGTGTGCTCCCCGAAAGACCTGCGAGGGTCCGCCCTCACTAGATGACGACTTTGTGGTAATGACTGTGTCCTTTATTACCTCGTCCTGTGTGGAGGACCTGGTTACCCACACTGCTGCTGACAATACCTTAGGGTCGCTCGCCTCCGTCATTAAGCACGGCTGGCCTGACAAGCATTACAATGTACTGCTTCCAGTTTGGCCCTTCTTTGCCATCTGTGATGAACTAGTACTACAAGATGGCATTATCATAAAAGGCCACAAGGCTGTAGTCCCTGCTTCTTTACACGCAAGTATTTTGATGCTGTCCATGCGGTGCACCCAGACGCCGATGCAACTGTCCTGCCCCTAATTCTGTCGAACTTAGAGAGGCGGGATAGAGGTCCCCCTATAGAAGTTCAGTCTTAGCAGTAGGATAGTAACATTCTGGAGGAAAAGTAATCATTTAGGGAATAGTACCCCTTAGCAAAGAGTAAACTAGGAAGCGGAAAATCTTCGGTATCAAAGGGAGAGGTTCACTGCCTGATAACAGCGTGATGTGGCGTTGAGATAAAGTGTTCTTGGATTGTGTGCTAGTGCTTTAATTCATTTTGTAAATTGTAAAAATAGCTTTCCGTAATGTTATAGGATCCAGATTTTGTAAATATTCTCTGTATGTAAATAAATTTAGAGCAATTAAAAGTTAAGATTTAGATCATGTTAAGTCCGCGGACCGTCATTTGAGTTGCCACTTGTGCGAGTGTTTACAGATTTTAAATTTGAAGCAAGAGTGTTTAAGTTAGATTTTGGTACTGTTTAATTTAGATATTCACATTTGTTTAAGATTGTTTTGTAAAATTTGAAATGGGGTGGTTCGATCAGGGGTTGTACTCCTTCGATCATTGCGTTGGGGAGGAGTCATCCCGCTAATTGATTGCGCCACGAGGAGGATTTCTTAGAGTGCGTGATTTGATTTGTCATGTGAATATTTTTGATTTATGCAGGAGTGTGGCTACTGGTTAGGTGTACTTCTGATAAGTGGACTCATTTATTTTTTGTGTTCAATTTTGCTCACCTGCTTGGAGTTCATTTACATGTGTTCAGATTAAGATCGAGGATAGGAGACGGGCTGTGAAACGTATGTGAGTGTGATTGGTTGTTTCCTGGAGCATTTTGATTTGAAAATTGTCCAAAACTACTTTGTTTATTTCAAAATTAAAAGGAAAATTGTTAAGAGGTGCGAGTAGTTTAGAGTTACTTTCTTCTCCAACAGAATGAGAAACCACGCCAATTAGGATATGACCGCTGACTCAGACAGTCCTCTGCTATAAATATGCAGTGAATTTCCACACAAAGCTGATCGATTGAGAATCCTTTCCAGATCACTAAATAGAGAATTAGGGAACGAATTATGGCCCCGAGGGGGCATAGATACAGTAAAGGGATTAAAATACATTGAGCAGATTATCTTGCAGTGCAGCTAGAATATAGAGGCACAGGAACTAATTGAATTGTAGAGAAGTTATTACGAGGAACAGAAAGCGAATAGAGTGGAGGAAATAATGGCAAGTTGGAATGAAGCAACTCTAAAACGGGGATAGTATTAGAAGATACTGAAGCATTTGAACCTATGGGTAGGCTAAGGGAAGAGCCTGAGAGTGTTAAAGATAACAGGAAATGAAATATTTCACAGAAAGATTATCATCCATAAATCTTAGGCACGAGGACCCGATGGTTGGAAGTGGTTACGAGGGGGATGACGATGACTATTTAGAAGACTGGGAGAGTGTTAGAACTAGAAATTTAGGGCCACCATCTCATTCATCTATCAGTCACAATACCTCAAATGCACATCGTGGAGCTCAGGGTACAAACTTCCTTAACTCCGTCTGCTCCGTCCATTACAGACAGTCGTGGAGTTCACGGTACCTGAAGTCAGACTAGAAAAATAACTAAATTAGTTATGGAAAAAGAGCATACCCCTAGACAAATTGAACGAGCAGTTAAGGAAGGAAGGAAATCCTTTAGAAAGTACCGTGAACCCCCTGGTGAAGGGGAAGAGACGTCTGGGTGTGAGACTATAATTGAAGAGGCTGAGGTAGATCCTGAAGTTAAACAAATAACCCCTAGTCAGTTCCCTGTGAGGGAAATGCCTAATCCTTCTTTTGATCCAGCCAACGGAGTAAGTGCAATAAGAGTCTATTCCCCATGGATACGAAACCTCACGAGATTTTCAGTCAAATACCCGATCGTAGAAAATCACCTGCTTCTTTTGTGGATCACTTAAGTACTACAATGCGCATTTATCACGCTGATTCCCGGGATTTATGGGCGGTGATCCAGCAAATAATTACCCCAAGTACTAGATTTACTAGAATGCTGCCTGGGTTCCAGCAACTAAGTTACAGAGAAAGGTTGAACAAGTTAGGTCTTTATTCTTTGGAGCGCAGAAGGTTAAGGGGGGACTTGATTGAGGTCTTTAAAATGATGAAAGGGATAGACAGAGTTGACGTGGATAAGCTTTTCCCATTGAGGGTAGGGAAGATTCAAACAAGAGGGCATGACATGAGAATTAAGGGACAGAAGTTTAGGGGTAACATGAGGGGGAACTTCTTTACTCATAGAAGTGGCTGTGTGGAATGATCTTCCAGCAGAAATGGTGGAGGCAAGATCGATTTTAACATTTAAAAGTAAAGTGGATAGGTATATGGACGGGAAGGGAATGGAGGGGTAGGATCTGAGTGCAGGTAGATGGGACTAGGGGAAAATAAATGGTCGGCACGGACTGGAAGGGCCGAGAAGGCCTGCTTCCGTGCTGTAATTGTTATATGGTTATATGGTTAAGTGAGCATGCCAGATTCCTAACAAATTTAGGACATCCATCGCATGAAGCTCTTGCAAATATAATAGCGGACAATGGAGCAAGGGAGGAAGCTGTTTTAACAGCTCTTGCCAACACTTCAGAAACCAATTGATTTGGCCAGAATAGTAAGATTAAATGAGAACTTACCAATTTTATGAGGAGTTACAATGAGCGATTACGTGAAGAACCGCGCCAGTCGGCATGTGCGTCAATCTTCAAAGCAGCTGTGGGAAATCACAGAAAACAACACTCAAAGTATTATAGTAAGATTATAACTAGAACTACCAGATGAGCTTCATGATATGAGGGTTGGGTGTGCTGGGCACGTAATCGCTCATCGTAACTCCTCATAAAATAAAGATCAAACTTCAAACTGGTAAGTTCTTGTTTAATCTTACTATTTTACTTCAGAGTCACACGAGTGATTCCGTGAAGACTTTAAAGGTCTGTGATTTCACAACAATCCAAATCCAGGCGTATCACACTGCAAGCAGTTGACTCAGGAGGAGTGAATTAGTAACAACATTGATTCATGATACTGATTAACATGTTCTTGTTTTAATTCACAACTAACAAAATTATATACAATAGCAACTCCGCTCTCTCAGCGAGAAGCTATGACCGAAAATTTAACACCGAGTGGGCGGACACCCCGGATTCAACAAGCGGCTTGTTGCAGAATCTCTGAAAAGTTGATTCATTTGACCATCCTGCGGCGGCGAGGGATGTCCATAGCCCTCGCCACTGACGTTGATGCTGCCCTGGTGGAGTGAGATTTAAAGTTTTGTGTATTAACTCCTGCACATCCCAGGACTTGCTTCAGCCATCGTGAGATGGCCTGAAATGACACTTGCTTATGTGGCTTATAAATAGTGGTACCTCTGTACCTCTGACCCTATGAGGCTCTTCATAACGTCAATATAATGCTTCAAATGCTCTACTACACATAGGCATGAATCTGCGGGATAAGCTGACAATACAAGCTTGAATCCTGACACCCCTGTTCTGCTCTGTTTGAGTAAGTCATAGACGTGAAAAGTAACGTCATTTTGTGATGACACCATGCTGTCCAGACGCAGTTTGTGGAGAGTCTGAACCATTTGCGCTGAAGTAAGCACCATGAGCATGACCAATTTGAGGGTGATCCTTAGTAAGGACAATGATGTGGCTGTTCCCCATTGACGGAGCACCGTGAGTACTTTGAGAGTACCTAGGCATGGGCGGATTGGAATTAAACACACCCTTGATGAATCTTGATATTAATGGGTGGGACCCTAAAGGCTGAAGATCTGACCCTCGGCACAAGTACGCTGAGAGGGCATTCCTGGCACTATTGATGGCACTCAGCCCTTCATTGGAGTGCAAGTGGGATAGGAATTCTAGCACATCTGGGATGGAGGCCGTGTGATAATTGATGTTCCCATGTAAGCAAAATTCCTCCCATTTCCTGATATGGGAGAGGTATTGCCTTTTTGTGCTATCCCTCCAGGATGATGTGATGGTATTCAGTCTGATTGGACAGTCCCAGACCTAGGTATGGCCTTTTTAAAATCTGCAAATCAACAAATTTACACGATCATTCAATGGGTGTGGGTCCCCAGTCACAGGGTGCACCAATAAATTTACACGTTTTGGAACCAGCACAATAGGATGGATGGTTATTTCTGAAATGAACGGGAACCATGGCTGTGTAGGCTAGTCAGGCACTACCAGAACCCCTGTAGCGGTGTCCTGCTTGATCTTAGTCAGGCACCGGCTGATGAGGCAGAAGGATGGAAAAACATATACAAACATTCCACCCCAGTGCATTGAGAATGCATTTACTGCCACTGCCCCTGGGTCTGGTTCCCATGAAACATACTTCGGTACCTGGTGATTAAGTCTGGATGCAAACAAATTGACATCTGGCATCCCATACCGGAGAACAATTTCACCAAATACTTCACGGTTCACCATCCACTCAGTGTTGTCGTTGAATTTGCGTGACCTGGAATCTGCCACCATATTGAGTCTGCCTGGCAAGTAGACAGCTGAAATCCAAATATTATTTTTTATGCACCAGTGCCAAATAGTGTTAGCCAATCCATCACATGATTTCGACTTGATTCCACCCATATGATTGACATACGCCACTGCCGTAGTGTTGTCAATCTGCAACTGAACATGTAAATGATGCTTAGTGGTACAATAAGCTTTGAGCCCATAGAACACTCCTAACAGTTCTAAATAATTAATTCCATGTGATTGGAGAATCTGTGCCTCATGCATATCCCATCTGCCTCCACAACTAGATCTGGTGTCAGTAGCACCCCAACATAGGGCACTGACATCAGTCTGTAAAATAAGTGATGGTGCTCTTGTCAAAATTGTGCTATAACAATTTAATATGTTTCTAATTGTTTCGACTCCGGAAGGCTGGTTCCTCAGAGCCGCGTACCAAATCAAAACCAGGGTCAAGTTTAGATTAAAAAAGTCTTTAATTTTGTAACACTAAAACAAAACCCGAACCTGATTTTTAAGAACACGGTCAGGGACCAGAATCGGCTATCAAATAATATATAAGCGTGCTCCAGCCAGCCTCTCAATGGGCCGTCAGACAGAAGACTCTAATCCTGCCTATATAGCCCTAACCCTGCAACCAAAATACCTGAAAACTCTCAGGTCATCCCTTCCGTCCCAATACAACATTAATTTACAAATACAGGCGACAAATATACAAAGTGCTGTGCCATGTGGCCAGGCCTCCTGCAGCTCAGACCGGCACCTCTTCCTTCAGGGATCTGACACGAAGAGAGAGAGAGAGAATCCTGGGAGCTTCTGCATTTTAAGCTCCCGATGAGTCACCTGATGTAGCTTGGCCAATCGGGTACAGAAGCGCTTAACCCCTTGAATCCTGGTTCCCAGCCACGGCCTGCAGAGAAGCAGAAAGGTAAGTACACAGCATTCACTGGGGGGTGGGGGGGGGGGGGGGGGGGAGTACATAACACCCCCACCCAAAGATACTGAATAAGCTTCGGAAGAAACTATTCAGTAACAAAGGAACTTGCCAATACACTTTTATCAAGTCCACCTTAGACAAAAAAGATGCACTTCCCACATGATCCACGTAATCCTCCATCCGTGGAACAGGATAGCAATCCGGCTTAGTTACAGCATTCACCTTCCGAAAGTCCGTGCAAAACCTGTCCTCCACATTGGCCTTCGTAGCCAGTAGACACGGAGAACTCCACGGACTACAACTAGGTTCAGCAATTGCCTGCTGCAGCATATAGTCAACCTGACCTCTGAGGCGATGACACTTGTCAGGATTGACCCGATACAGATGCTGTTTAATTGGCACAACACCGGCCACATCAATGTCATGCTGCAGCACAGACGTCTGAGAAGGCACATCCGAGAACAGTGACCCATTTGACCCCACCAAAGCAAGCAGATCATCCCGCTGACTTTCAGACAAATGAGACAACCACAAGGGAAGGGACTCCAAAGCTTCAGAGTTGCACAGCTTTCCTTGCGTCACAGACAACTGTGCCTCACCCACATCACCACCCGTGTCAGGGGGCAGCACTGCTACAGCCAAAACCGGCTTAGACAAAACCGAAGGACACAGCTCCTCCCCATCAACCCGTACATGCTCCTGCTCATGGTACTGCTTCAGCATGTTGACATGACAGAGCTGAGTCTTACGCCTCCGATCAGGGGTACCAATAACGTAATCCCTTGCACCAACCTTCTTAACCACCTGATAGGGACCAGTATACCGAGCCTGCAGACTGGAACCAGGAATAGGCAACAACACCAGGACCTTGTCACCTGGAGAAAAATTCCTACTTGAAGCCTTCCTGCGAACCACCCCTTCATCCTAGACTGAGCAGTAGCAAGATTACCCATTGCCAGTTCGCATGCCCTCCGCAGTCTAGACCTAAAAGTACAGATGTGGTCTAAAATATTACGTTTTGAATTCTCCTGCAACCATTTCTCCTTCAGGACCCTCAACGGACCACGAACAGTATGCGCGAACAACAGGTCAGCAGGACTGAACCCTAAAGACTCCTGCACAACCTCACGCAACGCAAATATAACTAGATGAACCCCCTCATCCCAGTCTTTTTCAAACTCCAGGCAGTAAGTCCTCAACACAGATTTCAAAGTCTGGTGAAAGCGCTCAAGAGCTCCCTGGCTCTCAGGATGATACGCACTGGAGTGACAATGCTCAGTATACAACAACTTCATTACCTGACCAAAAACCTTTGACATGAAGTTGGAACCTTGGTCACTCTGCACCACCTTGGCCAAACCGAACAACGAAAAAAACTTAGTGAGAGACTTCACAATGGCAGGGGCAATAATGTTACGCAAAGGGACCACCTCCGGAAAGCGGGTAGATGCACACATAATTGTCAATAAAAACTTGTTGCCCACCCTTGTCCGAGGAGGAGGACCCACACAATCAACGGCTCCCCGACCACAGGGATCGGATATGAAGGCGCAGGAACAATTGATTGGTTCAGCTTTCCTGCCACCTGGCAAATGTGACAACACCTGCAGTGCTGCTTCACGTCCTTTTTCAACCCTGTCCAAAAACAAATTCCATAAGATACGGTCATACATCTTATTGACCCCCAAATGTCCACCCAGAGGTCCATCATGAGCCAAACTGCATATCTCATTCCTATACCGACGAGGTATCACAATCTGATCAACCACGCTCCAATCATCATGCCCTGACATATCCAAGGGAGTTACTGTAATTGGAACTGTGAAACCCAGATAGTCAATTATATTAATAGGCACCAATTTCAACTTAACTGGGTGGACAATGAAACCTAGCCTCTGCACCATGAATTGAACAGCTGAGACTGACAATTCAGCTTCGTCAAAGGTGTTTCCAATGATTAGAACATCATCTAAATAGGCCATGATTATATGGTCTTGTGATTGGAATAACCCAAGTACTGGTTTTAGCAATTTAGTAAATAGGCGAGGGGCTGAGGTTAACCCATTAGGTAGAGCTCGAAATAGCCAGAATTGTCCCATCCAGTTAAATTTCAAATATCTACAATAGTCTTTATGAACAGGCAATGAATAATACGCATCTTGGAGATCGATACGTGCCATATAATAACCCCTGGAAAGCAGATGCTTGGTAGTAACAAATGTTTCAATTTTAAAATGTTGATACTGCACAAACGGATTAAGTCCTGTTAAATCCAATATAATTCTACACCCACCATCCTTCTTTGGTCTAGGGAACCCATTAGACATGAATTGATGGGTCTGATAGACTGTTTTCTCAATTACTCCCTTGAGGCATAGTTTTGCTATTTCAGTTTGTATCATCAAATTCTCTTTTTGTGAGAAGATGAGTGCACGTTTTGGTTTGTGCTGGGTGGGTGGGCACAGGGTAGGAATAAATTCAATTTTAAACCCTTGAATACTCTGCAGTATAAACACATTCAAGGTTATTTTACACCATTCTCCCAGAAAGCTGTGTAACCTCCCTCCAACTGGTAGGCAATTCTCTCGCAATATGTTTCGACAGGAGCCAGACCCACCTACCTCCATGGTTACCGGTGCTCTTTGCCTGGTCCTGGGCTGTAAAGGCATGTTTCCCCTTGCTCCTGCTGGAGAGCGCCAGTTGCAGGCATTAAATGGTTGGCTTGGCCTTGCCCAGCCCCGGTTTCCACAAACCGCTTATAGGGGTATTGCCGTCGGAGTGTTCTGTTGGCTACTGGTGCCTCGATAAGCCCGACGGTCTTGGCTTCATCGTCCAGCTCCTTTACCCTATTGGCCAGGTCTTTTCCAAATAATAGATTGGGCGGCTGGACGGTGCCAGGCTTGCATAAGGCAGCAAACCTGGGATTAATGGTGGGGCAGATGGCGCTCTTTCTGAGACAACTAATCTCAAAGTGCACATTGCACATAAGGGCTAGGGCATCCTGCTGAACTTCAGTCAGGAGCCCACCATCCACTGACCTACCAAAAGCCGTTATTCCAGACGCCAAGAGCTTGAGCACCCGCTGCAGTTTAATCTCCTGCACTCGGATGCTTGCCCCCATATGGCCCCAAATGGCATGATTAACTGTCGGCACCTTCAACAGGATACAGTTCTCGGGGGTCTCATATTTTTTGGCAGTAGCGTTCATAGCCTGCTCTTGGAGCTGGTGGGAAGCCAGGTAATTTATGCTGGCAGCCAGCTCCTCTCCAAGCGGCTCGCCAGAGTCTGTAGAGACGGCAAACCTGGCCGCCAAGAATGGGACCTCTGGCGCTTGCAGCTCATCCTGTGGGGCTGCCTCTACTGCTGACCCCTGTGAGTCAGCATCAGATTCCATCTGACCCGGTATACTTTCCTCATCCTGGAGGAAAATACTTGGCAGCCCGGCAGGTGCTGCTGGCACGGGCTCTTGGAGAGGCCGGCGCACTGGATGGAGCATCCTCTCCAATAGGAGCTCCATCCTGGATACCCGTTCCGCGGTATCCATTTCTAGGGTCGAACCCTCTCGGCCGGACTGATCTGAGTCTATCGGCCGGACAGATTTTTGAGTAGCCTTACGCCCCTCCAGCGTAGGCACAGTGTTCTCCGACACCAAGTCTGTGGTCGTTGGTTTAGCCACCAACGACTCCGTTGATGAACTAGACGGCCGCTACCCGCACTCCCGTGGGGTTGAGACATTTTCGGCACGGCTCGCCTCGCTGTTCCGGATCTTTTCATATCTGCACTTGTCCTCCTGCAACAAGAATTACCAGACGCAGAGACCTCGGAGGAGTTAAACACTTACCTGAGGCTTTTTAAACTTACCGCTGGAGAAGCGCTGCTGCTCCCAGCCGGTCGCTGCGCCATGCGTCAGACGTAATGATGCGCATGCCGACTGGCGGGTTTCATCACGGAATCATTCACGTGACTCCGAAGTAAAATATTAGATATAAGACCAAAAAGGGGAGAAGGAGCAGATGAGTTTTTAGAGCGATTTTCTGAATTATATATGGATCAATCGGGTGACTTAAATTACAGAAATTGAGTAAATTCCCCTCAATATTGTGCCATCCAACTGAATTGTCTCCCCACCAACATAGCAGAAGCCATTCACAGACTAATAACATGGACTGGACAGAAAATAGTGCCAGCCAAATGGCAAAGGCTGTAAGATATCATTGGAAGGAAATAAAGAAGCAGGATAGCCCGCCTGCAGTAAAACCAAGAACTGATTATGTGATTAGAAAAGAAATACCAAAATTCAACTCTGAATCCTTAGAGTACCATCAAATGATGGAGTTCCGGAATATCCAGACCGATGCTGTAGGAAAACGTCTACCCTAGAGCCAGCCCTCCAAAGACCAGGGTTAAGGACAAACTGGCCACCAGGAATGGGTCAGTGTTTATCATTGCGGAGGGGTAGGTCACTGGAGTATGGGGTGCCCAAATAAGGAAGGGAATGATAGAGGGGGTCACAGAAGAAATCTCCAAGATCAAAGAGAATGGAGGGATCAATGGGATTCTAGAGAGGACAGAGGAAACTGGCATGAAAATCAGGAGCCAAATCAGGACAAATCTCCTTTTCTCAGAGTAACCCATTGACACGCCTATGATTAGCAAACCTGGTAGTGACTGGATGCAAGTCTGACGAGGAGCCTATGTTGTCTCTACAGGTTGAAGGTAAAACCTGCACCTTCTTAGTAGTGACAGGTGCATCCATGTCATCTCTTCAATCAATTTATAATTTACCAGAATCGAAAGTTCAGAATCTGTCTGGGTTTCAAGGAGAAATTTGCCAGTATCCCATATCTGAGCCAGTCGAAGTAGTGTATGGATTAAAGACAATCAAACATAGATTTGTGCTAACTACAGGATTAGATTGCAACCTGATGGCGAGAGATTTACTCTGTGCTTTCCAACTAAAAATAGAGTGTGGCGATAGAGGTATAGTAGTGACCCCCTGGGCCCCTGCACGACAATGTTACTCCATACTGACCCCTCAATGGGGGTCCTTAGAACTGGATGAAAACCCCCACTTCATATTACACTGGCTTATGATAGAAGTAGAAAGAATAGTGAGCTGGAAGCCTTCTTTAAATCATATGAAATACAGGAATGGGAAATAGAAGTATTGGCACCAGTGGAAGGAAAAAAGGGAGCTGCCGAATATGCTAAAATACCAGCACAATTATGGAAAATAACTGTTCTCACATTACTCAAAAGGTGAATTTCCTGGTTAGAGCTAAGGACCTAGGAACGATGGTAAGAACGGCAATTACCTTGGCAAACCCGAATAATTATCAAAAGCAACATTTGTCTAATCAATCTGTTGTTTAATTTTACCAGGCCTCAAGGAAGGTTGTTATCCACTTACGTCATCATCTGGGGAGTGAGGTAGTACGAGTATGTGAACGCTCAAGTATGGGCGGAGGACACTGCTCAGGTAGGATGCATGAACATCAATCCCATCCGTGTAGCTCTCCAGAAAGGGATAACACTTCCTTCAATCCAACATATCCATTGAAACTACAGGCCATCAACTGCACAGACAAATGAATTCAGGGTTTGCTAGAACAAGGAATATTGTTGAAGTTCCAATCTATCTGTAACACCCCTATTCTTGCCATTCTGAAATTGGGGAAGGAGGGTCAATATAGACTCATACAAGACTTAAGGGAAATCAACTCTGTTGTGGAACCACTTCATGCCCTAGTGTCAAATCCTGCCCATATCCTAGCCCAAATACCAGCTCAAACCAAAGTCTTTTCAATAGTCGACTTACAACATGCATTCTTTACTCTTCCTCTTCATGAAGACAGCCAATATTTGTTTGCCTTCACCTATAAGGGACAACAATATACCTGGACGAGGTTGCCTCAAGGATTTGTCAACTCCCCTATGTTGCTTTCCAGGTGTCTGCAGGATCAGCTAAGTACTTTAAAGTTTAAAATGAATTCCACATTGGTGCAGTATGTTGATGACCTATTGGTGGCAACTAAGGATAAATCCAGTAATCGGGAAGACACTACTCAATTATTAAATCATCTAGCCTATCTAGGACATGTGGTTTCCCCTTCAAAAGTGCTGGTAGCTCAGGAGAAAGTAAAATTTCTAGGGATTAGAATTTTGGCCACCAAAAGAATTGTTGAGAAGAGCAGGTCAATTATTGCAGACCATGGATTCCCAATATAGCTCTAGAAACCAAGGAACTAACACCCTATACCAGCATGGAGGGTGAATTTAAACTAACAAGAGAGGCACAGGAAGCATTTGAGAACTTGAAAAGATCTTTGATGTGAGCCCCGGCATTGGGAAGCCCATTAGATAATCGTCCCTTCCAGCTGTATTTTACAATTCTATCTGATTGTGCCACTTCAGTATTAACACAAAAGCTTGGGGATAGACATAGGCCAGTTGCATATTACTCCTCCAAGTTAGATCTAGTAGCTAGGGAACATCCTCTTTGCACTCAAATATTAATTGCAATTTACAATAGTCTATAATCGGCTGCTAATTTGACATTCCAGCAGGAGATTGTAGTGTACAGTTCACATTCGGTATCAGCATTGTTGGGGCAGCTCCAAACCCAGCATTTGACAATGGCCCACCAAAATAAGTATGAGATCTACCTGCTAAACAATCCAAAATTACAGTTTAAACACTAATTAACCCAGTCTCTTTTCTTATTTCACCCCCAGAAGAGTGAGCAGAAGCAGGACACGACTGTCTATTTGTTATGGAGGAGGAAACATCAGTGAGAGAGGACTTGAGGGATGTACCCATGGAAGACCCTGACATCACATTATATGTGGACGGCAGTGCCTCCATTAGCCCATGGGGTGAGAGATTATCTGGGTATGCAATTATTAATCAAAAGACGGAAATTGTAGAAGCAGCTGCTTTTGAATCACCCTATTTAGCACAACATGCTGAATTATTCGCTTTAATTAGGGCGTATTATTGGGGAAGATCTAAAAGTAAACATTTACACTGATTCTCAATATGCATTTGGGGTGATGCATGATTTCGGACAATTATGGCAAAATAGAGGATTTCTAACCTGCAGGTGGCATCCAAAACTAAAATCTTTTGCTCAAAAGGTGAGCAGTAATTGCCTGGTCTGCCAGCAATACAATCCAGGGAAAGGAATAGAATGTGAATCAGGGAAAACAACATTGTCGATGGGTCCTTTTGAGACATTGCAAATTATATTGAATTAGAAAGGTGCCAAGGATACAAATACATTCTTGTCATAGTCGATGTATTCAGCAGGTGGATCGAAGCCTACCCAACCCTTGACAACAAAGCGGCTACTGTTGTCAAGGTGCTAATGAGAGAAATTGTCCCTAGATTCGGTATTCCCATTCGACTTAGCTCAGATAATGGTCCACACTTTATTGGAAAAATCAATAAAGAATTCTGTGAACAGCTGGGGATCCAGCAACAATTACACTGTGCTTATCAACCACAGGCTGCCAGACTTGTAGAAAGGGCAAACCTGACCCTTAAAACCAAATTAAAGGTGGAGACTAGACTTGGATGGATCAAATGACTCCCAATAGCCCTATTTCAGATGAGAATCACGCCTGCAGGAAAATCTAGATTAAGCGCATCTGAAATTTTTAACGGTAGATGCCTGAAATTGCCTTGGAACCAGAATGGAATGAAAATAGTTAATTTCCAACATAAGACTGCAGAGATGACTGACTATATCTTAGCCTTGACAAGGGCCTTAAGGGATTCACGTTGTAGAGTGAGAGCAGCCTATGAAGATATGCCGTCACTAGTAACTCTCATTAAAGTAAAACCTGGAGACTATGTCTCAGTGAAGTATTGGGTAAGGAAAGGATCAGAAGTATGTTGGGAAGGACTGTACCAAGTTCTTTTGATGACTCCGACCGCAGTAAAGGTAGAGGGAAGAAATGCCTGGGTGCATCTTCTTAATTGTAAAAGTATTAGTGAAAGTATCAGTAGGTAACTTGTTTTCTCCCAGGTTTTCATAGGAATTCTAATCAAGGACCAATGGACTATCAAGTCGGATGGAGGGAATTCGCGGGCATGAAAACTCAGGAGGTGAAGACTCCTCAGACAGAACTAGTGAAGTTATGCAGATGAAAAACTTGGGATGCTTAACAAGATTTTGAGAAGCTACATCAACATCTTCTTGTTAGAACATTGTTAAAGTATAGCGGTCGTCATTGTATTCTGGAGTTGTCATTTATGATAAGGGTTATCATGAATGATAAACCGGGGGAATGTTAATATTGGCTAAATCAAAGACACCATAAAATGGAGGATCCATGCACTTGTCAGAATTGCTCAACCCATGTCAGCTGAACTTTACATGCATTGATTGGTGCCAGCCTGATATGCAGGAAGTTAAAGGGGCCAGGTTTTCTCCATGTTCCTCTTAAATTATTAATATATATAGTGATTTTGCAAACTGACCTTAAATGCATCATTTCTATTGAGCCGTTGCAAAAACATTGTAAAACAGTATATATAACGTTGCAAGACGGTCATCCTATTAATTGATGATTGGTCGACCTGTTGAGCCTTGGAGAAGTTGTTTGATTTCCAGGGCACATGTTTCAATGTTTGTTCTTGTTAGCTTCCTTCGAGTGCTTTCTTTCTTATACAATGTATTGAACTGTTGTATCATTGGCCTAGGGAAATGTCTGTTATATATGGGGTTAATCGATATCTGTAATTGGGTTATTGAGAGACCATCCCCGTGTCGTTTGGCCCCTCGAGGTCCCGGGACATATAAAAGTCTGTGACCACGAGGCTCAACGTTGTGAGATGTAGTTTTGTGCTCACAATCACTACTCGGAGACTAAATCATGAGAACAAGAAATGCTTTATTGCAAGTCTGCAGAATTGGGTGCCTCTCCAAGTTGAGACACCCTGAGCAAAGGAAAAACGTCTATTTTTTATACAATTCAGTATACAGTCTTTATTGATCGGACGCCTCCCCTTCTGACCCCTTCCAATCAGGGTACTAAGGTTCACAATCTTCCAACCCTCCCCTCTGTGCATCATCAATCATTCCCTCTTCTCCCACATCATATATAGCATGTACAATTAAATTAAGTTCTTTGTCATGAGGGGCGTAAAGTTAATATTCATTTATTTCATTAAGCATGCTCAGTCGCTGTTGCCCTAACCTACTTAATTGCCTTTGACCTAAAGACTAGCTTGTGTGTTGTCAGCTACATTCCTTACCTCATCTTGTTATTCTACATTGTTATCAACAGCTCTGAAGGACAGTCACAGTTTGTTCGAATCACAAGGTTGGTGATTCCAACTACTCGGCACATCACAAGGTCGATGGCTACAACCACTCGGCCCCTCACAATGATGGTGGTTTAATCATCTTATCCCTCACAACGTTGATCTTCTGGAAGAGTGTTTGGGACCACGTAAACTTCTGGAGTGTCTCTGTCTGAGCGAGGGCTAGCGGGCTTGAAGAGGCCGATGCAATGATCGAACCCACGGTGGGATAGGTACAGTGTGTGATCTGTGATGCGCTTTTGGTAAAATAAAATGTGGTTGTTTCAAGTGCTTGATTCAGTGTTTTTACTGAAACTAGACTGGGGGGAAGCTTAGAATCAAACAATTAGCGCACACACAGGCAGCACCCAAGGTCGGGATCAAACCTGGCGCGGTGAGGCAGCAGCTCTACCAGCTGCCCCACTGTGCCACCCATGGTATGCTGCAGTTTCTTCATTTTTCTAAGTTTACCCTTTCCCTATCTTCCACCACAAACCTTTACTCCTTGGTGGAGCATAGCCCATGAGTACTGAGTAGTTAAGACCAAATGCAGCATCCTATCATACTCCAAATTGAGATTTTATAACTCAGCAGATTAAATATCTAGCACTTCTGTTTTGCAGAACCATATAACCATATAACAATGACAGCACGGAAACAGGCCATCTCGGCCCTTCAAGTCCGTGCCAAACAACTTTTTTCCCTTAGTCCCACCTGCCTGCACTCATACCATAACCCTCCATACCCTTCTCATCCATATGCCTATCCAATTTATTTTTAAATGATACCAACGAACCTGCCACCACCACTTCCACTGGAAGCTCATTCCACACCACTACCATTTTCTGAGTAAAGAAGTTCCCCCTCATGTTACCCCTAAACTTCTGTCACTATCAAGTCCCCCTTAACCTTCTGCGCTCCAGAGAATAAAGACCTAACTTATTCAACCTATCTCTGTAACTTAGCTGTTGAAACACAGGCAACATTCTAGTAAATCTCCTCTGTACCCTCTCTATTTTGTTGACATCCTTCCTATAATTGGGCAACCAAAATTGTACACCATACTCCAGATTTGGTCTCACCAATGCCCTGTACAATTTTAACATTACATCCCAGCTTCTATACTCAATGCTCCGATTTATAAAGGCTAGCATACCAAAAGCTTTCTTTACCACCCTATCTATATGAGATTCCACCTTCAAGGAACTATGCACGGTTATTCCCAGATCCCTCTGTTCAACTGTATTCTTCAATTCCCTACTATTTACCATGTTCGTCCTATTTTGATTTGTCCTGCCAAGGTGTAGCACCTCACATTTATCAGCATTAAACTCCATCTGCCATCTTTCAGCCCATTTTTCTAACTGGCTTAAATCACTCTGTAGACTTTGGAAATCCTCTTCATTATCCACATCACCCCCTATCTTAACCATGGCTCCTGTGGATGCAGACTAACCTGCTCAGTATTATCAGCATTTCCTGTTTTTATTTTAGTTCTTCATGCAAGGTTTTGCTAACAAAATGTACCATGTGCCGCATTTCACAACAAGCAAGAAAAATGTTTGCCAATAACCAATGCCAGCTTTTAGTAATGTGCGTATATTTATGAAGTGCTGCATCAAATTTCACTTGGCATTCACCTCATCCAAGTAGGCCAGTGAATATTTTAGCTGCCTCAAAGTTCAAAAGGAAACTCCATAAAATTAGTATAACTGGAAAGAAATGTTCCAAAGCTGTATTATTGCTATCATTGTGCAATTATTGCTATCATTATACTATTACTAAAACTCTCATCTTGACCACTTCCGGTCGGCGCTGTATTTAAATTTGTGCTTAATGATCCCCTATGATTTTTCGCCACCTTACTCACCATTCTCCTCTGCTGCAAGTCAAATAAGTTTCGTTCCGATCAGTGAAATGGTACAAAAGTTATGAAGGTTTAAAAATTGTAAAAACCACCCCTTCCGGAACCCTCTTTCAATAACGCGTGGAGGAGAATAAAAAGCTGAAGAGGCAGAGTGTGTTGAGCAGCTCACGGAGAGTGCGCAGCCCGCGGACTGCTTCTGCGGCGACCAGTACGACCAGTCGGAATCTGCTGAGTTGAACCGGACCGGGATCTGCCGCGTGAGGCCAATAGCTGAAGGTGCGGGGTGAGCAGAGTGCGAGCTGCGTCTGCTGTGACAACTCCCCCTCCTTCCCCCTCCCCCCACAAACCCGCCTTTCCCCACATCCCCCTTTCCTAGCAACGTTACAAAATTTTGAGATTTAAAAAATCAAGTCTGCAATTCATCCCATCAGATAAAGCATAAAAAGAAGTTTAATTTGACACCCAATTCACTTTCATATCTTCAGTATTAAAAATGTTTTGGCCATTTTCATACTCGGAAATTAGCATCTTGTTCCCTATTGCTTTTCCATTGACTTAACACAAAAGCTGTGATCGAGGACGGTCAAAAGACCATAAGCTTCTTAATAATTAAGAGAACTGAAAGACATTTCCAATTATTATAGATTGAAGCATTCTGAAACAAATATGAACAAATCTTAATTGGATGACCTGAAATTAAAGCATATAATTAATTAGTTACCTAATTGTAGCTAATTACAAAATTTAATTACTAGATCTAAACATCTATCCATTTCTTAAGAAAAGATTAACATTTTTTAATAGCATGTGTCCAAATACCATTCACACAAGAATTCACAATATAACATGATTTCAAAATCTCATTGTCATGAATTTATAGGCCAAATGGAAGGAATTTAATGTTTAATTCCCATAGATTAATGGGCATTTTAATAATCTTGCGAGTGGGTTTTTGTGGAACACGGTCGATTGGAACGTTGCGGTTGCAGTGAATTTGAACCCCATATCGGCAGGAAAAACACTGCCGGTTCGTATGGGGCCATAATCACATTTTCGCCAATGAAATTTGGATTAAAGTCATCCTAAAAAGCAGGTTTATATGTAAAATAGACGACTTACCTTATGCTTTGTCCCCTAAGTGAGATCCATCCCGTTGTCGGCGTTGACGGCGTTAGAAGTACCTTTTTGATTTTACTCCAGCGATTAAATTGTCCCGAGGTTTTAATTAAAAACTTCCGACAACGGAAGTTGGAACGATTTTTCTGCATCGGTAGGAGCCCGAGAAAATATATCTCGGACAGGCAGGAGACAACGGCATTTTAATCCCGCCCCCCCCTCAAAGGCGCCAAAGTCGCGCACACGGCCAGTGGCAGAATTGCAGCGCCGCTGAAAGGAAGTATTGTAACATACCTTCCTTTCCCCACATCCCCCCTTCCCCACACCCCCCTTTTCTCCATACCTCCTTTTCCCCACACCCCTCTCCCCCACATCACCCCCTTCCCCTCACAAACCCCTCCCCTCCCCCCCCTCACCTGCCCCACCCCTACTGCCCCACCCTTCCTCCCCCTCCCCTGCCCCACCCTCCATCCTCCCCACCCTCTCCCTCAGTATGCAGCTTTTGCATTTTTCTGCTTGAAATTGTGCAATCTGGTGCATACTGTAGCGAGTCTTTTAACTTACACTTGAATGCAATATTTATGCTTTAAATTGGATTAGCTATGAATAAGGTTAGGCTAAATTACATTCCTGGTTACATTCCACAGTAGAGCCAGGCTCTGATCAACAGGTGCAGCACATGAATGATCTTAGTATATTCATGTATGGAAATCAGATTATAATCAAACACTTGGCCCATGTTGACCAACCTGGGTCTGACTGCACACCTGGTACTACTCCTGACCCTGACTCCAGTTGGATACCTTCTCTCATGCCTGACCTCAAGTCCAGTCTTACTCCCGTTCTCCCAGCTTTGACTGCACACCTAGTACCATTCCAGACCTTGACTCTGGATGCACACTTGGCCTTGCTCCTAGCCCCTCTGCAGAGACAATATCTGGCCCACACATAAAGCCCCATATCTGACCCCCTGGACTTAACCTATTACGTTAACCTATTCCAATGCTCCCCATTCCCAATTACTTTTACATTGAAGTTCCCCACTCACATCTGGCAGTGCTCTCTTCTGAACCAGTGGGCCACAGAGCATTTTTGAAAGTGGGGAGGCCGAGTGATCACTGATCACTGGCCTTGGAGGTACCCGGCGAGGGAGTGGAGCAACCGAGTGGGGGGAGGGTGTGGGAGGGGGGTGTCCCCCCTCCCATGGTAGGGACTTTTGAAATTTGATTTATTAAAATAATGTTTTAGTGCATTGTAGAAGTATGATTTCAATGCTTTTTGATTTTTAAGAGGTATCTTTTCCACACAAAGGGTGGTGGGAGTTTGGAACAGAGGAGGTAGTTGAGACGGGGATTATCGCAACATTTAAGAAGCTGTTAGACTGATACATGGATAGGACAGGTTTGAAGGGATACGGTTCAAACGCAGGTAGAGTAGCTGGGACATGTTGGCGGATGTGGGAAAGTTGCGCCGAAGGGCCTGTTTTCACACTGTATCACTATGACTACATTATACCTCCACCATGCATGAATGCATCAATATCAAGTGGTTGAGTTGCCATATACTCAAGCATAGAAAATAGGTGCAGGAATAGGCCATTCGGCCCTTCGAGCCAGCACTGCCATTCAATATGATCATGGCTGTACATCTAAAATCAGTATCTCTTACCTGTTTTTTCCCCACATCCCTTGATTTCGCTCGCCCCAAGAGCTAAATGTAACTCTATTGAAAACAGCCAGTGAATTGGCCTCCACTGCCTTCTGTGGCAGAGAATCCCACAGATTCACAACTCCCTGGGTGAAGAAAGTTTGTCCTCATCTCAGTCCTTTCCTAACTGGCCTATCCTTTATTCTTAAACTGTGACCCCCTGGTTCTGAACTCCCCCAACATCGGGAACATTTTTCCTGCAGTTACATTAAGTGAAAATCTAGCAGGCAAGAAGTATGCTTTCTCCAACCACCCCCATTTGAAGGCCACTATCTTCCACCGTTTCTACCCAGTGCTTGATACTCATTTCTGATTGTCATCCAGGATGCACCGAGCCGCAGCCTGATCCATGCCGGTCACCTGGGCGAATTCGGCACAGAGACTCTCACAGCAGCGGCACAAGGCTTCCAACGGCCTGGGATTCTTGCACTGAGGCTGTTCTATGGCTGGAGCTGCAGCGAGCTACTCGCCAGCCAGGCAAATACTCGCTAGCCCGGTAAACGCTCGCCAGCCTCGGCTCCCCGTCCGTATCTGGCCCCGTCGCTGCTTCTGCTTCCATTCCTTCCTCAGCCCTGGCTCTCCAACCCGCGGCACATGCAGTTTTGAAATTTTCGTTGATCACAGAATTTCTCACAACAGAGCGTGAGAAATGTGTGATCAGCGCGAGAGCGGGAGAATTTGGCTAAATGCACGATTCTCATGCTCAATGTGTGAGAAGCTGGCTTTGCTAACGTGACAATTAAGAACCATTGAACCAAATAGACTGTCCCTTCCTTTAAATTTTAACATCTACAGAAGCTCAACCTTCTTCAGTAAAAAATGCTTTTCCTACCGACTTATGTGGAGAGGGATTTGCCCATACATAATTCTATGTGCTGTACAGAATTCAGGTCACCCTTCAGTACATAAATAAGGAGAACTTTGTTCAATGAGAGAACCGTGAATCTTTGGAATTCTCTGCCCAAGTGGGCTGTGGTTGCTCAATCTGCAAGTGGACTCAAGAGAGAGATTGGCATACATTTTATGCATTAGGGAAGATACAGTCTGTTGATACAGGGCAGCATGGTGGAGCAGCAGAAGATTTTCTGCCTCACAGCAGGGCTGGAGACCCGAGTTCAAAGGACGGGTGCTGCCTGTATGGAGTTCGTACGTTCTTCCCATGACCTGCGTGAGTTTTCATCGCGTGCTCCGGTTTCCTCCCACACTTCAATGACGTACAGGTATGTAGGTTAATTAGCTTGGTAAATGTAAAAATTGTCCCTAGTGGGTGTAGGATAGTGTTAATATAAGCAAGGAGCACTGAAGGGAATAGAGAAAAAAAAGCAGAGGATCATCATGATCTTACTGAATAATAGGGCAGGCACAAGAGAACAAATGATCAATGGCTGCCTCTATTTTCTATGCTCCTTTACCAGAATTGGCCACTTATTGAAATAAAGGTGATAGTTTTGAAACGTTTCTTGTCACCTATACAGAGTAAGCAAGAGCCCAAATTGTGGAAATGGCAGAACCTTGATTAGTGGTATTATAACATTTACAAATGTTTGCTCTGTCAAGGGACGTTGCAAGTTGCGTGCATCCTGTGAAGATATTTTGCATTAAAGAGAGGGTCACTTCTGTAACAGTTTGAGCATTCTATGGAAAGATGAAATGGCTCCATCTAGTGTGTCCCACATTGGTGAACTACCTCTGAGATATCAATAAGCTCACACACCAGAGCACAGGCACAACTATGGGTCATTTTATTAACTAATCAGCCTAAATACAAGTTGTATTTGCCCTTTAAACCCCAGTAGAAGTGTTCTTAATGATGAAAAGCAGATAGGTGTGGTTATTCCCATTTATTGCCAGCAGGTTGGAACTTACAGCATTACCAAAAAAAAGGTATCAAATCTCAGCAAAAACCAACAAAATGTAAATGTTTTTGATTAGGGAATTTATAAATTCATCCCAAACTAGTAACCTTCCATTGCATTTTCTTAGGTTATTCATAGCTACTGGCATTTTACTTCAAGTACTAGGTGGATGCCAAAGGGCAATAAATCGAATGTTCCATACAAGGACATCTGAAACGTCCTCATCCTTTAAGGAGGCCTCCCCCCCCCCCCCCCTTTCCATCATAGATGAGGCCCTCACAATGGTCTCCTCTGTACCCCATAGTTCCGCTTTTTCTCCCCTTCCCCCCAGTTGTAACAGGGACATGAGAATATGTAGAATTGGGGATACTTTAGGACTAAGGTTTAAGTATTCGGAGTTAAGTTTTAATTTCTTTATTTTGACATAATTTAGTTACGTTTCATTATCCTTGCTGTAACATAATTTTTCCTGGAAAATATAAAACATAGAAAATAGGTGCAGGAGGAGGCCATTCGGCCCTTTGAGCCAGCATCGCCATTCATTGTGATCATGGCTGATCGTCCCCTATCAATAACCCATGCCTGCCTTCTCCCCATATCCCTTGACTCCACCAGCCCCTAGAGCTCTATCTAGCTCTTTTGAAATCCATCCAGTGACTTGGCCTCCACTGCCTTCTGTGGCAGAGAATTCCATAAATTCACAACTCTCTGGGTGAAAAAGATTTTTCTCACCTCAGTCTTAAATGACCACCCCTTTATTCTAAGACTGTGGCCCCGGTTCTGGACTTGCCCAACATTGGGAACATTTTTCCTGCATCCAGCTTGTCCAGTCCTTTTATAATTTTATATGTTTCTATAAGATATCCCCCCATCCTTTTAACTCCAGTGAATACAAGCCTAGTCTTTTCAATCTTTCTTCATATGACAGTCCCGCCATCCCAGGGATCAATCTTGTTAAACAAAGCTGCACTGCCTCAATCACAAGGATGTCCTTGTGATTGAGGCAGTGTCCTCAAATTAGGAGACCAAAACTGTACACAAAGGCCAACATTCCATTAGCTTTCTTCACTATCTGCTGTACCTGTAAGCCAACTTTCAGTGACCGGTGTACAAGGACGCCCAGGTCTCGCTGCACCTCCCCCTTACCTAGCCTAACCCCATTGAGATAATAATCTGCCCCCTTGTTTTTGCCACCAAAGTGGATAACCTCACATTTATCTATATTATACTGCATCTGCCACGCATCTGCCCACTCACTCAACCTGTCCAGGTCACCCTGCAACCTCCTAACATCCTCTTCACAGTTCACACAGCTACCCAGCTTTGTGTCATCCCCAAACTTGCTAGTGTTGCTCCTAATTCCCTCTTAACATGTGATGTTTATATGATGTTTAATGCGATTGTAATTGGCTAAGATGTATTATGCTGTTTATTATTGTAATTGGGTAGAAAGATTGTCCCCACCTACAGTATTTAACCATGTGATACTGTACTTATTGGTCTAGAATCACCACCGTTTGTAAGTTATGTTCCACTGTATCAACCATATATATATGCTAATTCCTTTGTTTGAGCACATGTGTTTCTCCTTGATCCACTGGGAGAGCCTCCCAGGGCGGTACAGAGAAACCTAGTCATCATAAAGGATGATTTAAAGTATTCTAGTCAGTGTTTTCACTGAACGGACTAAGGGATATTAATACCGGAATTATCATTTGGGTGCTGTCATCCCGGATCTCGGAGGAGGCCCTCGCAGGTTTGCAGTAAAAGGGTTGAGTTGTCGGGTCAGGGAATCTAGGAATTGGGCCCCGATGAGTGATTTTACTCCATCGGTTTTCCTCCAATTTGCTGATCCAGCTGCTCAGCAAGTCGCTGGCCTTCGAGAGGCTTCCCGAAGAGACTGAGGTTTGAAGTCTGAAGTATACTGATAGTGGGTCAGCTGTATTAGTAAAGGGGTTCAGCTGAGGGAACATTTCAGTATTGAGATAATTGGAAATAGTTTCGGGCTGAAGTAATAATTTGACAAATTACTTTAAAATCAGCTTCGAGGTAGGATAAGTTGATAAATTACTTTGAGAGCCTGTACTTTGTAAAAGGTTGGGAAGGGGTTTCGGGCTGAAGTAGAAATTGACATATTACTTCAAAACCAGCGCCGAAGTAGAAGTGGGAAGGAATGTCTGTAGTATTTCAGGACTGCGATCAAAAAATTTCTGCTCTAAATTCTTTTAAGTCAAAGTGTTTTATTGCATGTTTTTGTTTACGTTTGTGTGGTTTAATTTTATATATATAGTGATTATACTTAAGTTTGCTTATGCTTTCATTTAAGTTTGTATGATTTTGCTTCAAATTGAAGTAAGGATACCACATTTTTCTGATACCAACATTCTTTTGCTGATAAGGATTCTCATGCCAGTGCTTTTACTTAAAGCGGTACACTCAGATTCTTCAGATTTACTATTGAAATCATTGTTAACTTTTGTCGTTCTGAAATACTCTGGCTTTTGTGGAGGGGTATTGTGGAATTTATTTTATTGTGGAATTTATTTTGTTGTGTAAATTTTGTGTTGTGGTAATCAAATTGTTTTGTGTGAAACTTTTGGCCAAAATGAATCACAAGGCATGAAAGAGCTAATTGCTATTGCATTGCTTACTGAGATACTTCACAAGATTGTGTGGCTTGTATTTCTCTCAGACAGGCTTTCTCTAGTGCAGCAGATAAGATTGGCCCTGTTAAAGAGCTAGAACTGATAAGCCACCAGATGGCACAGAAAAACAAGTCCTTGGCTGATGCTTCTTGGGACATTACTTAATGCCATTGGTATTCTGCATTGTTAATTTGCATGGACCTGAATTTCTATGGAAGTGGTTTCATATATGTGGTGAAAAAATAAACGCTGTTTCTCCATGTTTAGTTCTGGCTGGTGACAGAAAGCACCTGTCCCAGGTGACCTCATAGGTCTGGATGGTTCATAATTTAACAGAAGATCACAAATATATTTTTGCCCTAGACCATTCAGTGCGTTATAAACCAACAGTAATATTTTGCAATCAATTATTTGACAGACTGAAAGCCAGTGTAAAGAACTCATAGAAACATAGAAATTAGGTGCAGGAGTAGGCCATTCGGCTCTTCGAGCCTGCACCGCCATTCAATATGATCATGGCTGATCATCCAACTCAGTATCCCGTACCTGCCTTCTCTCCATACCCTCTGATCCCCTTAGCCACAAGGGCCACATCTAACTCCCTCTTAAATATCGCCAATGAACTGGCCTCAACTACCCTCTGTGGCAGAGAGTTCCAGAGACCCACCACTCTCTGTGTGAAAAAATTCCTTCTCATCTCGGTCCTAAAGGATTTCCCCCTTATCCTTAAGCTGTGACCCCTTGTCCTGGACCTCCCCAACATCGGGAACAATCTTCCTGCATCTAGCCTGTCCAACCCCTTAAGAATCTTGTAAGTTTCTATAGGATCCCTCTCAATCTCCTAAATTCTAGAGAGTATAAACCGAGTCTATGCAGTCTTTGTTCATAAGACAGTCCTGACATCCCAGGAATCAGCCTGGTGAACCTTCGCTGCACTCCCTCTATGGCAATAATGTCCTTCCTCAGATTTGGAGACCAGAACTGTACGCAATACTCAAGGTGTGGCCTCACCAAGACCCTATACAACTGAAGTAGAACCTCCCTGCTCCTATACTCAAATCCTTTTGCTATGAAAGCTAACATACCATTGGCTTTCTTCACTGCCTGCTGTACCTGCATGCCTACTTTCAATACTTTCAAACTCAAAACTTAAATGATGTGATCCACTTTCTTAGACTTAATGAGGACTCGAGCAGCAGCGTGCGTGATGTAATGGTTGGCTTTGGTTTGATGAAGAAAGACTACGAGGATTGATTTGGATGAGAGGGAGAGTAGAATCTGTACTAATGCTCACGTGCTGTGGCAACCGTCACCATTCGTACAGCCCCCAATCTACTGTAATATTGATTTTGCAGCTCTTGCAGCACCACCTGTGTCCACTATACCAGCTCCAGCAGCACCGGCAGAATTCCCTGACTCCGACAGCACCGGTATTGGTGGTATCCCCAGTCGCGCTCTGTACCAGGAGTAAGACTAAAAAGAGCCAACCCATACCACAAGATCTAACCCCAGTAGAACACGCAAGATTCCTAGCTAACTTGGGGTTCTGAACCCATGACGCGCTGGTTAATTAACATGCTCAGAATGAAGCCAGAGAGGAAGCAATCCTTACCACCCTTACTACCACTGTGCAAAAACCTATTGATATTTCCAAAATTCTGGATACTAAACCCAGGAAAGGAGAGGCAGAAAAATTTTTGGAGAGATTTTCAGAGATATACATCAGTCAGTCGGGGGATGCTAGGTATCGAGACGGTCAGAATTCACCCCAGTACTGTGTTATCCTAGTACATTGTCTTCCAGCTACTGTCGCAGAGGCAATAAAACTAACAATATGGACTGGATTGACAATTCTCAGAGAAAAATTGTATCCAGCAAGGCCATTGGAGTAAGGCGAGCCGATGGCGGACACAAGCAAGAGGGGGTTATCAGCAAGAACAAAGGGGAGGTTGGCAAGGATATCAAGGACAAGGGAGGTACACAGACTTCTCCCAGGCTGATCAATTTCCTCAATGCTGACTAGCCAACTTAGTGGTGAATGGGTGCTACACTGACAAGAAACCTAGAAACATAGAAACATAGAAATTAGGTGCAGGAGTAGGCCATTCGGCCCTTCGAGCCTGCACCGCCATTCAATATGATCATGGCTGATCATCCAACTGAGTATCCCGTACCTGCCTTCTCTCCATACCCTCCGATCCCCTTAGCCACAAGGGCCACATCTACCTCCCTCTTAAATATAGCCAATGAACTGGCCTCAACTACCCTCTGTGGCAGAGAGTTCCAGAGACCCACCACTCTGTGTGAAAAAAATTCCTTCTCATCTCGGTCCTAAAGGATTTCCCCCTTATCCTTAAGCTGTGACCCCTTGTCCTGGACCTCCCCAACATCGGGAACAATCTTCCTGCATCTAGCCTGTCCAACCCCTTAAGAATCTTGTAAGTTTCTATAAGATCCCCTCTCAATCTCCTAAATTCTAGAGAGTATAAACCGAGTCTATGCAGTCTTTGTTCATAAGACAGTCCTGACATCCCAGGAATCAGTCTGGTGAACCTTCGCTGCACTCCCTCTATGGCAATAATGTCCTTCCTCAGATTTGGAGACCAGAACTGTACGCAATACTCCAGGTGTGGCCTCACCAAGACCCTATACAACTGAAGTAGAACCTCCCTGCTCCTATACTCAAATCCTTTTGCTATGAAAGCTAACATACCATTGGCTTTCTTCACTGCCTGCTGTACCTGCATGCCTACTTTCAATGACTGGTGTACCATGACACCCAGGTCGCGCTGCATCTCCCCTTTTCCTAATCGGCCACCATTTAGATAGTAGTCGATTTTCCTATTTTTGCCACCAAAGTGGATAACATTTATCACATTTATCCACATTATACTGCATCTGCCAAACATTTGCCCACTCACCCAGCCTATCCAAGTCACCTTGCATTCTCCTAGCATCCTCCTCACAGCTAACACTGCCCCCCAGCTTAGTGTCATCCGCAAACTTGGAGATATTGCCTTCAATTCCCTCATCCAGATCATTTACGTATATTGTAAATAGCTGGGGTCCCAGCACTGAGCCTTGCGGTACCCCACTAGTCACTGCCTGCCATTATGAAAACGACCCGTTTACTCCTACTCTTTGCTTCCTGTTTGCCAGCCAGTTCTCTATCCACATCAATACTGAACCCCCAATGCCATATGCTTTAAGTTTATATACTAATCGCTTATGTGGGACCTTGTCGAAAGCCTTCGGAAGTCCAGATACAGCACATCCACTGGTTCTCCCCCATCCACGCTACTAGTTACATCCTCGAAAAATTCCACAAGATTCGTCAGACATGATTTACCTTTCGTAAATCCATGCTGACTTTGTCCAATGATTTCACCACTTTCCAAATGTGCTGCTATCCCATCTTTAATAACTGACTCTAGCAGTTTCCCCACTACCGATGTTAGACTAACTGGTCTGTAATTCCCCATTTTCTCTCTCCCCCTCTTCTTAAAAAGAGGGGTTACGTTTGCTACCTGCCAATCCTCAGGAACTACTCCAGAATCTAAAGAGTTTTGAAAGATTATCACTAATGCATCCACTATTTCCGGAGCTACTTCCTTAAGTACTCTGGGATGCAGCCTATCTGGCCCTGGGGATTTATCGGCCTTTAATCCATTCAATTTACCCAACACCACTTCCCGACTAACCTGGATTTCACTCAAGTACTCCTTTGACCTGCGGTCCCCTGCTATTTCCGGCAGATTATTTATGTCTTCCTTAGTGAAGACGGAACCAAAGTAGTTATTCAATTGGTCCGCCATATCCTTGTTCCCCATGATCAACTCACCTGTTTCTGACTGCAAGGGACCTACATTTGTTTTAACTAATCTATTTCTCTTCACATATCTATAAAAACTTTTGCAGTCAGTTTTTATGTTCCCTGCCAGTTTTCTTTCATAATCTATTTTTCCTTTCCTAATCAAGCCCTTTGTCCTTCTCTGCTGGTCTCTGAATTTCTCCCAGTCCTCTGGTATGCTGCTTTTTCTGGCTACTTTGTACGCATCATCCTTTGCTTTGATACTATCCCTGATTTCCCTTGTTATCCACGGATGCACTACCTTCCCTGATCTATTCTTTTGCCAAATTGGGATGAACAATTTTTGTAGTTCATCCATGCAGTCTTTAAATGTCTTCCATTGCGTATCCACCGTCAACCCTTTTAGAATTGATTGCCAGTCAATCTTGGCCAATTCACGTCTCATACCCTCAAAGTTACCTTTCCTTAAGTTCAGAACCATTGTTTCTGAATTAACAATGTCACTCTCCATCCTAATGAAGAACTCGACCATATTATGGTCACTCTTGCCCAAGGGGGCACGCACAATAAGACTGCTAACTAACCCTTCCTCATTACTCAATACCCAGTCTAAAATAGCCTGCTCTCTCGTTGGTTCCTCTACATGTTGATTTAGATAACTATCCCTCATACTTTTCAAAAAATCCTCTTCCTCAGCGCCCCTGCCAATTTGATTCACCCAATCTATATGTAGATTGAAGTCACCCATTATAACTGTTTTGCCTTTGTCGCACGCATTTCTAATTTCCTGTTTGATACCATCCCCAACTTCACTACTACTGTTAGGTGGCCTGTACACAACTCCCACTAGCGTTTTCTGCCCCTTAGTGTTTCGCAGCTCTACCCATACCGATTCCACATGCTCCATGCTAATGTCCTTCCTTTCCATTGCATTAATCTCCTCTCTAACCAGCGACGCTACCCCACCTCCTTTTCCTTTCTCTCTATCCCTCCTGAATATTGAATATCCCTGGATGTTCAGCTCCCAGCCTTGGTCACCCTGGAGCCATGTCTCCGTGATCCCAACTATATCATACTCATTATTAGCTATCTGCACGTTCAACTCATCCACCTTATTACGAATACTCCTTGCATTGAGACACAAAGCCTTCAGGCTTGTTTTTACAACGCTCTTACCTCTTATACAATTTTGTTGAGAAGTGACCCTTTTTGATTTTTGCCCTGGTTTTGTCTGCCTGCCACTTTTACTTTTCACCTTGCTCCCTATTGCTTCCACCCTCGTTTTACACCCACCTGCCTCTCTGCTCGTACCCATCCCCCTGCCACATTAGTTTAAATTCTCCCTGACAGCACTAGCAAACACTCCCCCAAGGACATTGGTTCCATTCCAGCCCAGGTGCAGACCGTCCTGTTTGTACTGGTCCCACCTCCCCCAGAAATGGTTCCAGTGCCCTAAAAATTTGAATCCCTCCCCCTTGCACCATTTTTCAAGCCACGTATTCATCTGCAATATCCTCCTATTTCTACTCTGACTGGCCCATGGTACTGGTAATAATCCAGAGATTATTACCTTTGAGGTCCTACTTTTGAGTTTATCTCCTAGCTCCCTAAATTCACCTTGTAGGACCTCATCCCTTTTTTTCCCTATATCGTTGGTGCCAATATGCACCACAACAACTGGCTGTTCACCCTCCCCCTCCAGAATGTTCTGCAGCCGTTCAGTAACATCCCTGACCTTTGCACCAGGGAGGCAACATACCATCCTGGAGTCTCTTTTGCGGCCGCAGAAACGCCTATCTATTCCCGACAATTGAATCCCCTATTACAATAGCCCTTCCCCTCTTTTTTCCCCCATCATGTGCTGCAGAGCCACCCATGGTGCCATGAACTTGGCTGCTGCTGCATTCCCCTGATGAGCCATCTCCCTCAACAGTATCCAAAATGGTAAACCTGTTGAGTAGGGAGATGACCGCAGGGGACTCCTGCACTATCTGCCTACTGTTTTGCTGGCTATTGGCCACCCGCTCCCTTTCTGTCCTCTTACCTTTTACCTGTGGCGTGACCAACTCGCTGTATGTGCTGTCCACGACTTTCTCTGCATCGTGGATGCTCCAGTATGAATCCAGCCGCAGCTCCAATCGTTCAATGCGGTCTGCCAGGAGCTGCAGCTGGACACACTTCCTGCAAATGTAGTCATCAGGGACACCAACCATATGCCTGATCTCCCACATGTTGCAGGCTGAGCAAACCATGGGGCCAATCTCCACTGACATCTTACTCCCAAATTACTCTATTAAATAAATATATATATATATATATATATATATATATATATATATATATATATATATATATATATATATATATATATATATATATATATATATATATTTTTTTTTTAATTAATTTTTTATTAAACACAAAACTTTATTCTTTAAACTTTACTAATAAATACTGAATCCCTAACACCCAGAATCCTTAGCTCCCAGAATCCTTAGCTCCCAGAATCCTTAAACCTGTAGGCAGAAATGTAGAAATGTAAACCCCGGGTTGCAGCCAATCAGCTGCTGCCTCTGGTCCTCTTCAACCAATCAGAACCTTCCACCAGATTCCCTCACTGGAAGATGGAACATTGCAGATGTTGGTCAACTCACAGCAGGTAGCTCCACCCTCTGTCTCCAACGGCTCCCCGGGCCTCTGTGAAAAGCAAGCCCCGCGCTAGCTTTATACTCACAGTGCAGGTAGCTTCACCCTCTGTCTCCAACGGCTCCCCGGGCCTCTGTGAAAAGCAAGCCCCGCGCTAGATTTATACTCACAGCAGGTAGCTCCACCCTCTTTCTCCAACGGCTCCCCAGGCCTCTGTGAAAAGCAAGCCCCGCGCTAGATTTATACTCACAGCAGGTAGCTCAACCCTCTGTCTCCAACGGCTCCCCGGGCCTCTGTGAAAAGCAAGCCCCGCGCTAGATTTATACTCACCGCAGGTAGCTCAACCCTCTGTCTCCAACGGCTCCCCGGGCCTCTGTGAAAAGCAAGCCCCGCGCTAGATTTATACTCACAGCAGGTAGCTCCACCCTCTGTCTCCAACGGCTCCCCGGGCCTCTCAAACCTGTCAAACAGGTAAAACCTGTTCTGGTATTACAAGTTGCGGGAAAACAGTGTACCTTCATAGTGGATACAGGGGCATCCATTCAGTCCACTAACAACCTCACCAAATCCGACAAGACTCGGAGATCATCTGAATTTCAAGGACAGATTATCAATACCCTATCTCTATGCCAGTCAAAGTAACATACCGGAATGCGACGGTGCAGCATCAGTTTGTGATCACCCCAGGCCTAGACAGTAATCTGCTAGGCCGAGATTTGTTATGTATATTTCAGTTAAAGATCGTATGTGGAGATACTGGAATAACTGTGACCCCATGGACAATAAAGAGACAGCATAACTCGTCAGTAACACCCTAATGGTGTCCCTAACACTGGAAGATGAACCCCTGCTCCATATCAATTTAGCCTATGACCGGAGTGGTGGGAATAAAGAGCTAGAAACATTTTTTTAATCCCGTGAAGGAACTAGATGGGATGTAAACCTTTCGGCATTAGTAACCGGGCCACAGGGAACAGTAAAGTATGCTGAGGTGCCTTCGGAATTGTGGAAGCAGGATTATGAGGTTGCTCCGCAAGCAACAAAGAAAGTGAACTTCCCATCTCATGCAAAGGATTTAGAAGCCATGGTTAAGCAAGCGATTGGCCTGGCGAATCTAAACACGAACCAGGACAAAGATCTGTCTAATAATTGTACTGTTCAATTTTATTAGTCACCAAGGATGGTTAATACACAGCTATGCCATCATCTGGGGAGTGTGTTATGTGGACCCACAGGTGTGGATAGGTGACTCTACTCAGGTAGGATGCGTCCAGATTAACCCCATCCAAGTAGCTCCCCATCAATTGGATCTCTAGGTGAAAGACTTTCAGGAATCGTAATTATAGATCAAGATGGCAATGATTTGGAGGCAGCGGCCTTTGAAACACCATTCTCTACCAAACAAGCGGAACTGTTTGCCCCGATAAGAGCCTGCATCTTAGGGAAGGATTTGGGAATCAACATTTATACTGACTTCAGATATGCTTTTGGAGTGATCTGTGACTTTGGTCAGTTGTAGAAAAATAGGGCATTTTTGACTTCAGCAGGAACACAGACATCCCACCAGAAACTGATATCAGACTTGTTACAAGTTCTTATGTTGCTAAAGCAAATTGCCAAGAAGCTAAGGAAGTACCCCAAGGGCGCGGGGTGGTGGTACCTAAAATGATGAGGCAGACTAAAAGCCTAGACAAAGACAAGTCTCCCTCGGAAAAACCAATGCCAACCATCCAAGATGTCGTTAGATTACAGGAGGATGCTCCTGACCAAGAAATGTGGAAACAGCTCGGTTGTAAAGTTGATTGCATGTCGAGATTATGGGTTACCCCGGCAGGGCAAATATGTATGTCAGATGAACTCACGATGTGGGTTATTGAATGTATACACTTTGCAACTCACTGTGGTGCCCGGGCAACTGGTGATGTGCTTTTAGATACATGGTGGCATCCAAAATTGCAGACTATGGCTCAGGGGATTAGTAGTCGTTGTCTGACCTGTCAGCAATATAACCCCGGGATGGTATAACCTGCAAACATGGGAGAACCTCTTTACCCATGGGTCCCTTTGAGACCCTCCAGATTGACCACATTGAGTTGGAAATAGTTTTATAAATATGTATTAGTTATTGTTGGTGTCTTTAATAAATGAATTGAAGCTTATCTTACCATGGACAACAAAGCTTCTATGGTTGTTAAAGTACTTATGAAAGAAATTATATCCAGGTATGGAATCCCAATTGGGCCGAGTTCAGATAATGGCCCTCATTTTGTGGGAAAGGTGACCAAAGAATTCTGTGTCCTATTATACCTATCGGCCATAGGCTGCTGGACTTGTTGAACGAACCAATCAAATATTGAAAAATAAACTTGCTGAATTACAGATTGAAACAGGGACCAATTGGCTTAACTACTCCCTGTGGCGCTATTCTGGATGTGTACCACCCCTGCAGGGAAGGGTCGGTTGAGTCCAACAGAAATTGTATATGGCCGTCCACTAAGAACCCCATGGAACCAGAATACACCGAAGGCTGTTCACTTTCATCACATGACAATAGAAATGACTAGCTACAGTGGCTTGCAAAAGTTTTCATACCCCTTGAACATTTCCATATTTTGTCACGTTACAACCACAAACGTAAATGTATTTTATTGGGATTTTATGTGATAGACCAACACAAAGTGGTGCATAATTTGTGGTGCATCAGCCCCCCCCCCCCCCCCCCCCCCCCCCCGAGTCAATACTTTGTGGAACCACCTTTCGCTGCAATTATAGCTGCAAGTCTTTTGCGGTATGTCTCTACCAGCTTTGCACGTCTAGAGACTGAAATTTTTGCCCATTCTTTTTTCCAAAATAGCTCAAGCTCAGTCAGATTGGATGGAGAGCGTCTGTGAACAGCAATTTTCAAGTCTTGCCAGAGATTCTCAATTGGATTTAGGTCTGGACTTTGACTGGGCCATTATAACACATGAATATGCTTTGATCTAAACCATTCCATTGTAGCTCTGGCTGTATGTTTAAGGTCGTTGTCCTGCTGGAAGGTAAACCTCCGCCCCAGTCTCAAGTCTTTTGCAGACTCTAACAGGTTTTCTTCCAAGATTGCCCTGTATTTGGCTCCATCCATCTTCCCATCAACTCTGACCAGCTTCCCTGTCCCTGCTGAAGAAAAGCATCTCCACAGCATGATGCTGCCACCACCATGTTTCACAGTGGGGATGGTGTGTTCAGGGTGATGTGCAGTGTTAGTTTTCCGCCGCACATAGCGTTTTGCATTTAGGCCAAAAACTTCAATTTTGGTCTCATCAGACCAGAGCACCTTCCTCCACATGTTTGCTCTGTCCCCCACATGGCTTGTGGCAAACTGCAAACGGGACTTCTTATGGCTTTGTTTCAACAATGGCTTTCATCTTGCCACTCTTCCATGAAGGCACGATTTGTGGAGTGCACGACTAATAGTTGTCCTGGGGCCAGATTTTCCCACCTGAGCTGTGGATCTCTGCAGCTCCTCCAGAGTTACCATGGGCCTCTTGGCTGCTTCTCTGATCAATGCTCTCCTTGCCCGGCCTGTCAGTTTAGGTGGACGGCCATGTCTTGGTAGGTTTGCAGTTGTGCCATACTCTTTCCATTTTCGGATGATGGATTGAACAGTGCTCCGTGAGATGTTCAAAGCTTGGGATATTTTTTTTTATATAACCTAACCCTGCTTTAAACTTCTCCACAACTTTTTCCCTGATCTGTTTGGTGTGTTCCTTGGGCTTCATGACACTGTTTGTTCACTAATGTTCTCTAACAAACCTCCGAGGCCTTCACAGAATGGCTGTATTTATACTGAGATTAGATTACACACAAGTGGACTCTATTTACTAATTAGGTGACTTCTGAAGGCAATTGGTTGCACTGGATTTTATTTAGGGGTATCAGAGTAAAGGGGGCTGAATACTTTTGCACGCCACACTTTTCAGTTTTTTTTATTTGTAAATAAATTTGAAAACCATGTTTCATTTTCCTTCCACTTTACAATTATGCACCACTTTGTGTTGGTCTATCACATAAAATCCCAATAAAATACATTTACGTTTGTGGTTGTAACGTGACAAAATGTGGAAAAGTTCAAGGGGTATGAAAACGTTTGCAAGCCACTGTATATTTTATCATTAAACAGAGCATTGAGAGATCTACACTAGAGCCACTCTGTCTAAAATTGAACCTGGTACTTATGTAATGATCAAGATTTGGATGAGGAAGAGACTGGACATTCAGTGGGAAGGACATTACCACTGTAAGATTGTCAGTCTGGTGCCGAAGATATAAAACACTAACCTTTTCTTTCTTTTAAGAAATCCTTTTCTAGGATAAATCACGATGGACATACCATTGTTGTCCGCCTATCTTGGGACATTGATAGCCATCGGGTCTGCCAATGTAATCTATCATATATGTGAAGGAGATGCACTGCAATGTGATGGCAATAGCAAGAAAGGAGAATCATAATTATGGAGTATTGCCATATTACCATGCTCCTTGTGAATTTGATTATGCATGTCAAAAGGAGGGAGTAAAGGTCCCTCTGCTTATTTAGATGAAGGGATTACAAGTAACTTTAGCAGATTTGCAGATGACACAAAGCTGGGTGGCAGTGTGAACTGTGAGGAGGATGCTATGAGAATGCAGGGGGGCTTGGATAGGCTGGGTGAATGGGCAGATGCATGGCAGATACAGTATAATGTAGATAAATGTGAGGTTATTCACTTTGGTGGCAAGAACAGGAAGGCAGATTATTATCTGAATGGTGTCAGATTAGGAAAAGGGGAGGTGCAATGAGACGTGGGTGTGATTGTACATCAGTCATTGAAAGTAAGCATGCAGGTCCACTGGGAGAGCTTCCCAGGGTGGTACAGAGAAACCTAGTCACCATGGTGAAATAAAGGATGATTTAAACTATTCCAGTCGGTGTTTTGACTGAATGGACTAAGGAATATAAATGCTGGAATTATCAGACAGAGTCCCCTTAGTCCTTACCTTTCAACCCATCAGCCATCACACACAACACATCATTCTCTGACATTTTCTTCACTTCGATTGGGATTTCACCACTCGTCACATCTTTGCATCTTCTCCACCCTTTTCTGCATTCCACAGAGACCATTCCCTCCACAACTCCCTGATTAACATAAATTCCCACCCAAGCCATTTCCTTTCCAGGGACTTTCCCTTGCAACCACAGGAGATGCAGCACCTCTCCTTATACCTCCTCCCTCAACATCCTGGGACCACAACAGTCTTTCAAGTGAGGCAGAGATTTACTTGCACCTCCTCTAACCTCATCTACTGTATCTGCTGCTCCCAGTGTGTGGGCTCCTACAGATCAGCGAGAACAAGTGAACTTGGCAATCATTTTGCTAAACACTGACACTCAGTCCACCTTCGCCTACATGATCTCACAGTCACCTGACATTATAACTCCCTTTCCCATACTGACCTTTCTGCCCTGGGTCTTCTCCCCTGTTAGAATGAGGCCACATGCAAATTGGAGAAACAGCACTTCATACTTCACTTGGGCAACTCAGCTGTATGAATTTTGAATTATATAATTTCAAGTATCACTTGCATTCCTTGCCCCCCCCCCCCCCCCCATCGTCCTACTGGTTCCACTGTTCGCATCCTTGCATCCCAATCATTAGCACATCTTTCCAAGTCAACAATGGGCCATTATGGACTCCATCTGTCCTGAGGCCATCTGTTGTCAGACCTGTTTTGCTTTGGCCTTCTCTATCTTGACGAAGGGTTCCAACCTGAAACGTCACCTCTTCCTTTTCTCCAGAGATGCTGTCAGACTTCAGCATCTTTGGTGTATACCAGCATCCGCAGTTCCCAGGTCGCCTGCACGCCCTGGTCAGCTCACCTGCCCTGGGACTGGCTGTAGTGCCCAGGTTGGCTGGTAGGTCTGGCTGTAGCGCCCAGGTCGGCTTGCTTGCCCCAGGTCTGGCTGCAGTTCCCAGGTCACCTGCGTGCCCCGGGACTGGCCGCACTTCCCAGGCCGCGAAAACAAATTGAAAGAAAATACGCCTGCGGGCCGGATGATTTTGGGTTATGGGCTGGATTCGGCCCGTGGGACGTAGGTTGCCGACCACTGCCCTAGATGTCAGGCCTCATTGTGGTCCCCCCCCATGTTTTAAAAGTGATTTCCGCCCATGCATGGACTACTTGGTGTTTGTCTGCTTAGAAACATTTTTAATAATGTGAACAAATTGTCCTAACGATTGGTAGGGAGGTTGAGCATAAAAGGGAGTTAACGATGTAGTTTGACTTATTGATACTTAAAGTCTGTGAACATTGAGAGAATTAGGAGACACTAGATTGTGGAACCCGTGGGTTGCTATCACACAGGAGGCGTGGTCCCCCAACGCAATATTCCACCACTCACCCATAGCCCCCAACTGCACAGGCGCAGCTCATTTCCCCTCATCCCTGGCACTCTCTCTCCCTCTTCTTTCTCCTACCTCTTCTTCCCCCTCTCCTTCTCCCCCAATCCCTCACCTCTCCTTCATCCCTACCCTCACTCCTTCGACAACTCCTCTCCCCGCCTTACCCCCCCGTTCACTCTATCCCCCACCTCCATTACCCACTCCTCTATTCCCCTTCCTTCCTCTTCTCCTACCCTCCCCCTCATTTACCCTACCCCCCATAACTCCACTACCCTCCTGTCCTTCGATCCACACTCCCTCCCCAGGATCTCGAGGTTGCCGCTCCTCTCCCTTCTTGCGTGACCCTAAGGAGCACCAGCCGTCGGCGCCCTTAGAGCCAGGCCTCGGATCCTCGGCTTGGCCCGGAAGCTGTGACACTTCTTGCAAGCATTTTCGACCCAATGGAGACACTCTTTCTGCAAGCCATTTAGACCCAATAGACACTTTTTGCAACCATCTAGACCCAATAGAGACACTTTCTGCAACCATGTTCAGAACCAATAGACACACTTTCTGCAAGCATTTTCAGAACCAATCGAGACACTTTCTGCAAGCATTTTCAGAACCAATAGAGACACTTTCTGCAAGCATTTTTAGAACCAATAGACACACTTTCTGCAACCATTTTAGAACCAATAGAGACACTTTCTGCAACCATTTTAGAACCAATAGACACTTTTTGAAAGCATTTTAGAACCAATAGATAGCAATGTAACAACATTTTGAGATTTAAAAAATCAAGTCTGCAATTTACCCCATCAAATAAAGCATAAAAAGTTTAATTTGACACCTAATTCACTTTCATATATTCAGTATTAAAAAAGCTATGGCCATTTTCATACTCGGAAATTAGCAATTTCCTATTGCTTTTCTAATGACCTAACACAAGAGCTGTGATCGAGGACAGTCAAAAGCCCATAACTTTCTTAAAAATTAAGAGAACTGAAAGAAATTTTCAGTTATTATAGATTGAAGTATTCTGAAACAAATATGAAACAATCTTACTTGGTTGACCTGAAATTAAAGCATATAATTAGTTACCCAATTGTAGCTAATTACAAAATTCAATTACTAGATCTAAACATCTATCCATTGCTTAAGAATTTTTTTTTTTTTAATTTAAAGCCCAAGTGTCCAATTAACATTCACACAATAATTCACAATATAACATGATTTGTAAATCTAATTGTCATTAATTTATAGGCCAAATTGAAGGAGTTTAGTGTTTAATGCCCATAAATTAATGGGCATTTTAAACAGCTTGCAAGTGGGATTTTCTGGAATGCGATGGATTAGAACGTTGCGGTTGCGGTGAATTTAAACCCAATATCGGCAGGAAAAATTCTGACGGTTGGTATGGGGACTAAATCACCGTTTCACAAAATTAAATGTTGATTAAGGTCATCTAAACAAGCAAGTTTATATGTAAAAATAAACAGCTTTCATTTACCTGTCCCCTACGTAAAATCCGTCCCCGCTGTCGCCGTTCATGGCATTAGGAGCTAATTTTTATTTTACTGCAGCACCGACATAGTCGGGCTATTTATTTAAAAAAATTAACTTACCGGCAGTCGGAACTAATCTCCAGAAATAGATCGCACTCCGAGAATAAAGCTCCGGATGGCAAGGGGAAAACTGCATTTTAACCCCACTCCCCCCTTAAAGGTGCCAAAGTCACGCACACGGCCAGTGACAGAACTGCAGCACCGCTAAAGGTAAGTTTTGTAATATACCTACAATAGACACTTTTTGCAACCATTTTAGAACCAAAAATACACTTTTTACAACCATTTTAGAACCAATAGACATTTTTTGCAACCTTTTTTCAACCACATTTAGGGCACTCACAGTTGAGTAGACATGTGTTAAGTGCTATTCAGCGCTCGGAGAGACTGAGCGAGGCACACCACTGGTTTCCTCCATCTTGCAAAGACTGAGTGAGGCGCACCACTTCCTGGTTTTATAGTCCCTCCCTCCAGCAGGGGCAGGAGAGAGAATGGGGAATATTTTAAAAACAATAATATCTATCTGATTTTTCTTCGATGGGAAAAATCCTCTGGTCCTGGAAGGTGGAGGAGGGCACCGAGCGAGGTGGCCAAAAATGACGGCCGTAGGTGGTGGCGTTCTCTCGGAAATCACAGCACAGCGAGCCAAAAGAGGTCAAGATCAGACTTTTAGTGAGATATATAGGAGATATATAGGAGATGGAGATATAATTGCATGGAACCCATAAATCAGCAGCATTGGTTTCCTTTAAGTGATCAGTTAACAACAGTTAATTTAGGATGTTACTATTTAAAAGTTTAGATTGCAGAATATATTGTTACAGGTAGCTTTTACCTGGTGGCAGAACGATGTGAGGTCTGTTATATTAATTAACAGCCAATTAGGAGTTATTCTCATTGTTGACATAATAGTAATGACAATCACGGGTAAACAAAAACAGTCTGTGTTGAATTTTCACCGATTGATTTTAGTTGAAAGGAAAGAAAAGGCAACTTACCTTAGCCTACCATTTGAAACCATGTTGGGTGAGTATATACAGTCACATATTCACCAACCTAGTTTAATAGTTGAAGACATACGGGGTTCATTTAAATTCTGCTGATCGGCGTTCAACGGGGAAAGGGGGGAAAGAGAGAATGTAGAATGGTTATTTGGCCAGCAGTTAGATGACGGATGAAATTTCAAGAAGTCTCAAGCATTATGAGAACAGGCTAATATTTCAGGAATGGACAGTGATAGGCGACACCGCATCTGCGGCTGTGAATACTTGCGCAAATCAATGATGTGCAAAAAGTTAAGTCTTACCAGGTGAGATTTGTACCAGATCTTAACCATTGACCCACAACACAGTGCAACCACAATTACACAGATTCATTTTCATTCATTCCTTCACATTCACATCAGTATTCTGTTCTTTTCCCAGATAGATTGTGTTTTATTTTTCAGACAGCCACAGTTGCATTACCGTTACACCGCATAAAAGAGGCAAATAACAATCTATCTTTGTCCTGCCCACTCCCCTGACATCAGTCTGAAGAAGGGTCTCGACCCGAAATGTCACCCATTCCAACTCTCCAGAGATGTTGCCTGTCCCGTTGAGTTACTCCAGCATTTTTGTGTCTACCTTCGATTTAAACCAGCATCTGCAGTTCTCTCTTACACAAAAAACAATATCGGTGTTATATGTGCTAAAAATAGGACCTGTTTCCACAAAGACGTTTTCTTTAACACACTCCAGCACAAGCGCAGGCCAACACGCCCCCACCAACAAAAAAAAATCTATTTAGACCTGCGGTCAAGAACATGCAAAACAGATAATTATTCATGCGTTCGTGCGGCGAGGAAGCTGCTTTCGCTCACGTACACGCCACTGAATTAAAGCCACCAAAAAGGACGACTCCGAAACCGCACGTAGACGGGGAGCGCTTTAAGACTGCACGGCTTTGACATCTCGGCGTGGAGACTGGGCGGGGGAGCTGTCTGTGCTGTGACCATCTAATCTGCAACAGATGGGAGGGAAAGAGTGGGTCTCCACTTGTCTCTGAAGACGCACCCACAGGTAAGATCACTCGCTGTCTACTCCGGGCGCATTTTCAATCATTGGCATCACCGGTTGCGCCTGAGAACGTCTTTCGTCTCAAAATGCTATTCTCGGAATCGGATCTCTTCGTTTGGTCTCGTAAAGAGTTGCCCAACTCGTACAAGTTAATTCATTTCACAAATACACAAAAGGACGCAAAGAGCTGGAGTAACTCAGCGGGCCAGACAGCATCTCTGGAGAACATTTGCAGGAAGGTACTACAGATGTTCGTTTACACCGAAGATAGATACAAAATGCTGGAGTAACAACAGGTCAGGCAGCTTCTCTGGAGAGCATGTGTAGGAAGGAACTGCAGATATTGGTTTACACGGAACATAGACACAAAATGCTGGAGTAAATCAACGGTTCAGGCAGTATCTCTGGGAAAAATCTCTGGTCGAGACCCTTCTACAGACTGGACAGGTGACGTTTCTGGTCGAGATCCTCCCTCAGTCTTCGTGAGTTACTCCAGCACTTTGTGTCCTTTTGTGTTTTAGCCAGCACCTACAGTTCCTTGTTTGTACATTTTATAAAAACTTCATCAGTTGTGAAGAGATTTGGGGTATAGTAAAGGGGGTGTGTAAATGTTAAACTTTTCTTTTGAAAATATTTTTGATACTTTAAAAAATGTTTGGAGACTTTTGAAAAACGAAGCCACACAATGAATAATTCCTTATCTTGGGGTATATGCTGGGTTGTGCCAAAATAAAATATTTAATTATTTTGAGGAGACTGGTAATTTTGTAAAAATCTTTATCGTTTACATGTGTTGGCAGATAAAATGTCTTGAAAAGATATGCCCACCTAACCTAATTTTCTCCATTTGGGTCTATCATGTTGCCTATCTTATGTTGTTACTTTCTGACTGTTGGAGATCTTGCTTGCCTATTTGCATTTCTCTTGAGATCTACTTCAACTTCCCATTGCTCTGAGCGTTTACCAGCATCCTTAATAATACTATAGTTAACCTAATCAGCAACTCTCTGCACCTTATCTCCAATATTCCAATTCCAGGCACCATTATTGTTGGTATTAGTTTTTTATTGTTTCATGGACCCAGACACAGTCAAAAACATTGTGTGTATTTGAATCCAATTGTATTGTAGACCAGTACATCAGGTATTGCATAAGGAAAAAATAATTAGAGTGCAGAATAGAGTTACAGCTATAAAGTGCAGGTTAAAAAAAAAAAGCAAGGTTTGCAACAAGGTTAAGTGGAAGATTGGGAATTCATCCTTGGCACATGAGAAGTCAGTTCAAACATCTGATAACAGTGGGAAATACATTTTTAGTGAAGCTGCTGATACTTCCATTCAAACTTTCCTATTTACTGCAGGTAGACGAGGGGGCAAGAAAGATTGACCAGAATGTGAGTGGTTCTTGACCAAGGTGATGATTACCTGAGGCCATGCGAAGTATAGATGAAGTTGATTGGGTTGGAGGTTAGGTTGAGTGGAGGGGTGGTTGCATTGCATGGTGTACTGCGAGGCATTCACAACTGTGTGCAATCTATTGTGGTTTTGGGGAGAGCGATGTATCCTGATAAGATGCGTTCAACAGGATTCTGTAGAAGTTGGTAAGAATTATTGGAGACATCCTAAACTTCCTTAGTCTTCTGAGGAATGAAAAGTGTTAGGGTGCCTTCTTGTAGTTGGTCCAGGACAACCTGTTAATGATATTTGCATCTGGGAACTTGAAGGTTGCGATCAGTATTGACGTGTATACACCAACTCATTTTTTGAAGTCCAGAACTAGCTTCTTTGTCTTGCTGACATTGAGAGGTTGTTATCTTGACAATATGTTACCCAGCCTTCTATCACTTTACTGTACTCTGTCTTGTCATTGTTGGAGACAATGGTCTTATTTGCTACTTATTTACTACAGTGGTCTTATTTACAACTTCTAAATTGAGTTAGCACAGAATTTGACCACGCAGATGTGAGTGTATAAGGAGTATAGTTAGAGGTTGAGAACATATCCTTTCAGGGCACCAGTGTTGAGCTTGGAGAATGTTTTGTCACTTATCCTTGCTAATTGTGGTGACCAAACACTCGGCAGCTTACGGAATAAGGCATCATCCATTCAAGTCCTGAAAAATGTATAATTTTTCTGTCATGCCACCTATGGAAATCTCTTCCCAGAGAGCTGTGGACATGAATTATTGAAAGGTGAGACTGACATGGGAGTTGGGTGGCATGGAAGAGGGCAGGTTAGTGGTATTGAAAACGAGATTGGATCATTCGTGATCTTATTGAATGGTAGAGCAGGCTCAATGGGTAAACTTTGCTCCTATTTCTTGCTTGATGAACCACAAAGAAGTAATTGGGAAAGCAAAGGTGGTCGATTATCCCGCATGGAGCGGATGGTGGAGCAGTTCTCCAAAGTGACCTACTCCAGCAGGAGTCTGGTCTCATCGCAGATCCACAGCAGTACCCTTTTCAGGGCTGCCCAATGTCTCACCCTCCTCCTGGGGGAGCATTAGGAGTCAGGGCTGGGCTGACTCCGAAGAGGGGTTGGCTGAAGAACCCAATTTGCTAGGGGTGCAAGAAGATGAAATCCTGGGTATGGTATCGAAATTTGCAATACCATCACATAAGGGACGGCAGTTACAACCGCAGCTGGTGGCGAGCATTAATTATCTAACAATGCACCAGCTGCAGGAGCAAGTTATTAATGATACCTTGGCCAAATACCTTGCTCCAGCCAACTGTGTGTCTCTCAATGTACTGGCAGTCAACAACCCCATTCGGGGGAACATTAGTCCCAGCATCAGGGCTCAAGAAATCTAGATGCAGAAGATATTGAAACTGCTGGCTGCGGGAATCACTGCATTTGCCAGATCTGTGGATAGCACCGATATGATGGATGAACAACGGGACGCTTTAGCACTACTTTGCAACGTCCAGTTCGAAATTAACTGTTTCAGAAAAAGCGTGATCTGTCCTACGCTCAACCCTAAAATTCGCAGGGTTGTGCAAAACTAGCAGCACACCACCACCTACTATGCGGTTCGAGGACAACCTGCCGAAGCAGGTTAAAGACCCGGATGAAGAAGCAAAAGCGGTGGACATGATCAAGGCACCGACTACCATCAGGTCAACAGTAAGCCAGTGGCAGCACCCCTATGCACAGGCCCCGCTACCATAGCGACAGGACAGCGGGTGAAACACCGAAAGCCGCAACATTCACACAAACATCTTTCTTACGCCATGCCCCAGAGCGGCCTTCATGGAAGATGCACCAACCCCACACCACAGCGCCTCCACCTCCCAAGAACCAAGGACGGAAGAAGCTGACCCAACGCCACCGGTAACCATGGAGGTAGGTGGGTCTGGTTGCCTTGGGAGTATCGCATGTGTAATTTCACAAATAGGGGGTAGATTACACTTGTTTTGGGATGCATGGAGTTCTATAACTTCTGATCTCTTTATAATGCACAGTATTCAGGGATACAAAATTGAATTAATTGACAAACTCCTCCTACCAGTTCAACATGTACCTAGATGTAAAAAGATGGTGGATGCCGCATTACCATTGACTTAACACAACTGAATACTTTTGTGCAACATACCCACTTCAAAATGGAAACGTTTGTAACTGCTAAACAACTAGTTTCCAAAGGGTACCTCATGGCTTGCATTGATCTAAAAGATGCATACTATTCAGTACCCATACATAAAGATCACTACGGATATTTGAAATTTATCTGGATGGGGCAGCTATGGCAGTATAAAGTGGTGCCTAATGGACTAACAGCCCCCAGACTATTTACCAAAATATTGAAACCAGCATTGGCGTCTCTACAGAAACAAAAGCATATTGTCATGGTGTATCTTGATGACATCCTAATTGTGGGGAAAACCTTGGAACTGGCTAAATTGGCTGTGACAGCCTCCAAGCTTCAATTTAAAAACTGGGATTTATCATCCATCCGGACAAATCCAAGTTAATGCCTTCTGTAATAATGGATTATCTGCTGTACACGATTGACTCTGTTCACATGACTGTCACCTTGCCAAAAAGCAAGGCGACAGACTTAATAGAGGCATGCAATAGCCTTGTTTGCACCAGTAAACCAACCATTCGGCACGCTGCCAGGGTAATCGGGAAACTTGTGGCTACATTTCCAGCTACACAATATGGACCGTTGCATTACCAAAATTTACAAAGAGCCAAAATTTCAGCACTAAAACCCACGCTGGTCATTTTGATAGGCCTATGCAGCTACCGGCCAAAGCAAAAATCGAACTGCGATGGTGGATTAGCAATATTCGTCATTGCTTTAATCCCATCACAATTACAAACCCATCGGTTGTGTTACAAACTGACGCCAGCGCTCACGGCTGGGGAGCTATGGATACCACTTCCAGTTGTGGTGGTAGATGGAATATACACACATCTACCTTACTTCGGACACAAGGTATTAACTATTTAGAAATGTTGGGAGCGTTTCATGGTCTGCGGGCCTACTGTACAGATATGCACCATCTGCATGTTCGCCTACAAATAGTTAACACCACAGTGGTGGCATATATTAATCATATGGGTGGTATCAATGGGATTGGACTTTATTTTCATCTACTTAGAGGACATCTTGGTTGAGAGCCGCTCACAATAGGAACACTTCATGCACCTTCAGGGGCTATTCCAGCGGCTCCAGGACCATGGACTCATAGTCAATCCCGCTAAATTCCAGTTTGGTCTCCGCAAAAGTTCATTCCTGGGGCACCACATTACTTCGCGGGGCGCCAGCCCATTACCATCTAAGATGGAGGCTATCCGGCAGTTCCCCTGGCTGCTCACTGTAAAAGGGCAGCAGGAGTTCGTCTACATGGTTAACTTCTACCATTGTTCCATGCCGGCAGCGGCCAGGATCATGCGCCCCCTGTGTCAGTGCCTCATTGGTAAGCCATGGGACCTCGTGTGGTCCACCGAGGCTTAGGCCGCGTTCGACGGCGCGAAAGAGGCGCTGGCCAAATCCACCTTGCTAATACACCCGCGGGCAACACCCTCGACTGCTCTCACAGTCGACGCCTCCGATATGGCCGTGATTGGGGTGTTGGAGCAGCTCATTGACGGCCGCTGACAGCCACTAGCCTTTTTCAGCCATCAGCTGAGGCCCCCCGAGCGCAACTACAGCGTGTTCGACCGGGAGCTCCTCGCACTGTACCTGGCCATCCGTCACTTTAGATACTTCCTGGAGGGCAGGCCGTTCACGGCCTTTACTGGCCAGAAGCCCTTAATGTTAGCCTTGGCCAAGGTGTCAGACCCTGGGTGCCCTCATGGTCGTGGATCGGTTTACGAGGTGGCCCGAGGCTATTCCGCTGTCGGACACCTCTGCCGCGTCTTGTTCCCATGCTCTTGCGACCAATTGGGTTGCTAGGTTCGGAGTTTCGGCAGACATTTCCACCAACCAGGGGGCTCAGTTTACGTCCTCATTTTGGGCTTTGCTGGTGAAATTATATGGGGCGCAGTTGCACCACACCACCGCCTATCACCCCCAGGCCAACGGGTTAGTGGAACGATTCCACCGCCACCTGAAATCGGCACTGAAGGCACAGCCCAAGGGTCTGGACTGGGTCGACCAGTTGCCTTGGGTGCTGTTAGGCATCCGCACGGCCCCTTAAAGTGGATTGGATGCATCATCCGCCGAGTTGATATGTGGCTCGACTTTGCAGTTGCCTGGGGATTTCCTCCCTGCGGTTCAAGGGCAGCTAGAGTCTACCCCGGCAGTTTTGGTGAGTCTCTGATAGAGAGAGAGGGAGTGGCCTTGCCCCTTTTTCTACCTCGTGGCATGGGACTGCCCCAGTGCACATGCCGCCGAACCTTAAGAACTGCCTATTCGTGTTTATCCGCAGGGATTCGCATCGGTCCCCACTGCATCGAATCTACGAGGTTCCGCTCCGGGTGTGGCGCCCCAGCAAGCGACTTCCCTGTTGGACGTTGGGGGCAGAGAGGAGATCGTCTCCGTCGCTCGACTTAAACCGGCCCACCTGGATGTCGACAGCCCGGTGGTGGTGGCGCAGGCCTGGCGTAGGGGCCGTCCACTGGCCGGTCCGGTCGCCCTGTTGCGCCTGTTCCCCTCTCATCAGTGGTTTCTGTGCCTCCTGCACCGTTACTGTCCCCTGGCTCTGTTCTGCCAGCCCCACCTGTATCGCCCGCCCAGTCCATTGTTACCACGCGTTGCGGTCTCTGTGTCCAGTCTCCCGCTCGGTTCCGTACCTCGGGTTCTGGGGGGACCCTGTAGCGGCACCTAGTGGTGGCCTTGGTAATGTCGAACCATCGCTATTGGCTGGCGAGGTCATGTGAGCGGGGGAACGTTTTCGCAGGTTTTCTGTAGAACCACTCATCCAAGCTCCACGCGGTTTGAGTGAGCATTGTTTATTTTGGCTGTCAATATCGACTCCGGTAATCACTTTATTTTTGTTTAAAAAATAAAGAACTTTGTTGTACCTGACTGTCTCGACTCGCCAAAACATTACACTTGAATTTGCAGACATGGATACATTTATCTGGACTGATTTGGGAAGTGGTGTTCCTATAGAGTATGATTGATCAGCGAGTTAGTTATTCATAGTGCAGTGCTGACCTTTCATTTGATGCCAAACTCCTTGGCTCTGTGCGACTGTTGTAGGGAGGTACAGCATGCCGAGCTGCTGCCTCACAGCGCCAGAGACACAGGTACGATCCTGAGCGCAGGTGCTGTCTGCGTGAAGTTTGCACATTCTCCATGTGACAACGTGTATTTCCTATGAGTTCTTTGGTTTCCTCTCACATCCCAAAGACATGCAAGGTTAGAGGTTAATTGGCCTCTGTAAATTGCCCCTATTGTGAAGGGAGTGGATGAGAAAGTGGAATAACATTGAAATAATGTGAATGGGTGATCAAGGGTCAGTGTGAGCTGAAGAGCCTGTTTCCATGCTGTATATCTAAAATTAAAACTAAAAACAGAGGCTGATAGCAGGTTCCTCTATACATGCCACTGTTATATAGCATGACAACTGGTGCAACATCTTGGTCTATGCTGACCAAGATGGCCTATCAAAGCTACTCCCATTTCACTCTAAACCTTTCCTGCCAATGTAACTGTTCATGTTCCTTTTAATAAATGTTATTGTATCTGCATCAACTACTTGAGCAGTTCCATGTATCCACCATCCTGTTGAAATGTAAAGGGTGTTGTAGGTATTGCAACATAGTACATTATATTAGCTTGACATTCTACACAGTATAATCATTTCCTGCCAAGAGTTTTCATGGATAGGTTCATGAACTTCACAGCACAAATAGAAGAAGACCATGATTTGTTTTCAGCTGCCTCCGTGGAGAGTAATGCTTCTTACTTGCATTGGATTGCAGCAACTGGACTGTTGGAAGCTGATGGTTTGATATCTCTTGGCTTCCAATCTGGTTGCTTTGAGGCCACTCTTGTGATGCTCAGGATAAGCTGTTCCTTACTTAACCTTGTTTTCTCCACCAAGACATTCATCAATGCATGTGAAAGATCAATGGATTTGTGACAACATCTTTGCATTATACAATGTAATTTTAAGCTGTGATGTAATGTAATTTAAGATGCAAGTAATTGCCAGCATGAAACCACGTGATTTGGGCAAGATGGTTCAATATGTTTGTAATTGGGAGATCAGATTAATTTTCCTATAATGAGGTCTAACAATTGAAGTAATCTGGGCCATGTGTTGAAAATGTGAATTGATGACTCTTTCTCCCGTGCATGGTTTACCAGGAAATGGAAATCAGTGCACTAAATCTTAAGATTCTAAGTGCACTGTCTCAAGATCTAGTGTTTTTCCAAAAGTTTGAACTGTTCATTTCTCAAAATACAGTTCTGTTGGTGGAGGGAATGGAAGTTGTGGGTGGATGGCATTTCAATCAATTGTGCTTCTTTGTACTGAATACATGAGCTGCTTTGGTGTTGGTTCGCCAAATACTGCCTTGATGTCAAAGACAATCACACCGTCCTTGCTTGTGGTACGTCTTTGGATTAAGGCTGTGATGTGTGGTATGAAGCCGAGTGATTCCACGGAACACTGAAATGGGCATTGGTAGGCTACATGTAGCGCAGGATAGCTGCTTGATGGCATGTTCCATTATTTTGCTGCTGACTGAAAGAAGACTTGCTAAACTGGGTAGCCAGTTATTTATTTTAAATTGCATGCATGGAGAAGTTTATAGTTTTGCGCAATTGCAGTCTATTTGATCATGTTTTGAGTTTGTTTCTCAGTTTTAGTTTTTCATTGTTTTCTGCTAATGTCAATTTCAAGAAATTCTTGTTTTTTTTTAACTTAATGAGTTTGTGTATACTTAATGGGTTTGTGTATACATCTCTTTTGAAATGGAAAGTTTTGAACAATATTGAACAAAAACATATTTAGTTTGGCTGGGTGCTTTTTGATGCACAGGGAATTTAAAATGTTATAAAGAATTGAATTGTCATTCTTTCCCTGCTTTTAGATATTTTTACTATTGAAGATAATTTATGCTGTAATTATCAGTTTGCTACATTTGTACAGTGCAAATTGGATCTCTTGGGAACGCTAATAATCAAGGTGAAGTTCCAGCGATCCACATTTGATCCTGACTGCAGGTGTGTATTGTAGAGCTTGCAGGTTCTACCTGTGAATAGATGAATCTCTGGGCGTTCTGGTCTCCCCCACGACCCAAAATGTGCAGGTAGTCCAGATCCAGACTGTAAACTGTCTCTAGAAAAGAGACGTGTCGAATGAATGAAGGGAGGAAGGACTGGTGGGCATTCAAGAGAATGGACCAGGGCCACAAAGAAATATACGAGGGAGGTGGTTCTAAACTGATTGTTCTGCAGGATGCAAGCTCCTAATGAGGCAAGTAGCTGCTGCCTCTGGTGTTATTAACTTTATATTTTTATTAAACAGAAATGAAATACATAATGCATGTTGCACATTACCATGTATACCAAAGTAGTGATTTACTGACTACTGACCTAGCAAGGTGACATTTAGTAATGATTTCAATTGAAGAATTTTATTGTGCATACAAAATTGAAGATGAGGTAAATGGGAGACCAGCTTAGTAAATTTCAGTTATAATGCTCAAAGCCAGGAAACATGCCTGTCAGCCCAACTTGCCTACACTGGTCAACATGTCCCAGCTATACTCGCCCCACCTGCCCACGTTTGGTCCATAGCCCTCCAAACCTGTCCCATCCATTAACTTGTCTAACTGTTCCTTAAATGTTGGGATAGACTCTGTGCATCTATCTGATCTATTCCTCTCATGATTTTATACACCTCTATTAGATCACCCCCTCATCCCCATGCACTCCAAGGAATAGTCCCTGCCTACTCGATCTCTCCCTAAATGAATGAATAAGTTTATTGGCCAAGTTGCACACCTACAAGGAATTTGCCTTAGTGCTCCGCTCACAAGTGACAACACGACATACAGTAACAATTAAGAATGACACATAAAACATTAATGATAAAACATTCCAGTTTAAGCATGTGAATGAAATAAAATACCAGAGCAATGTAGTAAAATACTACAGACTTTTAGTTATTAAGTAGAGCTACTGCTCATAGGGAAAAAAGCGTTTTATGAAGGTCCGAGATGTGCTTTCCCTGCCTCACGTGCTGCTTCCTGTCTGTCATGACGTTGGTGATCCACTGACAGAGGGGTTCAGGCACAGTCAACTTGCAGAGTTTGGAGTGTAGCAGCTCTGACACAATGGTGTTGCATGCAGAGCTAACATCAACAGTTCAGGCCCCCTAGTCTTGGCAACATCCTCGTGACCAATTGGTAACCATGGTTCATTTTGAACAGCTGCACATTTAACCTGCAAGAATTGAATCTGAAACTAGAATTTGTTCTTTGAAATTCAGACTTATTTGTTTGGAATATGAGTTTGTAGGATTAGTGGCTGGGCACAAAAAAATAATTTGGCTATTTCCCCTCTGGGCCCATGTGTGCACTACATTAACATGTCCTTAATTGGTATAATCTGTGCTATATCACTGAATGTTCCTATTTAAGTTTATATGATTTAAAAACTATACAAGCATGCAAATATAATCTATATTATCTTAGATTGCAGAATATAACTGGAACTCTGCATAAATTTAGGAAGACTAAGATAATTCAACATTGCTAGAGAGTAACAATTCTGATTTACATTTTAAACAAGACAAGACTTGTTCCATTATTTACAATGTTAAGTTTTCTTTTACCTGAAATACTAATGGTAAATCATTAGTATTGAAGAAGGGTCACAACCTGAAACGTCGCCTATCTCCTTCGCTCCTTAGATGCTGCTGCACCCGCTGAGTTTCTCCAGCTTTTTGTGTAACCCCCAATGGTAAATCACTGTTAGTTTCTCATTTGACTGCAATGGGGAAAAAAACTGTTTCTTTACCCATTTAAGCCAAATTGAAACCATATGATTGCAGATTTATCAAAATAGTTTTAGTGCACACAGTGCAATCTCAGTATGTTGTTCTTTGCTCAGATTTGAACAAATATCAGTGTTATTTTTAATGTAGCATACTGCATTTGTGGCTCCAGATGCAGTCTCGTTTACATTGGGGTGATCAAATGCAGAATGAACAACCAGTGCATTTCACCTCTGTTCATTTTTGTGACTGATCTTCTGGTTGTCTGACACTTACTTGTGCTGCTCTCACTCTCACTTTGATCCCCTACAATACTCCAGTAAAGTTCCATTTCAGCTCAAAGAATAGTACTTGTAAATTGTTCACTTAACATTCACTTCCCATTCCAGGATCGATGATAAAGGTAAAAGAAAACTTATATAAAAAGTATCGATGATAAAGGAAATAGGCCATTGTTTGTAGTGTGAAAATTAGAAGCTCGTGCGACTTGGGTGGAGGAGAGATAGAGAGAGAAGGAATGCCAGGGCCCGAGGGCTGAGGGAAAGGTGGGAAGGGGAGGAGGCAGCAAGGGTTAACAGAATTGAGAAAAGCGGAGGCTTGGCGATCGTTTCGCCAAACACCTCCGCTCGGTCCGCAATAACCAACCCGACCTCCCGGTGGATCAGCACTTCAACTCCCCCTCCCATTCCGTATCCGACCTCTCGGTCCTGGGCCTCCTCCACGGCCAGAGTGAGCAACATCGCAAGTTGAAGGAACAGCACCTCATATTCTGCTTGGGGAGTCTGCATCCTCTGGGCTTAAACATTGAATTTTCTCAATTCTGTTAACCCTGGCTGCCTCCTCCCCTTCCCACCTCTCCCTCAGCCCTCGGGCCCTGGCATTCCTTCTTTCTCCATCTCTCCCCCACCAAGTCACACTAGCTTTTCATTTTCACACTACAAACAGCTTACAATGGCCTGTTTCCTTTATCATCGATACTTTTTTTGCATATCTTTAATTCTTTGTTCTTTATCTCTCCACATCACTGTCTATATCTCTCATTTCCCTGATCCCTGACCAGTCTGAAGAAGGGTCTTGACCCGAAACGTCGCCTATCTCCTTCGCTCCTTAAATGCTGCTGCACTTGCTGAGTTTCTCCAGCTTTTTGTGTAACCCAGGATCAAGTTTGTCCACTTCATCAGCTCCATATACACTTCACACAGCCTCAGAACAGCAGCCAATATAAACAAAGACTATTTTTACCCTGGTCATTCCCTTAACAAGACCCTAAGCAGAATCGAGGAAACATGGGGTCCAAGTCTGCAACTCCCTGAAAATGCCAGCACAAGTAGATTGAGTGATAAAGAAGGCATGTGCTTGGCTACACCGTGCACATGAATCAGGAAGCAATTTGCAGCTTTATAGGACTTTGGTTAGGCTGCATTTGGAGCAAGTAATAATTTCATTGTCCCATTGTCAATACAGATGACAAACATTTTTTGCCTCTTTGTTCGATGCCCTATGAGCTGACTGGTCTATAGTTACTGGGTTTATCTCTGTATTTTTTTCCAACATGAGTGTAACACTGGAGGAATAAAACTGGGTGGGAAAAAAAGGTCTTACCTTCCACTACCTGCAACCTCCTTCAACTAGCATCGCAACCGGCTTCAACTAAAAAATTACCGATTTTTAAAACGGCAACCTATTTTTAGTCGCGGCCGGTTTCGAATTTTTTGAAATAATCGCCGGAACATAGAAGAAGCGGAAACCACTTTCGACCGTTAGGGAGACTGACAAAAACCTCCGGGAACCGCACGTAAACCTTGGGTGGGGCGCAAAGTCTCCAGAGGTTTCCGTTCAGGTTTCCTAAGTGGGACAGGGGCATAAGTGTGGCTTCACCAACATCTTGTTCAACTGTGACATTATGTCCCAACTCCTTTACTTAATTCTCTAATAAATGAAGACTAATGAGCCTGTCCCAATTAGGCTATTTTTCAGGTAACTGTCGGAGTGGAACACACACACACACACACACACACACACACACACACACACACACACACACACACACACACACACACACACACACACACACACACACACACACACACACACACACACACACACACACACACACACACACACCTCCCCCACCAGCCCGTTATGCAGGCAGGGGACAGGGCAAGCGGGGGAACGCTGTCTGAGTGAAATTCATATGGTGCATAGCCAATGTGATACAGACCCACACCGCGATGAACAGGAAGGTTGGCGCTGTAATTAAATGCGGGAAGGGTCACATAAGTCCTTTAAAAGAAGGGGGAGAAGGAGTGTAGACAACTTTTAAGAAGCCAGAGATACACGGCTGTGAAGCTCGGCGGACGTTTAACGGTTGGTTATCCTTGGTTCTGAAAACTACAGTTTACATTTTTTTCCCCAATGAGCCAACCTAATTCACCGGTCAGCACCGGCTACAACCTACGAGAACCTTCTACCTCCTGGTAACCCATTAGGACCTCCTGGTGACCCACCTACGGCACGAGAATTCTCGCTACTCTCCATGGCGGCTTCATTCAGGTTGCCGAAAATTGGTCAACATGTTGAAAGATTCACGGCAACCATAATGAGGCTGCAACTAGTTCCCAGAATGTGGGAACTCCTCACGACCATGAAGGCAACTACCCGGCAACCACCCGCGAACATGTGGCGACCGTGTGGCGACCGCATAGCCTCCTGCAGTCGCCTAAAGTCACCTGTAGGACAGGCCCATTAACTGTCAAATGCCCTTCACCACTCTATCTACCTGTGACGCCACTTTCAGGGAACTTATCTAAACCTAGCGGAGGCTTGGCGATCGTTTCGCCGAACACCTCCGCTCGGTCCGCAATAACCAACCCGACCTCCCGGTGGATCAGCACTTCAACTCCCCCTCCCATTCCATATCCGACCTCTCTGTCCTGGGCCTCCTCCATGGCCAGAGTGAGCAACACCGCGAATTGGAGGAAAAGCACCTCGTATTCCGCTTGGGGAGTCTGCATCCTCTTGGCATGAACATCGAATTCTCTAAATTCTGTTAACCCTTGCTGCCTCCTCCCCTTCCTACCTCTCCCTCAGCCCTCGGGCTCCTCCCCCTTTTTCCTTTCTTCCCCCCCGCCTCCCCCCACCAGTCTGAAGAAGGGTTTCGGCCCGAAACGTTGCCTATCTCCTTCACTCCATAGATGCTGCTACACCTGCTGAGTTTCTCCAGCATTTTGTGTAAACCCCCCTTACCTAAACCTACCCATCACCTCCTTTGCCTGGGCAATTCAGCCTCTCCTCGTTACTTAATCCTACCAGTTCTGCCAAAATCCTTGTGAATTTTCAATGCCCTTGTGATTTTTTTTTTCTCTCTCTGCATCCATTCTAGGTTAATGACATATATTCAGACTAAGTAAGTGGATCTTTCGCAAGTGGATCTATTCTTCAGTCTCTACTCAACTCCATCTTGCCTCTTGCTACCCATTTGCTATTTATTAGCTTGCAAAAAAAATTGATGTCCTTTTTATTTTTGCCCACAACTCTTTCAAATACTGTGTCTATGTACCACAAATTCCTTTTTTGTTTTCCCATCCTGTATTTTCTAATAATGAATCGGCTTAATTTGCCTGTGTTGTCAGATTCAATAATTGAATTTTCTATTTAATTTTATTCTTGGTCCCTTTTTGTCATTGTGGGAGTTCTGGGTTTATTGTTTGATTATTTACCCCTATGAATATGGTTGCAATCTGCCAAGATTATTCAGTCTAACCTGTATGTGATGCCAGATATGCCAGTGGTTGATTCTTGGGTGTCCTCTGAATGGCTTAACACTCCATTCTGTTCATTTAAAGACAGGCAATTTTACTTCGGAGTCACGTGAGTGACTACGTGAAGAAGCCCCGCCTGGCGCTTGATCGGCATTACATCGATGCTGTGGGTAGGGAAAGAGCTGCAGAGCTCAGCTCCACCAGCGGTAAGGACAGGCCCGCAGGTAAGTAAATTATTTTTACTTCGAGGGCGTTTTCAAAACTCCGTAGGCTGGTGGGTAAACCAGGAGGAGTTTAAAAATGAAAGTTAAAAAATCGCGGGTAAAACGTGCGTCCCGGGGTAAAGAAGAGTAGGGGCAGCAGATTATTACGGAGCCGGTTCCGATACCGGTGGCTGTTGAAATACCCGTTAGTGAGCCTTTGGTTGCTCCACAAACAGAAACCACGGAGGAAAACCCAGTGCCTAAAAAATGTAAAAGAAAATCTGAAAGGCCTGTGGGTTCTGATGAATCTGATTCTGAAAATCCTCCAGAGAGAAAAAAGCCTTATGGCTTAGAATGGAATACAAATGGAGAAAATACTCCAAACAATAATCAACCAAGGGTCTAAATGACCGAAGTTCAGAAGGATATGTTGGCATTGTTCTGCAACTCAATATTTGAGATTAATTGTATGAGGAAGATTGCCATTCGGCCTATTTTACATCCAAGATTTGCAGGTTTGTGCAGATCAAGCAATGTTCAAGCTCCTGGTTATTTGTTCGGAGAAAATCTGTTTAAATAAATAAAGAGGTTGATAAACAGGCAAAGACTATTGACCTCATGAAACCCTTCGTTTTGGCCAAAGCAGGGCCGGTCAAACGAGAAGGGGATTTTGATTTGGAGCTGGAACAAGCCGAGGCAGGGGTATGGTAGGAAAATATTACCAACCAGCACAGCCAAATGTTACCCATATGTTGACCACCACGTCCGGTTGGAGAGGTACAAAAACTTTATCCTATTACAGAAGAATCTTTGGATGAACCTCAGATTGGTGGTAGTCTATAAATGTTTTATGATAAATGGGACTGTATAACATCTGACCGTGTTATATTAGGTACTGTTTTAGGATCTACAATTGATTTTGTAGAAGGTATTGATCCACCAGGACAGAATAAGCCTAATCATATTTGGTGTTTTTTGTATTTGAAAAAATTCAAATTGATAAAGAAGTTAAGAATTGGTGTAAAAAAGGAGGTATCGAGAAATCAAGTGAGGATTCACAACAATTTGTATCAAATATTTTCCCCAGACCAAAGAAAGATGGCGGTTGTAGAATCATTTTAGACCTCACACTTTTTAATACATTTTTCCAGTATAAACATTTTAAAATGGATACCTTCAACACTGCAATGCAGCTGGTATCAACAGATTGTGACATGGATACGATAGATTTGAAGGATACATATTATTCAGTACTAATTCATCATCACATTCGCAGGTATTGAAATTTAATTGGATGGGACAGCTGTGGTAATACAAAGCATTACCCAATGGATTAAGCTCAGCTCCTAGGTTGTTCACTAATTGTTGAAACCAGCACTTGCACTGCTCAGGGCACAAAAACACATTGTTATGGCTTATCTAGATGACATTTTAATTGTCAATGCTAATCAGGAGTCAGCTGAAAAATCAGTCTCGGCGACTCCAAGCCTGTTTGTAAGGCTAGGTTTCCTGATTCATCCAACAAAATCTTAAGTTACAGCCATCCCAAGCTATTGAACATTTGGGGTTTGTGATTAATTCAGTTACCATTTTAGTAACTTTACCAATAGACAAGATTGTTGATATTACAAATGTATGTCAGTGCCTTATTCACAAACCTTATCCCTCCATCCGAGAAGTTGCTAATGTTATTGGTAAGTTAGTTGCAGCATTCTCTGCAGTAGAATTTGGTCCACTGCATTACCAAAATCTCAAAAGGGCAAAAACACAAGCTTATACAGCGAGCAGGCCATTTTGATAGGCCCATGCAATTGCCAAAGGAAGCTTTATTAGAATTGTATTGATGGATTGAGAATGTTCCACAAGCTGCTAAAAACATTTTGGTTCAGCAGCCCGCAGTGATTTTGCAAGCTGATGCAAGTTCTCTCGGATGGGGTGCAACAGATAATGATACCAGCTGTGGGGGCAGATGGACTGTCCAAGAGGACTTATTCTCCAAACGTATGGTATAAATTATTTGGAGTTACTGGGAGCATTTTATGGATTAAAAGCTTATTGTTCTACTATGAAGGATTTGCATGTCCAATTACAAGTAGACAATACCACAGCTGTGGCATATATCGATCACATGGGTGGAGTAAGATCATTATCATGTGATCATCTGGTTAACTAGGTGTGGCATTGGTGTATTGGTAAGAATATTCGGGCAGCCAAAAGATCACGAAAATTTAAAGACAGTACAGAATGGATGTTAAATCCAAAACATTTCAAAAATATTGTCAGTCAGTTGGAGTACCGGACATTGATCTGTTTGCATCTAGATTAAATCACCAATTGCCCAAATACGTGTCTTGGGAACACAATCCAGGGGCAGTAGCAGTGAATGCTTTCTCGCTACACTGGGGGAATACGTTCTTTTATGCCTTTCCCCCATTCTGTCTGATTGGGCAATGTCTCAAGAAAATAGTGCAAGATGCTGCCATTTTGGTGGGGCCAAATTGGCCTACACAGTCATGTTTCCCGTTGATGCTTAAAATGATTATTGAACCATGTATGATGATTCCTAGTTGCAACGATAGTTGATACAACCAGTAACAAAAGAAATTCATCCATTGCATGATCATATGAATTTGTTAATCTGCAGGTTCTGACCAGACCATTGCAAGAGCTTGGACTGTCGGATACGACCATGGATGTTATAGCTGCAGCTTGGAGAAATAACACTAAAAAACAATATATATCGCATATAAAGAAATGGGAAGCCTTCTGTAGACAGTCAAAGATATCTTATCATACTGCGAACATATCAAATGTATTGGAGTTCCTTGCTGGGTTGCATTTTGATGAGCACTTAAGTTATAGTGCCATTAATAGTGCTCATAGTGCTTTGTCGTCCGATTTAGGACAAATTTCTGATCGAGATTCAATTGGGTCTCACCCATTAATATCCCGGCTCATGAAAGGAATTTTAATAAAAATCCTCCCAAGCCCAGAGATACAGAAATTTGGGATGTTAGCATTGTTCTCACTTTGCTTAGGCAATGGACTCCAATTATTGAAGACATTGGTCTTTGCAAAGGTTAACATTCAAGGTAGGAATGTAATGGCATTAATGTCAGCTCAAAGAGTACAAACTTTTGCATGCAATTGTTATGGTTAGATTGCATGCATGTGGCTTCAGATAAAATTGTGTTTTATGTTTATGATCTGATCAAACAAAGCAGACCAGGAAAAACTGGAGCCAAGGTAATGTTTAAAGCATATCCTGTCGATGAAACATTGTGGGTAGTTAAGCATTTAATGAAATATATTGAAGTTAAGTTATCATTGTACCGATTTATCATTGTACCGCTGCTGACAAATTCATTTCACTTGCACTTTGTGTGCAATGTGACGAATAAAACTGATTGATTGATTTAAGTAATCAAAATCTCCGAGGTTCTGAGACAGCGTTACTGATAACGCACAAAAACACATACAAAAGTTGCAGTTCAAACCATTTCTAGATGGTTAGAACAGGTTTTGGATTTAGCAGGAGTGGACACTGATGTGTTTAAGTTTCACTCCACTAGGGCTGCAGCTGTGTCCGCGGCGAAGGTACAGGATGTACCACTCGATCAAATTTTAGAGGCCGCAGGGTGGTGTAAAGAAGAAACGCTTTCAAAGTTCTACGATAAACCTGTTGCCACGGTGCCAGGATTTGGTCACGCAGTGTTGGGTTCACTTTAAATGCTTGCTTTGTTTTATATTATCGATTTATATTATCGATTTATGTTATCATTTGATATCATTATCACTTTTGTTGAAAAATGTTCCCCTGGGATAGAGGGGTTATTATTTTAAAAAATTGTTCTTTTTATGATTAAAAGACATTACATGAATTGAAACAATGTTTAAAAAAAATATTATTTACTCACTACTGTATTGACTAAACAGAGTGTCGTATGGAATGAATCTACGACATAAAAAACACAGAGCTTTAAAATCTTCACGTAGTCACTCACGTGACTCCGAAGTAAAATAGTAAGATTAAACGAGAACTTACCTGTTCGAAGTTTGATCTTTATTTTATGAGGAGTTACAATGAGGGATTACGTGCCCTCCGCTCCCAGCCCTCATAATATAAATGATCATCTGGTAGTTCTAGTCTATGTTGAGCCTTACTATCTTACTCCGGCTATTGGTTCTGTGTTTTTCATGCCGCTGCTTTGAAGTATGCCGATCAAGCGCCAGGCGGGGCTTCTTCACGTAATCCCTCATCGTAACTCCTCATGAAATAAAGATCAAACTTTGAACAGGTAAGTTCTCATTTAATCTTACTATTAATGCTCACCTTGCAGGTGATGTCCACATCTGGAAAAACATTTTTTTTTTTAAAGGTTGTCCATCGTTCAATTAGTTTTGCTTGGTAATCTTGGTAGGATAGTGCTAGTGTGCAGGGTGATCGCTGGTTAGCGCGGACTCGGAGGGCTGAAGGGTCTGTTTCCCTGTTGTATCTCTAAAGTAAAGAAGGTATCAATTGATTCCTGTAGATTTGCCAAAGATTACACAGCCCTAACCCTCTCCATACATATAACCTCTACAGCTTTAAACGTGTTCAGTGAAGTTCATAGTTTGAGGAGCAGAATTAGGCCATTTGGCCCATCAAGTCTACTCCAAAATTCAATCGCGGCTGACCTATCTTTCTCACTCAACCCCATTCTTCTGCCTTCGTCCCATAACCTATGACACTCTTTCTAATCAAGAATCTGTCAATCTCTGCCTTAAATATCCATTGACTTGGCCTCCGTAGCCTTCTGTGGCAATGAATTCCACATATTCACCACTCTCTGACAAAATAAATTCTTCCTCATCTCCTTTCTGAAGGTATGTCCTTTTATTCTGAGGCTATGGCCTCTGCTCCTAGACGCACCCACTAGTGCAAACATCCTCTCCACATTCACTCTGTCCTGGCCTTCGGCTAAACAAGGAAAGCTCAAAGTTTCTTAGTGATGCATCTTTGAAAAAGGATTTCGCACTTGTGTTATTATGAAACACAACAGAAATAAGATAATGTTTTGACAACCTCATTAGAATTCCATGAGTTTGAGAAAAATGTGATAGCTTTTGTCAACCAGGCAAATGTTAATTTTAGTGGACTGATGATCAAGCACTAAGTACCACTGAACGCAAATGGCAATCAAAAGAGAAAATCACTAAAAGAAAAAAAATTCCAATTCTGCATCTGCTGGATTAATGCCAAACCACTCTGATACGTGATTTTAAGCATGTATGGAGCGCTGTGTTAACCATGTAACCATAACTTGTTTCAGCATCGTGCAATTTTACTTTCAGCCCAATTGTTTCCATTTGCTGGCTCAGAATTGATGCTGCAGAAGTTACAAATGACAACCTGTGGAGTGAGAATTTAATTTAAAAAAAAGGTTTGGCAAGCTGTCGGTGCCCTGCATCTTTCACTTTGAAAAATGAATGAACTTCAGGCCGTGTACTGGCTGCTTTAATGAACGGAGAGAGCTAGCTGCAGCTTTGCCCCCTCCTGGTTCAAAGAAGTCTTTAAAGAAATATATTAAAAACACAAGGAACTGAAGATGCTGCTTTACAAAATATGACACCAAGTTCAGGAGTAACTCAGTGGGTCAGGCAGCATCTCCGGAGAAATGGATAGGTGACGTTTCGTGTCGGGATGATTTTTTAGACTGATGGTAGTGGGGGCGGGAGGAAGCTGGAAGAGAGGTTGGGGTGGGAAGAAGTTTGGCAAGGGATAGGTGGATACAGGTGAGAGGGCAAATGGCTGGATAAAAGTTGCGGATGAAAAGGCAAAAAGTGCGAGAAAAGGAGATTAGGATAAAAGATATGTGAAATGGGAACCCAGAGAAAGGAGTATAGGTGGAAGTGGAAGAGGGAAGGAAGAAGTGGGTGTGCAGTCAGGTGGGGCACAGGGAAGAGAGGGGAGAATGGGAGGGAAGGGGGTTCTCTGTAGTTATCTACAATTGGAGAATTCAATGTTCACACTGTTGGAATGTAATCTACCCAATCGTTATACAATCTGCTCATAAGTTCCCTAGTTAATAAATTATGGAAGCAGATTAGGCCATTTGGCCCATCAAGTCAACCCTGTCATTCAAACATGGCTGATCTATCTTCCTCTCTCAACCCCATTCTGCAGCTGCCTCCCCATAAACCCCTGACACCCATACTAATCAAGAATCTGCCGATCTCCACTTAAAAATATCCATTGACTACCTCCACAGCCTTCTGTGGCAATAGATTCCACAGATTTACCACCCTCTGACAAAATAAATTCCTCCGCATCTCCTTTCTAAAGGTATGTCCTTTTATTCTGAGGCTATAACTGGTCCTAGAATCGTCCACAGGTGCCGTTCCTGAAGTATGCGTGTGGCCTCACTCTGGTAATGGGAGAGGCCCAATTTTACTTGTTAGTAGGTTGTCCTTTGCATCAATACTTGGTTAACTTGTGCAGACTCAAACTAGACTGAGTCCCAAAACAAGAGCTAAGCCCTATTCGCATACATAAGCTAATAGGGAATTAAAGGCCTGTCCCACTTGGGTGATGTTTTAGGCAACTGCCGCGACTGACATAGCCATTGCAGGTTGCGAAAAACCAGAGACTGTATGCCCCTCTGACATACAACAGTGCATAAAAAATATCATGATAAAATTAAAATTTTAATGATCTATAATATAACTTTAACATACAAATGTGCATACAAAAATATTATAATAATATTAAAATCTAAATTATCTATAATATAACTTTAATGGAATTCACCGATGTCATCACCGGCAACTACCTACGTCATCCTGGCGACAGCACCTACATCGTGATACATCAGGCTACCCCCATTGGCGTCAAAACAACGGTCGCCAAAATGTTCTGAACATTTCAAAATTCTGCGATGACCAGAAAGACTCTATGACCCCTTGGGTGACTGAGGATATCATACAGTCGACACCCCGGCAACCATGTGGCGATAGCCTGGTCGCCTGTAGTCTCCTAAAAATTCACTTATGTGGGACAGGCCCTTTAAACACCTGCTTTAAGACACCACCCAGTGTTTCTGAAACATAATCGCTGTTTAAAAGTTCATAACTTTCTATCTCAAGGATATGATCTTTAAACAGGGGGCAATAAACTGTCAAATTTTCAATGTGAATATTTATTAGAAAATCATCTCTCAAACATGTCATCAGTTAGACTCATTATGAGAATTAAACTTAATAACTGCCATACTCTTTTCCTCTGAAGTGACTAATAGTTGCAGAGCGCTATGTAAATTATGTAACAATCGTCAGGCTTGCTAATGTCGGTGTTGTGTTGTTTCTCATTGTCATCCATGTTAAACTTTCCTGGCCATTTATTTGCCAGCTGCCTTTTTGCAAGCTTTTACTGCTGGGCCCCTTCTTTTCCTGCTCTTGTTTGTTTTTCCATGCAATTCAGCTCAGGAAAAAGACAGGAAGTGATTAATTCCTCATTTCCTGTAAAGGTTTCTTCCATCATTGGTGAGAGTGCCCATTGTGAACTTGGCTGATGAATTCTATTTTAGCTGTGAGGAGAAGCACGGTTATTTGATTAGAAAGTCTGCTCCAAAGCCAACTGTCCTTTCATAAAACAAAATATTGAAATAACGTGTTGAGTCCCAAAGAATTGAGAGTTAGGTACCTCTTTCATTGGCAAGTAGTAGGGTAATGGAAAGAAATTGCAGATTGTGAGCATTTATTTGCTCACAAATAAATGGAGCTAATTGCATCCATAAGGCATTCAGTTGTTGGATAACTTCCTTTCTCATGGAGTCTGGATTTGATTAATTAAAGTTTTCTTGCATTTGTGTGCAAGCTAAGCACTGAAGGCAAAATGAAGGGGTGTAGGATACAACACTCTTGGTTGTTAATAATCGAGTTGACGATGGGCTGGTCAGAAATCATGTGAGTAAATGAGCAGATGTATTTCAAGCATTTCAAGCATGTATTTCAAACCACACGATTATTGTGAAATGACTGGGTCATTGTTAATTTTGAAACATAACATAAAGCTGAAAATAAAATCCACATGGTTGTTAGAATTGGGTTCAATTGCCAATTCTCGTTTAAGTATGTAGGAAAGAACTGCAGATGCTGGTTTAAATCGAATGTAGACACAAAATGCTGGAGTAACTCAGCGGGACGGGCAGCATCTCTGGGGAGAAGGAATGGGTGACCGATTCAGTCTGAAGAAGGGTCTCGACCTGAAACGACACCCATTCCTTCTCTCCAGAGATGCTGCCTGTCCTGTTTTGTTTAAGATCATAGCAGATTATAACCTTGGACTGTTCACATTTCGTCAGACTTTCTGTTCATTTGTTATCAGGATAATACTGCTGTACATACTTTGCCGCACATGGTTACCACCATTATTCATTTTAAAAGACTATGGGGAGTGTTAGTGAATTGGCATGTAACAAACAATAATTACAAATCATTAATAATTAAGATTATTAAGGGCTTGGACATACTAGAGGCAGGAAACATGTTCCCGATGTTGGGGGAGTCCAGAACCAGGGGCCACAGTTTAAGAATAAGGAGTAAGCCATTTAGAACGGAGACAAGGAAACACTTTCTCACAGAGAGTTGTGAGTCTGTGGAATTCTCTGCCTCAGAGGGCGGTGGAGGCAGGTTCTCTGGATGCTTTCAAGAGAGAGCTAGATAGGGCTCTTAAAAATAGCAGAGTCAGGGGATATGGGGAGAAGGCAGGAACAGGGTACTGATTGGGGATGATCAGCCATGGTCACATTGAATGGCGGTGCTGGGGCGAGGGGCCGAATGGCCTACTCCTGCACCTATTGCCATGTCTAATTATTATTTCTTTCAAATATTTACAGCTCTTGCATGCAAAATGTTTAATAAGATCAAATTGCTTCCTTCTGTCTTCCATGAAGATGTTGAATCGTGTATAAATGTGATAACATGGATGTTCCCAGGTTTATTACAGACAATATCTCAGAAACATAATTAATTGGAAACCTGACTCATTTTTCACTTGGACTTTTAGATATTCAACAGGCATTACTAAACACACAATACAAGGTGCCAAAGTGAGTTTCTAAAACTTTACCAATACAGCATTGACAGTTTTCCACTAAGTGTCCATTCAAAGCTTGCAAGAGGTCATGAGTTTAAAATTGTAACATTGGTGCTCAGTGTTCAAAATCATGGTTTAAAAAAAAATGACAGGAAGCACTTAATTGCAAAAAGTTAAGTGTATAGTCACTTGTCACGTAGCCACTTGAATATGAAACTGAAATGTGTTCAGAACTAACCAATCCATCTTCCTTTTTCCCCTGAAACTGCGAGCCAAAGAACTGACATGACACAGAAATTAAAAATAGTGTTAAATTCCTACAAGTAATTCCAATTGCAGTTTATGCTAAATAATTAATAATTTTATCAATAGATCAGACTTCAAATAAGTTTACTCCAATAACAACCCATCTCTCTTGTCTTGGACAAATTTCTTTCTTATTGCTTCTCCTATTCTCAGAGCTTAGGTGCTCTCCACCCCTCCCCCTTCTCCCACCCACCACTTCAAAACCACTAATGCATCCCCTAATCCACTCTTCACACCTTCTCAAAAGATCCACAGTAACCAGCTCACTACCCAAATTGTCACATAATCACCTAACTTCATGCCCATTTTCATCTGCTTTTTTGACTTTATTTTTAGTAATGGAAAAAGATAAAACCAAGAAATACAGGAGGCTTTTGCCGCTTTTCGGCCACCAAGTCTGCCGACTATATACCTGCAACCTACACCAACCTGAAGACGCAGTCTCCGGTGGGGAAGAGTCGATTTTGGACTTACCTGGACTTTTACCTGTCTGTACATCTGGACGCCTGCAGCGATGGCTGCGGAGGGTTGAGGTCCCGACCACGGGGGAAAATGGAGGAGGTTGACCAAATTTTGTGCCTTCCACAACTGTGGTCGATGTTTATGTTAACTTTTTAGTGTGTTTTGGGTGTTCTTTATCATTGTACCGCTGCTGGCAAATTCATTTCACTTGCACTTTGTGTGCAATGTGACAAATAAAACCATATTGTATTGTATGTGGAAATTGCCCAAAGTCTCCTGCATGCAACCATTGGAGATAAAACGCAGTAGTTAATATGGGGAAGAAATAGTGGTAGGCAATCAGCCACAATCTTAGTCAATGTTAAATTGAGTAAACAAAATTTGCTTCTTGTCACTTGTATTCCTCCTCATCAGCACCAATCTGTGTCCCTGCAAAAATCGCAATTGGAAGTGTCTATGCCAGGTAGGGATACATTCATTACTTTTTGCTTCCACCTCTCACCTTCCCAAGGAAGGAGGATGATATTGCCATAGGGTCATAAGTGATAGGAATAAATTAGGCCATTCGGCCCATCAAGTCTACTCTGCCATTCAATCATGGCTGATCTATCTCCCCCTCCGAATTCCATTCTCCTGCCTTCTCCCCATACTAATCAAAAATCTATCTACCTCTGCCTTAACAATATTCACTGACTGCCTCTACAGCCTTCTATGGCATAGAGTTCCACAGATTCACCACCCTCTGACTAAAGATATTTGTCCTCGCCTCCTTCCTAAAAGAAAATCCTTTAATTCTGTGGCTTTGACCTCTAGTCCTAGACTCTCCCACTACTGGAAACATCCTCTCCACATCCATTCTATCCAAGCCTTTCACTATTCTTTGTTTCAATGAGGTCCCCCCCCCCCCCCCCCCCCAATTCTTCTAAGCTCCAGCAAGTACAGGCCCAGTGCCGACAAATCATAATCACAATAATACTTTATTAGCCAAGTATGTTTTGCAACATACGAGGAATTTCATTTGCCAAGTCAGTCATACAAATAAAAAGCAACGGAACACACAAAATACATTTTAACATAAACATCTACTATAGTGACTCCTTCCTCCACATGATGGAAGGTTGAAAAAAAGTTAAATCTCTTCCCTTCTTTGCTCTCCCAAGGTCGGGGGCCTCGAACCCTCCATTGACGGGACGATCTTGACTCCCCATGCCGGCGGTGTTTGGCCCCTCCACATTGGGGCGATCAGCTTCTGCATCAGGGGGAATGTCAGCTCACCCATGCCGGTGATCGGAACCCGGGTCGGGGCTGGTCGAATATTTGCGTCATTGGAGCTCCCGACTCGGCCTCTCCCGAGACTGCGAGCTCTCAACGGTAAATTGCACAGGCTGCGGTTGGAGCGATCCCAGGCAATGGATCGGCTCCAGTGTTAAGTCCACACCCCGTGATGGGGCTCAAAGTCAGTCCAAGGAGGCCTCCAGCTCCATCAATGTTAGGCTGCAGAACGACTGGAGATGCAACCCGGAAAACAATCGCATATCCGGCAAGGTAAGAGACTGAAAAAAAGATTCCCCCGGCCCCCTCCACCTCCCCCCAAATAAAACAAAATGGAGAACATTTGCACAAGCTTTTAAAACACACTAAAAATAAAAAATAGACGAAAAAAAACTGTTGGCTCATTCCTGGGATCATTCTTGTAAATTTCCTCTGGACCCTCTCCAGAGCCATCACATCCTTCCTCGCATATGGTGCCCAAAATTGCTCACAAGATTATAAATGTGGCCTTACCAGCGCCTTATTTACCTTGTGGAGCATCTAGTTGTGGATGAGCCACAATTAGTTTCAATTAAATTGTATGGAAAATCTAAGCCATATACTTCCTTCCATATACTAAGCTTCCTCTAACACTTCTGTCCATTTGGATTCCATACCCCGCTCCCATTATAATCAAGGGTAGAAGGCAATTATTACCAATCTTGGGGATTCTTCTTTGGCCTTGTTTTAAGGTTCCTATCAATCTTAAAGATTGTCGACTATGACTAATTGATCAGCCACCTGCAATCTTCACCCTGTGCTCCAATTTACACCTTTCTTAAACTATTTACTCTTTTTATAGATTTGCAGTTAAATTCGACATCGGTAGGAATGACCAGTTAGAAAAGTGTACAACTTTGTACTGAAAGTCATTGCTTAATTTAAACTTCTTGTATCTCCCATTAGAGCAGTGTTAAATTTCTATCAAAGCCTGTCTTTGCATAAAATGGCAGGGATCCATTTTTGAATGTTAAGTGTTCCAAATTGAAATCCACTGTTTTATTGAATGAAGCTTTTTTTTTTCATGTTGCAACTTAAAAAAAAAAAAGCCCTTTTAAACCAAATTAAGTATTTATTGAGTGAGGCTTGGCATTTGTCCTCATCAGCCTCTATGTGCCAAAATATTGTGGACTCCTGCCAATTACAAGCTGGTGGAGGAGGCACTGCTGAGCAACCTATGGAGTAGGACATGAGGTTAGAGTCTCCCGCAGATTTTGATTAAAACTGTTATTCATCGGCTCTTTTTTGATAATAATTTTGAGGAAAGATATTCCAGTGGATTTTGTGCTGGCTACTTGATGTTTTGTATGAGTTATTATGGCTACTAAAAACACTAGAGCTCGGAGTGCGGCTCAACAACAGAGGCCTAGTTAGCAGGAAGAGACCACGTCTACAGGTACCTCGACCCCGCCCCATGGCTCTACATCGCCGGAGGTCCTGAAGCTAGAATTACTAACATTACTAGAATTACTAACATATTTGAGCCAGGACATTGCAGATATTTTTAAAACCAAAGTAAGAGCAGCATTGGGTGATGATTTGTCTACAATCAGAGTTGACCTTCAAGCATTGAAAACACAGCTCGTGAATGATAAGGTTGCTACGGACACTGAATTGGCCTTACTCCAAGGTACTGTGGGGATAATGCCTGTATGGACAAGATTGCTGGCTGAAGATTCAGATCGAGCATCTAACTGCTGAGTGTTTTAACTTGGACAAAAAAATGTGAGAACCTCTAATCCAGATCACACCACAACAACATAAGAGTAGTGGGGGTTCCTGAAGAGACGGTCGTCAATTCCATTGCTATTGCCACCCTGCTTAAGGATGCATTCAAGCTGGACAAAGAGCCGCTACTGGACCAGGCGCACAGATCCACACAGCCGAAACCACGACCCGCTGAGCGACCGCGACCTATCATTGCCAGGTTCCATTACTACAACGACTGTGTAAATGTATAACGCCGTGCAAGAGAGGTTCGACAGATCGATACCGGTGATATGAAGATCTCCGTTTTCCCCGACCACACTACTAAGGTGGTCCAGGCCCAGGCAGCCTTCAATGAGGTCAGAAAACAGCTGCCTGGTGTGAAGGGGGTTCACTACGGTCTTTACTACCCGTCCCGACTCCGGATCAGCTACCAAGGTGTGGAGAAAGACTTTGACTCGCCGGAGGATGCCAAGGCTTACGTCAACAAGATGAATATTGGGTGGTGTAGTACAATATGGTGCAATAATGTCATGCATCCATACCTTTAGTTTGCAATTAAATACTTGTTCACATTTGATGTTTGTTTACATTTAGCCACTTGTTTACTCCTGTTCAACTTGCATTAGTTCATCTTCTCTGCAGTTTTCCTTTTATACACAGGGGGAAATTAACTTGTTTAAATTGTTGTGTGATAATACCTTATTTTGCACTAATAGTAGGCCCCCAAAATATATTACGGTATATTGGTGTTTATATATTTTTGAAGTGGTCATTTCATGTACATCCTTTTAGGTCCACATGAGGTAATATTTCATTTAAGCCAATATGGGGTTTTCTTATTATTAGTTGTGCCTTGTATTACACATTTTGGAGTGTGTGGGAGGTATTTCTTAAGGTTGGCTTAGTTTATTCTCCGAGTTGTTTCCACATTTATGAGGCAACAATTGTTTTCTCGTTTCTTACACTGCTCTCTCCCTTTTGGAGATTTTTTTGGTGTGTGTGTGGGTGCATGGGGGTTTGTGTATTTGGGGGGTGGGGCAGCCATCCTGGCTTTCTTCTGATCCATTTGCTTTCCTCATTTACACATAAATGTGCTCTGCTAATTTGAATCCCAGCATTCTTCGTTCCAGCACACCTATTCGTTTTCTCACTTGGAACATACGTGGTATGTGCAATCCTATTAAAATATCCAGGGTTTCAGTCACCTGAAATGGCTTAACTCTGACATAGTATTTTTGCAGGAGATTCATCTTAGACTTAAAAATCATCATAGGCTGCAGTCCTCTTGGATAAGTCACGTCTACCACTCCAACTTTAATTCTAAAGCTAGAGGGGTTGCTATTTTAATTAATAAAATCATTCATTTTTTATCTACTGATGTTATTGCTGATAAAAATGGTCGATGTGTTGTTAGTAAATGTCTATGCACCTAACTGATGATGCTGAATTCTCTAATAGATTACTTAGTAATATATCTCATTTAAATACCCACTTGTTAACTTTTGGAGGTGATCTGAATTGTGTGTTTGACCCAAAGCTAGATTGTTCTGGTCCCCGCACTTTATCCCAATCAGCTATGTTTAAATCTTTTTCTGATTTTATGATCCAGAGTGGTTTGGTTGACCCTTGGAGACTTCGTAACCCCTCAACCAAAAAGTTATCTTTCTTTTCTCAGGTACATCAATCATATTCAAGAATAGATTAGTTCTTTATAGATAATAGTCTCATGTGTTGTTTCCTTGGATTATTCAAGTATTCTAATACAATACAATACACTGCCATTTATTGTCATATGAACCTCATTGAGGTTCAAACGAAATCTAGTTTCTGCAGTCATACAAACAATATCTGATCATGCACCATTATTTCTAGATATTCTGTTATCCATACAGAAATCTACCCTCCCCCCCCCCCTCCCCCACCCCCCTGGAGATTCAACTCATTATTGTTGGCTGATAAAACATTTTGTGAATTTGTTTCAAACTCAATTGATGGGTTCTTTTCTTTAACCAGAGTGAATCTACATATTTTTCATTAATTTGGGAGTCGCTGAAAGCTTTCTTTAGAGGGCAGATTATATCATATTCCTCCGATTCTAATTAAAAAAACGCAATACCAGGCTTACAGAGCTTACATCTGCTATTAATAGCCTCGATCAAGAATGTTCATCTGATCCTTCTCCAAAACTATTCAAGAAGCGTCTTAATCTTCAGGCGGAGTTTGATCTTATTTCTACCAGAAGTGCTGAGCGACTGTTGTTACAAACTCGTGGTACTTATTATGAACATGGTGATAAAGCAAATTGATTACTAGCACACCAATTAAAACATCAGTTCACCTCGCGTCTAATACCTAAAATTTCTAACACGACTGTTACAGATCCTGTGGAAATTAATGCCACATTTAAATCATTTTATTCTACCCTATACAAATCAGAATTCCCTGTGGATTCTATCAAAATGAATCAGTTCCTGGCCAATCTTGAGAATCATACCATTGATTCTGACCATGCAAAAGAATTGGATGCTCCACTTTCCATTGAAGAACTACGTTTTGCAATTACAGCAATGTAATCGAACAAAGCCCCAGGTCCTGATGGATTTCCAATAGAGTTTCTAAAGAAATGTATTGATAAATTGGCACCTCTACTTTTGTTGATGTCCAATGAATCTTTGGAAAATGGTTTGTTACCTCCCACACTGACTCAAGCTTCGATAGTTCTTCTTTTAAAGAAAGATAAAGACCCCACTTCCTGTGGCTCCTATAGACCTCTGTCTTTACTGAATGCTGATGTAAAAGTTTTGGCCAAAATTATTGCTCTCCGCCTAGAGAGGATTTTGTCTCGTATTATTTCTGAGGAACAGAATGGCTTTATTAAAGGACGCCATTTATTTTTCAACACTCGTACTCTTTTAAATATTACTCATTCAACACATTCTGATCGTTTACTTGAGATTTTAATGTCATTAGAGGCTGAGAAGGCATTGAATAGGGTTGAGTGGGGGGCACCTATTCGCGGTATTGAAGAAATTTGGTTTTGGAGATACATTTAACAGTTGAGTAAGATTACTGTATACATCGCCACAAGCTAGTGTTCAAACAAATGATATTCATTCTGAATACGTTGCACTAGAAAGTGGGACACATCAGGGCTGCTCTTTATCTCCATCTTTCTTCGCTTTCGCTATTGAACCACGGGCTATTTCTTTAAGGTCCTCCACTTCCTTTAAAGGAGTTATTCGTAATGGTGTCGAATATCGTTTATCTCTGTATGCGGATGATTTGTTGCTGTAAGTAACTGATCCTGCATTTTGTCTTCCGGGTATTCTATCTATTCTGGATATTTTTCGTTCTTTTTCAGGACATAAACTAAATCTTCAAAAGAGTGAATGTTACCCCAATAACACAACAGGTTTGCAACTTCAGGAAGCTGATATGCCCTTTAAAATCTCTCGTTCTGGATTCAAGTATCTTGGCATCAATGTGACGCATACATTCTCAGGCCTTTTGTCTGCCACCTTTACCCTGCTCATGACTAAAGTGAAATCTGATTTTCAGCGATGGAATATCTGCCTCTCTCTTTAATTGGGAAGATTAATGTTCTGAAAATGAATGTTTTGCCTAAATTTCTTTATTTATTTCAATCAATTCCCTTATTCTTACCAAAACATTTTTTTGACTCCTCAGACAAAACAATTAGCTCTTTTATTTGGGATGTGAAGCCCCCGAGGGTCCATAAATCATTACTCCAACAATGTAATTTCAGTGGTGGTCTTGCTTTACCGAACTTTCAATTCTACTACTGGGCTACTCACATTCATAAAATACGTTGGTTACACAAAAAGCTGGAGAAACTCAGCGGGTGCAGCAGCATCTAAGGAGCGAAGGAGATAGGCGACGTTTCGGGTCGAGACCCTTCTTCAGACTGGTCAGGGATCAGGGAAACGAGAGATATAAACAGTGATATGGAGAGATAAAGCAAGAACAATGAGTGAAAGATATGCAAAAAAGTATTGGTGATAAGGGAGCAAGCCATTGTAAGCTGTTTCTGGTGTGAAAATGAGAAGCTAGTGCGACTTGGGGGGGGGGGAGATGGAGAAGGAATGTCAGGGCCCGAGGGAGAGGTGGGGGGGGGGGGGGAAGGGAGCAGTCTGGGTTAACAGAATTGAGAAAATTCAATGTTTAAGCCCAGAGGATGCAAACTCCCCAAGCGGAATATGAGATGTTGTTCCTCAAACTTGCGGTGTTGTTCACTCTGGCCATGGAGGAGGCCCAGGACAGAGAGGTCGGATACGGAGTGGGAGGGGGAGTTGAAGTGCTGAGCCACCGGGAGGTCGGGTTGGTTATTGCGGACCGAACGGAGGTGTTCGGCGAAACGATCGCCTAGCCTCCGCTTGGTCTCACCAATGTAGATTAGCTGGCATCTGGAGCAACGGATGCAGTAGACGAGGTTGGAGGAGGTGCAGGTGAACCTCTGTCGGACTTGGAATGACTGCTTGGGTCCCTGAAAGGAGTGGATGGGGGAGGTGAAGGGACAAGTGTAGCATCTCTTGCGGTTGCAAGGGAAAGTGCCCGGGGAAGGAGTGGAGCGGGAGGGAAGGGAAGAATTGACGAGGGAGTTGCGGAGGGAGCGGTCTTTGCGGAAGGCAGACAGGGGGGGAGATGGGAAGATGTGGCGAGTGGAGGGGTCACGTTGGAGGTGGCGAAACTGGCGGAGGACTATCTGTTGTATGCGCTGGCTGGTGGGGTGAAAGGTGAGGACCAGGGGGACTCGGCCCTTGTTGTGAGTGGGGGAATGGGGAGAGAGGGCAGTGTTGCGGGGTATGGAGGAGACCCTGGTGCGAGCCTCATCGATAGTGGGGGAGGGGAAACCCCGTTCTCTGAAGAACGAGGACATTTGCGATGACCTGGTGTGGAACAAGTCATCCAGCCAGCGCATACAACAGTTGGTCCTCACCTTTCACCCCACCAGCCAGCGCATACAACAGAACCAGGTCATCGCAAATGTCCTCGTTCTTCAGAGAACGGGGTTTCCCCTCCCCCACTATCGATGAGGCTCGCACCAGGGTCTCCTCCATACCCCGCAACACTGCCCTCTCTCCCCATTCCCCCACTCACAACAAGGGCCGAGTCCCCCTGGTCCTCACCTTTCACCCCACCAGCCAGCGCATACAACAGATAGTCCTCCGCCAGTTTCGCCACCTCCAACGTGACCCCTCCACTCGCCACATCTTCCCATCTCCCCCCCTGTCTGCCTTCCGCAAAGACCGCTCCCTCCGCAACTCCCTCGTCAATTCTTCCCTTCCCTCCCGCTCCACTCCTTCCCCGGGCACTTTCCCTTGCAACCGCAAGAGATGCTACACTTGTCCCTTCACCTCCCCCATCCACTCCTTTCAGGGACCCAAGCAGTCATTCCAAGTCCGACAGAGGTTCACCTGCACCTCCTCCAACCTCGTCTACTGCATCCGTTGCTCCAGATGCCAGCTAATCTACATTGGTGAGACCAAGCGGAGGCTAGGCGATCGTTTCGCCGAACACCTCCGCTCGGTCCGCAATAACCAACCCGACCTCCCGGTGGCTCAGCACTTCAACTCCCCCTCCCACTCCGTATCCGACCTCTCTGTCCTGGGCCTCCTCCATGGCCAGAGTGAACAACACCGCAAGTTTGAGGAACAACATCTCATATTCCGCTTGGGGAGTTTGCATCCTCTGGGCTTAAACATTGAATTTTCTCAATTCTGTTAACCCAGACTGCTCCCTTCCCCCCCCCCCCCCACCTCTCCCTCGGGCCCTGACATTCCTTCTCCATCTCCCCCCCCCCCCAAGTCGCACTAGCTTCTCATTTTCACACCAGAAACAGCTTACAATGGCTTGCTCCCTTATCACCAATACTTTTTTGCATATCTTTCACTCATTGTTCTTGCTTTATCTCTCCATATCACTGTTTATATCTCTCGTTTCCCTGATCCCTGACCAGTCTGAAGAAGGGTCTCGACCCGAAACGTCGCCTATCTCCTTCGCTCCTTAGATGCTGCTGCACCCGCTGAGTTTCTCCAGCTTTTTGTGTAACCCTCGATTCTCCAGCATCTGCAGTTCCTTCTTTAACACTTCATAAAATACGTTGTTGGGTTCATTTTCCTTATTTAGCTTGGTGCGAACTGGAAGCCCGCTCTTGTCCTCCTTCATCCTCTATTTCTGCTCTTATATATTCCTCTCTTCCAACCAAGATTTCATTGTTTATCAAAAATCCTGTTGTGCTTAATACTTTAAAGATTTGGTAACAATTCAGGAAACATTTCAAATTTATAGCTGCATCTCCTTTAGGTCCCTGAGTCGCGATGGCTTCTTCCTGTCGTAAACCTGACATTTTGATCTTTGATGATGACATTGCTCACCGCTGGAACGTTTTCAGACGTGATTTTGAGCACTACGTTACCATCGCTCACCCTGCGGTTGCCCCTGCGGTCAAAGCCTCCCTCCTGCTCAACCTGGCCGGTCCGGAAGCTCTGGAACGATCAGAGTCGTTCGTCTACGGAGTCAACGAGAACACTCAGGACCCGGTATGTCTACTTGCTAAGTTTACTGAAATGTGTGACATTCCCACTAACTGTATCCTGGAGCGTTTCAAATTTTTCGGCCGCCGCAAGCACCCTAGTGAATCTGTGGACAATTTCGTCACCGCGTTGCAGCACCTGGCTCGCCGCTGCAGCCTGGATGCTGTAACCCCTGAGACTTTGACTCGGGACGTTTTGGTATATGGCCTCCGAGACGAGAAGCTGCGATCTGAGCTCCTCCTCAAGCCTGATTTGACTTTTAACGAGGCTTTGCATGCCTCTCGTTTGGCGGAGTCTGTCTCCTCCGCCGTGTCGCCACCCGACCATGAGTTCCACGCGGCCAGTTTCGCCGGCCGCCAAAACCCTGCTCCACAGCGGCAGAGGGTTAGCCCAGCGCCCGGGTCCAGACCCCGTCAACGCTGCCTGAATTTGCGTCGCATCGTTTCAATGTTTGCCCTGCGTTGGGAAAGACTTGCAACTTCTGCCACAAGCAAAACCATTTCTCAGCGGCATGTCGTTCCCGTGGGAAACCTGCGCTGCCACAGCAGAAGCCCTCAAACTACCTGGCACATGATGATACGGTGTCTGGTTCCCATCACCAGCAGGACGAACTCCCACTGTCTGATTCGAGCTCTTCCCAGAGCAAGCTGAGCGTGTTTTCGCTGCGAGGTGCACCTGCATTGATAACAGACCCGACCGTGCAAGTCACTGTGAATGGCACCACATTCTCTGCTAAAGTCGACACGGGGGCCGCTGCCAACGTTATGTCAACAAGCTTATTCAAGAAGATAAGGAATAGTGAGCTCATTACCACTGAACGCTCTGTTCTGCGTGCCCATGGGGGAGGTTTGCTTGTTCCTGTGGGGCAGGCCACTCTCCACTGCAAGGTACTGAAGGCCTCTCGGCCCCTCTCTTTCTTTCTACTGGACAGCAAATGTGCCCCCCTGCTAGGCATTCAGGCCTGCCAAGACCTCGGGTTGGTCAACTTCCATCGTGACATTCGTTTGGTGCAGTCACCCCTGGACCCGCTGGCCGAATACCCAGACCGTTTCGATACCAGCTGGGAAAGCTCCCCTGCAGCTACAAAATCGCCCTCAATCCGGATATCGAACCCGTCATCCGCCCACCACACCAGGTGTCATTCGTGATGAAAGACAAAGTCGAGTCTACACTTCGTGAAATGGTGGCCATGGGCATCCTGAGGGAGGTGAGTGAGCCCACTCGGTGGGTCTCCACCATGGTTGTTGCTGTGAAGAAGGACAAGAGTGAACTGCGAATCTGCATCAACCCGAAGGATCTGAACTTAGCTATCAAGCGCCCACATTACCCCATGCGAACCGTTGAAGATGTTGCTGCACAAGTCAGTCCAGCCACCGTGTTTTCCGTTTTCGACGCCAAGAGTTTGTTCTGGCAGATACCACTTGACGAACGGTCTTCATACCTAACAACGTTCAGCACACCCTTTGGGAGGTTTTGTTTTCTCCGCATGCCATTCGGGATCAACTCTGCCAGTGAGGTGTTCCAAAGGACAATGGAACAACTGTTCGCCGGGCTCCCGTGTGCTATTATTGTCGTCGACATCCTAGTCTACGGGAAGGATGTCACGGAGCACGACCATAACCTCCGCCAGGTTCTGGTACGAGCTCGGGAAGTCAACCTAAAGTTCAACCCAACAAAATGCCGGTTTCGTGTCCCGGAGGTCACCTACGTGGGACATGTCTTCACAACATCGGGGCTGAAGCCCGACCCGCAAAAGACAGCCGCAATATCCGAGATGCCTGCACCTGCTGATGTGCCGAGCCTCCAGCGTTTCCTGGGCATGGTCAACTACCTGGGGAAATTCATCCCTGACCTGAGCGAGTTGAGCGCTCCTCTGAGAGACCTGGTGAAAGAGGATACTGCCTGGGCCTGGTTCCCGGAACACCAGAAGGCTTTTAACATTCTCAAATCCAGGTTGGTCAGCACCCCAACGCTAAAGTATTTCGACCTCAAGCGCCCCATCGTCCTCACATGCGATGCGTCCAAGTTTGGCCTTGGGGCCGCCTGCTTGCAGGTCCACGACGGGGTACAACTGCCCGTGTCATATGCATCCCGTATGATGACTCCCGCCGAGCAGCGATATGCCCAAATTGAAAAAGAATTGCTGGCTGTTATCTTTGCCTGCTCAAAGTTCAAAGACTATATTCTGGGCACCTGTTTTTCTATTGAGACGGACCACCAACCTCTGGTTACCATCCTCAACAAGCCAATACACGTGGCCTCTTCCCGGCTTCAGCGCATGATGCTTCAGCTACAACGATTTACTTTCACTGTGGTTTATTGCAAAGGTAAGGACATGTTTGTTGCCGACACGCTGTCTCGGGCGCCTCTCGCATCCACCACTCGTCACCCCTACGAGGCGTCCGATTTGATAGTGCTCAACGTGAATTTCATGCCCTCAAATCAGATGAAGTCTCTGGCCAAGCACACGGCAGCTGACACTTCGCTCCAACAGCTGGCTGCGGTTATCAAGCGGGGCTGTCCAGACCGCCATTCTTCCCTGCCGGCTGCAGCGGTGCCCTACTTCCTGGTTCGTGATGAGCTGGTGCTGCGTGACGGTGTGATTGTGAAGGGGCACAAGGTGGTAGTGCCCGCAGCACTTCGAGAACAATACTTTGAAACTGCTCATCGTGGCCATCCCGGGGCTGAAGCCACTCTTTCCATCGCTCAGAGCCAGTTCTACTGGCCTGATATGGCTCGTTTCTTCTGGGACAGGGTCTCCTCGTGCCCTACGAGCAACACCCTTTCCCCGTAACAACAGCAACGGCAGCCCCTCTTGCAGCAGCCTGCTCCCGACCTTCCCTGGTCTGCACTGGCGACTGACATTTTTGAATGGCGCGGCAAGCATTTTCTGGTTCTCCTACTCCAGCTGGTTTGAGGTTGACCAGCTTCACTCTCTATCTTCATCTGCTGTCATTGAGAAGCTGCGCCGTCACTTCGCTACTTTTGGGTCCCCGGCCAGCCTGCAGTCGGACAACGGCAGCCAATTCACCAGTGCTGAGTTCCGTGCTTTTGCTGATCGCTGGAATTTCCGTCACTACACCAGCAGCCCAGAGTACCCGCAGAGCAACGGCCTGGCTGAGCGCGCGGTCCGCAGTGCTAAAGGATTGCTGGAACGTTGTCGCTTGTCTCGCTCTAACATTTACCTTGCCCTCCTGAACCTTCGCAACATCTCCCGCAACCATGCCCTGCGGTCCCCAGCTCAGCGCCTCATGTCCCGTGTTACGCGCCCTTCGATCCCTGTGACACAGCATTCGCTTGCTCCCTCCGTCCTCAAACCTGCCATGGTCCGAAAGCGCATTGCCCACAAACACCGTATCCAGAAGCGTTCCCATGACAAGTCCTGCCGTGTCCTCCGCCCTCTCTTGCCTGGCCAGGTCGTCCGTATGCGGTCTGCCTCTGGCCATCCCAGGCTCGCCATTGTTGTCTGTTCTGCCGGATCACCTCGTTCCTACCTGGTCAACCACGACGGCACGATCTACCGCAGGTCTCGTCAGCACCTGCGGCTTGTGAATGAGCCTTGTCCCCCTCCGGCTGCTCCGTATGCCCCCCCTGTGCCGACTATGCCGCCACGTCCCATGCCCGCCTTGCCCAGTCCTCCTCCCCCTCGGCCTTCCCCGGTGCTTCCTCCCGCTGTAGTCCCTGGTTCTCCGGCCTTCTCGCCTCCCCCCTCTCCGTCCTCTCCACCGCGTTCGTCGCCCCGGGGTTCCCCTGTCAAGGGCTCCCCATCTGCCCGTGCGCCGGTCTCTCTTGTTCCCGTGGGGGGAGGATGTGATGGCGAGGTTCGGACCCGGTCTGGTCGCCTTGTCAGGCCGCCAGACCGTTATGGCGATTCTGAGTGATTCTGTGTTCCTGCATTACTGTTGTTTACTCTCCCTTAGCACATGAGACGTGGTCGCTTGTCACTGTTCTTTATTTTGTTTTTTGTAGAGGAAGGATGTAGATATGTGTATACACCTTTAACAGTAGTGACGTAGCCCTTGCTAACCACTCCCCTATAATCGAATATAACTGTGACCTTCCCACCCCTAGCTCCCTCTCTAGTGATTGTGACAGACCACGTACAGCTAGGGCAGTGATGTGTGTGTTTAATTAATAAAGTTGTAGTAAAGAATTCTCTGTGTACGTGCATGTTCTTTACATCCACGATCACATCATTTTTGGTCCGGCTACTTTAATGTCCACCGTAATGGGAATACCTCTACAGCCCTGTCCATTGATTGCCATTTTTGGGGCCCCTGATGAGTCAGGTCAATCAAACTCTGAGCAAAAATAAATTATTAATTTTACATCTTTAATAGCCGAACGTTGCCTACTCCAACAGTGGAAATCCCCTAACCCACCCTCCGTGTCACGGTGGCTCAAAGATGTAATGTTTTTTCTTAAACTTGAGAAAATTAAATATACATTGAGGGGATGTACTGATAATTGTTTTCACAAATGGCAACCATTTTTATCATACTTTACAGACTTGCAGGTTCTGCTAGACTAAGGCCTGGTTTGTTAAATGTTGTTATGTGTTGGTCCACTTTTTACTCTTAATTAGCCAGGGTGGGGTGTGTGACTGATGGTATGGTTGCATTTTATATATATTGCAACCATTTATTTATTTGATTTGTCATTATAAATAAATCAACACAAAAATGAAAAAAAGACACGTTAATAAGAAACACTCAAATAATACACAAAAGAAAAATACAACAATATACAGAAACATAAAATAAATTGAAATCATTTAAAAAATAAATACATTTTAATATATATATATTAAAATGTATAATTTAAAAAATAAATACATGTTAATATATATATTAAAATGTATAATTTTAAAAATAAATACATTTTAATATATATATTAACATGTTTTTTTTTTTTTTAATTATTTCAATTTATTTTATGTTTCTGTATATTGTTGGATTTTTCTTTTGTGTATTATTTGAGTGTTATTAACGTGTCTTTTTTTCATTTTTGTGTTGATTTATTTATGATGACAAATCAATAAATAAATAAATACATAAAATACGAACTGATGAGTTTACCAATTATGGCTGCATAGAGTTTACCAATTATGGCTTGCAATTCAGAGAAAATCCTACTCACGATCTGTACAAGATTGAAACTGTGTTCAGGGGAGAATAATTCAATCATTTAGTGGAATATACTACCTATCATTAATCTAAAAGGATGGTTTGTCAATGCATAATGTATCTTCTTTGCACCGTTAATGTAATCGGTTTTAACTCATTACGCTTCGTAGATGTAAACTCCATCCTTGATGTTACCAAGGATTTGGTTGAATGGGGTCAGTAATTTGAGTCTTGGGGCATGCTAAAGTTGTGGGTGTTCCCCAGCCAGAAACCATGGCTGAATCATGAGAACCATGAGTTGAAGGCTAATTCAGTGGCATTCAAGTTGGGCAATCCTGGTCTGTACAACACTTTAATATTCCACTTTTGCAAAGCTGTCAAGAATGCAAAGGCAAATTCTGGACCAAGCATTCAGAGCACCAGAATAACCACAGGGATATTTGTCGATTTTTGGCAAGGCTTGCAGGACATTGTGGGCGACAAAGTGAAGTCAGGTAGTTTTGCTAGCAACATTGTATTCTTCCTCAATGAGCTCAATGTATTTTATGTTTGTTTTGAGATGGAATTTGCACTGATGATCTTGGGTTCAGTAGTACCATGGTCAACATCAGATCGGATTTCCTCAAAAGCTGGTATCAGTATGAATGGACATCTGCAGCCGCTCCTAAATCTTTTGAGGTTTCTACCAGCTGTGAGAAGACTACTATTTTCAGTGCCATAGGAGAGCAAAGCAGCCTGTAGCAGCGCAGTCAGAAGCGGTCAAGTGACTTGGGCGGGGCTATTTTTTTTTCGCGCAGTTTTGCTTTCGCGCGGCAGTTCAGCACTGCCCACCGATGTGGCCAGACGTGTCAAGAGAGCCTGTATACTGAAGAGTGAATTTTCGAATAAAGATTCATTTAAAAGTTCACTTGTCGTTCTTGAGGCCGCCAAATTGGTGACCCCGACCTGTCTAGCCTTCGTTAGACTAGAGTTCATGCAGGAAGACTACGTTCATGCAGAATCGGCCCGCACGCATCAGGGCTCACTGGCTTTCAAATTGCCATCGTTTTGGCCTGACCAACCTGTAGTTCGCCCACGTTGAGGCACAGTTTCACCTCCATCGCATCGTAGCGGACGATACTATGTACTTTCATGTGGTGGGGGCATTGCCGCAGGACTGTGACTCAAGTGCCTCGATGGACCCGCCGACCATTGCCAAATACGAGGGACTGAAGGCCCTGCTGCTCCATGCTTACGGTCTCAACCACAAAAACGGGGCAGCGAAGCTGCTGCACATGGACAGTGTCGGCGATCGGCGGCCATCCACCATCATGGGGAAGATGTTAGCCCTGATGGGCGGGCATCGCCCATGTCTGCTCTTCGAACAGGCATTCCTGGAGCAGATGCCTGGCGATGTCCAACTGATGCTCGCCAGAGCTGATTTCAGCGACCCCCAACAACTCGCGGAGAGAGCTGATGAATTGTGGGCACACAGACGGCGGGACGTTTGTGCTTTCACCCGCCCCCTGGTCACCGTGCAGGTGCAACCGAGACAGCATCGGGAGGAAGAAGAAGCCCAGCCCAGCGCCGAGGAAGAATCGTCGCAGCCAGTGGTCTACAACCAACATCGCTGGTGTTACTACCATCAACGATATGGACCCGAAGCCTGAAGATGCCAGAGATCCTTCTCATACCAGGGAAATGCCTCTGCCGATTGTCCATAGAGGCGAACGTGATCGGCCCAAACGAACGCCTCTACGTCCGCGATCGCCATTCCAGCCACCGCTTCCTGGAGGACTCCGGTGCTATTGCCAACATCCTGCTGCCAAGCGCCCGAGATACTCGTGTCGGTAAGGTAGGACCCGTCCTCTCGGCTGTCAACGGGAGCGACATTTGCACTTATGGTACGCGGACCCTGGACTTAAATTTCGACCCGCCCGTGCAGGTGGAAGTTTACCGTTGCTGACGTCGCCCAATCGATCCTGGGGGCCGATTTCTCACACGCGTTCTCCCTGTTTGTCAAAGTCAAAGTCAAAGTCAAAGTCAAACAAACTTTATTGTCATTTAGAAATACATTGATATATGCAGTTCCAAACGAAATTACGTTGCATTTGGCTCCCTGTGCAACACAATAAATTAACCGAAGGATAGGTATGTATGAAAAGGGTAAATAGACAATAGTGGCAGCCCATTTACATGGCATTCAGGAGTCTGATGGCTCGTGGGAAGAAGCTGTTGCGGAACCTTGATGTTCTGCTCCTCATGCTGCGGTATCTTTTTCCCGAGGGCAGCAGAGTGAACAGTCCGTGATGGAGATGTGTGGGGTCCTTTATGATACTGCTGGCCTTAGACACACAGCGTTTGGTCGCAATATCCCCGATTGAGGGGAGAGAGGTCCCGATGATTTTTTCCGCTGTCCTCACCACTCTCTGCACAGACTTCCAGTCGGAGGCTCTACAGTCCCCAAACCAGACAGAGATACAGCTGGTCAGAATACTCTCTATGGTGCCCCTGTAGAAAGTAGTGAGGATGGGATGGGGGAGATGAGCTCTTCTCATCCTGCGCAGAAAGTGCAACCGCTGCTGCGCTCTCTTAACAGTTGATGAGATGTTAGTCGACCAGGTCAGACTGTTAGTGACCTGCACCCCCAGGAACTTTGTGCTACTGACCACCTCCACATCGCTGTCATTGATGTGAAGTGGTGTGGGACTGTGCCGGGTTTTCCTGAAGTCGACGATAATCTCCTTTGTTTTCTCGACATTCAGGATCAGGTTGTTCGTATTGCACCAGTCCACCAGTTGTTTCACCTCCTCCCTGTAAGCCAGCTCATTGTCGTCCCTGATGAGGCCCACCACTGTTGTGTCATCTGCATACTTCATGATGTGGTTTGTACTAAACCTGGCACAACAGTCGTGAGTCATCAGGGTGAACAGCAGTGGACTCAGGACGCAGCCCTGAGGGGAGCCGGTGCTTAGAGAGATGGTATTGGAGGTGTTATTTCCAACCCTCACAGACTGAGGTCTGTCAGTGAGGAAGTCCAGTAGCCAGTTACACATGGGGGTGCCGAGGCCCAATGGAACCAGTTTGCTTATCAGGTGCTGGAGGATAATGGTGTTGAATGCTGAACTGAAATCCACGAACAGCATTCGCACATAGGTGTTTTTCTCCTCTAAATGTTCCAGGCTCAGATGGAGCACGGAGGATATAGCGTCCTCTGTGGAGCGGTTTGGCCTGTAAGCAAACTGGTATGGGTCGAGTGTGGAGGGGAGTCTGGAGGTGATGTGGTCCCTGACCAGCCTCTCGAAGCACTTCATCATTATGGGGGTGAGTGCTACAGGGCGGTAGTCATTGAGACATTGTATGTTGGATTTTTGTATGTTGTATGTTGTATGTCGATGTGCGAGGCGGACGCATGATTCCTGTGTTGGACCTGTGCCCTGCCAAGCTGCGCGTTGCGTCCACGCCCCTACAGCAACTCGACGAGGTAGCTGAGATCTAGCAACCTTTCGCAGCCCTGCTCGCCGATTTCCCAGGGTTGCTCGCGCCCTGGTTGACGGGGTCGCGCCCCGTCATGGCGTGGTTCACCACATTCCCACCGAGAGCCCATTGGTACACGCGTTTCCACGCCCATTACAGGCGTTTGCACGCTGTAACCACAGCAGATCGGCACCCAGTCCCGAACATTCACGATTTCTCGGCTCATCTGGAAGGCGCAACATTCTTCTCGAAGGTCGACTTGGTCCGCGGGTATAATCAAATTCTGGTCCATTCCGATGACATCCGAAAGACGGCCACCATCACCCCTTTTGGCCTTTTCGAATGGCTCGGAATGCCTTTTGGCCTGAAGGACGCCACTCAGGCATTCCAGAGGCTAATGGATTAGGTCGGTCGGGATTTGCCGTTCACATTCATCTACTTTGATGATATTCTGGTGGCCAGCAGCTCGCAGGCTGAGCACGTCAGGCACCTCAGCCTGTTTTTCGAACGGCTGCGCAAACATGGGTTGGTGATCAACCCTGCGAAGTGCCAGTTCAGATTGCATTCCATTTCTTTCTTGGGTCACAGCATTACCTGCCACGGCGCGCAGCCGCTGCCCGAGAAGGTCGACGCCATCCGTCGCTTCCCGAGGCCCCTATCAGTCAAGGGCCTGCAGGAGTTTATCGGGATGGTTAATTTCTACCACCGATTCGTCCCGTCAGCAGCCGCCATTATGTGGCCGTTGTTCCAATGCCTGGCCGGTAAGCCCAAGGACCTGCTCTGGTCCGAGAAGGCGCTCGAGGGGGCTAAGACTGCATTGGCCAACGCCACTATGCGTCAGCCCAAACGGCCCTCACTGTGGACGCCTCCGACGTCGCGGTAGGCACGATCCTCAAGCAACGAGTAGGTAGTCGCTGGGTGCTGCTGGCATTTTTCAGCAGGCAGCTGTGAGCCCCCGAAGTTAAGTATAGCGCTTTCGAACGGGAAATCCTTGCTTTCCGTTATTTCCTGGAGGGGCGTGCGTTCACCGCATTCACAGACCACAAGCCATTCACTTTCACGTTGACCAAGGTATCCGATCCCTGGTCTGCCAGACAGCAACGGCACCTCGCCTACATTTACAAATTCACATCTGTTATTCGGCATGTGGCAGGCAAACTCAACGTCGTGGCTGACGCGCTGTTCTGTCCAGCACTGCCCGAAGTTTCAGCATTAAATCTTGGCGTGGATTATGAGGAGCTGGCCACTACCCAACAGGCAGATGCCGGCATGGAGGTTTACCGCAATGCTGAATCGGGTCTCAAGCTGGCTAAGGTGCCTTGCAGTGCCACCGCCATGCGAGTCCTTTGCGATATCTCCACGGGCAAAACCCGTCCCATTGTCCCGGTTGCTTGGAGGCGTCGGATTTTCGACACTATCCACAGCCTAGCGCACCCGTCCATTCGTGCCACCTCTGCCTTAGTCGTGGCCAAGTTCGTCTGGCATGGGTTGAGGAAGCAGGTCGCAGCTTGGGCCCGTTCCTGCATCCCATGCCAGACTTCCAAGGTACAGAGACGTGTGCCCGCCTGTGCAGGATTTCGCTGTCCCGGACGGCAGGTTCCTGCACATCCATGTCGACCTGGTGGGTCCCTTGCCGTGTTTGCGGCGGGCTACTCACTATCGTGGACAGGTTTACCAGGTGGGCGGAGGCGATACCATTTACTGATACCTCAGCTGAGGCGTGCACGAGGGCCATTGTCTCAAATTGGATCTCTCGTTTCGGGGTTCCCTCCGATATTACTACTGATCGTGGGGCCCAGTTCACGTCCTCCCTGTGGAGTGGTATGGCGCGAAGCTGCACCAGACCACCGCGTATCACCCAGAGTCCAATGGTTTGGTTGAGCGTTTCCACAGGCACCTCAAGTCAGCGTTGAAAGCTCGGCTCACGGGCCCCAATTGGGTTGACCAGTTGCCTTGGGTACTCCTAGGCATCAGAATCACGCCTAAGGAGGAACTCAACGCCTCCTCGGCCGAGCTGGTTTACGGCTCGGTTTTGCGAGTACCTGGGGATTTCCTGCCCATCCCCCGGGATCAAGAGGTCCCGGCTTCGGGGTTGTAGCTGACCTTCACGAGCGGGCGCGCGCTTTGGTCCCGGTTCCCACTTCCCGGCATGGTTCGGCTGCGGTGCATGCACCTACTATGTTACGGGATTGTGCTTATGTTTTCTTTCATAGGGGTGCTCACCGCCCGCCGTTACAGTAGGTGTACGAGGGTCCGTTCAGGGTGCTAGAGACTGGTGCTTCGACGTTTACGTTGGACATGGGTGGCAAGGAGTAGTTTGTCTCCGTGAGCCGCCTTAAGCCAGCACCCGTTGACGATTCCGCGGCGTAGAGCACGTCCACCGGCCGTTTTGCCATCCTCTGCACCTGTTACCCCCGGTTATGTTTCACCGGTCCCCACTGTTACGCCCATTCGCGTTTTTCGCATTCCTCCGGTTCTGTTTTGCCAGCCCCTACTGTTATGCTTGCCCCGCGACATCGGGCTACGCGTTCCAGTCGAACTGTCCGGTTACCCATGCGTTTCCGTACCACGGATTCTGGGGGGGGCAATGTAGTGGCGCCTGCTGGCGCACGCAGGAATCGAACCCGGCGTTTGGAAGCCGCGGTCACGTGACTCGGGTGGGGCTGTTTGTTTTCGCACGGTTTTGCTTTCACGCAGCAGTTCAGCACTGACCACCGATGTGGCCAGATGTGTCAAGAGAGCCTGTATACTGAAGAGTGAATTTTCGAATAAAGATTTGTTTAAAAGTTCAGTTGTCGTTCTTGAGACCGCCAAAACATTCTTTAATGTCTACCATCTGGCAGCTCTTATGTCCACTATTGGGCAGTGCTTCAAGAGACTGATTATGGCACACATTAGCCTTCCAGAAGCTTTGATCCACAGCATTCACCCACCACTACAAACAGACACCATCTCCCTAGCCCGATACACATCCTTGGAATATCTGGACACTAAGGACGCCTGGGTCAGACTCCTATTCTTTGATTACTGCTCTGCCTTCAATTCCATAGTTCCCACCAAACTTATGCGCACATTCTTGGTGCTTGGAATCAGTACCCCCTCTGCAACTGGATCTTTGACTTCCTGACCAATAGACCACAATCAATATCAAAAATGTTGAAGTGGAGATAGTTGAGAGCTTCAAGAGCAGCCAATGTAATAAATGACCACTCATAAAAGGTAATTCCCTTTTCCCTCTCCTGTTGGGCAATTGCTTGAAAGCAAGACCATCAAATCTAAGAATGCCTTCTTCCCTGCTGTTATCACACTCTTGAATGGGCCTCACTTTAGCTAATGATGTATTCCTGATCTCACAATCTACCTCATTGTGGCCCTTGCACTTTCCCTGTACCTGTAATACTATATTCTGTACTCTGTTTTCTTTTTCTTTTGCACCACCAATTCTACTCTGTTGTAATTGTGTACAGATGATTTTACCTGGATAGCACGCGATTATAAAGTTTTTCCACTGTTTAGTTTTAATTTGGAGATACAGCTAACGATCAGGCCCTTTGGCCCACCAAGTCTGTGCCAACCAGCGATCACCCAGACACTAGTTCTATCCCACCCACTAGGGTCAATTTACAGAAGCCAGCTTTAACAACGCAACAATTTATTGAAGGAAAGCTCCCCCTGCTGGTCATTTTACCTGTGATTTGCCGTTCAATGTGCTGCCTTAACATGCATCCTTCTTCCTCTTCCCTGTTTCTTTTCTTCCCTTTACAATTGGTCTGAAGAACAGTCCTGACCTGAAACAGCACCCGTCCATGTTCTGCAGAGATGCTCCTGATTTATGCCAGCACTATGTGCCCTTCTGTGTATTAACTACCATCTGCAGTTCCTCATTTCTACATCTTTACATCAGATTTTGACAGTAGAGTGGGTTATAAAGACTGCTAAATTTTCAATCAGCACTTTCTGAATTTATCTTTCAAAAATGTGTTCAGCACTCAAACATTAATAATTTTTATGGGCTTAGAAAAATGTGATGTGAGGGGAGAAAAGCCTGTCTCAATACCACCTCATATATCCATCCAAGGACCCCAGCAACCCTTCCAGGTGAGACAGGATCAAGTGCACTTCCTCTAACCTTATCTACTGCATTTGGTGCTTCCACTGTGGCCTCCTTTACATCGGTGACACCAAGCGTAGTCTGGGGACTGTTTCGCCAAACACACATGCTCAGTCTGCCAAGGCCAACTGGATCTCCTGCTTGCTAGCCATTTTGACTCTCCTCCCCATTCCCATACGGAACTTTCTGTCCTGGGCTGTCTCTATTGCCAGAGTGAGTTCATATGCAAACTGGAGGAACGGCTCCTCGTAGCTTTCAACCCACCGATCTGAACTTTGAATTCTCCAATTTTATGTAACACCTCTGCCCACTTTTTATCTCCTCTTCCTCTCTGTGCTCCACCCAGGTGCCCATCCATTTTTCCCACTCTCCCACCCCTCTTTCCCCTGCTCCCATGTCCCCTTCCACAAATATTGCTTCCTTCTGGATTCACATTTCATTCCTTATTAGCTTGCATTCTTTTGTCTCCTCTTCAACTCTAATCTTTGTCCATCCATCTACCAATCAAAACCCTCATCCCTCATATCCACCTATCACTTGCTGGCCCTACACCTTTTCCAGCTTTCTCCCCATGACCATGACCAGTCTGAAGGGTCCTGACCTGACATGTCGCCTATGTCCTCCAGAGATCTTGCCTGACCTGCTGAGTTACTCTAGAACTGTATTTTTTGTGCACCACCATCTGCAATTCCTTGTGCCTCCAAGGATGAGTATTAGTTTATTAATTGGAGTGAACTTGAATTGTAGTCTATTTACATGGATGCAAATCTGTCAGCCAATTTAAAGATGGCTAAAACGATAATCATATTGGAAAGGCATTTGGTGTTCAATGAACTTTGGGTGCTTAGTTTTAAAGAAATAATTATTAAGAATTAGGAAGTCTTTTCATTCATGCATTTTTCAAACAAAGTCCATCTGCTTGTCTGCCACACCACTTTTATACCTTTTATTTAATTGAAAAGAATAATTTTGACTTCCATTTCTGTTTCAAAAATAATCAAGCATGGCTCCAATTATATTTATATGTGAATTCCTCCTTGAGGTATGTTGGAATCTCATATAGATAGGGTGGTAAAGAAAGCTTTTGGTATGCTAGCCTTTATAAATCAGAGCATTGAGTATAGAAGCTGGGATGTAATGTTAAAATTGTACAAGGCGTTGGTGAGACCAAATCTGGAGTATGGTGTGCAGTTTTGGTCGCCCAATTATAGGAAGGATGTCAACAAAATAGAGAGGGTACAGAGGAGATTTACTAGAATGTTGCCTGGGTTTCAACAGCTAAGTTACAGAGATAGGTTAAATAAGTTAGGTCTTTATTCTCTGGAGCGCAGAAGGTTAAGGGGGACTTGATAGAGGTCTTTAAAATGATGAGAGGGATAGACAGAGTTAATGTGGACAAGCTTTTCCCTTTGAGAATAGGGAAGATTCAAACACGAGGACATGACTTTAGAATTAAGGGACAGAGGTTTAGGGGTAACATGAGGGGGAACTTCTTTACTCAGAGAGTGGTAGCGGTGTGGAATGAGCTTCCAGTGGAAGTGGTGGCGGCAGGTTCGTTGGTATCATTTAAAAATAAATTGGATAGGCATATGGATGAGAAGGGTATGGAGGGTTATGGTATGAGGGCAGGCAGGTGGGACTAAGGGAAAAAAGTTGTTCGGCACGGACTTGAAGGGCCGAGATGGCCTGTTTCCGTGCTGTAATTGTTATATGGTTATATGGTATGTGGAGTGCCGTTTCTTATTAAGGCTTCTGCAGAGTTGAATCAATGATTGATTTTTTTTTTTAGATGACGTTGAGATTCATGTGCTTGCAATGTTAACTGAATGGTGCAGCAACCTGATAAAAGGAACATAATGTAATGTAGACACTGCAGAATGAAGGGTGCAAGGATTACTTTAATGTTTAATGGGGTATTTAAAATGACTGCGATTTTGTTGCTGCATATCTATAGTTGCTATCCCCATTACTGATTGTTTTTTAAGTGTTTAGTCATGTTCTGACTGGAACAAACCATTATTTGTCCAAGTGTAGTTTGCAAAAAAATCCCCTGCGTGCTGTGGTCTCCTAACCCCCCCCCCCCAACATAGAGATTTGCTAGTTGGCAGGTCAATTGGTTACCATAAGATACTTAAATTGTAATGTGTGGTAGGAAAAGTGACAGAAGTGGATGGCATTGGTTACTGGAAAGGAGTGGGGAAATGTCGACTAACGGGATTGTTCTGAGAGTTAGCTTCCTTTATCATAAAAGAGTATGAAATTCAAAATGCATTTGCAACTCTTCAATCCTTTTGTCTTGCACCTTTTCTCCATCTCTGGTCTTTGTCTAACCATCTGCCTATCAACACTCCCCCCACCCATCACCTATTACCTGCCACGCTTTGTCCTGTCCCTCTCTTCTAGCTTTCTTCCCCATCCTACAATCAGTCTGAAGAAGGGTCCCAAACCAAAGTGTCACCTGTCCATGTTCTTCAGGGATGCTGCCTGCTGAGTTACTCTAGCACTTTTTTTTTGTAAACCAGCATCTCCATTTCCTTGTTTCTCCAAATTAGTCCACCATCTCCTTGTAATCTGTAATGCAGCAGCATTCTGATAAACCTCTTCTGTACCTTCTTCAAAGCCTCCACATCCTTCCTGTAATGAGGCAACCAGAACTGCATTGAATCTTCCAAATGTGGCCTAACCAAATTCCTTGTCGATGAAGGCAAGCAAAGTATACTTTATCTTTACCATTCAGTCTACATGTGTGGCCATTTACAGGAAGCACTTAATACCTGCCTCCTCCATTGCAAGAATTGCCGTCCACAGAACACAATTTCACATAATACTCGAACTGTATGTTGGAGGGAATTTTTTTGTTTGACCTGGCAGCACACAGGGACAATCTCTCAGAACGGTGGTGAGCTTCTCAAACCAAGTCAGGGCCTTAACAGTGTGTACTGGGAAATTCTTTGAGAGAACCCAAGGTGTGTCAACTACTCGCAGCATCGACAGGCTTTAATACACGCTCAGCACACTGGTAATGCAGATTTTACATTTTTTGAATAATTCAACAGCGATCAATATTTTTCTGTAGTGTGTGAAAGTCAATTTTACTCGTCACATGCACCCGAAGGTGCAGTGAAATGAATTTGCCAGCAGGGATCTACTTAAAAAGAACACACAATACACAATAAGATTCAACCCAAGCATCCATTCTTCTCTGTGGTGGAAGGCACAAAGTTCAGTCCATCCTCCTCCTTTGTTCATCCGTGGTCGGGGCCATGAACCTTCCGTAGTCGCCACTACGGACGCCCGATGTACAGGCCCTCTCGTCGGGATGATCCAAACTCTGATGTCAGGACGGTTGAAAACACTCCAAGGCTTGGAGTGCCCGAATCGGCACTTTCTTACCGGAGACTGCGGCGTCAGGATGTTATAGGCCGCAGGCTAGCGGTCGGAGCTCTTCTCCGGCAATCCCTGGCAAGGGATCCCAGACTCTGGATCGTAAGTCCACACCATGCCCGCGGCTAGAAGCTCCGCAGACCACAGCTGCATGATGTCAAAGTCACCAGGCCAGCAATTGGAGCACTTCTCTCTGGCAACCCCCGGCAAGAGTTCACCCGCTCCACGATGGAAAAAGGCCACAATGCGCCCGCTGCTGTAGCTCTGGTCCCGACTCTGGGAAAGACCACTCCAATCAATGCTGTTAGACCGCGAGGGAGGCAACATGGAAAAAGTCGCCTCTCCGTCGAGGAGGTGACCGAAAGCGGTTCCCCCCCTACACAAGGCATACCGAGAGACATTAAAACAAACATTTGGATGCACCAAAAAAAACAAAAAAAGGTCAAAATAACAAACACGCTGGTGGCAGGGCAGCCGACTCGCAGCGCCCCCCACCGACCAAAATGGTGTGTCATCTTTGTTTTTACCTAAAGCTATCTTTCACCTTCTATTTCCTATTATTTAGAAAACCATTCTCCAATTTGTCTGCCGAATGGGTACAATAAAGGTCACCTCTATTTCCTGATCAGTTTTACTGCCCTCTACAATTGCCTGATTTACAATCTCCTATGTTTGTCTTTACTGCAACTTCCTTAATCTCTTTATTGCCTCTCCCAATGTGCTTTAAGTTTCCTTCTCTATGTTGGCCACTTTTCCCATCATGTTTCTCTAGTATGCAATCTCTTGGTTTAAACATATTTTAAAATTGAATGAATGAATGATACTTTATTATCACATGTGACATGTCACAATGAGATTCTTTGTTTTGAATACACAAGTATGCAAAGAGTTGCCACACAGGGCGCCGACAAAGTTACAAAATATTCAATTTCGTCCCCCTTTGTTCTTGGCGCCCCCCCCCCCCCCCCACTCCTCCACCCACCACATCGGATCCCTCTGTGTTCCCGGTGGAGCATCTGCCACACACGTGGCCCTGTCCGACCTCCAGCACCCACATAGCCCGTCCTCTGCAATTATTCTGAAGAAGCGTCTCGACCTGAAACGTCACCTATTCCTTGAAGGCCAACATACTATTTGCCGCCTTAACTGCCTGCTACATCTGTATGGTTGCCTTCATCAACTGGTGCATGCAAGCAACCTGGTTTCATTGTACCTTCCCTTTCTTAACCTGCCACCATTGAGACAATCTGCCTTCCTGTGTCTGCCACCAAAGTGGATAACCTCTTACTTGTCCACTTCATACTGCATCTGCCATGCACCGCCCCACTCACTCAACCTATCCGAATTGTTCATCTTCTTCACAGCAACAGCCTCACCCAACATTGTGTCACTTGCAAACTGTAAGAGGGTGCATTTAATTCCTTTGCCTTGTGATGTCTTGGTGACTTGCTAGAAAACACGTTTAACAAAATTGCCACACAGAATTGCACTGCAGGATATAAAGTGATCATTTTTTTCTGAGTGCACTTGTGATTATTACGTATTAAAAATTGAAAGTGAAAGTAAGCCCTTGTTAGTTTTTTATTAGTACACTGTATAGATTTGCAATTGCTATCACATTTATTCCGTATGACAAAGATTTTGGCTTCTGTAATCAAGAGTTCTGTTTTGGGGACCATGTGTACAAACATTCTTTCATAGATGGCAATTTTTAAATGTGTTGTGGAACTTCACTTTATTATAATGCCATCATCTGTCTTCACTTTCTAAAGGATCAGTTCTGGAGAACCAGCAGCCACTTTTGAATAATGGCGCACCAGGGATTGGGATTTATGCGGCATATCGCAAGACAAGCAGAATTACAACATCCAATGACAGACCAAAACCAATACATTACACTGCTGGAAGCGTGAACCAAAAGTAGCAGGTGTGCAGAAAAGGGAGAGGAAAAACTTGGCAGGTACAGAACTGATAACTCTGATCAAGATGTGTTTTTACATTTTAACTGTTTAATCTAAGGATTTCCAACTTTTTCCATTTTGCACAATGTAACTGGACTTTATTGAAGCTGAACAGCAACTTTTACGTCTGAGAGGCGGAAAAGTGACATTATAACCCATAAGAATTGCTATTGGAATGTAGGAAATCGTTGTAAATAAAAATAACCTAAAAAAACTGCAGGTGTTGCGAATTGGCAACAAGATCTGAAAATGGTGGTAACACTAAGCTGGTCATGCAGAAAAGAGAAATTTATAATAAAATTGTGACACAAAGACATTGTTGTACTCTGGTCTATTTTTGTAGCCAGAGGTGACAGTATACAAATCAATTTAAGCTGCATTTATCAACAATATTTTTCTATCAATATACCCCTCTTTCCTGTTTGTTATGACCAGTCAACTTCTAAATTCAATTAACTAATAACTGAAGTATAAAGGTACTACATTAGAATTAAACTATTATTAAAATAACACAGCTAAAATTTACCAGTTTCTATTTTTGAGGTTCCTGTACAGCATTCCAGTGTGTACCATCACAAAAAAGCACAGTTTGTATGCCAATCCATGTTTGAAAATAAAATATCTATTAGATGTTTACAACTTAAAGCTCTTGTTTATACGTGCATAATTGAATTGAATAACTTAAATGAGTTAAATTGAATAAATGTTTTTAGTCAAGGATGTATACATACAAGGAATTTGCCTTGGTGCTTTGCTCACAAGTAACAACACAATATACAGTAGTCAATTAAAAATAAAACATTATAATTTAAACATGTGAAGAGTTAATTAAAATACCAGAGCACAAGGAGGCTACAGACTTTTGGTTGTTGAGTAGGGCTACTGCTCGTGGAAAAAAGCTGTTTTTATGTCTGGCTGTGGTGGCTTTGACAGTCCGGAGTCGCCTTCCAGAGGGAAATGCTTCAAAGAGTTTGTGGCCAGGGTGAGAGGGGTCAGAAATGATCTTACCCGCTCTCTTCCTGGCCCTTGCAGTGTACAGTTCGTTGATGGGGGAAGAAGGTTGCAGCCAACAACCTTCTCTGCTGATCGAATGATGTGCTGCAGTCTCCAGATGTCGTGCTAGGTGGCTGAGCCAAACCAGACCATGATGGAGATATGTCTCACATTTAAAATAATTCTGTGAACATGTTTTTCATATTAACATAACATTTAATGATTGTAAAATGAAAGATCAATTTTCTAAATTAATACATGACAATAAACAATAGGTGCAGGAGTAGGCCATTTGGCCCTTCAAGCCAGCACTGCTAATCAATGTGATTATGGCTGATCATCCCCAATCAGTACCCCGTTCCTGTCTTCTCCCCATATCCCCTGACTCCGCTATTTTTAAGAGCCTTATCTAGCTCTCTCTTGAAAGCATCCAGAGAACCTGCCTGCACCACCCTCTGAGGCAGATAATTCCACAGACTCACCACTCTCTGTAGAAAAGGTGTTTCCTCGTCTCCGTTCTAAATGGCTTACTCCTTATTCTTAAACTGTGGCCCCTGGTTCTGGACTCTCCCAACATTGGGAACATGTTTCCTGCCTCTAGTGTGTCAAAGCCCTTAACAATCTTATATGTTTCAATGAGATATCCTCTCATCCTTCTAAACTACAGAGTGTACAAGCTCAGCTGTAGTAGATAGTAGTTGACGCCATTTACATGGGCATAAGTTCTGAGGGCTTGCTGCTTTGAATTTTTACATGTCAATTTGATTCATCATAAATTTAAATGACTGCTTTGACAATGCTTTAAACTAAAAAGAGCATTTCCGGTAACTGGAGAGAACTAAGAAGGGTTTCGGTCCGAAACGTTGCCTATTTCCTTCGCTCCATAGATACTGCTGCACCCGCTGAGTTTCTCCAGCACTTTTGTCTACCTTCGATTTTCCAGCATCTGCAGTTCCTTCTTAAGCAATTGGTACAATAGTCACTTGGAGATTTGTGATAGAATAACTCGCAAATGCACAACCTGCAATATTTAATTTACTGCTGCCTATACCACTTAGTTTGTCTTGGAGATTCTGAGTCAAATATATCTCAAGCAGGAACTAGATCACTTTTTTATGTTTTCTCAGTGTATGGATTAAAATACTGTCAATGACATGCCTGCAAATACATAAATTTGATTTTGTGGACATTGCCGAAATGACATAAACCCTCTTCAAAAAAGAACGTATGGGAGATATTGCACAATAATTAAAATAAAAAATCCTTAACTCCTGATTTGATTTACCAGCACACAATGCAAACTGTCACATGATCACCTATGCTCTTCAAATTCATGCCCATCTTCATCTGCTTTCTTGACTACTTTTAGTAATGGAAAAAGATAAAACAAAGAAATGCAAGATCAATTTGCTACATCCTTGCTCGTGGTCTTAAAATCTGTTCTGCGGTGATATAAAGTACATATTTGTTTTTTAAACTGTCCACACAAATGTTTTGGAAAGCTATTGCGGGGAATTGCCAGCAACATCCTGAAATAATCATACCAGCAGAATCATAATTTAATGCAAAGATTCCAAACTTCTTCACAGTACGTGGATATGCCTTGGTCCATTCCCCTTGAGGTTCATCCCAAAGATGGTGGCCTACGGTTGGGTGGCTCTTGGCATCTTCCATGTAAACATTTGACTGAATGGGGATAGACACAAAAAGCTGGAGTAACTCAGCAGGTCAGGAAGCATCTCTGGAGAAAAAGCATGGCTGATGTTTCAGGTCGGAACCCTTCAGATTGCATACCATGAGGAGATTTTGCAGTGGAGCAGATAAAATGTGTGGAAAGGAATTGCAGATGCTGGTATATACCAAAGATACACACAAAGTGCCGGAGTAACTCAGTGGATCAGTCTGAAAAAGAGTTCCAACCCAAAACGGCACCCATCCTTTTTCTCCAGAGATGCTGCCTGACCTGCTGAGTTTTTCCAGCACTTTGTCTGTGTCAAACGTGCTGATCTCTACTTGCTGTTCTCCTTCTGGATCTGCATTCCTCTACATTGGACATCACTTAGAATAAAGTATGAAGAGTACAGAATGTATGAATTGTATGGTTTCGCTATCATTGAATATTCTGAAAGATGTAATTGGTCAAGGTTGTGAATAAACCACATGACAAAACAAACTTGACCTTCTCCATGCCAAACTCCCTATTGTAGATGTACCTGTAGTTTACATCATTGCTCATACATAATCCTTGTATAGATAAAATCATTACATCAAGGACATCCATTTTTATGGTGCGACATGCTTGCACCATCATACTAAATGGAATAGATTGAGAACTAATCCTGTTTAATGCTGTGATTTTGTGCATCATCATCATTAGCGGCAGTTGATTCTAAAACCGCATCGACTTGAATAAGCCTTGTATCAGCATTTCTATAAACCCAGGCAACTTATCCTACTTTAATGAAAGATATGGTGAGCAGCATCAGTCAGGTAAACCTAAAAATGAGATGCAAATGGGTATCAAGGATCCCTTGTAAAACTAAGAATCAAATACCCTCCTTAGTGGCTGAAGTTGTACTATGGGGGGGGGGGGGGGGGGCAATTAAAACACATTTGTTGAAACATGTTGTTGAAGAAATGCAGAACAATATTCGTTCACTGCAGAACATTTATGGATGACTGAGGCACTCTAGTGGCTGCAGCCTGGAAGTACAGTAGACTTAGCTTGGCCAGATACAAAATGCCAGAGTAACTCAGTAGGTCAGGCAGCGTCTCTGGAGAAAATGTTTAGGGTTGGGACTCAAAATGTCTGAGGGTTCCAACCCAAAACATCACTCAACCATTTTCTCCGGAGATACTGCCTGACCTGCTGAGGTACCCCAGCACTTTGGTATAAACCAGCATCTGCAGTTCCCTTTTATTACAGACTTAGCTTGGACTTGACCTTGAATAATGCACAATGATTCAAAGCCATGCTGCTTTTTCTCCACTTTAATTGTTTTAAATCTAGCCTCAAATAATCTGCCAAGCAATCTATTTCACCAGGTCAACCCCATTACAACCTCTGCAAGGTGTGCTTTTTAGGCCAGACATTTCTGCTGACCCTGACTTTGAATGAGGTAAACCAGCACTCTTCTATGATAGTGGCCTTTCATTAGAGTTCTGTGGTGTCACAGACAGCATAATATCAGGCCTTAATCTAGATTCTCCCCGTTCTTCCAGATTCTTGTTTAAATGTTGTCATCGCTTCTGGCAAGGTTTCTAAGTCTAACCAACCTCCCCTTATAACTAATAACCTCTAATGCAGGCATTATTCTAATAAACCTCTTATGCACCCTCTCTAAAGCCCCCACATCCTTCCTGTAAATGAGTGACAAAAACTATGTACTATGCTCCAAATGCAGCCTAACCAGAATCCCATGAAGCTGCATGACTTCCAGACATACTCAATGCCCTGACCAATGAAGGCAAGCGTCCCATGTGCTGTCTTTATCACTCTATATACTTACTTTGCCACTTTCAATGAGCTATGGAATTGGTTCCCCAATCCTTCTACATCAATGCTGTTAATGGTCATGCCATTTGATTTCCCAAATATTATGGAGTCATAGAACTAAACAGGCTGGGAACAGGCCCTTCAGCCCAATCCCTCAGCCTACTACGCTCTCAAGGAAAAGAGACATGGCCTTTTGTTATCTCAAACCTTCCAGACATAATAACATGATGGGAATCTCTTTATCTTTCCATTTTAATTACATCTTTCTTGCAGGACGACCAGAACTGTAGATTTGGCCATACCAATGTCTTATAGTTGTAACATAACATAGTCATCCAGCATGGAATCAGACTCTTCAGCCCAACATGCCCCACCTACTCTAGTCCCATGTGCCTGCATTTGGCCCATTTATCTTTTTGGTTTACTTTAGAGATGCAGCGCAGAAACCGATCCTTTGACCCACCGAGTCCACACTGACGAGTGATCCACGTACACCAACTCTATCCTACACACTGGGGACAATTTAAACTGATACCAAGCCAATTAACCTACAAACCTGTACGTCTTTGGAGTGTGGGAGGAAACCAGAGCTCCCGAGAAAACCCCAACAGGTTACGGAGAGAACGTACAAATTCTGTACAATAATAATAATGTCTTTTATTTTCATTACGCATAAGTGCAACGAGATTTGGTTTGCAACTTCGAGATTTCGGTTAGCAACCCTCGAGAACAAGGTTTGTAAAAATGAACATTTGACCAGTAACATCAACACAGACTAAAGTGCGAGGCTGGGGGAGACAGTCGATGGGGGTGTGGGGGGGGGGGGGGGGTACTCAGCAGGGCCGGTTCAACGCCGCTATAGCTCTGGGAATTAAGCTGTTCCTGAGTCTGGTAGTGCGGGCGTAGAAGGCCTTGTAACGTCTGCCGGAAGGGAGCAGTTCGAACAGTCCATTACAAGGGTGAGAGGAGTCCTTATGTATGCTGACGGCCTTCCTGAGGCACCGTGTGTGGTAGATGCCCTCCAAGGCTGGTAGCTGTGTCCCAATAATCTGTTGCGCTCTGTGGACAACGCGCTGACAACGTACAGACAGCACCCGTAGTCAGGATCTTATAGTACCTGCCTCAAATACTTCCTCCAACAGTTTGTTCCATACACCCACAACGCGTTGTGTAATAAAAATGCCCTTCAGGTCCCTATTAATTCTTACCCCCCTTAACTTAAACCTATGTCCTCTGGGTAAATGCACAGAGTAGCACGGGGAGAATCAATCTATTCCTCTCTTGATATTATTCACCTCTATCCTTGTGTGCCCCAAAGAATAAAGTCCCAGCCTGCGTCAACGTCTCCCAAACATTTTTGAGAGAGAGGGAAAGCAAAGGTCATTTGAAGTTAGAGAAATCTATATTCATACTGCTGGGTTGTAAGCTGCCTAAGTGAAATATGAGGTGCTGTTCTTCCAATTTGCATTGGGTCTCACTCTGACAGTGGAGGAGGCCCAGTTCAGAATGGGAGGGGGAGTTAAAGTGTTTAGAAACCAGGAGATCACGTGGGCCTGGGCGGACTGAGTGGAGGTGTTCAGTGAAACAATCGTCAGACCTGCACTTGGTCTCTCCAATATATATAGGAGTGTTGAATTATGTACAGGGATAGGTTTATGGAAATTTTCGAGTGTCAGGAAATCTCAAATGTTGCCCGTTACCCACTAGGTGGCAGATGATCCATTAAAATAGAGAAATAGTGTTGCATTTTAAGATTGTATGGGAGGTGATGATTGGCATTAGAATATACAATGTTGAACAGTACAGCACAGGGCCTTTTGGTCTGCAATGATTGTGCCGAATATGAAGCCAAGTTAAACTGATTTCATCTGCCTGATCCATGTCCCTCTATTCCCTGCACTTCCATGTGCCTATCTAAAAGCCTCTTAAATGCCACTATCATAATTACCAACATCGCATTGTATCGTATCTGCCTCCACTATCATCCCTGGTGATGCATTCCAGTCTCCCACCATTACACGGCACATCTCCATTAGACTCCCAGCAGCGTGCTCAGCCCCCTGCTGTACTCACTCTATACTCATGACTGCGTAGCCGGTCATAGTGCGAACTCCATCATCAAGTTTGCTGATGACACCTCTGTTGTGGGACGTATCACTGATGGGGATGAGTCAGAATATAGAAGAGAAATCGAGCAATTGTCCATATGGTGCCAGCACAACAACCTGGCCCTCAACACCAGCAAAACCAAGGAACTGATTGTTGACTTTGGAAGGAGTAGGATGGGGACCCACAGTCCTGTTTATATCAACGGGTCGATGGTTGAAAGGGTCAAGAGCTTCAAATTCCTGGGCGTGCACATCTGTGAAGATCTTTCCTGGTCTGAGAACACAGATGCAATTATCAAGAAAGCTCATCAGAGCCTCTACTTCCTGAGAAGATTACGGAGAGTTGGTCTGTCAAGGAGGACTCTCTCTAACTTCTACAGGTGCATAGTAGAGAGCTTGCTGACCGGTTTCATCGTGGCTTGGTTCGGCAATTTGAGTGCCCTAGAGAGGAAAAGACTACAAAAAGTAGTAAACACTGCCCAGTCCAATATTGGCTCTGACCTTCCTTCCATCGAGGGGATTTATCGCAGTCGCTGCCTCAAAAAGGCTGGCAGCATCATCAAGGACCCACACCACCCTGGCCACACACTCATCTCCCTGCTACCTTCGGATAGAGGTACAGGAGCCTGAAGACTGCAACAACCCGGTTCAGGAATAGCTACTTCCCCACAGCCATCAGGCTATTAAACCTGGCTCGGAACTCTGAACATTAATATCCCTCCATCTGTTATTTGCACTTTATTACTTTATTAATTTATTAATTCATGTGTGTATTTATGTATATAATTGTAGTCAATGCCTATTATGTTCTGTTGTGCTATGCAAAGAAAGATTTTCATTGTCCTGTCAGGGACACATGATAATAAACTCTTTTGACTTGACTTTGACTCTCCCCTCTCACCTTATAAGCCATGCCCTTTAGTCTTGCCCATTTCCATCCAAGAAAAAGCTTCTGACTGTCAACTCACAAGGTGTGTGTATGTGTGTGTGTCCAATTACGTATCCAGGCAGTGGATGCATCACCTTGAACTACTTGGACAATAACAACACTTACATCAGGCTCTATTGTTGTTTATGAGTTGTTTATAGATCGGCGTTCAATACCATCATCGCCCTGCTTTACTCACTCTATACCCATGACTGTGTCACCAGATATAGTGCGAACTCCATCATCAAGTTTGCCGATGACACCACTGTTGTTGGATGAATTACAGATGGTGATGAGTCAGAGTATAGAAGTGAGATTGGCCAATTGACCAAATGGTGTCAGCATAGCAACCTGGCTCTCAACATCAGTAAAACCAAGGAACTGATTGTGGACTTTGGAAAGGAAAGGATGAGAACCCACAATCCTGTTCATATCAATGGGTCGATGGTGGAGAGCGTCAATTTAGTTCAAATTGCTAGGCATACATATTTCTGAAGACCTTTCCTGGACCCAGCACACTGATGCAATTATAAAGAAGGCACATCAGTGCCTCTACTTCCCGAAAAGACTATGGAGATTCGGTATGTCAAAGAGGATTCTCTTGAACTTCTACAGGTGCACGGTAGAGAGCATGCTGACCGGTTGCATTGTGGCCTTGTCCAGCAACTTGAACATCCAGGAGCGGAAAAGACTGCAAAAAGTTGTGACCACTGCCCAGTCCATCACCGGCTCTAACATCCCCACCATCGAAGGGATCTATCGAAGTCGCTGCCTCAAAAAGTCAAGTCAAGTCAAAGTCAAACAAACTTTATAGTCATTTAGAAATACATTGATATATGCAGTTCCAAATGAAATTCCGTTGCATTTGGCTCCCTGTGCAACACGTTAATTGACAGAAGGATAAACATGGATAAAATGGATAAATAGACAATGGTGCCAGCCCATTACATGGCATTCAGGAGTCTGATGGCTCGTGGGAAGAATCTGTTGCAGAACCTTGATGTTCTGCTCCTTATGCTGCGATATTTTTTGCCCGAGGGCAGCAGAGTGAACAGCCCGTGATGGAGATGTGTGGGGTGTTTTATAATACTGCTGGCCTTAGACACGCAACGTTTGGTCGCAATATCCCCGATTGAGGGGAGAGAGGTCCCGATGATTTTTTCTGCTGTCCTCACCTCTCTCAGCATGGACTTCCAGTCAGAGGCTTTACAGTCCCCAAACCAGACAGAGATACAGCTGGTCAAAATACTCTCTATGGTGCCCCTGTAGAAAGTGGTGAGGATGGGATGGGGGAGGTGAGCTCTTCTCATCCGGCGCAGAAAATGCAACCACTGCTGCGCTCTCTTAACTGTTGATGAGATGTTATTCGACCAGGTCAGACTGTTAGTGATCTGCACCCCCAGGAACTTTGTGCTACTAACCACCTCCACATCGCTGTCATTGATGTGAAGTGGTATGGGACTGTGCCGGTTTTTCCTGAAGTCAACGATGACCTCCTTTGTTTTTTCGAATTTCAGGATCAGGTTGTTCGTATTGCACCAGTCCACCAGTTGTTTCACCTCCTCCCTGTAAGCCAGCTCATTGTCGTCCCTGATGAGAACAGTCTGATAACTGTTGTGTCATCTGCGTACTTCATGATGTGGTACTGCGTACTTCATGAAAAAGGCAGCCAACATCATCAAAGACCCACACCATCCTGGCCACACACTCATTTCACCATTGCCATCGGGAAGAAGGTACAGGAGCCTGAAAACTGTAATGTTCAGGAACAGCTTCTTCCCTACAGCCATAAGGCTATTAAACACGACATCAAATAAGCTCTGAACGACAACAGACTATTATTAGTATTGCACTATATTTGTTTATTTATTGAGTATATGTGCATGTGTATATGCACACACTGAACTTTATTTTCTCCTGTTATGTACTATGTTTACATATTCTGTTGTGCTGCAGCAAGTAAGAATTTCATTGTCCTATCTGGGACATATGACAATAAAACACTCTTGACTTGACTCTTCTGGAGGGATGAACAAGAAGAGGAACATCATTCCCAAGCAATGAACTTCTGCTACTAAAAATAAGCTTAACCCTGCAGTTCACAATCAATATCAATAGGATAAAACATGATTGATCCAAATTTTCTGTTAATACCTTGTAAAACAGCGATGATGGTTGTGATAAGGATGCAGAGACGCTCCAAGTGGGAGACTGAAAAACTAGGTGAATGGGCCAGGACATGTTGAAGGGAATTTAATGTGAGTTACTCCCACTTCAGTGGAAAAAATAGAAAGAGTATTTAAAAAAAACCTGAGATTGAAAAATGTTGCTCTTTAGATGGGCATGGGTTTTGTTTTTCACAAATCACTGATAATTAATTAAAAAGACATAATAACATGTTAGGTAATTTGACTGGAAGATCTCAAATGGATTTGTCCGGTTACATTGAACCTGATTGAGATGTCATCCAGCATATTCCATACCTTTTCCAGAAGCAAGGATATATTTGCAATTCAGGGAGTGCAATGTAGATTCACCAGATGGTGTGTTGGTGAATGAGGAAAATAGACATGTACTCTCCAATTTAGAAGAATCAAAGCTGATCTCTTTACATATCGATACAATATACATTGGGGCTTGATGTGGTAAGTGCTGAGAGGGTTTCCACCCAACAGTGGTATCTAGGACCTGAGCCTGCTTGAAGAGGGTTGTAAGAGGATATATCATTACATATATGCCATGTGGATTAATAGCTCTTTAGAGATTAAGGGAATTGAAATGACGATTGAGTTTATACAGGAAAGTTTTGTGAAGTAAAATTTGCCCAGAGGCAATCACAAAAGGTCAGCTTTTGCTTACATTTAACATTTTACATTTAATGCAGACCTTTTTTCAGCTGTTTTTCAGCAGGTGAAAGGCTTAGTGGAGAGAAAAATCAAGTGTCATATACATTTTGAGCCTTTAGCGGGTAGATTAGGTTAAAAGGTGTGCATAACAAACAGTCTGCTGGTGGAACTCAGTCGAACAGCATCTGATGGGCGAAGAGAATTGTTGACATTTTGGGTCAAAATCTTGTATCAGTCCTCCAGCAGATTGTTTTGTTGCTCTAGATTCCAACATCTGCAGCATGGGGCAGCCCAGTGGTGCAGCGGTAGAGTTACTGCCTTACAGCGGCTGAGGCTCTGGTTTGATCCTGACTATGGGTGCTGTCTATATAGAGTTTGCACGCTCTCCCCGTGACCTGTGTGGGTTTCTCCGGGAGCTCCGGTTTCCACCAACACTCCCAAGATGGACAGGTATGTAAACTAATTGACTTGGTCAAATTGTAAACTATCCTGAGTGTGTGCAGGATGGTGATAGTGCATGTGGATCGCTGGTCGGTGTGGACTTGGTGGGCAAAAGGGCCTGTTTCTGTGCTGTATCTCTAAACTACACTACACTAAATTTACATTCTTTTGGTTCTCTCTTAAAATTTGAGTTTATAGATTCCAGAGAGACGAAAAATTGATGGGTTTTACAACATCTATACAACTTGTGTCACATAAAATGGCAGGGCAATCATCCCCTTCAACTTTTCTCTCATTCATCTGAGCAGAAACAATGGAACTGTGGGGCCAATTGGAAAAATAACACAGGGAGATATTTTGGTGGCAACCGCAGGCAATCAAAGCCAGCTCCGGCGATCACAAGCTAATTACTCATCATTTTACGTAAGCTTTCGAGAAGGGTCACTCGTGTTTTTAGTAAAAATCCTTAAAAAGATTCTAAACCAATTAACCTGAATGGATTAGGTAGATAAATATATTCAGTTTAATCCCACAATCTCATTATTTAATTTGCTTATTGTGATTTATCTTGCTGATAGTTTGCCATTTTTTGGAATGCTTTTTGGGTGATTAGACATTGCATTGGACAGTTTTGAGTTATTTCCATAGTAAAAGATAGAAAATTACAAAAACAATTGACAATGCGTTAAAAAAATAATTCCCAATAACATCTGAAGAGGCATTTAAAGGCAGAAGTGGAACGATTTAAAAACATTAATCCGTTCAAATTCTCAGAAACTCAAATCTTTGTTTTTTTGTTCGATGTAACTAGCTTGGAAATGATGCATGAGTAAAATGTTAGTCTGGGTTTCCAATCAATCCAGCTAGAAGCTTAGCTTTAGAGAAAAGCAACCAATTGACTCCACATTTATAATATGGATGAATCCCCTGCATCTATTTTGTGATCATTGTTAGTGGTCTGCAAAATAATGCAATTGTTGCACGACTTCAGACATGCTTCAGACTGCTTGTAACTTAAATAAAAAGAAGAATTCTGGAAATATTGAGCAGGTCGGGCATTATCTCTGGACAGAGATATGGAGCCAAATTTTCAGATCATCAATCTGAAACATTTCACTTTGTTTCTCTCTTCCCAAATGCTGTCCTTTGATACTTGTTTGTTGAGCAATGCTTGTTTGCTCTCGGAGTATTGCCCAATGGACCCCGTATTACTACCAACTGGAGTAAGTAGGGAGATTGAGGGCAAGGAGGAACTGCAGATGCTGGTTTAAACTGAAGATAGACACAAAAAGCTGGAGTAACTCAGCGGGACAGGCAGCATCTCTGGAGAGCAGGAAAGGGTGACGTTTTGGGTCGAGACCCTTCTTCAGACTATTCAAGAGTAAGTTAATCCAGCTTTTTGTGTCTATCTGCAGTTTGAGGGTAGGGTTTTGTTGAGTCAGTTGGGTGCTGAATGATGGTGGTGTGAATCTTAGTTGCCATAGGATCTTGGAGCCATGAGGACGTTGCATTTCATTCTCATAAGAGGAAGCTTGTAGCACCTGATCATATCATTTCAATGGTTTGATGGTTCAATGGTACATTATTAACACATATACCGAAGTGCAGTGAATATTGCATTGGGGAAACGGGTTGTGTAGGGGGACCAGGCCTTCCATGGGGGCTACGGGTGAGTGGTCGAATATTGCATTGGGGGAACGGGTTGTGTTGGGGGACCAGGCCTCCCGTGTGACAGGGACCCAACATGTCCTACTTGGTCTAGTTATACTTTAAAGAGCGACGTGAAGAGTAACATTTTATAGCGTCCTATCCAAGTTGAGAAGTTCTATCTGAAATGGTGGTTAAATACTGCATTGTTATGAGGAACTGTGCATGTGGTGGTGCTAAAGGAGCTAACCACCAATTAGTGTAACCCCGAACTGCAGTGGCATCATTGAGGTTGGTATCACATTGCTGACGAGGAAATCATTGTGGCATTGAGGAAACCAAAGAAATCATTGTGGCATTGAACAGTCAATGCTGACTGGTTTTCATTGCTGCAGAGGTTTGACATTGCTCTTAAGCTGTAGTCTATGGACAAAGCAGTCACTCCTTGCCTATTAGTTATTGTTTAAAGCATTGTGGGAAAAAAGCTCTCTGATATTTGTTTTTTCTCTCCTTATCCCTAACCACCATCTCCCATTATGAGGCAAAGTCAGAGAAGCATTCATTTATAGTTTAAGTCCCTTTGTTATCTGAAAAGTAGAAGACATGTAGAGCATAAAACATTCTGAAATGGCTTGCCAGCCCAATGGATGTTGGCTAGTGAGCTCGGAAGTTGGGGCTTTGTTTGTTGATTAGGGGTGGGTTATATAGCAATGAGGTTAGGAGGAATTAATTAAATTCTTTATTCCAGGAGGATTAATTAAATTCTTTATTCAGGTATTCACGTGTGTTTAAATTTGGGAACAAATATTTTTCAATCTAAAGGGATTTGGGTTATGTGGGGATGAGGCAAACAAGTGGAGATAAACACACAATGCTGGAGTAACTCAGCGGGTTAGGCAACATCTCTGGAGAAATAAAACGGGCGAAGTTTTGGTTTGGGATCCTTCCTCAGACTGAAAATAGAGGCGAGGGAACTCAGTGTAAGAAAAGGCCACAACAAGACAGGGACAGCCACAGATGACCAAACAATGGTGAAGCCCATAATGGCCCATTGTTGGCTGGGGAAGAGGTGATAACGAAGAGATATAAAGATGCTGGCAATGGAACGAATAGGATAACCGGGGGGGGGGGGGGGGGGGGTGAATTTGCAGATGACACAAAGTTGGGTGGCAGTGTGAACTGCGAAGAGGATGCCAGGAGGTTGCAGAGTGACTTGGACAAGTTGAGTGAATGGGCAGGTGCATGGCAGATGCAGTATAATGTGGATAAATGTGAGGTTATTCACTTTGGAGGCAAGAACAAGGAGGCAGATTATTATCTCAATGGTGTCAGATTAGGAAAAAGGGAAGTGCAACGAGACCTGGGTGTTCTTGTACACCAGACACTGAAAGTAAACATGCAGGTACAGTAGGCAGTGAAGAATGCTAATGACCTTCATAACGAGAGGATTTGAGTATAGAAGTAAATAGGTCCTTCTGCAGTTGTACAGGGCCCTGGTGAGACCACATCTAGAATATTGTGTGCAGTTTTGGTCACCTAATTTGAGGAAGGACATTCTCGCTATTGAGGGAGTGCAGCGTAGGTTCACAAGGTTATCCTCGGGATGGCGGGACTGTCATATGAGGAAAGATTGGAAAGACTGGGCCTTGTAATCACTGGGATTTAGAAGGATGAGAGAGGATCTTATAGAAACATATAAAATTATAAAAGGACTGGACAAGCTAGATGCAAGAAAAATGTTCCCAATGTTGGGGGAAGTCCAGAACCAGGGGCCACTGTCTAAGAATAAAGGGGAGGCCATTTAAAACTGAGATGAAAAAAAACGTTTTCACCCAGAGAGTTATGAATTTGTGGAATTCTCTGCCACAGAAAGCAGTGGAGGTCAATTTACTGGATGAATTTAAAACAGTTAGATAGAGCTCCTGGGGCTAGTGGAATCAAGTGGTATGGGGAGAAGGCAGGCACGGGTTACTATTTCTGGATGATCAGCCATGATCAAAATGAATGACAGTGCTGGCTCGAAGGGGCTGAATGGCCTCCTCCTGCACCTATTGTCTATGTTTCCATGTTTGTGTGTGGCAGAAATAATGAGCAACTCTGTCTGAATCGGACAGCATCAATTAGAAAACAGTTTTTAATGATTTACACAGGAAATGGAAAATTAATTCCCGTTCTGTTACTGTATGAAATGGTGTTTACTATCTTCAGTTTGCTGTCCTTTTTTTAGGTTTGATGTCCTTTTTATAGGTTTATGTGGAAGCATTTTTATATTATCTTTAACTTTATAAAATACCTGGTCAAGAATAATATTAGTATAAATAAAGGATCATTCACACCTCGTCACTGCTGTCTCATTTTAAATGATCATAAAAGTTTTTATTTTCTTTGACAAAAATTAGAAACTTAAAGAAAAGTCTTTAACTTGAAACTACATTTTTGTCTTATAACTTTGAAATCTTTAAATGGTCTCAAATCTTGATGCTTAATCATAGCTAGAAATGCAGCCTGTGCATTTAAAAGAGAAGATCGCAAGATTTCCCACGAGAAACAGTCCATTTTAGTAATTCTTGAGGCCTTACACGGAAGTTGAGGTTTGCAGTCTATGATGAAGTAGAGGTAAACAAGACAGAGAGAGAGGCCACTGAAGCGAAATATGGATTTGTATGTGTTGGCAGGTGCAAATTCTGGTTATACATATGACTGTTTCAGGAAGCATGTTAACCAAAGAAAACAGGTCACTGCTGGGTCACAGCGATAAATGATAAAAAGTGTCTTAGACAATTTGTTCTTTTTCCGCCTGTTTAATTTGTACACATATTACACAACGGCAAATAATGATTGGTGTTCTGATGTCAACTGAGACTTTGGACATCTCCAAATACATTTTCAGTTAAGTGCTATTAGTCAGCATTATCTAACAACTGCTTAATTTTGTCAATTTTAGTCCTGTTCAGCATATAAAATAAAGATCGGTTTTCCACTAAGCGTTGAAAATAAAATTCTACAATGAGATGAATCTTTCTTTCAAAATAAAAATACAGATGAAGACATTGAGCTCCTCATTAATGGAGAGAACAAGAGAAATAGAAACCAGAGTAAGCTATTTGGTCACTTCTGAGTGCAGGAGTAGACAATTCAGCTGACTACTCCCAAGGAAGGACTTTCTTTCCTTCTGATTCCAAAATGGCTGATCGTCCTGGTTTGAGACTGTGACCCCTGGTTCTGGAACCCCAGGTAGGGGAAGATGCATCTCTGCATCTACCCAAGACGTGTGCGAATTTGGGGGCGTTTTAACTCATAAACTCAGAAGAAATCATTGTTAACCACTGAACCGTTGATATTACAGCACTGAAAATAGATTATCAACTGACATTTCGGAATGAAAATTTGATAATGGCTTATAAAAGGAGACTTTTAAGAATTCTTATTGTTTAAAGTGTGGAGAAAAATTGCTTTCTGGTATCTATCTGTTCACTCCCCACCCAACAAACCGCCTTCTCTCATAATGAGACAAAGTCAGAAAAGCATTTATTATTATTAACTATTAAGTGGATACGCCTTTGTTTTCTGAAGATTAGGCTTGACGATTAACTGCTGAAACATGCATGATTCTGAAATAGGACAGATGCTGAGAAGTTGTTTCTCTTGGCTGTTGACCTGAGTAGTGGGGGAAGCAGTCTTTGAATACAGGGTTGAGTGTTTAAGAATGAAGCCAGCGAGGATTTTTTTAAAAATTCTGTGCCACAAATCCTTTAAATTCATATTTCCAGAAAATTCCAGATGCTCAGTAGCTGTGTGTGTTCAATGCAGATTTTTGCAATCTGGAGAATTTTGGTACTGGACTGGAAAAGAGATGTGAGAGTTCACCCATGATCAGGCTTGAGGACCTATTATTGTCTCTGCGTCTTGGAATGGAATACTTTATTGTCACATGTGCCTAGGCACAGTGAGATCCATTGCTTCCAATGTATACAAATAGCAGCCACCTACAGCGCTGACAAAGCTACAAAGCACGCCGGCTCCTCTTTTTGTTCTCCCCCCCCCCACAGTGGATCCCCTCACGCCGGGCTCCGCCATTGTTCTTCCCCTCCCCCCTCATGGAGTTCCCCACGCTCTCATCCACTGTGGGTTGGCCTGCGAGGCATCGCCACTGCCATGAGGCTTCACCGCCGAGGCCCCATCGTCACGAGGCTTCACTGCTGCCGCCGCCAGGGCCTTACCACTGTTGATGCCACATTTCACACCTCAGTGGTGCCATGGCCTTGCATTTTTTATATCAATACCTATTACCTTAAGACATAAGATATAGGAGCAGAATTAGACCAATCAGACCATTGAGTCTGCTACACCATTTGATCATGGCTGATCTATTTTTCCCTCTTATCCCCATTCCCCCGTCTTCTCCCCGTAACCCCTGACACCATTACTAATCAAGCGCCTTTCAATCTCCACTTTTAAAGTACAATTTTGGTGTAATATTGGTTGGCTTCTAATACTGAGGCTCTGGTTTGTATTTTTCAGGATTGCATATGAAATAAACTAGCAAATTATTATTTGTTCTCAGGTTAACATGCAGGCAAGTAGGCATTGTGAACATTGGTTCACATTCAGTCATCCCATTTGTTTCCTGCTCAGTTATTCCAATGTCTGGCATATGAAGCTCTTCCTGTAATTATCACTCCTGTAGTTTTCTGTTTTGCAACTCATTTTCCGTACAACATCATGATCTTTACAGTGTTCAAAGCAAGAATAATTTTGCATGTGGTAAAGCAGGTGCTCTGAGAAATTTATAGTCAATTAGATTTGTCACAAATTTACAGTTTGTATGTAAGACATTTGAACAACCATTTTATCGTTGTCTGTTTAAGACTATTGAAGTACTCTACCTGGAATTGAAAGAGCACTGTCCAAATTATTGAATTTGAGCTTCTTAACTCTAGATCTGATGTGGTCTATAAGTCTCGATGCATGGGAAGGGGGTGTTGTCTTTTTTGAGAAGCCAAAAAATATTTGTTTAATTTCTCTTTTCTTGTTCCCAATTTCTCCTCACTCTGGTCTGCATGTAACCCAAGTTAATGTTTGTTAGTCTTTTCCTTTTTTTCCTTTTTTATTTTATAGCTGCTTTTTACAGTCTGTTGGTAGGTTTTCAAATAGATTATTATTGTATTCCATTTTCCCATTATCATTTTTTCCTCCTTTGCTGAATGCTGAAATGTATACATTCCTTGGGCAAGCTTTTAGCATTAGCATTAATTTCCCATGTTATTATGCCTTAAATTTATAGCTTACACTGTTTAGTTTAAGAGCTGTTTTCTAAAAGGGACTTTATTTTGAGTTATCACATCATACAACTTGTAAAGAGGCTTTTGGTCCATGCCAAAAATGATGCCCGCTCTAAGCTTGTCTCATTTGCCTGTATCCCTTCATATTTTCCTATCCATGTGCCTGTCGAGGTGTCCTTTAATTACTACAAGTGTGGACCCATCGGGTCCCGTTCCTCCAACGCAATATTCCACCAAACATATTGAACATAATTCAACCAAACATATTCCACCAACACATCTTATTGAAACATATGAGGTTGTTAAGGGCTTGGACATACTAGAGGCAGGAAACATGTTCCCGAAGTTGGGGGAGTCCAGAACCAGGGGCCACAGTTTAAGAATAAGAATAAGGAGTAAGCCATTTAGAACGGAGACGAGGAAACACTTTTTCTCACAGAGAGTGGTGAGTCTGTGGAATTCTCTGCCTCAGAGGGCGGTGGAGGCAGGTTCTCTGGATGCTTTCAAGAGAGAGCTAGATAGGGCTGTTAAAAATAGCGGAGTCAGGGGATATGGGGAGAAGGCAGGAACGGGGTACTGATTGGGGATGATCAGCCATGTTCACATTGAATGGCGGTGCTGGCTCGAAGGGCCAAATTGCCTACTCCTGCACCTATTGTCTATTGTCAAACCATGTATGCATGACTGACGGGCCCGCGTTGGGGCGTTCGAAGCTCCTGCGGTTTGGAGGTCCTGAAGTCGGTTTCTGACCAGAGACCGGGGGCTCCGTGATGTTAAGTCCGCAAGCACCCACGGTTGGAGCTCCGAGGTCGATCTCTGGCAAAGGGATCATGAGCTCCGCGATGTTAAGTCCGCAGGCGCCCGTGGTGGAGCTCTCGAACGTCGGACTCCAGCAAAGGCCGCCAACTCCTCGATGTCTGACCATTCAGAGGCCATGCTGCAAGATGCATTGAGCGATGTTGACTGGAATACGTTCCAAGCAAGTTCCAGAGACGTCAGTGAGTTCGCGGAAGCGGTCACGGACTTTATTGCAACAATAGCCGATAACTTCATCCCCACTGTAAGGGTTAGCATCTTTCCTAATCAAAAATCCTGGGTGGACAGTTTCATTCGCATTGCCTTGAATGCTCGCACCGCTGTTTACAACTCTGGCCTGGCATCTGGCAATATGGATGGCTACAAGGCCTACTGACTGCGAAGGGCGGTGAAGGACGCAAAAAGGAGGTACAGGGACAGGATGGAGCAGTGGGACACCAGACGCCTTTGGCAGGGGCTACAGACTATAACTAACTACCAGAGCAGCCCCCCCCCCCCCCCCACCGCAAACCGGAATGCCGGCACCTCCCTAGCTGATGACCTGAACTCTTTTTATGCACGATTCGAGACTAGCAAAAGCACTCCCAGCTTGCTGGCTAACAACAACACCACCAGCGCGCTGGCTAGCGAGGCTGGAGGGAGGTCCACCGCTGGGGATGTGCACACATTCTCGGTGTTCGAGCACGACGTGAGGAGGGCTCTGACGCATGTGAACACAAGGAAAACTGTAGGCCTAAATGGTATATCAGCTTGTTCCAGTGCTCACCATAATATTGAATCTCTCCCTGGCCAAGTCCGTGGTACCTGCCTGCTTCAAAAGTTCAACCATCGTACCAGTGCCAAAGAAGGCCTCTCCAGCCTGCTTGAATGACTACCGACCGGTGGCCCTCACCTCGGTAGTCATGAAATGCTTCGAGAGGCTGATCAAGAACCACATCTGCACCTTCCTCCCTCGTACCCGCTGCAGTTCGCATACTGTCCGAACAGATCCACGGATGGTGCGATCTCCCGGGTTCTGCACACCGCTCTCTCTCACCTTGACAGCCAGAAGGGGGGCTATGTGAGGATGCTGTTCATTGACTTCAGTTCAGCTTTCAATACTGTAGTCCCCACCAGACTGACTGAGAAGCTGCTGGAACTGGGGCTGAACACTTCCCTGTGTGTCTGGGTCCTGGACTTTCTCACCGCCAGGCCCCAGGTGGTCAAGATGGGGACACATACCTCCAACCCCCTCACCCTGAACACAGGATCCCCCCACGGTTGCGTCCTTAGCCCCCTACTGTACTCCCTGTACACACATGACTGTGTGGCCAGATTCAGCTCCAACTCCATCATCACGTTTGCTGATGACACTGTGGTGGTGGGCCTGATCTCTGTTAATGATGAGAAGGCCTACCGGGAGGAGGTGGCTGATCTGGCACTCTGGTGTCAGGACAACAGCCTCCTGTTGAATGTCACAATAACTAAGGAGCTGATTGTGGACTTTAGAAGGGCACATCATCCAAGGGCGTACATGCCACTGGAGATAAATGGGACTACTATGGATAGGGTGAGCAGCTTGAAATACCTGGGAGTCTGTATCACAAGGGATCTGACATGGATATCACACACTGCCGCACTGGTGAGTAAGGCAAGGCAGTGCCTTACCACCTCAGGCAGCTGAGGACATTCAGAGTCTCTCTGAGGATCCTTCAGTGCTTCTACTCTGGGGCTGTAGAAAGCATCTTGTCCGGAAACATCATAATCTGGTTTGGGAACAGCTCTGCCCAGGACAAGAAGGCTCTGCAGAGAGTAGTGTGTTCAGCCAAACGCACCATGGGAACTACACTCACCCCCTTGCAGGACCTATGCACCAGGAGGTGCAGATCCAGAGCCAACAAGATAATGAAGGACCCCTACCACCCCAGCAATGGACTGTTCCAGCTGCTACGGTCAGGCAAGCGCCTCCGCTGTCACGCTGTGAAAACAGAGAGGAAGAGATGGAGTTTCTTCCCCATGGCCATGAGGACTGTAAACTCCTATCTCACCAGGGACTAATTTACTAATTTACTGTTGTGTTGTGTCTTTAATTTTTTTTAAATTATTTTAATGTAAATACTGGTTCTGTTCTATTCTGTTCTGTTGTTTTTGCACAATCCGCAGGCATTGCCACTTTAATTTCACTGCACATCTTGTATGTGAATGTGACAAATAAACATGACTTGACTTGACATTGCTGGCACCATATGATAGAACTGGAGTATTGTGTGCAGTTCTCATTGCCCAGACATGGGGAAACCATCGATAAGCTGGAAAATGTATTATAGAGGTATATAAAATCATGAGAGGCATAGATACAGTGAATGATCATGGTCCTTTTTCCAAGGTTCAGGAGTCTGGAAACAGGGCACAGTTTAATCAAGAGCAGAAAGAATTAAAAGTGTCTTGAGGGGCAACTTTTTCACACAGTGGGTGGTGGGTATATAGAACACGCTGCCAGAGGAAGCTGTAGAGGTGGGGACATTTACAATGTTTAAAAGGCATTGAGACAAGTACATGGATAGGAAAGATTTTGAGGGATATGGGCCAAGTACAGGCAGGTGTTGCCAGCTCAGATAGATATCTTGATCGGCAAGGACAAATTGGGTCATAGGGTCTGTTTCTGCATTGGGTAACTTTATGATTGTAAATAGACACAAAATGCTGGAGTAACTCAGCGGGACGGGCAGCATGTCTGGAGAGATATAGACAGTGATGCAGAGAGATATAGAATAAACAAATGAAAGATATGCAAAAAAAGTAATGATGATAAAGAAAACAGGCCATTGTTAGCTGTTTGCTGGGTGAGAACGAGAACCTGGTGCAACTTGGTGGGGGGGGGGGGGAGGAGGACGATGGAGAGAGAGAGAGAGAGGGAATTCCGGGGTTACTTGAAATTAGAAAAATCAATTTTCATACCACTAGGTTATAGGCTGCCCAAGCAAAATATGAGATGTTGTTGCTCCATTTTTCGTTTAGCCTCATGTTTGGTGGTCTGTGGAATAGAATGGGAAATGAAACTTGCAGCCTGATAGAAAGTGAATGAGACTGGAAATCAGAGTAGAATAGGAACCAAGAAAAACATAGGCTTGCATACAAAAAAAATTCAACAAAATGTTAATCACCAGGATAGATTTGAAAATTTAGATTGTACTGACGTAGTAGGTTAGAGATTGTTTGGCGACACAGAGAACCGTGCACATTCTTCCAGAATAGAATGAATCATATTATTATACTTGTACACTAATATAATCATGAATTAAAATGTTGTGTGTATAATTCTGAATGACTTGAAATTCTATGCAAATTGTAGATTATTCCTTTGAAACTCATAATTTATTGCATATTTATTGTTACATCCAATGTGATTTTTTTCTACATTGTACATTCAGGAATGTACAGATAGACACAAAATGCTAGAGTAACTCAGCGGGACAGGCACCATCTCTGGAACATTCAGGAATGTACAACGTAGAATACATTGAGATAGTTGCTTACTGAAGTCGAGAGTCTTTCTTATTTCAGCTTTATAATCACGTTGGATGCAACCATAAATATGCAATAAACTAGATGATGATAGTGCAAAATCCGACCTACATAGAGCAACCATAATAGTCCAAAATCCATAAATAATCAGAATCTGAATCACACTTTATTCGCCAAGTATGTTTTGCAACATACGAGGAATTTCATTGGCAGGTCAGTCATACAATTAACAGTAACAAATCACTTCAAAAACACATTTTAACATGAACATCCACCACAGTGACTCCTACACATTCCTGACTGTGATGGAAGGTGAAATATAGTTCAAGTCCTTCTCCTTAGTTCTTCCTCGGTCATGGGTCTCGAGCCCCCGTTGACGGGATGATCTTAACTCCCGTAGCCAGCAGCATTCGGGCCCTCTGCGTTGAGACGATTTGTTCCTGCATCGGGGGGCATGTCAGCTCACCCGCGCTGGACGATCGAACCTCGCGTCGGGGCGTCGGGGCTGGTGAACCTTCCGCGACGTTGGAGCTCCTGACTCGGCCTCACCCGAGACTGCGAGCCCTTGATGTTGATTCCACGGTGGTCACGGTGGGAGCGATCCCAGGCAATGGATTAGCTCCGATGTTAAGCCCCGCGATAGGGCTCAATTTTCGGGAAGGTAAGAACCTGAAAAAATGTTTCCCCCGATCCCTTCCCCCCTCCCCCCACTTAAAAACCGAAGAACATTAAATAGCGATGCTACAAACCTCCCTTCAGCGGCGCTGCAGTTCTGCCACTGGCCGTGTGCATGACTTTGGCGCCTTTGAGAGGGGGGGGGGGGGTTGGGATTAAAATCCAGTTTTCTCCTGCCTGTCTGTGGCGGATTTCCTCGGGCTGCTAGCTGCTGAAGAATAATCGATCCGTCTTCCGTTCCCGATTTTTTTTTTTTTTTTAATCGCAAGACAATTTAACAATTAGATTAAAATAAAAAGCGACTTCCAATGCCCTCAATGCCTACAACGTGATGGATCGCAAGAACGGGACCAAACAAAGGGTAAGTTGTTTATTTTACATATAAACTTGCTTCTTGGGATGGCTTTAATCTAATTTTACGGTGCAAAAATGTGATTTGGGCCCCATATGAACCAGCTGTGTTTTTCCAGCCAATATGGGGTTCAAATTCACTGCAAATGCAATGGTCCAACCCAGACAATAGCAGACACACCCACTCGCAAGATGATTTAAATGCTCCTTTTGTTGGACAATCATGTCATAAGAGCATCTAAATCGTCTATATTTTGTGTTATTGCGTACCCATAATCAATATTTTTATACTAAATATCAGTTTTAGTCCCATGTATTGTGCAAAAAATAAATAATTTTAATTGTATTGAGGTGGATGTTTCCAGATTAATTTATGGGAATTAAACATTAAATTCCATCCATCTGGTATATAAATTCATGACAGTGAAAATCATGTTATATTGTGAATTCTTGTGTGAATGGGATTAGTTTGTTATTTGGATACTTAGGCTATTGAAAAAAAAATCCTTTTCTTAAGAAATGGAATCTACAGGACATTCTTAATGGGAAAGTAGTGGACAGAAAGGCATGTCATGCGTGGTTTGAAGGGCAAAAACTTGTAGTTTACAATGTTGAAAAATTGAAAAGGTGAGGAAAAACAAGGTGTACAGAGTTGCTTATTGGTTACAATCTGAGGAGTATGATGATGCTACTGATTATGATATGCCAATGTACCAGCTTGCAACTGATCTTCTCCATAAATACTTGGTCCATTGCTAGAAATTGTAATTTATTTACCTATCTGTTACGGACTTACAGCATATAATACAATAATATTAAAGTTCTGATCTTGAGAATATCACATTTTTGAATTTTCAATGCAGTATGGGTGTTTATTACTATTTCCGTCATAACGGTCAATTTTGTAATAAACTACAATTATGTAATTAACTAATTAAATGCTTTAATTTCAGGTCATCCAAGTAAGATGTTTTATATTTGTTTCAGAATGCTTCAATCTATAATAACTGAAAATTTCATACAGTTCTCTTAATTTTTAAGAAAGTTATGGCATTTGACTGTCCTCAATCACAGCATTTGTGTTAAGTCAATGGAAAAGCAGTGGGGAACAAGATGCTAACTCCAGAGTATGAACATGGCCATAACTTTTTTAACACTGAAGATATGCAAGTGAATTAGGTGTCAAATTAAACTTATTTTTATGCTTTATCTGATGGGATAAATTGCAGACTTGATTTTTTAAATCTCAAAATGTTGTAACATTGCTACATTAAAACAAAACTTTTAACAAACATCATAGGAGCAGAGGGTTACACAAAAAGCTGGAGAAACTCAGCGGGTGCAGCAGCATCTAAGGAGTGAAGGAGATAGGCGACGTTTCGGGTCGAGACCCTTCTTCAGAACTGCATCTGCAGTTCCTTCTTTAACACAAACATCATAGGAGCAGAACTAGGCCATTCACCCCATCGAGTCTACTCTGCCATTCAATTATGGCCAATCTATCTTTCCCTCTCAACCGCTTTCTCCTGCCTTCTCCCCGTAACCTTTGACACAGAATCTGTAGTAGTTTGGTAGGGTTGAGATAGTTGAGTAGGGATGTGATTAGAGTTATGCAGGGTGATTCAATAACCTGATGGGTGATAGAAAGAGCGGTTCTTGAACCTGGAAGTAATGGTTCTCAGGCTCTTGTATCACCTTCTTGATGGTAGCAGTGTAAACAGAATGTAATCAGGGTGGTGATGGTCCTTGAAGGCAGCCTCCTTTGTTCTTGAATGTTAAAATTTCTAAACCAACCCATGTTACAAACAGTCAGTACGCTTTCCACCATGCACTTGTTGAAGTTTAATAGAGTATTTGTCAACCTGCTGAATCTCCTCAGGTTTCGGAGGAACTAGGGGTGTTGATGAGATTTCTTTGTGATGCATCTATGTGCCTGCTCCATGATGTTTGTTAGTGTGCAATGAAAGAAAAATCGGGTTAAGATAGCATTGTTTTCCAATGCATGATAAACTGGAGAGCAATTTAGTTTGCAAAGTGATTTCACATTTTGAAGTTTGAAGTATATTTACTTAATAACAAACTATTTAAAAGAAAGCTAGCAATATTTAGGCAAGAAGAGGAAGTTGTGGCTTCCAGGTTATCTGAAGTACTTCATTTTCAAATAAACAGATTACATTGCCATACAGGAAGGAGAAAAAAAGATTAACTGTTTACAAAAATATATGAAAGCTATAGTTTTGTTATTTATGACCAGCTTTTTGTAATAGTGTATACATTTTCGTGAGTTCCATTCCAAATGTTTCCAAAAACAAGCTGTAAACTATTGATTTAAAGTTTTAATCGTCTCCGAACTCTGCAGCTATATGTCTAGCTTGCTTATGATTAATAAGTCTGAGTTAAAATTCTCCAGGCTGAAAATGTTCAATAATTTCCATTTCAATAATATCTATAAGTAGCAAAGCATCCCAAGCTGTTTCACAAAGCAAAGCTTGATGCTAAGCCATGTTAAATAAATGATAGGGCAGATGACTAAAAGCTTGGCCAAAGATTTGTCATGAAATTTGAAATGATTAAGTTTTGTGATAATCAATGGGAAAAAATTGAAATGCACAGAAATAGTCACAGTCATTTAACAGGCCCTTTGGCTAAACCCATCCATGTTAACCAAGATGTCATATCTAAGCTTGTCCCATTTGCCCATGTTATGCCCTTATCCCTTGTAAACCTTTCCTATCCTTGCAACTTTCCATTCCCCATCTTAGGGGTTCATGGCGTTGGAGGTGATTACAGAGATGACCTGTAATAGGGACATAAGGAATCGCAGGTGCTGACTTGCAGAAAAAATGCAAAGTGCTGGAATAACTCAGTGGGTCAGGCAGCATCTCCGTGGGGCTTGGATAAGTAACATTTTGGGCCAGGATCCTACTATATGATGTATGGAAGGTTTTTAAATAAGGATTTTTTTTTTAAAAGCTGGTTAATATAGTTCAACAAGTATACGGGAATTGGGTATAAGAACATAGTGGCAGGTTGTGGACAACCTCAATTTGAGGAGAGTGGAATGGAGGGGGTGGGTGCGAAGAATTCATGGATAAAACAGGACAATCCAATTTGGAGGAAATAAAGTTACAGCTGGCAGTTTGGCAACTTTGAGTTGGGTGATGTTATTGACATGGAAATGGCTAGCATTAAGTGTGGCACAATTATGTGGCACAGACATCACCTTTGGGAAGAATATGAAAGAAAGTTAGTAAACAATTCCTACAGTCATGACATTACAAAAAAACCCCAAAAAACCCAAGACACACACATAACACAATTGACACAAACATCCATCACAGTAAATCTCCCACACCTCCTCACTGATGGAAGGCAAAAGTCTTAACTCTTCCCTTTGTTCTTCTCCCGTGGTCCAGCAGTCCAACTGCAGTGGCAACTGGGGCTCACGATGTTAAAGCTCCCAGCGGGCGATGGTAAGTCCCACGGCCGTTTAAGCTGCGCCGGGTGATGTTAGGCCCCGCTCCAAGTCATTTAAACCCCGAGATTCCGGCGGGAGAAGTTGCTGTTGCGGGAGCTCCGAAAAGTGGTCTCCCACCAGGGACCTGCGAGCTCCTGATGTTCCTGTCCACCGGGCCTGCGGCCGGAGCCTCCGATGCTCTGAAGGCGGGTTGCAGCCGCGCGCCACCACAGCTCTCTCCACAATGGCGAGTCCGCAGGCTCCGCGACTGGAGCCCTCAGATTGGTTCCGGTGGGAGGCCGCTGCCAGCTACACGATGTTAAGCCCAACGACACCAGAGATCCGACAGGGAAAAAGTTGGGTCCTCGTACAGGGAAGAGATTAAACAGTTTCCCCCAACCCCCCACATATATATACAGCTAAAAAATAATAAAAATTAGGACCAAAAACATATATCTAATGAGACAAAAATTAAAAAAAAGACAGACAGACTACAGTCGAGCTGCGGCCGTTAGGAGCCGCCACTTCGCAGAGGTTAAACATTGGTAATCATTGCATTGGTTGGACCAAAGAACTACAACTTAATGTGAAGTGACAATAGCAACAGTGCATGTGAGTTATAGATGGGAGAATGGAGCCAGGAGGGCTTTGAAGAGTGATGGAATAGAGATGGTGCAATGAATGTAGAGAAAATATTTAGAGTGATGTGGGCGAAATGTGGGTAGGTGGGACTAGTATAGTTGAGGCTTCACGGTCGGCATGGACAAGTTGGGCCAAAGGGCTTGTTTCGGTGCTGTATGACTCAATGACCCTATTTTGTGTTCTGTGTTGAATAATTGAGATTTTGGGGGTTGGTGGTCATGTGCTGAGAGGGGGTTGTGGGGGCGGATGGAGAAGTGTGGTGAGGGGTGATAGCTAACTGAGTAGGAGAGAGGTGGTGAATGATCAGGAATTGGGGTTGTTGAGCAGAAATTGGTGGGATATGATGAGTTTCATAAGGGATGTGAAATGTATAATAAGGTAAGCAGAATAACCTAACTTATTCAAGTGCTAAATTAAGGACTCAGTTCAAATCTACACTGTAACATACTGACATTCTGCCGCTTCTGTTGAACTTAGTTTTGATTTCCAAAGATGGTTAAACTGAACTAAGCAAGTGTTTGAAATGAGCAATCTCCAGACATCTCAATTGAACCATCTCCCTTTGTGTTCTCATAATCTTCTGGTAATTGAAGGGGAAATGGTGTAGCACGCTACATGATTTGGAAATCAAAACTAAGTTCAGCAGAAGCTGCAGAATGTCAGTGTGTTACAGTGTGGATTTGAACCGAGTCCTTAATATAGCACTTGAATACAATGTTATGTCTAACCACCAGCAGCAGCAGCAAACTATCCAAAGCAGTCTTGGAAGAATGACTGAGATGCGTTTATAAATAGTGGCTGCAAAGTCTTCTCTTCCTGTCTGCAAAGCTCTCTGACATTTATCTTGGAACAAAACTACCCTCCTCAAATCTATTTATACATCAGGCATTAAAAGTACAAACTATGATAACGATCTAATTATTCAAATTTATTTACCCCAGTGTACTGGTGCCAGGTAAGTAGTACAATTTGGCCACTGGTCCTCCTTAATCCATCTATTTAGGCAGCATTAAATAGAGGACACCAATGTGGGTCCCTCAAAACCAAAGGAACAGAAAGACACCAGGGATATTCAAGTCACACAGTAAAATGTGCATGGTGTACAAAGTGCTGGAGTAACTGAGCGGGTCAGGCAGCATCTCTGGAGGAATGAATGAACGAATACTTTATTGTCACATATGAGAAGTCACAGTGAAATTCTTTGCTTGCGTACCCACGGTATGCAAGTAGACGCCACATAAGGGTGCTGACAAAGTATACACAGTATCTGTGACAGGTCCCCCTTTGTTCTCGCCCTCCCCCACCCTCCACAGCGGCCCCCCCAATGTCGGATCTCCATTGTCCATTGTTCTTCTCCCTCCCTCATGGCGGTCCCCCCACACCGAGTCCTCCTTTGTTCCTTCCCTCGGCAGCAGCGTCCTCACTTCCACATGGTCCGTCTCCTCTGTTGGTCGGCGCCATCATCGGCCATCACACCGACCTCTCCACGAATGTTACTGGGTCCTCTCCAGATGCCTCCGTGACTCCGCGTAGGGCTCTGCCACAGACATGGATGGGTGACGTTTAGCGTGAGGACCCTTCATCAGACTGGCCGATGAAGGATACCAACCTGAAATATATTCTATCCTCATTCTCCAGAGATGCTGCCTTACCTGCTGAGTTACTCCAGCACTTCGTTTTTTAAGCAAGGGTCCAGCAACTGCAGTTCTTGTGTCTACAGTAATAATGTAATGGCTGTCATTCTGAAAAGTGATAATGGTATAAGGCTTTGGATTTTATTGCAGAAAGATAGACACTAAGTGTTGGAGCAATGCAGCAGGTCAGGCAGCATCCCTGGAGAATAGGAATAGGTGACTTCAGGTCAGAACCCTTGTTCAGACCATTTATGTATCCTATTTTGTTAGGTTGTGAACTTTGAAACCACTTTATAGCCAATTAAGTGCATTTTTGAAATATGGCCACTGTTGAAATGCAGAAAACACAATGAATCTAATTTGTGCATAGGAAGGTGTTACAAAATAGACCAAATAATCTGCTTTTGGGTGTTCATTCTGAGTTAAATATAAATCTGGAAATAGTCTCTGTAGGTTTTATAATAAAATTTAGCAAGGCGAATAATGAGAATGGACTTTATTGAAGCAAACAACACTAAACTAACTGCAGTGGCCAGTATCACATAAAAAAACATTAGCTTCTGGAGTCTATTCCATAGTACAGTAAGATAATGACTGATCTAATCTGACCATCAACACTATTTTCCTGCTCTTTCCTATTCTCATTGATTCCTTTGTAGCTCAAATGTCTGCCAGTCCTCTCGTTGAAGACATTCGATCACTTTGTTCCATGATATAGAGAATTCCAAAAAGTCAAAACCAAAGGCAGAATCTTTTCCAAGTCTCTGTCTTAAATGGGTGACCCCCTTTTCGGAAACCATTGCCTCCTGGAACCCACTGATATGTCCACACCATCCACTCTATCAAACCCATTCAGAACCCATTGTATGTTTTCTTCTAAAATCCACTAAGTACAGACCAAGCTATCTCAACCTTTCATTATGCACTTATGTCATACAATGGCTGGGTGCAGGTATAAACTGACAATTCCAAGACAGATTGATTTGAATATTGTTGGATAAGGCAGAATATGGAAAAGTAGATGAATGAGTTGAGGCATAGATCAACCTGATTGGCTGATAGGATGATGGAAACAGCCGTACAAGCTGAATGCTTTAATTCCCTTCCATTGACTCAGTACTACTGCCCTCACCACCTGCCGGTTTTGTCAAGTCTTTCAATGATTCCTCAAAGCAATCTGCTCTTTTCAATATAATACTTGTAAATTTGGTATTTGTACACTGTCTAGAATCCAAGTATTAACTTAATGGCTTTCACAGATTTAATAATACTCAAAAATGTTCTGTTTGCACAGTTATTATGCTTTCTGTCAAAGATTATGTTGCAATTGTTAGAGACTTGGGTCAAAAACTAATATTCAAAGCAATTACCACAACTTCAATATCTTTTTGACTTTTCACTTTGTGTCACTGATATCTATACGATATATAACTCAATAAGTTGTTTAAAACTTACAGCCTGTTTACAGCCTTTACAGCATGATATGTGGGAATACCAACTTGTCCATTCAAGTATTTACTTGAGTATTCATTATGATATGCATCAGTACAGTGAGGTACAGATGTAATGAAACATCTTGCAGCAGAATTGCAAGTACATAGATTCAGGCAATACACTAACACAAATTGTACAGAAGTTATCCAAGACAGTGTAAATAAAAAGGCTGTGCAAAAACACAATTGGAAAACAAGTCCATGGTAAAAGTCTGAAGAAGGGTATCGACCTGAAACGTCACCCATTCCTTCTCTCCAGAGATGCTGTCTGTCCCGCTGAGTTACTCCAGCATTTTGTGTCTACTTTCCATGGTAAAAGAGTTGGTCTGTAGTATTCTGCTGCTGTGATGAGATTAGGGTTGTGCAGGTCAGTGAAAAACCTAGTGGTTGGGGGAGTGTAGCCGTTCCTGAACCTGGATGTTGGATCTTCAGCATTCTGTATGTCCTGCCGACATTAGCAGCAAGAAGATATCATTGCCCAGATGGTGATGATCCTTGATTATACAGTAGATGACACTTTCTTCAGGCAGTGCCTCATGTAGATGCTTTTGATGGTGGGGAGGACAATGCCCATGGTGGGCTAAGTGGAGTGCACCCCTTTCTGCAGTGTCTTGCGTCCCTATGTGTTAGAATTGCCATACTAAACCATGATGCAACCAGTCAGGATACTTTCTACAGTGCGTCTGCAGATGTCTAATGGAGTATTCAGTGATGAATTGATGCCATTGAATCTATGAATTGGTGCCATTGAATCTACCTGCTTCAGCTGGAGGTTGCCTGAATCTATGTACTTGCAATCCTGCTGCAATCTTAAAGATAGCAGAGTCAGGGGATATGGGGAGAAGGCAGGAACGGGGTACTGATTGTGGATGATCAGCCATGATCACCTTGAATGGCAGTGCTGGCTCGAAGGGCCGAATGGCCTACTCCTGCACCTATTGTCTATTGAGGCAGTAATAGTGTTCCAGTCCTGCCAATGCTGTTGAGCATCCGTCTGTGAATCCAGCCTCTGCTTGCTTGCGTTGGCAGGCTTAACTGCCACAGATCTAGCCTTCAGCAAATTACAAATCCCCTGCATCATGCTACCACCTCTTCCTCCTCCATGATGGAAAAACCTTCAGCCAAAAGTGCCCTGAAAAAAACCCATGTCGCTGTCAAGCATAGTGCGCAGGTGTCCATCTGATTATAGCCATCTTGTTCATAGGTCTTTTACTTTGTTATCTAGCGATTGTACTTGGGCCAGAAAAATGTTAGGGTGGCATGGGGGAGGAATGGAGAGCGGTGGGGGTCAGGGAGAGGGGAGAGTGGGGTTGCCTACTATGACACTCCAGTCTCACCTGAAGGCCTCTGTGGTCACAATGGAGACCACCCTGACACTTATGGGTGCTTTGCTTGTGTTCCGGTGGTTGTGTCCGATGAGGTTATTGGGTGTATGGGGCAATTGTAGGATTACTAATGCATTTAAATGACTTAAAAGCCCATTTCCTACTGCTGTAGTTTGGGCTGCAATTTCAGCTTTAAAAGGTCAGAGCTTGAGCATATAAGTGTTCTCCGGCATGTAACATGTGGCCTCTCTCCATGTCATCTTATAATTAATGGATATCATTTGTAAATCCTGTGCATAATATCTGACATGGTTTGTTTCTAAATGCAATAATAAAATGCTTTATCTTGAAAGCAAATACTGCAAGTACATCTTTCCTGAGTATTTTCCTTACTCTCTGCTTATTTGGATATCTTTCCAAGTACAATCACGTGAGCCACATTTTAGATAAACATGTGGATATATGGAACTGCAGATGTTGGTTTACAAAAGAACACATAAAGTGCTGGATTAACTCAGCGAGTCAGGCAGCACCTCTGGAGAACATGGATAGGTACCTCTATCAACCAATTATCAAAAAACTCTGCTCACCTCTATCAAACTATTTCTTCCCTTGCCCCCTACCCCCTACAATCAGTATGAAGAATATTTTCGACCCAAAACATCACCAAGTTCTCAAGGGATGCTGCCACATCAGCTGAGTTACTCCAGCATGTTGTCATTTTTTTGTTAGATAAACTTGTAGAGTTGGTTAAACACCAACACTTTGTCTTATCTATAGCAAATGCAACTTCTAAAATATCACATTATTAGATCTCTACCACAAAATGCTTGATATCCTAACTTGCTCTTGCCTGGATCTCCTGTGCAACTGTTCTGGAATCCAAACAGATAGCAGATCACGTGCAAAAAAATGGTCAGATCCCTACACTGGAGTAATGAGCTGCCGTACACAAGAGTCAAGAGTTTTTCATTGTTATATGCACCCAAACAGAATAGGCATTCTTGCAATGCAATGCAAATGACAATTTCAAGGATGTACATTGAAAAACATACAGTTATTGAAATAAATCGCTCTGCAAATGTGATTTAAGGGTACAATTAAAATATTTCAAAATGTGCAATAGTGTTTTTTTCTGAGATTTTAGAAGTATGCCATTACCAAGTGCTTAACAATGGATTCCTCATTTTAATGGCCGTAATCAGTTGGGTCAACTGATCTGCCATTCACTTCCTTCTCTCCTCTTTGAGCAGTAGGATTGCATTTATACTGCACAATTCACTGGACCCAGATGTGAATTTATGGAATGTTTAGGTTCACCACCAATGCTTTCACTTTCACTGCAATTACTTCTTCTTTTAGCACTCTGGGATAGAGACAATCTGGTCTGATTTTAGTTCCTTTAATTTCTGCACTATATTCTTTGTGAGAATACTGATTTACTTTAAGTTACTTGCTCTCATTTGAACCTTGATTCTTGTGTAATCGCTATATTCTTTGACTTTTATTGTGTGCACCGATGCAAATATTCCTTTAATATTTCAGCCATCAGAAAATTAAAATGACATGCATGCGTAACTAGCATAATTGTACAATTTTATAATCTTTCTCACACAAATGTCAATAAATAATTTCAATTGGAACTGACAAGGCAAGCATTCAGCAAATGTGCTTACCTCCCACTAATCGGTATCAGGCTGCAATCACAAGTTCTTGTAAGAGGAGGTTAAAAGATAAAACTGCAGGAGAAACTTGGCATCAACCTGTATGCACATAAAATTGTTTTACTACAGTACCTGCACATTTTAAAGGTTTACTTTATCCAGGACCCAGCTAGATTTTCTTTCCTTTTTTAAATGTTTCTCTAATTTATCATATTTTCTTGATATCACCTAACTCAGTTTGACCGTTTTAGCATAGGAGCAAAAGGCTTGCCTGATTCTGGCTTAATCTGTTAAGGATATTGTAGTCATATTGTTGAGGAAAAACATGGTCAAAGTTGGAGATCTTAAAGGGAAAGGTGGAGAAGCAGGTGAGCTTAGAAGGAGACATAAAACACTGGGATTCGTAATTTGTACACTATTTCTTACTATTTTGCATCTGAGAGCATAGTAGGAGTCAAAGATTACAATTGAAATTATGGGAAGTCAAAGATTGTAATGGAAATTGTGGAGAACCTAGGGTTTAATGAGAGCAAGGAACTTAAAGTGTTTGTATTAGTGAAAAGAATGAACAAGAAAATTGAATGGAACTAAAAGTAAACCAATTTGTCTGGATATGAAGGCCACATTATCAACATGTCAGTCAGAAAATATTTTTTTTAATGAGGTTGAACTGGAGGATGTTGTGGAGTTGGAACTAAAGCAAGGCTGGAAGATGTGTGAAATTATGGAGATTCATTTGGAATATTAAAACATTTAGGTCAATAGATATTTTGGGGTTATATTAAATCAAGGAAGTTTATTAGGAAATAATGTATAGATAAGAAAACAGCACTTCATCTCTTTTGTATATTTGTGACAGTGAGACAGAGCAAGGCAATGGTTTTGGAGTAGTATCTGGTCCGTGGCTCCTTGAGCTTGCTCTGCTGCTCAATAAGATTCCATAAATATGGAACAAAAAACAACTCGGGCTAAAGAAGGGTCCCCACCAGAAACATTGTCTGTCCATTTTCTTCCACAGATGTCGCCTGACCCGCTGAGTTCCTCCAGAAATTATTCTTTTTGTCTAGACCACACCATCAGCAGTCTTCGGTGTATCCTGTGAATCTGTTCTGCTTGTATTCCCAACACCATATTCATACATTTTACACCTGTGCTTACCACTAATCTGTTATCCAAAGACTCTGCTTCCATCACTCTTTGAAGAAAGATTCCACAAATGTTATGATCTTTTAAAAGAGAAAAAATATCACCTCATCTGTTGTAAAATAGCTCTCCCTTATTTTCATAGTAATTCTAGATTCTCCACAAGAGGGAACATCCTCTCCACGTTCACTTCTCAGGATCTTGTATGTTTCAATTAAGTCACCTTCCACTCTTCGCAACTAAACATGAAGGTAGTGATATATCCCACAGGAGATTATGGAAGCTAACTTGTCGAACCTTTCCTTATCAGGGTACATGCTCATTACATGAATCTGAACGTTTTACAAATCATGTGTATTTTCCATAAAGCAGGAGACCTAAACTATAGACTCAAAATGGGGTCTCATCAATATTCTAAAATATATGCTTTCCAATTTTGTGTTTGATTCCCTTTACAATAAACAATAACATTGCTAGTTTTCATAATTACCTCTTGTGCCTGCACATTAGTTTTTTGCAACTCATGTATCATGTACTAGGACATGATTTTCAAATTCCTCGGAGTCCAAGAGTTCTGCATTCTTTCAATATTTATGTAATGAACTGCTTTTTTTTTCTTGCTGATTTGTCATTTTTACCTTTTCCCACATGGAATTCCATTTGCCAGATCATTGCCCTGTTACTTACTCTATCTACATTCTACTGTAGGATTAATCACTACCTTCATGTTAAGCTTGTATTTTCTGGTACTGCTACTGTTGTCAGTACATATGGCAATTAAACAATTTGAAGGATTTCGACACGAAACGTCACCCATTCCATCCAGTGACGCTGCCTGTCCCATTGTGTTACTCCAGCATTTTGTGTCTATCTTTGGTTTAAATCAGCATCTGCAGTTTCTTCCTACACACCTGGCAATTAAACACCCTTGACTCTTAATGTGGCTTAGCTTGCTAAATATTTCTGGAATTTGAAGGTTTTGTTGCAGAGTTCTACCCTTTACAGCTTTTGTTAACTGCTAACTGTATCATTCACTTTCCTCTACCTTTTTGTTTGAGAGAAGTTTTGCATTCTTACTTCTACACCGTCATGTTGGATGATAATGCATCTATATCTGCTTTAATAGGTCAGCTGAAAGCAGATAAAATTGTCAGCAGAAATCCACTTCCTCCACCTATTTAGTTCTGTATTTTAGCGATCTAGAGAAAAGAACATAATTTTTTTTTCTTGAAACAACATACTTATTATGATGTTACTAAGAAGTTAATTTTGACTGTGATGCTTTTGTGACTGCCGGAAGTACTATATATGTTGTTCCTATAGAAATTCCTGGAGGATTGGATCCAAATGCAATTTTGTCCCCAGTTTCAATTAACATGTTTGGGGCAGTGACAAGGTAAACAAAGCTTGGAATGGAATTCAAGTTAATTCATCATTCTTATCCACCCCTTGGTACGAAGAAAAGATAAAGCCTATTTCAACCAGAATTAGAATTTATCTATGTGACCAGCAATGCACATAGCAAATATCCAGCTAGCTTGGACTTAATAGATAATCAAAGACGTAAGGTGAGAGATTAGACATTTATATATTGTTTACGCAAGTCATTTCAGAAATTATTCATGACGCAATAATATTTTTCTGATAGACAATTTAAAAACATAGTTGCTTCTGTTGTGTTTCATTACTTTTACAATTTGTTGACTTGATTGAGAATTATTTACAACTTGCAAAGATATACATTCTTGTGGTCAGTAACAGATTACCACAATAGGCATTGGCCTTGCATTCTCAACATCTGTTTGGTTCCACTTCCCATCTTCTGGGTAATATGGTGCATCAGCAATTTAGACATGAGAAAATAATAAACTGACTGCGCAACAGCTTGTTGTAATTATGCTCTCCTCAGTCACAATCCTTGTGCAAATCCTACCAGCAGTGGTGGGAAAGTGGAAGGAAGTAGCCCCCAGAGTCTCAACTGAAACTCTAGACTCAACAAGTCTCATTGTATCAGGGCAATCATGAGTACGAAAACATCCTTCAGATTACCAGCAACTGTCTACCACATATAGTAAGTTATGTGACTGCAAGAGTAGGTCACCAACTCTGGGAGAAAAGGAAAAGGGACCTTGCAGGTCGAGACCCTTCGTCAAACATCTCAACCTCTATCCATTCATCTGCCTGCCTCTGACTCCAATCCCCACCTTTGAGGTGTTTTCAGCATCCCCCAACTTCCCCCTTTCTGATACAGAACGGTCTGTCCTTAACAGAGGCCTCACCTTTGTTTCCCTCTACCCCCACCTCAACAAGTTCCAGGTCCAGCTTTGTGCCTTTTTCAATGGGAAAGAGACCTCACCACCCACTGATGAACCATTCTCTTGTCTCCACCCATCGCCCTCCTCTTGGAGTCCCCTGGATGGCCTTCTACCCTCTTTTGACCTTTTCAAAGGAGTCCGAAGAAGGGTCTTGACCATTTCACCTATTCCTGTTCTCCAGAGATGCTGTTTGACCGCTGAGTTACTCCAGTATTTTGTGTCTGTATCTTTGGTGTAAATCAGCATCTGCATTTCCTTCCTACACAGTGTAGGACTAAGGTTGTACATCTCATTACATCCCCAATTGTTTCAACTTGAAATACTTTGTCTTTAGCTTAACTTGGATCCCTCTCTGTGCATTCTGCGTTTAGAGATTGGGAGGACCTGGGAATCAATCATTGATTTAAATAAAGCTCTCAACACACCCATCCCATTGTAAGAAGACAGGTAGCAAGATGACTTCTGTTTACTTAAATGAACATTTCTAAGCTGTGCAAGCTCCAACCTTTTAACATCGTGCTATATATAATTCCAAGGCCAATTTGTTGGCTTTTGTTTCTACCTCACTAATAACCTGTGTATAGAATTTCAGGGCAATGGTGATATAGTTAAGATACCGGTTGACAAAAAAATCGATGTAATCAACTAGGTGTTGATTTGTGTTGTAATCTTATCAGACTTCTTGTAACTTTGCAAGTATCATTGATTTTGATCCTATTCATTCTTATTTGTCAGAATACTGTTTCCTCCAATCATCTCCAAGACACATTCAGGGATAGGCTGACGTTTTCTCGAGTTGTTTGGATAACTGTAGCTTCAACAATATGCAAAGCTTGACATTATTTAAGACAGATTTACCTGTTTTGCACCACACCTAATATTTCCAATATTCACTCTACATACCAACATCTCACTGTGCCCACAACGTTTACCCTCTAGAAATCACACTTTAGCTTTCTTTGACAACACTATCCATTCAGTGCAGAACGACTCCTAGACCTGAACATTTTATTGGTTACAATTCCTTGTTTGGTTATGGCTAATTTTATTACACTGCTCCAAGCCTTTAACTCCTGCAGTGCCATGTCAGTTTCAGTGCCCTCGCAAGTCCCATACAAGTCCCTTCTGACCTTCTGAATATTTAAATTGTGACCGTGAAAATTTAAACAAGCATTAGATCTTTTCTATCTAACCCTTGTCCCCTTTTGTATTGATCCCAGTACTTGAAATACTTTGTCTTTAGCTTAAATTGGACCCCTCTCTGTGCATTCTGCGTTTAGAGATTGGGAGGACCTGGGAATCAATCATTGATTTAGATAAAGCTCTCAACACACCAAGAAGACAGGTCTATTCCATGACATGCAGGATTCCTATGACTAGTTGGCCCTGCCTCTCAGCACTATGAACACACATTGGGGCTAAACTATCACTATTTTGTTTTGTTTTAAATAACACCTACCATTTGCCCTGAGAATTGGTTCAAGCAGCTATTTCCGGTATTTCATGTAGGTTTCTGTTTTTATCCTGTGACTCTTTATTGAAGCCAACTCTTGTTTAAAGATTGAGAGAAAAGCAGGTGTAGTCTCTATTATCAATAATGAGCTTGTTTCAAGCTAACGTACTTGCAGATGTAAATACCAAGGACTTTGGTGAATTTGCACATGCATTTATTCATTTGCAACATAGGTGAAATGTTCAGTTGTATGATAATTAAATTGTGTATCATCTTGGTTAATGTACCCTGCATATTAACTTCAGCATGTTTGTAGATCACTTTTGAGAACAATTAGCCTAATTTTTTTAAGTGAAATTTAGTTTAATGTAACAATGACCAAAGATAAATTGATAAATATTACAATATTAACTTCAAGGTATAAATCTCAAACTAACCTTTATAAATTCTATCAAAATATTTCCCTTTGGTCCTACCCCCCTCGGCCCACTGAGTCAGCGTTAACCAGCAATCACCCCATACACTAGCACTATCATCCACATTAAGGACAGTTCACAATTTTACCAAAGCCAATTAACCTACAAACCTGTATAACTTTGGAGTGTTGGAGGAAACTGTGTTGGAGGACCCACGCAGTCATAGCGAGAACATACATATTCTGTACAGACAGCACCCAGAGTCAAGATCAAACCTGGGTCTTTGAAAGGCAGCAAATCTACCGCTGCACCACTGTGCCGCCCTAAAGCCTCTTTCTGAAATGGCAGAATACTTAGAATTTCCTTTTGTGAGCAGTATCCTCCACAACTATGAGAAAAAGATTATGAACAACAGTTAGACAGCTGTACTTGATTAACTGTGTATATTTTGTTGCATTCTTCTAAGTTACTAGAAACAAAACTGTTAAGGGCCTATCCCATGAGCATGCGACCTGCATGCAGCAAGCGCGACCAAACCGGAAATGGGGGTCACGCGGAGGTTGAGTGATCCCCGTACAGGGCCGGTCCCACCAGCATGCGCCTGCATGTGGCGAGCGCAACCAAACCAGAAGCGGGGGCCGCGCGGAGTTTGGGTGAGTGACGTGAAGTTGGAGTGAAGTCCGTAGGAAGTTCGCAAGGACAAAGAGGTTCACGGAGGCACGCAGAGAGGGCCACACAGGCACACAGAGAGGGGCACACAGCGAGGGTCACACAGGCACACAGCGAGGGACACGGAGGCACACGGAGAGGGGCACAGAGAGGGACACGGAGGCACGACATCGAGGCGGTGCATGCGGCGTCGAGGCGGTGCATGCAGCGTCGACGCGGTGCATGCGGCGTCAAGGAGCTTGCGGGCCGACAGGCCTTTGCCGCGCGGAATTTTTGAACACAGTCAGTTTTTCGGAGCCCCGCGTGATGTTGGGACCAGCTCCGCACAACTCCATACGGCTCCAGCGATCGAAGTGGGACCGGCCCCCCCAGGCCGTACAGCTCAAGCGACCACGTTAGGTCGCGCTCACCGCATGGAGTCGCATGCTGGTGCGACAGGCCCTTTTAAAAATATGGGAAATGAGAAAATAACTTGCCAGTCATCCTTAAAATAAATGTTGGCGAGGGTCATCTGGATAAAATTAAACATGAGCATGGGAGACAACAGCTAATTGTTTATATTTAGGAATTAGTTTTAATTGTGAAAGTCAATCTGGGTAAAAAAGTTTGTGTATGCTTAGAAAACGTCATAACAGCAGAAACCCCAGAGTCCTGCAGAGATATTGCCTGTGGAGTTGTCACAAAACCCTCCAAAATTAATCCATCTTCTGCATCCTCTGCAGATTAACAATACCAGTCTTGAAGCTTTGATCATGTTCAATCAACTCCAAAGGACAGGCCATGACATTTGGACGCCTGACAGATCCCAGGACAGCACTTTCTTTGTGACACGGAAAACTTTAAAATATAGTTCTCCAAGTCTCAAAAGGAAAGAATGTATTGTCCTCATCAACACAGGGAAATCTTCTCCTACTCCTATCAGTCCAACATAGTATCCTGACCTGAAACATTCATCTTTCCCTCCACAGATGCTGCCTGGTCAGTCAAGTTTCTCCAGCACTTTGTGATTTGCTGAAGATTCCACCATTTGCAGTAGCTCGCAACTGCATTTTATTGCTTCACTGTGTCATCGCCTTAAAGTATGCCGTCTTTGAAGTTCTCCCCTCTCAGAGCAGAGTTCTGTGAAACCCTCCCAGTGCTCGCCCTATGTGATTCCTGTTAATCTTTCGCCTCCACCTCTCTTTTCTAGCTTTTTCTCCCATCTCCCACATTCCTACAAATCTGAAGAATTGTCTGAACCTGTTATCTGTCCATTCCCTCCACAGGCGTTCAGGCAGCTGCTAGGTTCCTCCAGTACTTTGGATTTTGCTTAAGATTCCAGCATCTGCAATTTCTCGTGCCTCTAATCCCTAGTTTGTGTCTGCTCAACGTGAAGGAGAATCATCTGGGAAAACAATCAGAACCTTGAATATCGACTAGATGATTCACCTATCTCCTAAGTTGTATTATGGATGGTTTATTCTATTTTTCTATTTTTATTTTCTTTTTCTTTATTTTTTCTATCTATTAAAAAATAATAATAATTAGAGTCAATGTTAATATGTAACCGATAAATGAAGACCCCAGCTACATTGGTAGCGGAGTCCCTGGAATTGTGGATATTTAATATGTAACCGTTTAACAAAGTTTATAGTGGTTCGGACTATGATATATACATGCCTCTAATAAAATTTAACTTAAAAAAAACCCAAACAAACCTTGAATCTCTTTGTTGTGGAAGCCAAATGAGTACAGTGAAAGGAAAACACCTTCACTTGTATCTGCCAGACTGCCATGTTAAGTGTAGGAAGGAACTGCAGATGCTAATTTATACCGAAGCTAGGTATAAAACGCTGGTGTAACGCAACGGGTCAGGCAGCATCTCTGGAGAAACGGAATAGGTGACATTTCACATCAGAACCCTTCTTCAGACCCGTGCCCTGTATGTGCCTGTTGTTCCACCTAGGCACTGGTCAGACCGCATTTGGAGCATTGTGAGCAATTTTGGGCACCGTATCTGCGGAAGGATGTGGTGGAGAGGGTTCAGAGGAGGTTTACAAGAATGGTCCTAGGAATGAGTGGGTTAACACATAATGAGCGTTTGATGGCACTGGACCTGTACACACTAGAGTTTAGAGGGATGAGGAGGGAACTTATTGAAACGTACCGAATAGTGAAAGGGTTGGATAGAGTGGATGTGGAGAGGATGTTTCCACTGGTGGGAGATTCTAGGACTAGAGGTCATAACCTCCGAATTAAAGGACATTCGTTTTGGAAGGAGACGAGATATAATTTCTTTACTCAGAGGGTGGTGAATCTGTGGAATTCTTTGCCATAGATAGCTATGAAGGCCAAGTCAATGGATATTTTTAAGACCGGGCCAGATAAGGTCATAAGGAATAGGAGTAGAATTAGGTCATTCAATCATGCCATTCAATCATGTCTGATCTATCTCTCCTAACCCCATTCTCCTGCCTTCGCCCCATAACCTCTGAGACCTATACTAATTAAGAATCTATCTTTTGCTGCCTTAAAAATATCCACTGACGTCCTCTACAGCCTTCTGTGGCAAAGAATTCCACAGATTCATCACCCTCAGACTAAAGAAATTTCTCCTCATCTCCTTCCTAAAAGAACGTCCTTTAATTCTGAGGTTATGACCTCTAGTCCTAGACTCTCCCACTAATGGAAACATCCTCTCCACAGATAGATTCTTGATTAGATCATGATCATAAGAGATAGTAGAATTAGGCCATTGGGCCTATCATTCGATCATGGCCGATCTATCTCTCCCTCCTAACCCCATTCGCCTGCCGTCTCCTCATAACCTTTGACACCTGTACTAATCAAGAATCTATTGATCTCTGCCTAAATATATGAGCAGAAATTTATTGAAAAATGATTTGACATAGTTCAAGTAGTCTCTAACAGCCTGGTACTAAGTCTGGGTTTGGCCAAACAAAAAATGAACATGTTGACTGTCAGATAACTGACTACATAACACGTCCCCAGGGAAGCCGTGCGCACAGGAAGTGTCCCGGGGAGCCGCGCGGGCCCGATCTACCCGCCGAACAAACATGGCGCCACTGACCAGAACGACGACCCAAGGTCGGAAAGCACCCCGATAGACCCAACTCTGCCCCACAGGTCTCACATGGCTGGGCAGCAAGGCCTATCTTGGCTGAAGGAGCCTCAGCGGTGGCGGCAGCGGGAGACTCGGCGATAGCGGCGAGCCTCTGCGGCAACAGGAGCCTCGGCAGTAACGGGGGCCTCGGTGGCGGTGGGGCCTCGTGGTCGATGAGTGTGAGGGGAAAGACAATGGAGATCCGGTGTTGTGGGCCGTCATGAGGGATGGTGGGAAAACAAAGGGGAACACGGTGTGGGAAGGGGGGGCACTCTTGCTTAGAATCCTCTGCCCAGGGGAGAAGTCTATGTTTTTTTGTTTGTTCATTTGTTCCAGTGAAGGCGCTGAGCACACAGCAGCCAGACAACAGTCGCTTGTTTTTTTCTTTTTGTTTTCATTTTTAATTTCAAGTTTTTTTGTGTAGCTGGTGTGTTGTGACTGTCAGCAGAATAAAGTTTTATCGCATCGTACATCGATGACAAATATGTGTATAAGGTATTTTGTTCAAGGACCAACAATATAAGATACCAATTAACAGTCACACAATAATTCACAATAAAACGATTTTTAAATCTAATTGTCATTAATTTATAGGCCAAATTGAAGGAATTCAGTGTTTAATGCCTGTAAATTAATGGGCATTTTAAACAGCTTGCAAGTGGGATTTTATGGAATGCACTGTATTGGAACGTTGCGGTTGCGGTGAATTTAAACCCCATATCAGCAGGAGAAATTTTGACAGTTCATATGGGGGCTAAATCACCGTTTCGCAACATGAAATATTGATTAAAGTCCCCTAAAAAAGCAAGTTAATATGAAAAAATAAACAGCTTTCACTTACCTGTCCCCTACGTAAAATCGGTCCCTGTTGTCGGCGTTCACGGCATTGGGAGCTAATTTTTATTTTACTGCAGCAATTAAATAGTCGGCCGATTTATTTTAAAAAACGGACTTACCGGCAATCTGAACGAATCTCCAAAAATAGATCGCACTCCAAGAAAATAAAGCTCCAGATTGCAAGGGGAAAGCCGCATTTCAACCCCGCCCGCCCCCTTAAAGGCGCCAAAGTCGCGCACACGGCCAGTGGCAGAACTCCAGCACCGCTAAAGATAAGTTTTGTAACATACCTACTGATTACTAAGTTCAAATGATGATTGAAATTTGGTGGTGTTTAGCATAATATGTAAACTTTTGAAAGGATATAGCAGAATATAAATTTGTTGCAAATTTGTGTGGAGATATTGCACTTGGAGTTTAAGTGTGAGGTGATGCATTTTGGGAGGTCAAATGCAAGAGGAAAGTTTACAGGAAATGGCAGGATCCTAAGCAACATAGATGTACAGAGGACAGGTCTACAGCTCCCTTTAGGGTGTTAAAGAAGATGTACAGCATTGGCTTGTCCTCATCATTTGGGGCTTTGACTATAAAAATGTTGCAGCTCCATAATACGTTGTTGCGGCTACTTTTGGATTCTGGTGTGCACATTGAGAGCCAAGTAGTCAGGAGACCAACTTTTCCTTCAATGTCAACAAAATGAAGAATATGGTCATTGAATTCACAAAACATGGTCTCTTCCTCCCCTTCTAAGCTCTCCCTCAGCCCTCTGGCTCCTCCTCTTACTTTCTTTTTCCTGCCCCCCACCCTGCATCAGTCTGAAGAAGGGTTTTGGCCTGAAACGTTGCCTATTTCCTTCGCTCCATAGATGCTGCCGCACACGCTGAGTTTCTCCAGCATTTTTGTCTACCTTCGATTTTCCAGCACCTGCAGTTCCTTCTTGAACATATAATCTAATGTCCTAATTTAGATATCCATTTCCCTCACTGATGAAGGCCAGGCTGCCAAAAGCCTCCTTGATGCTACGTTGAGGGGAATCCTGAATAGGATGAGGAGGCAAAAGTGTGGGTAAATCCAGAGCTATCCATGACTTTAAGAATGTGTTGGGGAGCAGAATAAAATAAATTTAGATGAAGAAATACAAATTAATTTGCGGGGAGAAAAACATCTTACAAGAGCAATAAAAAAAAAAGATGCTGAAAGACTTGAGATGTAGACATGTACAGGCAAAATATTTTATTTGCTTCAGTCAAATTTTCTTGTTATTGATCCATGTATTTTTGACAGTGCATAAATAACAAGCCCAATCTTGAGAAATTACTCCACAACGTAAAATATCTTTGAACATCCCGGATCACAGGATGAAGACCTTTAACTCACTGATTCAGTGACATCCTTTAGAGCAACCGCATGAATCCCATTAGTCTACTTATTTCCCTGTAACCTATTCCCGCAGTCATGCACGGTGATTTCTCCCATGCCTCCTACCACCATCCCACGAGGGTCAGTTTAAAATAGCCGATTAACCAACCATCACAACTAAAGTGTGAGGTGTGGATGAAGTTGATGTCGCATGAGGGGAAACTACGTGATGGACTGGGCTGCATCCATGACATATGCAGTTTCTTGTGGTCTTGGGTAGAGCAGGATCACAGGAATATACAACAGATCCAACGTATATGTAATTCCCATGCAACCATAGAAGACACAATGCTTGCCTTTTTATAGAAACATAGAACATAGAAAATAGGTGCAAGAGTAGGCCATTCGGCCCTTTGAGCCTGCAACACCATTCAATATGATCATGGCTGATCATTCAACTCAGTATCCTGTACCTGCCTTCTCCATACCCCCTGATCCCTTTAGCCACAAGGGCCACATCTAACTCCCTCTTAAATATAGCCAACGTACTGGCCTCAACTACCTTCTGTGGCAGAGAATTCCACAGATTCACCACTCTCTGTGTGAAAAATATTTTCCTCATCTTGGTCCAAAAGGAATTCCCCCTTATCCTTAAACTGTGACCCCTTGTTCTAGACTTCCCAAACATCGGGAACTTCCTGCATCTAGCCTGTCCATCCCCTTAAGAATTTTGTAAGTTTCTATAAGATCCCCCCTCAATCTTCTAAATTCTAGCGAGTACAAGCTGAGTCTGTCCAGTCTTTCCTCATATGAAAGTCCTGACATCCCAGGAATCAGTTTGGTGAACCTTCCCTGTGCCCCCTCTGTGGCAAGAATGTCTTTCCTCAGATTTGGAGACCAAAACTGTACGCAATACTCCAGGTGTGGTCTCACCAAAACCCTGTACAACTGCAGTAGAACATCCCTGCTCCTATACTCAAATCCTTTTGCTATAAATGCTAACATACCTTTCGCTTTTTTCACTGCCTGCTGCACCTGCATGCCTACTTTCAATGACTGGTGTACCATGATACCCAGGTCTCGTTGCATCTCCCGTTTTCCTAATCGGCTAATTCAGATAATAGTCTACCCTCCTGTTTTTGCCACCAAAGTGGATAACCTCACATTTATCCACATTATACTGCATCTGCCATGCATTTGCCCACTCACCCAGCCTATCTAAGTCACCTTGCAGCCTCCTAGCATCCTCCTAGCATCCTCCTCACCCCCAGCTTCGTGTCATTGGGAGAATCTTGTCCATCCCAGCATCCAGGGGCACAAACACTCCTAAGTAAAAGAGCAATTCACTTCCAACTCGGTTATTGTCTAATATATTACATTTAGTAGTAACGTTGTGGTTATCCATACATTGGAGAAACCTGATGCAGGTTTCATAGCGCCAGAGACCCAAGTTTGATCCTGACTAGGGGTGCTATCTGTACAGAGGTCTTACATTCTCCGTGTGAACATGTGGGTTTTCCTTCGGTGCTCCGGTTTCCTCCCCCACTCCAAAGACGTAGGGGTTCGGTAAAAACAGTAAATTTTCCCTAGCGTATAGGATTGTGCTAGTGTACAAGGTGATCACTGGTCGACGCGGACATGATGGGCAGAAGGGCCTGTTTCCAAATGTAGAATCAGTTGCAGTTCAAAGTGTTTGGGAGCAACATGAGGAAAGGCATTCTGATATTCCTTGGAATGATTGATTGGAGAATGTCACATTGATGCAACATGATATGACTTTTATTCATAGGCTTTAATGCTGAAAAAATAATGTACTCTTCAATAGTCTAAGCAGCTGTAATGGTTCATTTGAGTTTTAATGTCATATATGTTTGTGTATGTGTGAGTGCACACATTCCTATGTCTACTTTGCAGGTTTTATCGTTTCTACTACAGCTTACATGTTGCTAAGAGCATTCGTTACTTGTGTAGGAATGAACTGCAGATGCTAGTTCACACTGAAAGATAGGCACAAAATACTGGAGTAACTCAGAGGGTCAGGCAGCATCTCTGGAGGTGATGTTTCAAGTGTGAAGAAGGATCTCGACCCAAAATGTCACCTATTCCTTTTCTCCAGAGATGCTGCCAGACCCACTGGGTAACTACAGTATTTTGTGACTCTCTGTCAGCATTTGTTTCTTCCCTATCTCCAGTAGGTACAGCCTAAATTTAACAGTAAAGTATCATTTACACCTGAACACTATTGGTATTCACTTGGTTGACATTATTGATGCACCTCTACACTTTATAAAATCACACTGTGCAGCACAGTATGTATAGCCGGTTATTTAATTTGCTACATCCACCATCTAATGAATGTTTATGTGAGGCGTGGAGGAAAATGTAGCATGTCTGGTAAATGGCTTCAGAAGATAAGTGTGTGTAGAGATGGTTTTGCTTTTGAAGATAAGACAGATATTCAAGCTGATGGTTTTATTCGACCAGCAAACTTCATGTGACAAATAATCTGCAACCCTTGCATGTGATCTGAGTGAAACAGCAGCCGGTTGTATCAGGGCCTGGACACTCCATCTCCGGCCCAACTCTGACGTTGTTTATTAACGTATGCAGGTCTCTACGCACACTGTTCAGTGGGTTCCTACGTACCTTGTTTATCCAGAAGCTTTGCAGATCTTTAAGAAACTAACTGTGTGAGACCATTAAAGTGTTGAGTTCAGAGAAGTATAAAAAAACATTTTTTCTAAGAGTTTCCTTCACTGGAGATTCTGCCCATTTCATTTTGAATAGTAAATGGTGGGTGCTATGATATCATTTTATATGCAATATATTTTGCACTATATAGTTTAGTTTATTATTGTCATGTATGCGAGGTACAGTGAAAAGCTTTTGTTTGCCTTCTATCCTGTCAAAGAAAAGATAATACATGATTCCGATCAAGCTGTCCACTGTGCTCCGATAAAGGGCTCAACATTTAGTGCAAGATAAAGTCTGTTAATGTCTGATTAAAGATAGTTCAAAGGTCACAAATAAGGTAGATGGGTGGTCAGGACAACAGCCTAGTTGATGAGAAGACTGTTCAGTTGCCTGATATAAGCTGGGAAGAAATTGTCCCCAAAACTGGAGGTATGCATTTTCAAACTTCTGCACCTCTTGCCTGCTGGACGAGGCGAGAAGAGTGAGTGACCAGAGTGAGACTGGTTCTTGATTATGCTGGTGGTCTTGCAGACGCAGTGTGAAGTACAGAGGGAGGAAGATTGGTTTGCATGAAGGTCTGGGTTACGTTCACAATTCCGCAATTTCCTGCGGTCCAACTGTAGAAGTTGGTGAGGGTCGTTGGGGGCATGCCAAACTTCCTAAGCCTTCTAAGAAAGTAGAGGCGTTGGTGTGCAAAGGTGGATGCCATTTGAACTGTCGACTGTAAAATGTCACACCAAGCATCAGTCCTATTCCTCCTTCTACCCATCGGGTCCCTTTTAGATTCTCCTATCACTCACCAACACCGGGAAAATGTAGTGTTTGGGATGTGGGAAGAAACCAGAGCAGTTAGGGCAACCCTCTGATCACAGCGTGAATATATACCACGAGGACAGGACTGAACCTGGATTATTGGAGCAGAACCATTAGCTGCTATGCCATTGTGACTCTGTCCCTATATTAGGGACCAATACAGTCAGTGATTGCCACCCTATTCAGTTTGGGCAGGCACTCATTGTCTGTGTCAAGATTAGATGAAATCTCTGATCCTATATTTCCCCATTGGGCACAATTGCAAAGGTCATTATCAGCACATTCTGGCACTTCTACGACAAGATGATTTTTTTTTGTTGGTGACCAGGTTGTCCCAATTGCTAGATGTGGAGCAGATGGTCACAGAGTGATACAGTGTCAAAACAGGCCCTTCAGCCCAACATTCCCATATCAATCAAAATGTTCCATCTGCACGTCCCCCTTGCCTATGTTTGGCTAAACCTTTCTTTTCATGTACCTGTCCAAATATTCATCAAAACATGGCAATACTACCTGCCTCAACTACCTCTTCCACCAGCTCGTTCCATACACCCGCACCTTGATTCCCCTACTCTGGGCAAGAGACTGTGTCTCTTCCCAATTGTATACCGCTCATGATTTTGTACACCTCTATAAGATCACCCCTTATCCTCCTAATTGATTGATGATTAATTTTGCTTTTTTCCACTTTGTATCGAACTAAGCACTCCTTCTGGTGTTATTGCTATGCATATTAGTGTGCGTGTGTTGCAAAACCAGAGGTTGCCAAGCAGGTTGATTGCTGCAAAAAAAAGTGTAATGTTGGCTTGCTATGCAATGATCATGGAGAAAAATGTTATTGTGCTAAACAAACACAATTCATAACATGTGTGCATGTGCTGAACCTGTTCGGTCTAACACTGTGATATGAACCAATTTGGCAAGTCAGGTGTCAAGTGTGTTGCAGGACTACTGCTAAAATCTGCAATTGTGGGAGGCAAGCCTCAAAGTGGGAATTAGTTTCTCAACATGCTCGAGGCATTCTTATCACAATTAGCGATAGATTTTCTGTGTTGCTCAGAACCATGATTGAATTCTACTTTTAAACTTGGGACAGGAATAACTTTCAGATCTGGCAACAGGTAAAGAGTTATTTGTCACAATTGTGTGCCTGCTCTTTGATCCAACATCTAAAAGGTAGCTAGATTGTCAGTGGGAGTCACAGTTTGTGTTACCCAGAAATCCACTGAGAACCCAAGGAAAGAGTTTTTGGCAATGTAAAGACAGATTGGTGTGATGAGGTGAGCAGAAAGTCAAAAGCAAGGCTATCCCAGTTGCTTGTTATTTAATCATATAACCATATAACAATTACAGCACGGGAACAGGCCTTCTCGACCCTTCCAGTCCGTGCCGACCATTTATTTTCCCCTAGTCCCATCTACCTGCACTCAGACCATACCCCTCCATTCCCTTCCTGTCCATATACCTATCCACACCTATCCTGCCTCCACCACTTCTGCAGGAAGATCATTCCACACAGCCACCACTCTCTGAGTAAAGAAGTTCCCCCTCATGTTACCCCTAAACTTCTGTCCCTTAATTCTCATGTCATGCCCTCTTGTTTGAATCTTTCCTACCCTCAATGGGAAAAGCTTATCCATGTCAACTCTGTCTATCCCTTTCATCATTTTAAAGATCTCAATCAAGTCCCCCCTTAACCTTCTGCGCTCCAAAGAATAAACACCTAACTTGTTCAAGCTTTCTCTGTAACTTAGTTGCTGGGACCCAGGCAACATTCTAGTAAATCTCCTCTGTACTCTCTCTATGTTGTTGACATCCTTCCTATAATTAGGCAAAATTGTACACCATACTCCAGAATTGGTCTTACCAATGCCTTGTACAATTTTAACATTACTTCCCTACTCCTATATTCAATGCTCTGATTTATAAAGGCCAGCACACCAAAAGCTTTCTTTACTACCCTATATACATGCGATTCCACCTTCAGGGAACTATGCACAGTTATTCCTAGATCCCTCTGTTCCACAGCATTCCTCAATTCCCTACCATTTACCATGTACATCCTATTTTGATTTGTCCTGCCAAGATGTAGCACCTCACACTTATCAGCATTAAACTCCATCTGCCAGCTTTCAGCCCACTCTTCCAAATGGCCCAAATCTCCCTGTAGACTTTGAAAATCTACTTCATTATCCACAGCACCACCTATCTTAGTATCTTAGCATACTTACTTATCCAATTTTCCACCCCATCATCTAGATCATTAATGTACATGACAAACAACAGTGGACCCAACACAGATCCCTGAGGCACCCCACTGGTCACCGGCTTCCAACCTGACAAACAGCCATCCACCATTACTCTCTGGCATCTCCCATTCAGCCACTGTTGAATCCATCTTGCTACTCCGCCATTAACACCCAAAGATTGAACCTTCTTAACCAACCTTCCATGGGGAACCTTGTCAAAGGCCTTACTGAAATCCATATAGACAACATCCACTGCTTTACCCTCATCAATTTCCCTAGTACCCTCTTCAAAAAATTCAAGAATGTTTGTCAAACATGACCTTCCAGGCACAAATCCATGTTGACTGTTCTTGATCAGACCCTGTTTATCCAGATGCTTATACATATTATCTCTAAGTATCCTTTCCATTAATTTGCCCACCACTGACATCAAACTAGCAGGTCTATAATTGCTAGGTTTATTCTTTGAACCCTTTTTAAACAATGGAACAACATGCGCAGCACGCCAATCCTCCGGCACTCTTCCCGTTTCTAATGACATCTGAAATATTTCTGTCATAGCCCCTGCTATTTCTACACTAACTTCCCTCAATGTCTCGGCGAATATGCTGTCAGGACCTGGAGACTTATCCACTTTTATATTTTTCAAAAGTGTCAGTACTTCCTCCTCTTTGAATGTCATAGTTTCCATAGCTACTCTACTTTTTTCCCTTACCTCACAGAGTTCAATATCCTTCTCCTTGGTGAATACCGAAAAGAAGAAATTGTTCAATATCTCCCCCATCTCTTTTGGCTCTGCAGATAGCCGTCCATTCTGGCTCTCTAATGGTCCAATTTTATCCCTCATTATCCTTTTGCTATTAATATAGCTGTAGAAACCCTTTGGATTTACTTTCACATTTCTTGCCAAAGCAACCTCATATCTTTTAGCTTTTCTTATTTCTTTCTTAAGATTCTTTTTACATTCTTTATACTCATCTAGCACCTCATTTACTCCATGCCTCCTATAATTATTGTAGATATCTCTCTTTTTTCGAACCAAGTGTCCAATTTCCCTTGAAAACCATGACTCTTTCCGATTTTTACTATTTCCTTTCAACCGAACAGGGACATAAAGATTCTGTACTCATAAATTTCCCCTTTAAATGTCCTCCATTTCTCTTCTACATCCTTCCCATAAAACAAAATGTCCCAATTCACTCCTTTTAAATCATTACGCATTCCCTCAAAGTTAGCCTTTCTCCAATCAAAAATCTCAACCCTAGGTCCAGTTCTGACTCTCTCCATAATTATATTGAAACTAATGGTATTGTGATCACTGATCCCGAAGTGCTCACCAACACACACTTCCATCACCTGACCTGCCTCATTTCCTAACAGTAGGTCCAGCACTGTCCCTTCTCTGGTCGATACCTCTATGTATTGCTGCAAAAAACTATCCTGCACACATTTAACAAACTCCAAACCATTCAGCTCATTTACAGAATGTGTTTCCCAGTCTATTTTTGGAAAATTGAAATCTCCCACAATCACTACCTTGTGCTTACTACTAATATCTGCTATCTCTTTACATATTAGCTCTTCCAATTCTCGCTCCCCATTTGGCGGTCTATAATACACCCCTAAAAGTGTTGCTACACTGTTCCCACTTCTCAGTTCCACCCAAATAGCCTCCCTAGTCGAGCCCTCTAATCTATCCTGACAAAGCACTGCTGTAATATCTTCTCTGACAAGCAATGCAGCCCCTCCACCTCTGGTCCCTCCAAATTCTATCACACCTGAAGCAACAAAATCCTGGAATATTTTGTTTACAATCACAACCCTCCCGCAACCATGTTTCACTGATTGCCACAACATCATATTTCCAGGTGTCAATCCAGGCTCTAAGTTCATCCACCTTTCTTACAATGCTCCTAGCATTAAAATATACACATTTTAGAAACCCACCATCCCTTATTCTCTGTTTATTATCTTTTTCCTCTTTCTCGCCCACATTTTGGGTCTGAGTGCTTCCCTTCTCTGCCTCTTGCCCCTCACCCCGTCCCCAACCCCCTCTACCCGAGTCCCTCCCCCCAGCCTTTCTAGTTTAAAGTCTCCTTTGCAAATCTCCCCGCCAGGATATTGGTTCCCCTTGGGTTCAATCAGCCCCAGTTCCTTCCTGGTAGCAAGTCTTGATCAGCCCTGTAGGTAGAGCATAGAATAGCACAGCACCTGAGAATGCCATTTAGTCTGCAATGTCCGTACCGAATATAGTGCCTCTCCAAAAGTCTCTTAAATGCAACTGTCGTATCTGCCTCAACCACTACTTCTGGCAGCATGTTCCATACAATATAGTCTTTATTATCCCAGCTTTTGCCAGCCGGAATGAAAGACTCAGTGGTGATGCTATTTTTACAGTAAATTGGCAGACTAAATTACAAGTACACTGCACTTTTAGGTCACAGGGCCAATGAAACATCTTTTGTTTCCCACCAATAGTTTTCCCTCTATGTTTACAAAGCAGACAACAAAATAAATAGAAAAGATGCATACATATACGTGACAAAGGTTTTATGCTTTAATAAGGTACTGGTGTCAAAAATACATTACCTCATTAGATTAAAATTTCCCATACAGAAAAGATATTAAGTGGCAAGCCATACAGATATTAAATACATGTAATAATAATCTATAGCTGTTAATATTAGAACTGAAACACTGGCATGCTAATTTTGAAACAAAATATCTAATGGATGCTTTACTTCAAATTCATTGCACCCTTTGATTCTTGAGGAATTTGTCTGGTACGTATTTCTTGGAAGAAAACGTGACATTTGTAGGGTGTCCAACAAAGTTATAGCAACGTTATCACTTGAAGAATTTAATCATTGAGGTCAAACCTTCAGGATATTTAACTGGGCACACATCCTATCGGAAAGACGCGTCAGGATAAAATGTTACTCTCTGTAGAATGTCCTTATAAAGGGAAACTTGTGCTCAAGGAATAAACAAGAAACATTTTGGGTCTTTTGTTTTACTTTGAAAGTGCAAATTGACCTTTCCTCCTTTCTGAATCACTTTGGAAACCTTTTACAAATATTTTCAGTACAGCTAATAAAAGCATAAAGGTTTGACCTTAATTTAGTAGGGTCCCATAAAGATTCACAACATTTCAGCAGGATAAAAAAAATTGTTATATTTGAACAAAGAAAAATAACTAAATATATTTTAAATCTTTTACATAGTATGCTTTGACGTATTCTCTTACTGTGCATTACACATCTAAAATATTCCAGATTTTTAATAAACTTTAATACTAAATTGTTGGCTTCCTGCCTTCTTTTCAAGACACCCCCAGGATATCACAGACCAAAATACCATTGAATGCAAAACCAACACTAAAAAATAAAATTGGTTATGTGAGGATACATGTAGAAATTAATTCTGTTTCTGCTACTGAAAGTACCAGTACAAGATTAACACCAAAGATCTATAAATCTTTATAATCTTAATATTTAGTAAATAAGTCACCAAAAAGACAAAGCTTATTGAAGCTAAAGTGTGCAACTGAGCAAAATGTCCACATACAGCAAATCTGCTACCAAAATAGCTTTTTAGCAGTTAGTATTTTAGTTTTCTGATCATTTGTAGGAAAAACATTTTAATTGTCTTTTCGAAAAAAGATTAAGTGCATTCTTTCAACACAAAAAAATAGCTGCTTTTTAATTGAAAGCATAAGTTGAGAATTATGCAGGCAGGGAGCGCTGTCTGAGTGAAATTCCCACGGTGCAAAGCCAATGTGATACAGACACACACCGCGATGAACAGGAAGGTTGGCGCTGTAATTAAGACAGTTAAAGCACAGTGTACGGTAAGTCCTATAAAAGAGGGGGGGGGGGGGGGGAGAGAAGGAGTGGAGATAACGTTTAAGAAGCCAGAGATACACGGCTGTGAAGCTCGGCGGACATTAACATGATCGGTCGGTTATCCTTGGTTCTGAAAAGTACTGCTTACGTTTTTTTTCCACCAACGAGCCAATGAAATTCACCAGTCAGCACCAGCTACAACCTACAAGAACCTTCGACCTCCTGGCGACCCACCTATGGCATGAGAATTCTCGCTACTCTCCATGGCGGTTTCATTTTAGTCACCACTAATTTTTCAACATGTTGAAAAATTCGTGCCGATCATGATGAGACTGCGACTAGTTCCCAGAATGCGGGAACTCCTCACGACCATGAAGGCGACTCCCCAGCCACCACCCGCGACCATGTGGTGACTGCATAGTCTCCTGCAGTCGCCACCTAAGTGGGACAGGCCCATTAGGAAAGATCATCATAATACTACCAGAAAGTTGATGAGAACGTTTTCCTCAAAAAGACCTGTTTACTGAAAGGAGAAACAGTTGGTTCAAGAAACAAGATGATGTAATGGCAAAAATAAATGTATGTATATTAAGCCAAGAAAATTTATTACATAAAATCGTGGACGTTGAACAAGCGAGTGATTTTTAAAACTATATCAATAATGGACTACTTGCAAAAAACCTTTATAAACTGAAGCTGTTTTCACAATTCAGGGTAGCAATAATGGCACAACCATTTAAGTTGCTTGGTCGAGCGCTTTAAGCAGTTCACGTCCGTGCAAAAGTGTTGAGCTCCCCATCATAGGTGCATTTACTTCACAGTCATACCGTGTCAGCTCTGGCAAGGAATAAGCCAGAAATGAGGAACCCAAAAGGCGGGAAGCCATTCCTGCATACAGGAATAAATAAGACAGACAAATATTTGCATTGTTATTTCTGAAAAGTTACATTAAAACATTAACCAGTCAATCATTACAGTCGATGTAACATTCATTATGCAGAATACTGCCTACAGTATCCATTTAGATTCTATGAAAATGCAAGTTATAGTGTTACATACAAGAAAACTTTTTGTCAGGCTGACTAAATAGCTAGGGGTGTGCAGTTGTAGTTATGGTGATTTGTTGATTTAACACCTCAGTTGATGAAAATGCCTGGATTTCAGCCAAAAATTCCAAAGTGGTTGTCAGTATTCAGCTTCCCTTTACAGGCTATGTTGTTTTTCAGTCCAATCCAGCACAATCAACAATGTCAGAAGTGCTGGTGAAAAACTTCAGGCATTTAGGAATTAGCCCTAAAATATGTAAAATATCTGAACATGTACATTTGGTTGTTGGAGGTGTAGGTAAGACTGTAAATGGTTCACCATTTAAACCATAGCTTTTTATTTCTCTCTGGCCTTGTGTAAAATAAATAGTTGACGTTTTTTAAATTATTCAGATAATGAATTTTAAATTGTTTTAAGTATTTAATTGTTTTTGATATTTTAGCTTATGCATTATTACATACGAATGTTTGAATCTTAGGGATCTGTAAATGCTAGAAATTGTGACTTCACCCCTACCTCACCTATCCCAACATGTAATATATACATATAGGACATTAGACTTTAGAGATACAACACCCTTTAGCCCACTGATATCACACCGAACTGCGATCACCCAGTACATTAACACTATCCTACACACTAGGGACAATTTAACAATTTTACCAAAGCCAATTAACCTACAAACTTTCACGTCTTTGGAAAGAGGGAGGAAACTGGAGCACCCAGGGAAAACCCATGCAGTCACAGGGAGAACGTACATACAGACAACACCCATAGTCAGGATCAAACCCAGGTAACTAGCACTGTAAGGTAACAACTCTACCACTGCACCACTGCGCTGCCCCTGAACTCTATCATGCAATTTAGTACTCTACTATGTTGGTGACATCACAATTGCTGCAATCCCTGACATTACTGTTCAGTAATGACTGCGGTCAATGAAGGAAAGGTCTATGCAATAGAGACAGCTAGATTTTGGAGAGCAATTTTCCCCCCGATGAGGGTTGCCATTTTACTCTGAAATCTGAGCCTACAGGTAGAATTAAAGCTCACCGGAGCACAAACTATAATATTGGACTTACAAGGTAATTCGAATGAGGTCTGCAGAAAAAAATGTGAAGATTTGTCTGAATTATATTTTAAAAACTCAAAAGTAGTTGAGCAAAATATTCATGGCAACGCCCAAGAAACTAAACTGAGATAATGAAAGTTCTAGATAGAGTGGACTTGGAAAGGATGTTTCCAGTAATGGGAGAGTCTAGGAACAGAGGGCACAGCCTCAGAATAAAAGGATGTTCCTTTAGAATGGAGATGAGGAGGAAATGTTTAGCCAATGGGTAATGAATATGTGGAATTCATTGCCACAGATATATGTGGAGGCCACTGGATATTTTTAAAGCGATGATTGGTTCTTGATTAGTGTGTCAAAGGTTACAGGGAGAAGGCAGGAGAATAGGGTTGAGTGGGAGAAATAGATCAGCCATGATTGAACAGTCAGGGTAGACTCAATGGGCCAAATGGACTAATTTTGCTCTTATGTCTTATAGGAAATGATTGTGACGAAAACGGATTCTTACCTGTAAGCGAACCTGAACTCAAAGATTTTTTCTCCATTAAAGGAGGACCATGTTCAGATTTAATGCTTTTCATTCTTTTCCATAACATTTGTGCACGAGCATTACTCCTTGGTAGATCTTCATATGGAGATTCCTTAAAAGGAAACAAGATGTCAGTCCATGCCATTGGTACGCGATGCTAAAATATGACAAGTCTATGTGAAATGTACAGATATTTTACATGCTGCCCTAAATGTACTCCACCGCCGTTAGCTATGGTCACGATTAACAGGTAGCTCTGTATTTTGTGTTGTAGGTGAAGCAAGACTTATCTTTGATAAACTATGATAGTGACTTTCAAAATCCCTGATTCAGTTGCCAGAGAGTTGGAATCACAGGGTGAAGCAGGATATAGTTGCATAAATCATTGACAAAAAACGTTATAATTGGTTGCGCCAGTGGTCTCAGAGTTCAAATGTAATAAGAATAAGTCCCAATGCAGACGCCAGAGGACAAAAATCAAGGATAACATTGCATATTTTGCTGAGAGTATGCTGTGCTGCTAGAAGTGCTGCCTTTCAGCTGATTTGTTAAATTGAGGTTTAATCAATTCTTTAAATGGATGGAAAAATGCAATGACATTTTCCCTGTACTCTTTGGACACTTTTGAAAACATGTACCATCTGCATTAAATTGCCCAAAGCTAAGTCCACATTGACAGAAGATAGACACAAAAAGCTGGAGTAACTCAGTGGGTCAGACAGCATTTCTGGAGAAAAGGGAATAGGTGATTTTTCAGAATAGTTTCGGGTCTCGACCCGAAGCGTCACCCATTCCTTTTCTCCAGAGATGTCGTCTGACCCGCTGAGTTACTCCAGCCTTTTGTGTCTATCTTTGGTTTAAACCAGCATCACCTGTTCGTTCTTTCTTTCAAGCTGACAGAAATGAATATGTTACACCTATTGAGGCAAACCTCCCGCAACCAGCTCACATTGAATAATGTTGCTCATTGTGGACTTCTAGATTAGAAACCATCCTGTAAATGTCACCTTCAAATTGCTGTGCATGTTGAGCTACGTTTCATTATTTAATGAGCATACCCGTAAGTAGTGCTATTTTGGCAGACCACAATACTTTCCTATTTTAATTCAATGCAGATTTTATTTGCTAGACTTTGGAGATACAGCATGGAAACTGGTCTTTTATAGAAACATGGAAAATAGGTGCAGGAGTAAGCTATTCGGCCCTTTGAGCCTGCATCGCCATTCAATATGATTATGGTTGATCATCCAACTCAGTATCCCGTACCTGCCTTCTCTCCATACCCCCTGATCCCCTTAGCTACAAGGGCCACATCTAATTCCCTCTTAAATATAGCCAATGAATTGGCCTCAACTACCTTCTGTGGCAGCGAATTCCAGAGATTCACCATTCTCGGTGTGAAAAATGTTTTTCTCATCTCGGTCCTAAAAGACTTCCCCCTTATCCTTAAACTGTGACCTTAAATTTGCTTTCTTCACTGCCTGCTGCACCTGCATGCCTACTTTCAATGACTGGTGTACCCAGGTCTCGTTGCATCTCCCCTTTTCCTAATCGGCCACCTTTCAAATAATAGTCTACTTATCTGTTTTTGCCACCAAAGTGGATAACCTCACATTTATCCACATGATACTGCATCTATCATCCACTTGCCCACTGACCCAACCTATCCACTACTCCAGAATCTAAACAGTTTTGAAAAATTATCACTAATGCATCTACTATTTCTGGGGCTACTTCCTTAAGTACTCTGGGATGCAGCCTATCTGGCCCTGGGGATTTATCAGCCTTTAATCCATTCAATTTACCTAACACCACTTCCCGGCTAACCTGCATTTCACTCAGCTCCATCTCATTTGACCCCCGGTCCCCTGCTATTTCCGGCAGATTATTTATGTCTTCCTTCGTGAAGACAGAACCAAAGTAGTTATTCAATTGGTCTCCCATGTCCTTGTTCTCCATGATCAATTCACCTGTTTCTGACTGCAAGGGACCCACATTTGTTTTAACTAATCTCTTTCTCTTCACATATCTATAAAAACTTTTGCAGCCAGTTTTTATGTTCCCTGCCAGTTTCCTTTCATAATCTATTTTCCCTTTCCTAATTAATCCCTTTGTCCTCCCCTGCTGGACTGAATTTCTCCCAGTTCTCTGGTAAGCTGCTTTTTCTAGCTTATTTGTATGCTTCATCTTTTGTTTTGATACTATCCCTGATTTCCCTTGTTATCCACGGATGTACTACCTTCCCTGATGTATTATTTTGCCAAACTGGGATGAACAATTTTTGTAGTTCGTCCATGCAGTCTTTAAATGCATTCCATTGCCTATCCACCGTCAACCTTTTAAGAATCAATTGCCAGTCTATCTTGGCCAATTCATGTCTCATACCCTCAAAGTTACCTTTCTTTAAGTTCAGAACCCTTATTTCTGAATTAATAATGTCACTCTCCATCCTAATGAAGAACTCAACCATATTATGGTCACTCTTGCCCAACCATATTATGCCCACTCTTGCACAATACGACTGTTAACTTACCCTTCCTCATTACTCAATACCCAGTCTAGAATAGCCTGCTCTCGCATTGCTTCCTCTACATGTTGGTTTAGAAAACTATCCCGCATACATTCCAATAAATCCTCTTCCTCAGCACCCCTGCCAATTTGATTCACCCAATCTATTAGATTAAAGTCACCCATTACAACTGTTTTACCTTTCATGCACGCATTTCGAATTTCCTGTTTGATGCCATCCCCAACTCCACTACTACTGTTAGGTGACCTGTACACAACTCCCACTAGCATTTTCTGCTCCTTAGTGTTTCGCAGCTCTACCCATTTCGATTCCACATCCTCGAAGCTAATGTCCTTCCTTTCTATTGCGTTAATCTCCTCTCTAACCAGCAACGCTACCCCACCTCCTTTTCCTTTCTGTCTCTGATCACCAAGTCCACGCCGACCCGTGATCACCCTTACACTAGGACTATCCTACACACTAGGGACATTTACAATTTACAGAGGCCAATTAATCTCAAACCCACATGTCTATGGAGTGTGGGAGGGGACCGGTGTATCTGGAGAAATCCCACAGGGAGAGTTCCACGGGGAGAATGTGCAAACTCCATGCAGACAGCATCTGTAGTCAGGAACCTGGGTGTTTGGCGCTGTAAGGCAACAATCCTACTGGGAGAATAGAGTTGCTGCCGACCGATGGACAACTCAACGATGGATAACTCCAAATTAGTTATTTTCAGCCATATCCAAGAAACTCCCACAGCATGTTAGTCAGGCTGGCTCAAACCATAACTTCTGAAATTTAATACGCCCTGCCCAAAACATATAAATGTATCAGACAAATATTTCACTTTCAGGCACTTTATATTGTTTTTGGAACTTTGCTGAAATTGTTAATTTGGATTTGTGCTGAACTAAATCAGGTTATGTTTTCAAAATATCTATAAATAAATATATTTTCATTTTCTTCTTTGGAACAAAGCAATCAATTTGTTTATAAGCTTATTCTTTAAGTTAAATTAACAGACTAATAATAGACTAATAATACAATCATTAATGAATAAGAACTCTGGTGTCCAGTTAAGAGCTTGGAGAACAAATTTAATAATATCATTATGCCTCATCAAAGCTTCATACCAGTAGGTTATACACATTTGCTTAGTGATCCCATCTTCAACCAATTTAGGAAAGACCCATAGTTGATTATTTAAAAGTAAACTTACTGCTGGGTGTTGGTCTCCAAAATCCAGATGCAGCTTCCGTTTTAAATTGTTTCTGAAATTCAATTCAGTGTTGGTATCTTTCCCATGTCGTCCAAAGCTGTGCTGGGATCTAAAAGAAAAGAAGTGGTGTTGTTCGAAACAATTCTATTTTACCCGCTTCCTCTTAAGCGGGGACCAAAATTACTCTCCCTAAATTACAAGAAATCGGTTCACACCAAAATGGTAGTCTCATTAACGCCCGGTTATTTGTTCACTTGAAAAATGATGATGGCTAATTTCATTCCCCAATGATTCTGTTTAGATTGTAAGCTTGTGGGCACTAATCAATATGCTCTACTTTGTCTAAGGTTAAATTATAAGAAAAATACTTTACATTCAGACTTCTCGAATTTCTTCTGTATATTTTTAACAGGAAGAATTAGCTAGCTTTCTGGAAATAGAATCATGGTTGATTTCCTTCACTACTCTGTGTACTGCGGCACTCCTATCGCTTGTCCAGTGACCACCAATATGTCTAACATCTGACTTTGCCAGGTGGTACAGTTCAATCATTTATTGGCTTAACTTCTGTATCTCTGAATGTTCTCTTGCGCATTGTTCACCAAGGAGTTTGCTTCCAAATCACCTCTCCCAACCCCCATCACCACCCAATCTGGTCACAAATCCATCAATGCAATTTTGATTTATGGGGCTCTCTAATTAGTTGAATCAACTGATAGAAACAAAGAACTGCAAATGGTGGTTTACAAAAAAAGATACAAAGTGCTGGAGTAACTCACTGGGGCAGGTAGCATCTCTAGAGAACACGTTGGGATTCTTCAGACTGATTTTGGTATGGGGGTGGAGAGGGGGAGGAAGAGCAGGAGCAAAGCCTGGCAAGTGATAGGAGGGTACAGGTGAGCATTGGCAGGCTGATGATTGCACAAGGGATGAAAAGACAAGATAAGGATTGAGGAGTTGTAATTTGTTAAGCCAGAGGAAGGAATGTAGGTGGAAGGGGTGGGGGAGGGAGTCGAATGGGTGCGTGTCCAATGGGGCACAGGAAAGAGAGAAGGGAGAGAAAACGGGTGGGGTGGAGGGAGGTGGTTTTGGTTACTTACCTAAAATTGGAGATGTCAATAACTAACAAACCCTCTTCGGTCTTAGCTCAACCCCATTACGGAACTATTTGACTTCATGCCATAAAGAAAGCTGCACTAGGATGCATCATGCCGTGCAAGGTTTATTCTTCATACTTAAGTTTTGTACATTTTGCTTCACTGATAGTGTACTACAGAATAGAGCTATATATTTGGGATTGTTTTAGATAACTTCATTTTTTATTGGGTTAATATAGAATACTATTTTAATTGTAACAATCAATTATGAAAAATGAGTCCTGATCTTAAACATCATCTTTCCATGTTCTCCAGGGATGCTGATTGACCCATTCAGTGACTCCAGTATTTTGTCTCTTTTCGTAAACCAGCATCTGCAGTTCCTTGTTTCTACAGTTACTTTATACATTGTTTTCATTCACCTGTCATAAAACAGCTGAAAGGAATCTTGATTGTTGGAACATATTGAGTTTTATACAGCTAAACACACGTAAAATGAGAAAGGAGTGGAAAAGTAATTTATAAATAAAACCTAGGAGAAGGTAGAGGAAACAATTATATATTGGGATTCAAGCCAAACTTAAGTCTATAGTTTGTGAATCGATACTAAAATACCAAAAAACGGCATTAATCAGACAATGCCCTTGAAATTATGTAATGAATATCAGCTTATAATTGTTGAGAACAGTGCACTTCAGTTCATGGGCAGAGTCATGCTGATGGATAAAGGCCAATACCACAGCAAGCCACTAGCTATCAGTTGTTTGCGACTCATGTTTTGGACCTCTGCAAGTACATATACGAATGTGGAACTCTGAGGTAAGCTGGAGTCAGCTGGTGGAACGTGTGAATGTCCACTTCACAACTTGACTTGCAAGTAAGACCAGTGGTGGGGCATTGATGTGCTGAGGAGGGGTCGTTAGGCACTTTGCATCTGGATTGCCACCTTTATCAGGGTGGGGAGGGCAATTGACATATGAATAGTGGCCTCACCATTAGAATGAAATTTATCAACCCCATGGGGATAAAAAGACCAAAATAACCTAAAAACATATATATTTTTAATTAATTTATATCTATTTGAAAAGTTTTTGTCTTGGTAAATGGCATTTAATCTAAGAAGGACTTTTGCACCTGGCCAGTTATTACTTGGAATGAGTAAAATAAGTAGCGCAGGAGCAATAAGAAGGCAGGCCAATGAGACAGTGTCTGCTAAGAGATGCTCCACATCCAGAAAGCACGAGTACATGAGAGCAGTGGGCAGCATTGACAATAGCATGGACAACGTTGGTCCAGTCTCTCGACCCGAAACGTCGCATATCTCCTTCACTCCTTAGATGCTGCTGCACCCGCTGAGTTTCTCCAGCTTTTTGTGTAACCCTTGATTCTCCAGCATCTGCAGTTCCTTCTTTAACACAGTTGGTCCAGTCTCGATTGGTCCCTTTTGAATTGGACACTATTGTCTTTTCATCAACCATTATTGACTCTATAATTGTGCTGGCTGTGATTAGCCTCACGCAACGTGTCCATTTACTTTTTCAATATCTTATCTTTAAAAGGGTTTGGATTTTGGGGTGGAGAAGCGTTGGAAATGAATAATTTCAATAAATGATCTAAATTATCTGCTTGTGTACAAACAGACTACCTGTTTTCTTACACCACAAAATTTACACTGGATATATTTTCAAAGCATTGTTATAAAACAAGCTGAAAAAGATTATTTATATGAAAGCCTTCCATTTTTTTTTCTTTTTTATGATCTCTATTAAAGAATTGTTAAACTATTCCCTAAAAAGGGCAGGAGTCAGAAGCCATTCAGTCCATGAAGTTGATGCTAGTTTTCTGCACAGAACTGGTGAATCAGTACCATCCCTTATTCTACCCCTGTAAGCATGCAGGTTTATTTCCTTCAAGTGCTTATCAAATGTCCTTTTGAAATCGCTAATGACCTAAGAACACATTAAGAAGGTGGGGAAGACAATGCCGATTCTACTATTAGTCATGAACATGGCAAATTTTCTACCTCAGCTCCAATTTCCTTAATATCCCAAAATCCATTAATTTTATTTTCAACTAAACTGACAGGGCCTTCAGGATAGAGATTTCTAAAAGTTAAGCAATATCCAAATGAGAAATTCTCTTCATCCCAGTTCTAAGTAACCCAACCCTCATTTCAAAATTGTGACCCCAGGTTCTAGACTCTCCTCATGTGCAAACCCATCAGGCCAGGAACCAGTCTGGTGAATCTTTGTTGTGCTCTCTGCAACACTTTATACCCTGGCTACAAGGCTTAAGGAAAGGAGACAAAACTGTACACAATATTACAGTACAGTTTCTCAAAGGCCTGTATTGTATTTGAAAATTGTACTGAGAGTGCTTTACTCCAGACTTAATGAGGCCAACATACCATTTACCTTTCTAATTGCTTTAAGTCTGCATGTTCGATTTCCATGACTCATCTACAAGGATACCCAATCAGATTGCCACTATTTATAAAATACCATTTGCATTTTGCAGAAAAATGGATAAACTCACAGCAGATAACATCATATCATTTTCCATGAACTTGCTCATTCTACGCTCTAAAATCCAAGGCATACATCAAGATGCCTTTGTCTAAATGCGATTATTGGGGAAACATTACCATCTGAAAATAACTACCATTTGCCATGAATTTAAATATATAGGTGGACATTCATCCTCCTATTCTGAGTCACAATTTCTCAACCAAGCTTTTATTTATTACATTGTCATTGCTTTCTTAAAATCTGTATGGACAACATCCACTGCATTTCCTTCATTACCTTCTCTATAACTTCATCAGCAAATTCAATTAAATTAGTTAAATACAACGTACCATTTAAAAATTCATGCTGGCTCGCCTTAATTAACTTAAACATCACCAAATGCCTTTTTTTTTTACATTGATTCTGAATTATATCTACTAGTGATGTTGAATAGATTGGCCTGTAGTTATTCACAATAACTAATATTTACTGGCCAGAGACCGAATGGACCATGGGAAATGGTATCTCATGAATGGTATCCCTTTTTTTCTAAAGAGATCACCAAGACGATCGAGGAGGGCAGGTGTGGGTGTTGTCCATGTGGAGTTTAACAAGGTCCCATGGTAAGCTAGTCTGGAAGTATGGAATACATGGGATTCATTGGCTTTAAGTGAGAGAGGAAAGATTTTGGAGGGACTTCAAGGGTCACATTTTCCACCCAGAGAGTAGATGGTAAGTGGTATGAGGTGCTGGTCCTATGCCTTTATAACCATGAATGTCCACATCCATTCTCTTGAATTGGGTGTCACATTTACCAACTACCAAACCAGTGTCGCTTTCCCCTCTCAGAAAGGTTTGAAGATTATGGCAAACTTTCTGCTATCTACACCCTCAGCCTCCCTTGAAAACCTGGGATACAAGCCATATTGACCAAGTGACCCATACAGTACACTCTAAGCAAAGCCCATCTTTCCAGTATATCCAATTATCAATTATTCACCATGGCTTCTTCTGACATTTTTGTCATCACCTTTTCCTTTTTTCTTTTCTTTATTAGAAATACTGTACATTACAATGATGTAAACCAAAAATAACATAATACATTTCCTGTGCCACTTCTTATTTTAAACTTTAAGAAAAAGAAGAATAGAGAAAGTTAGATAAGATATTAAGTGTGTGAGAGAGTGATCAGGAAGAACCCGTAGAAGCGTAAGACACCAGAAAGAATAAAAAAGAAAACCAAAGGAAAAGAAAGAAAAATTAGAAGATAGAAAATAGAAGATAAGGTAAAAGGGATGTACCTACTTCGTATCTTTACACACCCCTCACCAGGTCCTGATACCATTTATTTTCTGAGTTGTGTTGCACCCTATGCTTGTAATAAGTCGATAAATGGAGACCAAATCTTTTGGAAATGGTCTGATTTGCCTGCTAGTAGGAATCTCATATCTTCGAGGTGTAACATTTCGGACATATTTGAAATCCACATTTTTATCGTTGGTGTGGGAGTGTTTTTCCAAAATTTGAGTATACGTTTTTTTGCCATTATTAAGCCATAAGCTCTTTTGGAACGAAGTAAGCTCAAGGCTGGCTTCCATCGTTCAATTCTGCATTCGGTTTCAGTTTTATTTTGAATAATTTTGTAAGGATTTAAAAGATTGCATTCCAGAATTTTTGGATTTTTATGCAGAAACAAAGGAATGCGTTATGGTTGCTTCTTGGGTTAGACATTTATCACAAATTGGGGAGACATTTGGAAAAAATGTACTTATTTTAGTTTTTGAATAACATAGTCGATGTAAGGTTTTAAATTGGATTGGAATATGTCTTACATTGATCGAACATTTGTGCACATATAGCAAGTGTTTGTCCCCGATTACCTTTTCCTTAATAAACTATAGTTATAATTATTCTACCCTTGCTCTGCACTTCTAAAGACATACCTTCTTCTGTGTCTACCAATTTCCCTTTGCCATAATTTATCTTCATCAAATGGGAGATTAAGCACAGTTGGGACATCCTGTCATAGGTCTACGAGATTTTAGCGAGACTGCACCTGGCACATTCTGGTCGTTATACCAATAGGAATTATATAATTAAGCTTGAGAAAGTGCAGTAAAGATTCATAAGGGTATTGCCTAGACTGGAGGGCTTGAGCTTATAAGGAGCGACTGGATTAGATACAGCTAATTTATTTCCTGGTTCGAATGAGGCCGAGGGGCAACGTTACAATTGTCTTTCTGTCCCAGTGTTGGGAAGTCTAAAACCTGAGAACATCAGGTGAGGAGGGAAAGATTTAAATGGGATCTGAGGGGCAAGCTTTTCCACACAAAGAGTGGTAGGTATATGAAGAAAGCTGCAAGAGAAAGTGATGGAGATGAATACAATCACAAAGTTTAAAAGATCCATGGACTGCTTCTTGGAAAGGAAAGGCTTTAGAGAGATATTGGCCAAATGCAGGCAAATGCGATTAGGCCAGGAAAGGCACCATTGGATACTTCAGGCAAAAGGGTCTGTTTCAGTGCTATGAAACTCATAGACACTATAACTACCTATGTACTATTTATATGCATGTAATATAATTTTGGGTTCTCTTTAATATTAACTGCCGTTTCCTTGTACTCTATTGAAAATCTTTTCCTCTTCACCTTCAGTCAATATATTCTGTTTAGCGTGGTTCTCATTTGAAGAATTCAACACAAATGCATACTATGCATTTTTTTGCCTCATTGTATTCGCGACCTCCCTCATCCAAGAAACTTTGGCTTTGATTCTCCTGCCCTTCCTCTAATGTGAGAATGGACTAAGGTCACAGTTGAAGCAAGTCAAGAAATCAATCTATATCATCGCAGCTTCTCCTGTCAACCTTTGATTGTTTTCTCCTAGCTAGATCCCTTCTTAACTTCTAAAATACAGAAATAAATTGTAGCAATAGGTTTTCATAAGTTGTTTTTTTACCTTTCTTTATAGAGTGAAGCATGCACTGGCTGGCAAGGTGTGATACCAGGTGGGATACCAGGTGGGATACCAGGCAACAATCCAGTCCTCTGATCCATCAACTTCCACTTTCTAGCCGTACAGACAAAAGCTGGGTCTGGTGGCCACTGCATATTTGGATTGCCACCCATTGAGGACACCGTCGTACTTAAAGATGATTGGTAAGGTGGCAGAATAACATTTCTGGTGTTGTATGCCAGTGGTGAAGTTTGGATGGGGTCATTCTTTTTCACCATTGGCATTTGTGGGCAGTACTTGTCCAGTGGCATCTGTCTATGTGAGGTCACAAAATTTGGAGCAATGGACTGGAGCAGGCCATTCATATTGACTGAATAATCTTGAGTTCGTGATGGGTTTTCAGGTGTGGCTTGCTCATCACAGCATATTGGACTTAGCTGGAAGTCTTCCCCATCCATAGGAATGTACGGAGCCAGTGTTTCAAGGTCCAGATCACTCAATTCCGCCTGGAATCACAAACCACATATAATGATGAAAGGCTCAAGGAATAGTATGGAATATTTGACTGCTTAGCTTTTCCCATTTTGCTGTGCTTATGCCATTCCACACAAGCATAAATCTTGCAAGGTTATCAAGTTTTCAAGGAAGCAGTATTAAATTATCCAGTATTTCTTATCCAGTACATGACTTTACCGGCAATGCCAGATGTGCTCAACTGAATATTAAAAAATCTAAATATTACTGTGTGGTGTGATAATGGTAGCTCACCTTTTGGTTTATTTCCCCTCTCTTTTGAATAACTTGATTTGAGAGGTGGCTACACAGGTTGTGTCCCCATATTATTTTTAGAAAATGTAATTGTTTAATGTTGACAAACTGTTCTTAAAAAATATACTTTTAGTATTGTTTGTCTATTGAAGGCCCGAGACAAAATGTTTACTGTTCTTTGCTCTTTTCCTGAGTCATACAAGTCTGCAAGTGTAGATGGAACATCTATGGAATGGATATATAGTCTGATAAGACAAAATTAAGATAGTTCAAAAAGGCAATAGATCCAAAAAAATGGTTTGCCTGACATTCTGGTACCCCATTTTAAAAATTGATCTTAATTTTAAAACTTTTCATTTTAAAGAATGCTATCTTAATCCATATCCTTCAAAAATGAGGACATAATCAAATAATAAATCACTATTAACTCAATTATCATGTGCAGTGATTAGAAAACAACTTCTGTGGTAATGGGACACCACAATGTTTGACCATTTCTGGCACTAAAACATGGAAATAAAAGTGTAAGCGAGGCACTCCAACCAAATTTTAACTGGCAAGGTGATATCGTATTGACACAAGTTATAGGAGACAAAATGTAAGTGATCTGCCAGCATGGAATAAGAGGCATCACACTTCCATTGCATGCCACTCCCACCCACCTTACCATGTTGGCTTCTAATGTCATTAAGTCCCCGATCCAATCAACTCAATGCCAAGCCATCAGAAGATGCCCTCGTACACTGATTTTCCCCATTCACCTTCATTCTATCTCTGGGCACAATCCTCTCTTCTGCAATCCTATCCTTGGAAGAGGAGGCAGGAAAGAAAATGCCATAATCTCGCTATCCATCCTCCCCTTTTCCCCCTCCCCTTCCACCTATAAGCCTCCCTCTGGGTTTACATTTCATTCCTCTCATCATCTCTAGTCTTTGTCTACCCATTCCCAATCACCCTCCTCACCTGTATCCACTGATCACTTAAGGATATAGATACATCCACTTATCACTTGCCAGGCTTTGTCCCGCCCCCACGTCTTTTTCCCCCAATTTCAATCAGTCTGTTGAAACCTACCGAAAATCTCGGCTATCCATGTTCTCTAGAGATGCTATCTGACCCACTTAGTTGCTCCAGCACAGAGTTTTTTTTGGTAACCAGCATCTACAGTTCCTTGCGTCTCGAGAAAACACCATTGCTCAGGTTCACTTGTGCAAGCCTCCTCCAATCTAGCCTTCATACCTGAAAGTTTCAAAAAACTGCTGCAGGCTCAGAAGATAATGATGGCTAGGCTGTAATATTTTGAGAGTGTGTGTATATTCTATATTCATATCATGTTTTCTATTATTTTGCATTCAGTTCTGAATGTGGTTCCAGTTCTTTAACTTTGTTGCACAATTGAACGTTATCACCAATTAATTCTGAGCACAATTTGGTATCTATTTAATTTCTTTGAATAAGATATATTAATCCTTTGTCTCCAAGTAACTTCTGAATAACTGGCTGAATACAAGTTGTTTTCATGTTTATTTCATGTTAATTTAATGAACTGACCTGAGTGTTGCATTGTTTTTTTGCTTCAGTGTCCATAGCAAAAAGCTTCTCAATCACTTCTATCTTGAGGTCATTGTCCAGGGAACTGTAGTACTCTCCAGGACTACATGGCTATAATTGCCAAATAAAGAAACATTATCAAACATGTTATCCCGAAGCACTATTAATCATGAGGAACTCACTCCAAGTTAAATTTTATTAACACAATTAACTTTTTTCATGAACTTATATCTGTTATATCTGAAAGTAAAGCTAATATTGGGAGAGGTAATGAAATTTGAAATAAAATTAAAAATCTTGCAATACTCGATAAACTGAGTGTCTTGAAAAAGTGAAATACAATAGAATTGAAAATAATTGTTAAATATGGAAATGATATTAAAATCTGCATATTATTAAACAATTAGATTGTATGGATCATCTAGTAATTGAGAAATGTTTTACCTCTGCTGATATAATAATCACTGATTGAACAGATAACCTCTAGCATCTCTGAGCATCATGTTTATTTTCTACTTATGTTTTGACAGTGTTACTGGTGCCCAATTTCTTCCTAGACAGTCCCTTAAGGTTGGAATTCAGGATAAAACCCGTCTCACGGTGCGAGTCGACCCACAAGTGACCCCGAGTTTAAAACAAATTAAACTCATGGTAATCACGTACAATCAACGTAACGGGAACGTCGGAACTCATGGACGCAACTTAGTGACTCGTGGCGCTAACGGCAGGTACCCGTGAAACTTGTTAACTCTTGAAAAAATTGAAACATGTTTAAAGTTTTCCACGAGTTGGGTTGCGGTGCCTTTTTTCTCCAAAGATGCTGTCTGACCCGGTGAGTTGCTCCAGCAATCAGCGTTATCATGACGCCGGGAGGAGGCAGGAGATGAGGACCATGCTGGGTGCAGGGAAATTTCACAGTGAACAGCACACCTGTTCACAGATTATCTTTCGACACAGTTCATAAATGATCCATTTGTTGAGAACAGAAGATCGTTGAGGTTCAACTTGTGTTTCTGGTTTTGGTGGAGCTGAGCGAATTGTTGATCTGAAAAGTTTGATGTTGTGAGAAATTAGAGCTTTCTTCAGAGTTTCCTTGAACGTGGAACTGGAGAAGTGGTAAACAACCGGATCGAGCACACTGTTCAAGTAAGTGATGCACAGAATGTTGTAGAAAATCTGCACGGTAACGTCGAATGTCTTGCAATTACTAAAGGGCCTGTCCTACCAGCATCCAACTCCATGCGATGAGCGCAATCAAACTAGAAGCGGGGGCCGCACAGAGGTCGGGTGATCCCCTGTACAGGGCCTTTCCCACCAGCATGCGCCTGCATGCGGCAAGCGTGACCAAACCGGCAGCAGGGGCCACGCGGAGGTCGGGTGAATGGCGCAATGTGGCGCAATGTGAGGCGAACTTGGAGCGAAGTCTTAAGGTAAGTTCGCCAGGACAGAGAGGGGCACACAGAGAGGGGCATAGAGCACACACACACAGAGGGCCACGGAGCCACACACAGAGAGGGTCACGGAGGCACCAACAGATAGGTTCACGGAGGCACGATGTCGAGGCAGTGTGTAATGCGTGAGGCGACTGCGATCCGACAAGCCATTGCCGCGCGGAATTTTTGAACATAGTCAGTTTTTCGGAGTCCCGCGCGATGTTGGGACGAACTCCGCACAATTCCGGCGATCAAAGTGGGACCGGCCCCGCGACGCCGGACGGCTCAAGCGACCACGTTAGGTCGCGCTCATCGCATGGAGTTGCATGCTTTTAGGACAGGCCCTTTACGGTGTTTGAGATTAAAAGAGCAATTACAGCAAAGTTGCTGGGTAAGAAACAGATGATGAATACCGTCGCCACGACCACCACAAGCATCGTTGCTCGTTTATATTTGGCACACAGCCTAACCCAAGAGCCTTGTCACCCCAGACAGATTAATGACGCCCCCTCATTTCCCCCCCCCCACCAACCTCCCTCCACCTCAACTCACGCCTGGGCACCAAAGCAGCTCAGGAGGCAAACCCTGAGCTCCGTCTCCCAACAATCTGTTGTGCAACTGATGTGAAAGAACAGCGGCTGCGGCCGGCCGGCACCCGGCATAGACTTCTCACACCCTCACACACGAAAAGTGTGTGCGAATAAACAAAAACAAGGAATAAAACCAAAGCACGGCTTGAAAGGCAACTAAAAATATATTCCGCTTAGAACTAGCCGGCGCGGAGACATCCGTCCACATTCAAAGATTTCATCTCCCGTCTCCCTGCAGTGTGTAGACCTGGCAGCAAATTCAATTAAAATAAAGCAAACCTCCGCCCGCTGGTCTTCTAACTACATGATGTGTGTTTCAAACAAATCATAAGTATAACTGCTCTGGCACTGGACTTTGTAGGTCATATCAATAGATGCGGCCGCGCTGAATTTAATCTTTAACTCAAAGCCGCAGGATGGAGATGTCTTCTTTAACACTGTTGCTTGTTAAAACAGACCTTCATTCACGGTTGGCTCAAGAGTAACTCGGGAGAGGAACTTGGAACATCGCAGAAATGAGAAGTAAACGGCAAACTTAGACATACCCGTGGGAACTCGGTTAAACTCTTGAACATAAACTTGGAATCTCGTACACAACCATGAGTCTGTTTTTTTTCTTTCACTCAGGGTCACTCGTGGGTGGACTTGCACCGCGAGACAGGGCTTTAACTTACTTTCACTCTGATTATCTACATTCTGCAGTGGCTAATAAGTAAATGTGGCAACTGCTGATCCTTCCACATATTGGGCAGAAGGCAGCTGATGGGGTGGGCAGTTAATTAATGTGTGTAATCCTTCAATGCCTGGATTCAAGTTTCTCAGTAATGTTACAAATGCTTCTTCACCACTTTGAGCGGTCATTGGACAGTTGGCCTGAATGTTGCCTTTCTTCAAAGAGGCTTTGAATGTATCCTTGAATCTTGTTCTCTACCTACCTGATAATCCCTGGATTCCCAAAACAGACTATATTCCATGACTATAGCGCATAAATGAATGGTATTAAGCTTTGCTTACAATGCTCTTGCAAGTCTAATTCTAAGCTATTGTTGTGTGCAGTGAATTAAAGTATTGTTTGTTTTTAAACAATTGAAATATATGCATAAGCAAAATAAAAATGGTTGAATGGTGCAATTCCAACTAAAAGTCTGCTGTGGAACTAGTTTTAAAAATGCAGCAAAGTTTAATCTCATTATCAATAAAGTATGGTACGCTAGAAAATAACAGTACAACTTAAAACCATATATTTTAAAGTTTTTTAAGTTGTGTAGCTACAGACACTAAAGAATACTCTGCGAGTGTACTGCCTGGAGTAACTAACTAACATTCAATAGATTCAGGATCAGTTCCTGTGGGTTGGGGTATAGCTAATGTTATCCCACGTTTCAAGAAAGGAGCGAGAGAGAAAATGGGGAATTACAGACCAGTTAGCCTGACTTTGGTGGTGGGAAAGTTGCTGAAGTCAATTATTAAAGAGGTAATAATGAGGCATTTGGATAGCACTAAAAGGATCAGTTCAAGTCAGCATGGATTTATGAAAGGAAAATCATGCTTGACTAATCTTCTGGAATTTTTTGAGGATGTGACAAGTAAAATGGATGAAGGGGAGCCAGTGGATGTAGTGTATCTAGACTTTCAGAAAGCCTTTGATAAGGTCCTGCACGGGAGACTGGTGACTAAAATTAGAGCACATGGTATTGGGGGTAGGGTGTTGACATGGATAGAAAATTGGTTGGCAGACAGGAAGCAAAGTGCAAGAGTGAACAGGTCCTTTTCAGAATGGCAGGCAGTGGCGAGTGGAGTGCCGCAAGGCTCAGTGTTGGGGCCGCTACTGTTTACCATATATATTAATGATTTGGAAGAGGGAATTAGGAGCAATACTAGCAAGTTTGCGGAAGATGCAAAGCTGGGTGGCAGTGTGAACTGTGAAGAGGATGTTAGGAGGTTGCAGGGTGACCTGGACAGGTTGAGTGAGTGGGCAGATGCATGGCAGATGCAGTATAATAAAGATAAATGTGAGGTATCCTCTTTGGTGGCAAAAACAAGGGGGCAGATTATTATCTCAATTAGGTCAGGTATGGGGGAGGTACAACGAGACCTGGGTGTCCTTGTACATCAGTCACTGAAAGTTAGCGTGCAGGTACAGCAGGCAGTGAAGAAAGCTAATGGCATGTTGGCCTTCATAACAAGAGGATTGCAGTATAGGAGTAAAGAGGTTCTTCTGCAGTTGTGTAGGGCTCTGGTCGGATCACATCTGGAATATTTTGTACAGTTTTGGTCTCCTAATTTGAGGAAGGACATCCTTGTCATTGAGGCAGTGCAGCGTAGGTTCACGAGATTGATCCCTGGGATGGCGGGACTGTCATATGAGGAAAGATTGAAAAGACTAGGCTTGTATTCACTGGTGTTTAGAAGGATGAGGGGATATCTTATAGAAACATATAAAATTATAAAAGGACTGGACAAGCTAGATGCAGGAAAAAAGTTCCAATTTTGGGCAAGTCCAGAACCAGGGGCACAGTCTTAGAATAAAGGGGAGGCTATTTAAGACTGGGATGAAAAAAAAACTTTTTCACCCAGAGAGTTGTGACTTTGTGGAATTCCCTGCCACAGAGGGCAGTGGAGGCCAAATCACTGGATGGATTTAAGAGAGAGTTAGATAGAGCTCTAGGGGCTAGTGGAATCAAGAGATATGGGGAGAAGGCAGGCACAGGTTATTGATTGGGGACGATCAGCCATGATCACAATGAATGGCAGTGCGAGCTCGTAGGGCCGAATGGCCTCCTCCTGCACCTATTTGTTTTATGTTTCTAATAATATTTTGCAGTATTCAATTGTTAGATAAAGCTCTTTCTTTCTTTTATTTGCATAATCTCTATTGTTTGCACACAGCTAGAATATTTTTATGTACACTAGTTGGCAGACAATGATTTCCCCAAGGATAAATTATATTTTAATGAATGGTTATAAAATCATAGAAATGTGTTTAAATATTATTGATGGACTAGAATCGTCACCAGTTAGGCAGACTTATAAAATTACCTGGATGATGAATGTAAAAAACTTGCATTTTATGGAAAGGTTTTGTGAAATTGGGAGGCACATTGTACAGTGCGGTACTATCATGCTGGGGCAATTGCACTTCATGGCAATTCCAGTTAATGATGACTGACCAGGATATCAGTTAATTCAACATGTGCCCAAGCAATAGCAGCTGGATCATAAATAGATGGCAAGCAAGCAAACACACCATACGCAACATGGGAAGCGGAAAGAAAAGATATTCTAGGTGACTATCTGGCTACATATGTCAAGTGTCAAAAGCTGGATATTTTAAGTATATTATGTCATTTTGGGTGTAGCAACAATATTATTGTGGTTTGCATTCTTTTACACAGCATCTAACATTATCACTTGCAAAGATTAAGCATTTCTTTGAATATTGACATAAGATCAGGAGAGCTTTGTTCTCCTGAAACGTTCACTATATTAAACAACAAAATGCACTGTTTATATTTCTAATTTAGAGAAGCATGACATTTCAAAGAGAAAAGTGAAGGATATTAAACACACTTGGGAGAGTTTATTTAAGGAGATATGGTCTTTAAAAGAACGTTTGAAATTGTGATGTGTGAGAAAGGATATTGAAGAGAAGTGGTGAAATTGGGAGGGAAGAGTAGATGTGCAGTATGCCACAGGTATGTGGGAGGGCATTTGGAACAGAACTGTTGGGGAAAGATGATGAAGGTAATTAGAGATGAAGGCTAGGGCATAAGTTCAATCCTTTGGGGACATGAACCAGAAAAGATGGTTAATAAGCAAATTGGATTTAGTGCCAGACATGAAGCAAATAACAGAGTTTCGGATGATTTCAGTTTATTGAAGGTGGAGATCAAATGTGTATTATACAAACAATATCTGGACATATTAATGATCTTTGAGGAGCTTTTGTGGGAGATGCAGGTCAGGTAAAAGTGGAATCAAACCTTGCCATCTTACTTGATTCTACTATAGTGGAACTCTTGATGCTCTTAACTTTGATCACAAAGGAAAGTGAGAATAAAGTGCTTTACATAAGTTCTTCGATAAATGCAAACTACCATTGCTATTCAGAAATCAGAGTTTGTTATTTTGCCTGGTTACTTACTGAAGAGCATGAGGTGCTGCTGCAGGTGTGTGGAGTGGAACTGCCAGACTGAACCTGGGGCACTGTGAAGGCATGTAGATCCAGTGACGATTGCTTGTTTTGTTCAGAAGGACACTTCATTTTTGTTTTGGTGACTTCCATAGGCCACTGCTTGCTTGGTGGCATAATAGCTTTGTCGTAAAGAGGGGCTTCCTCGTATTGTTGGTTTCCTAGTGAGGACAGTAAAGGAGGACATTTGTATTGAAATTATTGATCCATATTTTGATAGTTATGCAATATTATGCATAAAATGTAAACTATTCTGTCAGCTTAAAAGGGTATGAATAAATTAACAACTAAGTTTGGTATTTAAATAAGTTATTTCTACTGCATACAAGGATATAAATACTGGTTTTAGAGTCATACAGTGAGGAAACAGGACCTTTGGCCCAACGTGCCCACACCGGCCAACATGTCCCAGCTACACTTGTTCCATCTGTCCCATTGATATTGCTCAATACTCTATGCTGGACATTGTTTCTTTCTCCGTCAGTGCAGCATTTCCAAAGTGCGCTCAAGGCTACTGCCATTGATTGTCAAAAAGAATGCAAGGGTCCAAATGGTACTTTATCTGTTTGCATTTGCCACATCTTATTGTATTACTCCACTGAGGAAATTATATACCAACTTATCCTGATTAATTATCTTCATAGCGGTTCAATCACCCCCAAACAACATTTTCCCGAAGTGTAAATCACAGTATAATTGTTCTAAATTGTAACAATTTACAATGGTCGTTGCTTTGTTACCGAAGTCAAGTAAAATAACAGCATCTCCAGGTGTAGGAGCAAGTTGTGCCAGTTCTTCAGGTTCTTCCTTCAGTTTACTGAACAGCAGATGACCATCGTCCGATATTGGAGTGCCATTGATATGTCTGCCATTCCTATTTCTCACACTCTGGCATGGCTTGAACAGAGACTCTGTCTGGTCCATGGAGAATACCACATTGTTCTCCTCAATTTCACTGTAAATGGAAAATATTTCATATCAGATATTTTGATTATGCTCCAGAATGAAAGAAAAGCAACTTGCATTTGATTTAATGTCTTCTCGCATCGCGATTATATCCCTTTTTTCATGAATACATGACTTTGATGTGTGGCCATTATTGTGTTTACACTCACTGTAACCAATCTAGCACAAATTATTTAATTAAATAATGCTCTGTTTTTGATTGGTCCTGAAATAAATGTTGACCTTAATACCATGAGTTCTGCTTGTTTTGATTTGAGTTGCCCTCTGGGATCTTTATGATATTCTCTTGGCACAAAGGAAAGCTGTGCTTTATCTTTTCATCCTTCCAACAGTCAGTTCTACACTTATCCAAAATAGTGCTCAACTGAGAAGAACTGCCAGGTCGCCACCAAATGAGCTAAGTTTAACAGTCACTGCAGTAAGCTAGTTCTACACAAAATCTATCTATTTATATTATACTAAAAGTCTTGTCTTGTTTGGACATCTGTCTGCTTGTGAGCGAGCGATCAGGGAACCAAGCCAAAACAGTACACAATAGCGCAAACATTTTTGCAGAACCTTACTCATCTTTTTCCTGTCGTCGTTCTTACACGTTTCCTTCAGATTTGATGTTATATTTCACAAGTTATTGATATTTAAAGTTTAAAAAAAGACAACTTTTAAATATTCAACAACTTGAAAATAATAACTGCCTTTGAGAGGAAGACTCTTCCAGCAGCTTCCAATGATGATGTCACAATGGCATCTCAGGCATATGCTGCAGTGAATGTTCAAAAAGTGACATCATAATTTTGTTTCTGCTGACAATACACAAGTTCTGAGAGTGTTTTTACATTGTTGTAGGGAGTGGGACGTAGTGGGGGAGATTTAAAAGATTTAAAATTACATTTAAAAGTTGGATTTCTTCAAATCTGCACTGGCAGTTATACTGTCACAATGCACTACCAGCTACAATGCTTCTATCCCAGAACAGAGTCCTTCACGGCAAATGTCCTTCAGGAAAAGAATCTGCCAGCCTAACCCAGCACAGCAAAGTTTAATGATTAGATTTGGATAACAAAAGATGGCCTTGTCGGGGGCACCTACATCACATTAAATCTTAGTGCAATTGCATTTTTAAAAAAGTTTAAAGTTGTGGGCAAAATGCATAGTTATGGGCTATGGGTGATTGCTGGAATATTGCATTGGGGGAAAGAATTGCGTTGGGGGAACAGGTGAATGGTGGAATCTTACATTCGGGAATGGGTTGCGTTGGGGACCAGACCTTCCGTGTGACAGGGACCCAACGGATGAGTGGTGAAATCTTACGTTGGGGGACTAGGCCTCCCGTGAGGGCTATGAGTGAGTGATGGATTATTGCGTTGGGAGAACGGGTTACGTTGGGGCACCAGATGATTTGTGGAAATGGGTTGCGTTGGGGGAACGAGTGAGCCACAGTGCATTGGGTTTGTGTTGGGGCACGGGGCCCAACGGGTCCCACTTGGTCTAGTTATTTATAAAATGTTCCAGCAATTAATGGTGAACATGACATTTGGTGATCTTCATATTTTGAAGCAAATGCAGTATTTAATGAATTATCAATCTTGTAATTTGAGCTTTATGGTCACCTAAATGTCGGTGATTTCATTTTTAGAGAAATGAATATTGTAAACACCTCAAATCTATTTTATTGAAATGTTACAATATATTGGCTAAAAGGGTATTGGAAGAATGTATGTAATCGAAATATGATCCAAATCCCTGTGGTTCTTGTACAAATTGGATTAAATAGTTGTTGATCGTTTTGATTGCATTGAATTGACTTTTTCTCTATTCCAACTATTAATTGCTGATTAATATCCATTTTTTTACTACTAATTTTTTTTGTTTTTAAATGTTGTATGCTTAGATCACTTTGTAGCCAAGTAAGGAACCATGAGGTGAGAGTAACTGATATAATTTACGTTCTGTTTTGGAAAGGACTGACTGGTAGACTGTTGAATAGTCTCTTAATTTAATTGAGTATTGATTTAAAAATTAGAAGCTCATTTTTAATTGGGATTGGTGAAATGCTTCATTGTAAAACATCCAAAAAAACTTATTTAGCATCTTAACAATTTTCCCAGGCTTCAACATGTTTAAACTTGGCAGGATTTTCATTGTACCTGTACCTCAACATATTGTGCAGGTACTCGAAATAAACTCAACATGACTTAATTAAATACCCTGATTTAACATGTAAATATGCAAGTAAATTTACTACTCCCTCTTTAAAACACATGCTTGAGTATATCAGATGACATTTTTGTTTCTACTTAAGCACTAAATCAAATTGGTTCACCAGTATTCTTCACACCAATTTGAAACAAAGTTTTTACCAAAGTGCAGAGAGTCACTTTCAAATAAAAGCATGTTCAAAATCTAATAAATGTACATACCACCTAATACTTGAGCTATATATTCAAGGTATTCAAGGAAGAGAAGTATTTTAATTATATGCATCCTCCACTAGGAGCTATTCGGTATTTCTAAAAATGTTTTATACCACCAAAACAGCAACAAGGCCCTCGACTACCTTCTCAGGAAACTAAGGCTCAGCAGTGGATGAGTCTTCACCAAATCACCCGTGTACAGAGAACAATAGAAAGCTCAGATACTAAAATAAGATCATTTAATCACAGGATTTCTGTCTTGAATTTCCTGGCTCCAAAATTAATTGTGTAATAAAGAGGACATACCTCAAAACATAGTTGATGCAGACAATGCACTGTGGTTGAGAGTTACGGCTGTTGTAGATGACTGTCCCTTGGGTCTCAACCCACACATATCCACCTCGTTTAGCAAGCATCCTGTACTGGCCAGTAACTGATTGACCTTTCGTGCACACTGTTAAAATAAAAATACAAAAAAGGAAAGAATTTCAGATATTTAATTTCAGTGATTATCAAGAAGTATTCTATAAACAAACTTTCACTGTATATTGACATTTGTTTTTGGTAATGTAACATTAGGCAGAAAAGGTATCATGAAATGTATACTTTTTTGTGCTTTGAATAAAAATGATTAATTGCTAGAACTATTTTTTGTTCATTTATCAGTATTTTGTACAAAATGTAACAGATTAAAAACCAGAGGAAAACTACATTCAACATCCTCAATGCTGTTTTCTGAAATACCCCTTTAAATTAAATCAATAGAGTACTTGCGTATTTTGAGCCTGTAACCTTGTACACTAAACTGCACCTTGATCCAGTATTAATGTTGCTAGCCTGGTAGTTATCATTTGTGTTTTGAAAGGATAATTGCATTGGTCACAATCAATAAAATCTCAATGTATGCTATGCTCCAGTTATTTGTTTTCCAGAAGGCCTTGTTATTGCTGTAATCTTGTTTCAAAGAGCGCACAATGTCATCAGAGGAATACCTGCCAATCTGATAGGTCAATGATTTCGCAAATACTGCCATGTAGGAACTAAGCTACACTCGGCTCCACTATATTCACCCTCTACTGACCTACAAAATAGCTGCTTGTAGACACCATGCATTAAATATTCAGGATGCATGCAGCACAAACAAAAGTAATTAGTTTAAGATAATTGAATTTTTATTATGGTCCAAATAGAAACATTAAAAATTTGCTGTTATTATAACTTAAGTAAAAGCCTTCCTCCAAATTTTATTTTTGCTCATAAAAATGTTAAAATGAAGTTAAGCGAGTTTGGTATTATAGTCATGGGAACAAGGAACCATAGATGTTGAGATTATAGTCATTAGGCCTTGAGATTATAGTCATTAAAAGGTGTTTGAATAATATACATTGTTAATTCAATTAGTTGTCAACATTAAGATTTCAAAAGATGAATTATATTCACCGCTAAGGAATTGAACATCATTCCAAACTGTTGTATATAATTAGACATAATGCTGTTTTCTTATATTTACTTTCTTAATTTATGGTTTAATGCTGCTCAGTACTGCTCCCCAAACCCACACCAAATCATAATCCCTCTGATGGGATGCATTTCAGCCTGGTAATGCAGCTGTTCAGCTCTTGACATATAAAGCTCTACATTCTACAGTCTACAAATCTTGACATTCAGCTCTAAAAATATAAATTATAAAAGGACTGGACAAGCTAGGAAAAATGCTCTCAATGTTGGGAGAGTCCAGTACCAGGGGCCGCAGTCTTAGAATAAAGGGGAGGTTATTTAAGAGTGAGGGGAGAAAACACTTTTTCACCCAGAGAGTTGTGAATTTATGGAATTCCCTGTGTTTCTACGTTGACTTTCAGCTTTGAACCTGAAGAGAGTGGTGAACCGAGCCCAGTCCACCACAGGGTTGTCACGTCCTTCCCTCCAGTCCATCTTCATGGTGAATGGCATTCCTACCACCCTGGCCATTCCCTTTCATCTCTTTTACCTCTGGGAGAAGATATGGGACCTTGAAAGCTCAAGGAGACTAGACTTAACAACAACTTCTTCACCACTGTAATCATACTCCTGAAACAATCATTTTTCACACCCCATGACTGGAGGTGTTACCATATACTTTTAATTCTGCCTCGTTTGGCTGTTTCATTACTATACTTTAATACTCTTTTGTGCTACAAGCTTGCACCATGTTGCTGCTTTTTGCACTGGTTGTATTTATCTTTAATTAATGTACACCGTTTACTCTGTGAGCTTCGTGCAAAGAAGGAATTTCAATGCACCCAGGTTCGGGACAATAAACTAACTAGTACATTGCTTATTGTACTTCTAAAAAGACAGAAGAGTTAGATTTATTACTACTCTACACAGGGCCGGATTTACGTATAAGCTTCACAAGCTTAGGGCCTCGAGATCTAGGGGGGCCTCGCAGAGCCGGATTTACCTCTAGGCTTCATAGGCTGAAGCCTAGGGCCTCGTAATCTAGGCGGCCTCCAGCCAATGCAGGACACCTGCCGTTCAACTCTCTCTCTCTCTCGCTCTCGCTCTCTCGCTCTCTCGCTCTCTCTCTCTGCCACTCTGTCTCAGCCTGCCATCCGTGTCCGGCCCGCCGGGTCTCCGCTTGCTCCTCATCTGCCGGCACGCACATTCGCACTGTTACAGCCAGCACATGCGCCTCGCCACGACCACTGAAAACCAATGCAGAATCACTCCCTGACCCTGGATCTGGAGTAACTCCCTGGAGTAACTCTTGCTTCTGGCTTCCTGGTCCTCCATAAATATTCTAAATGGAATTTAAACTGGAGGTGGTGGAGGGCTGAACAATAGCAGCCTATTGTATTTTATCTGTTTATGTATTGTGTAATAATATGGTCTATGGTATATAAACACACTGACATTTTATCTCCTGTTCTGTATTATGTTTACATATTCTGTTGTGCTGCAGCAAGCAAGAATATAATTGTCCTATCTGGGACACATGACAATAAATCTCCCTTGACTCTTGAATTGGAATTAAGCAAAAAAAGGTTCTCGGGGGGGGGGGGGGGGGGGAAATAAAGAGGTATGTTAAATCTAGTTGCGTCTGGTTGGGTAACTATAGTAGGGTGAAGACTATTCCATGCCTTAATTGTGCGGTGGAACTCCATGGAGCAGCCAGCATCTCTGTATAGAAGAAATTGGGTGCCGTTTCAGGTAGAGACCCTTCTTTAGAATCCCTCTGGTTTTAGTGTTTTTAGTTTAATTTAAAGATACATCGTGGAAACAGGCCCCCTCGGCCCACCGAGTCCACGCCGACCAACGATCAACCGTACACCAGTTCTATCCCACACATTAGTGGAGTAAGTCGAGAGTCAAGAATGTTTTATTCTCTCACGTCCCAGTTAGAACAATGAAATCCTTACTTGCAGCAGCACAGCAGAATATGTAGACATAGTACTCTGTAAACAATGTTGTAAACGAGAAAACAAAATGGTGTATATTTATATATGAATATATAACTATATAAATGTGTGTGTGTGCGCATGTGTGTGAGTGAGTGTAAAATATATATACCCACACACACACACACAATTTCCCTCCTGGGATTAATAAAGTTCTATCGTATAGTATTGCGTGTGTAAGAAGGAACTGTAGATGCTGTTTAAACTGAAGATAGAAACAAAAAGCTGGAGTAACTCAACAGGTCAGACAGAATCTCTGGACAAAAGGAAAATATATTACGTTTTGGGTTGGGTCTGAAATAGGTTCCTGCGCACCTTTGGAATGCGGAAGAAAACAAGAGCACCCGGAGAAAAGCCATGCGATCAAAGGGAAAAGGAGCAAACTCCATACAGACAGCACCCATATTCAGGATCAATCCTGGGTCTCTAACAATTTTAGGCAGCAACTTTATGGCCAATGTACTGCCCCATAGTCTTGAACTTAATTAAAACATACAGTAGCTGTAAAGGGGGACATGGCATCACTTGGAGATTTAAAACTGAAAATGGATATTTTCATTTTTTTAGTAACCAAAGTTATCAACGTATAATTTTTAGTGTGTTAGAAAACAAAATATAGTGGCACAGCTGGTAGACTTGCGGCCTCACACGCCAGAGATCTGTCTTCGATCCTGTCCTCGGGCACTGTCTGTGTTGAATTTGCACATTCTCCCTGCAAGTGTATGGGTTCCCTCCCACATCTCAAAGAAGCATTGGCTTTGTAGGTTAACATGTCTCTGTAAAATTGCTCCTAATTTGTAGAGAGTGGGTGAGGAAAGTGGGATAACAGAACTTGTGTGAATGGGTAGACAAAAATGCTGGAGAAACTCAGCGGGTGCAGCAGCATCTATGGAGCGAAGGAAATGGGCGATGTTTTGGGTCGAGTTCCTTCTGCAGACTGATGTGAGGGTGGGGGGGACGGGAAGAAGAAAGGAAGAGGCAGAGACAGTGGGCTGAAGGAGAGCTGGGAAGGGGAGGAGAAAGCAGGGATTACCTGAAATTGAAGAAGTCAATGTTCATACAGCTGGGGTGTAAACTGCCCAAGCAAAATATGAGGTGCTGCTCCTCCAATTTACAGTGGGCCTCACTCTGGCCATGGGCGAGGCCCAGGACAGAAAGGTCGGATTCGGAATGGGAGAGGGAGTTCAAGTGCTTAGCCACCGAGAGATCAGGTTGGTTATTGCGGACCGAGCGGAGGTGTTGGGCAAAGTGATCGCCAAGCCTATGCTTGTTCGCACCAATGTAGAGCAGCTGACACCTAGAGAAGTGGATGCAATAGATGAGGTTGGTGGAGGTGCAGGTGAACCTCTGCCGCACCTGGAAAGACTGCCTGGGTCCTTGAATGGAGTCAAGGGGGAGGTAAAGCGACAAGTGTAGCATTTCCTGTAGTTGCAAGGGAAAATGGCAGGAGAGGGGGTGGTTTGTGTGGAAAGGGACAAATTAACCCGGGAGTTACGGAGGGAGCAGTCTCTGTGGAAAGCCAACATGGGAAGATGTGGCCAGTGATGGGATCCCATTGGTAGACAAAAAAAGCTGGAGAAAATCAGCAGGTAAGGCAGCATCTATGGAGTGAAGGAATAGACAACGTTTTGGGTCGAGACCCTTGTTCAGATTGATGTCGGGGGGGACACACGAAAAAGAAAGGCAGAGGCAGAAGGCTGTGGGAGAGCTGGGAATGGGAGGGGAAGGAGGGAGAAAGCAAGGACTACCTGAATTTAGAGAAGAAAATGTTCATACCGCTGGTGTGTAAACTACCCAAGCAAATATCAGGCACTGCTCCTCCAATATGCGGTGGGCCTCACTCTGGCCATGAAGGAGGCCAGGACAGAAAGGTCGGATTCAGAATGGGAAGGGGAGTTGAAGAGTTGAGCCACCGGGAGATCAGGTTGGTTATTGCAAACTGAGTGGAGGTGTTGTGCGAAGCGCTAGACCTGCGCTTGGTCTCACCAAGGTTGATCATACGCTGAATAATCTAACCACATTTTTGTTTTGAAGTGGAGAGAAATAATAGAAATTGCATTCATTGCAATATGTAAAAAGAGTTGAGATACTGTATTATAATTTTGCTGCATGTCATTGTGGTATATATCAAGTCTTGATTGGTGAATATGTTTAGTTTGTGACTATATTTGAAGCAGAAATCATATGTGAATGCTTAATTGAGCATAATTCCGACTGGTAACTACGCACTTCGTCTGAGCACATTATCGCACGCGTCATGCAAGCCATATTAAATAACCACCTAAACTGTCATTTGGCAACTTAAAAAGCTGTTACGGTTGCCCGGCTGACAACAGAGAAAATAAATTAAGTGAGAGCCCTGCAAGGTGTATAATATTTTTGACACTGTCATAGGCCTTTCTTACATATGCTGTCACAACACACTGTAGTCTCTAAACAACTCTTCAGTAAATTTCCTTGCCCTCCATTTCAGAATAATTGTGTTTTAAGCCAATAACTGGACACTAGCACTGGTAATAAATAAATAAAAGTGCAGCTTTCCAGCCCCTTATCTCATTGGCCACGCTCGGCTGCAAATTGGTGTCAATCTGGTGGACCATCTTCCTCTAGTCGTGGGGGATTGGGAGGGGCCTCGCAAGTGGAACAGCTTAGAGCCTCTCTTCATCCAAATCCGGCCCTGACTACATCCTTTGCTTATAACATTAAAATAGGAGTGTATTCCTGACGTTTGGCCAGGTCATTTCTTCTTTCCACCAGTAAAGCATCTTATTAAACTTTAAAAGATTGTTAGGATAGCTAAAATTAAGGTTCAAATAGGGGGATAGGAGCATTGCTAATTCTATTTTTGTGTGGGTTCAACAAATGAAGTGATAATTAATTAATTATTTGCACTTGCACTGCATTTTTCACACATTTTCCATTAATCAATCTATATTAATGAATCCCCAAAGAACTTTGTGGCCTATCTCCATGGAAACCAGAGTGTACTATATTTTAAGTGACTGATGTCACGTGACAACCTGCTGAACATGTCCTGTAGTGTGAATGAATTCTTATTATTATTTCTTCTTCAGCAGTTCCGTGGGACAGAGTGGTGGAGCTTCCGATTGGGGAGCACCTTAAGATGGTGGTTAAATAGCTCCTCAACCTCTGCTCATTCTCATCAAGTAGGTTCTGGTGGTACTTGGTGGAAGGTGCATCGGTGTCCTTCATGTTGGACTTCAGGGCAGCTCATACATTGTGGATCTTGTACCTTCATCTGACTGAGAATCAACAGCTTTATTGAGAAGTGGAATTGTTGTGAGTCCTTGATAGCTTCAACCTCATTCTTCTTGCAATGTTTCTCTTGAGACTGATATTTTGAGGCCACGTTGATAAAAGTAAATGAGGACAATGAGGCGCCAGTCAGCTCTGTGATCATCATTACCTGTTATGGCATTCAGCTGCGTTCTCCCTTGTTTAGACAATGGCATAATCCAACAGTTTTCAATGCTTGGGCCATGTGTGTTGCTCGTTTCTCTGGATTATGACAAGAAAGTGCTCCAAGCATTTTGTCCAGAGGGCCATACTATTGGAGTTAGTTGCCCCTACTGCCTTGCCAATCATCTTAGAGGGTTGAGTCGTTTCCCTTTCTTGAGTCAAAATTGCTTCGAGGATCAGTTTGTCTCGCTCTGGGCAGCAGAACACAGTTTTTACAAAATCAGTGTAGAAGTTGTCTTTGGCCTGATCTGCAGCTCCAAGGTTGGGGCGAATACGCAGAGGACTGTGTAGGTTCTGCCTTTGGGTGAGCGTAATGGTCAGAAGGCAATCACTACTTCTGCAAGGAAAATAAAAATCGCAGCAAAGTTGGACGAGCCTAATGTTGAGGCAAAGTTCACACTGAAGATGATATATTCTTCTAGTTTGCTGCTGCAGAATATCTAGCCCCTGCTGCATGGGTATTAACATTCAAACATTTGCAGACAACATATGCAAGTACAAGGTTTCCATAAATGCCACTCTTTGCAAAATTCTAATTAAACAATAAGAAACCAGGGGAGGTAGTTTCTAAAAGTCTAGTCAACCTCAACAATTTGAACATTTGAAAACCAAAATCCCACGTAGTTTAATCCCACACTTCCTGTATCCCTAAATAAACCACCCAATATAATCAACCATTCCCTTAGGGCATTGTGGTGCTTCTATATTGATGATAACCCTATCAACTTGCTGTGGTATCCTTGCACTGTTGCCTACTTTCAAAATTTGCTCCCATCTCTGGCACTCTGCCTCCAACTATCTCCAATAGCTTTTGCCGAGATGTCTTTGTTAAAGCAAGCGTTCAGTGGATAAATAGCCGCTTCACAGTCATTCAGCCAGAGATAAGATCTACTATATCATCTTTGTATGCTGGGACGATCCTTATAGAAGCAGATGGTGTTCCTCCTGCTGGAAACATCACTGCATTTTTATACTCATTACTTCATATAATACATGGAGAACTGGAAGTTGCAGTGTTCAAGGAAACTATTCCCATAAAAATGTAAGTATTCTATTGGATTACAGAAGGTTTTGTATGGTAGAGGGGTGTGTGTGTGCGTGTACATACATGTAAACAAATAAAAGTTACTAATCACTTAATTGACCTTGTTTTCACATTTGCAAATGCTGCTACCACATCAAGTTGCAAGATTTCTGGATGAATCACTTACAGTTCTGATGACTTTTAATCATGTGATCTGAATCCATTGCATGGTAGAACTCGTACACTGAACGTCCAAGCAGTTCCTCTGGGCAGTATCCCATCAGTGCTGCAATTCTAGTTAAGCAGGAAGAGGACTATTTTAAATTCAGGGATTTCTCAAAACATAAAATCCTGAAATAAGATCTGCTGCTTATTTACTACCCAAGACAAAGGAAAATGGTAGTTGCAAAATGCCATGGTAAATCAACGGATCTGGCATCATCAATGGAGAAAAGGAATATGTGAAGTTTCGGGTCAAACCCTTTTTCAGACTGAGATGAAGAAGGGTTTTGAACCAAAATGTCACCTATTCCTTTTGTCCAGAGATGCTGTCTGACCCGCTGAGTAACTCCAACATTTTGTGTCTGTCCTCAATGTAAACCAGCATCTGCAGTTCCTTCCTACAAAAAGGAAAATGTCAACTTTTAAAAAAAAAATCTTAGTTTCTACATGGCATACAAGGATATAAAGAAGAGGGCAAGAATATGCAAAATGGGACCAAAGATTCAAAGTTAATGTCTAGAGTTTTTGAAAGGATTAGAAAATAGTTCATGATTGTGCATTATGCAAAATATTGAATTGTTGCGTTATAATGCCAAGATCTATATTCTATACTCAGTACCTTCACTTTTGCACTACCTAGTGTACTCAAGTTTGACTTCATTGCATTTATGTATAATGTTATCTGATCTGATTGGAAAGCATGCAAAGCAAAACTTTTCACTGTACCAGGTTATAATAATAAACCTTCAAAAAAATTGAAACCATAGAAAATAAACCCTGCAAGGTTCCAATGGAATGTGCATAACATTTTAATCATGGTAAATGTAGTTTAAAACTTCCACTTGTGATTGACCAAGATCAGTTGGGTGTTAAACTTCGTCCCACATTCTTCCACTGAAAACTGATATCAACCTTTAATGAAAACTATAGCCTGCCCACAATTGTAGGCAAGGATCAACAGGTGGAGGCCAATTCTATTATTGTTTCCAAAAATGATGTATTCATTTTGTTACACAATTAGTTGTTGCTATGGGCTGGTGATGTTTATTTATGTTCTTACAGTTTTCAGTTACCCTATGATTTAGTTTTAACATGTTAAGTCAGTCCAATAACACAAGCTGGTTGCAATTTGGTGATTGCAAAACGGGCCTTGCGATTTTTGGCTCCGATTTTGAAAGAGAGGCCATCCAGTCTATGAATTCTTCTCTTCTGCTGCTTCTACTTTCTAAATAATCTACAGAGCAGAATAACATAGGTTATCCTTCAATCTAAACAAAACTAGTTGTGGAGAATGGAAACAGATTTAGAGCCCTCAACATGTTTGTGATGTAGTGTAATTTGAAAAGCCACAAGCAGCACTTTAGAAGGCATATTATGGGAAGTAGATCCAACAAATTACAGTATCTGTAGACACAGGCAAAAGTTAGCCTTTGCAGCTGTCAACTAAGCATGATGGTATGAAATGCAAGTATTGGCAGTTAATTGAACTATCTTAATGTAGAGATATGTTAACATTTCTAAAATACTTAAATCCATTTTTTATTGTGGTTACAAGCATGTTCAGATAATTAACTATAAAGTCTTATTTTTAAAATAAATAATTGAAGAGTGCATCTTTATAAATGTAAGTGATCAGAACAGTAACCAACTCCAAAGGAATACTTTTAATTGAGTAAGGAATCAATTCAGCAATTGGACTGCCCAATTTAACTGCCAAACTCGTGTATCAATAGTCGACACCAAGTATTGTTAGCTCCTGTTCTTGATGAGTGATATTGTCTTTTGAGACGCAGCATAATAATCAGTGCAATGATATCAAGGTGGTTTCCATAGATAGGATAGAAGTTTACAAGTAACTGGCATTCATATATAGTTCTTTTAACATCACTTAAAAACCCTAATGCTTCTCCGGAGAATTAGGAGCCAAAATTTGATGGTTGTAATTAGCAAAAGCTCAGTTATTTATAAAAGTAGTTATTTAGAAGTTCTTTAAAAGGTCATAGTAATAGAGAGGAATTTCCACCACCATAGTGTGGGAAGGAACTACAGATGCTGGTTTACACAGAAGATAGACATAAAATGCAGAAATAATTCAGCGGGACAGGCAGCATCTCAGGATGGAAGGAATTGGTGATGTTTCACATCAAAACCTTTCTTCAGATGGAAGATGGCTCTCGACCTGATACGCCACCCACATCTTTTATCCAGAAATGCTGCCTGTCACGCTGAGGTACTCCAGCATTTTGTGTCAATAACATGGCCACCAATACAGACCACTTAAATTTGGGATGAACTAGCAGAATGAAATAGAATTTGGGAAGTGCTGGTAACCTAGAGTGTAAGCTTGGAGGACATGAAAGACAGTAAGGAGTGATTCAGTAGCACAATAGCTGGGCAGCAACAGCCAATGTTATAGTGATTATAAAATAAAAATCCCCTTCGTCAGTAAGACATCAGGTGAAAAGTCCCAAAAGAAGTTTGATATTGATATTGGTTTATTGTCACATGTACAAAAGTACAGTGAAAAGCTTTTGTATGAGTGCTTTCAAAATCCCAACTTAATTTGGGAGCTTTCCATGCAGAATGGTGCTCTTGTATTTCACTGACCTGACAGAAGAAATGCAATGATTTTATACTACATTTCTTGGAAGAGGATAAAAATGTCTAAGCAAGTCAGGGTAATAATCAATTTTGGCGAAACAAAAAACATCAAAATAAGCACAAATACAAAGATTTACAAGTCAGAAACAGTGAAGCTTTATTTCACAGCCTCATAACTTAAATGCTACCAGCACAAATCTTTGGATTAAACTGTTATGTTATGCTGGTTTTATACTGACAGTGAAACAGTGTAATCCAAAATCATAAGATGTCTTAATCTGGGTCACAAGCCTCTTAGTTAAACAATGAATGTTTAATATCAGGCTGGGTATTTTCTCTTACACTATAAGTGTGTACTGTTTACTGGAAGTAGTCTCGCTCCAAGCTGATGTATTAAATGTGATTTGGGTCACTGATGTGGATCAGGAATTTTTTCTGATTTTGTTTATTTACTCTCAAAAAGAGAACATTGAACCATAATTTGCAGCAGGATGGCATCGGCCATTTGTTACAAATACCCATTTAGGGGTTTGTGTGGCATGTTATTAAAGTGTTTTGCAGTACACAGTGTTTAATCTGCTGGGACAATTCTGAGCTTTCTGTTGCCTGAATTCCCCATCTCATTCTTGCCTAGTGGTTTATGCCCACCTGTACTTTCAAAGTAATTGGAAGCCCATTGCAATCTTGAGGAACCACACATCCGTCTGGTTATGTTGTACCCTTCAAGACTCGATATTGAATTAGGTCAACTTTGGGTAACTTGATTTCTTATATCAATCATCTATTGGTGGGTTTTTTTGGGGGGTTATCTTGATAAGCCAGCATCTGCAGTTCCTTGTTTCCACATTTGACTGCTGCACTGCAAAGTCTCCTCAAGGTATGCCTAGTTTGAAAAGGTTCTCCTCCGGAAGAAGGGTCCCGACCCAAAACATCACCTGTCCAAGTTCACCAGGGATGCTGCCTAACCCACTGAGTTACTCCAGCACTTTGTGTCATTCCTTTGTATCTGTGATAATTGTATGTTTTGATTGGGAGTGGGGGACCTGTTCAGTCTGATCTGCCCAGCATGTCCTCCTGCTCTGCATTTCCCAACTCACATTATTTTATCTATTTTTTGTTATCTCTGTTCCTATTCTTTAAATGCTCCCATCCATTCCCTCATTAACCAGATAATTTTGTTTACCGCTTATCCCCGTGGCTGCCAAAGACAACCACATAACCCACCATCCCTTCATCTTAACAATCTGTTTTTACCTCCTTGTCCATTCTGAAGAAGGGTCTTCAAGCCGGGAATGCTGCCTCTGTTTTTGTTCACACAGATACTGCCCAACCCGTTGAGTATTTCCACCATTTAATATTTTGTGAGAGGAAAGTGGGTTAACTGGAACCTCAGAGAACAGGTTAAGAAACTATGCCTCTTCTTAACCTATTGATTTCAAGGATTGAGATATTCACAGAGCAAGGACAAATAAAACATGCAAATCAATGTGCAAATTTAATGAAAAGCAGGTGTTGAAAGAGGAAATGATAGATTGAAAAGAGTTAGAAGCCAAAGGAAATCAATTAATTTTTTCATGCAGTTTTCAAATCTTCAATTGCAATTAAAACCTAAAGGTATGACATTCTGTCCTTCAGCAACTTTCAGGGTCACAAAGAATGGTTGGTATGTGGAATATAGTTGAGTAGAAACTTGAGTAGGTAGTTGAGTAGAAACTACAACACCATTTAAGAGGCATTTGGACAGGTACGTGGATAGGAAAGGTTTAGAGGGATATGGGCCAACGCAGGCAGGTAGGATTAGTGTAGATGGGGCACATTGGTCAGCAGGGGCAAGTTGGGCTGAAGGGCCTGTTTACATGCTGTATGTCTCTATGCTTAAGGTTGATTGGCAGTAAATAGCATGTATCACATTTTTAAAATGGTTCTAAAATTGGAATGGACTGGGTTTTACTTTTAGCTTAATTTGGATCTACCATCCAAATATAATGACTCAATGTTGTTCTATGATAAGGAAGAAGCTAATGTGAGGTAGCTGTGCATCTGTCCTTGGACAAGTTCCCTATAGCAGAGCCAGGGACCCGGATTCAATCCTGACCCTGAGTGCTGCCTTTGTGTAGTCTGCACTGTGACTGCATTGATGTCCAGTGCTCGAATTGCCTCCCAGTTACCAAAGATGTGCTGTTGGTAGGTTAACTGGCCACTGTAAATTGCCACTGGTGTTTAAATAGTGGGGGAATCTTTGGTAAATTGATGGAAATATAAAATGGGATTAATGTAATTTGTAAAATTGTAAAATGGGAATAATGAAGGATTAGTGTAAATAGGTGGTTGAAGATAGGCAAAGACTTGGTGGTTCAAAATGGCCTGTTTCCCTGTCTCTCTATGACTACCAATGAGCCTCAAGATTGGATGTTACCCAACTGTTTCCAATTGGCATTTTTTTTTAATTTGCCACACTAACCGACATGCGATGCTTTGAATAGTTGCATATTTGGGACCAAAATTACATATTAAGGTTGCACAAATTCATTTTATTTAGACTTTCACTGGTACAAAACACCTTACGACTTTTGATCTGGGATGTGTTTAGGCTTCGGCCAACATTGCACTTTTTTTTTGGCAAAATGTGAACACAGCTGATTCTAACATGGGTTGTTCGTGCTTTTGTTCCAGTATTAGACGTGCCGTGCACCCTATATTAGTGAAGGATCTGGGCACTAGCCTGAAGCTGACAGTAGATCCATTGTTATGCTTACTGGAGGAAAGGAAGAAATATCACCCCATTACTTCAATTTTTCAATATCTTTGTTCAATTAATTCATTTGTGTTTCTCCATAAACTCATCTATAAGAACATTAAATTATATGAAGAATTTGAGGACAATTAGAGATTTGATTTTGCCATTTAAAATGTCACTGTACCTCTCATCACAGTAGGTAAATTTCATGTCCATGCTGTGGCGACTCAAGAATGTTTTGCAGTCCAGTGGAACCTCAATGTTGGATGGATGTTGAATTACCTCACACATCATGATCAAACAATTCAGAGGAGGCTCCTTGTACCCACACAGCGTGCGAGCCTGGCAGGCATTGTATATTTTGATGTGCCCTGTGCAGTGTATCACCTGTAACAAGGCAAAACAGAAAAAAATAATCTGATGAGAAACATAGAAAAATAGGTGCAGGAGTAGGCCATTCAACAAATTGATCAACAAATTCAACCCTCACCTTGGTGCAAGATGTTATCAACACATTCACTCAAGTACATGGCCTTATAATTGAGACCTTAGAAGACATGAACTATTTCCCTTATGTTGGATGGTACCTCTAAATGAAGGCTGATATTGACGATGAAATTCAACATCTTTTCATTTTGGAGCACAACCTTCTGTAACCCGAGTAGAAGCGTGTTCTTTCTTTCTCAAAATCCATCCTCTAATAAAAAGTCAAGAGATACCAGTAGTAATGCCGTGACCCAAAATTCATAGCACCCTCCCACCTCCTCAGAGATCCCCAGCGGATGTCCATGTTTGAGTCTCTCCTGTAAATAAGCTGCGAGGACCCAACGTTGGGAGTATCCCAGGTCGATTTCTTCTTGACACGAATCAATCACTTTTTTTGGCTCCTGGGCTTTGAATACTTTTCTCCTCTTCTTTCTAATGGCGCTGTTCATTTATCAACAGTTCCACTCAAATCCTAAACTTGTTACTTTCACTTTGACTATAAAAATTCTCTTTCTCAAGCAATGAACTTTTGACTCCAAAACAGTGAGAATACCACCAAATGCAATTCACTGCATTTCTACTTCTGTATTCTCACCTTCCAGGTGGCAGACTTGAGGTTGACGGTTCGTCCGCGGTTTGTCACTGTACATTTCATTCGCATGAAGAAGTCACGCTCTATGTTCATATCTCTGTGTTTCCTTCCAAAGCCTGGGGCTATGAGTTAACAAGACAAAAATAGACAGCCATCAATGCATTTATTTTCAAAATTGTTTTCAAACCTCCCTTCAAAAATCTTCTCATTTATTACTTTTCCCTACCTTCGAAAGTTAAAAATATGTTTTTAAAAAAAACAAAATTAGATTGAACAGGTTGTGGCTTTTCCTTATTTTAACCTCATGTGATTGAAGGTATCGAACAGTTTCTTGTCAAGTGGCCCGATTTAGCTGTGATTCTCTAACGCAGAAGTAGATAACACAAACAGACCTCAGCCCTTGAGATTGTAATTGTTTCTGCACTCAACTGAAATTTAGCTGAGGTTAGCAATGCAAATATGTTTTATGATTGATTAAGAGGCACCAGCATAAGATGATGCTGAATGAGGCTGTAACTTTAAAAAAAAAATCTAGAGGCAATTTGCCAAATCAGAGCCATATCGTTTTACAGAATCATGGCACAGAACATGTCCATTTGACACCATTAAAACAAAATATACTGCTTTTCATCAGAGGTGCTACAGCAAGGGATTCTCATTTCAAGGCCATTCTCTATCTGAGCAAAGTGGAATGGAATTCACTGAGAAAAAATAAAAATATAAAGTGCTGAAAACACTCATCAGATCTGGCTTCATCTGTGGAAAATGGAACAGATTTAACCTTTCAGCTTGGAGACCCTGTGTCAGGAGACCCTTGGATTTGACATTGGAAAGGTATCAAGGTGTATAACAGCAACTAAAACACATGTTTTTATGTCCCGTCCACGTAAACCATTCATACATGTTTCCAATCTAACCATATAATAGGTAGTGCAAAAAGTACAAGGAAACAGAGTGCAGAATATAAACGTGTTAAGGAAGAAATAAGCATGTTACATATATTTTACCATTTTTGACAGCCAGATTTTCTCTTATCTCCTCATGATCACATGGATGGGTGAAATCAAAAATACTATGTCCAGTCAACTCAACCTATTGCAAAAAAAATTTGAGATAGGTAATGCAAAACAAACATTTATTTAAATGACATCCATAAACTTGTAAATTACACTGCCAAAGCACATCTTTCACTCAAATGAAGTATGTTTATATTGAAGAATTAGTTATTCTTGCTCTTTCTATATTGTAAAATGTTGTGTCCATACAGTGCTACTTAGAAATATCCTTGCACTCATATACTTCATTGAGCAGATCCACTTTGCTAGCACATAATCACCTTCATTATTTGTCTTTCAGACTTTTGGGAAATATTTGCTCTCTGAGGCTCAATTATTTGTGTCCAGCAAACAATACGTCCACTTCACTTGGGACATTTTGTATCCTTGCAATGGTAGACGGTGTAGTATTATGACTATACTGTAGTTGAACACCAAACTTAATTTAAGAATATATAAATATTCTTTTAAAAAAATTATAAACGTAAACGTATAAACGTCTAATTAGGAACAGTCAACATGGATTTATGCCTGGAAGGTCATGTTTGACTAATCTTCTTGAATTTTTTGAAGAGGTTACCAGGGAAATTGACGAGGGTAAAGCAGTGGATGTTGTCTATATGGACTTTAGTAAGGCCTTTGACAAGGTTCCTCATGGAAGGTTGGTTAAGAAGGTTCAACTGTTGGGTATAAATGCAGGAATAGCAAGATGGATTCAACAGTGGCTGAATGGGAGAAGCCAGAGGGTAATGGTGGATGGCTGTTTGTCGGGTTGGAGGCAGGTGACTAGTGGGGTGCCTCAGGGATCTGTGTAGGGTCCTTTGTTGTTTATCATGTTCATCAATGATCTGGATGGAGGGGTGGTAAATTGGATTATTAGGTATGCAGATGATACCAAGATAGGGGGTGTTGTGGACAATGAAGAGGATTTCCAAAGTCTACAGAGTGATTTAGGCCAGTTGGAAAAATGGGCTGAAAGATGGCAGATGGAGTTTAATGCTGATAAATGTGAGGTGCTACACCTTGGCAGGACAAATCAAAATAGGACGTACATGGTAAATGGTAGGGAATTGAAGAATACAGTTGAACAGAGGGATCTGGGAATAACCGTGCATAGTTCCCTGAAGGTGGAATCTCATATAGATAGGGTGGTAAAGAAAGCTTTTGGTATGCTAGCCTTTATAAATCGGAGCATTGAGTATAGAAGCTGGGATGTAATGTTAAAATTGTACAAGGCATTGGTGAGACCAAATCTGGAGTATGGTGTACAATTTTGGTCGCCCAATTATAGGAAGGATGTCAACAAAATAGAGAGGGTACAGAGAAGATTTACTAGAATGGTGCCTGTGTTTCAACAGCTAAGTTACAGAGATAGGTTGAATAAGTTAGGTCTTTATTCTCTGGAAGGTTAAGGGGGGACTTGATAGAGGTCTTTAAAATGATGAGAGGGATAGACAGAGTTGATATGGACAAGCTTTTCCCTTTGAGAATAGGGCAGATTCAAACAAGAGGACATGACTTTAGAATTAAGGAACAGAAGTTTAGGGGTAACATGAGGGGGAACTTGGGGGTTACACAAAAGGCTGGAGAAACTCAGCGGGTGCAGCAGCATCTAAGGAGCGAAGGAGATAGGCGACGTTTCGGGTCGAGACCCTTCTTCAGAAAGAGGGGGAACTTCTTTACTCAGAGAGTGGTAGCGGTGTGGAATGAGCTTCCAGTGGAAGTGGTGGCGGCAGGTTCGTTGGTATCATTTAAAAATAAATTGGATAGGCATATGGATGAGAAGGGTATGGAGGGTTATGGTATGCAGTGCAGGCAGGTGGGACTAAGGGAAAAAAGTTGTTCGGCACGGACTTGAAGGGCCGAGATGGCCTGTTTCCGTGCTGTAATTGTTATATGGTTATATGGTAAGCTTTTTTAAAATTCTGGACTATGTTTGAACTCACCTGTGTTAAACCCATGTACTTGCTTGTGTTTTCCGACAAGAAAATTATGTCTCCATCCTGTGTGACCATCATGATAAATCCTTCCAGGGCTTTAAGGTAAAAAGAATCCATCTGCTTCTCTGTTTCAGTATTATTCTCTGGTGTTCCTGTAATAACGAGTCAGTATGTGAAATATTCCAGGCACCCACAAAATGTAACAAAAAAAAAACTTGTCCTGCACATCTCCCCTTGATTTTGAACTAGTGTATTGTTTAAGACCGTTTTTAAAATATTCACCCACCATGTAAAGTCACAGAAAAACTTTATCCTTGCCTGACACCAATTGGTTAGAGCGTACCTCATTTAATTTTGAAAGTTAGAGGGGAGGCCAGTGTTCTATAGACTGCACTGCTATCCACAGTGTGATCTAAAATCCTTGGTACATGAATAGGGCCTTTCCCCGTTGGATTGCAACCTTGTCGTGGTCGGGGACCTTGTGTGTCTCAGTGACCCCTAGAGCTATGCCAGCGGGAAATTTGTCTCCTGTTAGGGTCTCCCATGCTTGACAGGTCGAAGGGTAGAGGTGAGACAAAGAGCAATCCTCTAGTCCTCCAGGTTGGAGGTTGAGCACAGGGCTAACAACCCTGTCTTGTAAAACAAATATGTTATGGAAACAGCAACTGAAGGAATCAATAAGGAGTGGAGGGCCTTTGTTGCTGCCCTACATGCCAGGAGGCATAATAGGCAGTAAGTAAGTATGAATACGGCCTGCATTAAATTGCTCTCTGTGAATATACTTCATTCATGTTTGTACTTTGCTTGCAAATGCTGATCAGCATGTCCTGCTATCACTTCCAACACATTTATTACTGTAAGGATTCACTACAGATTCAAACCTGACTGCTTTCTTTAGCAGAGTCACTTTTAATAAAACCACCAGGCTCCCTTTAAATAGAATTCTAGGTGTTCCACCAGATATTAGACAACATGTACCTTCTGAGCAATATATTGCAGCATTTGGGAGTCAATATTGAAATCAACAATTTCAGATAACTTGCTTTCACTGTTTTGGCAGATTCCACTCCGAGATGATCCAAATGCAGTATTAACAAGAATGTTATTGTTTAATCTCAAATCCTTCAGTGCTACTGACAGAAGATAATCAGTTGATAATCATTGAGATGCCGGCTTATTCTGAATAAAACTGAATATATCCTGCTTCTCAGCAGCCTACACCTCTCTGACCTTTTGAATGTGAACAAGTAGTATTTGTTTTGAATTCTAAAAGTGAGATGTAAAGATTCAGCACAATGCAGTGGAAAGAATGCTTTTGAATGTTGGAATGAATCAACATGCGAATGAAAAATGACAAGTATGCATTGTTTTTGAAGGTAATGTTCTTCCTCACTCAATGTTACATTTGCATAGGGATATTGTAAATATATTGATGCAGAATACAGTGCCCTCCATAATGTTTGGGACAAGACCCATCATTTATTTATTTGCCTCTGTGCACAATTTGAGATTTGTAATTAAAAAACAACATGTGGTTAAAGTGCACATTGTCAGATTTTACTAAAGGGTATTTTTATACATTTTGGTTTCACCATGTAGAAATTACAGCTGTGTTTATACATAGTCCCCCAATTTCACGGCACCATAATGTTTGGGACACATGGCTTCACAGGTGTTTGTAATTGCTCAGGTGTGATTAATTGCCTCCTCAAAGCAGGTATAAGAGAGCTCTCAGCACCTAGTCTTTCCTCCAGTCTTTCCATCACCTTTGAAAACTTTTATTGCTGTTTATCAACATGAGGACCATAATTGTGCAAATGAAAGTCAAATAAGCCATTATGAGACTGAGAAACAAGAATAAAACTGTTAAGGGCCTGCCCCACTTGGGCGTCATTTGCGCGTAATTTACACAACATCATTTACGCGTCGTGCCACTCACGTAATGTGCGCATTACGTGCCATGGTGCGCATTATGCGCGCATTTATAACACTAAATGACGCCCCAGGATTTTGGGATGTACAAAATCTTCGAGCGCCAACTGCGTGACGCGCAAATGATGCAAAAGTGGGACTGGCCCTTTAGAGACATAAGCCAAACCTTAGGATTACCAAAATCAACTGTTTGGAATATCATTAAGATGAAAGAGAGCACCAGTGAGCTTATTGATCGCAAAGGGACTGGCAGGCCAAGGAAGACCTCCACAACTGATGACAGAAGAATTCTGTCTATAATAAAGGAAAAACCCCAAACACCCATCCAACAGATCAGAAACACCCTTAAGGAATCAGGTGTGGATTTGTCAATGACCATTGATTGCAGAAGACTTAATGAACAGAAATACAGAGGCTACACTGCAAGATGCAAACCACTGGTTAGGCGCATAAGTAGGATGGCCGGGTTACAGTTTGCGAAGAAGTACATAAAATTGCAACCACAGTTTTGGAAAAAGGTCTTGTGCACAGATGAGATGAAGATTAACTTATATCAGAGTGATGGCAAGAGCAAAGTATGTAGGAGAGAAGGAACTGCCCAAGATCCAAAGCAAACCACCTCATCTGTGAAACGCGGTGGTGGGGGAGTTATGGCCTTGGCATTTTGGATTTTTAGATTTAGAAAATAGGTGCAGGAGGAGGCCATTCGGCCCTTCGAGCCAACAACGCCATTCATTGTGATCATGGCTGATCATCCCCAATCAATAATCTGTGCCTGCCTTCTCCCCATATCCCTTGATTCCACTAGCCCCTAGAGCTCTATCTAACTCTCTCTTAAATCCATCCAGTGATTTGGCCTCCACTGCCCTCTGTGGCAGGGAATTCCACAGATTTGCAACTCTGGGTGAAAAAGTTTTTTCTCTTTATTCCAAGACTGTGGCCCCTGGTTCTGGACTAGCACAACATTGGGAACATTTTACCTGCATCTAGCTTGTGCAGTCATTTTATAATTGTATATGTTTCTACAATATTCCCCTGCTCATCCTTCTAAACTCCAGTGAATACAAGCCTAGTCTTTTCAATCTTTCCTCATATGACAGTCCCTCCATCCCAGGGATCAATCTCGTGAACCTACATAGAAACATAGAAAAATAGGTGCAGGAGTAGGCCGTTCGGCCCTTTGAGCCTGCACCGCCATTCAATGTGATCATGGCTGATCATCCAACTCAGTATCCCGTACCTGCCTTCTCTCCATACCCCCTGATCCCTTTAGCCACAAGTGCCACATCTAATGCCCTCTTAAATATAGCCAATGAACTGGCCTCAACTGCCTTCTGTGGCAGAGAATTCCAGAGACTTACCACTCTCTGTGTAAAGAATGTTTTCCTCATCTCGGTCCTAAAGGAATTCCCCCTTATCCTTAGACTGTGACCCCTTGTTCTGGACTCCCCCAACATCGGGAACAATCTTCCAGCATCTAGCTTGTCCAACCCCTTAAGAATTTTGTAAGTTTCTATAAGATCCCCCCTCAATCTTCTAAATTCCAGCGAGTACAAGCCGAGTCTATCCAATCTTTCCTCATATGAAAGTCCTGACATCCCAGGAATCAGTCTGGTGAATCTTCTCTGAACCCCCTCTATGGCAAGAATGTCTTTCCTCAGATTTGGAGACCAAAACTGTACGCAATACTCCAGGTGTGGCCTCACCAAAACCCTGTACAACTGCAGTAGAACCTCCCTGCTCCTATACTCAAATCCTTTCGCTATGAATGCTAACATACCATTTGCTTTCTTTACTGCCTGCTGCACCTGCATGCCTACTTTCAATGACTGGTGTACCATGACACCCAGGTCTCGTTGCATCTCCCCTTTTCCTAATCTGCCACCATTCAGATAATAGTCTACCCTCAAGTTTTTGCCACCAAAGTGGATAACCTCACATTTATCCACATTATACTGCATCTGCCATGCATCTGCCCATTCACTCAGCCTATCCAAATCACCTTGCAGCCTCCAAGCATCCTCCTCACACCTAACTATACCCCCCAGCTTGGTGTCATCTGCAAATTTGGAGATGTTGCATTGAATTCCCACGTCCAAATCATTAATATATATTGTAAATAGCTGGGGTCCCAGCACTGAGCCTTGCGGCACCCCACTAGTCACTGCCTGCCATTCTGAAAAGGACCCGTTTACTCCTACCCTTTGCCTCCTGTCTGCTAGCCAGTTCTCTATCCACATCAATACTGAACCCCCAATACCATGTGCTTTAAGTTTGTATGCTAATCTCTTATGCGGGACCTTGTCGAAAGCCTTCTGAAAGTCTAGATATAACACATCCACTGGTTCTCCCTTATCCACTCTACTAGTTACATCTTCGAAAAATTCTATCAGATTTGTCAGACATGATTTACCTTTCGTAAATCCATGCTGACTTTGTCCAATGATATCACCACTTTCCAAATGCGCTGCTATCCCATCTTTAATAACTGACTCTAGCAGTTTCCCCACTACCGATGTTAGACTAACTGGTCTGTAATTCCCCGCTTTCTCTCTCCCTCCTTTTTTAAAAAGTGGGGTTACATTAGCTACCCTCCAATCCTCAGGAACTACTCCAGAATCTAAGGAATTTTGAAATATTATCACTAATGCATCCACTATTTCTGTGGCTACCTCCTTGAGTACTCTGGGATGAAGACTATCTGGCCCTGGGGATTTATCGGCCTTCAATCCGTTCAATTTACCCAACACCACCTCCCGGCTAACCTGGATTTCACTCAGTTCCTCCATCTTATTTGACCCCCGTTCCACTGCTATTTCCGGCAGATTATTTATGTCTTCCTTAGTGAAGACAGAACCAAAGTAGTTATTCAATTGGTCTGCCATGTCCTTGTTCCCCATGACCAATTCACCTGTTTCTGACTGCAAGGGACCAACATTTGTTTTAACTAGTCTCTTTCTCTTCACATATCTATAAAAACTTTTGCAGTCAGTTTTTATGTTCCCTGCCGGTTTCCTTTCATAATCTATTTTCCCCTTTCCTAATTAAGCCCTTTGTCCTCTTCTGCTGGATTCTGAATTTCTCCCAGTCCTCCGGTAGGCTGCTTTTTCTGGCAAATTTGTATGCCTCATCTTTTGTTTTTATACTATCCCTGATTTCCCTTGTTATCCATGGATGCACCACCTTCCTTGATTTATTCTTTTGCCAAACTGGTATGAACAATTTTTGTACTTCATCCATGCAGTCTTTAAATACCTTCCATTGCACATCCACTGTCAACCCTTTAAGAATCACCTGCCAGTCTATCTTGGCCAATTCACATCTCATACCTTCAAAGTTACCTTTGTTCAAGTTCAGAACCCTTGTTTCTGACTTAATTTTGTCACTCTCCATCCTAATGACGAACTCAACAATATTATGGTCACTCTTGCCCAAGGGGCCACGCACAACAAGACTGCTAACTAACCCTTCCTCATTACTCAATACCCAGTCTAGAATAGCCTGCTCTCTCGTTGGTTCCTCCACATGTTGGTTGAGAAAACTATCCCGCATACATTCCAAGAAATCCTCTTCCTCAGCACCCCTGCCAATTTGATTCACCCAATCTACATGCAGATTGAAGTCACCCATTATAACCATGTTACCCTTGTTGCACGCATTTCTAATTTCCTGTTTGATGCCATCCCCAACTCCAATACTACTGTTAGGTGGCCTGTACACAGCTCCCACTAGTGTTTTCTGCCCCTTAGAGTTTTGCAGCTCTACCCATATCGATTCCACATCCTCCACGCTAATGTCCTTCCTTTCTATTGCATTAATCTCCTCCCTCACCAGCAATGCTACCCCACCTCCTTCTCCTTTTCGTCTATCCCTCCTGAATATTGAATATCCCTGGATGTTCAGCTTCCAGCATTGGTCACCCTGGAGCCATGTCTCCGTGATCCCAACTATAGCATAGTCATTAATCGCTATCTGCACCTTCAACTCATCCACCTTATTACGAATGCTCCTCGCATTGAGATACAAAGCCTTCAGGCTTGTTTTTACAACACTCTTACTCCTTATACAATTATGTTGACAAGTGGCCCCTTTCACATTGATCCCTATTACACTTGGCCATACTCTCCTATCCCTTTGTGAGCTGCACTAACTAATGACAAGGATGTCCTTCATCAAATTAGGAGACCAGAACTGTACACAATACTCCAGATGTGGTCTTACCAGAGCCCTATACAACTGCAGAAGAATCTCTTTACTCCTCTACTGAAATCCTCTTGTTATGAAGGCCAACATTCCATTAGCTTTCTTCACTGCCTGCTGTACCTGCACGCCAACCTTCAGTGACTGGTGTACAAGGACACCCAGGTCTCGCTGTACCTCCCCCCTAACCCCATTGAGATAATAATCTGCCCCCTTGTTTTTGCCGCCAAAGTGGATAACCTCACATTTATCTATATTATACTGCATTTGCCATGCATCTGCCCACTCACTCAACCTGTCCAGGTCTCCCTGCAACCTCCTAACATCCTTTTAACAGTTCACACTGCCACCCAGCTTTATGTCATCCGCAACCTTGCTAGTTTTGCTCCTAATTCCCTCTTCCAAATCATTAATATATATGGTACAGTTGCAGCCCCAATGCCGAGCCTCGCCACTGCCTGCCATTCTGAAAAGGACCCGTATACTCCTACTCTTTGCTTCCTGTCTGGCAACCAACTTTCTATCCACGCCAACACCCTACCCCCAATACCATGTGCTCTAATTTTGGTCACCAGTCTCCCGTGTGAGTCCTTATCAAAGGCTTTCTGAAAGTCTAGATACATTACATCCACTGGCTCCCCTTCATCCATTTTACTTGTCACATCCTCAAAAAATTCCAGAAGATTAGTCAAGCATGATTTTCCTTTCATAAATCAATGCTGACATGGACTAATCCTTTTACTGCTGTCCAAATGCTCCATTATTACCTCTTTAATAATTGACTCCAGCATCTTTCCCACCACTGAAGTCAGGCTAACTGGTCTGTAATTCCCTGTTTTCTCTCTTGCTCCTTTCTTGAAAAGTGGGGTAACATTAGCTATCCTCCAATCCACATGAACTGATCCTGAATCTATTGAACATTGGAAAATGATCACCAATGCGTCCACTATTTCTAGAGTCACCTCCCTGAGGACCCTGGGATGCAGACCATCAGGCCCAGGGGATTTATCATCCTTCAGTCCCATTAGCCTACCCAATATTATTTCTCGCCTAATAAAAATTTCTTTCAGTTCCTCTACCTCTTAGATCCCCTGTCCTCCAGTACTTCTGGGAGATTGCTTGTGTCTTTCTTAGTGAAGACAGACCCGAAGTACCTGTTGAACTCTTCTGCCATTTCCTTGTTCCCCATAAAAAATTCACCCGTGTCTGCCTTCAAGGGACCCATATTTGACTTTGCTATTATTTTTCCCTTAACTTATCTAAACACGTTTTTACTGTCCTTTATATTCCTGGCCAGCCTCCCCTCGTACTTCATCTTTTCAGTCCGTATTGCCAGTTTTGTTTCCTTCTGTTGTCCTATGAAAGTTTCCGAATCCTCTGGAGTGTTATGCATTTTTTTCTTTTAGTTTTATTCTATCCCTAACGTCTCTTGTCAGCCACAGTTGCCTCCTACTCCCCTTAGAATCTTTCTTCCTTTTTGGAATGAAATGATCCTGCGTCTTCCGGATTATGCCCCGAGATTCTTGCCATTGCTGTTCCACCGTCATTCCTGCTAGGATCCCTTTCCAGTCTACCTTGGCCAGCTCCTCCCTCATGCCTCAGGCATGTATGGCTGCTGAAGGTATTGGCTCACTTACTGTATCTTCATTGATGAGACAACTGCTGATGGTAGTAGCATAATGAATTCTGAAGTGTACAGACACATCCTATCTGCTCAAGTTCAAACAAAACTCATTGGCTGGCAGCATACAGCAAGACAATAATCCCAAATATACTGCTAAAGCAACAAAGGAGCTTTTCAAAGCTAAAAAATTGTCAATTCTTGAGCGGCAAAGTCAATCACCCTATCTGGACCTACTTGAGCATGCCTTTTATATGCTGAAGAGAAAACTGAAGGGGACTAGCCCCCAAAACAAGCACAAGCTAAAGATGGCTGCAATACAGGCCTGGCAGAGCATCACCAGAGAAGGCACCCAGCAACTGGTGATGTCCATGAATCGCAGACTATAAGCAGTCATAGCATGCAAAGGATTTGCAACAAAATACTAAACATGACTACTTTCATTTACATGACATTGCTGTGTCCCAGACATTACGGTGCCCTGAAATGGGGGTCTATTTATAAACGCTGCTGTAATTTCTAATGAAACCAAAATGTATAAAAATGGCCTTTAATAAAATCTGACAATGTTTCCATTTTCTATTCAAATTGTGGAGTACAGAGGCAAATTAAAAAATGATGGGTCTTTGTCCCAAACATTGAGGGCACTTATATCTTCCTGCGAATAAAAGTGAAAATTGTGATTGCGGTACATAATGGTCTAAGAAGTTATTAAACTATTTGGAATAGTTCAAACTAATTTGAATACATTTTTTTGTAATAACATCTCTTTAAAACGATGGAAATTCTGTTTTATGTAATGATGCCTTACATTTCCATTTTCATGTTCAGATTACTGTCAATTTCATTTGGAGCAAAGAAACAAATCCTACTTTAGAAGTCATCTTAATTCAATGACTCAAAATTTCTCCTTGCATAAACACAAATATTACTGAGTACACTCAAACAATTTCTATTAAGCATTGGAGTTTTATCTTTTGTATTAAATTTTCTTCTCCACTACTGATCGATTTGACTTTAGTGCCTGTCGTATACAAAAGGCTTTCCTTCATCCTTTAAAAATGTCCATCATAGGTTCCAGGTGTCACTGGAAAGGGTAATATTTTACTGTCCCTTCCAAATAAGCATCCTGCATTAGCATAGACATGCCCTAGATGTATATAAAACAACTTAGGAATGCTTAACATTAATATTATGAATAAATTGTATTTTTTTCATTCATGAGACTATTTTATTACCTTATCATTACATTCAATAAGTAATCTCTTCAAATGCTATTAGTTTAATAAATAGTTACATAGTCTGAAAATAAATATATATTCAAAGGAACACTCTTCTATTCTTTCACCTATTTCCACCACCTATTTTAGAGCATGGGTACTGTCTGAGGGAAAGTAAAGGAAAACTTCCAAAATAAGTTATCCTTTAATACTTCAACGACATTCCAGGCATCCAATATCACATAGGTGGTGGTGATGGGGACGTTGCAACATAACAGGATTACCTTATCCAGTCCAGTCGAATAGGTCAGTGAGTTAATGAAGCAATCAAGTAATTTCTATGCCCAAGTTTACTTTATTTCAGTCAACAATGCTAGACTTGCTTCTTAGGATAACTGTTACAACTATTTTATACACCCCTCCTTGAAAAAGATAGCCACAGCAAACCAGAAGTATTACAGATGGTCTCTGGCATAGCATAAGGCAGCAACTCCACCACTATGTCACTGTGCCGCCCTGCATTACTTAAAAAGTTAAAGAGGTAGCATTCCATTGAGGCACTTATTGGTTGGTTGCTGGAGGAAGCAAATGTATTTTGGACTTCAAAGTACACTGAAACTTTCATTCATTTTGAATAATAACTTTCCTTCAAAAATAGAGCTATAAACATACTAATTGTCTGCACAGGATGTGCACTGTACTTTGGTTTTGAAGCACTTTTGCATGAATGTCCCTCACCTCCCCCACCAGTTTCCTTTAAAATGACAAGCTTCAAGGAACAATCTTGTTTTAACAATTATTTATCGTTACTACTTCCTTTTTATGGGATCAACGTTCTTCCAAACTCATTGAAGTTGAAAAGTTCTCAGATCACAAATGATCAAAGCAGTTACACAATGATTACAGCATGGAATGAGGACATTCTACCCATCTGATCCAGACTAGCACTCTGCAAGACCAATCTAGCTAGTCCCATTTCCTCATCATTTCAAGGAAAGTGCGTTCACGTCGCGGCCCAGTTTCCACCAATCTTTCCACCACCACGCACAAGAAGCGACAAGACAGATACCATTGAATGCAGATGCCGAAAAGTGTGTTCAGCTCTGGCTGAACAACTTCTACTCTTGTGTGTGGACACAATAAGAAGAAGCTCATCTCCCCCAAATTTAGCAATTTTTTGGATAATTATCCATTTCCCTTTTAAACGCTACACTTGAATCTATATTCACTGATACCTGGACTATTACTATTTGCTGAACAAAGAAAACTTTTCGACTTGGTGTACAAAATCATGTGAAGACTAGATCAGGCAAAGGCACAAATTGTGTTGTGTAATTTAGGGAAATCAAGAACCAGAGGACATAGGTTTAAGGTGAGGGGAGAAATATATATTGGGAACCTGAGTGGTAACTTATTTTACACAGAGTGGTTGGTGGCTGGAACAAGCTGCTAGAGGAGGTAGTAGAGACAAGGATTATCACAACGTTTACAAAACATTTAAGTAGCCACGTGGATAGGACAAGTTTACAGGGATGTGTGTCAAAAGCAGGCAGGTCGGACTAGTTTAGATGCAGCATGTTGGTCGGCATGGGCAGGTTGGCCAAAGGGCACGTTTCCACGCTGTATGACTATGTTAATTTTGGCTCTACTGCCATTCATCTATCAATGTTCCTTAGTTCTTGACTGAACCACTACCAGCAACAACTTCTCTCTATCCACTCTGTTTATGCCCTTCCTAATTCTAAATACCTCCATCAGATATCTTCACAACTTCATCGACTCCAAGCAGGAAAATCCCAGCTAGAGTTTTCCATGAAGCTTAGTGCCAGAGCCAGACAATTAATTTGCATCAGTTTCGAAACAATCTGGTAGTTTCACTTACCAGTATTGGGAGCTTAGTTTTTCATTTAAACATTAGTTTAAAGAGAATATAGGTTAATCAGTAAAATTGAAACTGCTGCCAGTGTGTAGAATAGTGTTAGTGAAAGGGGTGATCGCTGGTCGGTGCGGACATGGTGGGCCCAGAGGTCGGTTTCTGTGCTGTAGCTCTAAAGTATCAAAATAATGTTACTTGAATTTAAATTTGAATTGTCATAGAAGGATTCCAATTGGGTATCAATGGTCCAGTACTCTGGCTGCTCACCCAATAACCCAGGCATTATGCTACCATACTGTATGCAGTGACACCCACAAACTCCCAAACAAAATTAAACTGTGACTGTTTTGTGGATTACGTTTTTATTACACTACATTATACCACTTAAAATGCCTTCATGAAATTTTGTGGATCAAAAGATTTAAATGTGAAATTAGCCACATATAATCTTGCACGGCAGATCAGCTATTTGGCCCTGTTTGCCGTGTAGTCATAGAGTCATAGAGTGATACAGTGTGGAAACAAACCCTTTGGCCCAACTCGCCCACACCGGCCAACAATGTCCCAGCTACACAAGTCCCACTTGCCTGCGCTTAGTCCATATCCCTCCAAATCTGTCCGATCCATATTCCTGTCTAATTGTTTCTCAAACAATGTGATAGTCCCAATCCCTAGCGGAGTCAGGGGATATGGGGAGAAGGCATGAACGGGGTACTGATTGGGAATGATCAGTCAGATCACATTGAATGGCGGTAGTGGCTCGAAGGGCCGAATGGCCCACTCATGCACCTTTTGTCTATTGTCTCTTGCCTCAATGACCTCCTCTGGCCGTGCTTCCTTTTCCAAAACAAATCGGTGGGCTTTGACTTTTAACTTTTGTTTACACCAAGTCAGCGTTAGAAATAGGCAGTTTGAAAACAGAGGGGCAAAACTCATGTGATAGTGAGGTACCGAGAGTTGAGCGGGTCCTTTAACTGCCATTATTGAAGTACATCACCTTCAGTGAAATGCTCTTCCATGCTCAAAGAAACACTTTAAAAAGTGATTCAATTATTTTTGTTATGAGACTGATCAAGGTTTAATCCATTACTACCCCTCTACTTCCAACCCTGAGCAGATCATATCCTTTTCATATCCCTATGAAGTACTGTCATCAGTTTCATATTTAAGGACCTGTGAAAAGTAGAATAAAAAGGCTTTCCATTAAGTAGCTCTTCCCACACTTTGTAGTAATTATTACCAAACTCCTACTGGCAGATTGCCTGCCCTTAGAGAAGAGCAAACATTGCAGGGAATAAACAGAACAAAATTATGTGGTTTTAGGCCTAATCTGTTTTGTTCCAATTCCAGAGAATCTGATTAGTTAAAGGTGTGTGAAGAGGAAAAAAAATAGTTAACACCAAAGTTGGACCCATAAAGACTGAAAAAGGTGAATTTATTATGGGGAAAAAGGAAATGGCAGATGAATTGAACAGGTACTTTGGATCCATCTTCAATAAAGAGGACACAAACAATCTTCCTGATGTACTAGTGGCCAGAGGATCTGGGGTGACGGAGGAACTGAAGGAAATCCACATTAGGTAGGAAAAGGTGTTGGGTAGACTGATGGGACTGAAGGCTGATAAATTCCCAGTGTCTGATGGTCTGCATCCCAGGGTACTTAAGAAAGTGGCTCTAGAAATCGTGAATGCATTGGTGATCATTTTCCAATGTTCTATAGATTCAGGATTAGTTCCTGTGGATTGGAGGGTAGCTAATGTTATCCCACTTTTTAAGAAAGGCAGGAGAGAGAAAACAGGGAATTATAGGCCAGTTAGCCTGACGTCGGTGGTGGGGAAGATGCTGGAGTAAATCATAAAAGATTAAATAGCTGCACATTTGGATAGCGGTAACAGGATTGGTCCGAGTCAGCATGGATTTACGAAGGGGAAATCATGCTTGACTAATCTTCTTGACTAATCTTTTTTGAGGATGTAACTAGGAAAATGGACAAGGGAGAGCCAGTATATGCTGTGTAGCTGGACTTTCAGAAAGCATTTGATAAGGTCCCTCATAGGAGATTAGTGGGCAAAATTAGGGCACATGGTATTTGGGGTAGAGTGCTGACATGGATAGAAAATTGGTTGGCAGACAGGAAACAAAGAGTAGGGATTAACAGGTCCCTTTCAGAATGGCAGGCAGTGATTAGTGGGGTACCGCAAGGCTCGGTGCTGGGACCGCAGCTATTTACAATATACAAGAATGATTTAGATGAAGGGATTCAAAGCAACATTAGCAAATTTGCAGATGACACAAAACTGGGAGGCAGTGTGAACTGTGTGGAGGAAGCTGTCAGAATGCAGGGTGACTTGGACAAGTTGGGCGAGTGGGTAGATGCAGTTTAATGTGGATAAATGTGAGGTTATCTACTTTGGTAGCAAAAACAGGAAGGCAGATTATTATGTAAATGGTGTCAAGTTGGGAAAAGGGAAAGTCCAATGGGATCTGGGGGTCCTTGTTCATCAACCGATGAAAGTAAGCATGCAGGTACAGCAGACAGTGAAGAAAGCAAATGGCATGTTGGCCTTCATAACAAGAGGAGTTGAGTATAGGAGCAAAGAGGTCCTTCTGCAGTTGTATAGGGCCCTAGTGAGACCACAGTTGGAGTATTGTGTGCAGTTTTGGTCATCAAGTGTGAGGAAGGACATTCTTGCTATTGAGGGAGTGCAGCGTAGGTTCACAAGGTTAATTCCCGGGATGTCATATCCTGAGAGAATGGAGCAACTGGGCTTGTATACACTGGAATTTAGAAGGATGAGAGGAGATCTTTTTGAAACAAAAGATTATTAAGGGTTTGGACGCGCTAGAGGCAGGAAACATGTTCCTGATGTTGGGGAAGTCCAGAACCAGGGGCCACAGTTTAAGAATAAGGGGTAAGCCATTTAGAATGAAGATGAGGAAACACTTTTTCACACAGAGAGTTGTGAGTGTATGGAATTCTCTGCCTTAGAAGCTGGTTTTCTGGATACTTTCAAGAGCGTGCTAGATGGGGCTCTAAAATATAGCAGAGTCAGGGGATATGGGGAGAAGGCAGGAACGGGGTACTGGTTGTGGATGATCAGCCATGATCACATTGAATGATGGTGCTGGCTCGAAGGGCTGAATGGCCTACTCCAGCACCTATTATCTATTGCCTAAATGCATTTGATTAGATTCACAAAGTTATATTTCCTTCCTTTGCAGCAATGTACTCAACCCGCAGCACATGCCTGGTTTTTGGCAGTGATACCTGGTCTTACCTGTTCTAGCCGATGACATTGCCATGATAACAAAATAACAATAGAATGACTGACATAGAAAAATTCTTTTCAGGTTTGTTTTCTTTACTTTTGGCCTTTGACATCTATAGCAAAGCACGTTTAGCCCACTGTTCTTCTCTCTTTACAACTATGACTGACTGTGTGACTTAGCACAAGTCCAATGCCATTTATAAATTGTTTATTGGCCAAATCATGAGTGATGGTGAGTTAGCATTGATTGGGGGTGGGAGAGATCCAGAGCATGTGGCTGAGGGATGCCGCAATAAGCACCTCTTGTTCCAAGTCAACAAAACAAAGGAACTAAACATCAACTTCAAAAAGAGGGACAGACACAACATGCTGGAGTACCTCAGCAGGTGAAAAAGGTAGTTTTGAGACCAGGTGCCAGTTTTCATTAGCGGGTCAGTGGTGGAGAGAATTTGCAGCTTCAATTTCCTGGGTATTAGCATCTCAGATGATTTTCCTGGACCCAGATGTAATTTATAGATGTAATTATAAAGAAGGTGAGCCCATGCCTCTGAAGTCCCTCACCACCAGGCTCAAGCACAGCTACTTTTCTACAATCATTATGTTTTTGAACCTACCTACACAAGCCTATCCTAACTTGGCAATTGAACACAATTAAATACCTTTTGCACTACCATGCACCAGGTTTATTGTTGTACAGTTTTGTTCTTCTTGCTGCTGTGCGGAATTTATGTATACCAGTAATTTATGCTTTTGTGTGATACTGCTACAAGGAAGATTTTAATTGTACATATACCCCACCTCACGTGCATATGACAATGAACTTGACTTGTTATAGTTTAGTTTAGTTTAAAGATACAGCGTGGAAACAGATCCTTCAGCCAACAGAGTTCACGTTGACCCTTGATCACTCATTCACACTAGTTTTAAGTAATCTGCAAACTTGCATGTTTTTGGAATGTGGGAGGAATCTGGAGAAAACCCATGGAGTCACAGAGAGAACATGCAAAGTCTGCACATACAGCACTCGAGAGCAGGATCGAATCTGGGTCTCTGGTGTTGCGAGGCAGCAGCTCTACCACTGCGCCGCCCTGTTTGTCTTTACATTGGCCATTGATAGAATTTGAACAATAGAATTTTACCATATTACTGCCTTTGGGATGAACAGAAACATGATTAAGGTAGGAAATGACTTCATGCTGTTGTTATTTTGAAGTTTTAGAAAATGATTTCACATGATCAATGTTTTTAACCTTTGGATCGTTATTAATCTAACTGTATTTGACCTTAATTGTTACCTTTACCATAACTTATCAAAGTAAAAAACATCTAATCTGAGGTAAAGGAAATCCTATTTTTAGTCCAAATAGGATAAGAATAACATTTAGGTGAGTAGGAAATCAAAACAGTAACAAACATTTTTTGTAAGAACTTTATAGCGTAGGCATGTTAAATCAATTCTTCATTTTCCAATTACACCATGTACCTTTTGTGTTGGAAATGGAAGCAATACAAAACCATTGTTCCAGTTGATTTCCTGTGATATTAATCTCAATCTAGTCCCCAATTCAAGAGCCACAGTTCCTTGCATTGAATTGCTTCCCTCCGCACTTTCTACATTGGATCAAACCAACGAGCATAGACGAGTTTGAAACATCTTCTGTTTTCCAAAACGTTTATGCTTCAGTGTGGAATCAAACCCCAAAAAGCAAAAGAGCCATCTACCACAAATTGACACTTTTCACATTCAGTAGAATCCTAATCTGTCAATGCTATGCAGGAGCGAAAAATAAGCAGCCAAGTAATGCACAACTGCAGCCCAAAGTCTCCAGATAAAAAGTGAAAATCAAATGTACAGTGGCAACAACTGTACTTGGCTATGATTGAAGGCAACCCTCCACCACTACCAGATAAAGAGTTTGCCAACAATTACGCAATGCTAATGTTTAACGATTACTTGGTTAAAACATGCAGAATTTGGACTTCAGCACGTCAACTTTCAGAAGAAAGTAATGATAAAAGGCAGCATACTTCTTTATAAAGTTCAGTATTGAAAATTAATTTTCATAATGTTTGGAGACTATTTCCCTCAATATTCTGTCTTAAGGAGGCACAATCAGGCTGTGAGGCATGGCGCAGGGGTAGAGTTGCGCACAGTGGCGCAGGGGTAGAGTTGCTGCCTTATAGCACCAGAGAACCGGGTTCAATCGTGACTACAAGTGCTGCTTGTAGGGAGTTTGCATGTTTACCCTGTGAGCACATGAGTTTACTCCGGGAGCTCCGGTTTCCTCCCATACTCCAAAGACATAAAGGTTTGTAGGTTCTGTAAATTGTCTCTAGTGTGTAGGATAGAACTATGCTTGGGTGAACTATGAACTAGCACTGGGTACACACAAAATGCTGGAGTAACTCAACAGGACAGACAGCATACCGGATGGAAGGAATGGGTGACATTTCGGGTCAAGACCTTTCTTCCTTCCTTCAAAACTAGAACTGGGTGTCCCAATTCCCTCCCACGCTCCAAAGATGTACAGATAGGTAGGCAAATTGGCTTGGTAAAATTGAAAATTGTCCCTAGTGTGTGTAGGACAGTGTTAATATGTGGGGATCACTGGTTGGCATGGACTCGAAGGGCTGAAGGGTCTTTTTGCCATTCTGTATCTCTAAACTAAACTAATGCATGGGTAATTATTGGTCGGTGTGGACTAAGCAGGCTAATGGGCCTATTTCCACTCTACCTCTATATTAAATAGTATCTTTTGGCAAAAAAAAGTCCCTGCATAAATCCAAGAAAATTTGTTTTATTTTAATAATGCATTTAACATTTTCTACCAAGTTAAAATGAATAAATGCACTGAAGTCTTCAATTTCTTTGAGTTTTCCAGTCAAATTTGTTATTAATGAATTAAATCTATAAAAATATATATATAAATGATATATAGAAAATATACTACAGAAAATGACAATTTCTACCTAATGAATTGCTGCCATAAAATAATTTAATCCTCAAATGGACACACAGTGGCGCAGCGGTAGAGTTGGTGCCTTATAGCCTCAGACACCCACATTCAATCCTGACTATGGGTGGTGTCTGTACAGAGCTTGTACTTCCCCCCCCCGTTTCCTCCAGGTGCTCCAGTTTCCTCCCACATTCCAAAGTGCAGGTTTGTTGCTTAATTGGCTTCTGTAAATTGTCCCTCATGTGTAGTACGAGTGTATTAGTGATTGCTGGTCGGAGTGGACTCAATGGGTCGAAGGGCCCATTTCCATGCTGTGTCTCCAAACGAAACCAGATGCAAATAAGTAGGCATTGTATACTTAGTCATTGTCATAGAATTCTAGAAAATAATCGTAACATCAGGAAGTCATTTGCCCCATTGTGGTTTGATAAAGATATGCCTTGGGAAGCCAGGAAGGGAATTTGGGTGGACAATGTCTATAGTTGGTAGGAATTATGATAATTGGACTCAATCACATGAGCAAGTTAAACTCAAACAGGGACACACACATCCTCCCAACAACATCCCATTTGTCACCTGCATACTGCCCTTTACAACATGTTTAAGAAAGAACTGCAGCATATATGGAGCGAAGGAATAGGTGATGTTTCGTATCGAGACCCTTCAGACTGATGGGAAGTGGGGGTGGGGGGTGGGGGGGGTAGAAGAAAGGAAGAGCCAAAGATGGTAGGCTTTAAAACATAATCTCTGAGAAGACTGAAAATAAACTAAAGGACAATGCAAATATATACCTAGGCAAGTGGATCATTAGAGGAAATTTAGCCCGGTTGGTGGAGGGGAAAGGAAAGAAACAAGAAAGAGGCAACTGAGCTAAAACTCTTGATCCTACTGGCAAAGACCCACAAGACCTTTACACCATTTTACTTTTTTGAAAGTTAAAACTGGCTGGTAGCTTGGAGCACTGAAACGCTGGGACCTTTTGTGTAGCACTAATCCTTCTTACGATAACTTATTGATTGTAGCTACATCCAAGTCCATGAGTGCAAATTAGAGGCCCATAGAGAGGAAGGTGCAAATCACCTGCAGGCCAGGATCACACTAACTAGTGGCCTGCTTCAGTATGATTATCTTTGTTAATTCTGCTCAGTACAGAAAAAATCCCCAATACCAATTGCACTGGATGCATGCCAAACCTTCATATCTATGGCAATAAAATTTAAAAAGAAAACAACATGCATACGCAGCTATAAGCTGCTCAACCAACTTTGGAGAAAATGGTTTTAATAACACCAACAGGAGCTTTTAACCACACTCCTCCTATTCAGCTGCTTTCACGCTTAGTGTTGAAGGCAACTTATAATTTATTTTTTTGCATGTGGGAATATTTAACTAGTTTTCAACACAAGCTGCAGCAAGGAGAAATCTTGCACTCCAGCCACATGTAATCGGGACAATTACGGGCGGAATTACTTATGTGTCCTGCCAGTGAGCTCAAAGAACAGAAAACTGCTCCTGGCAAAGACACAAAGTGCTGGAGTAACTCGGCGTGTCAGGCAGCGTCGAGAAACGTTACCCATGCTTTTACTCCAGAGATGCTGGCTGATCCATTGAGTTACTCCAGCACATTGTTTTTATCTCAGATGCACATGGATAGGTGGCGTAGTATTTCAAAGGGAGTTAACTTTAAGCATACCAATCACTAGTATAGGTATAGAACTTTCTCTTAATTTCCTGAGCCCTGACCTCTGCATCTTTGCTCATGTGTGCTAATCCCACAAAAATAATCTGCATGTGCACATTTGGGCTTTATTATGATCTGCTGAAGGATCTGCAGAGCCCTGCTAAAATGGACCCAGACCCTGGCAAAGGTCCAACAGCATATCTCAAGAGAATCCACCCAGTCTTCTGACTTTATTTCAATGGTTTATCTTCATGCAGGGCAGTACTGGAATCCTCAGTGACTCGTGATAGCCTGGATTCTCAGCACAGTTCCATAAAATGGCCCATTGCACACAGACGGCCTGTAATGACCTTTTTTTTAAATAAATTCCTCAACAGTACCAAGTCTGTGTAAAATGGTGCAAATAAAATGCAGCTCCCTTTAAACTGGAACTTCTACTGGGAAGCATGAGGAGGGCATACATTTATGTCGTACCTTGCGTTTATTTTAAGTCACGCTTACCAGAGTTCAAAAGCTTGCGAGTGCGTAGAAAACTAATAGTCAGGCGCATGATGGAAGCTTTGTCCAGGTGTGTACTGACGTTATGAGGCAGTGGCAGATGGTGAGCCAGCTCATAAAACACCTCAGTCTCTTTGCTCCTTCTGTACCTTGCTGCATCTCTCGACTTCTCCTTCCTCCTCTCAGAGTTACTTCTGAAAGTAAAAAAAGTTAAATTTTAAATTCAAAAGTTCTCCATCAGGATATGTCTACATCATGGTCGCACAAGTCAAATCTTCAGGCAGCTGGAGACTTGAGCTTCCTGGGGTCCTCAAATTAATATTAGCTCCCCATGCAAAAAGCAAACTTGTTAAAATTCCTTACATGTTTCAGAATGTGATTCAATTTGTACTTGACAAGCATGTAACTCAAAAGGGAGGTTGCAAATGTCTCAATGCTTGGATTAAAATAGATTTGTGACATTTTCCGGCAAGATTATAAAATCGACTACATTGTACAGAATTACAATTATCATCTCCACAGTCCAGGCAGCATCCCCACTGGGCAGATTGCATACCTTTTGAACACCTTGCCTAGTGTTAATGGAAAAAAAGAATCAGATGGGCTCAGATCAGTCTTGTCTAATTACCACATTGGAGCCAAAAGCAAAAATCTTCACCCTTAGGCAGCCCAGTGGCACAGCGATAGAGTTACTACCTTTACAGCCCAGAGACCCAGGTTCGATCTTGACTACAGGTGCTATCTGTCCGGAGTTTGTACATTCTCCATGTGACCGTGTGGGTTTTCTCCGAGTGCTTCAGTTTCCTCCCACACTCCAAAGATGTCGAGGTTTGTAGGTTAATTGACTTTGGTAAAGATTGTAAATTGCTTCCCAGTGTGTAAGATAGTGCTGGTGTATGGGGTGATCATTGGTCAGCGCGGACCCGATGGGCCGAAGGGCCTGTTGCCACGCTGTATCTCTAAAGTCTAAACTTACTCACAGATGGACCCTTTACACAATCACAGTTTACATTAGTGTATTCAATGTTTCCAGCTCCAACCAACAGCCTTTGGGTTCCACCGATAATAGGTGTGGTTTAGTTTTAGTGATACAGCGCGTAAACAGATCCTTTGGCCCACCGAGTCTACACCGAGCATGAACCCCGCACACTAACACTATCCAACACACACTAGGGACAATTTGTGCCAAGCCAATTAACCTCCAAACCTGTACGTTTTTGGAGTATGGGAGGAAACCGAAGATTCAGAGAAAACCCACGCAGTCACAGGGAGAGCATACAAACTCCATACAGAGAGCACCCATCATCAGATTCAAATCCTCGTCTCTGGTGCTAAAAGCACTGTAAAGCAGTAACTCAACCGCTACGCCACCATTACATGATAAGCTAATATTCATCACATGAATATGGGAAGTGGCTGCACTGCCCTAGCAGCAGCGGCTCGCCTGCAGTCCGTCTGTTTTTTCTTTTTTTTGTTTTCTTTTGTCCTGTTTTAGTTAATTTTAGTTTATTGGGTTGTGTATGTGTGGGGGGAGGGTGGGAGAAACATGTTTTTGGTCTCTTCCTTCGGGGGGATGCGACCTTTCTTGCCGTATCCCCCGTCTCCGTCTCTGCTGAGGTCTATCGTGGAGCTGGCGGCCTCCAACTGCGACCGACCTCGAGGCTCCGGAGGCAGAACCAGCCAGGACTTACCAACTGACCGACTTCGAGGCTGTGGTGGCGTTGCGACCCGACTTCGGAACCCTAGAGGCTCGGCGCGGGCCAGTGGACGACATCGTCGGGAGCTCACAGGTCACAGGTTGGTGGCCTGTTTTTCCGGAGCTTTTATTCAAAGTAATTATTTTTTCAGGAAGCTTCATCCGCTGGACTGGAGGGCGGCAGCTTCGACCGCCCCGGGCCGCGGAGTTTAGACCAGCCCATTCTGATTCAGCCGCGGGACTTACTTACCATCACCTGGCAGGGTCACAACATCGGAGGCCAGGGTCGCCTCAGCGCAGAGGGAGAAAAAAGGAGGGAAGAGACAAGGACTTTTTGCCTTCCATCACAGTGAGGAGGACCTGGTGGACTCACTGTGGTGGATGTTAAATCTGTGTTTATTGTGTGTTTTTGTTGTTTTATTCTGTGTTATGACTGCAAGGCATGAAATTTCGTTCAGACCGAAGGGTCTGAATGACAAGAAAGGATACTTGAATACTTGAACTTGAATGTTAACTTATGTCTAGAGAATGTTATAGGTTTACTACTTCCAAGAGTTCCAAGAACCCTCAGGGGACAGGTACACACTGCCCTAAAAACATGCTTTAACTTCAGAAAAACAATTCCACTTAATTGAGCATTCTCCACACCTGCCATCCTTATGGATTAGCGAGTGTCAATTAGGTTATAATTACTGCTGAACCATTACGCCATGGGTCTTCAGGAGATCAGAAGACTGAAGCTAACAAAACATGTTTATTTGTTAATACGCCCAGAGAAAAAGGAACATTGTTGCATAGCTCCTAATCATATTTAAACTCAGATCAAATCATTTAAAGGAACTATGCCACAAACAATTTATCCAGCCAAAGATTTGAAGTCAGAAGGTTGTGCAAATTACAATTTAGGTCAAATTTTCAGAAATAAATCATCCAAGAAGTTTAGCAAATTTTATTTTAGTTCCATTACTTTCTCAATATCAGATCCAGTTCCAAAAAAGTATCTCAGGTGCTATTACTAAAAATAACATTTCATGAGTGGTTCATATAAAATGTATTAAATATCAATATGACGTTAACACCCTCAGATTTGCCTTCAGTGCAACACATTGGTATAGAATTTCCACTTATAATAGCAGCAAAAAGGGGAGTACTCACTGTTTTTATTGTGTAAAACTGGCATTTACATGCACTACTATTTACCAACTTGCATTAAACTAGCATTCACGTTAAAAGCAGGTCCAGTTGCCACGGATGTCCTCTTCTCCGCAAAGTTCTCCACTGCAGTTTTTAAACATGATATCAAATCACTAAATTGGTGGTACTTTTTTTAAATATATAAACCCACTGTCTTCTTCAAAAGGCACCAAAATTAGTACACCCTGTTGATGGTTTACAACTCAGCTTTTAGCAGTTTCCTGAAAAAATAATTACTTTGTATAAAAGCTAAAAGCTGATAATGTCTACATGGATTATCACTCCCTCAGCTTGTTTGTAAATGCCATGGTTTTTAAAATTATATAAATATAAATGTTACTTTTAGCTTAAACCATGTGTAAATCCAATTCTTTATTTTTGTCTTCCATAAATTATTTAACCTTAAATTAGTTATTTTTATTTTCCAGTTTGCAAACGGTGATAATACTTCAACAGATTGTCTGTTTGATCGTCTTGCAATGTCATAAATGTTGTTGGGCACTATTGAATGGAAATGGATATGGGAATTGATTGTCGTACTGGGAAACAGGAAATTAGTGACACTTCATCTTTTGAGCAGCCCCCCCCCCCCTCCCAGGACAGCAGTCAGAATGATCCCCGGTTACAAAATCTAGCTTTGCTTCTCTTCTCTTGATGTTACCAGTGATCTGCTCTGCTTACAAAGGTTTATGTGTTACTTGAATACCAGAAACAACAATCTTCTATTGATTCCAAATGCCCAAATGAATCCAAATTTGAAACCCTTTTTTTGCCTCCAAACGCAATCCTCACCCCCCAAAATTATTACATTCTTGCAATTTTGAAAGTTGCCTCATCCAAGGCAGACTTATCTTTAGTTTCCAGAGCAATAAAGGGAAACAAAGCCATTGCCAAGGTACCAATTTAAAACTGACAGAAAATTTGTTTTTGTAAAATATCAATTAACTAGGAAAACTTATTTCCTAATTAGTTGGATTAGCCTCACGGTCTTATTTTCTTAATGGCCTCTTTCCAAAAGCATAGGCTACTGGATAAATAACCCCAACAGGCTTTATTTATTAGGTAGATAAGGAAAAATACTTTATAAGCCTCTTCTGTCATTAATATGATTGTGTAATCTCAGTGATTATCTCAGCAAGGGTTTTAGAAACCTGTCAACTGAGCTCTATGAACATATTATCAATACTCAGAACATTGTAGATCATTTCCTTCAGATTAAAGTAGTTTATTTGGACACAAAAATAAAAAAAATAAAGTGAGGCAAAAGATATGACATATCTTGAGAATGTTGATGATGTAATTTGGTGCCATTTCAAAAGCCATAACAACTGTTCACTATTAAGATACAAAGTGCGGGAGTAATTCAGCGGATGGGCAGTATCTATGGAGAACATGAATAGGCAATGATTCGGGTTGGACCCTTCTTCAGACTGATTGCAGTGGGGGGAGAAAGCTGGAAGATTGATGGGGCAGGCCAATGTCTAGCAAATGATAGGTGGATATAGGCAAGGATGTTTTTATGATGGGCACTTGCCAGGCTTTGATACCCCCCCACCTCCCCTCTCGGCTAGCTTTCACTCCCCTCATACAATCAGTCTGAAGAAGGGTCCTGACTCAAAATATCACCGATTAATGTTCTCCAGAGTTGCTGCCTGACCTGCTGAGTTACTTCACCACTTTGTGCTGTTTTTATAAACCAGGATCTGTAGTTCCTTGTGTCGACATTGACTATGAGGGAGGTCATTCTTTTCATATATTATATATGGTGGAATCGTGGAAACAAATGGGTGGCACAGTAGTAGCGTTGATGCCTTACAGCACCACGGACCAGAGTTCGATCCTGGCTATGGGTGCTGTCTGTATGGAGTTGGCACGTTCGACCTGTGACCACGCGGGGTTTCACCGGGAGCTCTGGGTTTCTCCCACATCCCAAAGGCGTAAAGATTTATAGGTTAATTAGCTTCGGTAAGAATGCAAATTGCCCCTAGTGTTTCGGATAGTGCTAATGTATGGGGTGATCACTGGTCTGCATGGACTCAGTGGGCTGAAGAGCCTTTTTCTAAGCTATACCTCTAAAGTCTAATGTCTAAACACATTGGTTACACATAAAGGAATGTCACAAATGTTTTACTTCATGAAAGTAAACATCTCCGTGAAGTGGAAATGGGTGATGGGAAAGTGTGACTGTAATGTATAACTTTAATGTATAAATAATCCATAACTGAGCAGTTAGAAGTAGACAAGAGCTAGTTTTAAAGTTAAATTAAATTAGCTATTTTAGCTCAAAGAAGAGTCGAAATCCAAAATATCACTTATCCATGGCCTGCCCCGCTGAGGTACTCCAGAACTGTTTTGTTTTGCATAAACTTGCATCTGTAGTTCCTTGTATCTACAAGACGTAGATTTCAATCACTGATGACTTAAGGAGACCTGGTAATCTGCCCCCTCGTAATTAGTTACTGCTGCAATAGACAATGATATCTAGATATTCTCCGAGAGAGAAAAACTGAGTATTTCTCTTGATCGTGACAATATCCTTGCTTCAATTGCTGTGTGAATACTTCCATCTGGATGTCCTTGTGGTAATTGACAATGGGAAGTGTACAATACCCCCACCCCCTTCACATTACAATATCACCTTCCTATCACAGATATATGGTCTGCTATGTCCCAACACCAAGCATCGAATCATCAAGAACAATTTCATTAACAAACTCACACATGCATTATGCACCTTTGCTTAGCAAGGGTAACATTTCACCCTAGGCTCATTTAGACAGACACCACCAGGCAGGCAAAATATCCCTGAGGGGGACATTACAAACCAAAACTGACCTCTTCAGATCAATCACATTGCATCAAAGAAAGTTAGTGTTGCTCAACCTATGGAGTTACACTTCTTCAGCCTGAAAGAAGGGTCTTGATCCGAAACGTCACCCATTGCTTCGCTCCAGAGATGCTGCCGGTCCCGCTGAGTTACTCCTGCATTTTGTGTCTATCTTCAATTTTCTTGGTCTCGCTCTGTGAGTAGAAGTGGGGGCGGATCCGAATCCGCCATGGCCGTGAGCCCCAGACCGAGTTTGGCGATCGTTTGCCTGCTTCTGCTGCTGTTGGAGGTGAGACGTGGCGTCACGCCAGGGTATTGGGCCTGTCCCACTTTGGCCGTCAGTTACGCGATAGGCCGGTGGCGCGCAAAGATTTCCTTCGGTATAAAATCCCGGAGTGTCGTGCGATACCGCGCACAACTTTATACCCCTCCGCGCTTCTCAGTGGAACTGGTCCCGCGCGGCCACAAGATGCCCGTGCGCCTCAATGCAATGACAAGGTCGCGTAATTTACGTGCCAAGGACACGTAAGTGGGACAGGCCCTTAAGTTTTCATCTACTATATCAAAAGCTAAAGATTACTCATTGCAATTTTATTTTTTACTGTCGGAACAATAATGAACTTGTAGGTGACACAGCACTATAAACGTCGACTTGTATAATTGGTAATCTTTGCATTGCAGGAACAGCTTTCAGACACACCCAATAATATTGCTGCCATTTGAAAGTGAACCACAAACCACACATTGAGAAGAATATAAACACTAAAAAAAACCCAGAGAAACTGAATGATACAGCGGATTAACACCCTGCCATTTCATCTCCCCTTGAAATGTGTAAAAAGCCAAATATAAAGTGCTTTTTAAATTGTTATCTAGGGCTTGTATGTTTGGTGGGGACTGATGGAGGATAAAAACCATCAATAGGAAACAATACATATACATCTTACTTTCTAGTCAACTGTAAATTCACGTTCTAAGCTAGGAAATCAAGCATGATGTCTTCTATAAGGAAATGCAAGGATGGTTGATGAGCATGTTTGTGGTTGGACTTGTTTATCATTTGGCAAGGCAAATCTAACCTGCTGCAAGTCATGACATTTCAAGCATTGGCAGCTGACCCAGATATCCAAGTAATATGTCACCGGCCACTGTTTGCAGACATCATGATGAATCAAAATTCATCCAATACCAAACAAGTTAAAATATTAAGAATGCAAGAAAATAATTGTAAGCATTACCTATTTTTTTTTAATTGAATAATGTATTTGATTAAAATTGGGGGAAAGATTTAATAAGAACCCGAGGGGTAACCTTTTTCTTTACACAAAGGGTAGTGGTTATATGGAACGATCTGCCGGAGGAGGGACTTGAGGCAGGTATTATTGCAACTTTTAAGAAACATTTAGACAGGTAAATGGATAAGATTGATTTAGAGGGATCTCGGCCAAACGCAGGCAGGAAGGACTAGTGTGGAATGGACATGTTGGTCAGCGTGGGCATGTTGGGCTGGTGAGCCTGTTTCTACACCGTATCATTAAAAACAATTATACCGGAATATACAGGACATTGTGCTGCTACAAAGATAAAAGTTTTACTCTGGGTTAACAATAAAAGTGTCTAATTCATTAATTGGAATATAAGTCAATTGTCATTGATATAGAAAGCTTAGAGAATGGCAGGTGAATACACTTCAGTGCCCGAAAGCAGTCCAGCAGACCATCACTGCTCATCTGAAATATTTATGATATATTTCAATGTGATGTTGGAAGTGCAACACATTTTTTCTAAAAACAAAATGTTATATAGATAATATAGACATGTTTTGAAGGGCTTAAATGGGGTGCAATTCCTCAAAAGTGTTCAGGAGAGTTTTCTTAAGTAGTATATAGAGGCCCCACACGTGAGAGGGCAATGCTGGATCTGGTATTGGGAAATTGGGAACGATAATTCCATGTAATGTTTGTGGAGGAGCCTTTTGGGACCAGTGACAACAGTTTGATTAGGTTTAAGTTAATTAAGGATAGGGACGGAGAGAGTGTTAAAATGTTCAACTGGGGTAAGGCCAACTTTGAGGGTAAGAAAGAAGGTCTCACTCAAGTTGATTGGAGCAGATTAATTGTGGGGAAATGAACATCGGCCAAATGTGTTGATTTTAAAAGTGGGCCGACGAAAGCCCAGGATATGTACGTCCCTGTTAGAGTGAAGGACAAAGCAGGCAAACATAAGGAAGCTTGGCTGACGTGGGAAATTGAGGCATTGGTCAAAAACAAGGATGCACGGGGCAGGTATAGGCAGCTGGGATCAAGTGCATCCCTGGAGGAGTTTCAGGAACTAAAGAATAAACTGAAAAGATCAGAAGGGGAAAAAAGGGGCCAGGAGATAGCTCTGTCGGGTAGCATTAAGGACAATCCCAAAAGGTTTTATAAATAACCTAGACCAAGTTGGACCCGTTGGGCCCCGTCCCCAATGCAGGGGGGGGTCCGGCGTCACACAGGAGGGCTTGTCCCCGAATGCTGCTTCAGTGCTCACTCCAGAGACAGGCGCCCCCCAGAGCCATCACTCATTCCCCCAACGTAACCCATTCGCCCAACGTAATATTCCACCACTCACCCATAGCCCCCAACTGCACAGGCATGGCTCATTTCCCCTCATCCCCCAACACTCCCTCCCCCTCCTCTTCACCATCCCTCTTCTCTCCCCTCACCTCCTCCCCTCCCTCTTTCACCTCTCCCTCCCCCTCCTTTCCCCTACCCACAGCACTCCCTACCTTCAGTCACTCCCTCCCACCCTCCATAACCCCTCTCCCCTCCCTAGCCCATTGCGTCCCGTTTTCCCAAAGCAATATTCCACCACTTACCCATTTCCACCACTCACCCATTCCCCCGAATGCAATCAATCCTTCCCACATGGCGGGGGGGGGGGGGGAGGGCGGGGGGGGTGGGAGTCGGCACTTCCCGGAGCCAATAAATGGAGCTACTTTGAGCCGATCATTCCTTCCCACGTGGGGGGAGGGGCAAAAATCTCACTCTCTCCTTACTCCCCTTGAAGCTGCTATTCCCATTGTCTCTCTGTCATCTCTACCCTCAGTCACTTCCTCCCTCACTTCTCCCCTTTCGCACTCCCCCACTAAAGACAATGTTTAAATAACGTTTCTTCTCCTCCCATCCCCCACTCCGTCACTCTCACAGCTTGCGTATTGGCAGCAAAGATCCCATTGTGATTGGAGGACTGCAAGATGCCATTGTGACATCATCAATGGAGGGTGTTAGAAAAGTCTTACTCTCACCCCATAGGTCAGTTATTATTCTCTGTTGGCTTTCTTTAAACCTTTAAATATCAATAACGTGAAATATAATATCAAATCTGAAGGAAACTTGATTAGACTGACGACAGGAAACACACACACATAATAGTATATAGATAAGGGGGAACAGGGTAACTAGAGATTGAGTGGGTCCTCTCAGGAATCAAAAGTCACCGCTGTGTGGAGCCACAGGAGATGGGCAAGGTCCGCAATGAGTATTTATCCTCTGTATTTACCGATGGGAAAGACAGTAGGATGGAGGAACGTAGGGCAGTCATGGAATTGTCTTGAGAGCAATCAGTGTTACCGTCTAAGTGGTACTGAAGGTACTGTCGTGTATGAAGGTAGACAAATCTCCAGGGCCTGATCAGATATATCCAAGGACATTGCGGGAAACTAGAGGGGAAATTGCGGGAGTCCTGGTTGAAATTTATGTCTTCCTTAAATACAAGGGAGGTGCCGGAAGACTGAAGATTGGCAAATGTTGTGCCTCTTTTCAAGAAGGGCTGCAAGGAAAATGCTGGGTACTATAGCATTAACTGTAGCTTAACATCTATAGTTGGAATGTAACTAGAGAGTATTCTGAGGGTTAGGTTATACAGGCATTTGGATGGGCAAGGGCTGATCAGGGATAGTCAGGATGGTTTTGGACGTGGGAGGTCATGTCTCAGAAATCTGGTTGATATTTTTGAAGTCGCGACCAAAAAGGTCGATGCGGGCAGAGGTGCAGATGTTGCGTACATGGATTTCAGTAAGGCAATCGACAGGGTTCCACATGCTAGGCTGCTCTGGAAGGTTAGATCGCATGGGATCAAAGGAGAGAGAGCTGACTGGATAGTAAATTGGCTCCATGGAAGGAAGCAGAGGGTGATGGTGGAAGGCTGCTTCTCGGACTGGAGGCCTGAGACTAGTGGTGTACCGCAGGGTTCGGTGCTGGGCCCATTAATGTTTGTCATCTATATCAATAATTTGGATGAGAAAATACAGGGCAAGATTAGCAAGTTTGCTGATGATACAGAAGTGAATGGTTTTGCAGTTAGAGAAGATGGTTGTGAAAGATTGCAGCAGGATCTGGATCAATTGGCCAGGTGGGTGGAGGAGTGGTTGATGGAATTTAATACAGGTGTTGCAGTAATTGGTAGGCTTCAGGGTAGTGTTGTAAAGCAAAGGGATCTAGGAGTACAGGTGCATGGTTCCTTGAAGATCGAGTCACAGGTAGGTGGTCAAAAATGCTTTTGCCACTTTGGCATTCATCAGTCAGAGTATTGAGTATAGAAGTTGGGAGGTCATGTTGCAGTTGTATAAGATGTTGTTGAGACCACATTTTGAATATTGTGTTCAGTTCTGGGCACCGTGTTATAGGAAAGATATTGTCAAGCTTGAAAGGGTTCAGAAAAGATTCAGAGGATGTTGACAGGACTAGAGGGTGTGAGCTATCGGGAGAGGTTGAGTAGGCTGGGTCTCTATTCCATGGAGTGCAGAAGGATGAGGGGTGATCATAGAGAGGAGTACAAAATCATGAGAGGAATAGATCAGGTAGATGCAGAGTCTCTTGCCCAGAGTACGGGAATCGATGACCGGAGGACATAGATTCAAGGTGAAGGGGAAAAGATGTAATAGGAATCTGAGGGGGTAACTTTTTCACACAAAGAGTGGTGGGTGCATGGAACAAGCTGCCAGAGGAGGTAGTTGAGGCTGGGACTGTCCCATTGTTTAAGAAACTATTAGACAAGTACATGGATAGGACAGATTTGGAGGGATATGGACCAAGCGCAGGCAAGTGGGACTAGTGTCGCTGGGACATTGTTGGCCGGTGTGGGCAAGTTGGGCCGAAGAGCCTGTTTCTACACTGTATCACTCGATGTTGCTATGACTCTATAACTATGTGTGATGAATCTCTAAACAAGACTTTTACAAAATATCTGGGAGATGAACTGAATGTCCTGCTCTGACAAAAGCAAACATGGTCTTAATGGGCCAAAATAGGTTTCTGTGCTGTAGTGATCTGCACACAGTAATGGCAGCCCCACCTGGTTCAAGTGGGTGATATTGACTCTTCAGAGACTACACCAGAGCTGGAATAGGGCAACCAGTTTGTTTCTCAATGCCAGTTTTGTTTTTGCTGAGAGCAAGTTAAAACCAGTAGTTTAGAATACTTTAAAAACAGGTGGCAGATTATCCCAGCCTTCTTTTTGTTTTGTACACAATTTTTGCCTCCATTTATTCTGGTTTGGTTTAAGCATTATTCATGTTCACGCTGTTGGCACCCAAATTAATTTGGTGTATCTGTGTAAACTTGCATGGTTCGTCAGACATAGGCAATAGGACAAGCAATTCATCCCAATGAAAGTGTTGTTCTCCCATCACATTTCACGCTTCAAGATACCACATGTTCATTTCTCGCATATCAACAGAAATTGGATCAAAAGATTGGATTCTGCAAACTTACTATTTTCCCGTTCACAGTTAAACGGGGTGCATTTTTACAAATGCTCCACATTGACTTACAAACCCCTCCCTTTCTATAGAACAAGTACTGACAAAAATCATACCATTCTCTGCACTGGATATTCATTCTGCAGCCCCACAATTACTATGCCAATGGTCCAATGGTTCATGGGGCATGATCAGAGTTAATACAAAAACTGCATGGTGTAACTTTTCCAATCAATCCAATTTCCTATTCCTCTCGCTCAATCAATAACTTTCTTCCCTTTCCAACCCCACTCCCACACCTCTCCGACTCAATTTTCTGTCTACTATCACTTGCCTAATATTCCTTCATCTCTATGACGACCTGTGTGGCTCCCATTCCGTCACTTGAATGCACTGACCCACTACCAACTGGGCAGTGGTCATGGGCTAATGTCGCAGCAGCAGTATGTGCGTGTGAATACAGTGATCAACTAATTTCCTTCAGTGGGAGAAATCTAAATTGGCAATTCCTTCAGGTGGTCGCTATTCAGTGTTTTTTTTTTAAATAAGGTGTCGCAGTATTCATTTTGCACGTCAGAAATGAGTGAAGTCCAACATGTGAGCTGTGTTGTTGTAAGTTAATCAAACAGAGCAATTCTGTCAAGGTTCAAAAAAACCTTTAGTTCTATGTGTCAATTTTAAATTTGGCTTCCATTAACTTAAACTCAGTTGATACATGATGCTTTCTCATGTGTAATGTATCAACATACATTTATTGGTCTGCAGATACAACTTGTTGTCAAAGCAAATAGAAATTGTTATTATGTTGATCAAATTTACAGCCAAATATTGTGTACCAGGAAGAGCTCTTGAACATGAGTTCTAGATTGGGAAAATCACTGTTATTTGAAACAACCTCGTCAGCTACCGATAAAAAAAATTGCATGTTTTCTTCAATGTAAACTTGAAACAAATTACTCCCAGACTGCAGACTCCCAACTCACCAGTTCCTCTCATGACTGCAACGCAGTTCACAACAGATTTATGTTCTACTACATTTCTGCATGTATTTATGAACCTTCAAATATGTATCCCAGTATATTTGAGATATTTATGTTGTTATAAAAATAGCAAAATATAAAAACTTACTCTAAGAATCAGTGCAAGCTAAATATCTACTAAAGCCAAACTTTTTACATAATTTATAACATGATGCATGGTTTCATGAATTTTATTCTTGCTATATGAAATCTCATTGAGATCATGGGAAAGAAAATGCTGATTCTTGTTAAAATAACAAGGCCCCGGTTTAGTCAATTTTCTGTCTTTCCCAGTTCTGATAAAGAATTTCAGAAATGAAATATTAACTCAGTTTCCTTTTCCACAACCATATCTCATGAGATCAGTCCACTGGGTAAAGTACAAAATCATTTGATAGCTTCGCTAACTTTGTTAACTTTTATGAGATTGTGTGAAATTTGCTAACAAATAAATAGATTAAATGACTGGAAAGTTATAGCAAATAAATCTTAATATGGGCAAATGTGAAGGCATGAGAATGAGTCAGTGGGTCCCCATTTTCTCTGGGGGATTCCCTCTGTGGAGAATCAGTGCATCTCTATCTGCCTTCTCCCATGTACAGCCACGTGGGATGTTATGGCTCCAAAGTTCTGAGTCGGTTCCCTGTGCTTAGCTGCACCCAAGTTACTCCAGGGTCACTGGGAGGCAATAATGTTCCTAGCAGAAAACAACAGATCTTTGTGTAGGCCCCTTTGACAGCAGCGGTACCAAGGAGGGAGTTTCAGATTCTGGAGGGGTTCAGCAACTAACAACAAATCATAGATGTACGATAGAAAAATGGAGACTGAGTGGAGGGAATGGGAGATGAATGTTAGAGGAGCTGTTCAAATCATCTAAGTGCATACAGGCACATATATGTGGACATTAGGGTCAAAATTAGATCAGCCATGGCGGAGTGGACTTGATGAGCCAAATGGCCTAATTCTGCTCCTATAACCAAAGTTCCTAACGGATAAATAAAGTTCATTGAATAACTTATGACTTTGAATAACTTCGCTATTGCACAAGGGGAGTGGAAAATGAACCAGGCAGCAGATCTTCGAAGATGGGTTTCAAAATTAGGTAAATGTTTATCAAAAACTGTAGGTGCTGGAATCTCATATAAAAACAGAAAACTAGGAATTTTACGGTGGAGGTGGTGGAAGAATGTGTAAGACACGGATAATATCTGTGATGGGGCAAGGACAGGGTTGGACTGGGGATAAATTGTAGGGTCATTCAAGTCAGTGAGTTGAGGGGGGAGTTAGCGAATGAGATTACAAACTAAGGAGAGTAAAATAGTTATAAAGTGCAAGGCTCTGGGACAGACAAATATTGCATACAAGGGAGAGCTCTTGCACACGAGTTCCAGATTGGGAAAATCACCGTTCTGTGAATCAACCTTGAATCTGCCGGAGAGGAGGAGGAAAACTGAGCCAACTTGTCAAGCTTCCAGCCGAAGTGGCCAGTTCTCATACAGACAGGGAAAATTAGTTGCTTGAAGTTGTAGAATCTATATTGAGTCTGGGAGGTTGCAACATGTCCAGTCTAAGTGGAGATGGTGTTCCTCGTTCTGACATTGGGCCTCAGTATAACAGCAGAGGAGATCACAGGGGATTAGGTCAGAGTGGGAACAGAAGGGAGAAATATAGTGGCAGGCCACAGGAAGTTTAGGGTCACCCCTGAACACAGGTGTTCCACAATCCTGGCCCGGTTTCTCTGACGTAGAAGAGACCACATTGTGAGCCCTCAGACTGCTTCACCTGACAGGCCTCAATGGTGGGAAGGGAGGAGGTGAAACAGGTGTTAAGCCACCTGCGATTGTACAAGCGGCACTGTGAGCAAGGGAAGGAAGTGCTGAGCAGAGATCGAAAAGGGAACAATCCTTTCAAATGGTGAAAGGCCAGAGGAGGGCATGTCGCATCCGGGATCTTGTTGAAGCTGGCAAAAAACTGGGAAGGGCGAATATTAAAGGTGGCGTCTTAGCTAGGTGAACAAAAAGAACGATCAAATCTTTATGTTTTCTCTTGGCCCCCTTCATATTGTTATTTAATATTGTAATGCTATGGTTGCATCCGAGGGTTGCTGCGACAAATCCCTTCTGATGCTCATAGAGAACAATTGGATTTGATAATCAATTTGCTAATAATTTAGTATAAATTCTTAACATTATTGACCCGATGGAAATCTTTGCATTCTAACTCCGTCCAAAAGGAGAGGGCATGAGAGCAGAGATGAGGGAAATGGATGAAATGTTGCAGTCAGTTATAGTAGAAAGGAAGCCACCCTTCACGAAGAAGAATACAACTTTTCAGTGGCACTAGTATGGAGTCAAGCCCTTCGGCCCACAAGTCCATGGCTACCAGCCATCAGCCATATACCAGTTCTATCCTACACACAAGGGACAATTTACAGAAGCCAATTAGCCTACAAACCTGCATGTCTTTGGAATCTGTGAGGAAACCGGAGCACCATGCGGTCATGGGGAAAACATTCAAATTCCATACACACAGCACCCATAGTCAGGATCAAAACCAGGTCTCTGGCGCGGCAAGGCAACAACTCAACCGCTGCGCCACTGTGCAGCCTCCAGAGCTGATACAACCGTGAGAATAGAATGAAGGCCTTGCAGGAGGGAGAGTGGAAGTATAATCATGTGTATTAGATGTTTTCCACTATTCCTCAAAATGGAGGTGGTGAAATCCATAAAGGGACGAGTCAGAAACTGCTGACAGAAGGTGACAGCATGCGGAAATTGGCAATAACAATAGTAAAATGCGAGTTTCTGCACGGAGGAGCACCAAAACAATTGTTAATGCACCAAGAACTCCATCACAAAGTTATAACTCTCTTCTTGATGCATTAACAATTGTTTTGGTGCTCCTCCATACACGTACAGAGACTCGTCCCTTTCTGGATTTCACCACCTCCATTTACTAATGTAGATTGTCCATGTGGGAATACCAAATCGCAGTCTCCAGTGCACCAGTTAAATTAACATTTCCTGAACAAAACGCACAAAAATAACTTTTTGTTTCACTCAACCATCTTCTGTTTTCGCAGTTGCTTAATGATATTGTTTATTGCTGAGCAATTTTCCATTTTGCGCAAACTGTGAGTGCATATCCTTGCCTCCCCTCCCCTTTGCTCTACTTCTGTACATCTAGGTCTGAACTTGGAATGAATCCCACTCATTTTCTGTCTGACCTACAAAATATTTGCAGAGATTTGTGCTTTTTATTTTACAAATTTCCACCATCTGGAGTTTTGTTGACATATCATGGTTTAATGCTTACATTTATAACGCAGTAGTTTTTAAGTGAGTACATTTGTTTAAAATCATTGATACAAGTATGGGATAATACTTGACATTAAATAAAACTGCAGTGACCGACAACCACAAACATTTAACCACAAGCGATTCAAATTAGTAGAGGAAATAGCAACTTTAGCTGTGGATTGTGGTGAAAACATGGCACTGCACTCTACCCAAGACACTTGCCACATCACCCTAGGTCTATCTGGATTAAGCACTGCTCCTGCCTCTTTACTTTCATGTGGCTGAATCAGCTAACCACCATATGGTGGCCACAGTATGCTCGAAAGACCTGAAATGATCATTGTTGACATTGTTGAATGTTGCACAGTGTTCAGGCAGAGTAAGGGAAACAATGAAGTCTCATTCATTCCTAACATCTCAGCAAACTACAATCGATTGGTGAGATTGAAATAATAATTTTCATCTCTAATATTTTACAAAAAGAAAATGGAGGGCTAATATTTATTCCAACATTATTTAGTTGTATTCAGTGTTATTTGTCATTGCAATCTTTTTTTCATGCCTCCGCTCTCAACAAAGGAGGGAAGACTACACATACATACGTGCAAAGAACAAGTAGAGGAGATGGCAGAAGATGGAGACATAGAGAGGGGAAGCCAGAGCGGAGTGAGGGGAGGCGGGCGCGCAGGGAAGCAGAGAAAAGTGTCTTTTTGTAGTGAAGTGATATTTACACAAATTATCAAGGTAAAATGTCTGGAAATAGTGAGAGTTATTCATGAGATGTAGAAAGCACAAACATTTCCAGAAGGAATCATACAATAATGATCAGAAAGTTCATTGTAGATGCTTGAAGTGATTGGAGTGAAGAACTTTGAACGTGCATGACAATCTGACTGGAGAAAACAGCGATCTTTAAGAAGCGGATTTTAAAAAAAAAATTCAGAACATATAGAATGTCTTTATGATCAAAGATTCTAGTGATCTGATTACTTTCCTCCCAGGGAGGCTCTTATTCCTTCAAACAGATTCTTAAAAATCTTTTTTTTTTCCTTCAATATATTTAGGCATTCAAAATGTACCATTTAGTTAAATAGCCAATTAATCTAGCAGCCCACACATTTTTGGGATGTGGGAGGAAACAAGATCATCAGGGGGAAAATACATGTAGTCATAAGGAGAACATTCAAACGCCACAAAGACAGTACCCAGAGTCAGGATTGAACCAGGATCACTGGTGATGTGACGCAACAGCTCAACTATCTACGTCACTGTTGCCACCCAGCAGCAACATTTAGGAGTCTTTCACTGGTATTTTAAAGTGAGACTTTATTTTATTTTACTTTTGTTTTCTTACCTCTGCTAAATCAAATCCGATTTCAGTAAATTATTGAAGCAGTCAATATCTTTTCAAGAATCAAGTAATGCAAGTTCTATCATAGCTGGATTTGATAGTTGTATCATAGTGATATGCAAGGAATTTCAATGCGGAGTGTTGAATAAATGGGAAAGGAACCTTGGGGAGAGAGAGACACACACACACACACACACACACACACACACACACACACACACACACACACACACACACACACACACACACACACACACACACACACACACACACACACACACACACACACACACAAAAGCATTGAAACCAATTGCAGTTTCACTACCAATTCCTCAGCAGAGATTCATCGGTACATGAAAAAAATGTGCATTCCAAACAGAAGTTCATCTAAGACACGATTCCTGCATGTTATTTATGTCAGATTTCCAGTAACTGCTGTATTCTACTCTTTTCTTTTCTATATAAAGGTCAATCGGCAAGATTATACATAACATTATACAAACAAGTCTGTGAAGGTGACATTTTCATCAATTTCCCATCAAATGAGTCAATCAGCTTGTGACTAAAATACATTTTCCCCGTTTGCAACAATAATACAAGCCATCCATTCCAGCGTAGAGAAAAAAAAAACTTGCCCAAGCATAATTGAAAAGGAGTACGTAACTGCTGTGCCAATAGTAATCAGTACATCATAAGCAAGATTGGCAGAGAGAGGTCTGAGGGGCCCCATGATGGGTTCATCAACAAAGCTCTCCCATTCATAACCATGCACAGAATTTTACAGAAGACAAAGCAAGAAAAACATGCATGATCACGGTATTTAAATTCTGTAGGAAACAGCAGTGCTTCAAAGAAGATTGAACAAAATTTAGTTGAGAGAATGTGAACGAGAGAGTTCTGTGCATTTTCTAGGATTTTTTTGCAGAGTAAAATAATCTACCACATCCTGAAGAAAGACTGACACCCTCACTCCTCGCTTTCTTTCCAGCTCAGAACTTTGCCACCATTCATTTATTAAGCCAGACAAACAATTACATTTAAAATAATGTTATATGTGGGAAATTGGTGCACGTTTTGCAATTATCACAGCAAATACTAATTGAGTTCATAAATTCAATAACATGCATGTGTTTTTTTTTTAAATTAAGCAACTTTTATTATCACTTTGTTACTCTGGTTCCAAGGCAAATAGGATCTAAATTCACATCCAGTTGATGCAAATAATGTTTTGACACTAAATTATTTAGCAAGCCCATAAATGAAACTCAAAACAGAAAATGTTATTTCATTATGACCACAGAAATGTACTGAAATGGTTAATACAATGAACTTTAAACACAAAAACAGCGCCTGGACAATTAGATTAAGCGTTATCTTCGTCATCACACAGAAGGCCTCATAACGAGCACATTCTTGGCTTGGTGCTTTGAGCCATGAGGCCTTCGGTGTAATCTGTAGACAAAGCCTTGGTTCAACTTTTTTTTTAATTTGCCGGAGAACAAAATGAAAACCGCACATAGTAGTTTTCATTCATTAGGGCGGTGAGTACAAGTCATGTTGCAGCTTGATAAAAGATTCAGATTCAGATTCAGATTACCTTTATTGTCATTCAGACCTTCCGTGCCTGCAGTCATACATATATTAAAAGTAACAAAAACACACAAAAAACACAAATTTAACATCCACCACAGTGAGTTCACCAAACACCTCCTCACTGACCCAATAAAACTTAGGTGAGGCACATTTGGTGTATGGTGTGCATTTCCAGTTGCCCCTTTACAGGTAGAATGTGGAGTCTCTGGAGAGGGTGCAGTGAGATTTACCAGGATGCTGCTGCGATTAGAGGACATTATCAATAAAGAGGGTGGACAAACTTGGATTGGTTTCGCTGGAGCGTTGGAGGTTGAGGGGAGACCGGATCAAAGTTTATAAAATTATGAAAGGCATAGATATGGTAGACCGTCAATCTTTTTATCAGGGTGGAAATGTTAAAAACCCGAGGACATATCTTTAAGCCTAGGGGAGAAACGCTTAAAGGAAATGTGTGGGGCAAGTTTTGTTTTAACAGAGTGTGCTAAATGCCTGGAACAGGCAACCAGGGCTTGTGATGGAAGCCGATACAATGGTAGTATTATAAGGCTTTTGAATAGGCGCGTGAATATACATGGGATGTAAGGATATGGATCATGTGCAGGCAGAAGGATTAATTTAATTTGGCATAATGTACGGCTCAAATATCATGGGCCGAAAGGCATGTTTCTGTGCTGTACTATGTTCTATGTTTCTCTAGTTGTATTAATACAATCTAACTGAAAGGTCGATATACATTGCAATAAAATAACACAAAATCATATTGGCACTGAGACATAAAACAAGCACTTCAAGGACAAATTGCGTACATTACACTCATTTTGAAACTATTTATGCCTCCTCAATTTGCTTATTTCACTTCAACATAAACTATTATACCAAGTATGCAGCTCCCAGCTGTGAGCAGTGATGGGAACCTTGCTACATTCTCCGCAAGTGTCTTCCGTGAAAAGTCCCTGAGCTGCAAAAGAATGTCCCAACCGAGACCCTCTGATTTTTTGTGTTGTTGTTTCCCTGCATGAGCACCATTCTTTTCCTTCAGCACTGGGACAGGCTTCCTGCCGAGACAACAAGTTAGCAAAACCGTAAACAGAACGGGAAGATTTCCTCTTATTTTGAGTGGAATTGGAATCTCTCAGGACACACGATTCACTCGAAATAGCCAACATAGGAAATCATCCCACTGCATTTTCACCATCACAGGAAACCTTAAGCCGAATAGAATCAATCTCTCAACTTGAAAAATAAGTGCCACAAATAGTCAGCGGTCAAGAATAATAATTTATGGGAGAGAGAGAAGCAGAGTTTACCACTTTCATCAGTTCTATTAAAAAGGTAATTGATATGAAATTTATTTCAGTTGCTTTCCAGCTGATGCTGGTCAATCTGCTGAGTACCCGTTTTTATGTCAGCATCTGCAGTTTTTTGCTTCATTGGAGATTGATATCTATTCATGTCTCAATAATCAATCATTGTCTATATTTTCCAGGTTCTTTGGCAGGTGTTACAGTGACACGAGCTGGAAATGTTTTCATGGACTTTCAGTGGAGAAGCCAAAAATGGCCTATCCTTTCATGTAAGGATGAAACCATGTTTGGGTCCTCTTGGTCTATCACGTATACCTTGCGATTTTTGCTCAACTTTTGCCCCCTCCACCATCAAACTTTTCCTCTTATCATTATCCTCATCCAAAGACTTAAATCCTACAGGGGGTAACAGTCAGAACATGGAAACAGGCCTTTCAGCCCAAGCCAACCAACATGCCCCATCGCCACTACTCACCTGCCTGCGTTTGGCCAAACCCATCATATCCATATACCTGTCCAAATGTTTCTTAAACATTGTGATAGCACCTGCCTCATATACCTACCACCCTTTGTTTTTTTATAACCCCCCCCCCCCCCACATCTCTCAAACCTCTGTCCTTGCCTCAGCTGCATCATTTCCACTACAATACCTTACAAGATCTCTGTAAACCTTCATTACCAGAATGAATGCCTCGTGATATTTGAGTATAGGAGCAGGGAGGTTCTACTTCAGTTGTATAGGGTCTTGGTGAGGCCACACCTGGAGTATTGCGTGCAGTTCTGGTCTCCAAATCTGAGGAAGGACATTATTGCCATAGAGGGAGTGCAGAGAAGGTTCACCAGACTGATTCCTGGGATGTCAGGTTTGTCTTATGAACAAAGACTGCATAGACTTGGTTTATACTCTCTAGAATTTAGGAGATTGGGAGGGGATCTTATAGAAACGTACAAAATTCTTAAGGGGTTGGACAGGCTAGATGCAGGAAGATTGTTCCCGATGTTGGGGAGGTCCAGGACAAGGGGTCACAGCTTAAGGATAAGGGGGAAATCCTTTAGGACCGAGATGAGAAGGAATTTTTTCACATAGAGAGTGGTGGGTCTCTGGAACTCTCTGCCACAGAGGGTAGTTGAGGCCAGTTCATTGGCTATATTTAAGAGGGAGTTAGATGTGGCCCTTGTGGCTAAGGGGATTAGAGGGTATGGAGAGAAGGCAGGTACGGGATACTGAGTTGGATGATCAGCCATGATCATATTGAATGGCGGTGCAGGGCCTACTCCTGCACCTAATTTCTATGTTTCTATGATATATTTTACATACACGCACTACTAGTTGCAAAGAGAGCCAGCCACTGGCACTTCTCAAATGATCATTGATTCATGATTCATTGATTCGACCTTAAATTTTGGACTCCAATAACATATTATGCAACATGTTGCATCAAGTTTGTCAATAAATGAACCGTATTTCAGAAAGTATTAAGAGTCTGTGCACGTGATCTAAAAAATTAATCTCATAATTTATTATAAATACCACTACTATATTTTAATAATAGCCCTGATTTCATATGCTACTTAACCTGTTATCTAATTATAGCTATGTAGTTGAGTTGCAATTATCCAGTTCAGGCAAGCAACTATTACCTCTGTCATCCCCCCAGACGATAACTAAGAAATAAGTTCCAGATTTAAATACAGTGCTCAAGTGCAGGGTTACAAGAGATATTACACTGTTTTTTGGTAACCATCAGCTGGATGTCATTTGGGCAAGAAAGTGTCCTGCTAGGACTATATTCAACATTCTCCAAAGTCCTTCCTCTGAATGCAGAGCTGCCAACTCTCATGCATTCCGGGTGAGACTCGAACATTTCGCCCAATTCTCACACTCTCACGCTGATCACAAATTTCTCGCACAGTCGTGAGATATTCTGCGATCGACGAGAATTTCAAAACTAATATCAACTGTTTGTGTGCGTGTCTGTTGACAAGACAGCAGCATTCTTATTCTCTGTTATTGTCACTTGACTGAACTGTCACACATGTCCAAACCATGCCCCATGCAAATTTACATTGAAAGACATGGACCGGGCAATGAATGTTACCCAGCTCAGCAAGTAAGGCCATGTCCTGCTCCCAGCGGCAGTCGGAATTTAAGGATTTATGGGAAGTGGCTGACATGAGCAGCAGGAGAGAGGCACATGTGCCATTTTTTTGCCTAGACAAGTCTCCGTCTTTGGACGAGGCGCTGCTGTGCTCTGATCAACCTGGTCGTGGGTGTTGGAGAGCCGGGGCAGAGGGAGGGATGGAAGCAGAAGCAGCGGTGGGGGCAGATGCGGATGGGGAGCCGGGGCTGACGAGCCGCTCGCTGTCATGGAGCAGCCTCAATGCAAGTGTCCCGGGCCGTCTGAGGCATCGGAAGCGTTGCGCCGTGGCTGTGAGAGTCTTTGTGCTGAATTTGCCCTGGTGACCAGCATGGACCAGGCTGCGGCTCGATGCATCCTAGAGGACAACCAGTGGCTGCTGGAAGTAGGTACCAAGCACTGGGTAGAAACGGTGGAAGATAGTGGCCATCAAATGGGGGTGGTTGGAGAAAGCATCCTACTTGCCTGCTAGATTTTTACTTACTGTAACTGCAGGAAAAATGTTCCCGATGTTGGGGGAGTTCAGAACCAGGGGTTTAAGAATAACTCGTAGGCCATTTAGTACTGAGATGAGGACAAACTTTCTTCACCCAGAGAGTTGTGAATCTGTGGAATTCTTTGCCGCAGAAGGCAGTGGAGGCCAATTCACTGGATGTTTTCAAGAGAGAGTAATTTTGCTCTTGGGGCTACGAAGTCAAGGGATATGGGGAAGAAGCAGGAAAGAGGTACTGATTTTAGATGAACAGTCACGATCATATTGAATGGCAGTGCTGGCTCGAAGGGCCAAATGGCCTATTCCTGCAACTATTTTCAATGTTTCTATGCTTGAGTGCATGACAATAAAACTCGACCACTTGGTTTTGAAGCATTCATGCATGGTGGAGGTATAATGTAGTCATAGAGTGATGCAGTGTGAAAACAGGCCCTTCGTCCCTACTTGCCCACACTCGCCAACATATCCCAGCTACACTACCTGCTTTTGGTCCATATCCCTCCAAACCTGTCCTATCCATGTATCAGTCTAACTGTTTCTTAAATGTTGGGATAGTCCCTGCCTCAACTACCTCCTCTGGCAGCTTGTTCCGTACACCCACCACCCTTTGTGGAGAAAGTTACCCCTTAAAAAGTTACCTCTTAAAAATACTTTAAACAAAAAATATTGAAATCGTACTTCTACAATGCACTAAAACATGATTTTAATACATAAAATTTCAAAAAGTTCCTACCGTGGGAAACTTCCTCCCACACCCTCCCCCCAATCGGTCGCTCCACACCTCGCCAGGTACCCCCAAGGCCAGTGATCACTGATGTCTGGATCCCAATGCTCAGTGCTTTGTGTGTCGGAGTTGGCCAATGTTTTTGATTTGTAATTAGTCTAATTTGTAATTAGTTTACAAAACCTTAATTTATTAATCTGGAATATCCAGGGGGATGGGAGAAGTGTAATATTAAAATGACATGCAAGGTGTCAGGCTGTCTGTCACAACGTACAGCCCCAATAACTCCTTATGTCCTTCAGTTAAATATTGGGAAGATAGCTCTACTGTCATTTGCCACTGAACTATTATGTTTGTTTACCTCACTATTTCTGAATTCCCCCCCCAAAAAAAAAAATTCCTTTGACAGGTTGAATGGAAATGTCCCCATTCTTGTTGATTTATTAATTGAACACATAGATGAACATCCTCAAGGTGTGTAATCAGATGGAAACTGATTCAGATGCGATTCAGATGCGATGTTTAAGAGCTTGTTCAAAGGAGCATAATTTAAAGGAGTGACAGATACTTGCAGGGGAATGTGTGAGGAGGTAATTATTTGTCTTTAGATTTGGCTTGAACCAGGCCATATGAAGATTCAAAGTTTAATATAGTAATTGTGCTGATACTGACTCCAACCAATCATGTAATGAATATCATCCATTCCGGCGGTTTTATTTTTCTGATGCTATTTAAACTTCACACCCTCCCCCCCCCCCTTCCCACACCCTACTCCCCTCCCCATGTCGCTGCGCTCCCTCGGCTTGGTCTTTCGCAATTTCTCACTCCCAACTCTCACCTAATGTTGGTAGCCCTGTAAATGGTAGATTGTACTTCCAAACTAGATCAACATATACTTTAGTACCATCAAAGTTCATTGATAACAAGTATATATTTGTTATTTTGAGGGAACCCTCAAACACGAGATGGTGATCCAGCTATTTGGCAGTCATCGTTACCTCAACTATTTTCCCTTAAAATTCCAGATTATTAATCAGAATTACAATCCAATGGCTGCAGTGGTATTTAAAGTCTGTGTTGGTGTTGTTTGTTCAGCCTCCAGATTGCAATCCCAATAAATTAACTGTTCTATCACCCCCTTACTCTCCATCACGTTTCCTGGTGTACATAAGCTTTTGGGAAACACACAATTAATCACATTTTTAGTCAACCATATATTTATTTATTTATAGTAATGAGAATAGGTTGCAGATTTAATAGATCTTGTCAATTTTCACATTTTATATCTACTCTTTCGCACCCCAATGTTTTTACCACTCCCAATATACTGTTTGTACAAGAAACACAAGCAAATATTGAATAGGGATTTATCCCACTATGACCTCTGACAAAAATCAGCCTACAAATTAATACATACCAATGAAACAGTTAAATATTGAAATTGTTATTTGCACACTTTAAATTCTAACCATTTCCAAAGCCATCCATCTTTATTAACAGTTTTGAAAAAACAAAATGCTGTTTTGGATTTTGTTTCAAAGTCTTTGGCTAAGTGTCATGCTTTACAAAAGAAAATAGACAAAGCTAATAGCTTTTGTCTATATTTGCACAGCTAGCGCAGGCAATTCTAAAGTAAAGAATTAAACAGATATCTCAATATGTTACTGGCAGTTTATTGGCTTTAGTTTCATTATCAAATTAGAAACACTGGTGGTTGCAAAGTCCAGTCTATAAGTTGCACCTTGCTACTGAGAATACTTTCAGTGAACTCTCACATAGATTGCACCAATTCATTTGATATAAACATTAAATGTTATTCATACATAAGTAAACAAGCAACACTTGTAATACAGCTCCAAAGGGTATTGTATTTAAGAATCTTTATTAACCAACTATTAAAGATAATAATACTGATATGAATAACATTATTGCCGCAGCTATTGTAATTGACCTCAAATTCTACTGAGCTGATAGTGCAGTGTGACTATTGTTACTTCTTACATGACACACTATAAAGCATGGGCCTCATTTCAGTTGCTGTAAAAATGATTGATTTTTCTAATAAAATGAATTAAAAATTAAAAAATAAATTAAAATTAAAATATAATAAAAAATGTTTGATTTATCTAATATAGAACCACAAAGTATTTACAACACATGCCCAAGTTTGCCTAGTTGGTCTATTGCCTTCTCTTCTGGGTGCATTTAGCTTCTTCTTGAAAGCATCTACACGAGTTCCTTTATCCATCTCTGGATAAAGAAGCATTTTCTGGGTGCCCTATTGGATCCATTAGCGAGAAATACATACGAGTAGGCACGTGTTCTGACATTCCTCTCATCTTCTCACCAAATGTCGATCCTTTGAGACTCTTGGAAGGATTACAAAGAAAGTTCACTTAAATGACACCAGAATGATAAGATGGCAATAACCAGAAGGACTCAATAGGTTGGAGCTTCTTTCTCCAGGAAAGTCAAACCTGAGGAACTCCAACATTCCCATTGGGATTGATGGTGCAGTCATAGACAGGTATCATTTGCAGGAAGAAGCTGAACCACTGGCTATTAATATGTGATGATCATAAAGGGAACACAGGAAAACCATTTTCACCCCCAGACTGAAGAAGGGTCCTGACCCACAATGTCACCCATCCCTTTTCGCCAGAAATGCTGCCTGACCCGCTGAGTTACTCCAACACTTTATGTCTTCCCTTGGAATAAACCAGAATCTGCAATTCCTAGTTTCTACATCTTATATACCGCTTGCTTAGTGTCAACAATAAAATCAAGAACTGGTAGCTCAGCTGGACGGAAAAGTTTGACTTAAACCAATCAATCCACATCTTTCAGAGCCCCAGTACATGTTCACAATCTTCACAAATGTTTGAATAATATTGATTGTAATACAGGAATTATTGAGCACAATCTGCATGCAACAGAGTTCCACAAACAGCAGCAAAATAAGATTATAACCTTTCATGCTACTGGTTGGGGATAATCATTGGCCAGTACAATGAGAAGAACTCCTAGTAGTTAGATACAAAAAGCTGGAGTAACTCAGCATCTGTGGAAAAAGGGAATAGATGATGCTTCGGGTCGAGGCCCTTCTTCAGACCATCTCAATCCGAAATACAGGGCCGGATTTACGTATGAGCTTCACAAGCGTAAGCTTAGGGCCTCTAGATCTAGGGGGGCCTCGGCACAGCTGGATTTACCTATAGGCTTCATAGGCTGAAGCCTAGGGCCTCAAAATCTAGGGGGCCTCTGGCCAAGATGTTTTTTCCCCCCAGAGTAAACAAGATCCCGTGAAAATAAAAAAATTGAGCGCTATCAGCGTTGCCACTATGATGGAAATTACCCGAAATTCTGGTTCCGACCCGCTGGAAGTTTTGGGGAAACTTAAGGGCCCTGGGCCCTGGCTACAAGGGTCTTTGAGCTTCGCGCTTGTGATATGCGCTGTGTGCACTTATTTCACATAACATTTTTATAATCCTGCCATGCCACCCCCCTTTTTGAAAAGCTTAGTACGGGCTTGGTGTATAATATTTTTGACACTGTCATAGGCCTTTCTTACATATGCCGCCACGATGCACTGTAGTCTCTAAACAACACCAGTAATTTTCCTTGCCCTCCATTTCAGAATAATAGTGTTTTAAGCTGATAACTCAACACTAGCACTGGCAATAAATAAAAAGCGCAGCTTTCCAGCCCTTATCTCATTGGCCACGCTCGGCCGCACATCGGTGTCAATCTGATGGACTCTTCCATCTTCCTCTCGTCGTGGGGGTGGGGGATTGGGAGGGACCTCATAAGTGGAATAGCCTAAGGCCTCTCTTCATCTAAATCCGGCCCTGCTGAAATATCACCTATTCCATTTCTCCAGAGATGCTGCCTGACCCGCTGAGCTGCTCCAGCTTTGGCATAAACTGACATCTGCACTTCCTCCCTACACAAGAAGATCTCCCCTGCATTTAAATATAGGTGGTGTCGAGATCACCCTTAATAGGTTATATTTCCCAGCAGATTCCACTTGTCCAGTATAAAGTATAATTCTGTCATTAAAGCAAGATAATCCACTTTGCAAGCCAATTATTGGCCTTGAAGTTATGTTTCAATTTTCTTCAAGGGATTTAAAAATTAGAAGTATTTTTTCCATTGAAAACAGTATCTGGACTGAGGTAATTGTTGTCTGCTGAAGGCTGGCAGGAAGGAGATGTTTGTTTTGCTAAAAGTTTCACCACTGATTTAGCCCTTTACCTTGTGACTAATGAAGGATAATTGTCCTTCGTAGGAAAAAAAAGTGCTTGCTTGCATTAGCTCTGCACAAGCTTTTTACCAGGTCACCGCTAAAAGGTACATTAGATTAAATAATGTGGGTTTTTTCCATCTATAATTGGCAGACCAGTAGTGAAATGTACAGTAATCAAATTAAGCCATGATAAAAAGCATCTGCTATCACAACATTATCAGTTTAGCATCGCTAATGACATTTTATGTGTGTTTTAAATATACATACAGTGGCCATTGCTTATAAAACCTAACCTGGAATTTAATTCAGACAGGTGCGTAGTGATGCATTTTAGGGAGCTAAAGCAGAGCAGGCCATACATAGTAAATCTGTAGGAAGGAACTGCAGATGCTGGTTTATACTGGAGATAGACACAAAATGCCGGAATAATTCAGCAGGTCAAGCAGCATCTTTGAAGAAAAAGAATGGGGGACGTTTCGGGTTGGAACCCTTCCGCAGATTGAAAGTAGAGGTTGGGGAGGGGAGAGAATAAACTGAAGGCAAGAAAAGACCAGAACACAGCAAATGACAATCCCTGGAAATTTTGTTCAACAGAGAAACCTAGGGCACAAGTACATAGTTCCCAGAAAGAGGCAACATAGATAGACAAGACCTGGAAGAAGACGCATGGTACGCTTGCCTTTATCGGACAGGGTATGGAGTGCAAGAGCTCGGATGTCGTGTAGCCACTGGACATAACAGTCTGTGACACCATACCTGGAATATTACGTGCAATTCTAGTCATCATAGTATCGGAAGGAAATGGTTAAGCTGGAGAGTGTGCAGAAAAAAATTACAAGAAGGAGATTGCGACACGTGGGCTTGCGTTATATGGAGAGGCTCGATACGTTGGCACTGTTTTCTGAAGAGCCGAGGAGGCAGAGGAGTTACAAAACTATGAAGGCGGATGGTGACAGTCTTTCTCATACCACTGGGGTGCAGACTACCCCTCATACCGCTGGGGTGTAAGCTACCCTCTATCCTTCCATTTCATTGATTGTTGACAAGTGATTGATAGAGAAGTTGTGAAGGGAGTTATGTCTTATAAGGCTCTTCCTGGAGGCAAGATTTGGCATTACAAGATATATTTATTTGACCATTTGTCTAAAGTGACCAAACTGACTTTAGCTGCATCCCATTTGATTCTCACATTGAACATCACAGCTATCTGTTTCTTCTGGTTTCAGAGAGTCAATCTGGAAGGGCCCCTGATACTGATGCTACTCCCACTATCTACTTCCAACATAACAATCCTTCATTGCACCACATCCTCCTACATTATGTCCGGCAATATTTTTTAGGTCCGATTCCAATCTGGTTGCCAAGTTAAGATATCGGACCCGCCTATTTCATGGAACTGTCAGTGAGGTTGTGCTAGCTGGATGCGTTTAAATGAATTGGCATCACCAAGCTTTCAAAGGTTTGAAATATCTTTTATTGTCACATGTACCAATTAAGGTACAGTGATATGCGAATTACCATACAGCCATACGGAAAAAAAACAATAAACGTTGCAGTTAATGGATGTGGGCTAACTGTGCATTATAAGGTCCAGTCCATTCTTTTGGCAAGTGCGAGCATCTAATTTTAAGCCTCAAATCCAGTTATAAAATCTACATGCAATTATTATTTGTAAAAAGTACAAAGTAAAAAGCAACAGGAAATTAATTATAAACTCACCAATTCCAAAATACTGCAATTAATACATTACAGTGACACTCAATTGAAATATGGTACCAAAATCTGCATTGCACATTCTCAATGAAGAAAATTAAAGACATTTGCCCATAAATTTAGTGTCACCAATGATAATATTCTGGCAAGATTCCCATTAGATTGTCATTGCTGCTGCTGTCAGGTAGCACCTGTCCATTAGTGTAATACAAGCATCAATAGGAGCAATAACACCACAACACTAGGCTGAAAATCTCTCTGCAAACACATTAAGCATTCATTATTAATATTAATAGGGGTTCAGCAAATAACACGCGAGCTGTGTACAATTGCTCATTAAATAAATCCAACCAGCCTCCTCAGTTAGGGATTGTTATCCAATGGAACAATTTCAAAGAAGAGCAGGGGTTTCTTCCAAGTGTCTCAGCTATTAATTACCCCACAACCAATTACATCACCCTGCAATTTGTGATAATTCACTGTGCACAGTAACTTTATCATGATTCCTAAAGTACCTTGGTAACCATGCTTTTTGCAATATTCTTGTTAACGATATGGGACATGCCAAAGGAAAGAAGTTTTTCAAAAGAAAGTCCTTTCCATAGCCACGTGCTCCTCATTTTATGTCTTCCCTGACCCCTGAAGTGAGAGTTGGACCAAAGCAAAGAACATTTCCACTTTTTGCAGGTTTATTTGGTTTTGTTCTGTTCTCACCCTCATACAAATACGATGTATAACATCTGACTATATTCCAAACATAATGTTCCTTGCCATGATCACATTGAATGGCGGTACTGGGTCGAAGGGCCTACTCCTGCACTTATTGTATATAAACCCAAGAAAGATTTGTGTTGCATATAGTTTAAAATAAAAGCTCTCATTCGTAAACATAAGAAGTTATTCCTTTTATTATTTAACCAATATTAAAATAAGTTCTCATTTCCATGTATGTTCGCAAACTATGTGCCTGCAATTCCTTCGCACTTATTCTGGGAATCTGAATGTTGAACCTTCTGTATAAACAGGAAGGGATTTAAACAGGAAGTTAAATGTAATTTAATTGTGTTAATTAGTTAAATACTTAAATTGTTTTTTAAATGTTTAATATAAAACAAAACGTTAAAGTTTAAAAGTTTGATTGTGAACATTCATAAACTAATAGTGATTTTGATTTTTGATAGCTGGCTAAGCTAAGTTGCATCAAAGTCTTCGCCAAATCATTCCTGACATTTGAAGGCAGGGCTTGTTCTGGCCCCATCAGCTGATGGTATTTAGGTCCAGAACACAAGGGTTCACCAATGTCTCTTCTTACTTCTTAAGCCCTTTGCTTCTCTGGGGAGCATAGGCAATTGACAAATGTCCTCCACCCCTCTCGGTTGTTGGCAGTTCTTTCGAGATCTCCCCAGGTGAGCCCCTCTCAAACATTTCTGGATGGACACCTCTTCTCCAGCTGTTTTCTCCCCTCTTCTCCAAGGGCAACCTCTTTTCCCTTTTCCTTGGGGATTCCATTTCAGGGCTTGCCAGGGGATGTTTGTGGCAGTTTTCCTGAGGGTGTCCAATCCAACTATATTTTCACCAATGTGGTCAGAATTAATTTCAGTGAATTTTCTTCCGTAAGATCTGCCGTCGGCAAGTGTAGGCTTTACTGTACTTACAAAGTATTTAGAGAGGAAGAATGCGTGGCTTGCGTTTTACGACCTGTCATGCCCAGGCCAACCATGATGAATGTCTACAATATTCCCATTTGCCTGCAATAGACCCACATCTCCCTACATTTTCCCATTTCAAGTAACTATCCAAATGTCCTATAAATGCTGTAATTGTAACCACCTCCACCACCTCCTCTGGCAGCACATTCCAGATATACACCACCTTCAATGTGAGAAACACTCCCAACAATTCCTTTACATTTTCCTTTCTCACTGCAAACCTGTGCCTTCTAGTTGTAGACTCATTTGCCCAGGGAAAAAAGATTCTGACTATCTATCCATTCTATCCCTCTTGATTTTACAAACTTCTGCAAGGTCACCCCTCAACCTCCTACATTCCAGTCTATCGATCCTCTCCTTACAACTACAGCCCCCATTCCAGGAAACATCCTGGCAAATCTCTTCTGCACTCCCCCTGTTGCAGCATCATCCTTCCTGTACACCGATAAGCAGAAAAGTACACAATACTCTAAGTGCAGTTTAAGCAGTGTTTTGTAGTTCTAGGCCAATATATTTATTTTACCACTTTTGGTACTTACTGACAAAGACATCACAATAAAACAATATAGAAGAATTATTTAATAGTATAGCCAGTGTGAGAATTGGAAATACTTCTAAGTCTAGAGAAAAGTCATGGTAATGATATGTAGTATGGACAATATGACTGAGCATCCACATTTCCTGTACTTCCCCAAGAGCTTCATGCCTATCATTATTTTTTAAATGGGAACGTGGTTCACTTCTCTGCTCCAAGATCCACCGTCTTGATTTGTCAAATCATACAATGACATTGCAGGTGGTGTATTTTAGTACAGCAATCACTTAAACATCAACAACTAAGCTGGTTGGTAATCAGAAGTCCTGCCGTACTTGCCTTGCATTTATACTTTTGTTTGACCCGTTGTGGATAATTTGAGTCAACATCCCAGAATTAAATATTAAGTACTTTATTTTGTACTAAGAAACCAGTTTATTTACACCAAGAGATTTTCTCTTAGCGATAGTCCTTCAAGACTAAACATAATCTGCCATAGACAGTAGTATGAAAGCAAATGCATCCGAGAATTTGGGTGGCATGATGGTGTAGCAGTATAGTTGCTGTCTTAACAGCGCCAGGGACACAGGTTCGATCCCGACTACAAGTGTTGTCTGTACGGAGTTTGTACGTTCTCCCCATGAACTGCATGGGCTTTCTCCGACATCATCGGTTTCCTACCAAAGACGTGTAGGCTTGTCGGTTAATTGGCTTGGTAAAAAAATGTTAAAATCGTCCCTTGTGCGTAGGATGGTGTTAATGTGATCACTGGTTGGCACGGACTCGGTGGGCCGAAGGACCCGTTTTCGCACTGCATCCCTAAACTAAACTGATTAATTGTACAATTTTAAAATGTTTAATTTGGAAATTGACCTTTCCTGGGATGTATTAATAGACAAATGCTTAAGTAAGCTGATTTTGGGTCAGCTTTGATCAAGACAGAAGCATCATTTGAGTTACGTTACAAAACCTGCAGATGAATGTATCAGATCAAGAATTGCAGGAAGGAAGTTCGCAGCAATCCACAGTTTGAAACAGTTTGTTCCAACAATTACATTAATTAGTCAATATTTCCATGATCCCCCACCCCTCTCCAAAACAGTACAAATCTACCGCGAGGTTTGTTTTGTGTGCATTGTTTATAAATAAATATGAAAACTTGGCAGAAGGACAAATCCTTTGGGATTGCATTGCTGGGCTCTTTGAGGTTGACCTTTGCTGTATCAAGTCTGCGAGCAGTTTTCTCAGGGATAATTTGCCACAGGGTAAATGGTCAGCTCAACAAGCTAAACAGATGGTTAGTTCTTCAGCTCTTGTTCATCCCCCGAGAGTCCTCACCAAACATTCCTGCTTGGCAGAATACCAAAACCATTTTCCTTTTTAAAAAGGATATAATAATTTACCCCTCTTTCAAAGAATTGCAGTGGCAGACTAATGATACCCATGTTATACACTGAAAAATTCATTTGTGTGGTTTTGGTCAAAATATCCCAAGGCCCTCCTGCTACTTTTTCTGAAGATTAATTGGAAGCCACAAAGATTCATGCGTTGTGGAACCTCCATGTGAAGCGATGTGAGCCGTGCTGGATTAAACCATATTGCACTTCTCACCAGACAATCCATCTTCCTGATGGCATTGTTGGTTAGCAAGTAAGGTAAATAAATGACTTATTTTATAAAACAAAATTTATCTTGCACACCTATTACAATTAAGCTAGCCGCTCAAATAATTACTTCCATAACCTAACCTGAACATAATCCTTGAGTCTTATCAACAATAAAATCCAAAGACTAACTTAACGTTGGTTTTAGATGCCACTTTGCAATCTAACTGATAATCAAACCTCATTTTAAATAGAAAAACACCGTTTTCTGTCTGACCCTGGGTTGCCCTGCTACATTTATTCTATTTACTGTTTTCAATTCAATAGCAATGATTTGTGCAGACTTAGGGCCTAAATAATCAAGCTATTCAGTGGCTAGTTTATAAATTCACAATGACACACAATCACTAACATCACCACAAAGTAGAACCCAAGGGAAAAACCACAGCCCCATTGAAGCTCCATGTTTACCTCTCCAAAATTCCCTGCCCAAATCCTAGTCCACAATCCATGTAGCACACCAATGATCCTCACTCAAGAAACAAATGACTATCATGGCATTTTATCTTTTCTTGTTCTCTCCATGCAACCTCCTACATCATTCAGGCTCCATAGTATTTATGTACGCCTGTTTGCGTTTATCCAAAATCAGTTCATCTCCAAGAATGGCCATTTCCTATCCCTTGCACCATTACCTCTGATTTAATATATTATTATCTGTGACGCCAGCCATGGACACAGAATGGGCCTTCGAGTAAATGTCAAGAGCATCCATCCTCAATTAAAAGGATAATCATTGAGTGATAGATAAAAGCAGATCCACTTGCATTAACTAAAATTTAAGGCACATGGCTCAGAAAGCTTCAACTATTTTTGGTGACTTTCTGAACAATTTTATATAATAAGCTAATTGGGTAAAATAAGAAGGAATCGAGTAAAAATCACCAATCAAACCATAATGAATGTTTCAACATTAAATACATCGATAATTTTTTTTTTTGAAAGAAAACTAATTGTTATCAGACTGCTAATGACAAGAGAGGCCGCATGAATCAGTCACGGCGTTTGTTCACTATAAGACCTCCAATGAACTCTTTCACCGATATCTTCAATTTCACATTTTCCAAATTTTTATTCAGTTTCCTTCAATAGGTGGTAGCAAAAATGCTTTCGTCGACTTACCTTATGATGATGTCAGGATGTTTTAAGTGATGTATATTAATTTAAGTAGTTTTACCCTTTCGACAGCAAGTGTAATGTACAAATTTGTGCATGGCTAAGCCTAATATGTAAGCCCAACAGTAGGTTCACCAGACTGTTTCCTGGGACGGTAGGACTTTCATATGAAGACTGGATAGACTTGGCTTGTACTTGCTATAATTTAAAAGATTGAGGGGGGCTGTTATAGAAACTTACAAAATTCTTAAGGGGTTGGACAGGCTAGATGCAGGAAGATTGTTCCCAATGTTGGGGAAGTACAGAACAAGGGGTCACAGTTTAAGGATAAGGGGGAAGTCTTTTAGGACCGGGATGAGAAAAACATTTTTCACACAGAGAGTGGTGAATCTGTGGAACTCTCTGCCACAGAAGGTAGTTGAGGCCAGTTCATTGGCTATATTTAAGAGGGAGTTAGATGTGGCCCTGTGGCTAATGGATCAGGGGGTATGGAGAGAAGGCAGGTACAGGTAACTGAATTGATAATCAGCCATGAATGGAGGTGCAGGCTTGAAGGGCCGAATGGTCTACTCCTGCACCTATTTTCTATGCTTCTATGTTTTTCTATGTAGCAAACTCAATTTATTTCCTATAATTGGATAGACTTGCCAAGCTACTAGAACAATTTCCAGCCATTCTTCATGGGATCACCAATATAAGCGGTGAAATCTAGTTAAACTGACCCCATTCTCTGACAATAAGGCATTCCCTCAGTAGTGCACTGAAATTTACAGTATGTTCCACAATGGTGCATATAGTGACTTTTTGCACACGGGAGTGTTTTCTGCTGAAAATGTTCTATGATCGTTTGCTACCTTTATCTATGGGCTTCTTATTTTCCAGTTGTTTCATTAGGGTAAGAGGAGAACCTATCTTAAATATGAAAATAGAGCAATGCACTTTTTTTCCCCTTGAGTTATGTACAAAAACCAGGAAGGTTAGATTTAATATCCATCATAGTTGCTGGAAATTACCATTCATGGTATTTAGATCCTCAATTTCCAATAGGGGAAATATCTAACACATGGGCGGCACGGTGGTGCAGCGGTAGATTTGCTGCCGTACAGCGTCAGACACATGGGATCAATCCTGACTCCAGGTACTTGTCTGTACAGAGTTTGTAGGTTCTTCCTGTGACCTGCATGGGTTTTCTCCAAGAACCTTTGGTTCCATCCCACACTCCGAAGACTGTAGGCTTGTAGGCTAATCGACTTGGTATAAACGTAAATTGTCCTGAGTGCGTGTAGGGTAGTGTCAGTGTGCGGGGATCGCTGGTCAGCGCGGACTCAGTGTTCCAAAGGGCCTGTTTCTATGCTGTGTCTCTAAACTAAACAGAGTGCTAAGTCCCCTTCTCAGTTGGTCAATCCACCAAAGTCACTTTTGGGCACAAGATGCAAGTTATAAAATAGTGGAATGCAAAGCAGCGAGTTAGACAAGTAAAATGAAGATCTTTTATTCGACACAGAATCTAGCAAAAATGTTTTGACTATTAACATTAACTCACATCTGCTACCTGAATCATAGTTACATCAGGCAGAGCATCACTCCAGGTTTTAGTTATACAGAGCCTCCAGAAAAGGGAGGCATCCAACTCAGATGTTCTACAGTGATTCCAATCATTGTCAGATAAGAGAGGAATAATTGTCCCATTGGTTTATAAACAAGTGCATTAAAAATAACTTATCAGATTTTGAAGAGGCCTGCTTGTAGTTGTCTCGGGTTGACATGCACGATTCTGTTAAGATTACTGCACTGAATTTGGTAAACAAGAAGTATTTAGACTCCCAGAAACATTATAGCCTCTGATGTATGTTTACGTCATCCATTTACACAACCTACATCCATACTCCTTTTTTTAAATGTTAGCTGATAAACACCATAGCCATTCTTTTTAACCAAGGGCAAGAGACAAACTTGGGGCAGGCAGACTGATGCTTGGTCCCTTAGCCCCTGTCCCACTTGGGCGACCTCCACCGCGACCTCTGGCGAGTTTGCCCGCGACCCATAATCACGGCAAGGTCAACACGAGGTCGTAGGAGGTCTTCGTCACTCTCCTTCATGGTCAAGAGTGCTCTCCGTGTAGTTGAGGCTTCAGCTAGGTCGCAGCGTATTTTTCAAGATGTTAAAAATTGACTGTGACTAAAAATAGGTCGCCGTGGGAAAAATCAATATTTTTTAGTTGCAGGTCTAGTTGAAGCCGGTCGTAGTAGGTCGTGATGCTAGTTGTATGTAGTGGAAGGTGGTCGAAGGTAGTCGAAGGTAATAGCTCCAGGGTTAAAAAAAACTCAGTACAAAAAAGGTAATTTAAACAGAAGAAGGTCACCTCTTTCACTCCAAGGCATGTTCATTCATAGCTGGAGAGTTTTTGGAGAGGAGACTTGTGTTTTAGAGATGGCACCAAAAAGGCAGCAACCTAGGGGGAGGGCACAACCCTAAAAAAAAAAAATTGCCATGCAGGTGTTGCCCACCCAGGAGGAGTGGCAGTAGGTGATGCCACAGGAGATGATAGTGCAGGAGGTAGCCCTGCATGAGAGATCCCTGGAGGAGACCAGGGTGGTAGTATATGTCCCCACCACCACCCCATCCTTCACTACCTCATTTTAAGGCAGCAAAGCAGACCTTTCTCCTGTGTCTGAAACAGCATCAGAGGCAGATGCCCCATTGGTGGTGAGGGAGGGCTGGAGGAAGGTTATGCCCTACACCTTCACCAGGCAGCAAGAGGGGGACCTTGAGGAATGCTTCCAGCAGAATGCCATCCTGTATAAAAAGGAAAATGAGGGGTACAGAGACAGGGACAAGAATGGCATGCTTTCCATCCACTGCCCCACATATGTGCTTAAAAAGTTCCATCTTTTGTCAAAGCCCAGCGCCACTCTCTTCCAGTCATCTGGTGTACTGGGACAGTTCATCACATCATCTCCATTCACCCATTGAGACCACTTCTTGTGCTTCCTCTTCACCCTTGCTCTTCCCCTTCTGCCTTTCTTAAAAGGCTGCTGTAGCAAAAGGGCTACTGCAAACAGCAGTAGTTGTATTTTTAGTTCCTTCTATTAACTAGTTCCTTCCTTGCTTGCATGGTTCAGAATGATTTAAAAAAAAACCTGGGAGGCATTTTTTAGTGAGAAAAAATGCAGACATTACATCATTTTGTCAGGTGATCATCTGAGCTATAGACACTCTTCACTGGTCGTTGTTAGTTTTTGGTGTGGTCCTCGGAGGTGGAAGGGGGTCGTGCTCATTCATGGACCAATTTGCCAGAGACCATCCTCGAGTAAAACATACATGGTCTAAGCCAGAATTCAACATAGTCGAAGGAGGTCTTCTTCATAGTTGAGGGAGGTCTTCAACATAGTCGTAGGAGGCCATACACAGTCGAGGAAGGTCGTAGGAGATCGTAGGTCACCGTGGCCTTAATTTTTTTTTTTAGTTGCTTAAGGTCACCAGAGGATGTAGTGGAGGTCACCCAAGTGGGACAGGCCCTTAATATGAGCATTTTTCAAGCCGTCCTGTATAACTAAAACCTCATCTAATTGGTCTTCCACTTATAACTGGATTCAACAACATTGGAAAGAGTTAAGGCCCTGTCCCACCTAGCGATTTTTTCGGCGACTGCTGGCGTCATATCAGGGTCGCCACAAGATTTTGAACATTTCAAAATGCAGCGGCGACAAAAAAAGATGCGACACTTGAAAAAGTGTCATCAGGCCACGTCACGACGCATATTTTTCGGTGACGTGATACGTCAATCAATGATGCCGGCAGCCGGCGAAAAAAAATCTTCAAGTGGCACAGGCCCTTTAGTGTTGCTGCAAAGATGGTATGAAGTCTTGTTTTTTACTTCGGAGTCACGTGAGTGATTCCGTGAAGAACCCTGCCAGCGGTAAGTTTAAACATGCAGGTAAGTTTCTATTTCTTACCAGGTTTTGTTTTCTCTTGCAGAAACCTCTTCTTCTAGAGGTTTCCTGCTGGATATTGTCGCGAAGTCCGGCGAGCCGCAGGGAAACCGGCTTGGGCTGTGGGGGGACTCTGGTCCTAACCGCGGAATCACAGGAGCCGGCGGCCGTCGGGTTCGCGACTCCAGTCGCTGACAATGCGGTCAGCGGCTTCCAGACCGCTGTGGTTCCCATGGAGGGTTAAATCCAGAAGGAAGGCGGTATCTCCACCAGAGTCGTTTTCAGTACGGTCAGCGGATCCCACACCGCTGTGATCCTCAGGACATGGGGTATAATCAACCATAAAGCGGTCAGGCCCTGGGCCAAGAGATTGGAGTTATTGGGAACTTGTAACAACCTTGTTGTTATAAGCAGCCGTCTATTCATCAAGAGTAATTGGCAATATAGTAGCTGTGTTTCAGCTGTCAAGTAGCAACCTCTCAAGTGTCAGCTAGGTCATTATTAAGAGACCTATGCTATTACCAGGTGAAGCTAATAAAGTCATAATGATGGACGGACACTGTTCAGCATTGCTCCACTAGTTTGGTCAGTAAAAACTCAGGTTTATTACAAACTGATGTCAAGTGCTCAAAGGTAGAAAATTGTGAATGTCACCTCTAGTTCGGAGGTGGAGCAGATTTATATCAGTTGCCAATTCTTCAGTTATTGCTATCAACTATCTATAAACCCTAGGTGCATTATATGGGTAAATGGTTATGGACCAAATATGCATAATCTGCATACTCAATACACAATGGTGGTGGCATATGTTAGTCACATGAGTGCAATCAAGTAACAGCATCCTATACTAATTTACATAATCTCATTTGCCACTGGTTTATCATCAAGTACAAATCTATGACAACACAGAATGAGTGTTGGATCACAAAGTATTTATGAAATTATGGTTCGATGAAACACCGAATGTTGATGTGATGTTTCATGCTTATTCACGGCTGCAAAACTATGTGGCATAACAGTAGCGAGATATACATTATCCCTACAACAAGGAGGAATGTTTGTTATGTCTTCCTCCATTTTCCCCATCAGTCGGATCTTGAAATAAATTCAGCAAGATCCCGCTTAGGTTTTTGTACAAGATGAACAAGATGGCACCTGCCTGCGGCGACTTTTGCGGAGAACAGAAAAGAATTACCTACAACTTCTATCAACTCACCTGCATCAGGGAAACGGCAGTAATCGGTGCCGTTTCAGACAGGCTGCTTGGGCAGCTGAAAGTGCTGGAAATTTCGCGATTTCCTGCAGCTGCGGGAGCCCTGGACTTTAAACTTTCCCACGCTGGCTGTGAAACTCCCGACCAGAATGAGGATCCCAGGTACGGCACCTGGAAACCCCGGGATGACCTCCAGAGCCGACAGGCTGGATATCCCAGAAAAAATGAAGCTGGAGCTGCTGACGAACCACCGTTCGTTACGGAGCTGGAGCTGCCGTCTGTGAGGGAATTCCCATTCCAGCGCAGGTCCGCAGAAACCACAAGTACAGTCAACCCAGTACCTGGAAACAAAGGGGAAGCCTCCATTGTGTCCGGAAACGTGGCCGGCGGGCAGGACTTCAGGTCAAACTAAAGCGCAGGGGACTTTGGCCCCCTCTCCCTACTATCCTACTGGCCAATGTACAGTCCCTTGAAACTAAAGTGGAGGACTTAAGGGCAAGGCTGCTCTATTAAAGGGAGCTGAGGGAATGCTCTGTGTTCTGTTTGACACCCCCAGCTTCCCAGACTCAGCGGTCCAGCCTGAAGGGTTCTCCATCCACCGCATGGACCGTACACCGGCATTGGGGAAAGGGAGAGGAGGGGGCCTCTGCCTCATGGTCAACTCTGCGTGGTGCTCAGACGTGGCAGTCCTGTCCAACTCCTGCTCTCCACACCTCGAACATATGGTGGTGAAGTGCCGTCCCTTCTACCTACCCAGGGAATTCACCTCCATCATCCTGACCACGGTCTACATCCCACCCCAAGGAGACGTCCGTCTGGCACTGGGGGAGCTGCACGCCATGGTCAACAAACACCAGATGTCTTTCCCCGAGGCATTTACCACCATTGCTGGGGACTTCAATATGGCAAACCTAAATAAATCACTCCCCAACTTCCACCAACATGTCTCCTGCTGCACCAGAGGACCAAACACCTCGACCACTGCTACACCACCATCAAGGATGTCTACCGCTCTATCCCTCGCCCTCATTTCGGTAAATCCGACCATACCGCGGTGCTGCTTATTCCTGCCTACAGGCAGCAATTAAAGAGCGCACCCCCAGAGGTGAGGACAGTACAGAGCTGGTCGGCGGGGGCAGAGGAACAACTGCAGGACTGTTTGGAGTCTGTAGACTGGGCAATGTTCAAGGACTCGGCAATTGACTTGAATGAATACGCCACAGTCATTACAGATTTCATTAAGAAATGTGTGGAGGACTGCATCCCTACAAAAACCTTCCGAGTGTTTCCCAATTAGAAACCTTGGATGAACTGTGAGATCCACACTCTTCTGAAGACCAGACACAGGGCATTCATGTCTGATGACACAATGGTCTACAAGAAGTCCCGATACGACCTTGGTAAAGCCATCAAAAAGGCCAAAGGAGTTCTGCTCCAAGCTGGAGGATGAGACAGATGTTCGGCAGCTGTGGCAGGGACTGAATGCAATCACCTCCTACAAGGCAAAACCAGGAGGTAGCTTGGATGTCGGCGATCCATCGCTCCCTGATGAGCTCAATGCATTTTACGCACCCTTTGATAGGGAGAACACCGATGTGCCTTCCCGAGCCCCCATTCGCCAGTAATGGTATTTCAGTCTCAGTCACAGAGGCCGATGTCAGGAAATCCTTCAGAGGGGTGAACCCTCGAAAAGCATCTGGACCTGATGGTATACCTGGCCGTGTTCTAAAAATGTGTGCGGACCAACTGGCTGGAGTTTTTAAGGCCATTTTCAACCTGTCACTTCTGAGGTCTGAGGTTCCCACCTGCTTCAAAAAGGCATCAATAACACCGGTGCCCAAGATGCGCAAGGTGACGTGCCTCACTGACTATCGACCTGTGGCACTAACGCCTGTGGTGATGAAGTGCTTCGAGAGGTTGATCATGGCGCAAATCAACTCCTTCCACGACAAAAACCTGGACCCACTGCAGTTCGCTTGCCGCCACAACAGATCAAAGGTGGACGCGATTTCGCTGGCCCTCCACTCCGCTCTGGATCACTTGGACAACACAAACTCATATGTCAGGCTGTTATTCATTGACTACAGCTCGGCATTTAACACAATCATCCCCTCCAAGCTGGTTATCAAACTCGCAGAACTGGGTCTCTGCGCATCCCTCTGCAATTGGATCCGTCGATTTCCTCATTCACAGACCACAGTCTGTTCGTATTGGTGGAAATGTGTCAGACTCGACAACAATTAGCACGGGAGCACCTCAAGGCTGCGTGCTCAGCCCCCTGCTGTACTCACTCTAAACTCACGACTGGGTAGCCAGTCATAGTGCGAACTCCATCATCAAGTTCACTGACGACACCACTATTGTGGGGCGTATCACTGATGGGGATGAGTCAGAGTATAGAAGAGAGATCGAGCAACTGTCCATATGGTGCCAGCACAACAACCTGGCCCTCAACACCAGCAAAACCAAGGAACTGATTGTAGACTTTGGAAGGAGTAGGATGGGGACCCACATTCCTGTTTATATCAACGGGTTGATGGTTGAAAGGGTCAAGAGCTTCAAATTCATGGGCGTGCACATCTGTGAAGATCTTTCCTGGTCCGAGAACACAGATGCAATTATTAAGAAAGCTCATCAGCACCTCTACTTCCTGAGAAGATTACGGCGAGTCGGTCTGTCAAGGAGGACTCTCTCTAACTTCTACAGGTGCACAGTAGAGAGCTTGCTGACCGGTTGCATCGAGGCTTGGTTCGGCAACTTGAGTGCCCTGGAGAGGAAAAGACTCCAAAAAGTAGTAAACACTGCCCAATCCATCATCGGCACTGACCTTCCTTCCATCGAGGGGATCTACCACAGACGCTGGCTCAAAAAGGCTGGCAGCATCATCAAGGACCCACACCACCCTGGCCACACACACAACTCCCTGCTACCTTCGGGTAGAAGGTACAGGAGCCTGAGGACTGCAACGACCCGGTTCAGGAATAGCTACTTCCCCACAACGATCAGTCTATTAAACTGGGCTCGGACAAAACTCTGAACATTAATATCCCTCCATCTGTTATTTGCACTTTATTAATTCATGTGTGTATTTACGTATATAATTGTAGTCAATGTCTACTATGTTCTGTTGTGTTATGCAAAGAAAGATTTTCATTGTCCTGTCAGGAACACATGATAATAAACTCTTTTGACTTTGACTCTTTTGTACTGGCTGACTGGACTATGCAGCATTGATTCCTGTTTGTCAAGAATATTAATACAACCTTGTATGGTTATTCCACACGTAAAGCTTTGCTGGTCAGCCTGTGGCTCGGAAAACCAGCCTCTGCATGATAAAATCAATTTATTCTTTTGCAGATTCTGAGTAGACTGCTCCTACAGCTCAGGTTGTCACACCGACCCATGTATGTACTCACTGCAGAGGACAGGGATAGCATCCCAAAAAAGCAGTACAGTTTTCGCCAGGAGATGGGAAGAGCTTTGTTTAATGCTATGTTGCATTTAATACGGTACAGATACTGACGACTTTAAGTTCATTTTCCAATAGGTCTTTGACAATAATTGAGTTATAGGGCCATTAACTGTGCTTAATGTGCCTTCCCATAATATTTGCTGCAGCAAATTGGATCCACTCTGTCGGGCTCACCCCGGATATCGAGTTTGTAAAGGATCATTAACACAAGTTCACCCAGGACAAGTACAAGGCAGTGTGGGATACTGACATTATGCTGGCACTGCTTCGCCAGGGGCTTCTGCTACATCCTAGCTTTGGCCGTCTCCTAAGGTGGTTATCCTCATGGCGCTGGTCCCAGCGCAACGGGTCCAGTCACTACATAATTGTGACTGGACAGGATGGTTACATCTGCAAATAATATTATATTTATGTTTTAGTTAAGTTGAGCAGAAGGGGAGTCAGGTCCCAAATTAGTTTCATGACATATTCAGGGACCTCCATTTATGCACGGTCACATATTTACAGCAATATGTCAATGTCACTAAGAGCCTAGAGGCTCTGAACTAGCAATGTTGTTAGTTCCAAAAAAGCTTTATAAGAAGGTGTCAATTCAGACCATCCACAGGCAGTGAAACGGGGATTGGTTTATATGGGAGTAGATATGAATTAAATCACTCCACCAGGTCTGCTACAACATCAGTAGCAAGGGTTATTTACGTTCCGCTGGACCACATCCTAGCAGCTGCAGGACGGTCGAATGAGCAAACCTTCCAAACACTTATAATAACCCATTGTCAGACCAGGGTTTTTTTGCCAACTATTTAACGTTCAGTTGTATAGTCCCTCTCGGATGAGAGTGGTTATTATTGTGATTATTTATTCATTATGAATGTTTCCCTCATACTGTCAATGAAGCAGCTGTAGTTGTGTAGACCCGTTTCTCACAGCATTAAATCACAGAGCTTTGAAATCTACACACGGAATGACTCACGTGACTTCGAAGTAAAATAGTAAGATTAAACGAGAACTTACCAGTTTGAGGTTTGATCTTTATTTTATGAGGAGTTACATTGGTGATTACGTGCCCCCCCCCACTCCCAACCTTCATATCACAAAGGTCATCTGGTAGTTCTAGGTTTATAATCTTACTGTCACTTCAATTACTGTTATCTGTGATTTCACACTGTTGCTTTGAAGATTGATGACCATGTGTTCTTCACGTAATCACCAACGTAGCTCCTCATAAAATAAAGATCAAACCTCAAACTGGTAAGCTCGTTTAATGTTACTATTAATGCCGATTGTAAAAGAGTACTAATCCCTTCAGGCAATGGTGAGTAGAAAGGGACAAAGATTCTCCAGGCAACCACAGCAGGGAAGGATGCCTTCGACAGAAGAACTCTACCTATTATCCCACTCCAAGAATGGAAGTGGAAGTACAGAACAAAATATTGATTATCGTTCAATGGTTGCTATAAATATTGCATGCACATTTCCCCCTGCAAACACAGAACAAATTTAAAGCCCAGGCTATAGTTTCCAATCAGAAGAAAATTCATATGAAAAGAATGAGCAAGTCAGCACAAGTTAGGAGTTATAGGATGATTATCTGCATTCTTCTGAAGGCAAACTTGGTATGAGGATCCAGCGATCAATCCACTGCAAAACTCTATGCACAACTGTCAGCATTTATTATATCATTATGTATAGTTGGCAAGTATGAAGATGCATCTGTGAAAATCCTGATGGAAAATAAACCAATGAATATGCATCAAGGCCTGGAACTGTTTGCATTCTCCAGATATGGCCCAATGAGTATTTTGTGGATGTATAGGAAGGAACTACAGATGCTGTGCTAGTGGAATCGAGGGATATGGGGAGAAGGCAGGCACGGGTTATTGATTTGGAACGATCAGCCATGATCACAATGAATGGGGATGTGAGCTAGTAAAGGACTACATGGGTCATTGGTGCACAACTATTTGTTATTTACCTTAACAATCTGGAAGTGAAAAAGAGGTTTGATCAATATGTTCGTAAATGACAGGAAAAATCGGTAATGCTATTGATAGAAAGATCATCTCTTAACTGCAAGGAGAATGATAGTAATAAGTCGAAAAAAAAACTGATAACATGAGGAGATAGAGTTTTAGGCGATACAATGTTGCAGCTCTAAAGTTGCTGCCTTACAGCATCAGAGATCTGGGTTTGATCCTGACTACAGGCGTTATCTGTACATTCTTCCTGTGACTGCATGGGTTTCCTCCCCCATGCAGGTTTGTAGGTTAATTGGCTTCTGTATATTGTCCCAAGTTTGTAGGATAGAACTACGGTACAGGTGATTATTCGTCATTGCAGAATCGGTGGGCCGACGGGCCTGTTTCCACATTGCATCTCTATACTAAACATTTTTGGAGTACTAACAAGGCTAGAATATACAGAATAAATGGTAGAACCCCAGGACATACTAGGGAAATTAGCGTCTTGGTATAAGACATTGGTGGTAAGACAGCACACTTTACTGCCTTCATTAAATAGGGCATAGCACGTAACAAGAAGGAGGTTATGGTACAGCTTTATTAACCATGAGCTTCTCCATTGGAGAATGGAGTGCGTTTTTGGTCACCATGCTATAGGGAAGACATACCTATACTGGAGAATGGATGGATGGAGAAGATTCACCAGGATATTACCTGGGATTGGGAGCTCCAGCTTTGTGGACTTTGTTGCAGTGGAAAAAGCCTAAAAGAGGAAAATGTAGTGGAGGACGAAGTATATAAAATTATAAGTGGTATAAGGTGGAGTAAATAGTGAGAAATGTACCTCATGGCAATCTATAATGAGAGATGATCCAATAAAAATAGGTGATTTACAAGGGACTGGATGGTATTTTTTTTTAATATAAAGGCAGGGGGCGATTTAAATCTGGAACGTACTGCCCCAGGGTGTGGTGGAAAGAGATATAGTTGGACAAGTAGTATTTAGGTGAACATGCTGTGGCATGAACAGTCAGGGGTTAAATGCTGGAAAATGGGATGAGAAAGGTACTGGGTAATCAGCACCGACACAAAATGGGCCAAAGGGCACGTTTCCGTGCAGTTCATGTGAAAAAAAAATTTCACTGTGTACCACATTATTCAGCGGGCGTGAGCAACCAAATTTCTATTCAGCCAACAAGTCTGGTTGGTTATGAGATTAGATCAGGGAAGGCGGAATGCTGCAGTACAAAGGCACTGTGGCAGCTACCCAGGAATCCTGCAAGCATCTGCATGTGGATCATATTGTGGTTACATACCAGCCACAAACTGATGCAGTGAATGATAAGCACACTTGGTCGTTCAGGCGGGGGGAGGGGTTAAGGACCTGCCCCACTTGGTGATTTTTTCGGCGACTGCCGCCATCATCGTCTGACATAACAGGTCACTGAAAAATTTGCGGTGTGATGACGTATGACGCGCGGTGTTTTTTCCAAGTGTCGCAACATTTTTTTTGTGGCCGCTGGATTTCGAAATGTTCAAAATCTTTTGGCGACACTGATATGACGCCAGCAGTCGCCGAATAAAAAAAATCGCCAAGTGGGACAGGCCCTTTTGGCATCTTAATTACTGTACGCAAACAGCTGATGATGTGCTTTCCCAAGGGAAGAGAATCCTAAACACCTGCTCATTCCAAATGCAATCATTGCAGAAACGCTTCAGATCACTGGCTCGCATTTGTTGCCTGCTGCATTAAAGTGTGGCAACCACAGTGATTCTGTAAATAGGATTGAGGGCAAAAATGAATTGTTGGGGCTATTTAAAATATATGTTTGAAATAATTCAGTCATGGGATTATGGGCACTACTGGCACAAACAGCATTTATTGCCCATCCTTAATTGCCATTAAGATGGTGAGAGCAAGGAACCTTCTTGAAGTACCCCAGTCCTTCCCACGAAACTTCTTGAAGTGCCCCGGTCCTTCCCACGAAACTGTTCGGTAGGAAGTTCCACCATTTAGACCCAGCAACAAAACAGCAAATATTTATTACCAAGTCGGGATGGGATGGGACGTCGTCAATTATCATATGCATTTATAGGGTGAGATAAAAATACCATGAAAATCTTGCTTGCAACGACAATGCACATAGATTCAGACAACACAAACAATTTATACAAAAGTTACCTAAAAATTCCACAAATTCTGCAAGACAGTAAAGCAAAAACAAGACACTGGTGCAAAACACTACGAAAAACCAAGTCCATGTTGGTGCAAGTGATATAGGTATCATTGCAACAAAGGCACAGACTCAGACAGCAAAGCAAAAAATGAATACACAAGTTACACATATGTTACACATATTCTGCAGGACAGTTAAGAGTAAAAGGATGCACACAAAAAAAAGATATTGGTGCAAAACAACTCAAAAACAAGTCCATAGTGCAGTAAGAGATGGTCTGCAGCTCCATTACCGAGATACGATTAGGGTTTTGTAGGTCGGTTCAAGGACCTGATAGTTATAGGACAGTATTTATGACTTCTGTACTTCCTGCCCAATGGTAGCAGCAAGAGGGTCTAATCTGAATGGCTAGGATCCTTGATTGATACAATTCCTTTTTGTGACGGCAACTCATGTCGATGGTTTCTGTGGTGGGGAGGGCTGTGCTCATAATTGATAGAGAGTCATGGTGTTTCTATGCACCTGCTGCCCTTGCCCTTCTTTGTGATAGGGGTCATGGGTTTGGGAGATGTTGTTCGATGCTCTAGGTGACTAATTTAGATTTCTTTTTATATGGAACAGCTGGTATCAAGTGGTCATCTTTTGACAGAAGGTTTTATATAGCTGTCATTAGCAGATGACAGATCTCAACTATTCCTAGACTCCTGTAGTTACGCAAGATTATTTTTCATGCTGTGCGTGGGATAGGCTACTGCCAGCTCGCCTTAGTTGACCTGGTCATCTGTGGTGTTACACCTTGATGTGTATACCAACACAGTGTCCTCAGTCTGAAGAAAGGTCTTGACATGAAACGTCACCCATTTCTTCTTTCCAGACGTGTTGCCGGACTCTCTGAGTTACTCCAGCATTTTGTGTCCATCTTCGGTGCAAATCAGCATTGGAGATTCCTTCTTATACTTTGGTGCTCCTACGCTTTCTGTTCATCTCGGTCCTCATGAGATCCAAATAACTTAACTCAAGCAGTACTCTTGCTGACCTGATAAATGTAGTTTTTTTTTATTGTCATGTGTACTGAGCTACAATCAAAGCTTTTGTTGCGTGCTAACCAGTCAGCGGAAAGACAATACACAATTACAATCGAGCCATCCACAATATATATAGGTATGTTACAAAACTTACCTTTACCGGCGCTGCACTTCTGCCGCTCCCCGTGTGCGCGACTTTCGCGCCTTGCAGAGGGGGGCGGGCTTAAAGTGCCGTTTTTCCACAGGCCTGGATAATCGATGAATGTCGGGCGATTTGGTTGCTGAAGAAAAATCGCTCCGACATTTCATCAATGGTGGTATTTTTAAATTACTCTAGATTATTTATTAACTAGAGTAATTTAAAAATCACCTTCAAAAGCCGTGACCGCAGACAACCGGAAGCATTTTGCGTAGGGGAGAAAAAAAGGTAAATACTTTATTTTTATATTAAAAGTTGGTTTTTCGGGAGGCATTAATAATATTTTTATGTTGCGAAATGGGGTCCCCAAAAAATGTATGAACCCCCAGTATTTTTCCCCCCGACTTCACCGCTAACTGCAACGTTCTAATCCACCGCATTCCACTAAAACCCACTCGCTAGTTGATTTAAATGGCCATTAATTTACAGGCATAAAACACTAAATTCCTTCCATTTGGCCCAGAAATTCATGAAAATGAGATTTAAAAATTATGTTATATTGTGGATTATTGTGTGAATGTTATTTGGACACTTAGGCAATTTTAAAAAAGTTTATCTTTTCTTAAGAAATGGATAGATGTTTAGATCTACTCATTGAATTTTGTAATTAGCTACAATTAGATAACTAACTAATTATATGCTTTAATTTCAGGTAATCCAAGTAAGATTGTTTAATATTTGTTTCAGAATGCTTCAATCTATAATAACTGAAAATTTCATTGAGTTCTCTTAATTTTTAAGAATGTTATGGACTTTTAACTTTTCCAGATCACAGGTTTTGAGTTAAGTCAATTGAAAGGCAATGGGAAGCAAGATGCTCATTTCCGAGTATGAAAATGGCCATAACTTTCTTAATACTGAAGATATGAAAGTAAATTAGGTGTCAAATTAAACTTCTTTTTATGCTTTATCTGGTGGGATAAATTGCAGACTTGATTTTTAAAATCTCAAAATTTGTAACATTGCTAATATATAGATACATGATTAAGGAAATAATGTTTAGTGCAAGATAAAGTCCCAAAATGATGATCCAATGCTTCATCCTTTAAAAGTGGCCACAGTAACCTGTACCATCAAAGTACACTTCAAAACGTTGTCAAGTAAACTTCTTGGCTCAAATTGCAGTATTGTGAACTAAATCTTTAGCCCAAGCAGTCAAAAATTGACTATTACATTTTGATCTATTTACCATCACCTATTCTGCTCCCTGAATTGCTCTCTTTTTCTTGTCCCGATTTGATTATCAATTTGCAGGAGGCCTTGGAACCTACTGATGTATCCTACTCAATTGTAAAGGACTTGCGAATTCCTGTTTAGTTGTCTAGACTGAAAAGAGCCAATACTGCAATCCAAAACAGATTGAACTGGATTAAAAGTGTAGTTTAGAGATACAGCGTTGATGCAAGACCATTCGGTCCATTGAGTCTGTCCTGACCAACGATCACCCACACACTAGTGTATAAAAGTGTGGAATTCGGGACCTTCCAACTCTTATTTGGCCTTTAAACAAAATGTCGCAGTCTAGATGAGAAGCATTGAGAAAGTACATTGCCATAATTCTGACAGATCACAGTTGTAAACCAGCAAAGCTTTTTTTTGCATAACAGATAAATGTGACGCAAGCAACTGCTGGTACTCTTTTTTTCAGCTTTGAAATGTTGTTCAGTCATGAACTATATGGTACGTGTCAAATTTAATGTTCCAAACAGATAACTTCAAACTTCAGTGTTTCTTCAGAAGACAACCACTGGGACTGTCCAGAACTTAGTATATAACCTGATGCCATATAATAGCCGTGTGATAGGTTTCATTGTTTACCATTGCTTGTCCTTTGACAACAGCTTTTGTAATTCACAAACATGTCACGGGCAGCGATCCAGCCAAATATCATAGTTATACGAGAAGCAAGGAAATATTATGCAAGTCCACAGGAAGTTTGAGGAGACAGTCTTCTGGGCAGGCCTGTTGAATAGTCCGTGTGAACTTGTGTTGACAGGCAAGAGTTCAACCACATGGGCCAAATCAGTGGCAGTCATTCCCACTGTGGGGAAGAGGGTTTATTCTGCATACTGCAAGTAGGCAATAATCCTTTATGTGCTCAATCAACAGGCATGCAGCCTCCCTGCTTTAAAATTCTAATGTGCTCATTACTACAACACTGATTAACTACTTAAGTGACCGTGGGTACATTGTTACAAAGGGGAGCATCTGTTCCGTTATGTTTCTCAACTGAACTTCTAACCTCAACCAAGATTAAATATACGCACATGATGTTCTTTTACATATTTCTTGGATATAACGGCGACTGCATTCTTGTGGAATCCATCTTTGTTCAAATGGAACCTTTACTTTCCTTTATATTTCAAACAGGTCAAGAAAACAAAATTCAACGCTTTCAATGGGGAATTTTACGGGCTTCCTTCCTTTCTTGAAAACAATTTTCCATATGAAACATGGCCTAAATATTTGAAAATCAATATGGCAGAAGGATTTTTGCAAATGGTCATTAAACTTTTATACTTCATATTTTCAAAATCAAAATTCCAAAGTCAAAGATAGAACAGGAAATGAAAAGGGAGTAACTTAATGCTAATCATGTGTCTATCTTCAGAATAGATCAGCATCTGCAGTTTTCTTCTACACATTACTTGGGATGTTGACATCCCATAGCCTTTCTGCCAATTGCAAGGGGCATGTTAGGAAATATGGTGACATTTCCCATGGCGAATACACTTCAACTGTGCTCAAGCCTGCAATAATTCAAAAGAAAGCCCATTTGATTCCATTCGCCACTGGCAAATGATGGCATTTTAATACAGTGTTCATAAAACCAGAGATCATTACTGCCTTGAAGGCATCAGATGTTTAGGAAGGCCACCATCACCAAGCTGCACACCAGAGTTGAAAACATATTGCAGATCCTCGTGCATCGCCGAGTAAAAATCCTAGTGCTGGGCGACACAGTGGTGCAGCAGTATAGTTGTTGCCTTTTAGCGCCAGAGACCCAGGTTCAATCCTGAACTTAGATGCGGTCGGCATGGAGTTTACACATTCTCTCTGACCGCGTGAGTTCCCACTGCGTGCTCTCTGTTTCCCATCACATTCTAAAGAGATGCAGGTTTGTAGGTTAATTGTAAATTGTACCTAGTGTGCAGGATAGAGCCAGTGTATGGATGATCGTTGGTCAGTGCGGACTCGGTGGGTCAAAGGGCCTGTTTCAACATTGATTTCTAAATGAAAAACTAAACTGGACTTCCCTAACCAGTCTGAAGACCCAAAACATTGCCTATCTCCTTCGCTCCTTAGATGCTGCTGCACCTGCTGAGTTTCTCCAGCCTTTTGTGTACCCTGGACTTCACTACGTTGCTTCACTTGGAGACATACAGTATTTAGGTCAATTGGCTTTGGTTAAAAATTGTCAATTGTCCCTAATGTGAGGATAGTGCTAGTGTAAGGGGATTGCTGGTTGGCACGGACACGGGGAGCCGAAGGGCCTGTTTCCATGCTATATCTCTAAACTGTCTTTTCAGATGACATTAGTCAATGTTTTTAATTTATGCATTCTGTTTAGTGAAGGTACGTAGCAAAGTTATTAAATCTCAAATATCATGCATAATCAATACTATGAATCATGCACCTCATCAATTCAAAAGGCAAAATCTTTTTTTGGGGCAAAATACAGAAGCCTAGAGTTTCTATTGCCCACCAGGGCGATGCAGATTAATTTAAAACCCAATTGGAAGCATTGCGCAAGCATAGCCTTCTTCTTGAAATTGTGCAGTTCTCGAGAGCTGGACGAGTTTGAAAGGGACGGCGAGGGAGATTCTAGCGATTTTTCTAACGGTGGTTTGTGAATTGCAAAAGCCTCGGATTCCGGGGGAAAGTTTTATCCAGAGGTTTAAGGCCTTTTGATACCAGAGCAGCTGCTAGAAGTGTGCTGGGATAATAATAGGATTAATATCCAATAGACCTAGAAATCTGCCAGACTGGCTCCATCAAAGTTCAAGGATGCCAGAATGTTTCTGCATGCACTTTCCTCCAGCAGTATGACTAAATATGATCATCCCACAGATATCCGTGTCCCTCCCTGGACTTTATTGTCATCAGCAATGACGTCATGATTGGCTCACCATGATTATCAAACCAGAAGTTCTATTCTTCCTTCTGCATTAATCAGTTTCACCACCTTCGAAATGCTACCATAGATCATCTATACCCTAATAAAAGAGGTCAAAGTGAATGAACTTCAAAACTGATAAGAAATAAACAGGAACGTACCCATTGTCTTGGCAAAAGGGCTAAAAGACTAAACTGATAAAAACAATTTAATCACTTTGCTATGTTCCCACAAGCAGTAAATATCTAGCATTGATTCAAACCAATGTAACAAGCTCTAGCCTCAAATTAACCACTGTATAAATTGCAAAAGATTAAGTATTTATAAAATTAAGCACTTCAAAATATTTAGAAACTATCTCCCAGATTTGAGGCTCTGGTGTTCACATAATCAAGGTTCAAATGCTGCTCTGTAATACGAGCTTGGCGTAATTAGTTGTGGATTGAACTAAGAGTTGTTCTAGGTTGTGTAAGAAGGAACTGAAGTTGCTGGTTTAAACCAAAGACAGACTCAAAAAGCAGGACAGGCAGCATCTCTGGAGAGAAGGAATAGTTGACGTTTCGGGTCGAGACCTTTCTTCAGACTGATGTTTGATAACTGCTTTCAGGTGGTGATTTTTTTATAAGATTTCTGTCTGCAGCACCTAAAGTGAGCAGCTCAAAACTTTAGGATCACATGTCCCTCCACATAACAAGTCAGATAAAGTTGCCTAAAACGTTTTAGACAGAGGAACTGGAGAAATTCACAGCTGTAGCTGTTCATTCTTCAACTTCAGATCAGCATTTGAGGAAGTTAAAGCCCTGTCCCACTGTAAGAGTTCATTCAAGAGCTCTCCCGAGCTAAAAAAAAAATCAAACACGTGGAAGCACGTAGAATGTATGTAGCGGGTACGTCGGAGCTTGGGAAAGTCTTAGCGACACATTACGCTAAGGGCAGGTACTCGGGAAACGCGGTAAGCTCGGGAAAACACGTGAAGATTTTTCAACGTGTTGAAAAATGTCCACGAGAGCCCCGAGTACCTGTGAGCGGCCATTACCGTAAATATCCGAGTTCGAATCAGGGCAAACTCGGGAGAACTCTTGAATGAACTCGTACAGTAAGACAGGGCTTTAAAACAGCCAGCTTCTTATCACAGAATTTCCATTACAGCTTGTAAAATGAACAATTATCAGGTCATAACAACTAGATAACTGCAATCTTGGAAACTTGCACTGTGAACTTTAGACCTAGCCTATCATGACTAATTTAGATGGTCTTGATGCTTTCTACCAGATGAGAAAAAAGCTGGAAACGTTCATGCTTTATTCTATTTGATTCAACAAGTGCATATGTACCATTTGCAGGCCTATTCTACAATTATTGATCATATGGCATCAAAGTTATGTGTTAAAGAGGGTTACGTTTAAAATTATTTCCTCATTTACGAAGTCTGGAAAAGGAGTGTGCACTGTTAACAAATCATACCAGTGTTCCTATATCAGTCTTGACCAGAATAGGCCTCTAAGCTACTAAATATTTAGAGGCTGTTTGGAGGTTTTGCAGCTCTTCCATTTGCCTAATATAAATATCGTTAATAATATTGATGTGATGCATAATATTTTAAAATGTCTTTGTTCCCTTCATTCTTTAACCTTGGCTGACTGAAGCTGCCTCCAATTCAAACCAACGGCAGGAAAAAACTTTCTATTCTGCCCAGAGGTTCTTCAAAATCCAGATGGTCAAGAATTACGTGCATTCACAGATACACACCCGTTCTCTAACGTAGCAGTACGGAATAGCAAAGGAATAGGCCCTTCGGCCCACAGTGTCTATGCCGAACATGATGTCTAAACAAATTAATCTCATCTGCCAGCACATGATCCATATTCCTCCAAATGAACTATGTGGGCTGTAAGTAACTGGTCCAACGCAATAGACTAGGGGTAGAATTTGTTAAGGCACCCACAGTGCACTGACTCAAACACACCAGAAATAAATGAGGGGGGGGGGGGGGGGAAGAATTCGTAGCTGCTGAGAAATAAAAAGAAAAAATACAAAGGGAATCAATGGATACTTTTAACAACAATGCTGATCCATTTCCGCCCTAGCCAAGGACAAGTCAGCCGTCTATACGACCCCGAGACCAATCCTTTCATGACGCTTTCTACGTAGGTAAATATTGAAAAGGAATAGCACATTCACTCATCAAACAAGTTCGGGGAAGGAAAGACAGGAAACAAGCTATACTACAAAAGATCTCATTGTCATAACATATGATGACTTGATATTATCATAACTCGTGTGATCTGCCTGGCTAAGGAAGATTATTTTTAAAATGCACCACAATAAAATATTTTTAAACAATGCATCACTTCCTCAGCAGGAAAAACTGTATTGATGTACCTTTGGTCCTGCCATAGAAATGACCCGCAGAAATAACCTTGATTGTCATGTTAAGCAAATAAAATTAGACGCAAACATTGCCATGTCCAATCATCGAAATATGCAAGGTGCGAAACTGAATTGGTTAATTAAATTTAGCAAGCTCACCATTGGTGATGATATATTTTGGTCTACAATATATATATTTTAGTACAAAAACATCATCGAATTATGATGCTGAGCTAAGAAATAGATAAATAGGTAAATAAATAAGACATTGATAATATTGAATGCAACATCTCCAAATTTGCAGATGACACCAAGCTGGGGGGTATAGCTAGGTGTGAGGAGGATGCTAGGAGGCTGCAGGGTGATTTGGATAGGCTGAGTGAATGGGCAGATGCATGGCAGATGCAGTATAATATGGATAAATGTGAGGTTATCCACTTTGGTGGCAAAAACATGAGGGTAGACTATTATCTGAATGGTGGCAGATTAGGAAAAGGGGAGATACAACGAGACCTGGTTGTCATGATACACCAGTCATTGAAAGTAGGCAGGTGCAGCAGGCAGTGAAGAAAGCAAATGGTATGTTAGCATTCATAGCGAAAGGATTTGAGTATAGGAGCAGGGAGGTTCTACTGCAGTTGTACAGGGTTTTGGTGAGACCACACCTGGAGTATTGCGTACAGTTTTGGTCTCCAAATCTGAGGAAAGACATTCTTGCCATAGAGGGGGTTCAGAGAAGGTTCACCAGACTGATTCCTGGGATGTCGGGACTTTCATATTAAGAAAGACTGGATAGACTCGGCTTGTACTCACTTGAATTTAGAAGATTGGGGGGGGGGGGGGGGGGGGATCTTATAGAAACTTACAAAATTCTGAAGGGGTTGGACAAGCTAGATGCAGGAAGATTGTTCCCGATGTTGGGGGGAGTCCAGAACAAGGGGTCACAGTCTAAGGATAAGGGGGAATTCCTTTAGGACCGAGATGAGGAAAACATTCTTTACACAGAGAGTGGTGAGTCTCTGGAATTTCATTTCGGAGTCACGTGAGTGACTTCGTGAAGAGCCCGCCGGCGCGCATGCTCGACATATCGTCGTAACGCGTTGCTGCGACGGCTGGCGGTGGAGCGCGCTCCTCGCCAGCCCTTCATAAGGGGCCACGGAGGTGAGTATTCCACCTTTAGTTGGTGGTCCTTGTTGTTCGTTATGTCTTGCAGCAAGGACATGGATGGGAGTTCGAAGGGCCGGAGGACGTCAGGACGAGTTCGCCGGTCAACAGTTCCGAGGCCTTTACCATCGGCAGTACCTGCAGTGCAGGCCGGGACTCAGGCGGAGATGTGGGTAAGCCCTGTGTTTACAGGTCCAGATCCGCCAGCACACCACAGCTCGGAGGAGTACGACGAGGAGGAGTGCGGTGTGCCGCCAGAGCAGGGGGACCCTGCCATGGCACTCAGGTCGTCAGCGGGCTCGCTGGCGACCTCGAGCAGGGGGCGTGCGGCTGCACGGCCCGTTCCACTCAGCCCCCCGAGAAGGGGCAGGGCAGGAGCCCAGAAGCCTAACCCTGCCAGGGCTAAGGCATTGCCTGACGCGGAGGAGCGGTCAGGTTCCAGGGCGAGACCCGGGGCGGCTGTGAGGTCCAGCCGGCACACCCCGACTCTCGACGCCGGGACGGGTCGGTTGAGTCGGGTCTCGTCACGGTCGCCGAGCCCCCCATGGATGGGTGGGCGAGACCATGCGTCGGCAAGGTCCACGATGTGGGCAGCCGGCAAGCCTGCGCGGGCTTCAGGTAGCCATGCTTCGGCTGGTGCCGACACCACGCTGCAAGTGCCCTTAGTGGCAGCGGCGTCAGCTCCCGCTAAACGGAGGCGGTTGAACACGCCCGCGCGGGAATCGCGCAGTTTCGCCTCGGCGGCTGTTAACGACAACTACTGGCACCGGCAGGGCCTTGATGAGGTGCGGGCCGATGATAGGAGCCCGGTTTTCTTTTCAGAGCCGGAGGACTCCGACCACCTGAGTGTTCAGGGTGATGGGCGTATTGACCGTATGGAGCGGCTGCTGGAGCTCCTGCTTCAAAGCCAACAACAGCAGGGCAGCCACAGGCACAGGGCGTCGTCACCAGCCTCTACCATCAGCCTGGAGCAACAGGAGGAGGAGGTTTTGGTGGATCCCATACCACCTCCGGTGGAGGTACCAGCGGAGGATCTTCTGGATGTGGCGACCAAATTTGCGGCCCCACATTCATCTGGACTTCCTTTAAACACGAAGCTGGCAGCCACTGTGGACTTTCTTAACAACCAGCAACTACAGGAAGAAGTCCTCATTCAGGCAATGAGCCGTCACAAGGCTCCATCCAATTGCAACTCCCTCAACGTGCCTGTGGTCAATACGCCGATATGGGGCAACATCAGTGCGGCTATCCGTCAACAGGAGGTAAAACTGCAGCGGATCCTGAAGCCGGTATTACCGCCTTTGTGCGGTCGGTGGACGGGGACGAATTGAATTTGGACCAGGAAGATGCCCTGGCCCTCCTGTGCGCGACCCAGCACGAAATTCACGGGTTTCGCAAAACCAGCATCCGCCCAGCGCTCAATCCAAAGTTTGCAGGATTGTGCAAACCACCGCCGCCGCCCCCGCCCCGTCAGCTCTTTGGGGAGGACCTCTCGAAGAGAGTCAAAGAGCTTGACGAGCAAGCCAAAACGGTGGGGATCATGCGCCCTCAGAGTGCCCCCACACCGTCAGGCTCAAAGTCTCCATACATTTGATCATGAGGGTTTGCTAGTACCTCGACGAGGACCCACCCTCAAGCTCCACAACGACAGCAACATCAGACCCAGCACCAGGGGTCTTTTTTAGGACAGGGTCGGCAGAGACCCTGGTGGAAAACGAAGACGCCGCACCCTCAAGCCAACCCAGCACCTCCACGTCCGCACACGCGTGTCAAGGACCGCCGGTAACCACGGAGGTGAGGGGGTCTGGTTCTCTCTTTTCTCTCTGTTTAACTTCACATGTTTGTGGTCGCCTTCGGTGGTTTTTGGGTGCATGGGGTAATTTTACTGGTGACGAGTATGTGTTGCAGAATATTCAGGGGCATAAAATTGAGTTTATTAATGGCGACATTCCTCCATCCCAGCACATGCCCGCTCGAACGTTTAAATTATCTGCTGCAGAACAGGCAGCCGGCTATAAGGAACTGTTAAGTCTTGAGCACAAAGGAGTGATTGAGAGAGTGGTGCATGAGCCAGTTGAATTTGTTTCGAACATATTCACCAGACCTAAAAAGGATGGAGGTTGTCGTGTCATTATTGATCTAACCCGTTTGAATACTTTTGTAACATATACTCATTTTAAAATGGATACGTTTGAAACAGCCAAATCATTGATTTCTCATGGTTGCTTTATGGCATGCATCGATTTAAAAGACGCATATTATTCCGTATCCGTTCAGAAATGTGACAGAAGGTTTTTGAAATTCATCTGGATGGGGCAACTCTGGCAGTACAAGGCTTTGCCTAATGGGCTCACCACAGCCCCTAGATTGTTCACTAAATTAGTGAAGCCAATTATGGCTTATTTGAGACAACGACACCATATAGTTATGGGGACACCCTTGAATCAACGATGTTGTCAACTCAAGGGATTAACTATTTGGAGTTGCTGGCAGCATTCCACGGACTTCGTGCGTATTGTTCCAAGCTTGTTGGAGCACATGTCCGTCTCCAAATAGACAACACCACAGCAGTAGCATATTTAAACCATATGGGTGGTACCAGGTCAGTTTCGTGTGACAAATTGGCTAACTCAATTTGGCTCTGGTGTGTTCAAAGAGACATTTGGATTTCAGCTACCTATTTGCCAGGTGAGCTTAATACTGTGGCGGACACCAGGTCACGCAAATTTAATGACAATATTGAATGGATGTTGCATCCTGAGATCTTTTCTAAAGTCACAGCCAAATTTGGTAAACCGGACATTGACCTCTTTGCGTCACGGTTGAACCATCAGGTACCAACCTACGTTTCATGGGAACCAGATCCTGGGGCAATAGCGCTAGATGCATTCTCGCTGGACTGGGGGAAGTGGTTTTTCTATGCCTTCCCCCCGTTTTGCCTCATCAGTCGGGTATTGCAAAAGATTCAGGCAGATGCTGCCAAGGGCATTCTTATTATACCCGACTAGCCCACACAGCCTTGGTATCCGGTGGTCTTTGACATGCTCAACGAACCTTGGGTCCTTTTGAAGGGTTGCCCACAATTGGTTACTCACCCTGTCTCAGGGGAGCCGCATCCCTGCCATGGCTATTTAAATTTGTTGGCTTGCAGGTTCTGAACAGGCCGTTAGTCCAATACGGCCTCTCGGCTCGGACCATGGATACCATCGGGGCGTCGTGTCGAGAGTCTACAAGGCGAAGATACCGCTCGCATATTAAGAAGTGGGAAGCCTACTGCAGCCGCTCTCGCATCACGTACGATGACGTGACAATAACCGAAGTCCTGGAATTCCTCGCGGGGTTGCACCATGATGAACACTTAAGTTACAGTGCCATCAACAGCGCCAGAAGTGCGCTATCATTCTACCTCAGTTTGGAGGTAGGATCCAACAGGCTAGTGTCCAGACTCATGCGGGGTATATTCAATATGAATCCGCCTACACCACGCTATAATATCACCTGGGATGTCAGGGACGTATTAACCCTGCTCAGGACGTGGTCACCCATGGAAGGGCTCCAACTGGACCAACTCACCATGAAGCTGGTGATGTTACTAGCGCTGACTTCAGCTCAGAGGGTACAGACACTACACAAACTTCGTGTCGACAGAATGACGTCTACCCCAACAGAAGTAGTCTTTTTCATTGACGAGCTACTAAAGCAGCATAGACCTGGGTGCACAGGGCTGCAGCTAAAGTTCCCGGCATACCCCGCAGATGCTAGGTTATGTTTAGCCTCACATATCCGCCACTATGTCAACGTGACGGCACGCATCAGAGGAATGGAGAGATACCTGCTTGTCACTCATAAGAGACCTCATCATCGAGTGACAGTCCAGACGATATCCAGGTGGCTTCGAGTCATCTTGGGTAAGTCAGGTATCGACACTAATGTGTTCAAGTCTCATTCCACCAGGGCTGCATCGACGTCAGCGGCGAGGGTCATGGAGGTGCCCATGGACCAAATTCTCGCCACCGCAGGATGGGCTAATGAAGCTGTGTTCCAGCGTTTTTATAACAAGCCTGTTGCTGCTCCTCTACAGTTCGCAGAAGCCGTGCTGAATGCAGGTCAAGAACGTGGAGATGTCCCCGTATGAGGGGTTTGATTTGTTATTAATAAATATGCTCTTGTTTTGCAGTATGGACTATTGAGCAAGTTTGTTCCTCCCATCCATCCCTGGTAGTGGTGTGTCAGCATGGACGTGGTCCAGGGCGTGTAATCACAGAAGCTTTGAAGTCTTCACGAAGTCACTCACGTGACTCCGAAATGAAATAGTAAGATTGAACGAGAACTTACCAGTTCGAAGGTTGATCTTTATTTTATGAGGAGTCGAAGTGAGGGATTTCGTGCCCTCCTCGCCCAACCCTCAATCACCTTCATCTGGTAATCTTAGTCAATTCAATCATACTATGCGAAGTCATTTCTATTGTTGGTTCTGTGATTCCACGCCGCTACTTTGAAGTATGTTGAGCATGCGCGCCGGCGGGCTCTTCACAAAATCCCTCACTTCGACTCCTCATAAAATAAAGATCAACCTTCGAACTGGTAAGTTCTCGTTCAATCTTACTATTCTCTGCCACAGAAGGTTGTGGAGGCCAGTTCATTGGATATATTCAAGAAGGAGTTGGATGTGGCTCTTGTGGGTAAAGGGATCAGGGGGTATGGAGAGAAGGCAGGTACGGGATACTGAGTTGGATGATCAGCCATGATCATATTGAATGGCGGTGCAGGCTCGAAGGGCCGATTGGCCTACTCCTGCACCTATTTTTCTATGTTTCTATGTTCTTTAGATGATATTACATTTCTTAAGCAGCTCAATTTGAAGAAGTCATGCAATTTGAAGAAGTCATGCTGAATGTTGTTCAAAGAAAACAAATGAGTAAAATGCTGAGGTTATGCCCATACAGTAACTTGGGCATGCAAAATTCAGGTTCGTATTCAACCAATGGATTTTTACAAAAGCAACACAAACATCAGAAATAAGGGTCCTGTCTGCTTTGTACAACTCCCTCATGAGTACAATTTCTCAGCTCCTGATGCATATACCATTCTGCATAAAAGTTTCAAGAAAGCACCTTTCAAATTGTGCTGCAAGTATTGCAGGCGCGTCACAGCTCCAGCAACATGGTTTTGAGCTTGCATCTAATGTTGTTACTGTGGAATTTGCACGTTCTCCAATTCCCCCAGATGAACTGGTTTTGTTCCACAATCCCAAAACGTGCATTAGTAAATTAACTGCCCCTCTAAATTACCTCCAGTGCAAATGAATAGTGGGAGAATTGGAATATAATTGGGCATGTACGAGGTGATTTGTTACAGAAAACTAAGTGGAGGAATGGTTGATCTAAGAGCCAGCTTGGACTCGAAGGGGAAATATGGCCGCCTATGTCATAAGGAAATATGAACTATGAAAATTATATTCAGAGAAAACAGCTGAGTGTTGAATATATCAGAATGGGTTTGATCAGAATGGAGAATGTAATCAATGGTCGTAATGTATTTCCAAAGCCTCACCTTTTGATGAGGTGGCACATAAAGTTGTTATTGCACTTGACAATCTCACAGTGCTGATAATACATTATCGTAGAGAAGAAACTGGTTAAAGTCAAAAGAGTCAGGTATAATGGATCATTTTCAGGATGGCAATGTGACATTGGAGCAGGTGCTACAATGTTCACTGCCAGATCAACCAATTACACAAAAGAATGGAGCAAAATATTAAACTGTGGCAGATGATGCAAAAAATAAAGGAAAACTAAGATGCAATGATACAAAACGTCTGCTAGGGGATCTAGATTGGTTTAGTGAGTGAGCAAGTTCCAGATGGGATGTGTGAAAATTGTCCACTTTGATTTGAAAAACAAAAATAATTAGTGTATGTTGAATGGAGGGAGACTTGGGGACATGATCAACAATCTGACCCGCATGGGGGCACCTCAGAACGGCATGGCCGAGTATCTGTTTGACAAGCTTACACTGGGAGACAGCAGCTAAAGTGTGCAAACATAGAGAGATGTGGAACTCCTCATACTCAAAGACAGGAAGTTAACATGCAGGTACATTAAGTAACTGGAACCTTGACCTTTACTGCACGAGGGAAGCAGAGTTAATGTACAGAAGAAGCCTTGCTACAACTTTAAGACATTATATGAACGTCCTAAATCTAAAACCCAAAAACATTCCAGCAAAGTTCACACACAGGAAGATTCGTCTGCATGGAGTTCAACCATTCATTTCACATTTACAGAATGCAACTTGTTTTGTTGAAAATATTTAAGATTTTAAAAAAACTTAGACACATCATGTAATTTTATAAGAATCTCAGAATTATAGTAGCAAAATTAAATGAAAAACTTTTCTCGCATCCCACATCCCCAAAACAACAAACTTTGTTTTGCACAAGGGCACTCTGAAGAAAAATCCAAAATTCAACGTACACACACACCTTTAGTCGGATGCTACATCTGATTACAGAATGCTTTTGCTACTAAATCAGATTCAGTTTAATTTCCAAATCACTATTTCCAGGACAAATCTTTAGGAAATTATACTGACTGACAGTTTTCAATGACTAATGATATTTTAATTAAAAACAATCTTAAATGAACTTTGCCTCGAGGCAGTATTGCTGTGGAAAGGGTGGCTACCCTTAAGTGTTTCTGCAAGGAATAAAAAAAATCTCTATTACTGTTTTCCATCCCCGCCACCGATCAATTGCGGCCAAACACTGAAAAAGATTTACTCACCTATTTCCCCATAAAGAGCAAATTACTTTATATTTCTAATTTCAATGTGGTACAGATTCAAGAAAGGAACAGAGTGTGTCAATAAGGCTACCAGAAATGCAAGGGGGATCCTGGCATGAGCAGGTGCACGCCAGGACAATGAAAGGATGACAAAAAAAAATTAAAGCATGGCTACCAGGCATCAAGGAAACTTTCAGGAAACAATAGGCACAACATGCACATAATGAAAAAGTTTGTACCTCTGAGATTTTGCAGCAGGATTCTCATAATGCAGCGAGTTGCCATTATAGTTTTCACCTGCTAGTGGTACAACAGAAGTTGTTATGAGTTTGTTAAATGGCCTAGCCTACACGTAAACAGTAATAGAACTGGCCATGACTTTTTTGCTGGAATATATGGGTTCCAGGTTCTGTGCAAAGCCCTGTGCCACGTTGGCGCTTGGTTACTCCAAACATCTCATGAATAAGTGAAAATGTTCTGGCAGGTTTCGCAATGCACCAAGCATATCATTGCCTCTTTTAGTCATTTCTATCATTGTGTCTTTTAGTCATGTCTATCAAAGTCCTGATCAAAATCCAATGCAATAGATCACATAGATTAGTGATCACATTTAGTGGAGCTTTCCAATTCTCTGCAAATTAGCATCTACGTTGTCCATTTTACAAAGGGATCTGTGTAGGAAGGAACTCCAGATGCTGGTTTGCACCGAAGATAAACAAAAAATGCTGGAGTAAATCAGTGGGCCAGGCAGCATCTCTGGATAGAAGGAATGGGGTCATACAGTGCTTCCCCCATTCTTTCTATCCAGAGATGATGCCTGACCCACTGAGTTACTCCAGCATTTTGTGTCTCTTAAAGGGATCTAATGGTTCATAGTCACTAATGCTTTCCATCCCATTAAATGCAGGTCAAATCTCTATGCTACCCTCTAAATATCTATATTTCAGTATCTAGAAACAAGTTTGAAATGAAATAGCAGTCCATCATCATTCTCTTCCACCCGTACTACCATATCCTGGCCAATTTGCAATTCTTAGTATTTAAACAGGAAAACTATAAAAGGAGGTTGAACAGGAAGATTAAGAAAATGGGAGGAATGTACTTACATTTATTTGTAAGTTGTAAATAAAAGGCCCACAGCACCAACACTATTAAAAATAACTCCAGAACAAAATATGACATTAACTTACAACATTGCATCCAGGTCCCAGGTGACCAACTTCTTGTCTTGACAACTGTAGGTATCCGCTCCCATGGTCTAGTAGGCATGTGTCAGATGGGCTTCCTGGACAACACTCTTATTGAACATTTCTTTCAAGATCTCCAGTGCCTTGGATTCCACACTCCGCCCATCTACTGTCATTTGTGAATGTTTCCCAGGTCAGAATCACTTTCTCCCTGATCACTAGTACTTTAGCCAGGTTCAGGCACAGCAGCTTTTAGAGGTTCAAACCAGTGGTAAATGAAGTGAGCCAGTACTAATGTTCTGGCTCTGCAAGTGTACGGCTCCACAATGCAGTAACTGTACAAATGATTGGGCAGCACAAGTTGTAGTGATGCGTGCATTGCTTGCTTTCAGCAGGTACAGGTTAACCAAGCAATACCACTACAGTGTCCCTTTACTGAGTCGATCAATCGAGGCTGCAATTTCAATAGAATGATGCTCCATTGAATATTTCCGTAGAGTGAAGTTACTTCAAATAATTTGAGAAATGTTGTGTTAGATCGGGGCTTACTTTGTTTATTTTACATTTTAAGCATTTAATCAAGCAAAAGAAACAAAATAATATGACTGAAGTACAAAATAACCATTTACTTCAAAGCCATTAAGCAAGGCGAAATATATATTCGATTGGAAAACTACGAAATGATTGCTTTAAGTGGAGGAAGTGTTACGTTCAATTAATGGTTAAAAATACTTCCCTTTTGAAAACAACATACCAAATCTAATGTTTATAACATACCAAGACTCAGTGACACCAATCAACAGGGGAAAAAATAATGACGTTTGGGGAAACTGAACAAGACCTGCCCAATTCTTTGGTTCTATCTTGCTGTACACAATGAAGTCCAATGCAAAAATCTGCAGGAATCAGATAGGAATCTTTTCTACCCAGAAGCTTGAATAATTAAACATGGTAGGCTCCTGAATATTGTTGTCTAGATCCTTTGAAGGGAACACCCTAAACATTCCACAAATCAAAGTAAAATGCTGACTTCACAAATTGCCAGAGGTTACGAGCAGGGCAATTCTTTTATTAAAAGATCTGACTTCAAAATTCAACTAAACCAACTGTGCTTGTCCAAACAAAACATTAGTTTTTACAGTCGTGAATATGCAAGTCAGCTGTGCCCACTTGCTAGCTACTGTGCAAGTGCAATTAAGCTAATTCATTGATTATTTTCTCAAATTTCTTTTAATTGAACAAAATGACATTCTTGCTGTCAAAGCAACTGATGGAAATGATACTCGTTGATATTTATGAGTAACGTCAGATTAAAAAAGTCAAAAGTCTCTTCAAATTTTGTTCTTCAGCAGTGCTTACAGTAGGAAGACTTGCTTCCGCAAAGAACCTGTGGGTTCTGAGGTGACTGATATATGCTGTGTGGGCACACTCAGAAGGGGGAGGAGGTTCTGCAGGGAAGCTGGTGCTTGACATTGCTTTAAACCTTAGGGCTCTTTCAGCTTCACCTTCATGTGCTCTCAGAGGGATTGACTATGGTCTGGTCCTTCCTGGACATTTCTCCGCAGTTCGAACATTACCAAACAGGAGACTCATGAGTCAGTAAGGGATATTACATAACAATTGCTCCTTGCCCTCTTCCACACACTTCCCAAAGAGAACTTGAGGAAATGCTTCCCCCTCCCTCCTAAAGCACTTCTTACACAACACTCAGAGCATTGCTTGTTCCAAATCTGGTCTGTAGATTTTAGAGATACAGCATGGAAACGGGCCCAACGAGTCCGTGCCATCTAGCGATCACCCCGTACACTAGCACTATCCAACACACTAGGGACAATTTACAATTTTACCAAAGCCAATTAACCTGCAAACCTGCATCTATGGGGTGTGGGAGGAAACGGGAGCACCCGTGGAATTCCCATGCGGGCTCAGGGAGAACATACAAACTCCATACAGACAGCACCCGTAGTCAGGATCAAACTCGGCTCCCTGGCGCTGTAAGGCAACACTCTACCTCTGCACCACTGTGCTGGACAGTATATATGGTGGCCTGACTGGTCATAATCGGAACCAGATGCTCGCCTGGGAGAGGACACTGACGTTGATTCTTGTGCCACATCTATGCGTTTGGAGAATTCGCGAGGAGGTGGGGTTATTGACCACTGAAAATTGCAAAGAATCTCAAAAAATTGAGGCTCTGCTGCTCAATAGGTATTTATAATTGATAATGGATTGAGTTTTTGGTCTTTAAACACGTTAATCCTCAGACAGCTGAAGGCTGTGTCTGAGTTGTATCATTCCACTATTAGGTCTGAGGAAATAGTATTTTTTTCATTTGCCATAGCATTGAAATGCACTGAATGGCGCAAAATTCCTGTATCGCATGGTAGCATCAAACTTAACTCACCAAACAATTTTCCGTCGTTTTTCACTTCAGCATAGCTACCTTGCTGATGGCATGTGTTAACTATTATAAATAATTTCCATTTATAATCTCAGGGACTGAAAATTAACCACATTACCACAAACATGTTGTTCTATTCCTTTAGAACATAACTGTAGCAGATTTAAGCATTTAATTTGCAATTTATTTCTCCTTTCCCTTCTCTTTTAAATCAATCTCTCTCAATGCCCACTTTAATAAGATCTTATACCATCATTAATTTAAGATATGACACAATTTTATTTTAATTGCTACATCAATAATTCTGTATTAGATAAGAATGCACTTGCATTGTCAACCCTCTTTAGTCTCAAATTAATTTGGCATTTTGCTCTAATTTTGAAAATCACAATAATTTATCTCGGTACTTCAACTTCCTTCTTTCTCTCTGGGATGTTTTAAGAACATAAAACATGCAACACAGGAACAAGTTCTTTAGCCCAAGTTGCCGACCATGGTGGCAATCTAACTAACTCCATCTGCCTGCACAGTCTGTATCTCTCTATTCCCGGCCAGTTTATTTGTCTAAATATCTCCCAAACATTACTGGTGCATTTGCTTCTAGCAGCTCATCTGGCAAAATGTGCCAGACACCCACTACCCTGTAAAAAAAAAAGTTGTGTTGCAAATATCCTTTAAACTCAAGCTACTCATCTTAAACATATGCCCTCTTGTATTTGAAATGTCCACCCTGGGAAAGAGACTGACTAGCTACCCAGTCTATGCTTTTCATTATTTTTATATATTTGTTTCAGATCATCCTTCAGCCTCCAAATGCCTCAGATAAAGTTTGTCCAACCTCTTCTTTTGGAGAATAAACTCAAGTCCAGGCAACTTCTTGGTGAACCTCTTCTTCGCCTTAACCACAGCTTCAAAATTCATAGAGGGGCTATCAGGACAGTGCATACAGCTCCAAATGTACACCAAACGGTTTAGACAGCTACACATTTTCTTGCCAACTTTTATATTTGTGTCCTGACCAATGAAAGCAAGTACATCACAGGCATTCTTTACCATCCTATCCACGTGCTGCAAATTTCATAGAACTATGGATTTGTCCAAGATCTCTCTGTACATTAATGCTCCTCCAGGTCCCATCATCTACTGTATAATTTCCTCTTACATTTGACTCCCCAAAGAGCATCACAGCATCACTTGTCCAGATCAAACACCGTCTGCCATTTCTCTGCCCATATTTCCAAATGACTAATATCATGCAGTATCCCTTGACAACCTTCGGCGTTATACACAACTACAACCCTGATCAAACCATCTACATTTTCGTCCAAAATATTACTATATATTAGAAACAGGAGTTTCCTGTGTTGATCCTTGCGGGACATTGGTCACAGGCCTCCAGTTATCAAAGAAATCCCTGTCCCCACCGCCCCTTATGTCGTCTATGACGAAGGGGATGTGTATCCAACCTACCAACTCACCATGGATACTGTGTAACACAATTGTCTGGATCAGCCGAATATGAAGGCCCTTGTCAAATGCTTTTATGTCCCTCGTTTATTGAAGGGTCACTTCCTCTCATTCCCTTTGTGCCATTACACAGATCAGTCCTCAAAGTCTTTGCAATGTCCAAATGTATTACTTCAAGGGCTTCACAACTGATGCCTTCAAAAGCCATTCCCATTTCTTACTGGCAACTTGCTTTAAAAGACCCAATGCTTTTTATCCCCAACTTTAAATACCCTACTTCCTTCGTCAATTTTAAGTAAATTATGAATAAATAACAGTTAGTGTTTGAACTGCTGAGTTGATTGATTTTACAAACTCACTGGGCTATCACTAACATTACCAATGGCTTATATTTCAGTCAAATTCTGAATCTTTACTGATAGTGCAAGCTTCAATTATTACACTTCCATCAATGGAACACGCAAGCATGCCTATTAGCAAAATCTGCCACAAAAAACTCACTTAGGGCCATTGTCACAGGAACTGTAAAATAAAGTGAATAGGTCATCATTGATTGTCAGGCAAATATTTACAAGGTAGAAGTCCAAGTGACAGTCATGGTTAACTATGAGCCAGTGCAGGAAGACCCATATTATTAGCAATCGTGACTTGGCTTCAATATTCTTTATACTTAAAATATAGACTTTCACAACTTTAGCTTTGAGATCACTTAATGAGCACAAGAGTTTCAGGTACCCAAAATTCAAAGTGTCATCCATCACATATGAACCTGAAGTTTAGTGATACCTTTATTAGTAAGGCAATCAAAAGTATGTAAACCCCACAAGGTCTGCCAAAATAAATTTGCACATGAGCTGCTGGAAGCCTGGATTCTTCCCTCCTTTTCAAGTGCGAACTAGCTTGCATTTCCAAAATGCTTAGTTCAGTTTCCAAAATCATTACTTGCAGTATTAATCATATAATATTTCCTAGGTCACACTTCAATACATCTAATCCATTTCTCACAAAACCTAAATCCTGAACAAATCCAAATGGCACACACACTCAAAGCTACACCATTGCAGAGAGATCCATAACATTTTTCTTCAGAAATATAAAATGTATACAAAATCCAGGAACCTGCAACAGCCAACATTGTAATTAAATTTGCCTTACATTCATGGGTACAAACAAGATTGCAATTCCAGCTACCTTACATTAAAGAGGTCCAGAATAACATATTCTCAAATCCTCCTCCTCTTTATCCACCTGCCCAAACACAAACATCAGAAACTCTTTGCTTATTCTTAATAAGTGAACTACATTTTCAAAAAAAAATTTTGAATGTGCCATACAGGTATGTAGCAACTAGATCAACGAACTGGACCAAATAAACAGAACAACATACCAATTCCTTATTGCAAATGTGGAGTTGGTCATTAACGTCACATATCTTTCATCTAGTATTTCCAGCAAAAAACAGAAATGTTTTCACGTACGTGATAATACCACCTTTGCAAGAGGAATGACAATCACAAAATAAACAGCTTTGCCAAATCCTTTCCCCCCCCCCCCCCCATACCCTCAGCAAGGAAATAACAATTAAATACTCTTTAAAAAATATAAGGTTATCAACCCGAAGAGTCACTACTATGGGATTGAGATATCAACAGTCAGTATTCATCGCATCTGTGAAAAATATAAACCAAGATCCTCAAAAAGGTTACTGGAATTTACCGACCAAGAAATGGAAATGCAGTACATTCATCGAGCAAAAGTTGAGAAAAAGCGCCTTTATGTAAAACCACATTTACTCTGGAGGATTTAAAGCTCTTCACAAACACCTATCCTCAATTCCCTCTCGCACACCTGTAGTTGATGAAACACCGGAATCACTCTCCGGTTTGTGCATCCAGATAATCTACTCGACTAAAAGCTAACATGTAAAAAAAAAAGAAAAACCTGAACATTATAAATTAAGAAAGTTCACCATTTAGAACGGAGATGAGGAAAAACATTTTCTCCCAGAGAGTTGTGAATCTGTGGAATTCGCTGCCGCAGAAGGCAGTCGCGGCCAATTCTCTGGATGCTTTCAAGAGAAGTTAGATAGAGCTCTAAAAGATAACGGAGTCAAGAGATATGGGGAGAAGGCAGGAACCGGGTACTGATTGTGGATGCTCAGCCATGATCAAATCGTATAGCGGTGCTGGCTCGAAGGGCCGAATGGCCTACTCCTGCACATATTGTTCATTGTCACGTTCCGACAGAATACAGGTTACCACTGCAATGGGCCACTTCGGCACCAATTTCGTTAACTTTCGTGATGCACTTCTTATCATGCGATCAGGTTCGACGAATTTACACTTAATTCACGAAATAACAAGCAATTATGCGTAACTCGGAAAGCAATGAAAGTTACTTCCATCTCACATTCGTTAACGTGTACAGTTGCCACGTTTGTGAATAAAGAGGGTTAATGAAGAAATATTTCCAATTTTTAACTCATGTTATATAAACTTTAGGATCTCCCAGAAAAGATTAACACAATCTTTCGTCCCACCTCACCTCCTTCCCATCATTTAGGGAATGTCGTTCAAAAAGAGGAACCTGTTCTTCCTTGCTTGTCACTGCTTTTCACAAAATGTCCCCTGGAAGATCACCCCAGTTTTTTTTTAGCTCTACACGCGCTGATCTGGTTTCAAGACTTCGTTTGAATAAGGATGCTCGAAACGTGAGCCGGCTGAAAATCACGTCCTTTTGCGCTGAATTTGCGCTGCGATTCTGGACAGCGCTGCACAGGTTATTCACGCCGGACAACTGTCTATTTACATGAAACTGTTGCAAGGTTTTTAAACAATCGTGCATTCGCTTATTGAAATTGCACCCCTCTTTATACACCACTGTAGTCGGTCAATGAAATAACGATGAAGAGCAGAAAGTTGTATTACTCCTTCAATATTCAAATATGTAATTGGACTTATTATCTATCTACCAGCCTACAATGGCCTATTTCTTTTATCATCGTAACTTTTTGGCATATATTTCATTCATTTGTTCTATCTCTCATTTCACTTTCCCCTGACTGGTCTTAAGAAGGGTCTCGACACTAGACGTCACCCATTCCTTCTCTCCAGAGATGCTGCCTGTCTCTCTGAGTCACTCCAGCATTTTGTGTTTCTCTTCGGTTTAAAGCCGCATCTGCAGTTCCTTCCTACATTTATTATCTATCCACTTTGATACCAATAAGTTGCGCGATGGTAGCGCGGTTTATAAAGCGAAGCATATGCTGAATCCGGTTATATGCGAAGATGTTTACAATGAAAATGAAGGGTTACTGCATTTTACCTGCTGATCTGAAAATGGAGATCGAAGGTAGACACAAATGCTGGAGAAACTCAGAGATTTTCAGAAAAACAGATGGCAACATCCATGGAGCGAAGGAATAGGTGACGTTTCGGGCTGAGACCCTTCTTCAGACTTCTTCTTGAAAATGGAGACCAGTTACTTTTCTTTTATGTCAATTATAAAAAGTTACGGAGGATTTAACTTCCTGCAAGATTATTTTGCCATCGTTTCACAAATTTACAAAAGGTTAATTTCTGCAGTACGGTTGCTTTGAAGTTTAGGAACGGCCCACAGAGAAAGTAAACGTTAATTGGGGTTAAATTCCTAGAGGAAAAGAAAAGTATTACTGAATCTCATTTTAACGCCAACAGTTGCCCTTTCAGTGTTAAGTTCGGAAACACGTTTATGGTCGAGTCTTCCGCTGTTATAATACAAATCCCCCCATTATCACTCATCATGCCGCTATACGCGTTGTAACGTGTTACAACTTGCGCTAAAAAGGCAGCATTCAGAAACAACTGTTGAATTTGGCATAATACGAGTACAATATTAATCAGCTGCTGTCGGGGCGTCTGCACGCGCTGGGGTTGCAATGGATGAAAGGAAATCATGTGCAGAAAAGTCCAGGCCGCTTCTATCAAAACGTTCAGAAATCTCGGTTCATTATTTCCTCCACATCTTAATTAACATATGATTTATTGTCAACTAGGAAAAACCATCAGCTGGGAAGGAAAAAAGATACAAACGCTGGGATTTAAAGGGTTTTTTTCCCTCATGCATCGAAAAAAAAGTGATGTTTTCGCTGTGAATGCGGGGATCATTCTGAATGAAGCGCAAAACGGAACTGGCGGTGCAAAAAAAAAATTCAAAAACAATTTATGCATCAGAATTGCTCCGGTTTATGATAAACACGTGGATAGTTGCGTGGGAGTTTCGAGCTTTGATTAAATGTTGGTACATAGCAGAGAGTGTCTGGTTGCAACGAAAGTTTAAACGTTAAAATAAAATACTCTTTCAACCGGAGTCCAGTGGAGGTTGTGCGGAGTTGTCAGAGGTCAATCCCGCGGCTCCTGTCTGTTGCCATTGTGTGAAAAACATACCGTGCGCGGGACTCCGCAAACTGCCCGAGCAAAACAAACATGCGAAGGGGGGAACATGCGGACATGTGAGAGGAAAACATATTAACTAACTATTCAAATAACTCGGTCCATTTCGCAAGTGCTTGCGGATCTTGATTGGAGCGGACTGTCTTTTTGCCCTTGGCGAAGGGCAGTGTCCTGAGACTGAGAGAGGCAAAGTGGCAGCAATGAGAGACGGGTCGCAGCTGACAAGCGGCTACGACCTGCTCACCTCGACCACACTCAAAACAATCGCAGCGCCAACCAGAGACCACCTTATAACTCTCTCCATTTGTGCGCCTGTAACCAAGACATCTTGTCCCTGGTCACCAGCAAGTTGTGACTTCAACATATTATTATCTAATTATTACTGACAATTTTCAAAAACACATTTGACTCTAACGTCTTACCTTTTCTTTTCCTTTTCGGCTGTCATGGTCCTGGCGATTTGTGTTTATAGCAAATAAGAAGACAAGTGCTGGTGATAATCGAGGTTCAAACTTGCAATACAGTGCAGAACGCACGACTCATACTTTTTTTTCTCTCTCCTCGACTTTCACTTTCTCTCCCCCTCTTTCACACACTCGCTGAGCCGAACGTCCTCGTCGTTGTTCTTTTATGTTTTTTTTTGTTTTGAGATGAGGTGGGGGGGGGGGGGGGGGGACTTTATTTATGTTTTCTTTTGCTTGTCAGCCTCTTGTTTTTCCCGAGTGTAAAAGTGAATGTCGAGTTGAGTCAAGTTGGTTGAGGTGGTGAGAACACTCGGGCTGTGGAGCCGACCATACAGTCTCAGAACACTGCTGAGGATTGTACAGCCGCTCCCGTCGAGAAGATCAATTATAAAGAGGGCAGCGATAAAGGAAAATCTTGCTCTTGTTTTTAAACGTCCACTAGGGCGGGAGGTTTACGCTTCGATTACCGTGACGATTTTTCTTCTCTCCTGTCCTTCTTGGGACAGATGACAGGTCGCTCCTCGCTCTTCGCTTTGCAATAGGTTGCAGCGCCGCGCCGCCCCGCCTGTGTTTAATTCTCTCTCAACCTTTGCCCGCTCTGCATGGGAGGACCGGCCACTTCTGGTTACATAACACCTTTTCGTGTGAGATAAGTCCTGCTCCTGGGCAGTTAAAGCGGTGATAACCGATGACTATTTTAGCCTGATTACACTAAAAAAAATAAAGAGGGAGGGGGAACCTCCCGGTTGTGGGAAGGGAAAAAAACACAGTAATTACAACTACCATTTGGGATTAGTTCACTCGTGACTGATCTAAATTTGAACAAATGCTTAAGGAAAATAAGCATTGTCGATAATGTTTCGGTAGCATTAACCTGAGAACGCCAACAGCCGCGAACACGTTCTGGAAATATAAACATAATCAACATTTAACATTTTAGAAGTTAAACAATTTGGAGGCGGAGGGTGTTATTCGGATAAATAGACGAACTTGAGATATTCGCCACCGTGCGTTATTAACTTCAGCAAACAAATAAATATGGATCTTAAATTATATCGTTTGCCCTGTTGGGCGAATCCCGAGGAGAGAAAGCCGATTTACCGGTGTTGGGGTATTTTCAGAATGTTGTAGGAAGTGTTTTTCACAAGACGTCAAACACGCGCAATCTTGGGTGGGTCCACCGAAGTTCATCAGTAAATACGGGAATTGAAGAAGGGTAAAACAAAGTTACACGCATATAAATGAGACCTGTAAACGTACAATGTTTGCAAATGGTGTCAGTTTTTGTCTCAGACCAAACACTCGCAGTGAGCTAAGAGATCCAGTTGCAACCCGTATAATGTGGATATTCCCAACAACTTTTCTTCACCACAATGTTATGGTTACAATTATTAGGACAGACTTCTTCTTTTCGTGTCCATCTTGTTACAAATGTTGGCCTTGCTGTCATCGTCCGTCCTGAAAAGGACGCAAGCTTCCAGCGACAATCAATGGAAGCCATCACTTGTCGCAATAGATGATGGTGGTAGCAGAATTAGCTCGGGATACTTCCAGTTCCCAGCCCCGCGACGTGGACGCTTCTGCTATGGGGTCATTAGGATCAGTGAGCACAATTTCCAAACAGTAGTAACATGAAGGTGGGAAGCTAATGCCCAAGTCTTGCCCCAATTCCACAACACGATACACTAAGAACATTAGTATCAGGACGTTGGAGATTCCCAGGAACCAAAATAAAGTGATTGAAGTCTAAAGAAGGAACCAGATCGAAACGTCACCTATCCATGTTCTCCAGAGATGCTGACTGAGTTACTCCAGCATTTTGTGTCCTTTTTTGTAAACCAGCATCAGCAGTTCCTTGTTTCTACTCTTCTCTAAAGTGATTGCAGTGTTGTCCGAGTCATATATGTGTGTACAACAATAAACTCCACTTGACACTTGTTAGACCACAGTTGGAGTATTGTGTGCAGTTCTGGTCACCACACTGAGAATGCAATGGAGATTCAGCGGGAAATTATCCGGATAGCAGGACTTTAACTAAAGGGAGTGATTAGACAGGCTGGGCCTATTTTTCACGAGGGTTAATAGACAATAGGTGCAGGAGTAGGCTATTCGACCCTTCGAGCTAGCACCGCCATTCAATACGATCATGGCTGATCATCCACAATCAGTACCCTGTTCCTGCCTTCTCCCCATATCCCCTGACTCCGCTATCTTTAAGAGCTCAATCTAACTCTCTCTTGAAAGCATCCAGAGATGCTTTGATAATGATTGGGATGTATACCATAAGAGGCACAGATGGGATAGATCGTCAGAATCATTTTCCCATGGTTGGAGTTGTAAAAGCAAAAGTGCATAGGTTTAAGATGAGACAAATGTGTTGTAAAGGAGATCGGAGGGGAAAGTGTGTAGGGAGGAACTGCAGAAGCTGGTTTAAACCGAAGATAGACACAACAAGCTGGAGTACCCCTGTGGGACAGGCAGCATCTCTGGAGAGAAGGAATGGGTGACGTTTCGGGTCGAGACCAAAGTGTTGAGAGTGAACTTGTTGCAAGAGGTGGTAGAATCAGTAAATGATTGCATTTAGGAGACATTTAAACAAACATTTAACTAGCAAGGCATAGAAGGATACAAACCCACTGCAGCCAAATAGGATTAGTCTATATGGGAGAAAAAGGCTGGCATGGACACAATGGAATGAAAGGCCTGTTTTGTGCTATACAAACCACATTTAGTCATCACTGATTTGCCTTCAGATGCCAAGAGGTCTTCAGTCCAACACCATATCTTACTTGATGCAGTTTCTCCCTCTCAGTGACTCCATTATTCCTAGTTTTTCTTCTTTTTGGATGTGTGTTATTGCTAATTATTGTAGATAAACTGTCTTACATTGATTACTTTTATATTTGGCATAAACTTGTACCCCCATCATGAAGAATTTAAAAACCTACGGATTCGTAGATGTCTGAAACCTGAATTACTTACATTTATTCAGAGCATTACACTTTGTACATTATTTGTAAAGTGAATAAACTATTTAAAATAACTTCCTATTTTATCAACACTTTTTGCATCTATATCAAACAAAACTACTTTTATTATTTTTAATTCAGTGCCTGTAACACTTCTTTTGTGACTTGTGCCATCTGAAATGCAACTTCCAACAATGTTCTTCAGGTCTGCACAGATAAGCTTTGTAATCCAACATTGATGAGTGCTGGGAATTTGATAGGAGACAGATAGATACCTTTGGTAGGAGACACCTTTCGCCAAGAACAAAATTATGATGGATCCTGCTTGAGGAACAACCAACATCACAAGCAAAATTGAAGATGTTTTTCTTTGGCAACACATTGTAGTTGAGATGGCTTAGTTCTGTTCTGTTTTTTTTTGGGGTGGGGAATTCTACAGTGAATGTTGAGGGAATCGCAGACTTGTCAGTATTATGGGGCAGGAATTAGTCATAGAGTCATACACTGTGAAGACCTGCCCTTCCACTTAACCACCTGCCCATGTGGCCCGTATCCGTCTAAACCTAATCTATCCATGTACCTGTCCAAATTTATTTTTAATGTTGTGATGGTACCTGCTTTGACCTATCTCCTCTGGCAGCCCATTCCATACACCCACCACCCTTTGTGTTTAAAATAACTGCCCCTTAGGTTCTTATCAAATCTTTCCCCCTCACCTTAAACCTACGTCCTGCTAATTAGTTTATTAATTGTTTGTTTGCTTGTTAGTTGCCGAACAAGGTGGTCAGGTGGGTGATTTGTGGGGTGATAAGCTCCTCCTGCTGCTTATGTAGGAATCCCTGGAATCAGTGGGAATCTTGCATGTCTTCGAGGAAGCTTTGAACACAACCTTGAATTTTCTTGGTTTAGTTGTTAATCTCTTCTCATGACAGCGCTCAGAATAGATTGTTTGTTTCGGGAGTAGAGCATTGGGCATTCAAACAACGTGGAGTGCCCAATTTGCCCGGAAGGTGACACTGACATTGGTTTGTTTGCCTCTTTATAAACATGGAGGAATTTGCAGAGTCTCAGTGGCCTTGTTCCAGTATCTTGAGATGACGACTGCATGTGCTCTGGGTGTCAGAAGCATACAGGAATATTTACATATTACCATCACAAACAAAGTGCTTTACTGCCATTGAATAGTGACTGCACTTCAAATGTAAGTGCAGTCACTATTGTAGTCTATGTAATGGGCAATCATTTTACTGACAATAATTACACATACATAGCAATGCAATTATAATCAGACAATCTGTTTTTCTCTTTACTTTTATCAATGGACTAGACTAAGTGGGAGGCCTGGTCTCCCAACACAACCCATTCTCCACCACAATATTGCATCACTCACCCATTCCCCCAACGCAACCCATTCCCTAACGCAATGTTCCACCACTCACCTATAGCCCTTAACTGTGCAGGTGCTGCTCTTTCCCATCATCCCCCAGCATTCCCTCCCCCTCCTCTTCATGTGTGGGAGGGGAGGGGAGGGATGGGGGGGGGTGTGGCAAGGGGGGTGTGGGGTGGGAGGGGAGGAGGCGAAGGGGTGTGTGTGTGTGGGCGGGGAGTGTAGGAGGGGGAGAGGATAATGTGGGGGGAGGGTGGGAAGGGGTTGTGGGGGTGGGAAGGGGTTGTGGGGGGAGGAGTTGTGCGGGGAGGGGTTGTGTGGGGAGGGGTTGTGGGCGGCAGAGGGGTTGTGGGGGAGATGTTGTGGGGAAGGGGTTGCAGGGGGAGGGATTATGAGGGAGGGTTGTGGGGGGGAGGGGTTGTGAGGGGGTTTGTGGGGGGAGCGGTTGTGGGGGGGAGGGGTTGTGAGGGGGTTTGTGGGGGGAGCGGTTGTGGAGGGGAGGGATTGTGTGGGGAGAGGGGTTGTGTGGGGAGAGGGGCTGTGTGGGGGGGAGGGGTTGTGTGGGGGGGAGGGGTTGTGTGGGGGATGTGTTGTGTGGGGGATGGGCTGTGTGGGGGAGGGGTTGTGTGGGGGAGGGTTGTGTGGGGGAGGGGTTGTGTGTGGGGGAGGGGTTGTGTGTGGGGGAGGGGTTGTGTGGGGGAGGTGTGTGGGGGAGGGGTTGTGTGGGGGAGGGGTTGTGTGGGAGAGGGCTTGTGTGGGGGAGGGGTTGTGTGGGGGAGGGGTTGTGTGGGGGAGGGGTTGTGTGGGAGAGGGGTTGTGCGGGGGAGGGGTTGTGCGGGGGAGGGGTTGTGTGGGGGAGGGGTTGTGTGGGGGAGGGGTTGTGCGGGGGAGGGGTTGTGCGGGGGAGGGGTTGTGTGGGGGAGGGGTTGTGCGGGGGACGGGTTGTGTGGGGGACTCTTATGCTGCGTGGCTCTTGGGCTGGGAGGCTGGGCGGCTCTCGGGCCGGGAGGCTCTCAGGCTGGGCGGCTCTCGGGCTGGGGGGCTGGGCTCTCTCACTCACAGACTCTGGACTCAGCTCCGCCTCCGGGACTTTATTCTCCTTGCCCCGGTGATTGACAGCGGGTGCTAGAAGGGGCGTTACTTTCATGGTGATAGACATGCGAGAAGACCAATCTGCTGATTTCACAATTTTTAAACCTTCATAACTTTTGTAATATTTCACTGATCGGAATAAACTTGGCGGAGAGAAGAACGGTGAATAAGATGGCAAAAAAAATCCTAGCGATATAGGGTGCCATATTTGCGCAAATTTTTAAAAAAACGCAAACCGGAAGAGGACAGATGAAAGTTTTAGTAATTAGATAGATAGACAGACAGACAGACAGACAGACAGACAGACAGACAGACAGACAGACAGACAGACAGACAGACAGACAGATATGCCTTCCAAATAATGCCTTGAGGAATTTTTATGTACAGAGGGAACAAATGATTTAATACCTCATCTGAAAAGATGGCATTACTGACAGCAAAGTACTGCCTCAGTGTATTGCTGAGTTGCTCAAGTCTTTTGTGGAGAGATTGAACCCGGACCTTCAGGTGCTAAGGCAAGTGGGCTACTCACTGCAAAAGAGCTGCTAAACATCTAGAAAGCAGAGCAAACCCTTAATGTATTGTGGAATTGCCCAAGACTGATCATTGGGTCCTTCATTAAGACTCCTGTAAGGGAACCCCAGAAATCAAAAGTTAACACACTGCAAATCTGGAATAGATTACACAATACTAACTATCCCAATCCGCTTCACAGAGCTAGTGGAGGAAGGACAATGGCTGGTTTAAAAATAAACTATGTCAACACTGTATATTTTTAAACTAGACATCGTCCTTCCTCTTTTACCTCTATCAATAGTATCTCTGATATGTGGAAACGTTTCCAACAACGCATCCTATCTATCCCCAAGATTAAATTAATATACACAAAATGCTGGAGTAAATCAACGGGTCAGGCAGCATCTCTGGAGACCATAGATAGGGGATGTTTCCTGTCAGGTCAGAAGGAGAGTCCTGACCTGAAACGTCACCTATCCTTGTTCTCCAGAGATGCTGCATGACCTGCTAAGTGACCAGCACTTGGGATCTTCTTTTGTAAACCAGCATCTGCAGTTCATTTTATGTCAATTAAAATGTTAGAATTGATGATGAAGTTGTAGTAAATTTGCACACTACACCACTGGATGACCATTATAGTTCCAATTCACTTTGTCATTTTACAAGTCCTGTTGATGAATAAACTGGGTGTTCAGCACTTTGGCTATTCACCCTTCCTGGCATTTCATTGAAAAATTCTGGAAGGTTCAGGCGACTAGGGAGGTTTGATCATGTGTGATTTTCCGTCTACGTTTACAATCTGTTTTGGCTACTATCTTGAGATTCATACAAATGCGCGGATAATCCGCATAATCCATCCTTCCTTCCTTCCTTCCTTCCTTCCTCCCTCCCTTCCTTTCTTCCTTAACAGTAATCTGGCTTCAAAATTACAAGTAAGGGGGTATCATGATTCTATCTATCTATCTATCTATCTATCTATCTATCTATCTATCTATCTATCTATCTATCTATCTATCTATCTATCTATCTATCTATCTATCTATCTATCTATCTATCTATCTATCTATCTATCTATCTATCTATCTATCTATCTCTAAAACTCTGATCTTGTTATCTTCTGGTTTGGCAGTCATTCTATTTGCGCAAAAATGGTTCGTGATAGCACTACGATTTTCCACCAGTTCACTCACTGTTCTCCTGTGCTGCGATTGCACCAAGTTTCGTTCCGATCAGTTAAATGTCGTGAAAGTTAGCGAGGTTTAAAAATCGTAAAAACCGCGCATGCGCAGATCAATCTCTTCGCCTGCCAGTCAGCGCCACATGGATTTAACTCTTCCCCTGTCACTCCCCGAGACAGTCCGCCCCTTTCTGCACCATAGCTTCTTTACTGGAGTTGAGGAAGGCCGGCGGAGGTTTCCAACCGGACTTTCGGAGGGACCCGAAGCACCCACACACCCTCCGACCCACAAACATCCCCCAGCCCACACACAAATCCCGCCCCACCCCCCCTGAACACACACACCCCCACAACTCCCCTCACCACACAACCCCTCTGCCCGCACACCCCCCCACACAACCCCCCCCCACACAACCCCCTGCCCACACACAACCCCCTGCCCACACACAACCCCCTGCCCACACACAACCCCCTGCCCACACACACCCCCCCCACACACACACACCCCCGCCCACACACACCACCCTCCCACACACACACCCCCCACACACACACACACCCTCCCCCACACACACCCCCTCCCACAAATCCAAATAGAGATCAGTATATTTAAAGATTTTAGAGGGATCTAGAAAAAAAAAGTGGGAGCAGGAAAATTATGTTGAGGTGGTGAGTCAGCCATGATCTTGCTAAATGGCAGAGCAGGTTTGAGATTAGCCTACTTATGCTTGTATTTCTTATACCCTAATGTTCTGACATAAGAGAGCAGTTTGCATAAACCTATTTATGTCCATTTACATTGATTCCACAGGCAATGATTACCCAACCAAACATAGCAAGTATTCCTATGACCCTTAATTTTGAGGAACATTTCTTAAAAAGGCAAACATGGATTTATGTCTTTGTTCCATATTTTGCAATGTTACATTCATTCGATGGTTAGTTTTGCCCAATTTTTTCTCAGTACATTTTCCAATTCTACACAAATAATTGAGTTAGATTTGTACAAGTATTACTGCATAATTGCCAAAAATAGTGATTTAACAAAACCCAGTCATCAAAGTGGGAGATAGTTACAAAATGCTGGTGTAACTCAGCAGGTCAGACTGCATCTCTGGAGAAAATGGATAGGTGACATTTCGTGATGGGATCCTTTTTCAGAGTCTGAAGAAGGGTGTAGTGACAGATTTTTATATTGTTTCAAGGATTCCTCCTTTAAGGCACTATGATTGAAGACAGGGGTTTAGGAGATTATCGAAATGCATTCACGAGCTCTCCACGCGAAAATTCAATGCCGTCTAAAGATAAAGCCTCAAAGCACAGTCTCTTAATTAATAGTTTCTTTATTGCAGTAGTAAAAACAGTAAGATAGTCATCCAAACTTCTTCTTGTTTAAGTACATTTTGATCTTACTCGTAGTCAAACCCGTGTATGGTAGAAAGCTGTGACCTCTACTCCATGCTTCTTTAAAATAAACTAAAAACTACTAGTCTGCGCAAGAATCCAAGCCGCAAACACGCCTGTCTCCCAGCATATTTCCATTGTGAAACATTTGTAGCTCCCAATACAAAAGAGATTCTGTTTGCTACAAATGTCAAGAAAAGTTTGTTTGCATTGTTGAAGTATTTAAGCACCGTAGTACTATCAGTCCAGAAGATAGATTCGTCCAGTTGAAGCTCTAGTTCTTTTTGCAGCATTATGTACAAAGATCCTACAAAATCAACTTGGCTTGCTGTGTAAATAGCACAAGAAATCCCAGAGGGTCGTAACGGAACCAATCTCGGATCGGATACCCCTTCTGGTACATGCCGCTCTTGAATTGAGATTCTGAACGTGAACACATCACTTTCAACGCACCTGTGCAGTCCCAATGCTCTTTCCATTGGCAAATTGCCTTTGTCCAAATCCAACTCCCTGGTTTCCTTGGCTCTATCATCTGGTGGAATGCTCTCCAATACAACACAGCTGTCGCTGATCCATTTGGAAAAGGTAAATCCTCCCTTATTGCAGAGGGAAGTCAGATGTTTTACCATTTGGATGACTTCCTGCTCCGTAGACATAGATTTTAAGTAATCACCCACAAATAAATTATTCTTCACAGTGGTTATCACTTCTTCTGGAAAGTGAGCGTTGTTATCCTCTATGGTCTTCTTTAATGCAAAGTTCACACAACTTGGTGATGTCACTGCTCCAAAGAGATGCACCTTAATTCGGTATTCAACAAGATCTTGTTGTGCATCCCCTTCAGGTCACCATAAGAATCGCAAGTAGTCAATGTGTTTTTCTGATACTTTGACGATGAAACTTCGCTTTAATATCAGCCATCAAAGCAATTGGTTCTTGTCTGAATGTAATGAGAACTCCAATGAGTGAGTTGGTAAGGTCTGGACCCTTGCAGTAGTTGACAGTTAAGGGGTGATCCTTTGAAGACTGCAGCACAGTCAAAGACCACCCTCAAGGTCCCTTTCTTCGAGTGATATACCCCATGCCGTGGAATGTACCAAAGCTCTCCATCACTTTGATTTAGTTGGTTTATTGGTACCATTTCGGCATAATCATTGTCAATCATATCCTTTAGGAAAGACATATATTCCTCATGAAATTTCATATTCTTGCCAAACTTGCGTTTCAGATTCTGGGTGCGTTGCTCTGCCATACGACAATTATTCGGCAAACTAACACTTTCTTGTTTGAAAGGTAAGTCCAGACAATAGTGTTCGTCTATCATCTTTACCGAGTAGTTCATAATATCCAAGAACTTTAACTCTTCCTTGGACATTTCTTCTGATTCCTTACTGGTACTTTTATTGAAGTCATGATTGTAATGCTTGATCTAATTTACCAGTAGATATTTGATTAACAGCAGCGACAGGGTAATTCTTCTGGTTCCTGCTTTCGTTGTTCCTTTTCAAAGAGTCATAGATAACTCATCCTAGTAGGGTTTTCACAGCAAATGGTCCATCCCCTTGGCTCCTCACTGTCTGTATAGGTTCCAATGCCTTCGAAGCATTCGTTCCGATAATTAGGTCAATACCAGAATTTATTTTACGTATCTTGACATCCTTCAAGTAAGGCCATTGTTTCAAGTCCTCATGTCTGGGTATATTGTGATGACAAACAGGCATGGTCTCTTATGTAAACACCTCAGGTATTGGTATAAAATTGTCTTCACTCAGACTAGATATTTCCATACCTGTAATGTAATGACTATCGCAGGATTTGTCATCATTCATGGTACGCAATAGAATCTTAGTCTTTGCTCCTGTGATTCTCATCAAGCTTTCTGTACAAAAGGTAGCCGGACTTCCATGATTCAAGAATGCATATGGTTGCTGCACTCTATTTATCCGGCTGTTCCTTACCTGTGCTGGTAAAATAAGGAAGATACAGGTTTCTACCCCGGCCCCAATATGGGCAGTTATCTGAGGTGAGGTGACAGCATCACTAGTAGTTGGCTTCTCCTTCTGTTCTATTTGCTCCAGCTTCTTCTGCTCAGTGTGAAGTACTTCAGGATGATCTTGCTTGCACCTACCACAAGTTATAGGACTCTCACAGTCTTTAACCATGTGTGCTTTTTTCACATATCCAAAACAAATTCCCTTCTCCTTTAAGAAATCCATCTTTTTTTATATTCCTTCCTCTTGAATCTTCAACACCACCTTATGGTGTGACCAACTTCATCACATAACAAAAATCATTTTTGCTTAATAGTAGGTACATCTCCTTTCATTCCACCTATCGTTTCCACAGGTATAGCGGTAGCAAAACTGCCTCCCTTAGGTCCTGATCTTCCTTTTGTTTTGGTGAAGGTAGAACCTTTGACAGTTGGAATTGGTTTAGGATCTTGAATACTCCTGTGGTGTGGATCTAACAAGAACTGTACTTTCCTTTCTAAGAAAGCCACCAGGTCAAGCAACATGGCTTCTCAATTCTCCCTTTCCTTTATCCAGCCTGCTTTTTCTCACCACTTATCTCTAAGCCTATAGGGCAGTTTTAGAATGATGGCTCTAGTATTACTAACAACATTCATTTCATCCATGTGGTTGAGATTTCTCCTCTAAGAAATATCGCAAACTCACTTAATGCCTCCACATCTTCTGAATTGATATCTTTCCAAGCATAGGCCTTCTTTATGTATGCGTTAACAATCCTTTGTTTGTTACCATAGCGTTCTTCAAGCAACCTTTTTGCCTCTAAATAGCCTTGGCCTCCAGGCCTATGTAGACAACTTTCTACAAGCACCTTTGCATGTCTGCTTGTGTAATGCACCAGAAATCGTAAGCGTTCTTTTTCATCAGTAGTTCTCATTTCTACTCCTTCGTGAAACGCCATTAAGAAAGCTTCATACTGCAAAGGATCATCATCATATCTAGGAAGTTCTATTGGTGGTAGGGTGGAAGAGAGATTTTGTTGAGCTATGAGCTTGCTGATTTCAGTTTGATTCCTCACCAATTCATAGAATTCACCTTGAGATCCTTGGCTTGGCACAGACGAATGATAAACAGGCCTCTGAAAAGAGGACCGAGTTGTTGGTTTGTTACGTGCCTCATCAGGAGGCCCATAAATTTGTTGCTTCGGTCTAACATCCTGAGGTAAAGCTTTGTCAGCCCACCACTGTTTCAGTGGATGTTCAATGCCACGAGACCTGGTGGTCCCCAGCTGTGGATTTAATCCAGCTGCTTTCTCCAGCTCAGCAGATCATTCTTGGACTGAGGAACTCTTCCTCTGTGATACTTTCAAGCCACGTCTTGAACCTTGATTTTCCAGTATCTCTGCTGCACTTTTGGCAATTGCCAATTTTGTGGCTAGTTCCAGCTGTTCTTTTTGTCTCTTAAGCCACATTTCTTGTTCCTCAACCTCTCTCTTAAGCTGCATTTCTTGTTCCTCAATCTCATGCATTTCCTCCATCGCTTTAACTTTTAATGAAAGAGCAGCTATGTCAGCTTCAGCTTGCACTTGAACCGATACCCTTGTTGATGAACTGGCTACAGAACCAAATTTATGTCTTGATCTTTGTGTAGAGACATTTGAGATACTATCCAGTGGTGTTGCTTCTTGTTCGATTTTGACACTTGTTGCGCAGCATCTCCTGCTATGGCGCACGTGGTCCTTTGTTCAATTTCAGCTAACCATCTCTTCGCATCTTCCATAAAATCATCAAATAACCACCTTTTCTGACTCATTTGGTCCATCTTGCTCCATGGATTAAACAGGTCTCGGCAGACTGCCAAATCTTCTATTTGGACAGACAGGACCTTTTCAGTTTGCTTCTGTCATTATTAATAACATTCTGAGCCGTGTTCTGTAAACACTCGATAAGAATCCAAAACATAACTGAACTTTCAGAAAACATCCAATTATTTTGAAGTATAGAAGTGACTTCAGCTCAGAAAGAATGTATCTCAACCCAACCTCAACACATAGCAAGGCCAGCACCTGGATTCCAGTTTTACTCACTTCTTGGCTCCCTTCCAAAACTTAGCAGAACTGGCTTCTCACCCTAGACTCTTTATCAGGGCCTGTAATTTTACTTAAAAATGCGACGTTTGTCGAACGTTCACAGAAGCTGTTCAAATTAAAGTGTTTCGGCTTTCAAATTTACAGCATAATACAATAGCTGTTCTACTCACACTCTCGATCAGCGAAGTTTTCAATCTTCAGATAAGTCGTGTGGCTTTGTCGATTAACCTACCGAACAGGAAGGCTCTAAACCAATCTCTGGCTGAGATCTATCTTCAGTTCCTCTTCTATGGAACCAGTTCTTCTGGCAGTACTCTCTCCAGACATCCAGCCCAATCTACTGTCCCTCTTCTATGGGACCAATCTTCTACTTCCTGGCTGTAAGGTAGCTTTCGACTACATGTAGTGACAGATTTTTATATTGTTTCAAGGATTCCTCATTTATGTCAAAATGATTGAAGACAGTGGTTTAGGAGATTATCGAAACGCATTCATGAGCTCTCCAGGAGACATTCAATGCCGTCGAAAGATAAATCTTCAAAACACAGTCTTTTCATTAATAGTTTATTGCAGTAGTAAAAACAGTAAGATATTCATCCAAACTTCTTCTTGTATAAGTACATTTCGATCTTACTCATAGTCAAACTCATGCATGGTGGAAAGCTGTGAGCTCTCCTCCATGCTTCTTCAAACTAAACTAAAATCTACTAGGGCATCTGCGCAGGAATCCCTGCCGCAAAATCGCCTCCGACTATGTGATAAATCCCACCAAAATAATTACAGGCAGATAAAATTTAAAGGTAACTGGTTATAGTTATAACATGCTAGTTAAGATAAATGACTACGACAAAGTGTCCCGACCAAAATGTACCCTATCCATGTTCTCCAGTGTTGCAGCCTGAATCGCTGAGTTACTTCAACCTTTTGTGTCTAACTTTGGTATAAACCAGCATCTGGATTTCCTTCTAATTATCAAATTGGGACATCTATGCAGCTGAGGAAATTGTTCAGTTTTGTAGGTTTTATGGCTGTCCAAATTATTTTTACCATTTCCCATGAAAAGAGGTAGTTTAACGTAAGACGTGGAAATTATGGAACAAGGGACATTTTTTTTTACTTAGGTAGATTTTATGGGGAGTGTCCCAGGGAACCGCGTGCGCAGCGGAAGTATCCCGGAGAGCAGCATGGGCCCGTTCCACCCACCGAACAACCGCAGCGCTGACGACCAGAATGACGACCGAAGACCGGAACGCGCCGCGGTAGGCCCGACCCGCCCCACAGGCCTCCCAGGGAACGACGGTGAAGCTGGGTAGCGAGGCCTCTCTGGGCCGAAAGAACTGTAGCGATGGCAGCGCGGGGAGTCTCGACGGCAGCAGTGGGAGACTGGGCAGCGGAAGACTCAGCGGCGGTGGGGCCTCGCAGTGGATGAGCATGAGCGGGGAGGGGAGGGGGGGGCGCCGTGAGGGACGGTGGGAGAACAAAGGGGGACCCGGTCTGGGGTACTCTAGTTTAGAATCCTCTACCGAGGGGGTAAGTTTGTGTTTGTTTGTTTGTCCATTTGTTCATCTGAAGGTACTGTGCACACATCAGCCAGGCAACAGTCGTATATCTTTTTCTTTTTCTTTTCACTTTTAATTTCAAGTTTTTGTGTACCTTGTGTGTTGTGACTGTCAGCAGACCAATTTTCCTCCAGGGATGAATAAAGTTGTATCATATCGTATCGTATTGTAATTGGATACTCTGGCCAAATGATGACTTGTCCATCGTGAATCAATTTATGTCTAATTCCATCTATTACGGATTAAATGGAATAAAACCCATGGTTACAAGCAAATTGCAAATACAATTTGCTTCTGGACCATAGGAGACAAGGCACGTTTGCAGCACGTGCTGCAAAACCACAGAGGTTCATATAAAAATCCAACCTTGTAACAATCTCAGGCTCATGCGAAACAGTGAAATCAGAACAGCATGTTCACACATTGTATCTGGAACTCTCTGCAAGATAAAGACAAATACATTCAATTGTATCATTTCCAGTTTTTATATTCAAAGCTTTAGTGTATGGGAATAAAATATTGCCATATTTAAAGCCTGCTCTAACTTCTTAAATGCTCTTTAATCTACAAGTTGCATGCTCATAAGCACTGACAGCTGGAACATTTCCTTACAACTGCTCTAACTCCCATTAAGCTAAATAAATTCCTAAATAAAGAATGAACGATTGATGTTGAGTTTTGTTGACATGCACGATAAAGTGTCTCCATTTTGGCAATGGCACATTATGTCCTGGTTGAAATTAGGAGCTAAACATTTTGGCAATCTCAATCACAGGTGAAGGGATGATAACTCCATCCTGCCCCAAACTACAGAATCCTGTAGAATACCACTGGATGAACTGGCTGTGTTTTGTCTCCTGTTAAAATGTTAATGAATGCTAACAGGAATATTGATGGTTACAAAAGGAATGCTAATGGAAACACAAAAATCTGCTGATGCTGGAAATTTGAAATAAAACCAAAATATTCAGAGGATGAAGTGGCATCTGTGAGATTCATGTTGACATCCTTTCATCAGAACCAGGTTAGAAATCAAACGTGATTTACTTTGTGGAGAAGGGAAAGGAGCGGAGAGAACAAAGGGCAAGTGTGAATGAATGATGCCTGTAGCCATGGTGCCAGCTGAGGGAAGCTGATGAAGGCTTGGTAATCCGAGCTGAGCAGTTTGGTGGCATTATAAATGGAAGCACATGAATGAGGAAACAAGGGACTGCAGATGCAGGTTTACAAAAAAAAACACAAAATGCTGGCGTAACTCATTGGGTCAGGCAGCATCTCTTGGTATCCATTACTCCCCAGGAGATTACTCCCCAAGAACATGCCCCCAAAAGGTACCGTTCCCCACCCGTCAGTCCAGTTCCCTTTGACTACCTGGCAGTGTTTACCTTTTGTATTGTTAGTGTGTCTATTTTAGATGCAGTGGTATTCTCCAATATCTAGTAGGTCAAGGATCACTTCTTGTAAGAGGTCTCGTTAAGGGCCGGTTTACAAGGTCAGAGCAGCAAGGCCCAGCGGCAGCATCTGTGACATCTTCCAATACTGCATTGAGTGCCAAATTTGATACCGCACTTCTGCAGTGGGAACCTTACTTTAGAAGGTGATCTGTGTGGGACTAAGAAAGGTATCACGCTATTACATAATGATGTTTTAGCACCAGTGAAAAGTAGGAACGTATTTTGAGGGCTTGAGTTAGAAGGTCAAATAAAGGTAGAAAATAGGTTCAGGAGCAGGCATTCAATATGATCATGGCTGATCATCCAAAATCAGTACCCCTTTCCTGCTTTCTCCCAATATCCCTTGATTGCGTTAGCCCTAAGAACTATATCTAACTCTCTGTTGGATACATCCAGTGAATTGGCCTCCACTGTCTTCTGTGGCAGATAATTCCACAGATTCGCAACTCTCCGGGTGAAAAGATTTTTTCTCATCTCAGTCCTAAATGGCCTACCCCTTATTCTTAAACTGTGTCCCCTGGTTCTGGACATTGGGAACATTGTTCCTGCATCTAGCCTGTCCAATCCTTTAAGAATTTTATATGTTCCTGTCAGATCCATTTCAGCATTAACATGAAAGATAAGAGTGGAAACAGTGGGTTTTAACTGAGACAGTGGTTCACAGAAGGCGGAGTGGCAATGGAGTTTGTGGGGAAAGCTGACACAAGAAATGACCAATGTTTCCAATGTTTAATTGGAGGAAATTTTTTCAAGCAAGTGGAGAGAAGAGTGATTGTGATAGGAATGATAGTAATTTATAAATAGGTATTGATACTTGTAAACGGTAACATTGTGCTTTTGGATGGTCGTATTGAGGAGATGCATGTCCGTAAGATATGGGTAGTAGATGTCAGAGATAACAATACCCAAGCAGGAAGATTAACCACAGAACAGATTTCTTAATGTGGATGGATGTGTCAAAGACAGCTCCACTCTGCTTGAAAGATCTTGGATGCTGATGTGAGTGGCTGCGTCTACGATGTAGAAAGATTGCAAAGTACGTGGATTGATGTTACACAGAGGCCATAACGCATGATTAGGGCTGATTTAATGGTGCGACAAAGGCAAAAAACAAAATGGAGGGGTTAGAACTGAGCCTTTGGGGAAACTGGACATAAGCAGTGAGCACATTCAAGGGGAAAAGGGAGTAAGAGATTAGATGGTCATTGAGACAGGTGCATCACAATTATTAAGAAGCATTTAGACAGGTACATGGATGGGATAGATTTGGAAGAATATAGGCCCAATGTGGGTGTGGGACTAGTGTAGATGGGGCATCTTGGTCAGTGTGAGCAAGTTGGGCCAAAGGGCCTGTTTCCACGCTGTATGACTCTATGACTATTGATAGTTTACGAGGTGGTACGAAAGGGAACTGCTTGCAACAGTTAAACCAGGTTTTGTCTGGTGGCGCCATAGAGTGTGACAGCCTCGCCAGCAGCTGTCTGTCCTTTCATCCTTTTTGTTATTTTTAGTCTGTTTGTTTTTGTAGCTCTTTTAGTCTTTTTTATGTGGGGGGGAGGGTAGGAGGAAACCGTTTTTCTCAGTCACTACTTGGTCGAGGATGCGTCTTTGCTCCGAGCAGCATCTTCGCCCCCTCCTCACGCCCTCCTCATGGCCTGCCAGAGCTTCAGCAGTGGCACAGCACTGGATTTCATCGCGGAGCGGCCGATGCCTTACTGGGATCGCCGTGTTGGAGCTCCGGAGTGTTGTGACTGCCATTTAACACCATGGAGCTGTGGTCTGCGGAGGCCTGGGATCTTTCGCGAGGATTGCCAGCATTGAATCTCCACCCAGCTTGGCCTGTGGACTTCGGGAGTTGTGGTCTCCGGTAGGAAGCGGCCAATTCGGAAACTCCAAGCCGCTGAGAGCGTTCTCTGTTCCGAGGGCCTGAAACGTCAGGCTGCCATTGCGGCGACTGCGGAGGCCTTAAAGGCCCCGACCACAGGTGAACAAGATGAAGAGAACTGAGCTTTGTTGCCTTCCCTCACAGTGGGAAACGTTGATTCCGCTGTGGGGGGATGTTTTTATGTTTATGTTAAATTCTATAGTGTGTTTATCTTCTTTGTGTGCTGCACGATAACTCAAATTTCACTGCACCAATTGATGTATGTCACAATAAATATCCTTTGTCCTTTGTCACAGGCATTCTGCAGGCAGATGGAGGGCAGTGGGCTAAATGTTCTTTAGCTCTAGTCAGGTTCTACAGAAGCTTGCTCACTATTTACCACTTGCTCTTCCATATCCATGCATTGTAAAGTGCACATCAACAAAGCTGTTGATAAATAGCAGTATCCTTGACTATCTCTTGCTCCATCACTGGACTTGCCACTGGGTCTGACATAGTGAGTATTGAGGCAGGACATACTTTGCATCTGGCCCCTCAGCTCCATGCCAGGGATGGCTGGCATGAGAAGGAAAACCACATTCATTTGAACGGTCACCAATTCTGGATGTGATGTTAAGGGGTTTGCTCATTTTATATTATTTTATTTTACCTTAATTATTACCTTCATTCATACGTTAAGGCATTTTGATTTCAGTCACCTACAGTAACTTCTTCTTTGCAACTTTTATTGTTTATTTGTTGAAATTCTAATTGATCAATTTTTATATTATTTGTTGGGCTTCAGAATATGGCATTGGTGGCCCGATCTCCACTCTCAACCTAATCTGCTTCAGAGATGTCCATAGATCTCCATATCCTAGGAAAGTCAGTGTGGGCAGGCGTTAGGCATAATGAAAGCAAGTTGGGACAGACCGATAAACAAAATCTAACCTTGTAAAACTAATTAAAGGAATCTTTTAGGATAGATGGTGGTTTTTCACCAAACAAATGCAATGTGCAAGAAAAAAAATGATGCATTTCTAAAGATTGCGACCATCTTCAATCTTCTGTCAGATTAATCTACACTTCACCATGAAGGCAACATTGGTTTACAAGTTGATGCAATGAGCTGGATAGCCACATGTTTTGAACAGTGTCCGTGATTCTCAGTGAATGAACAAGGGCTGTGTTTGTGGGAGTGAATGAAAGACTGGGTAATGAGGGAAGGAGAAAGTTTTGGTTCTATTCAAATTCTTTAGGTTACACGAGTTTGGAGGTGAGGACTTTTCATTCTGACACCATACACAAAAAAAAACTAGTGGAATTATTTTTAAATGGCAATTGTTGCCTCCTTCCCTAATAAGCAGGATTACTATTAAGCTTCTTTGCAGTGGATGGGTCATATTTATAAGACGGCAATTAGAAATAACGTTGAACTTCTGACATACATATGCTTTTGCATTTTATTACGATGTTAATCGACAATTAAATTTAAGGAACTACACATGATGCTCAGTAAGATTTTAAGCTGAAAATCAACTGCAGTTTTGTTCTGAAATATGTGACAAAATAATATAAAATTTAGTTAACACTTGTCATAGATGTTTTACTCGATATAATCACACTATCAAAATTCACCAATGTGGAAACAAGTCTGATAACTATTTAGGGAGTACAGACATGGGCATTTAACAAGAAACTTTACTTGAAGCCATCACTTTTTTATGCATTAACAAAATGTTACATTACTGGAAAATAATCTTCGGTCAGACCAGCACTCAGTGTGCATCCCTAATTTTGAAATGGTGAGGATGATCACATTTTAATTTATTTTAATCTCTGCAATGAAGCCCCTCACACAGTGCGGGTTGAGGATTCCAAGGATATCGACTCAGCAATATAAAGAACTGATGCTGGTTGTACGTCCAAGTCAATATGGTCACAATTGCAGTGGAATCGACAAATGTTGTTCCCCTGAATCCGCTGCCCTTGTCTTGTGGAAGTTGTGGGCTTAGAAGATGCTACCACATTAAGTTCAGAGTATTGGTGCAGTCAACTTGTGGTTGGACCACAGGAAGATAACATTGAGAGTAGTGAATGCAAGTGAGCTGATTTGCCCTGGATGGGGTTGAGCAGTCGTAGAACATTCTTGGTTCTTGGTTTCTTGGTCCTCCAAAATATTCCAAATGGAATTTAAACTGGAGGTAACATTCATGTAAGTAAGTGGAAAATGTGCCATAACATTAATTTGTTCCACACAGACGATGGAAAGCGTTTGAAGATTGTGATTTGTCATTCAGCTCACATTCTGCCACAGTGTGGAAATGTCCAACACAAGAGGGCATAGCTATGAGGTGAGGGGGGGAAACCTTTAATGGAGATGTGCAGGGCAGGTTTTCTTTTACACAGAGGGTGGTGGGAGCCATTAATGCATTGCCAGGGGTGGTGGTCGAGGTAGATACAATAGTGGCGTTTGAAAGTCTTTTGGATAGGCACATGGAAATGCAGGAAATAGAGGGATATGGGTCATGTGCAGACAGATGTATCTGTTCAGCTCGGCATCATGTATGGCGCAAACATTATGGGCTGAAGGGCTCATTCCTGTGCTGTACTGTTCTATAGTGTATAAGAAGGAACTACAGATGCTGGAAAACCGAAGGTAGACAAAAATGCTGGAGAAACTCAGCAGGTGAGGCAGCATCGATGGAGCGATGGAAGGAAATAGGCAACGTTTCTTGTCCAGACCCTTCTTCTATAGTGTATGTTCTTTTACATTCAACTTCTAATCCTTTCTTGAGGCCAGGATATTTTATATGCTGGTTCCAAATATAGTTCTGGCCAACGTGACATTTTAAGCAGTTGAGGACACTCAACTTCCATTCCAGTGCAATTATAGAATAATAGTTCAGTTACTCCACTAACATCCAAAGTTCTGGACCACTGATCAATACTTGAAAGTTCAAATCCTAGCATGGAAGCTGAGGAATTTACATTCAGGTAATTAAATGAATCTGGAATTTTCAAACTAGTTTTAGTGCTGGTAACAATGTAACTACTGAATGGCTGTAAAAATCCATCTGGTTCACTCATGCCCTGTGGGGAATGAAATCCCTACAGTCTGGTTTATCCATTCTGTCCTGTATTTGTCTCCAGACCGCTAATACGGTCGACTACTCAGTTCAAGAACTATTAGGAATAGACAATATATGCCAGCCTTCAAAGTGATGTACATATTCCATAATAGAATAAATCACAAAAATAACTCACAAACCTTGTTGTTACCCTAACTGTGTGTTTTGTGAAATTCAATGCCCTGGCCATAAATTCCCATTATATCTATGATAGAAAAACTATAGGAACATTACATCTCTAATCACTTCCATGTGTGATCCGTAGGCTGAGTTGCCGGGGGATCTGGTGCATTTTCCTTTAACTCTAGGGATCCCTTTAATTTTTATGACAATCTTTCTATTCCCAAGGCCACTGTATTCCCTCTTCATTTTTTCCAGTTGCCAGGTAAAGAAGGAAACAGATTCTGCTTCAGTCGTGTCTCCCATTTTGTTCCAATTTTTCTCAGTTAAGGGCCTGTCCCACTTAGGCGACTTTTTAGGCGAGTGCAGGAGACTCTGCGCTTGCCTCATGATCGCCACATGGTCGCCACATGTTCGCTGGTGGTCTCTGGTGAGTCTCCTTCATGGTCGCGAGGAGTTCCTGCATTCTGGGAACAAGTCGTGACCTCAGTATGGTCGCAGCAAATTTGTCAATGTTGAAAAATCTTCTGCAACCAAAAATTGGTCGCCATGGAGAAAATCGATACTTTTGTAGTCGTAGGTGCAGAGTGTAGTGGGGTCGCCATGTCGTTGTAGGTAGTCGACGTAGCTCTAGATAATTTTAGTTAATCTTCTTTGTTAACCGGGCATTTTCATTTACTCATTGGGGGGAAAAAAACGTAAGCACGAGTTTTCAGAACCAAGGAAAACTGACCGGTAATGTTAAATACCTGCCAAACTTCACAGCTGTGTATCTCTGGCTTATTAAAAGTTGTGTGACTTCTTAAAAGTGTCTCCACTCATTCTCCCCCCCCCCCCCCCATCTCCCGTACCTCCCCCCCCCCCCCCCGCTATTTTAAAGGACTTGCCGTACATTGTGCTAGCTCTCTTAACCTTCCTGTTCATTATGGTATGAGTCTGTTTCACCTTGACTTTGCACCGTGTGAATTTCAGACAGCATTCCCCTGCTTTCCCTGGCCCTGCCTTTGCGATGTATTTGTGTGTGTATGTGTGTGTTCGTTCCGCTCTGATGGTCACCTTTCCACTTCCTGTTTTTTCAGCAAATGCCGTGAGCTTGACACTCGCCAGAGTCCGCTGAAAAATCGCCTAAGTGGGACAGGCCCTATAATCCTACATTTTTTGCCCATTGCTTCAATCCTTAATCTGTGACTGAACTTTAAAGGAATTAAATAGGTGATCTGATAAAATATTAAATGAGACAAAAGCACTTTGATATAATTTTCATATGCATTACTAAATCAATTTATGTATTTGTATATTCTTCATGTATTTACATATTACATGAAAGAAGTTGTGGTTCACATATATGACAACAAGTTTCCAGAAGTCTCAATTCATTTAGTCAAAAAGTTACAGTCCTATAACATGGAATTGGGTACTTCTATCCACCACATCTGTGTTGACCTTTTTGCCCAACTGCTCTAATCCCATCTGCCTCCACTAGGGCAATATCCTCCCATGCTTTGCTAATATATGTGTCTCTCAAGATGACTTTTAACTGCAATGATTGTATCTGATTCAATCAACTCCTCCGGCAGCGAGTTTCAGATATCAACTGTAAAAAACGTGTTAAAAAAATCCCTAAGTTTCCCTTTAAAACTCGTTCCTCTCACTTTAAAAATATATCTGCTTATTTTTAATACCACTTTTATTTAGTTACCTCTCAACCTCCTTTGCTCCAGGGAAAACATTCCCAGCCCATCCAATCCCTCTTAATAACTAAAGTCTTCCAATCCTGGCAACATCCTGTCAATTTCCAAAGATGCTACTTGCCTTCTTGAACACTCTTTACCCCAGTATGCTGTCACTTTCAGAGAACCATTGTCTTCGATGCCGCAGACTTTCAGTACATAATCATTCCTTAATGCACCATAATGCGCTGCATACAATACGATACGATAGAACTTTATTTATCCCTGGAGGGGAAATTGGTCTGCAAACTGTCATAAAAACACAACAAGATACATGAAATTAAAGTGACGAGTGGAAAGGAATGGGGAGGCTGGGGGGGGTGTGGGGGGGTTAGTCCAACATTCCATCTGATCCACAACCTTCTTCACTGTCACACCACTGTGGCTCCCTGAATACACAGGAATTACAAGACTAATACACACACACCAGAGAACTCCCACTCATTATGAGTAATGGAGAATATAATCTGCAGATATAACGAAACAACAAATAAAATATTTTATTTCTATATTTTACCATTAAAATGGTTAATACCATTAGACATATGAGCAGAATTTGCACATTCAGTCCATTGAATCTACTCCGCCATTCAATCATGGGTGATCTATTTTTCTCTCTCAATACCATAACCTTTGACATCCTTTTGTTTAATTTAGAGGTACAACGCGGAAACTTCCCCATCGGCCCACCGAGTCCGCACCAACCAGCGATCCCAGCACTATTCCACACATGCTGGGAACAATTTACACATACACCAAGCCAATTAACCTTCATACCTGTACATCTTTGGCGGTTGCGAGAATCTCTTACCTTGCCGGAGATGCGATTGTTTTCCGGATCGTATCTCCGGTCGCTCTGCGGCCCAACATCATGGAGCTGGTGGCCTTGCTTGAGACTGACTTTAAGCCCCACCTCGGGCCATGAATCTACCATCGGAGCCTGCGATCTCTTGCCTGGGATCGATGGTCCAACTGTGGCCTGCGGATTTCACCATCGAGGAGCTCACAGTCTCGGATAAAGGCTGATGTCGGTAAGCTCCAAAGTCGCAGAAGGTTCCACCAGCTTGTTCGCCCCGGCGCGCTGGCTGCGGGAGCCAAGATCGCCCCGACAACGGAAGTACGAGTGCCCCGACAGCGGGAGAAAAATGAAGGGAAGATTGAACTTTTTTTGCCTTCCATCACAGCGAGGAATGTGGGTCACTGTGGTGGATGTTCATGTTAAAATTTTATTTGGGTGTCTTGTTCTTTATTGGTATGACCGAATGGTAAATCAAATTCCTTGTATGTTGCAAAACATACTTGGTTAATAAATTACTATTATGATTATGATTTTGATGATCTTGGTGAAAACCCACATGGTCACAGGGAGAAAGTACAAACTGTGTACAGACAGCACCCGGGATTGAACCCGCTTCTCCAGCGCTGCAAGCACTGTAAGGCAGCTGTACTGAGGGTTGTTATGCCGCTGTACTGAGGGTTGTTATGGGGATAGAAATTCTGGTCAAAAGCTCTAAATTTATTTATAACAAAGTCAAAGTCAAAGTAAATTTTATTCATCACATGCCCTGAAGGTGCAGTGAAATGAATTTGCCAGCATCGATACACTTAAAAAGAACACAATAAGATTTAACACAAACATCCACCACAGCATTCTTCACTGTGGTGGAAGGCAACAAAGTTCAGCCAGTCCTCCTTTGTACATCCATGGTCGGGGCCATAAACCCTCCGTAGTCGCAGCTACGGACGGCCCGATGTACAGGCCCTCTCATCGGGATGATCAAAACTCCGACGGGATGATCAAAACAGCTTTGAGGTCCCAAATCGGCAGTTTCCTACCAGAGACCGCAACTTCAGGATGTTATAGGCCACAGGCTGGTGGCCGGAGATCTTCTCTGGCAATCCCCGGCAAGGGATCCCAGACTAGATAAGCCCACGCCCGCCGGCGGCTAGAAGCTCCACAGACCATAGCTCCATGATGCCAAAGTCACCAGGATAGTGATCGGAGCACACCTCTCTGGCGACCCCTGGCTCCACGATGGAAAAGTCTACTCTGCGCCTGCTGCTGATGCTCCAGTAAAGGCTGCTCCAATCCATGCTGTTGGGCCGCGAGGGAGGTGACATGGAAAAAGTCGCCTCTCCGTCGAGGAAACGACCGAAAGTGGTCCCCCCCTCCCACCACTCCCCCACACAAGACACACCAAGAGACACCTAAACTAACATTAGACACACCAAAAAAAGTCGAAATAATTAACATGCTGCTGGCAGGGCAGCAAATTCGCAGCATCCCCACCGACCACCCGAACAACAACAATGGAACCAAATTTGGGAAGGAGAGTTGAACTTGCATCTGTTGCTTTATAATTTGTTGAGTACTGCTGGAATGGGATACATTTCCTCGATCAGGAAGAGAGAAAATGGAATGGCAAACATTCTTGATGATACTTCGAGCCTTTCTCATGCAATGCACCATGAAGACTGACTGGAATGTAGGAAGTAGCCGATTGTTAGCTAGGGACAGTTGTGACGAGGTCGGTAGAGACGGTTAGTGACGAGGTTGTGATGTACTGGGCTGTGTTCACCACTCTCTGCACCTTATGCGGCCAAGGGCAGACTGGTTGCCATACCTGTCTGAAAAGGATATGTTAAAATACTTTCTATAGTGCATTTGCAGAGGTTCAAGAAAACTCTCACGGATATGCTTAATCTTCTCAGATGCCTCAGAAAGAAAATATTCCGATGCACTGTCGTGAACACTGCATCAGAGTGAAAGGCTCAAGTTAAGTTGCTGGTGATAGAGCAGCCATGAAAATTGAGCTGTCGTAAACTCTCTCACAGCTCCGTTGATGAGGATAGGGTGTGCTCATCCCCTCTTCACACCACCTTTTTTTGGTCAACAAGCAACTCTTTCATCTTGCAAGTGTCCGTGGTAAGGTTGTTGTTCTGACACTGTGACATAAAGTTCCCAATTTCTTTCCTGAACTCCAACTCATCACTCTTGTTGACCTGGCTGACAACAATGACATCTTTGACAAATCGATTTGGTACTGTACTCGGCCACACATTCATTGGTGTAGAGGAGAGTGGGGGACTGAGCACATGACCCCAAAGAGCAGCAGTGTTGAGGGTCGGGATGGAGGAAATACTATGATCAATTCTAACCGACTGAAGGCTGCCAGTCAGGAAGCTCAGAAGCCAGTTGCAGATGGACTCCCCAAGGCCAAGGACCAAAAGTTTAGAGACGAGTTTCGTCGAGCTTGCTAAGTACCAGGCTCATTTGGCATGGGACTAAGGTGAAATTCTCCAATTAAAGAAATAAATCTTTTTCGTATCCTAATTAGTGCATCATGATGAAAAAGCATAGCTACTATGTATCAGATGGGCTAAAATACTTATTCAAAAATGAAGCTTTGAAAAGATTTACTAACATTTTACACGTTTATTATGAATGAGAGATAAGTGTACTCTTTTTGAGAAAGAGATATAGTGGACTAAGAGGGAAATTTGCTAACAGGATACTATAAAGAAGTATTTTTAATTATAAAGATAGGACTAACCAATTTTTGTATATTTTTAATGGAATAGGAACAATAATATTGGCAGAATTTCACTCTGCTTGTTTAGTTGACCTTTTTTTAGAGGTTTAAATGTATGAAACATTTGGCCAAAGTAATCACCGAGGTAGTCATCTAATGGATTATTTATTTCCCTTCAATGCTGTCAAAATACAAAATTCCAAAATATAACATATTTTATAATCTAATACTACTAAACTTTAAACAGGAGCCATACTGTGGAGGATTTGTTTGTTTTGTACTTACTGAAATTAAAACTTTAATCTTAAGGGCCATTTTCTCATAACTAGCCTGGCAGTCTTGTTTATAGTTTTTTCCCCTGTTCGTCATAATAATTACTGCCACATTGTAGAAAAATAACCATGCAGCACAATATTTTGGAAGGACATTTTATCATTGGTCTCTGATTTTGAAGCTACCATGTTTTTTTAAACTATTACAGATAGCATCCCTACCATACTTCAGCTTGCAAAAACAAATACATTTCTTCAGAAATTCAGGGAGAAATGGAACCAGGATTCAGAGTGGAAAAGTTAATTGAAATTTACCAATACTTGAAGCAGAACACCTAAAAGTATGACTTCTAAACCAAACATTTAATTGATGTTTTTAAAAAAACACCACTAACTCTATGAAATAAAAAAAAGGCAAATCCAGCTTTTCCCCCAATTCATTGAATTTATCCAGTGGGTAGTTTCACTGCATTGCACAGAAAAGGTATGTCTCTGCTAAATCAGGTCATCCCCGACAGGGAAAATGGAAGAGCATTACAAAATATGTCAACACCACAAATTGTCTATGCTTCCTGCTCATAAACAATCTATTTGTGCGAATGCTGACAGGCCAGGGTTTTATCCATCATCTCCATTCAGATTCCTGACCGGTGATATTAGCATGCACCTGACAATTGGAGTGTTTTTCTCTGGCTCAATCTAATTTGGCATCTGTGGGGATTGAATGGCAAATGGCAGTAGTTACAGGGAATTGGCACCTGCTATTGTAGTTTTTAGTTGAGTAGAGTTGAGTTTAGAGATACAATGTGGAACCAGGCCCTCCGTCCCACCCAATTCACGCCGACCATTGATCACCTATCCACACTAGTTCTATGCTCTCCCACTTTTGCATCCTACACATCATAGGCAATTTACAGAAACCAATTAACTTACAAACTTGCACATCTTTGTAATGTGGGAAGAAACCAGACAACCGAGAGAAAATCCTTGCAATCATTGGGGAAATGTACAATCTACACCCGGGCAGCACCCCTAGTCAGGTATGACCCCAGCTCTCTGACGCTGTGATACAGAAGCTCTACTGCTGCACCACTGTGCCAGTTATAGAGTCATAGAGCCATACAATGTGGAAACAGGACCTTTGGCCCAACTTGTCCAACATGTCCCAGCTACACTAGTCCCACCTGTCTGCGTTTGGCCCATATCCTCTAAACCTGTCCTATCCATGTACCTGTCTAATTACTTCTTAAATGTTGCAATAGTCCATGCCTTAACTACCTCCTCTGGCAACTCGTTCCATACAGCATCACCCTTTGTGTGAACATGTTACCACTCAAATTCCTATGAAATCTTTTCCCATTCACCTTAAACCTATGTCCTCTGGTCCTCCATTCCCCTACTCTGGGCAAGATTGTGCATCTATTGATCTATTCCTCTCATGATTTTGTACACCTCTGTAAGATCACCCCTCATCCTCCTGCACTTCAAGGAATAGAGTCCTTGCCTACTCAATCTCTCTCTATAGCTCAGACACTCGAGTCCTGGCAACATCCTCGTGAATCTTCTCTGTACCCTTCCAGCTTGACATGTTCCTATAACATGATGATCAGAACAGAACACAATATTCTAAATGCAACCTCACAAATGTCTTACATAACTGCAACATGATCTACCGACTTCTATATTATGGAGGAAAGTACAGCATGAATCTTGCAGTATGTCAAGATGCTCTCAGGTGGGACAGTTAAAATCTTCTCGGATAGTTTACATTGGAAGAGGGAAGTAATTTTAATTACTGAGTGGCATTAAAGACAATTGAGACTGCAGCCATCCTGTGCTTTCATGGCCATTTCTTAATGCCAACATGTAAATAATGGGATTAAAAATTAACTCTACAATCAATTTAGGATGTGATTTGATCTTAAGGGGAAAGAAGTTTATTAAAACTGATGATTGAAAATGAACTTGTAGCAGGATCAACAGGTTATTATGTAATCTGTCTGGTTTTATTGGAATTAAACTGGAATAAATGGAAGAAAATCAGATTTGCTTAAAGAAAGTGTATCGTCAAAGTTCATTGGTTGCAAAAAAAAGCACGATTGAGTTAGATAGCTCAAACATAATAAAAGTTACTTAGGCTTTATATGTTAGACTGCCTGACTCTCAGCTAAGACCTTAAAACATCCTACTATAATGATTTTTAATAGTCCTCTCACAATCAAAAGGAAGTTTTAACCAACAATTTCAAGTATATACAGTAGTGGATCTTCACTGGAATGTTTCATTTATTCTAATCGGGATTCACCATAGAATTTATATTAGTCACTTTATTAATGTCTTGAAGTATAACTGAATGGAATAAAATAAATGTCCATATTACACAGATCACAGTAAATAGTACAGTTATGAGAATCCAGCCATCATTAGTACTATTTTGTGAACAACTTACATAAAACATAAAAGCTTTTGAGTGGCGACAGTGAAATGTTTTAAACTGCCTGCCAGTTTATCATTGAAATTGAAGAGAAGATCAAGAACAGTATTTAAGGACTTCAGAGCAAATGGTGTTGGCTTTAGTCAACCCATTATATTAATTGTTGGAGAATTATTTTAAAGATCTTGGTATGCAAGTGCAAACAGAAGAAACACAAAATGCATGAAACTCTGACGAAATTACGCTTATGCACACATACTAAAGCTTATACAGATGTGGTACCACATCATAAAATGCTAAAAGTTGCATTGTGACTAAAATCTAATTATCCAATAAGTTACTAGAAGGCTAAAATTCAGTTTGGCTGATATAAGCATTATTCCTTTATTTTGTTATTGCAAATGCTTTGATCAGAGTGCAATTTATGATCACAATTTGTTATCCATTCTACTGTAAATTATACCTTCATCGTGTGTGGTCATCATATTCACTCAGTGAATTGATACTTATGCAGCACAAAATGAAAAGTGCTGATTTGCAGATGTGAAAGATGGCGTGACAGACATGGTACTGCGTGGTAGCTAACGAAAGTTTGGTTGATAGCATATTGTTTAGAGCACTGCAGACTGCTCAGGTCGAATGAATAGTAGTCCATTGGCTGTTGCTAGGTTGCTTGCATTTCAGAGGACGTCAGTTCATATAACAATAACTCAGTTGTGAGTACAGCAAGGGGCTTGGCTGTGGTAATGTGGTCAGCAATATCTCAAATGACAGTACTGTTCATATATACCTTTGTCGACAGCCAAGTAGCTGGTAGTATTGCACTCGGCTAAATGTGGGACAACATTAGCTAGGCTTTGTGCTCTCGAGGTTTAGTCAGTTATATCTCAGTCAGTAGTAGTTTAGTTAGCTACATTTCATCATTAATAATCCAATCGGCTCAAACGCAGTAGAAATAATCCAGTCAATGGTGACTGCATTTAGCTCAGTTAAGTTGGCAATCTCATGTTGATGTGCAAGCAATCAGCTATATTCATTGACAGTTATATATTTGGCATTTGATTACTGTTGATATGTCAGATATAGATGCTGTCAGATATAGATTCGGAGTGATATATATAAACAGCAAGTACATTCCATTCCAGCTCTCACGAGTGGAGCTGTTGGAGATAATATTCCACAACAGTGGCAATTGACCTATTCAATTGCATTAGCAAAATACCTGCAAACTGCATGATTGATTCACATAGTATTATAGGGGTGGGAGATTGCAACCTTCACGTGGTCCACCTTGTTTCGTCTAATGCAATCAACCCGACATGCTTAAACAGATAGATCAAATCGAACAAGTTGACCTACAACCATATACATGAAGAAGAAGATAGTATTATAGGCAACGAGTTGTAATTTACCGTTGTAATGTTACTTGTAGCAACATTATGAATAACGTTGGAAAAGTGCTGAGCAGTTCACTGGCTGGAGTGGTTATTGATGGTATTATGCTTTGTTGGAGTCTATATTAGAGATACGAGTGGCATGATTTCTTAACATACTTACAGAATGCAAAACTAATAAAGAAACTTTCCATGCACGTGACAACAGATTTTTTTTCAAGTTCTTAAAAGGTGGGAGTGTAAAACTTGGATAAGAGACTTCTTTTTTCACATTTGTTTGAAATTCACAAAATAATAGCCAAGATGGGTAATATGATGTTAAACAGGGTGGATTTTCAACCTTTGCCTTGCTATCTTTTATGGAAAAAACAATTGGTAGCACATCCAGTTTTTGTTTGAGTGAAATTGAGCCTGTGAAAATGGCAGCCTCTGAAAATGAGCCTGTGAAAACTGCAGGTGGACAAAAATGCTGGAGAAACTCAGCGGGTGAGGCAGCATCTATGGAGCGAAGGAAATAGGCAACGTTTCGGGTCGAGACCCTTTTTCAGACTGATGTGGGGGTGGTGGTGGGGGGGGGGCGGGAAGAAGAAAGGAAGAGGTGGAGACAGTGGGCTGTGGCATATTTTGTTACATCAATAGCATTTGAGTCAATACCATGAGTACAGTATTGGACAAAAACAGAATGATTTGTAATCACATTTGGATGTGGGCACATAATAAAAGACTGAGAAATTACAGCACAGCTAGGAAGCAACTGAGTAACTGGTTAATTAAGCCTGGATTTTGTGATCAACAATGAAGGGCTAACCTTAAAGAATCTATACACAAAGTATTCAAAGATATAGTAGGCTCCGTGGTATGGATTCCACTTTTTTTCAACCTGATTTTCATTTGAAAACATCTTACAAAGAACTGGGGTGCCAAGATTAGGAATTTATTAAGCAGGATGAGCAGCCAATTAATTTTTGCAGACAGGAAAAGCAAATTTGAATTTTAATATTTAAATTATTTTATGGAAGCGAAATAAAGATTGTAAATATACATGGAAAAATGCAAACAGCAATTGGGCATCAGCCAGCAGAGGGAGCAAACTTTGATCAGTTAAAAGTAGGGGAGATCGCAACAGACTGAGAAAACACAACTGCCAATTGGGATAAATGCAGGTTCACTTTCCAACTGCACAGATAGAAGGTCATGTGAGAAGGTTACGCGCAGAGTTGCCCAGTTCACCTTATATTCTTTATGTATTGTGGGGATTTAATGAATAGCCAAAACAAAATTGGAAGACCATGACTCAACTGTACTGACCCATGTTCTCAAATGTCTAATTCTTCTTCTTTGTGAGCATCGGCATTAATAACTCAAAAAACATATTGTGTAATGCCAAGAAATATAGATGATGGGCCCCAGAGAAACTGAGATTTCATTATTGATATATTAATTTCAATATGCCAAGTTTATTTATTTATGGCCCAATAGAATTGCTAAGTGCTGCTATTATTAATAAAAAGATCATTAATGTCTGGAAAATTAGTGCTGACTCATTTCAGCACGCAAGAAAAAAATGGTAGATGCTGGCCAGTGTAAATAAATAAGTTCCCACACTATTTTGATTCATTCACTGAAAAGGACTCTAGCACATTTATGATAAAGGCAAAAGGTAGCATTGTTAGGTCCTCCTCAAATTCAGAATCATTGCCATTGATTTAATCCTTTTCAATTACTTCCTCAGACAGATATGGGGGAAAAAAGCCAGTATCCTATCTAGTTTTGTTGAACTTCAAACCAGTGTCTTCTTCAAACATTGATTGCAATGAGAGGAACTATCACTCCTTGCCCCAAAAATATTGACCTTATCCATGGTCACCACACCTCAGCTCAGCATCGCCTGTCAGCCCTTTCATTCTCTTCCACTAAGCTCCCAGTTCCCCCACCTCTCCCCACCATGCACTTCTGATCACTGTGGTCACACATAACTATTATGATCTTTGTCTCAGTCATCCCAATATATTTGTAGCATGCTGAGCTTCAATGCAAAGTGCAAAACTGCAGATGGAAGCCAAAAGGAAAGCAACAGATCAGAAGGGCTTTCAAGTTCAGATGCAAGGACTAGGTAGAATTGCACATGTTACTCATGTGACTTTTAAGATATTTTTTAAGAACGAAACAGTGCATATTGGATCACCCTTTATTTCTGTTAGTACCTCACTGGAAATATTCTATTCAAGGAAAAAAATACTTCTCATCCATTTTGACTGTGGAAAAATTCATGGAAGCTAAGGAATTGAGGCATAGCAGTTGTGATGCCTTAGATCATATATGATTTATAGAATTGGAAGTATTGGCAGATTTATAGAGAGGTGGATAAATCTCTTTGGGCTGATCTGAACGCGAGAGGCTAGGGAGCCTATACTATGGATGTATATCATGGATATTTGTATCATCTTTAGCCATATGTAATGTTTTGGAAGACTGGTGTGGCTAATGTTTTACCATTATTTAATAAGTTCAACAAGATCAAGCCATGGAACTACAGGTTGGTGAGCTTTATCTCAGTGATGGGAAAGCTGATGGATGGGATTTTTAGAACCAAGTTCTACCAGAATTTGAAAGGCGCAAAGGGATAGTCAGCATACCTTTGTGCGTGGGAAATTGTGTTCCACCAGTCAGAGTATTTTTAAAGAGATCACCAAGAGGATTGATGAGTGCAGGACCATGGATGTTGTCTGTATGGACTTTTGCAAGGCTTTTGACAAAGTCCCTCGTGGTAGTCTAGTATGGATGGTTAGATTGCATGCATTCCAAGGTGAGCTAGGCAGTTGGATTCAAAATTGGCTTGGAGGAAAGAATCAAAGGGTTCTTGTGGAGTGTTATTTTTTCTGATTGAAGCACTGTGACCAGGAGAGTCTGTGCTGAGTCCATTGCTGTTTGATATATATGTTAACCATTTGGATGACAATATAGTTAACATTGTTAATACATATGCAGATCACACCAAAATTGGTGACCTGGTGGACAGTGAAGAAGGATATTTAAGTTTACGACAGGATCTAGATCAGTTAGGAAGGCGGGCCAAGGAATGGAAAATGGAACTTATTTCGGTCAACTGTGAGGTGTTGCACTTAGATGTAGGAAAACAGCACAGCACTTACCACAGTCAATTGTAGCGCTCTTTAGAGTGTTGCAGATCAGAGAGATCTGAGAATAGAGGTGCATGATCAAAAGGTCAAAAGAATAGATCAGGGAAGGTAGAGCATCCGTGGATAACAAGGGAAATCAGGGATAGTATCAAAGCAAAGGATGATGCGTACAAAGTAGCCAGAAAAAGCAGCATACCAGAGGACTGGGAGAAATTCAGAGACCAGCAGAGGAGGACAAAGGGCTTGATTAGGAAAGGAAAAATAGATTATGAAAGAAAACTGGCAGGGAACATAAAAACTGACTGCAAAAGTTTTTATAGATGTGTGAAGAGAAAGAGATTAGTTAAAACAAATGTAGGTCCCTTGCAGTCAGAAACAGGTGAGTTGATCATGGGGAACAAGAATATGGCGGACCAATTGAATAACTACTTTGGTTCCGTCTTCACTAAGGAAGACATAAATAATCTGCCGGAAATAGCATGGGACCGCGGGTCAAAGGAGGACTTGAGTGAAATCCAGGTTAGTCGGGAAGTGGTGTTGGGTAAATTGAATGGATTAAAGGCCGATAAATCCCCAGGGCCAGATAGGCTGCATCCCAGAGTACTTAAGGAAATAGCTCTGGAAATAGTGGATGCATTAGTGATAATCTTTCAAAACTCTTTAGATTCTGGAGTAGTTCCTGAGGATTGGCGAGTAGAAAACGTAACCCCTCTTTTTAAGAAGGGGGGGAGAGAGAAAACGGGGAATTACAGACCAGTTAGTCTAACATCGGTAGTGGGGAAACTGCTAGAGTCAGTTGTTAAAGATGGGATAGCAGCACATTTGGAAAGTGGTGAAATCATTGGACAAAGTTAGCATGGATTTACGAAAGGTAAATCATGTCTGACGAATCTTGTGGAATTTTTCGAGGATGTAACTAGTAGCGTGGATAGGGGAGAACCAGTGGATGTGGTGTATCTGGACTTCCAGAAGGCTTTCGACAAGGTTCTGCATAAGAGATTAGTATATAAACTGAAAGCATACGGCATTGGGGGTTCAATATTGATGTGGATAGAGAACTCGCTGGCAAACAGGAAGCAAAGAGTAGGAGTAAACGGGTCGTTTTCACAATGGCAGGCAGTGACTAGTGGGGTACCGCAAGGCTCAGTGCTGGGACCCCAGCTATTTACAATATACATTAATGATCTGGATGAGGGAATTGAAGGCAATATCTCCAAGTTTGCGGATGACACTAAGCTGGGGGGCAGTGTTAACTGTGAGGAGGATGCTAGGAGACTGCAAGGTGACTTGGATAGGCTGGGTGAGTGGGCAAATGTTTGGCAGATGCAGTATAATGTGGATAAATGTGAGGTTATCCACTTTGGTGGCAAAAATAGGAAAACAGACTATTATCTAAATGGAGGCCGATTAGGAAAAGGGGAGATGCAGCGCGACCTGGGTGTCATGGTACACCAGTCATTGAAAGTAGGCATGCAGGTGCAGCAGGCAGCGAAGAAAGCGAATGGTATGTTAGCTTTCATAGCAAAAGGATTTGAGTATAGGAGCAGGGAGGTTCTACTTGAGTTGTGTAGGGTCTTGGTGAGACCACACCTGGAGTATTGCGTATAGTTCTGGTCTCCAAATCTGAGGAAGGACATTATTGCCATAGAGGGAGTGCAGAGAAGGTTCACCAGACTGATTCCTGGGATGTCAGGACTGTCTTATGAACAAAGACTGCATAGACTCGGTTTATACTCTCTAGAATTTAGGAGATTGAGAGGCGATCTTATAGAAACTTACAAAATTCTTAAGGGGTTGGACAGGCTAGATGCAGGAAGATTGTTCCCGATGTTGGGGAGGTCCAGGACAAGGGGTCACAGCTTAAGGATAAGGGGGAAATCCTTTAGGACCGAGATGAGAAGGACTTTTTTCACACAAAGAGTGGTGGGTCTCTGGAACTCTCTGCCACAGAGGGTAGTTGAGGCCAGTTCATTGGCTATAATTAAGAGGGAGTTAGATGTGGCCCTTGTGGCTAAGGGGATCAGAGGGTATGGAGAGAAGGCAGGTACGGGATACTGAGTTGGATGATCAGCCATGCTTATATTGAGTGACGGTGCAGGCTCGAAGGGCCGAATGGCCTACTCCTGCACCTAATGTCTATGTTTCTATGCTTCTATGATGCCCTACAGGTAATGAGTTAGGTGGGCAGTGTGGTGAAGAAGGCATTTGGAATGCTTGTCTTCATTGAGGTGGGTGTTGAGTATAAAGGTTGGCAGACCATAACACAGTAGTACACATTGGTTAGACCATCCCTGGTATATTGTGTACAGTTCTGGTTGCCCAGCTATAGGAAGAATGTTAGAAAGGATGCAGAAGCGATTTACCAAGTTGTTACCTGGGCTTGCAGACTTGTAGGGAGAGATGGGATAGGCTGGGATTTTTTTTGGAATGTAAGATGCTGAGGGATGACTTTATTGAGTATACAAGATCAGGAAGGACATGGCTAAAGTGAACGCTCTATGTCTTTTTGCCCAGGATTAAGGATTCTAAAACTAGAGGGATTAATTTAAGGTGAGAGGGGTGAGATTTAAGAGAGACCTCGGGTTCAACCTTCTCACTCAGAGGGGAGACTGTATCTGGAATGAGTTGCCACAGGAAGCAGGAGAAACATATAATTATGTCTGATTGAGTCCAATCTTTTGAAATCTGCCATTTGAATTTGAGCTAATCCTTGTGCATGTTTTGCAAATTTATTGGTGCTGGCTGCAGCAAGTCATTCTGAAATGAGACCAACAGTAAACCAAACAAGCGGTGACTGGATTGACAGTAGACTTTGTTGCCCCATTACAGGGAAGATATGGAGGCTTTGGAGAGGGTGCAGCAGAGGTTTTTCACAGAGCTACATGTATTAGAGGGTGTTAGCTGTACTCATTTATTGGAATATATTTAAATACCCGTGATTCTTAATGTATGGTGTACTCTCACAGCCTCTGATCGAGGCTTGTGTGTGGATTTGGGAATCTTAAATTCCATGCTCTCCAATTGGAAAACTTATATGGGAACTGATTGACAAGAGACCATTTAAGTTTTATGTTTCACTGTTCACTAATACACTCTAAAACATCATCATAGAATGGTTCAGCCTGGAAACAGGCCCTTGGTCTATCTCATTCATGCTGACCAAGATGTCTACCTGAGCTAGTCTCTTTTACTGGCATTTGACCCGTATAGGTCACATTTGGAGTATTGCATGCAGTTCTGGTCGCCCATTACAGGAAAGATGTGGAGGGTTTGGAGAGGGTGCAGAGGGGGTTTACCAGAATGCTGCCAGGATTCGAAGATTTCAGCTATAAGGAGAGGTTGGATAGACCTGGATTGTTTTCTTTGGAACATCAGAGGTTGAGGGGAGACTTGATAGAAATATATAAACTTATATGGGAGGTATAGTGGAGGCAGATACAATAGTGGCATTTATGAGGCTTTTACATAGGCATGTGGAAGTGCAGGGAAGAGAGGGATATGAATTATATACAGGCAGATGAGATCGGTTTAACTTGGCATCATGTTTGGCACAAAAATTGTGGGCCAAAAGCCCATTCCAGTGCTGTGCTGTTCCATGTTTTGTGTATCGACCTGTGAACCTGTGTTATCCATGTACCTGTCTAAATGTCTGAAATATTGTAATTGCACCTGCCTGAACCACTTCCTTTTGTCAGCTTGCAATAGTGCAAAATGCAGCCTCATTCTGTGTGGAATAAGTTGTTATCAGGTCTTTTAAATCATTCCTCTCTCACCTGAAAACAATGCCCCACCCCCCAATTTTAGTCTTCCCCCATCTTGGGAAATTGTCTGTGAACTTATCTATACCCCTCTTGATTTTGTGTACTCTATAAAGTCACCCCTCCATCTTTTATACTCAAGAGAAAAAAAAACATCTTATCCAGGCCCTCCTTTTGACCCGTGTCCTCCAATACCAGAGACACCCTTATAAATCTTGTCTGCAATCTTTGCAGCTTAATGACATCCTTCCTAAAGCCAGGCGACCAGAACTGCACACAATACTCCGTGCGGTCTCACCAACATCTTGTACATCCAATTCGTTGAAAGCATCTTCAAAGTAAATCCACCTCACCTTACATTCTTTTTGTCTTCATTTACCAATTCACTTCGATCAAAACTGCATCTAATATGACCAAATAAAAAAACGTGTACATGAAAATTATTCCAATGAGAAATATTTTTCCCATCAGTTTCCCCAGTGTCTGTTTCATTGAGAACTGCCAGGGATGGTGATGGAGGCAGATACAATGGTGGCATTCAAGAGGCTTTTAGATAGGCTTGTGGATATGCAACGGAGTGGAGTGATATGGATCACATACAGGCAGAGGAGATTGATTTAATTTGGCATCATGCCCGGCACGAATATTGGAGCCGAAGGGCCAGTTCCTGTGCTATATTGTACTTTGTAGTACACTAAAATAATGGAACTACACAGATAGATTTTTAAGAGCCCTGTATTCCAGGACTTGCATGATCCAACAGATAACAGTAAATAGCCACAAATTGCTGGAGTAACTCAGCGGGTTTGGAGAGAGGGTGAGTCCCCTGACTCTCAATCTGAAGAAGGGTCTTGACCTGAAATGTTACTTCCTCCTTTTCACCAGAGATGCTGCCTGATGCACTGAGTTACTCCAGCATTTTGTGTCTATCTTTGGTGTAAACCACCATCTGCAATTCCTTCCTAGGTAACAGTAAATATTCGGACATAAATGAGTTTACTCACATCAGGATGCTCTTATTACTATTTAACTCACTCTCATAACAAATTATTTAATCTTTGTGTCTATTCTCTATTTACTTGAAAACTGGTTAAGAAGATAAAGACAAATAAAATGATTAAATTAGGTGCAAAGCATAAACTTTATATTTACATTTAAAACCAATTATATAGATACTATCTCTGTCACCTCAATGCAAAAATATGTCATTAATTTACCAGGGCTAGAAAAGTAGATTTCTCCTGAAAATAACTCAAGATACATTTCAGTGATAGAGAGTAGCAGCTTTATGGCTTTCTCTAAGATTATCTCAGTTTTCTGACTGTGTTTTCTTTCCCATTACTACATTTAAAAGAATAACAGACAAAACTGTCTGTGTGCAGTTTCATGTGTAACGAGATCAACAATTGAGATATGGCTTTAGTTAATTTGTATTACTGCTCACCTCTTGCCCTTTGACCTAGCTTGAGCTGATCACACTGCTCGGTAAGTTGGCACATTTGATACCAACACGATGATAGCCAAAGCTCCTGACAATCAATCCACAACTTCCAATTTATAATCAGTGTTTTTGGAAGTACATAGTTTGCAGCTTTTACCTGCTGATTTGCTCTGCAGATAACAACATTAAGTCTTGTCATGAGGGCTATTAACAGAAAAAGGAGAGTCACTGCCACAAATTACTGTTCCGAGATTTTAGTGTTAGGGCAACGCATTGGGATTGTGGAAACCAGTGCACATCATCTGTTGTTTTTCACTGGAGTGAATGGTCAATATTTTTAGGGGAGCTTTGTAATAATCCACACTTCACATTTTCAAGAGTCAAGAGTGTTTAATTGTCATATACCCCAAAAACAGAACAATATAATCCTTACTAATTCAGAATTAGCAGTAATTCTTATTGCTGATTCTAGCAGCATAGCAGGTCAGTAAACAGAGTACTCATAAATAACATAATGAACAACATAATGAACAACGTTTAATAAATTGCAAATAAACAGTATTAGTGCAAGTAAAGCCCAAAGAAACAGCTTTTCCATTTTGAAACACAGCGTTCCATTTTGAAACATAGGCATCATACTAATTAATTCGGGACTTAGTACAAACCTTTGGCTGCATCTCCCCCTTAATGTTTTCTGAGATGCATTTTGTGTAATGGAAAGTCAAGATGGATGTTTTCATGATGGATCTGCTGGAGAATAATAATTTGTCTCTTTTCTCAGTTCCACTGCGTTATTTTATTTATGCAGCAAAATGACCTGTGAGTTGCAAAGAGCATTCATCTTGTCAGGAGTTTCAGCTGACTCCTCGTTGTACTACAATTTCAGTTACTAAACAAAGTTGAAACAAAGTTCCTTATGACACAGTATTGTGAATTTTGCCATGAAGCTTCGACTGTCATTCACAGATGTTTATATGAAAGATACTCAGGGACGTTCCTTGATTATGTATTCAAAGGGAGAAAGAGTCATGTAGCACAGAAGCAGGGCTTCCTGCTATGTTGATGCTGATCATCAAGCACCCACCCATACTAACCCTACTTACCAGCATTCACTTCGTAGCCTACTATGCCTTGGTAATTTAATTGATGATCCAGATACCTTATAAGGTTGGTTGGCGTGGACTTGATGGGCCAAAGGGCCTGTTTCTACGCTCTATCTCTAAACTAAACTAAAAGTGTTGTGAAAGTACCTGCCTCCATCACCAGCACAGGCAGTACATTCCATATTGAAGCTACTCTCTAGATGTAAAAGGTCGACATTAGATCCCTCCACCCTCTAACATAAACCTATGGTCTTTGTTATGTTCAATGTGCCCGTACAGCTGCAGCAAGTTTGAATTTCATCATTCTAGATGCATATGACCATGACCATGTTGATTCTCATTTTAGACACCTCTGCTGTGGCAACAAGTTTGAGTGATGCACTTAATCATAGAGATATGAAAGTAGCTGCCCAGGAAGCAATGTGAAAATACTTTTTGCCATCTACTTTCTTCCAGTAACAACAGCTTGGACAATGGAAAGTCCCTCAAATCTATTATACAGGAACATAGTTAAGCTCAACTGTGAGGCCTCCTTTGGGAGCTTAAACTTGTCTCCACCAATAATGCACTGTGGCCCTAGTGTGTACCATCTACTTGCCCTCTGAATCCCATGGCCTCTAAGAAGGATACGAGCAATGGTTACACATGAACACTATGATTTGCAGGATCTCTGGTTTAGTTTTGTTTAGAGATACAGTGCGGAAATGGGCCCTTCGGCCCACCGTGTCTGTGCCGACCAGAGATCATTAATGTGGGAGGAAACCGTAGATCCTGGAGAAAACCCACGCAGGTCACGGGGAGAATGTGCAAACTCCGTACCGCCAAGCACCCGAAGTCAGGATCGAAATCGGGTCACTGGCGCTGTAAGGCAGCAACACTACTGATGCGCCACCATGCAGCCCATGTCCACGACCAGAGGTCAAATAGCCTGAGAATAAAAGGTATGTATCTATAGGAAGGAGATTTCTTTAGGGTGGTGAATCTGTGGAATTCATTGCCACAGAAGGCTGTGGACATTTGGATATTTTTGGGCAGAGATTGATGGATTCTTGATTAGTACGGATGTCAGGGGTTATGGGGAGAAAGCAGTGGAATGGAGTTAGGAGGGAAAGATAGATCTATTTATGAAAGAATGGCCTAATTCTGCTCCTATCACTTACCCATGTGAATTTATCTCCTCCACAACACGGACCATGTTGATGTGGAAAGATCTTACCACATCAGTATCTAGTACTGGGTCAAGGTCCTGGAGCTCCCGACCCAATAGCATTGTGGTAGTACCTTCACCAGAAGGTCAGCAAGGATCATGGGGATGTTCTCCACCACCTTCTCAAATGCAATTAGAGATGTCCAGATCCTGGAAAACAAACTAATCTTTTAAAAAACACAACCAAACCTCAACACTCCCCCCACCCTTCAATAATGCTGTTAGGTATATGATATAATTAGCATATGTAATTAGTATATGTGTTGTCTTGTGATGTCTTGTGCATGTACGCATGTGCGGGGGAGACTCAAGGTGGCGTCCTGGAATAAAGAAGCTTGTTAGTATACTCCCGTGCCCAAGCCTTATTTAAGTCTGTTCTAAGCACCCAAATACACAACAATTGGCAATGAGGATAAAAGAACAAAGAAGATAAGAACAAGGACAGCCAAGAAAAACGAAAATAAGTTAAAAATAGAGGTTGCATTTGGAAACAAAGTGGACCAGCACCAAGCAAAAAGATTTGGTGCCAAAGGGTTTTGAATTGGTGGCAAAAAGAAAAAAAAGGTGGGAACGGGAAGCAATAGCTCAGGGAAGCAATAAGTGCGCAGGGAAGACAAGCAGGGCACTAAGGGTCACCGAGCGCAGCTGGAAGTTAGGAGCGACGGTGTCAACTTACCTGGAACGTTTTCCAGGGCTGTGCAGCCCACAGCCAGGCCCAAACAGCAGTCACAGACATCGGGTGAGGGCCTAGTACCGTGTAGGCCATGGACAGGTCCAGAGAAGCCACCGACAAAAGCTGAGTCTTCAGCTCAGCTGGGAACAGTCAGCCCGGTGGGGGGAGAAAGCAGAGAAAGCCTGGTCAGGAGCAGAGCCAGCCCGACCGTGAGCGGAAAAGCGGACCAGACCTGCGAGAGAAGCGGAGAGAATCCGAGAAGCCGAGGAAGCCCGGTCGCAAGGGAAGGCCGAGAGCGGGGAAAGCACGGACATGAAAGGAAGTCCAGCCCCGAGCTAAGAGTGGGTCTGCACGAGAGAAGCAGGTCACAGCACTCAAGCACTTCAGCCCGGTCGGGAGCAGAGTCAACCCGGTCGGGGGAAAAAGCTGAGAAAGCCCGGTCGCGGGAGATGGCCGAGAGTGGAGAAAGTCGACCACGAGAGAGGAAGGCCGCGCGAGAGAAGTGGGGCACAAGGCGTAGCCAGCCCCCAATGCCGGGGCCCAGTCCCAACGCTTGCAGCAGCAGAAACTAGCAGCGACTCACCTTTCGCAGGATGTCTACGGGAGCCAGCGACGAGCTGAGCAGCGGGTCCAGTAGCAGCCGGGATGGCTGTGGAGCCAGCGGGCCGGCAAGTCAGCGGAGTAGCGGGAGTCGACTTGGCAGCGAGCCAGCGGAGGCAACAGCAACGGCTGAGCCAGCAAAAACAGCATTGGAGGTCCGGCTGGGCCAGCAAAATTTAAAAGTAACGATGAGGCCCGAGGGACCAGCAAAAGCAGCAAAAGCGGAGGTCCGGTGAGGCCATCAGCAGAAGTACCGGTGGGGACAGCTCGAGAGGTCGAGGATGCACCAGAGTCTACAGGCTGACAAGCTGGAGTGGTGAAATCCTTCACAATAAAGGCCCTCTTTGAATGTAATACATTGGTCACTAGTCCTTCACATTAAAAGCAGCACTGTTTGGATGTAATGCATTGGTCACTGTTATGAATAGTAAATCTGTGTGCATAGAAGGAATATGTTTAAAATGTTCTAGTTGGCTATTAACATGAAATGTTGGTTAATAGTATAAATCTATTATTATAGGAATTAGTAATAGTCAGTAAAAGTCAGCTGGATAATCTCTTAGAGTCTAAAAGGATTAAGTCCAGGGCAGAAAACACAGTGAGAGAACAGAATATAGGGCACCTGAATAGCAACAGGTAGCATGGCTTTTCAAATGGAAGAAAAGTTGTCCCAGTTAGATTCTGGGTGTAATTTTGAGAAATGGTCTTGTAGGCTTTGTTCATTTCCAATCATATCACAACAGAGGAGAAGAAGAGAGCATGGTTCATATTAGGCTTAGGAAGAGAAGATTATCACACCTTACGTACGTTACAGTGGCCAGCATAGCCCAAGGATAAAACGTACAAGGAGTGTAAGGAGGCATTAATAGCTCATTTCTCGCCAAAACCTCCAAGGGCATCCAGAGGCAAGGAGCCTGAACTAAAGAGGGCAGGGAGTCCCTTGAAGGACAATAGTCAAGTGCAAAGGGACAAAGGTCAAGTGCAAAAGGACAAATGTCAAGTGCAAAAGGACAAAAGTTAAGTGCAACAGGACAAAGGTCAAGTGCGAAGGGACAAAGGTCAAGTGCAAAAAGACAAAAGACAAATGGAAAGTGACAGAAGTCAAAGGAAAAGGGAAATTGCCATCCAAAGGGCAACCCTAGCTATTCAAGCTGCATTCAGGGGTATAAAGTTATGGAACAAACAGAAGGCAGCAACAGTAATACAAGCAGCATTTAGAATGCACAGAGTATGCCGTCAATACAAGGCAACGAGAGGGACAGCTATAATAGTACAAATCCATTATAGGGCATACCTTCAAATGGAAAGTGATCGCAAAACTTACATGAAGGTACGCAGCAGCGTTGTGCTGCTTCAGGCTGCCTACCGAGGAATTCTTGTTCGAAAGCAAGTGCGGTGCATGCACAAATCTGCCAAGGTCATACAGTCTTATTATAAGATGCATAAACAGTGTCAGTATTTCAAGAAACTACGCTGGTCTACTATTGCGGTACAGCAATGGTACCGAGCTTGCCAGATAAGAGATAAGCGACCAGGTGAGACATTATAATAGTTTGAGAAAAGCAGTGGTTTGTATTCAGGCTTTCTACCGCCAGATTAAAGCCAGAGAATTGGTAGAGAAAATCAAGGCAGCACGCCAATATAAGTCATTCATAAGGATGTGCATTATAAGAAAGCATTTCTTGATGCAAAAGGTGGCTGTAGTCAATCTGCAAGCTGCACACCATGGTTACCGATTAAGGGTATGCTACAGAGCTGTGCATGAAGCAGTCATTTCGATCCAGAGATGGTACAAAGCATGCAAAATAGAGCATTCCCAGTTTGTGCAATATCAGTCAATGAGGAATGCAACTATTACCATTCAGGCTGCCTACAAGAGTATGGTGGTTAGACAGTGGGTTAGGCAAAAGAGAGCTACTGTAAAAGTGCAGTCAGTACTCTGTAGGAGTTGGTATCGGAAAGACTTAAGAAGACAAATAGAGGCACAACAGAAAAAGCTGAAATGATACAAAAGGCTTAAACGATATAGGAAAGACTTCCTCAAACTGAAATATACAACAATTGTAGTGCAGTCTCACTACCTTGTTTATGAAGCAAGAACACTAAACAGAGCACAAATCAAAGCCAGTGTTGTATTGCAAAGACAATATAGATCCAACTTCTTGATGAAAACCAGAATGGTGACTTAAGAAGACAAATAAATGAACAACAGAAAAGGCTTAAATGACACAAAGAAAGGTTAAATAAATGTGTGACAATAAGTAGAAAGCTGCTAATATAAAAGTCTAAAGAAGAGAGGCTTGTTGGTCAAGACAAAAGTATGCAGGACCGATTGCGATTAGAACACTTCACGGCATCCAGCATGGAACCTCCTTCACTGAGCAATGGACAAATGGTTATGCATTGCAGAATCGCATGAAGCAACAAGAGCAGATAAATAAGCAGAGAATGGAAATTGAACAACAGAGGAAGCTGCTTGAAAACAAAAACTTGCAGCCATGGGTCAGATCCCACCTACAAAGGGGAAAGCAAAGCAAGTACATGAACCAGAAAATGATAACACATAAAGCAATGGGTAAAATATTTGGTTTAAGTAATAATACCATTGTGCAACAGTGTATTAATCAATGATATGTAGATAAAGAGCATATACCGTGCACATGAGATTGAGTTAAAATGGGAGGAATGCGGTGTATGTAATAGAAATGGTGTTACCTGCCTCCAAGGTTAAAGGGGGAGGAGTATGTGATATAATTAGCATATGTAATTGGTATATGAGATGTCTTGTGCAAGTACACATGTGCGAGGGAGACTCAAGGTGGCGTCCTGGAATAAAGAAGCTTGTTAGTTTACTCCTGTGTCCGAGCCTTATTTAAGTCTGTTCTAAGCACCCAAATACACAAGCCTTGACAACTTGACACATGGCCATCATTAGAAAAATTCGATTTGGAAATAACAAAAGCTTTGTGACATATGGTGAATTAGTTAGAAAATACAGTATGTGGAAAACAAGCCTTCTTCCAAATCCGATTCCTACAATACAACTATCCAAGGGGATGGTGAATCTGTGGAATTCTTTGCAACAGAAGGCTGTGAAGGATAAGTCAATGGATATTTTTAAAGCAGTGATAGATTCTTGATTAGTACGGGTGTCAAGGTTTATGTGAAGATGGCAGGAAAATTGGGTGGGGGGGGGAAGATATAGATCAGCCATGATTGAATGGCAGAGCAGACTTGATGGGCCGAATGACCTAATTCTGCTCCTATCACGTATGACCTTATGATGTTTCAGTACTAATTCTGATCAGCATTTTTAGCTTCCAGTTAACTGTTGGGTTCATGCATCTCAATTAATACCAATTCACAAGTATGTTTTTACAGGATATTTTTGATGTGATGGTGATAATTCAGAGTTAGTTCATGAGATCTGTCCTTTATATGTGCAAATGTGTTGAAGATGGGGCATGCACAGGAACACAGGGCAATGCATTGGCAGGGAAAGAAGCCATTTTCTGATATGAAATGTGTGTAAAAAACATATTTTGCAATGGAATTATCAGTTCCTAATCTGCACAGGTATTTCTGGACTGATAACTTTAACAAGGATTATAAACCACATTAATGCATTAATTAGGGGTTTGGAGACGTACCAAACTTGATTATTGAATGACCATTGTTGGTGTAACAACTCTGTAAATGCATGATTCATGCTCAAGATGTATTTGTTTTAAACTTTAAGTATATATTGTTTTAGTATTATAACCATGTTATTATCATTTTTCCAAACTTTAACTTCCTCTTTCATGTAGTTGGTACTTTTAAAATTTAGTTATCTGGTTAGGTAAAGAAATGCTTTCTCAGACCTCTGCAAATCTTCATTCCATATAACCATATAACAATTACAGCACGGAAACAGGCCATCTCGGCCCTTCAAGTCCGTGCCGAACAACTTTTTTCCCTTAGTCCCACCTGCCTGCACTCATACCATAACTCTCCATACCCTTCTCATCCATATGCCTATCCAATTTATTTTTAAATGATACCAACGAACCTGCCGCCACCACTTCCACTGGAAGCTCATTCCACACCGCTACCACTCTCTGAGTAAAGAAGTTCCCCCTCATGTTACCCCTAAACCTCTGTCCCTTAATTCTAAAGTCATGTCCTCTTGTTTGAATCTTCCCTATTCTCAAAGGGAAAAGCTTGTCCACATTAACTCTGTCTATCCCTCTCATCATTTTAAAGACCTCTATCAAGTCACCCCTTAACCTTCTGCGCTCCAGAGAGTAAAGACCTAACTTATTCAGAGATATTAATATTAATATTAATCCAACTTTACATATTGGCCTTCATTTCAACCAGAAATGGGACCAGAATGAGCATGTTGGTTTGCTTTGGTGTGCAAGTGTTTGTGAGATGAGGGGTGGGGGTGGGAGGTGATGGAAGAGACAAGAGAGGGAAAGAAGATGATAGTTGATAAGCTCTGTCCTTCGCTGTATGTTACCATTTAGCTGCTGCCCATCGCCATGTAGGAGCTTTTCATCAGAGACTGACAGGTGACAGCAGAGTACCAGGTACAGGCTATGACCACCAATAAGTTAAGCCATTATGAGAAAATGTCATGAAGATTTAGTGAAGCTAAGAACTGGTGAGGCAAGATCACTCCTGCTTCTGGACTCAAAAGGAAGTAAAATTAGTATTGCATGTTATCGACTCTTCCTCCAGCCCTCACAGGAGCTTTCCGACTTATAACCCAATGAAAAGCACTGTTACCACACAATTGCTAGACATAAATGTCAGTCTGTAAATTCCATTGACTTCAGGTTGGTATTCTTATTGACAACTTAGTGGAGCAGGCTGTAATTGAGGATAATGAGGTTGGATGCCAATTGGTACCAAACAATCCATTGGTTTATCCCAGCTGGGTACAGTTAAAATCAGTCCACTAGGGCCAAGGAGATGTCAGAAAACATTGTAACCTCAATGATTAACTATCCCGGGGGATTTACCTAATTTGTTTTTGACACCTACTGTGTTGTACAGCCAAGGTTACTTGCTCACTGCTGAATGAAACCCAGCTTTCTGGTTTCAGTGGCTGTGAGATGCTCCACTGTTCATTATCTATGATTTCCTTTAACAAATTAACTCTTGACAGATTAATTTTATAAATGTATCGATTTGTTTGGTAATTGGAGCACATTTTGTACAAATGTTCCCACTAATTTGGACACTCTCATCCAGTTTGGGAAAATAAAATGTCCTCTGGTTAATATTTTGCAATTTAGGTTATAATGGAAGAATTCTGTATATCTGTCACCATCCACAAAGTTTTGTGCTGATTATGATCAAAGTGTGTGAATATTTTGCACCATTCCAAAGTTACTTGTCAAAATGCTGCATATGTGCTTTCAATAGACACCTGTCATTATTGTCACATTTGCACATTATATATTCTCATCACAATGTCTGCTATGCACAAACCCACTTGTCCTTTTACTTCTGAAAAGGTTCTGATAGTATCGAAAAAAGAAGATTAATATGAGCATTTCAAAACTTCTCTCTCAAAAAGGTAAGCTATAATGTTGAGTTTGCACTACTTTCATAAATGATTTTTAAATAATCCATCTGCTCAGACGCATTTTAAATTATTTATATTTTCTTATGGTGTAAAACAAATATTTCCTTTCAAGACTTTTATATGTGGTCTGTCTTTTGACCCCTGCAAGTGTGATTTTTTAAAAATGTTTCTCATATTTTCTGAACATTTTTTTTGGCCCAGGGTTGGAAAGGCACTGTGTACATATAAATGTTTCATTTTCTTCAATATCACCCATAGCAGCCTAGTTTATAATATTCATTTTGATTTTTAAATGTTTTTAAACTTACCAGTTTGGACTTTCCTGATCAAGGGAGAAGCAAGCATCATGGTCCACTGCCTATATGCCTTATAGGATAAACATTGATGCTTTCCGCAATGGAGTGAAGGAAAAGGATACAAGCAACAGGCCGAACTTGCTATAAAGCAGAATTGCGATCTCAGTTTAAATTTGTTTATCACATCTCTGAAGGTTAAAAAAACCGAACTGGAAAATATGGGTGGTTGCCAGAGAACAAATCTGTTTGAAGCTGCCTCTGTTGTCAATGACACAAATAACAATCATGAGAACAGAATAGGACTGGTTTACTGCTTGTGAAATGTGATGCTCTTTGGAAGCATGTTGAAAGTCTTGCAGAGCAGAACAAAAAAATAACCATATTAACTAAATGCTTTTTAAAATATGTGTTTGTCATACCTCTGAAATCATTACTCAGAAAACTCAGTCATGTTTTCAATAAGGCCAATGGAACATCAGTCAAATCCATTCGTTCAAAAGTCATAGGAGCAGAATTAGATCATTTGGCCCATCGAGTCTCCTCCGCATTCAATCATGGCTGATCTATCTTTCCCTCCCGTGGTGTTGCAGGTAGATAGGGAGGTCAAAAAGGCTTTTGGCACATTGCCCTTCATTAGTCAGAGTATTGAGTATAGAAGTTGGGAGGTCATGTTGCAGTTATATTAGGCGTTGGTGAGGCCACATTGTGTTCAGTTCTGGGAACGTTATAGGAAAGATGTCGTCAAGCTGGAAAGGGTACAACAAAGATTTACGAGGATATTGCCAGGACTCGAGGGTCTGAGCTTATAGGGAAAGGGTGAGTAGGCTAGGGTTCCTTGGATTAGCAGGAGGATGAGGGGTCTTATAGAGGTGTGTGAAATCATGAGAGGCATAGTTTTGTGCCCAGAGTAGAGGAATTGAGGACCAGAGGACATAAATTTAAGGTGAAGGCGAACATTTTAATAGGGATAATTTTATCACACAAATGGTGGTGGGTGTATGGAATTAAGCTGCTAGAGGCGGTAGTTGAGGCAAGGACTATCGCAACTTTTAAGAACGTTTAAGGATATGGACCAAACACAGGCAGGTGGGACTAGTGCAGCTTGCACATGTTAGTCGGTGTGGGCAAGTTGGGCCGAAGGGCCTTTTTCCACTCTGCATAACTCTATGACTATGACTCTCAACCCCATTCTCCTGCCTTCTCCATCTAACCTTTGACACCCTTAAACCCCTGTCCCACGGTGCGAGTCCACCCATGAGTTATCCCGAGTTAAAAACAAATCAAACTCGTGGTAATCACGTAGAATGAACGTAGTGGGAACATCGGAGCTCGTGGATGTAACTTAGTGACTCGTAACGCTAACAGCAGGTACTCGGGAAACGTGTTAACTCGTGAACATTTTTCAACATGTTGAAAGATTTCCACGAGTCAAATATTCTCTTGAAGGAAAATTTTGATAATTTAAAACTCATTGTAATACTGTAGTGATATGGTAACGTGGCCAATGATACAGGTGTGAGGCGAGATCCCCGAAATACAGTCTGCCGAACGATGAATAAACAGGGGTGAGAAATGCACTAACCGTCAGCCTATATATTGAAAAATTCCAAAACTTTGAGTTTAAAAAAGTACATTAGACAAGAATTCTTTACAAATATTGGAGCCTCGCGTATAGCAGCGCACACGCCTGGTGAAAATGTCCCAAATGGTGGAAACAGGCCCTTCAGCCCACTGAGCCAGCCGTCAAACACTCATTTACTTCAAACTCATTTCTGCCCGCATTCACATCAATTTCCCTATTCGACCACTCACCGACACATCGGGGGAAGGTGACAGTCCTTCAGGTGTTTTTGCCATTCATTTCTCATCGAGTCATGGATTCATACAACACAGCAGGTGTTGCGGGGAGCATTCATACAACAAAGCAGCGTGCAGGGAGCAAAAGGGAGCACTTGGGGGAAACTCTAAAAAATAGTAACGGAGGTTAGAATGGAACCCGTGTCCCTGGAGCAGTGACACACGCTGCTCAAGTGAACGTATAATGAAATTAATGAGGACAGACAATAATCAGATTAATTTAAGCCATCAAAGGGTGTAGATTTAACGTGAGCAGCAGGCGGAATAGAGGGCATCTGATGATCTTTTTCTCAACTCAGGAAGTACTGTAGTCGTAATCTGACAACGGTCAGGAAGGCTATGGTTGGAATGGATATGGTGGGCGAAGGAGCCTGTTTCTGTGTTGTATGAACCCATGACGATGAGAAATGAGTGGCAAAAACACCTGAAGGATTGTGAGCTAATGATCATGGATGACTTTTAATGGAAAGTCCACACATGCAGATAGACAGCCAAGAAGAACTTCATATCTACACTCAGATGGACTGGCAAATGGAGGAGATAGGAGTTGGGGAAAGAGAGGAAAAGCCCAAGAGAAATACAGGGAAAGAGATATTGGAAAAGACAGATGCTGGAATCCTGAAATGCATGTCAAAACATTTAAAAGGTACAAACACATAGCAAATAGGTGCAGGAGTAGGCCATTCGGCCCTTCGAGCCAGCATTGCCATTCAATATGATCATGGCTGATCATCCAAAATCAGTACCCTGTTCTGCTTTCTCCCCATATCCCTTGATTCCGTAACCCTAAAAAAATTAAACATGGGAGGCTTTTTATAGTGAAAATAAAAACTGCATGACATCAATTTTTATCTAGTCATGGTCTCAAAATTCATCAGGGACGGAAGATATGCTTGAAATTCCCCGCATTGACCAGATTCCGTCAAGAGGAAGTCAAATCAGTCGGATGAAACTCAGCAGCAGGAAGAAATCAACATGCTACGGGATGTGGCAGAAGTTTCAGGCAACAGTCCAAGACGCAACCAGGCACATCGTAAAGTGGAGAACATGCAAGGACGTAAGCCATTGGTAAAATGGCCAAAGTCTAACAGCAAGGAGTGGGAAATCATCAATGCAGATGTGAGCTTAATCTTAAGTGGAATCAAGGGATCAGCAGAAAAGAAGTTGGAGAAGATGGGTGGTCTAGTCTACAGCTATGGAAAGGAGAAATTGGTGAGAAGGAACAACTCAGCAGGAGAGATAGGCCTCCTCCCCCCCAAGTCCCGTTGTCTCCAGGAAATCCAAGAAAGAAGAAGCCTGAGGAAGGTGTGGGAAAAAAGCAACAGCAGAAGAAAGGGAGGGCATCAATCGCCTTCAAAACGACCTAAAACAGAGGCTCTCGAAGCTGCGCAGAGCGGAGAATTTAAGGAAATGACGCAAAAAGAAGGAAAAAGCAAGAACAGACTTCTACAAAGATCCCTTTAAGTTTGTGAAAGGCATTTTCACAAAAGAAAAAAAAACGGATCCCTGAAAGCGTCAAAAAAGGAAGTTGAAGGACACATCAGAACCATCCACACTGATGAGTTAAAAGATGAACCGATTTTTGTCCCTGCTGACATCCCACCAATCTCACCCCCACACCATCAATTTGACATCAGCCCTCCCAAGCTGAGTGAGGTAAAAGAAGTAGTGAGGAAGGCAAGAACCGCCTCTGCACCAGGCTCTAATGGTGTTCCGTATTGTGTCTACAAGAATGCCCAGATATTCTGAAAGTCCTCTGGAGGAACATGAGGGTTGTGTGGGAAAAGGAAGTCATCCTCAAAGCCTGGCGAAGAGCGGGAGGAGTCCTGATCCCAAAAGAAAAAAATTATTTCACCATCGAACAGTTTCGGCAAATAAACCTTCTTAACATAGAGGGCAAGATCTTTTTCAGTGTGGTGGTGAAAAGACTTACAAAGTATCTGAAACAAAACCATTTCATTGATATGTCAATCCAAAAGGCTGGCATAGCAGGCTTCTCGGGATGCCTTGAACATACCAGCATCATATGGCATCAAATTCAGACTGTTAAGAAAGAACGAAAGAATCTGCTTGTCTTGTTCCTCGATCTGGCCAACGCCAATGGATCAGTTCCTCACTCGCTACTGTGGACTGCTTTTGAATTCTTTCAGGTGCCTGCAATAATAACAAATCTGGTAAAAAACAACTTCCAGGATCTGCAATTTTGTCTCACAACATCAGACTTGACCACAGTGTGGCAACCACTGGATGTAGGCATCATTGCGGGGTGCACCATATCCCCATTGACCTTCACTATGGCAATGGAACTCATTATCAGAGCATCAAAATGGGTTGTGGGAGGAAAGCGGCTACATTGTGGTCAGCGATTGCCACCGGTAAGAGTCTATATGGACGATATTTTACAACACTAACAACAACCATCCCCTGCACCAAGAGACTTCTGGAAAAACTTCATCAAAACATCACATGGGCAAGGATGAAGATTAAACCCAACAAGTGCAGAAGCATCTCCATTGTCAAAGGTCAAGTCAAGGATCAAAGATTTCATATTGACGGAATACCTGTTCCAACTGTTTCAGAAATGCCAGTGAAGAGTTTGGGCTGATGGTCTGATGCTAAGCTCAAGGACATCGAACAGTTTGAACAACTGTAAAAGGATACCATCATGCACATAGCTCGCATCAACAAGACCTTGCTACCAGGAAAACTGAAGCTGTGGTGCTTCCAATTTGGCATACTACCAAGAATCATGTGGCCTCTAACTATGCATGAAATCCCCATCAACAAAGTGCAAAAGCTGGAAAGAATGTTCAGCAGACATGTGAAACAGTGGCTTGGACTTCCACGATGCTTAAGTGCTGTCGGGCTGTATGGGAGTGGCAAATTGGAATTACCCATTGCAGGACTTGTGGAAGAGTTCAAATGCACTAAAGCAAGGTTGGTCATGACCCTCACTGAATCTGAAGATACTGCTATTCGAACAGCGTGTGGCAACGGGGAGGAAGTGGGCCCCATCTGAAGATGTTCAGAGTGCTAAGTCTGCTCTTCAATTCCGGGATGTGGTTGGCCAAGTCCATCACGGGAGAGCCGGGCTCGGGCTCGTCCCAAAAGCTCCTCAATGGCACACGGCAACATCAGTGCAGAAAAGACGGCTCATGGTGGAGGAGGTGAGAAGGCGGGAGGAGGCAGAGCGACACGCCAAGGCTGTCTCAATGGCCAAGCAGGGCCAATGGATTAACTGGGAGAGCCTGGAAAAGAGGAAACTCAGCTGGCGTGACATCTGGCAAATGGAAGGATCTCAGTTAAGTTTTGTCATCAGAGCCACTTACGATGTTCTACCATCACCCCAGAACCTGAAGCAGTGGTTCGGAGAAGACCCCGCCTGCTCCCTTTGCCAAGCACCTGCATCGCTCAGGCACATTTTAACAGGATGCACTATGAGCCTCGGCCAAGGGCTTTACATTTGGGGGCATAACCAAGTTCTCAGACAGCCGTCATCAATCCTTGAACAGAGGCGAACAATCACAAATGCTTCCCCACCAACATCGGCAGGAAATGTTCACTTCACAACATTTGTACCAGCAGGCCAACCTCCAGAGCACCAGATAGCAGCAAGCATTCTGCAGCCTGCTCGGGATTGGAAAATGGAAGTGGACTTAGAAAAAAGGCTTGCGTTCCCCCAGACATTGTGGCTACAACACTCCGGCCAGACATGGTCCTGTGGTCCACAACAGCCAAGTTGGCATACGTTGTGGTATTGACAGTTCCGTGGGAAGATGGTGTTGAAGAAGCTTATGAGAGGAAAAAGACCAAGTACTCTGAACTGGCAACTGAAGCTTCCCAGAATGGCTGGAAGCCCAAGATTTTCCCTCTCGAAGTGGGATGCAGGGGATTTGTTGCTACATCTATGACCAGGCTATTAAAGAAAATGGGGTTGAGGGATGGCTCCTTCCAACTAATTGGACAGATTCACCCACCCTCTGGCTAAATAAATTCCTCCTCATCTCCTTTCTAAAGATATGTCCATCACCAATAAAATCTTAGTTGATCTCAAATATATAAAGTATGGTGAATTGCACAGAACATATTAAAGTATTAGAGCCTTTAATTCTCTCCCTCTCTCTCCCAAGATGCTGCCTGACCTGCTGACTATTTCCAACTTTCGCTTTTTTTAAATTTCATTGTATGCTTTCTGCAGGACTATTGGGACACACTTTTAACAATTTCTATGTTGTAGGAAAGATAATTCTCCTGGCACTCACTTTTCCCACTCGTACCTCCAGGGAGACAAAAGGAAACATTGGAACTTTTATCATTAAATAAAAAAAGAACTTATTTTTCACTTAAGATATCACTTAATAGCTTATCAGGAATGATGAAATACTATATCCCTTTAAATAAGATCAATTTTTCTGAAGGTCAAAACAAATTGTGAGTTTCATAACAGACATAAATTCAAAGCCTTCCATCTTGCCTCAAAATAAGGAGATACATCTTATTAGTTACTTCAGTTATTTGGATAGCTCTGGAAAGCTTGATGATGAGACAAAAGCAGAGATCTTGGGCAGAATTTTCCACCAGATAAAATTTGGAAACAACAGTTGTTGGATTTTCCAATTATAATTTAATTAACTGGAAGGTGATAGGATAGGAAAGAATGGCAGATGTTGGTTTAAACCGAAGATAGATACAAAATGCCAGAGTAATTCAGCAGGACAGTCAGCATATCTAAAGAGAAGGAATGCCTATCTTCAGAATGTCCTATCCTCTCAGGCTGATATTTTTTTTTGGACTGCACTCTGGTAATGTAATAACAATAACAAAAGAAAACATTACTTTTGACTTTTAATAGTTTTCATAATTAATATTTTTAAGTTCTCATAAAGTCCTTGATGACATTTCCTGATTTCTTCCCTTATTTCCTGTTTTCAGTTTATCTCCAACTTCACATACAGCCTACAATATTATATGTACTCCCACAAGCAAAGAATGTTAATGTGGTGTTGGCAACATATAGCATTAAGCATGGGAATTGCAACATATGCCTCCATCTAACATCTAAGAATGGCACTAATGCCTCTTCATTCCGGGGATGGTACTAAATAACCGAGAAGAAAGCACAGACCTCATAGTTATCACTGTCAACAGATTTGAATGGTAGAACATTATTCATACACGGGAAAATAGGAGCAGAATTCAATCACCCAACAAACCTCATTTCTTCTTGTGTGCCATAGTCCTATACTCTCCTTCTCTATAAATAGCTTCAATGATCCAGCCTCCACCATTCTTCAGTGTGGGGAATTCCACTGCAAGAAGAAATTCTTATCCTATTCAGTTTTAAATGGTTGTCCCCTTATCTTGTAACTATGTCTCCTTGCTTGAAAACCTCCCACTAGTATAAAGGTCTCAACAACTACCCAGTCATGGCCTCCTCTGATCTTAATTTTTCAAAAGATCACTACTCATTCTCCGAAACTTAAAAAGAAATACAGACCCAACTTCTTTAGTTGCCTATGTTAGGACAATCTTCTTATCCCAGGAATATGCCTGGCAAATCCCTTTTGGATTTCTTCTAACATTACTATATTTTTGGGGACCAAGTTGTGCACTGTACTCTAGGTGTGGGCACACTAGCATGCTGTCCAATATGTTTTCCCTATATCTAATTTCAGATCCACTTCAACAAAGGTGAACATACCATTTGCCACTCTAATCTCGAGCAGCAATGAACTTGCAGCATATCAATTTACAATTTACCGAATCTGGAAAGGCACAGGAGAAAACTGAGAAACAATCCTAACCCGGGCAGCATCTGGATTTTCTAGGGGTGAAATCCTGGAGGAAGTTTGCCAATTTCAGAATGCTACTGATAACCAGAGCACATGATTCAATCACCTTCTGGCGACTGAGAAGCACAAAGTTGAAATGAACAGTTTCAGGGAGAAAATGGCACAGGAACATTTTCTCTTTCCCACACATAAAAACCCAATTTTCATGTACTCTCCCCAGAATTGGACATCGACCCAATTCTGTCCTTTGGCTTGTTCTGGTGTTCTCTGCACACAATTGAAAGATGGTTAACTTCTGGGCAGCATCTGTCAGGCCAAAAATATACATTCAATGGAGTGAAAATAACCCAACAATGATGGGTTTTCTGACTGAAATTCCACTCTTCCACCTCAATATACAATTCTACCTCAATATACAAGGTCCTCATCTACCTCAATATACAATTCTATAATTGGGAAGTAAAAGACATCTAATGGATCTTGCATTGACATTGTACTTTTTTATTGGGTCTTGAAACAAATATTACACATTCACATTCTGCTGCACACGGTACATTTGGCACACATTAACAAGGTTTACAATGAAATAACACTACATATGGCAGGAGAGTTAAAATACATCCATGAAGAAAACAACTTTTGTACAAACAAAGCATCACAAAAAAATAGCAACTAAACTTAAAACATTTTGATTCAGCCAGACTCATTCTGTACATTACTTAAGTTAAAAAGAGGTAATTTTTTTTGCCTTGTTTTTGGAGACAAACCTTTTATCACTCTCCATAAAGCAGACATGTGATTTGTTTCTTCTATGTAATAGAAGATGAATGAGAAAGGAGCATTTATGACAGAAACACTGTCGCATTATTTTTGCATTGAAGTAGGCAGATGGACAAAAATGATCAAACTACAGATCGGGAAGTTTCGGAACTTGCTTCCAGATTTAAGAGAAGTAACGTTTTAGAATTAAGCAAGGAGGGAATAAAGATATATTTTATTTGCATGTGAGCCAATAATGAATGGTAAAGGAAAAGCTGATAATGGGAGAATGATTATCTGTCCATGCAGATTTTCACAATCATAGAGTCATATGCCATGGAAAGAGCCCTTTGGCCAAACAAGTTGGAGAGCCCAATTACATTAATTGAACCAACTTGATCACCTGTCTTACCTGTCCTTTAACTGTACAAATTCATACAAGTGTGCTTAAATCCAAGGCCTGTTTTAAATCAATATCACCATTAATCTCATGCTTAAAACAGTGGATTGAAGCTTGAGAAATGTACAGGATACAAAAAAAAGTTCCAACTTTTATGTTCTGCATACAAAAATGGTCTCTTGCCCCATAAATAATTAAAAATGCCCCTTCAACTCGAATCTCCATTCTGAGCAAACTTGCCTTAAGAGACCAATTGTAACAACACTGCAAATGTTTGCAATAATATCCATCTTATTGTTTAATAATACCCTTAATGCAGTTTGAAGCACTGTACTTCAAGAGCTCCAGTATAGCTTAATACAAGGTTATGACATTGGACAAAAAAAATCAAATTAGACAGCAATTTGAACAAATACACAGAGTATTGCACATGGACATTATCATTAATTACCTTATTTCAATGACTAATATATATATACTATATATATAATATATATAATATGCCTGAACATGCAACAGTATTTACAACTTTTTGCCTGTACAAATAGCAAAGAGCCCCTTTTAGCGCTACCTTGATACTCACAAGTACTTCAGCACATCTGGGAATCCAGATGCATCAGCTAATGTGGGTCCCAGTGACTGGGATACCAATCCAGTAAAATTATGTGACATTAGGGGCACACACTCATGCATGCATACACACATTCAGTCACATTCATATACACATGAAATATTAAACTAATATACAACCAGGAAGGACCTGCTTGTTAGCATTGGTGTACACCATCATATCCTCAACCACAATCACAATTTTCAGAGGATTACTCAAAAAGAGTCAAATCATCATATATTTTGTCAGTTTTTATGCCATTTGATCATCAGTTGTCGATGGTGCCTGGGGATGATGGTCAATATTTAATACCCTCATAGCTTAGTAAAAAATAAGATACACATTTAAAAAATATAAAGTACAGGTGAGGGGCAGTAGTACAAACAAGAATTTGTGCAATGTGCCAAATTAACACACTACGATAACAAATAACTCAAGTTAACTCTGGTTTTGGTGATGAACAATGGTTTTAAATAAAGCCTACAATTCAGTGCAATGTGATTGTTCAAGATCTCAGTTACAGCAAAATGTTACACTGTATGCTGTAGGGCAGTCACCAAAGAATTAAGTAGTCAACTAGGTGAGCACACAATCATGACTGACTCGCAATCTACTTGGTTGAGTATTCATCTAGGCTTGGCAGCATCCAGATGTATGATGCGATTTCAAACACACTAATTCACAAAAAATTGCACAAATAAGTGACAATTTAAAACAGTGTAAGATCTCCACAAAACAGATAAATGTAATAAAATAAACCACTCTGTAACCTTTTATCTTAGCCTGAGCAATTTCCACACTGGTGGAATAATCAACTGATCGGCAAGGCAAGCTGGCCAATAGTTGATTTTCCTTTAGCTTCTACTTCCATTTCAAGCTCTGGTACGTAATTTTGCTTCACGTGCTGTTGTTGATACACAGCTGTTCCACTTTCCTGTACTGGAATTCCTGCTGTATATGAAAGGACCTGCAGTGCTACAAGTAGTACAGAACTTTTAATACTGTTTGCATTACACACACTAGTTTCTTCTTAAAGCCCTGTTGCAATGAAGAGCTGAACATATGAGCAAAATAATAATAATTTGTAAATAGAAATTAAGGAATTAAAATCTTGGAGTGCATTAATTTAATGGGAACAAAGTAAAAATATAAACACATATTCCTGTAGGGAAATACAGATACTACACAGTACTAAGTAGCTTGATCCTAAAAACTTGCTAGATTTGTCAGTCCATTGGATGTCATAGCAGTACCAGGAAGTCTTAGGCTATCGACTCTTCACCGAAATAAGAGAATCCTTTAAATTCATCTTGGTTTATCTGCTTAACAATAGCATCATCCACCAACGTCAATACAGGTTCCTCACATGTGAAGTCTTGGTCAAAGTTGTTCACATCCCTTTTGGTTTTCTAAAAGAAGAACAATGAGAAGTATTTTAGTAGGGCACATAATGGTAGCGTTGGAGCCTGAGAATGAAAGAATATTATTGATTCAAGGAGATAGGCACCAAATAGTGCAATATTTGTGGCAATAATTGAAACTTTAAATAACATGAGGCTGCTGCCTCCACTGCTATAAAAATGTGATATTTACATTGATATGTGGAAAGAATTTTATCTGCAGAAACACTGTTTCTGGTTAAAGTGGGGAAAAATAAGTGAAGATATTGTCCATTGCACTGAAATCTCTGACTGCCCTACTTTTGAGTCAGACTGAGCGTTGTCTTTTGCTGGAAGCCTGGCTCCCAATACTTCAACATGGCTGAATGCAATTTTGGGACAGGACTTCGAGCTCGGCCTTTAAAATGCAATCTATGTACTGCAGCTTCACGACTGAAATTGGTTAACGTATGGTTCTGGAGTGGAAGTTAAACAGTTTCCTGTTGCCCTGTAGATTACCTTCACTCGTGTGAAACCTGTTGGATGTGCGGTGCAACAGTTGATGAGAACGACGGAGAAAAGTTTTGGGGTGATGCCGTGGGTTTGCTTGATGCCATTTTAAACTGAGATTCTGTTTGTTGTGGAGTTTTTGGTTAAGATCTCGCATGCATTCTGCTATGAAGCAGATGCAAGGTGGAGACACATTTCTCTGGCAGCCAAATTTGAGGGGCAAACTGCAGAGTGCCTCTCATTGGTGGATTCAAGTACCCTTTAAAAACTCCAACAAATCAAAAAGCTTGAGAAAGTTGACTGGCACCAAAGCCACTATCACATATGCAACTCCTCAGTAAATGAAGCAGTCTGCAGCTACATGAAGCAAGTCTTGACAACTATCCATCATTGCCCGATAAAGGGCAAGTAACATTAACAGCACAAAATTACCAGGGAATAACCATCTCCTTAAGTGTGGCTGCATGGGCATATCATCTGCAAAATGCACAGAACACTGAACAGTACATCACAGGAACAGGCCAAATTGGCGCAGGATGTATGTGCTGACAATGATACCAATCCAAACTACTCCCATCTCCCTGCACGTGGTTTGTATCTCTCTGCTTCAGTTACCTTGGCCATTCCAAAAGCACATCCTAAGCCAGAACATCTACCAATAAAATTACAAGGCAGCAAGTTTAGTTTAGTTTAGAGATACAGTCCTTTGGCCCACTGAGCTTGCGATCAGCGATCCCCCGTACACCAGTTTTATCCTACACACTAGAAACAATTTATAGAAGCCAATTAACCTATAAAAACTACACATCTTTGGAATGGGGGAGGACACTGAAGCACCTGGAGAAAACCCATGCAGTCACAGGGAGAACGTACAAACTCCGTGCAGATAGCAACTGTCGTCAGGATCAAACCCAGGTCTGTGGCGCTGTGGCAGGCAGCAACTCTACCGCTGTGCAATTGTAGTGCCCTTTGGGAACACCGCAGGTTACCTTCCAAGTCACACACGATTCTGATTTGGAAATATATTTCTGCCGCTTCGTTGTCACCAGATCTAAAATCTAGAATTCTATTCCCTGAGATTACCTTCACCAGAAAGACAGCGACTGTTTGGGAAGTTGTTCACCATCCTTTTCTCAAGTACAATTAGGGATGAATAAATTAATGATGGCCTTGCCATTGATGCCCAGAAACTGAAAAATGAATTAACAAGATATCGAATTAAGAGTGTAATTTTATTCCACAACACAGATTGAGTGGCTTGATTTTGAAAGGCTTCACTGTTGGTTCAAAATGTTTGTATGGCTTATCCATATAAAGCAATAAAAATGTTTAAACTAATTTTGGGTTGGAGATAGATAAAACCTTAAACAGGTGGAATCAGGAGCTAATCCTGAGCAGTAACTTAGATCAAGCATTTTATAGAAGCTATTTTCTGTGGTTCTATTTTTTTCAGGACCACATTAAAAAAAACGTATTTATTAAATGTTCAAATTTAATGTGCTGTGTGTGAGTGTATGTGCTTGTGTGCGTCTTTCTGCGCATGTGTGTGTGTGTGTGTGTGTGATTGTGTGCGTCTTTCTGTGTGTGTGTGTGTATATGGTTGTGTGCGTCTTTCTGTGTGTGATTGTGTGTGTCTTTCTGTGTGTGTGTGTTCCTCCTACGTGACTATATGGCTGAAAGTTCATGAACTTTCCAAGGTTTCAAACCACTTTCTTGCAGAGGCATTCAACAGTTATAGTTGTGGTTAATGCAGAGGAGTAATATGGCACTGGGTAACTGCGGTTAAACCACACACCAGTGCCCTCTTCATCACCTTTGTCAAGAGCCTCTCCGAAACCTTGTTGTAGATGTCAAATGAGATTCTCCCTGATTCAATGTCCTATAATTACTGTGCAGTAGACTGTCAGATAAGCAGGAAATGGAAAAGCTGTGCAGACTGGTTAGATGAACCACCCAAACCACAATGAGCACACTTAGAAGTCCTTCACACGCTGATATGAACTTTTTCAAATAAGATTATTTCTATGCACCCAAATGTTCACAGTTACCAAAGTGTACACTCTGCCTTCAGACCTGAGTTGTGTCATTATTGAAGTTACCATCCCTGACAATATATTCAAACATTTCAATTTAGTAACACAATTTAACACGTGCAGCATAAATATTATACTGCAACCCATCTTAAAAACGGACAAGCCAAGATAATTTTTACGTTCAAAGCTCAGGCCACGAAAAGCAAGATTCCAGTAAGTCCAAATAAAGCACACATAGCGTGGTGGCGGACTAGTCAGTGAAATTGTACCACATATCCTGGGACCTGGATTCAAACCTGATCTTGCCTGACGCTTTGTGGAGTTGCATATTCACCCAGTGGCTATACGTTTTTACCTGTTGCTCCGCTTTCCTTCAACATCCTGAAAATGAGCTGGTATTTGATTGACTATTATAACATGAGCATTACTATGTGGCAAAGGAAATAAAGATTTGAGGGGGATTTGATGAAGTATCTGAGTGAGAATAAGTTGCAGGGCTCCAAAAAAATAAGATGGAGAAAGGGCCTGATGAGATTAGTCTTTTGGGAACCAACATGGATTTGATGGGCTGAATGGCATCCTTCTATGTTGTAATAGGTAGAGATCAGGAAGTAATGGTTAGATATGTGCTAGCATGAGATGACCATGGCTTCTGATATTTTAACATAATTTCATACACTTTCGTCCTCATCGCTTCATCCTCCTAGAACCACGACAAAGACCGCCACCATAACCTAATCTTTCTCTCACCAGGATGACATTAAACTGATCATGCTCGGCCATTTTTGGCGTCAAACAAATCTCTTCTTCCCCATTTCCACTCTCTTGTCAACATTTCAAATGGACCAATACTTGCACAGTACATTGATTTGTTCTTAAATCAGTTGAAATTCTTATTTCCCTTAGCTCTGCCCTTTCATTGCCAAATGCAGAAGTGTAAAACTGCCCTTTCAACTACTCTCCACCAGTAGTCTTTAGTACTTTACTTTGGAGATACAGCATGGAAACAGGCCCTTTGGCCCACTGACTACCGACCAGCGATCACTCCGTACACTAGCACTATCCTGAAAACTAGGGACAATTTACAAAAGCCAATTAATTTACAAACTGTAACTGTACATTTTTGGAGTGTGGGAGGAAACCAGAGCACCAGGAGAAACCCGCACAGGGAGAACGTACAAACTCTGTACAGACAGCACCCATAGTCAGGATCAAATCCGGGTCTCTGGCAGTGTAAGGCAGCAACTCTACCGATGTGTCACTTTTCCGCTGGGCTCCACGCACACTCTAGGTAAAACTACAGCTCATTTGTAATATTTTCCAATATAGCATACTGCATCACCAATTGACAATGTCACCCCAACAGTGAAAATAGATTAGGCGATGGCTTTGCTGATCACCACAAGTTAGTCTGTTTAGTGCGGCATGGTGGCGCAGAGGTAAAGCTGCTGCCTCACAGTGCCAGAGACCCAGTCAACTACCTGCCTCAACTACCTCCTCCGGGAACTTGTTCCATACACCCACCATCTTTTGTGTAAAAAAGTCACCCTTCAGGTTCCATTAAATATTTCTCCGCTCATCTTCAACCCGTATCTTCTGTTTCTCGATTTCCCTACTCTGGGCAAACGACTCTACGTTTACCCAATCTATTCCTCTCATGATTTTGTACATCTCTATAAGGTCAACCCTCATCCTCCTATGCTCCAAGGAATAAAGCCTGGCCTACTCAACCTCTCCCTGTAGCTCAGTCCCTCGACTCCTGGCAACATCCTTGTAAATCTTCTCTGTACCCTTTCCAACTTGACAACATCTTTCCTATAACAGGGTGACCAAAGCTGAGCACAATACTCTAAATGTGGCCTCACCAATGTCTTATATAACTGTAACATGACCTCCTAACTTCTATACTCAGCGAGAATGAGAAGGATTCCCTGAGATCGTTTAGACACAACTGTTGTTGGAAGTCCCATTCAGAGTAAAAAGGAAAAAGCCTCTTTTATGGGTTTAAATGAGTCTTATTGGGTAATAGAAATCCTGAATGTCCAAGGAACTGACAACGTATTGTCACTGACTCATAGGTAACAGGACCTACAACAAACTGTATAAATACTTTGTACTACAAATCACTCTGCTGCTGAAATGTATTTGCACAGAGGCAAAGTGTAGTTAATGGAAAAGTGATCAGTCATTTCATGGTTATTTATAGATGAAACAGAGGGCATTGGAAGTCTTTAATACCTGTTGCAGTCATAATAACCTTCAACATCAACATTCAAAATGTGGATTTCAAATATGTCTGAAACGCTTCATCTTGAAGAAATGAGATTTCTCCTAATAGGCAAAGTAGACCAATTCTCAAAGACTTGGTCTCCTTTTATCAACTTTTTGCAAGCATATGGTGCAACATAACATAACCTCAGAAATTAAATGGTTTAGAACCGGGTGACGAATGGGCAAAAATACGAAATAGGTAGATCTCTCCTAATCTCTCTTTTCTTTACTTTCTCCTTCTATTTCAATCTTTTCAGCTTCTCTTATATGTCCTTTATTTCTTTTGCTATCTGTTTCTACTCGCTTGTCTATCTATTCCGACTCTTTATTTCTTTTTTCTTCCATTGTTCTTTTATTATTAAATCAAAAGTATGAAGTTGTACAAGAATGGAAATATGTATGTATGTATTAGGTACTCAAGTATCACACTATTGTACTTCTAACAAAAAAAAACCTTCAACATGACAAGTAAAGACTGAATCCACTGTGGGTCAAGCATTATCAAGCAGTTTTCATTTTCCAGAGACAAGTTCTTTTGAAAAACAAATTATCCCGCTTCCTAGAGTAAAGAGCATCAGTGATCCTTTTAATACAACCAACAGAAATGTTTGCGATTTGGTCATAGAGATTAGACACAGTTGCATGGAATTAAACAGATGCTAGGAGTTTATCTTGACCTCAAAATACAGACATTTACACATGTGTACTTGGCTGCAGCTCCACCTGCAGAGAGCCACCAAATCTCTTCTGCTTCTTCTTCTTATGTATGGCATGCACAGCCTAAAGTTGTAGGACAACTTGTTGCAATCTTCCACCCCAACCAAATCTCTGTGAAGATTGCCCTGGAAAACCCCATCATTTGAGACAACACTCCTTGAACAGATTGGAAGAGATGCATGGATTCTCTATGAACTCTGCGGGGGACAGGGTCTTCGAATGTGAACTCTTTCATGACTCTGCCAGCAACGGACCTGATCTTACCTGTGGTACTCGAGAAGATTTACAACGCCCACACAAAAAGTGCAGTCAGCGGATTCATTGTGTATGTAGTCATTGTCATTTCTAAGTATTCAGATGACAGTGGAGCTCAGAGGATGTGTCGAGTGACAGCTGTTCAATAGTCACCAGATGCCTGGCGAAGATTGAACTTTTTGGGAGAAATACAGCATGGAAACAGGCCACTGGGCACATGAAGTCCACGACGACCATGAATCAACTATTCACACTATTTCAATGTTATCCCACTTTCTCATTCACTCCCTACTTATTAATGGTAATTTTACAGAGGCCAATTAACCTACAAACCTGCACATGTTTGAGATATGGGAGGAAACCAGCACACTGGAGGAAACCCAAGTTGTCCCAGGTAAAACAGATCTACAAAGAAGTACTACTGATTCGTTCCAGATTGGAAATGCGATGATGACCATTTCAAGCTAAATCACGGCGTTGACCAAAACCAATTAACTCGTGTACACCTGACATGTCATGAGATGCTACCAATCTGCTTTCAACAAGTGTGGAGCATTACCTGGCAGAATGGGGCCACGATGTTCTGAGGGAAGTCTAGCAATATGCACCTGCTGAACAACCTCTGATACTCTACCCCTCAGCTCATCCTAATTTTCCCACCAGACTCCCAACCCTCTAAAGTGGCTCAAATCTCCAGGCATCTCATCCACCTTCAGATTCCAACCACCAGCTGACCCACTCCATCCCTTTCCCAACAATGGCTCCGATCTCCAGGCAACTCCATCCCTCCCCCTGAGGCACCAATCTTTGACCTCCATGTTTTTGATTTCTACCATCAGAAGCCTCTGGACATTGCTATTTCTGGCCCTATTTAGTCTGGGTCTGCATTTCATCTGCTCTACTGATCCTCTAGTTCAGAACATAGAGTCATAGAGTGATACAGTGTGGAAACAGGCCCATCATCCCAACTTGCCCACACTGGCTAACATGAACCAGCTACACTAGTCCCACTTGCACACGTTTGGTGCATATCCCTCCAAACCTGTCTTATCCATGTACATGTCTATCTGGTTCTTAATTGATGGGATAATCCCTGCTTCAACTATCTCCTCTGGCAGCTTGTTCCCTACACCCACCACCCTGCGTGTGAAAACATTATCTCTCAGATTACTTTTAAATCTTTTCCCCTTCACCATAAACCTATGTCCTCTGGTCCTCAAAGAGACTCTGTGCATCTACCTATTCTATTCCTCTCATGATTTTATACACCTCTATAAGATGACCCCTTATCCTCCTGCGCTTCAAAGAATATGGTCCCCGTCTACTTGACCTCTCCCTAAAGCTCAGACCCTCTAGTCCTGGCCACATGAACTGCATGTCAATGGACAATGTGTACAAGTCTACAATGGATACTTAGTAGTTCCTCAGCTCTTAGCCACTGTTGAATTTTGCAGCAAAGAGCCTCTACCCAAATGGTATGTAATAACCCTTCAGGCTGCCTTTAATACCACATGTGTCTCATTTAAATTATTGCATATGATATTTTTTAATGCTGGTAACAAATTGCATTCCTTATGTTTATACTTCGAATCATGTAGCTTATCAGCAGTTTTGGACAGGAGCATTCCACACTGTGCTGCTACATCAACCAACATACAAAAACCTCAGTCTTTTTGTGACTCCCCTGGAGATATCCCATTGGCATTCCAATTGGACATGCCAAATGGAATGACCAATTGTAATGTCCTATTGCACACTATTATTGTTCTGGAATGACCTTTCCCCCCAGATTCCTGCATACTAGTGTCAGAAGGCCAATTGAATGATTGAGATTTAGTTATTATCTCTGTCTCTAGTTCCATATTTCTCCCCTCGCCTTTCTTTCCCCTGCCCGACTCATCCATCTATTATCCCCTCCTTACCTGGATCAACCTGTTACTTGCCTGCTTTTTCTTTCCCATGCCCATCTCCTTCTACCCGTTCATTGCTCCATTTTAGTACATATGACAAGTACATTCTCTTGACTCTTGATTATCTCCCTACTACTCCAGTCTGGAACAAGGATCCCGACCTGAAACGTTGTCTATCCATTTCCCTCCACAGATCCTACCTGACCCGATTTGATCCTCCAGCAGTTTGTTTTGTGCACAAGATTTCAGCAGCTGCGGTATAACTCACACTGATCAATTATACTAGCAAGTGGAACTGAAACGGCGACCGTCAGAGTGGAACACACACACACATCGCAAAGGCGGGGATCAGGGCATGTGGGGGGGGGGGAGGGGGACACAGTCTGAAATTCACACAGTGCAAAGCGAAGGTAATACAGACACACACTGCGATGAACAGGAAGGTTAAGACGGCTAGCACAGTGTACGGTAAGTCCTTCAAAAGAGGGAGGAGGGGGGAGAAGGAGTGGAGACACTTTTAAGAAACCAGCCAACTTTTAATGTCAGAGATACACAGCTGTGAAGTTTGGCGGACATTTAACATTACCGGTTGGTTATCCTTGGTTCTGAAAACTTGTGCTTATGCTTTTTTCCCCCAATGAGCCAATGTGTCAGCAAAATCAATTAAGTAAAACTATCTACAACTGCCTCGACTACCTCTAACTACAAGGCGACACACTACAACTGCACCCACGACTACAGGATTATCGATTATCTCCATGGCGACATATGTTTGATCGCAGAAACATTTTCAACATGTTGAAAAATTTGCGGCGACCATAGTGAGGCCATGACTAGTTCCCAGAATGTGGGAACTCCTCATGACCATGAAGGAGACTCACCTGAGACCACCAGCGAACATGTGGAGACCAAGTGGCAATCATGTGGCGAGCGCAGAGTCTCCTGCACTCACCTAAAAAGTTGCCTAAGTGGGACAGACCCATGATGAAAGTTTAGGATATAACTATTGGTAACCACTACAGAAACCGTTCAACTTGTATGAACCTTCTATTTCATTTCAGAGTCACATGAGTGACTTCGTGAAGACCCTGCCAGGCACGCACGCGCAACATATTGTCGACCGCATGCAAGCGACAGGCAGGGAGGAGCGTTGCTCCTCTACTGCAGGGACCTGCAGGTAAGGAAAACTAACCTGCAGTCCTTTTTTCATTTCAGGTGACTCTTTTCACATAGTCTCCAGGCCGCCTCAAATCTGACTGCCGCAGGCAGTCAGCGGCGGCACCAACAGACTGGAGTCGGGAAGAGCCCGTTGACCAGAAGGGTCCGGGCTCACACACTCACCGGCGGAGGACGGCAGAGGCAGCTCGACTCTACACCGCAGCCCGCAGGACACTGCCGGCTGACGGCATTAATAAAGGAGTGGGACTTGCAGGCTCGCCGTTCAGAGTGAGCGACGGCAGAGCAGCAGCCCCAACTCTACTCCACAGCCTGCAGGGATACTGCGGGCTGTCTGTATTAACAGGTAATGGGGCTTGCAGGCAACGGCATAGGGGCAGCCCCGACTTTACACTGCAGCCCGCAAGATCTCTGTGAGCTGACGGCTTTACTTACGCCGTTGCCCCGACTTTATTTCTAGACCGGGCAGGTTGGCCTGCTCGTTGACCTGGTAGGGTCCGGGCTCACACTCGCCGTTCGCAGTCAGCAACGGCAGAGCGGCAGCCCGAATCTACACCGCAGCCCGCAGGATCACCATGGGCTGACGGCAACGCTACCCGGAAGTCGGGCAAGCTCATGGACCAGGAGGCTGCCATTCTCGGGCAGCGAAGGCAGAGAAGAAGCTCCGACTCAATGCCGAAGGCCGTAGGTATACCGCGGACTAACGGCTATGCTACCCTATAGAGGTAGTAGACTGTGCCGGGGCCTCGACTCACACACAGGCGGGAGCCTTGCCGTTAGCGGCAGTCTATGTCCCGCATGAGAGTCTGGTCACCATTGGAGCTGGGGGGGGGGGGGGGGGGGGGGGAGAGAGTGCGCTCCTCCACCGGAAGCTCATAAAGACCGTCAGGGAAGATACTAACCTTGAGTGGTTTCGCTTCTGTACTAGACTTTGCTTACAGAAACAATGGATAGGGGACCAGAATGAAGGCATCGAAGTATGCCTCCCAGGGCCATGGGACTTCGGATGGGACTCAGCGCCCACTATTCCTGGAGCTGCCCGCAACGCTGGCTGCGCTGGCTCTGCGGGCCGGGATAAGAACGCGGAAACCGGGGAGCCCTGCGCAGCCAGGACCAGATTCTCCACCACGGCTGGTCATGGAGCCGTAAAGTGGTAGGAGCACCGCGCAGGAGCAGGGTAGACAAGACCCTGACTCCCTACCACTGTCACTTAACCATTGCGACAGTGGAGCAAAGGTGCGTAAGGGCGTTATCCGCTCAGCGGCACGTTCTCTCTCCACAATTATGCAGGTCACCAGAGTGAGGACCAGGGGAAGAACCGCACAACAGTCGGTGAGCCCCACTGTAGGAGCCGGGGTCGACTTTCCACCAGAGCAGGCCACCAGATCGCAGACCGGTGAAGGATTGAGGCCTGGGTCTGCAATTCCCGCATGTGAGCCGGGTCGACTCACCACCAGGGGAGCCTGCCAGATCGCGGGCTGGTGTAGTCTCATCTCGGTCACCGCACCCCGCTTTAGCGGCAGGATGTGACCGAACGTCGCCTTTGTCCCAAAGGAGGACACAGACTCACCATCGGGGGAGCCTGCAAGATCGTGGGCCGGTGTAGTCTCATCTCGGTCACCGCACCCCCCTTTAGCGGCAGGACATGACCGAACGTCGCCTTTGTCCCTAAGGAGGACAGGCGGCAAGCCTGCACAGACGTCGGGGTACCACGCTTTGGCGGCCGGGACCAACTCATCACCTTTCATGTCTTATCGACTAGCGGGCCACCTCCGTCCGGAAGACGGCGGACCAGCGGCAGGTCCGCACGGGAGTCGCTTAGCCACGCAGAAGCGGTAGGCAGTGACATCCTGTCTAGGCACCCTTGTTACCACCTCGACGAGGTGCGGGGCGAGGACAGAAGCCTCAGAGATTCTCCAGAACCTGAGGAAGTCGGCGGTCGCATGGCTCGGATGGAGCACATGATGGAGCGTATCCTAGAGCACAATCTCTGCAGCTGGACCAGACATCCTTCAGTCCTGGAGACATGTGGCTGGGCCACCCAGCATGTCCCCGTCATTGGTGGGGAATACAACGAATCAGCAGCTGGCTGATATGTAAGAAGGGTGGAGCAGGAACCTGCAGTACCTGAAAAAACCCAGGAGGAACTGCTGAATGTGGTCTCCAAGTTCGCCCAGCCGAAGCACTTAGGTCAGCCTTTTGCAGCCCAAATTAGGGGCTAGCATAGACTACCTCACCACACACCAGCTGCAGGAACAGGTCCTTACCAAGGCGATCAACAAATACAAGGCCCAAACAACTGCATATCGTTGAATGTACCGACAGTCAACACGCCCATCTGGGGCAACAACAGTCCCGGGATAAGGGCACAGGAGCTGAAGTTACAAAAGATCCTAAAATTGCTGACGTTGGGGATTACTGCCTTTGCCAGGTCGGTTGACGGTATGGAAATAACGGCAGAGCAGGAGGATGCTCTTGCGATATTAGTCATGAAGTTAGCTTCCTGGAATATCGCCATTAAACCGACTCCTAAACCCCATATTTGCAGGGTTGTACAAGGCATCTGCGACGCCACCACCAAGACAGCTGTTCGGTGAGGACCTGCCCATACAAGTCAAGGACCTGGATTAGGAGGCGGAGGCAGTGCGCCTCCCTCCACCTCCCTCCAGCAGGGCGGCAGTGCGCAGGCAAACATCATATGCAAGACCTCGGGCCACCTGAAAGACCAGTAAGGACCTACACGCCAGCAGCGCCTCAACACAATTCAACAGAACCAGAATGACAGGCCCGCCAGTAGCCATGGAGGTAGGGGGTCTGGTTCTCTAGGAAGTGCTGCATGTATAACCTCACAAGTAGGAGAGAGGTTACATACATTCTGGGATACATGGGTCTGATTGTCACTATCCCAGGGAACAAAGCAATAGACATTATAGAGGCATGTAACAGCCTTGCTTGCGCCAGGAAACCGACTATTAGACATGCTGCTAAGGTAATTGGTAAACTTGTAGCTACATTCTAGCTACATAATTGGGCTGTTACACTATCAAAGATTCTAAAGAGCAAAATCTAGAATGCTGGACATTTTTGTGCAGCCGCCAATTTTTATGCAGCTGCCAATCAAGGCATAAATTGAGCTACAATGGTGGATTAGCAATGTTTGTGATTGTTAAATCCCATCATTACATAAAACCTATTAGTCATGTTACAAACCGACGCAAGCACCAAGGGCTGGGACTGTACAGATATGCTGGGAGCATGTCACGGGCTGCGGGCCTAATGCACTAATCTGCAGCATACGTTTGTCCATCTTCAAAATAATACCACTGAGGTGACATATTTAAACCTTATGGGTGGTATCAAGTCAATATCTTGTGATGAATTGGAAAAATTAATTTGGCTCTGGTGCATTGAAAGAAATATTTGGATATCAGCTATGTACCTTCTGGTTAAGCTCAATACAGTGGCGGACACCAGGTCACAAGTATTTAATAACGACACCAAGTGGATGTTGAACCTCCAAATATTTACTAAAATTATAGCCTAATATAGAACACCAGATATCGACCTCCTTGCATCCAGGTTGAACCATTAGATACCAATATGTGTCTCTTGAGAACCAGATCCTGGGGCAGTGGCGATGGACGGGTTATCGCTACATTGGGGGAAATGGATTTCTATGCTTTCCCCATTCTGCTTCATCAGTCAGGTGTTGCAGAAAACGCAACCAGATTTTGCAACATAAAGGACCATGGATGTCATATAGCATCGTGCAGAGAGAGTCCACTAGGAAGCAGTACCTCACCTACATAAGGATATGGGAGGTTTCTGTCGTCGGACCAAGACCACCTACATATCTGTTACAATCTCCAATGTGCAGGCATCCTCACGGGTCTTCATTATGATGAGTCCCTCAGTTACAGTGCCGTATACAGTGCCAGGAGTGCACTGTCATCCTATCTCAACACTGGAGTGGGATCTCACCAGCTGGTATCCAAACTATGAGGGATATGTTCTATCCATCCCTCCCTGACCACGATATTATATTACCTGAATACAAGGGTGGTGTTGACCCTACTCAGGAGCTGGTCGCCTATGACGGATTTACCACTGGACTCACCTTTAAAGTGGTGATGGAAATGGCACTGAACACAGCACAAGGGGTCCAGACTCTACAGGAATTAAACCTGGATAGAATGATCGACCCATAATAAAGTAACTTCTTCATAAAACAGTTGCTTAAACTACACAGACCTGCGACTACAGGTATAAAAATGGCCATCAGGAATATGGAGGCGGATCTGTTGTCAGCCATGGAAGCCCACGTCACAGGGTGACGGTGCAGACTATCTCCAGATGGCTCAAGGTGGTATTCGGTGCAGCAGGTAAGACACTAAACATTTTAAAATGTAATTCTACCAGGTTCTGCATCCACATCAGCGGCGAGGACCATGGAGGTGTTCATGGATCATGTCCTCGCAATAGCGGGCTGGGCCAGTGAAACTACATTCAGCGGTTTCATAACTGTGGCCGCTCCCGCAACGTTTGTGGAGTCAGTTTGAAGTGCTGTTCCCTAAACGTTTGTCCCCGAGTTCAGGGGTTTATTGTTCTATTAACAATAATGTTATTATTTTTCAGCTTGTTCAAGTCTAAAATACGTTAACATACTTCCTCCATCAGTATTACGGCAGTGTGTGCGCATGGACGTGATCCAGGGCATGTAATCACAGAGCTTTGAAACCTTCACGAAGTCACTCACGTGACTCCGAAATGAAATAGTAAGATTAAACGAGAACTTACCAGTTTGAAGTTTGATCTATATTTTTTGAGGTGCTGCGATGAGGGATTTTGTGCCCTCCGCTCCCAACCCTGTACTATAAGGTCAGCTGGTAAATAGAGTCTCTTCACTCTTACTATATTAGTTCATTTCTGGGTAGTTCTGTGATTCCACACCGCTGCTTTGAAGAGTGTCGCGCATGCGTGCCTAGCGGGGTCTTCACGAAATCCCTCATCGCAACACCACATAAAATAAAGATCAAACTTCAAACTGGTAAGTTCTCGTTTAATCTTACTATTACTTGCTGTTTACGACACCCCCATTAAAACTGTTGTGACTGCAGCCTATATCCCTCCTGATGCTAATGCCAAGTTTGCAATGAAAGAACTGCATATTGCCATTAGCAACCAACTGACCCTCAATCCAGACGCAGCCTTCATTTTTGAGAGGTGACTTCAATCACTCCAACCTGAAGACTGTACTCCCCCAAATTCCACCAACATGTCTCCTTCGCCACTAGAGAGGACAAGACACTGGACAAAGTCTACACCAACATGGCTGAAGCCAACAAAGCCATCCCCCTCCCCCACCTTGGTCAGTCTGACCACTTATCATTGTTCCTGCTCCCTAAGTGCTCCCCACTCATCAGACACGTTAAACCCACAGTGAGGATAGTCAAGGTTTGGTCAGATGAAGTGGACTCCACACTCCAGCAGCGTTTTGGTAACACTGACTGGGATGCATTTGCAGCTCAGGCCACCCACACTGACATTGACGCCTATACATCCTCTGTTCTGGACTTCATCAACTCCTCCATCAACAGTGTCACCACTCTCAAACAAATCACCACATACCCGGATCAGAAGCCATGGATGAACAGCGAGGTCAGGCTACTGCTGAAAGCACGGGACTCGGCTTTCAGGTCAGGCGATGCCTATAGTTCATCGAGGGCCAATCTGAAGAGGGGTATCAAGAACGCCAAACACAGATACAAGCTGCCGATTGAGGAGCACTTCGACAGCAACTCCGATCCCCGACGCATGTGGCATGGCATCCAGGCCATCACTGACTACAGAGCCACCAACTCCACCCCCTCCTCTACTCCCTCTTCACCTACGACTGCATACCTGTACATGGTACCAACACCATCATCAACTATGCAGATGACACGACGGTGATTGGCCTCATCAGCGACAACGATGAGTCAGCCTACAGGGAGGAGGTTCAGCTCCTAACAGCATGGTGTGCCGACAATAACCTGGCCCTCAACTCCAAGAAGACCAAGGAGTTCATTGTGGACTTCAGGAGATCGAGAGGCTGCATGCACAACCCCATCCATATCAACGGGACAGAGGTGGAACGTGTCTCCAGCTTCAGTTTCCTGGGGGTCAACATCTCCGATGACATCTCCTGGACCCACAACACATCCTCACAGATCAAGAAGGCTCACCAGCGTCTCTTCTTCCTGAGGAAACTTAAGAAGGTCCACCTGTCTCCCCAGATTCTGGTGAACTTCTACCGCTGCACTATCGAGAGGATCCGTACCAACTGCATCACAGTATGGTATGGTAACTGCGCTGTCGCTGACCGGAAAGCTCTGCAGAGGGTGGTGAAGATTGCCCAACGCATCACAGGCTTCTCACTCCCCTCCATTGAGTCTGTCCATAGTAAACGATGCCTGCGCAGGGCGCACAGCATCGCCAGGGACAGCTCACACCCCAACCATAGACTGTTTACCCTCCTCCCATCCGGGAGACGCTACAGGTCCCTCCGCTGCCATACCAGCAGGCTCTAGAACAGCTTCTTCCCTGCGGCTGTCACACTTCTCAACGCTGCACCTCAATGACTGCCTGTCTCCACCCCTTCAGTCTCTGCCTCCCTCACTGTCTCTCCCCATTCTCTCTCTGCCCTCACTCTCTACCCCCCTCTCTCGATGCGCCTGCGAGTTGGGGGCTGTGCGTCAGTGGATAGGGCGGTTATGGGGTAAAAGGATCTTTTAAAGGGGGATGTTGGTGTGGGGGTGGTTAGTATGTGTGACGCCGCGTGCCCCGCACCCCCCCCCCCCCCCCCCCCGCAAACGCGCGTTGGGGGAACAGACTTGGTTTAGTACATAACTAAAACTCTGATCTTGTGCTCTTCTGGTTTGTGGGGTTTTTCTATTTGCACAAACACAGTACGCAATAATGCTACGCTCACTGTTCTCCTGTACTGTGCATGCAACAAGTGTTGTTCCGATCGGTGATATATTGTATATATCCGCCGGAGGGGAGCAGGGGGCGGGGGCAGGGGGGAGGGGCCCAGTGGAGGCCTTGGTCCCATCTCTCTCTCCCTCATCACTCACCCCTCTCCCCCGCCCGCCCTCTGCGGCAATGGTGGTCCCATCTACCCATCCCCCTGGGTCAGTCTCCTCCGCCGCCGCTGCGGTAGCTCACCCTCACAGCCATCTCGGAGATCTTCTACACCAGCTCATCGAAACCCGTTGTGCTCACCGTGACGAACACCGACTCCATTCCCCCCCCATCCCCGGTGGCGGCAGCAATCAGGCAGGTAAGCGGGTGAGCAGGGCGGGGACAGGCCGAGTGGCAGCAGCAGGCAGGGCGGGGGCGGGGACGGGCTGAGCGGCAGCCACGGGCAGTCGGACAGGACAGGGACAGGCACGGGCCAAGTGGCGGCTGAACTGGAGTGGGCAGAGGGAGGGAGGGAGAGTGGGGTTGCAGGGTGGCCGAGCAGTTTGTGTGGAGTTTGAGTAACTCACACACACACACACACACACACTGCAAACAGGTCCAATCGTCAAGTCAACATGATCTAAACCACAGCTAACAATCAATGAAGGAAGGAACTGCAGATGTTGCTTTTTATGGATGCAGGGGGGGAGTGAGGGAGGGAGGGAGTGACTGAGGGTAGGGGAAAGGAGAGGTGAGGGAGGGATTGGGGGAGGGGAGGAGAGGAGAAAGATCCTGGGGAGGTGAGTAGATAGAGTGGGTGGATTGAGGGAGAGGAAGGGGTAGGGAGAGGGGAAAGTGGGGAAGGTGAGGAAAGTGGGAGAGGAGGAATAATAGAGGGGAGGAGGGCAGTGGGGGAGATCAGGAGGGATAGTGGGGGGGATAATGGGATGTGAGTAGTGGGGGAGAGGGGGATAGGAGGGGGGTAGGGAGGAGAGAGGAGTCATGAAAGGCAGGAGGGAGTGACTGTGGGTAGGGGAAAGGAGAGGGAGGGTGAGGTGAGGGAAGGATTGGGGAGGGAAGGAGGAGAGGGGTAAGAAGAGGAAGGGTGAAGAGGAGGGAAAGGGAGTGCTGGGGGACGAGCCGCGCCTGCGCAGTTGGGGGCTATGCGTGAGTGGTGCAATATTGTGTTGGGGGATGGGTTGCATTGGGGGAACGGGTGAGTGGTGGAATATTGCATTGGGGAACGGGTTGCGTTGGGGGACCAGGGGTCCCAGTTACTCCCATAAAGCACAAACATGAAAGGGCTTAAAGAAAATCAATGAAAAACATTTTTAAAAAACAGGTAATTAATATTATTTTCTAGTCTATAAAAGCACTGTTAATGAGTTTCTGCATCTGCATGTATAATGCGATGTTGTAAATATATTTACATGTAAATAAACTGCAAGACAATGCACTTACTATCCTTGGTTTAAAAGGGGGTTTGATTTTCTTTTGTTCCAACAGCACCCAGTCAATTTCCTTGAAAAATAGGTGTTGTTTAATTGCCTCTTCCCCACCTTGTGATGTAACACAGCCCAGACGTTTATTTGGGCTTTTCGTCATGAACTGAAATAGAGAAAGAGAGACATTAAATACTGCAAATGTATGGCATTTCATGGATAATGTAATCAAACACATAGTATTTCCTTACATACAATAGTGCAAGAGAGCCATAACAAATGATGTAACTGTCAGTTCACTTGGAATACAGGATGCACAATATGATGTTAACTTTTGCAGAAAATGTTAAGGTTTTTAATTCTCAAAAATGCCAACAACAAAAGGCAGCAATCTGTAAATAACTGAGATTAGAAAATTTTGGAAACCAGAAAGGATGAATAAGGATATTCCAAATCAATATATGATTCTGATTTTATGAACATCATAATTATAATGATGGGGCTTTTTAATCTGCCAGGAAAAATAGGTCTGTAGGATGCAAACACAGTTATATTTTCAAAGAGGTAGAAATTGGGCATTAGGAACTTTCTTCGTCCTTGACCAGAGTAAGAGTTATAGATCATATCATCTGTTTTGAAATTCATAAAGTGATTGGACTTTTGTTAAATCCATTTTTACACAGTAGATGGCCAAATATTTAGTCTGTTTAGAATGTAATTATATACGAGATTCAGTGTGATGCAATGTCAGTCACAAGGGAGTTATTCAAACCATTCAAAGAAACATATGCTCTGTTTTCAGTCTGACAATCACCTGGGTTCCTGAAAATGTGGTTTCACAAATCTTCTGAAGTCTGGCTCCTTGAAACTCTTCAAAGAACAGGTGCCAGGAAGTATTTCTTTACATAGAGGGTGGTTAACAGTTGGAATGGATTGTCAGGAAACATAGTTAAAACTAAGACAATTGACTCAGTTAGGAAGTGACATAATGTTGTAATGGGAAAACAGTAGGTCTGGTATTCTGAGGTGGCAAGATCAAATGGCCAAAAAGCTTTCTTCATGTGAACTAATTGTGCAACCTGATAAAACTTTAGAGAAGAGAGCAGATTATGTGATTTTGGCCATGATCACAATTTTGGGGTTTACAAAATTAAAAATAGCATATCCTATGCCAGATTAACAATTAACATTGGGAATTAATTTTTAATGGAGCGCTGGCAGAAACCTGACTTACACTGAGCGAGAGAACGTGCAATAAAATCCTTGAATCACAGGACTTTCTGTGCTCAACAGCTCAATGGTTAAAGAAACTTGGAGTCATTGTTATCATATGATGATCATGTGATGTAAGATCAACAACACAACACATTAAATTTTAATTATGTTTCCAGCAATTACTATTCCTAATTTAAATTTCAGTAACTGCAAGCATTTGGCTTTTGTAATAGAGTTTTGTTCTGATAACCTGGGCAGAATCCAGTGGAGGCAGACAATTTGGCCTTCTTAGAATTGACTTACATAGCTTTGAAATACCATGAAAACAAAGTCATCTTTATAAAACTGAGGCAATCTGATTCAACAAACTACAGGCTAGGCAATGATGAGAAGCTTCTTCAATCTTTGAGTCCTGACCCATACTGGGATAGGTGACTCAATTGGGAATGACAATAATTGCGCTGGAATTGGTCACGAGGTAACTTCACGACAGACAATGGAAGTCCATAGTTGAGGAAACGGCAAATTTTCTCAGCTGATCCTTCTAAAAATTGTACAGGAATGTAACAAGGTGAGAAGGAAACGATTTAATAGGAACCTAAGGAGCAACTTTTTCACACAGAGGGTGTTGGGCATATGGAACGGGCTGTCAAAGGAGGTAGTTGAGGCAGGTACTATAACAACATTTAAAAGACATTAGGACTGGTACATGGATAGGAAAGGTTTAGAGGGATATGAGTCAAGGGCAGGCAGGTGCGATTAGCATAAATGGGGCACCTTGGTCGGCATGGGCAAGTTGGGCCTTTTTCCAAGCTGTATTACTCTATGAATGGAAGTTGGAGATGGTGGGACCAAACATATTTTATGTTTCACACCATTTGTCATTGCTACCTCCTGTTTCACAAATGAACAGAACATTGAGTACAGCTGGCATCCATGGACTCTCCGAAGAGTGGAATGGGAATTGAGCTGGGGGGAGAAATTGGAAGAGATCCTTGTTCTGCAAACAGTTTTTCTTCATTATTTCATTTTCTGAGATTTGAGCATCTCGTTGTAGCCCTAATCCTTGATTCCAAACTAATTATTTATCCAACATTTTTGAGCATTCATCTGGCTTGACATTTTATAGCGATTTTGCCGTCCATTTAACATAATTCATTACCACATAAATACCAAGCAAGTTAGAGGCTAGGTATTCTGCAGCAAATGACTTGCTTCCTGATATTCCATAAATTCTCCACCATCCACAAATCAGGAGCATGATAGGATGAGTCTGCAGAAGGGTCTCGACCCGAAGCGTCACCCATTCCTTCTCTGCAGAGATGCTGCCTGCCCTTCTGAGTTACACCAGCATTTTGTGTCAACCTTCGATTTAAACCAGCATCTGCAGTTCTTTCCCACGCATGATAGGATGATCTCCACTTTCCTGGATGAGTGCACCTTACACAACTCTATGGAAGCTCAACCCCATCCCAAACAAAGCTTCTTTGGGGTAGAATGAAGTTTAGTATCCTACCTATCCTATCAGCAAAAGCCAGTCAGCCAGGTTGTAAAAATTGCCCAGTTTACTTACTCACTCTTGAAACTCCTTTCATGAACAGTGAAATTACCGGACCACACCAGGTATTGTCTTTTGGGGTTTGTCTGATAAATATCTTTGGACAATTTGAGCAACCTTCTTGCAAGGGCTTTCCTCCCTGTGATGACGTTGGGAAGTGGACGTGGTAGCTGAGCAATCCAAATGGATGGTTTATACATTCTTTGTGAGATCCTCGACTCGCCCACCATCTAACTTTGAGGACTCTCTTCCTCAACACATACCTGTTCCATGGAAACGCCCTAGCCATTGATCATGCCACTTACCTGGTATCAGCACGCTTCCAGCAATCTAGTGGGAGAGTCTACGACTAGAGGTCATAGCCTCAGAATTAAAGGACATTATTTTAGGAAGGAGGTGAGGAGAAATGTCTTTTGTCAGAGGGCGGTGAATCTGTAGAATTATTTGCCACAGAAGGCTATGGAGTCTAAGTCAGTGGATATTTTTAAAGCAGAGATAGATTCTTGATTAGTACAGGTATCAGAGGTTATGGGGAGAATGCAGGGGTTAGGAGGGAGAGATAGATCAGCCATGATTGAATGACGGAGTAGACATAATGGGCCGAATGGCCTAATTCTACTCCTACTCCTACACTTAAGACCTTATGACCTAATCTGGGTGATTTTCTGCCACATTTCATGATCTGCCAAGCACCGAATTCGTATGCAATGAAAATCCCCATGGCTTCAATTCTGGGCAGATGGTCTGCATTGCTGCCCGCTCACACGAAATTGGTGCAGTGTTAAAAGTCACACTTTGCAACTGGCATTTTTAAGGCCTATTGGTAATCTTGGATTCTTACCTTGAAATAACTGTACATATGTATCTCTAATTTTCTCAATTTGCCACCCTGTTAAGGATTTTAATACCTTGGGTATTTCTCATTTCACAATGCATTCTATGTCTGGAACAGCAAATATTATTTTATGGCCTGTGCTGCTAATCTGCTAATGTTCTCCTCTTGGGTAGACAAAAGTGCTGGAGAAACTCAGCGGGTGCAGCAGCATCTATGGAGCAAAGGAAATAGGCAACGTTTCGGGCCGAAACCCTTCTTCAGACTGATGGAGGGTGGGGGGGGGGGGGGGATGGGGAGAAGAAAGGAAAAAGGAGAAGGAGGAGCCCGAGGGCTGAGGGAGAGCTAGGAAGCGGAGGAGACAGCAAGGGCTAACGGAATTTGGAGAATTCAATGTTTAAGCCACAAGCGTGCGGACTTCCCAAGCGCAATATGAGGTGCTGCTCCTCCAATTTCCGGTGGTCCTCACTCCAGCCATGGAGGAGGCCCAGGACAGAGAGGTCGGATACGAAATGGGAGGGGGAGTTGAAGTGCTGAGCCACCGGGAGGTCAGGTTGGTTAATGCGGACCGAGCGGAGGTGTTCGGCGAAACGATCACCAAGCCTACACTTGGTCTCACCGATGTAGATCAGCTGACATCTAGGGCAGCGGATGCAATAGATGAGGTTGGAGGAGATGCAGGTGAACCTCTGTCGCACCTGGAATGACTGCTTGGGTCCTTGAATGGAGTCAAGGGGGGAGGTAAAGTGACAAGTGTAGCATCTCTTGTGGTTGCAAGGGAAAGCGCCCAGGGAGGGGGTGGTGCGGGAGGGAAGGGAAGAATTGACAAGGGAGTTACGGAGGGAGCGGTCTTTGCAGAAAGTAGATAGTGGGGGGGGGGGGAGATGGGGAGATGTGGTGAGTGGTGGGGTCACGTTGGAGGTGGCGAAACTGACGGAAGACTATTTGTTGTATGTGACGGCTAGTGAGGTGAAAGGTGAGGACTAGGGGAAATCTGCCCTTGTTGCGAGTGGGGGAATGGGGAGAGAGAGCAGTGTTACGCGGTATGGAAGAGACCCTGGTGCAAGCCTCATCTATAGTAGTGGAAGGGAACTCCTGTTCCCTGAAGAATGAGGACATTTCCGATGCCCTGGTGTGGAACACCTCATCCTGGGAGCAGATGCGGCATAGACGGTAGAATTGGGAGTAGGGGATGGAGCCCTTACAGGAAGCAGGGTGGGAAGAAGAGTAGTCTAGATAACCATGTGAGTCAGTGGGTTTATAGTGGATGTCGATCAGAAGTCGATGTCGGTCAGAGATAGTGAGTTCAAGAAATGGTAGTGAAGTGTCGGAAAAGGTCCAGGTGTATTTGAGTGCCGGATGGAAGTTAGTGGTGAAGCGGATGAAGTCAGTCAGTTGTGTGTGGCTGCAGGAGGTAGCCCCAAAGCAATTGTCGATGTAGCGGAGGTAGAGGTTGGGGATGGGGCACTGGTACGCCACAAACAAGGATTGTTCAACGTACCCAACAAAGAGGCAGGCGTAGCTGGGGCCCATGCGCGTACCCATAGCTACGCCTTCTATTTGGAGGAAATGGGAGGAGTCAAACGAGAAGTTGTTGAGGGTAAGGGCTAACTCCACTAGGCAGAGGAGAGTATCAGTGGACAGGTATAGGTTGCTTCTCCGGTCGAGGAAGAACCGGAGAGCTTTGAAACCATCCTGGTGGGGGATGGAAGTGTAGAGTAACTGGATGTCCATGGTGAAGATGAGGGGATGGAGGTGTCTTGAACATAGGTAGGGAGGGATGTAACCAAGGGGGATAGGATGGAGTCAAGGTATGTGGAAATTAGTTCGGTAGGGCACGAACAGGCAGAGACAATGGGTCTACCGGGACAGTTAGGTTTGTGATTTTGGGGAGAAGGTAAAAACAGGCCGTGCGGGGGTGGGAACGGTGAGGTTGGAGGCTAGGGGGGGCAGGGAGTCGGAGTTGATGAAGTCGGTGATGGTGCTCGTCAGTAGGGTCATGGTCCAGGGGTAAGTAGGAGGAGGTGTCCGAGAGTTGGCGCGCGGCCTCAGCTTTGTAGAGATCGATGCGCCAGACTACAACGGCACCTCCCTTGTCGGCGGGTTTGCTAACCCATTCTGGGTTGTTGCGGAGTGAGTCGATGGCAGTGCGTTCAGGGGGGGAGAGATTGGAGTGAGACAGGGGAGTGGAGAATTTGTGGCGGTTGATGTTGCGACGGCAGTTTTGGATAAAAAGTTCTAAAGCCAGAAGGCCACTGGGGGGGGGGGGGGGGGGGTCCACGAAGAGGGGGTTCGTTGGAGACGGGAAAAGGGATCATCAATAGGGGGCGAGGACTCCTTCCCATGGAAGCATGTTCTCCTCTTACTTACTCCCACAGTCTTCCTGTTGGCCTAAGACCAAAGCATTTATACAAATAATTCTCTAAATAATTGGAGTGTTACAGTGATTTACTATAACAAGTTTTTAGAAAAATATACCCAAATTAAAATTGTGGATTTATTCCACAAAAAATATACTCATAATTTAACATATAACCCAGGGCGTGGCTCAGGTCATTTACTGAGATAAAAAAAAGTATTTCAGTAAATATTTTAACAAGTCACTTAATTGAACTCAAATATTGATGCATTTCTTTACTTAATCATTGACTGATGTTTTCAATTGGTCTTAGGCTTTGTCGCACTTTCCAGGGAAAATCATCACATTAATCATGGACATCAAGAACAGTTCCCTCAATTAAGAATATAAAGAACATATTTAGATATAGGTAATGTGATCCCTCAAGTATGCTATTCTGAAGCTGGCTTTGGCTTCATGCAATTCACATTTCACTGAGAGAAGGAATTCCTCTCCATCTATATAACTCAAAGTCTCATCTTGAATACTTCCTGTCTGCGCTATATATTGATTTTAGAAAAAACGCTACCCTATAGCGCTATGATTTTTGGCCATCTTACTCACAGTCCTACTCCACTGAGACAGGCCTGAGGATTTTTCCAATCAATTAAAAATAAAAAAGTTATGAGTTTAAAAAAATCTCGAGATCAGCTGATTGGTCCTCTCACCTGTCAATCACCATGATGAAGGTAACGCCCATTCTGGGGGGGGGGGGGCAGGACTATAAAACCCTGGATGCCTGGACGCTAGTCAGTCATTCTGGAAGATCGCGAGGGAGTTGCCACAACTGTGATTCTGTTGTGAGTCAACTGAACTGCGAGTCTGCAATGTACTTGCAATAAATGGTTTGTTAGCCCTTAATAAACATAAAATGAGCTGTTTGGCCTGCCCTGTGCTTGAAACTGAAAAGGCAATGGAAATGAAATGAAATGAAAATGAGATGTGTTGTTTGGCCTGCATTGTACTTGAAAGTGAAATGGCAATGGAGATGAAATGAAATGAAAATGAAATGAGTTGTTTGGCCTGCCCTGTGCTTGAAACTGAAATGGCAATGGAAATGAAATGAAATGAAAATGAGATGAGTTGTTTGGGCTGCCTTGTGCTTGAAACTGAAATGGCAATGGAAATGAAATGAAAATGAGATGAGTTGTTTGGCCTGCACTGTGCTTGAAACTGAAATGGCACTGGAAATTAAATGCAATGAAAATGAGATGAGTTGTTTGGCCTGCACTGTGCTTGAAACTGAACTGGCAATGGAAATGAAATGAAAGGAAAATGAGTTGAGTTGTTTGGCCTGCCATGGGCTTGAAACTGAAATGACAATGGAAATGAAATGAAATGAAAATGAAAATGAGATGAGTTGTTTGGCCTGCCCTGTGCTTGAAACTGAAATGGCAATGGAATGGAAATGAAATGAAAATGAGATGAGTTGTTTGGGCTGCCCTGTGCTTGAATTAAATGAAAATGAAACTGAGATGAGTTGTTTGGCCTGCCCTGTGCTTGAAACTGAAATGGCAATGGAAATGAAAATGAAATGAGTCATATGGCCTGCCCAGTGCTTGAAACTGAACTGGCAATGGAAATGAAATTAAATGAAAATGAAAATTAGATGAGTTGTTTGGCCTGCCCTGGGCTTGAAACTGAAATGGCAATGGAATGGAAATTAAATGAAAATGAGATGAGTTGTTTGGCCTGTCCTGTGCTTGAATTAAATGAAATGAAAATGAAACTGAGAAGTTTTGTCTGCCTTGTGCTTGAAACTGAAATGGCAATGGAAATGAAATGAAAATGAAATGAGTTGTTTGGCCTGCCCTGTACTTGAAATTGCAATTAAAATGAAACGAAATGAAAATGAGATGAGTTGTTTGGCCTGCCCTGTGTTTGAAACTGAAATGGCAATGGAAATGAAATGAAAATGAAATAAGTTGTTTGGCCTGCCCTGTGCTTGAAACTGAAATGGCAATGGAAATGAAATGAAATGAAAATGAGTTGAGTTGTTTGGCCTACCCTTGAAATTGAAATGGAAATGGAATTAAATGAGTTGTTCGGCCTGTCTGAAACCACTAATTTCAGTCCACAAGGCCCCTATTAGCCGAGAAACCTGTCTCTTTTGCCCAAAATGCCCATATTAGCCCGTATTTTGGCCCAAAATGCCTGTGCCAGGCCAGGAAAAGTCCGGATAAAAGGGCCTTTCACTGAGATTTCACACCGTTTTTTAAGTCCCTTCAGCCCATCAGGCCTGTACTAGCCCAGGAGTCCCTTTGGCCCATCAGTAAGCATTCCCAGTATTTTTCCCCCTCCCTGTAAGATCCAGGCCAGGATAGACTTTCCTCCTTCATTGCTGTGATCTGCAGAAATAGATGAAAAATGTCTAAAAAATTTTCTCCACCCTCTCCCCCTTCTCTCTCACAGAGTCTCTCACCTGTTTTGGGCAGAATTTCTGCCAGTTTCTGAGCTGCCAGCCCACCAGCCCTGTGTGACTGAGCTGCCAGCCTACCAGCCCTGAGTGACTGAGCTGCCAGCCCACCAGGCCTGAGTGACTGAGGTGCCAGCCCAACAGGCCTGATCGACTGAGCTGCCAGCCCATCAGGCCTGAGTGACTGAGCTGCCAGCCCAAGAATCCATTTGGCCCACAATGTCTGGAATAGCCCTCTGGAAACCAGTCCCTTCGGCCCACAACACCCAAACTAGCGCTCCAGAAAGCCCCCCCCCAACCCACTGGCCACCAATATTATAATTGGTGTAGAGGTGGAATATTGCGTTAGGAGACCAGCCCACCCCTGTAAACATGGGACCCAACGGGTCCCACTTAGTCTAGTCTCCACTATAAATGAGCAATTCCTTTCCTGAATATTTGCACCTCGTCCTCTTAGCATCTAACTTGTAAAGCCCAATAAAATCCTGTAGCTTCAACAAAGTCAAGTCGAGTTGAGTTTATGGTCATAGGTATAAGTATGGTGAGTTAAAGGTACAATTAAATTCTTGCCGGAAGCAGCATCACAGGCACATAGATTAATACAATGCACACTACAGGTAAATTACACATAGATTCTGCAAGACAGTGAAAAGAAAAATACTCTCCAGGAAACAAGATATTAGTGCAAAAGCCCAATTAGGAAACAAATACATGGTAGTTTATGAGGCGGTGCTGTGTGTTTCATTTCCGAGGTAGGATTAGGGTTTCACTGGTCCAGTCAAGAATCTGATGGTTGAAGGAAAATAGCTGTTTCTGAACCTGGTGATATGGGTCTTTAGGCTGCTGTATCTTCTGCTCGACAGTAGGAGAGAGAAGGGGAATGGCGTGGATGGTGGGGTTCCTTGATGAATGAAGCCGCCTTCTTGAGGCTGCACCTCATGTGGATGCTGTCGATGGTGGGAGAGTTGTGCCTGTGATGGACTGGGTTGAGTTCACCGCTCTCTGAAGTCTGAATGTGCATTGGAATTACTGTACCAGCACATGAGAGTGCATTGCCAGGCAGAGAATGCATGGAAATTAGTCGATAGCAAGGAGAATCATTGATGAAACCAATGATTGCATCCATTATTACTGGAGGATTTTTTCAGGTCCTAGGGTGTAGTTATCACATCTAAAGTGTTTCAGCCTTTGATTCCATTGTTCTTTTTATCCTTAATTAGACCATGTTCTCTCTTTTTTTGCTCCTGATTTTCGACTATTTTTGTGATGCTTTTTTTCTGATTTTTGCACTGCAGATGGATACAAAATATTTCTCAAACTCCTACCCATTTTCTAATTTCCCATTAATTCTCCCGTCTCCCCTCATAAGGGTCTAACAGTTATTCTGGTCTTCTTTTATACACTTATCGAAGATCTTACAATGTTTTTATATTTCTAGTTAGCTTACTTTCTAATTCTATTGCTCCCCCCCCCCCCCCATCTTCTTTATTAGTGGTCCTTTGCTGTTCTTATTTTTCTCTTAATATTCTGGCCTATCATTCATAACATACTGTGCCTTTTCTTTGAACAATTTAACTTCTTTAGTTAGTCACTGATGCACGATCCCTCTCAGAGCCTTTATTTCTCAATTGAATATATCTATGTAGAATATTATGAAATATCGCCCCAATTGCATGCCATTGTTTACCTGTTATCTTATCTTGTAATCTATTTTTCTTGTCCACTTCAGCCAACTCTGCCTACATATTTTTGCAAATGCCGTTAAAATTAAAATGCAAGTTTCAAGGCTAGGTTTCACATGGAAAAACTGTATGTGAAATCCTGCCATTTGGTGATCACTTTTCCCTAGAGGGTTTGTTAGCATTCACTAACCCTTTCTCATGAACTAATCTAAAATAGTCCGTCCCCTGGTTACGTCTACGAGGTATTGTATTACAAAACTGTCTGGATATATCATGTGACATCGCAAACTATCATCCGCGATGCCCAATCTACACGAAGATTCAAGCTGTCCAGGATAATTGAGGCGCCTTCTTTTAATGAGTCCCCGTTATTGGTCAATATGTATCCTGTTCTACAATATATTTACTCTTAGATACTACTCTATTAATCACTTTAACCATTGACTTCTTGCCCTTGTGGTTTCTTATCTCCATCTGAACTGGTTCTACTTCTTGACCTTCTGATCTATGGTCATTCCTCATTAACCTTATCCATCATGAAAAGGACCACCGCATACCTTTTCCCTTTTTAGTTATTTTTCTAAGATGTCAAATGTTCCAGAATGTTTCCGATCCTTGGTTATTCTGCAAACCATGCCTCTGCAAATATATCAGATTATACCCACTTATTTCTATTGGAATTATCAGTTCATATATTTTGTTGTTAATGGCGGGCTTTAATTTAGTTTTTTCCCCCCCGCATGTTTTCCCTACAGTAACCATATTTGCAGGTCTGTGCTTAGGTTTGCGTGCTCCATCCATTCTTACAATACAAATAATGACCCATGTTAATACCTGCACTATTATATGACCTACCACTACATCGTTAGCACCAGACACATACATTAGGTGCTAAATGGAAAAGATTCCAAAACAAACATGAACTATTAATAACTGAGCCACTTTCTGTAGATCATCTTTGAAAAAGATCTAGTGTACTGTTGGGTATAAAGAATATAAAGAATCGGGGTCTGAAGAAGGGTCTCGACCCGAAACGTCGCCTATCTCCTTCGCTCCTTAGATGCTGCTGCACCCGCTGAGTTTCTCCAGCTTTTTGTGTAACCCTCGATTCTCCAGCATCTGCAGATCCTTCTTTAACACAACTATTAATCTATATTTCTGAAATAATTCTGAGTGAATAACTTCCAAGTATAGACTTCAACCCACCAGGAGCTTGCTGAGCCATTCCCAAATTAATTTTCTGAAGAATCATTATAAGTGAGAGATATAAGAATTTATTTGTTCCATTCTAGGCTGAATTAAATATAACGGCAAGGAATTGTAGATGCTGGTTTATACCAAAGATAGACTCAAAATGCTGGAGTAACTCAGCGGGTCGAGCAGCATCCCTGGAGAACATGGATCGGTGACATTTCGGGTCAGAACCATTCTTCAGACTCAAGGGTTCCGACCCGAAAAGGCACCTATGCATGTTCTCCAGCAATGCTGTCTGACATGCTGAGTTATACTTTGTGTCTATCTAGGCTGAATTAAGCTCTAGTCACTGATGAAGGACAGGCATGATTAACTTTATACCCAACAGTACACTAGATCTTTTTCAAAGATGATCTACAGAAAGTGGCTTCTTATTTTCCTCTATATAAATCTCAAGATGTTTTAATTCAATCATATTTGAATATCAATGAACATTCACTGACAATTAGATTATACTTACACTCAGTTATTAAGTTACTGGTTAAATGTTACATACATCTAATCTATCTAAAACCAATGTTTTTAATATTTTTTTCTATGCAATATTGTATCCTGGTTTTACTTTCATATCTTCAACTACATGTTTCTGTACGATACAGTTTGTGGCTGAAATTAATTTAAGGTGCAGGTTTGAATCTGTGTCCAGTTACTAACCAGACCGAGTTACTAACCATTCTTCCTGAAATGCTTAACAAGGGCTGCAGTACTTCCCAGTTGTTGACAAGGCTAGAGTGGATGGTCGGAGTGGGATTGGGCGTGTAAAGCTGGGAAGATGGAATTTTAAAGGATACACACTTGGATTGGAAAAACAATTGGAGCGCTTGTCATCAACAACAGGAAACATGGGTTGGAAGAAAATCTGAATGCAATTAGCGCATATTTGCTCTTGGCTGTAGCCAGCCAGAACAGGTAAAAGGGCTGAAACTACCACACAAAATTGTCGATAAACCACCACATAAAATTTCAAAATAAAAATTATCATTATGCAACTTGCTCTCTCACATATTACTTTTGCCCTTGGTCTGGTTGTAAGCAAGTGGTTAGCAAAATTACCTTCTTTAATTTAATATCTGGATTAAATCAAATATAGACAGACAAAATATCCTATCTTCATATGAGTATGTCAGTTTGCTGGTTACTGCCACTGATGGAAAATATACCCAGTGAATGGGCTGCTACTAACAATTGCGAGCAGTTCATCTTCGTGCATGAGAATTAATAATGTAAGTAACTTTATCTACGTGCTTCAATTTCAGGATTTTGGCAGGTCTGTACAATAGACATTTTAATATTTCCAAAATAAGATAACTATATTTTGGTCTAAACTTTTCAAAGATAGTATATTACAACTGAGTCATTCAAGATCAAATGGCAAACTGCACAATGTTAGGAAACCAAACCTTCCAACTGAAATCGTTATCTAACAGACAAAAAATAAATCTCCCCAGACACTCACTTAATTTCAGTGCCTTTCCTTTCCTCCACCTATACAGCGACAAGAAGCTAGACAACAAAAAAGCTACAGAGACTCGACGCTCGCAGTTTCTCTGGCAACAACGATGTGTAATATTAACTTTGTTAATTGTAGGATTACTAATGACACAATAAAAGACAGCAATGCTCCCAAGAAAAAGCTCTCAGGGGGAAAATAAAAGCATTGATAAAGACCTTAGAAATTGCTTTGAAAGCGGTTTCAATCAGGCAATTGACACCATGATAATCACGTGTCACTGGAGTGAAAAGTGCAGCATCCACTCAAACCATGATTTCATTTGGTTCTTAGAATTACATATACAAGCGAACAAAATTGTCTTTTTCACCAAAATGACACAATGCTATCTTACAAAAGATAGGGTCACGTCTTCCAAAAAAGCACATTAATTATTTTTCAAGAGATGGAAAAACAGGCTAAAAGTTATGGAAGTGCCATATGCAAGTAACATTTGCCAAACAGACCCAAAAGCAATGAGACGTGCACAACATAAAATAGATCCAGGGAGAAGGTTTTTAATTTATACGTTTCATATCGGAACTGTATGAATGTTAGTTACAGACATAAAAATTGTGATTGCTCAGCACAGGAAGAACCAATTCCAATGTGACCTCTTTGTGTTTTGTTGACTATAACGTATTTCTATAGTATTGGGGTAACCACTCATTAATCACAAAAGCACAATCAGACTGTGGTACATTCATCTAATACATTTAATCTTCACAATCAACAAGGCTTTTTCTTAACTAGTTTGGTTGAGACCCGATAAAATGCACTTGCTGCAGATGTCGCTCTCCCTTCAACCAACCATCTTTCCTTAACTTTAAGAAAAGGCTTTTAAACGAAGTGCATAAAAAGAGAGCAGGGGTTATTCACAATCTGAGCCATCTTCTTTTCTCTGTAGAATTTGCATGTTATAACTTAGTCCTAATTTGGTGCTTTTGCTATGACGTGCTGAAAATTTTCATCAAAAGTCTGAGAAGAGTAATGAAGTCTGGCGAAATTTTAAATATGTATTTTTAGTTTTTAAGTGTTTTGCCTGATGTTTTGCTGAGCCATTGGATGATCCAGGATGATCCAAGGATCAACGTTCGCCCTGGATTGGACTAGCTGATTTTAGTGTGTTGAAGTAGAACTCAGCTATTGATCTTTGTACCTGTTTAACAGAGGGTTAATCATTACTAAAATCACTGCTTTTGATCACTATTCAGTAACTTGGAGGAACACAGCTCGTGATTGTGCACATAGGGACAGATGTTGTAGAGCATGGGTAAATATGCACGTAAATATGAGGGAAAGGAAAGTGTGTGGAATCTATGAAGTGATTTGACAGTGTGAGGCAAAACTTCCATGATTTCTTAATGTTCTATTGTCAAGACTAAATAAAACAAAGTTTTGCAATTGATTTGATAATAAATCAACTATACTTCTGAATAATGCTTGTATTTGAGTTCATAAAAGGTTTAATAATATTGTCAGACTCAGCTCCAGGTGGAGATCATCAGGCAAATAAGCCAAAGTGTGATGATTTCTTCACATGCACAACAGGAACATACAGCAGCGAGAGACGAGATATAAAAATCATGCAAGAGAATAAATGAAAATAAAATGAAGCAAATAGACAACTGAAAGAAAGACATTACTAACAGGATGTAAAGCTCCAAATACGTTTGAAAAGACATTTGCAGATTAGCCTAAATGCCAGTACTATTGAACATTTATCTATAAACATGGATGTGTATTTCCTATTTTTCCTATTGGGATGCCATTTGGTTTGATCATATATCCTTAAATCTCATTGAAACATATAAGATTGTTAAGGGTTTGGACACACTAGAGGCAGAAAACATGTTCCCAATGTTGGGGGAGTCCAGAACCCGGGGCCACAGTTTAAGAATAAGGAGTAAGCCATTTAGAACAGAGATGAGGAAACACTTTTTCTCACAGAGAGTGGTGAGTCTGTGGAATTCTTTGCCTCAGAGGGCAGTGGAGGCAGGTTCTCTGGATGCTTTCAAGAGAGAGCTAGATAGGGCTCTTAAAAATAGCGGAGTCAGGGGATATGGGGAGAAGGCAGGAACGGAGTACTGATTGGGGATGATCAGCCATGATCACATTAAATGGCAGTGCTGGCTCGAAGGGCCGAATGGCCTACTCCTGCACTTATTGTCTATGTCTATTGTCTATTGTAAATGGCAACTTTTTATCCATTTACTTTCACTTCTTGTGAAATACTTCTACCTGCACATTGGACTAATGAATTGACTTATGCCGTTATGATTTGAGCAGCTATGATTTTATGGTAAGAGATCAACAGGAACAGGTTCCTGTTTCATTTGTTTAAAAAATGTTTTAAATTTTCTCCAGAAACATCATGATGAATTCTTTAGCTCAAAGTGATTAATAATTCTAAGGTAAATCTTACTTTCCGAGCCTACTCTGCCTCATAAAAAATACCGTTGTTGAGATACATACCTTATGCCCCAATCCCACTAGGAAACCTGAACGGAAACCTCTGGAGACTTTGCGCTCCGCCCAAGGTTTCCGTGCGGTTCCCGGAGGTTTTCGTCAGTCTCCCTAATGGTCGAAAGTGGTTTCCGCTTCTTCTATGTTCCGGCGATTATTTCAAAAAAATTCAAAACCAGCCGCGACTAAAAATAGGTTGCCGTTTTAAAAATCTATAATTTTTTAGTCGAAGCCGGTTGCGATGCTAGTTGAAGGTGGTTGCCGGAGGTTGCAGATGGTGGAAGGTAAGACCTCCCTGGTGGAATAAAACTGAGTGAAAAAAAGGTCTTATCTTCCACTAAGCTATGTTATTGTTTGCTGATCAACGTACCACATAACGTGAAACCGAATGTCTGGAATTTTTACAGGTATCTTCAACCTCTCATCACTTTGGTCTCACATCCCCACAAGCATTAAACAAATATCCATATTACAAGTGCCCAAGAAGAGTAAGGTACTGTGTCTCAAAGTCTATTGACCCCAGTGGAACTCTTTTAGAGACCAGTTAAAATGCATATCAAGTCATGCCATGGTATAAACCTGGAATCATTGATTCAATTATACTTTACTGTCACATGTACCTAGGTATGTTTTGTTTTGCATACAAGCTGGTAAAATCATACAGTGGACCTAATCTAGGCAGTATACGAGTGTTGCCCTGTTAGTTGGCACCAACAAAAGTTTACGGAGCAGTCCTATTTACTGCCTGCCACCACATGTGGCAGCACTCCCTCTTCCCAGGTCCCTCTTCATTGCTCTTGATGGCCTTCCTCGCTCTCTGACAGCTCTCCGCCCATCTGCTCACTCTCTGATGGATCTCCTCGCTCTGCGGAGGTCCCCTCGCTCTTCGGTGGCCTTCCTCGCTCTCCAATGGTCTTCTTTGCTCTTCAGTGGCCCTCCTCACGCTCTGATGGCTCTCCATCGGTCAGCTCACTCTCCGACAGCCGTCCTTACTCTACAGCAGTCCCCTCGCCCTCCAGCGGCCCTTCTCACCCTCTAACGGCTCTCTTAGACAGACCCCTCGCTCTTGGCAGTTGTTCACAATCCCTCCTCGCTCTCAGCAACCCAGGTCCCCTCAATACTGGATTCAGACTCCACAGCAGGTGACCCGGGTATTCTCACCTGAATACTCTCAGGTTGTGATGCTCCTGGCATGTTACCACAATTGTTACCACAATTGCTACAATCTGCCACAATTTCCCAACGTCCATAACAAATTAACAGCGGATGCAATTCTGCTAGTTTTTCACTCTGCACTGGCCCACTTGGACAATAAGGACATATCCATCAGCATGTCGTTCATCGTTCAACTGAGGGAACTGGGTATCTACTCTTCCCTATGCAACTGGGTCCTTGACTTTCTTGTTGGCAGACCACAATTGGTACAAATTGGTAACAAAACTTTCACCTCGATGACCATCAACACAGGAGCACATCAAGACCGTATGTGTGGTCCCCTGCTCTGTTCTCCCTATACCCAGGATGGTATGGCCAGACACTGCTCCAATGTAATTGTTTAATTCGCCAACACTATCACTGTTGTTGCTAATGAAATTAATGATGTGTCAGAGTACAGAAGGGAGATTGACAATTGGATTGAATGATGACAGGAAACAACCAACTCACTTCAATGCCAGAGGTCAACGGATGCCGGTTGTGATTTGTCCTGGTCTTTTCTTGCTTCCAGTTCCCCCCTCAACAATCAGTCTGAAGAAAGGTCCAGACCTGAACTGTCCCTGATTCATTTACGCCAGAGATGCTGCCTGACCCGCTGAGTCTTTCCAGTATTTTGTGGCTAACCTCATTTTCAACATTAGCAATGTGTTATGAACCTGCCTCCAACAGAATAGTAATGGAGAGCTTCAACAGCTTCAAGTTCCTGAGCATGCATATTACAACAGATCTGTCCTAGGACCAGCACATTGATGCAATCATAAACAAAAAAGCTCATAGACCCTTCTACTTCCTTAGAAGATTGTGGAGATCTGACTTGTTGCTGAATATTCTATCGAACTTCTACAGGTGAATGGTAGGGAGCACACTGACTAGATGGGCAGATGCCTCGAATGCCCAGGAACGAAGGAGGCTGCAGAAGGGGGTGGACATTGCCCAGTGCATCACAGGTATTGATCTCGCCGCCATCAAAGGGATCTACAGGAAGCACTCTCAAAAGGTAGTTAATATCATCAAAGGCATACCACACTGGCCACACTCTCATCTCACTGTTACCATCAGGAAAAAAAGGTGCAGGAACCTGAGAACCGTGACCTCCAGGTTCAAGAGCAGTTTCTCCCCATCAACCATGATCCTTGTGAACCACACTCCACCACCCTAACTCAGCTGCGATTTACTTTGGACTTTGTCTGGTTACAGTATGTACTTTTGGTTTGAAGTATGCCTGGTTACCTAGTATGATTGGTATTTATTGTATCATTGTCTCTTGTATATTTATTCACTGTTTTGTAACGTCACTGTGCCTGAATAAGAATTTCACTTTTCTGTTCCCAGTGCAGATGGCAATGAAACACTCTTGACTCTTGATATACTTGATGCCTTAAGGTAAAGTAAGGTAATACTTGAGGCCTTAAGGTAAAATGTATAGGTTTGGAGTACCAGCTGGTAGGAAGAAGAATTCCGTTTTTGTGAGTTGATATGTTTGAATGGTAGGGAACAGACTTTTCTACTGTGTAAAGAGAGACAAGAAAAAAAAATCTCAATGATATAAATAAGCCAGTACAAACATATACACATCACAAAACATTCTGTCCTTTCCCACAAGTTGTGTAACTTATCCCAAGCCCTTCTGTCCTATCTGTGGCATTATGAACTGCGCTTCAACTCCCACTGGTAAATATTCAAAGTTAATAAATCCAGTTTTAATTACAACTAACTCAAAGCAAAGTCCATGGGGGAAAAGGTGAGGGGCAGTAAGAGGGTGAAGGGGACCCACCGCTTTCAGAATGCTGACTGCTTCCTTACTGAGCCAGACTGGGTAGAGCACGTCATCATGCAAGATGGATTCAAAAAGGTCGTCTTCATTGTCGGCCTCGAAAGGTGGCTGTCCAGCCATCATCTCATACATCAGGACCCCCAAAGCCCACCAGTCCACCGATGGGCCATACTCTAACTCCTGTAGGATCTGTTCAGAAAGGCAAATAGATGTTAGATGAAAGTACTATTCCACCCTGAAACAATTCATTACTTACTTTAGAGAATTACTTTAAGAATGTTTATCTTTCAACTACTTCCTTCACTCATAAAATGTATCATTAAGGCTTCCAATATTTCTGATGAATTTTCCCAGATGGACATAAATAGAAAGTTAATGTAATTTATAGATAAAGAAACATTTCAAACCATCTTTAATAAGAAAACCCCCACAATTGTTTACACACAAATTTATTGGACATTTCAAGATCATAATGGTTAGATTAATTTGGGCAGAAGTAACATATAGGCACCAGTGGGTGAGTTGCCATTAAACACCATGATCTTATCTCCCATTCTGTTGAACTAAATGGTTGGATGATTAGGGCTGCGGAGATGAGGTTATGGTTGTGGAAGAGGGTTGGGTGGGTTTGTGGGAGGGATGGTGTATCATGAGATGCCAATCTGTTCCCATTCATTCTTGGAGCCAACTAAATATAAACTTTACCTCTGTTTGGAAGTGATATATATTGTACTTTAAAAAATGTTTATTAAAATAGGATGAAATTAAACATTAGTAGGTATATGCCCATATGCATTTAAGTTTCCACATCCATTCTCCCTTCCTTTAATTGATGGACAACATTCACGCTGACATATTGCGCTCAAACCTTGGGATTTTCATTAGGGAAATGGATAAAATCTGGAATCCAATTCAGATAAAGCCCAAACATACAAACAGCAATGAAATGATCAGATAAATAACATCCAAACAGCAGGATGAAGAATGCTTTGATCTTTGAATAATCCCATGACATTTTTGCCATGGCAGATGGGATGTCAGTTGAAAAATTCACCCATTGAACAGAACCCTTCAGCATTGAAATAAAGTGTCATTTTGGATTACATGTTCAAGTTCATCACTTGAACTTAAAGTCACCACCCTCTGAGGACACAGTGGGACAAAGTTACCAATGGTTAAAAATGATACATTCCTGGTCTTCAGTTCACTTCAATGATAGATCAGCATCTGTAGATGATTCCATTATCAAATACCCAACAGTCATCTTAAAAACATCAGCATTTGAAATATTCACAGATCGCATTTCAATTGTAACTGATTTTGCTTCATTAATGTGCTGTGCCACGGTGTAACGGGGTGAACATTTGATGATAATGTTATGTCCTGTATAAGATTCTGACCAGCTTTTCTAAAGGATGCTCAGTAAAGGAACACTTTGTAGTGCCAAGACTGATATATATAACTGTTCATTGACTTTTAATTCATGAGTGAAGCTGAGGAATCAAAGAAATAAACAAACATTTATCTAAATATTTTATATAGTGATACCACATGATTGTCACCTAATGATGTATGGTGACAAATGATATACGGTGACATATATATGTCGGAAGGAGCTGCAGATGCTGGTTGAAAGGGTCAAGAGCTTCAAATTCCTGGGCGTGCACATCTCTGTCCGAGAACACTGATGCAATTATTAAGAAAGCACATCAGCGCCACTACTTCCTGAGAAGATTACGGGGAGTCGGTTTGTCAAGGAGGACTCTCTCTAACTTCTACAGGTGCACAGTAGAGAGCATGCTGACCGGTTGCATCGTGGCTTGGTTCAGCAACTTGAGCGCTCTGGAGAGGAAAAGACTACAAAAGTAGTAAGCACTGCCCAGTCCATCATCGGCTCTGACCTCCCTTCCATCAAGGGGATTTATTGCAGTCGCTGCCTCAAAAAGGCTGGCAGTATCCAGCAAGGACCCACACCATCCTGGCCACACACTCATCTCCCTGCTAACCTTCAGGTAGAAGGTACAGGAGCCTGAAGACTGCAATGACCAGGTTCAGGAATAGGTACTTCCCCACAGCCATCAGGCTATTAAACTTGGATCGGACAAAACTTTGAACATTAATAACCCATTATCTGTTATTTGCACTTTATCAGTTTATTTATTCATGTGTGCATATATTTATATAATGGTATATGGACACACTGGTCTGTTCTGTATCATGCCTACTATGTTCTGTTGTGCTGAAGCAAATCAAGAATTTCATTGTCCTATCAGGGAAACATGACATTAAACTCTCTTGAATCTTGAAAATCTTGGTTGATATGATGACCCACTATGTGATATACATGTAAACTGTTGGACAATTTTTCACTTTCAGTTCTCTGGAGGTCAGGGAGTAACAGCGGAGAGAGCAATATAATCAACATTTCTGATCAATGACTCATCATCTTTCCTAAAAAACGGTCAGTGACCTCAATCATTCACTCTGTTACTTTCACCACAGATGTTGCCTGACCTGCTGAGTAACTCCTGCATTTTCTGTTTTGTTTTTTATTTTTGTTCCAATCACTGGGAGAAGTTTATTGGTTTCTATTTAACTCAACATTAGAGATGGAAGCAGGATGTCAGGCCCTGGTGTCTGCTCTGCCATTCAATAAGACCATGTCCATTTTGAAAAATTAATTCCAAGTGGCGTGGCTGCCTCTTGGAACAAATTATCCAGTCAACGTTTCTGCTTCTTAATTGATCTTGGTGTCTGAATATCAGATTCCAGATCTTCAACTCTGGCTGAATTTCCAAGATTAACTGCAGATATGATCACCATGCATCTTAGTAACTTCCTTCAGCTCACACTTGTCACCTGTTTTGCCACTCCTGCCATAATACAATTTAATAAATAACTTATCAACTGGCTTTTTACACTTGTTCATCATAATTTTGTCTAGGTACTAACCTGCTCTTCAGTGAACAGTTTTGGTTGCATGCATGTAGTTGAATATTACAAAAATAGACTATACCTATTTCAAGATAGAGGAAAAATCCTACCATCTACAGGCAACAGATTAACTCACCACCCCAAGTACCTTTTTTCCCCCGGGTGGAAAGGTTCAACACTTGAGGACATAGTTATAAGGTAAGAGGGGTTAAGTTTAATGGACATGTGCATGGCAAAGTGTTTTTACACAAGGAGTAGTGGGGGCCCACAAAGATTTGGAGGCAGATATGATAATGGTGTTTAAGAGGCTTTTAGGTAGGCACATAGAAGTACAGGGAATACAGGGATATAGATCACGTGCAGGCAGATGAGATCAGTTTAATTTGGCATCATAATCAGCCCAAACATTACTGGCTGATGGGCGCGTTGCAGTGCTGTTCTGTTCTATGTTATATTCTATATTATAACTTGTTCCCAAAAGTTCAAAATTCTGCTTACAGCGTAGCAAGTATCCACTTTACAATATGTGATATTATTAGGGGTTCAAAGGATGCTGAGAAAATGTCAGACATGCTGAGGTGAATGAAGGCAAAAATGTCTGGGACAATTTCCTGAAGAATGTAATTTGGGCCTGGAAAGTGCAGAAGGGTTTAATTTCTAGACTGGTCCTACTCACAATTCTCCACCCAACATACAACAAATTATATCAACTGGGGGAGATCCAATTGTGAATGTTAATCTCTTGACATTTTCCAGTTGGCATCTAATATTCCACGGCAAGATTGCAACAGTAACTTTTGAACATCTTAATGTATAAACAGCTGTAAATTATTGTTCACTCGCAGTAGAAGCAAATGTACTACTGTATGCTAGCACATACAGCATATACAGCATGGGGGCGGGATATCAAACATACCTCTGGGGCGATATAATCAGGTGTGCCACAGAAAGTTGTAGTTGTGATGCCATTCAGAATGCCTTCTTTGCACATGCCAAAATCAGCCAACTTGCAATGACCCTCAGCATCCAGTAAAATATTGTCCAGTTTCAGATCTCTATAAGGCAAACAAACATCTTAAATATATGGCAACACATATGACACTTTTGCAGGCCTTGTTGGATATTTAGCCTGCATTTTCACTTGCATTTCTCAGTCCTGTCTTCGTTCACGGCCTCTGATTTATAATCCTGTACATTGTCATACTAGACCAAGTGGGACCCATTGGGGGGAGGGGGGGCATTGCTCGTGTACACACCCCCCCCCGCACAACCGGGCGTTGAGGGGACGGGGCCCAACGGGTCCCACTTGGTCTAGTATGACAATAAAACACTCTTGACTCTCGATTCACCACATCGCAAAATTGATCATTCTGCCATTCTTATGTGTAAGAACATTTGTAAATATGACATATACACGGCATGTATCTTTAATCCACATACAAACTTAATAGCATAGTAGCATGTTAGTTGTCACTGCATCCTGTCTGCTACTCGAACTGCATAGCATAGGAAGTGGGTGTTAATATAAATGATACAGTATGGTGGGGTTAGTGATGCTACCCTATATATGATTGGCAGGGCCGGCCTTAGGAGGTGCGGGGCCCAATTGAGAATTTTTTTCATATAAATATAAATAAATAATTATAAATGAGTCACGTGTCGTGAGTAACATGACAATTCGGGGGAAAGTTCTTCACATCGTGTGGGGAGTCTAGCCAGAGGTAAAGTTGCGAGGAGGGAAGGAGCGTTGAGAAGGAGAGGTTCGGGGTTCATGCCAATAACTCACTCACTCACCGCTGCCGCGGTGCTCCGGGCACGGAGCTACTCGATTGTGGCCGGGGAGGGAAGCAGCTCGAGTGGCTACGAGCGGCCACCATCACCGGACAGCGGAACCGACTGCCATCTCGGCTCCTTCTGCCGGCCAGCTCACCTCAGGTAGTGTTCTCCGTCTGAACAGTGAGGGGACCAGCTCAAGAGCAAAGATCATAGAGCGGGGAGAGGGTCAGAGGGTGATGGATAACATCACAGCGGGCGGCGGAGCTTACTCCTGTGTCAGCGCAATTGAGGTTACTCGCACTGACATATGGAGTAAGATCCACCGCCCGCTGTCCTGTTATCCTCGCCCGCTGACCCACTCTTGAGCTGGTTGATCCCCGGCCGACCCCCTCCTTCTCAACCCTCCTGCCCTCCCCGCAACTTTACCCATGGACAGACTACCCACACGCTGTGAAGGGAACCCCCACCCCCAGCAGCGCTCTCCTTTTACAGCTGCTTCCCTCTTTACAGCCGCTTCCCATCAGCTGCTAGCAATGAGGGATAGACTTGGCTAATGAGGAATAGACTTGGCTACACCTCAGTATAGCAACATCGTTCTTGATGTTGCTGTACTGAGGGATAACGAAGTCTATCTTTCTTGGCTAACAAACTAACCTTCAACCTCCAAGATGCAGGTACATTTTCTAGCAATGTTACAAAATTTTGAGATTTTAAAAATCATGTCTGCAATTTATCCCATCAGATAAAACATAAAAATAAGTTTAATTTGGCACCTAATTCACTTTCATATCGCATTAATTCAATGTGATCATGGCTGATCATCCCCAATCACTACACTGTTCCTGCCTTCTCCCCATATCCCCTGACTCCGCTATTTTTAAGAGCCCTAATTAGCTCTCTCTTGAAAGCTTCCAGAGAACCTGCCTCCACCGCCCTCTGAAGCAGAGCATTCCACAGACTCACCACTCTGTGAGAAAAAGTGTTTCCTCGTCTCCGTTGTAAATGGCTTACTCCTTATTCTTAAACTGTGGCCCCTGGTTCTGGACATCCCCAACATCGGGAACATCTTTCCTGCCTCTAGCGTGTCCAAGCCCTTAACAATCTTATATGTTTAAATGAGATCCCCTCTCATCCTTCTAAACTCCAGAGTGTACAAGCCCAGCCGCTCCATTCTCTCAGCATATGACAGTCCCGCCATCCCGGGAATTAACCTTGTAAACCTACGCTGCACTCCCTGAATAATTTTGCAGCAGGATCGCTATATAAATGCAAATATATGGTATTTTCTCTAAGCATCCCCCCCCCATACCACCACACAAGAAACGTAACTTGAAGTGTTTGCATTTGGAGAAGTTCGATACGGACCAGGAATGAAAATTAATAGCTATGAATTAATTAACAGCGAGCTACAAGGTGAGACTGAAACACCTGTCAGAGGGCTAAGAAACAATCCTGTATTGACGGCGTATTGTTTTAAGTGAGCAATTTGCAGCGACCTCACCATATTCTGGTTTATTATTCTTTCCACGGAAATCTCCTATTTCACTTTGAAATTATATTCATTTATAACCGTTTGTAACATCAGTAAACACCTTAATGTTCGTGCGTTTAGTACCGGGTATCCTTGAAACTATTTATTTTAATGTACTATATATTTTTTTAAAAACTATATCAACCAGGTGTGAAAATTACACTGAATTGAAACATGATTGAAAATGCGTAGGAATCGACTAATCGTGATCCTGCTGCGAAAATTGTATTTTATTTCAAAGTGGGAATTCGAAGACAGGGACAGAGATGCTACACAGAGATTCTAAGCTTGTGAGAGCTCTTGGGTGAACTCGCACAGTGGGACAGGGCTTGAGGCAGCATCTATGGAGCAAAGGAAATAGCCAACGTTTCGGGCTGGGTCTGATGAAGGGTTTCGACCCGAAACGTTGCATATTTCCTTCGCTCCATAGGGGGGGGAGGGGGGGGGGGGGGCGGGGGTGCAGGGAGTCAGATAGACTGCACAATGACAGGGGGAGATCCAAGTGTGAGAGTGAGTCATCACCTGCGTACAGCGTTCCCACATCCCTCTTCTCCACCAAGCAAGGCACATTCCTCTCTCCCCTCTGCCCTCTCCCCCCTTCCTTCCCTCATCCTTCCCTCCCTCTCTAAAGAAGGAGGGAGAGGGAGGTAGCGAGAGGTAGGGAGAGGGAGATCTACAGGGTAACTGGTTTTAGTCTCCAATTACCTCACAAAGGACAGCCAACAGAGGGGGTGAGGCAGAAGGGAGAATTCTCTCTATCTCCAATTCTCTCTCTCTCTCCCCTTTTCTCCCCCTCTCTCTCTTTCTCCCCTTCTCTCCCCCTTTCTCTCTCTCTCCCCTATCTCTCTCTCCCCCCCCTTCCCCTTCTCTCTCCAATTCTCTCTCCCCCCCTCTCTCCCTCTCCCCCCTTCCTCTCTCTCTCCCACATTCCTGTCTCTTCTCTCTCAAATTCTCTCTCTCCCCCCCATCTATCCCCAGCCACGTTTATATCTACAGTTCACTCCACGAGTGTGTGTGTGAGAGCCGAGCAGCGTTTTTCATTCTGACTCTGCTCCGTGAGCTGCTCGTATTGACAGTAATCGTGTCCAACTCTTAACTGAAAATCCCCCCTCTCTGTCTCTCCACGGCCCCCACACAGATAGACAGAGACACACACACAGATAGAGACACACAAACACAGCCACAGACACACACACACACACACACAGAAACACAGTGATATACACAGACACAGAGTCACACACACACACACATACAGACACAGACAGACAGACAGACAGACAGACAGACAGACAGACAGACAGACAGACAGAGTTAAATCCCACCCGTACCCCGGCCCGGACATTAATTCCGACACCAATGTTAACACAGACTCAAACCTCCAACCTGATCTGCCGTTATACCGGCACCGAATGAGTTAACACAACCCCCAGATCTGTTTATCCACAGATTGTCTCCCTCTCGCACTTATCCTTCCTGTTGTCTTTCGTTTCTGCTTCAGGTTTTTTAACTCGATCCCCCCGACCAAGAGCGGGCCGGTACGCCCCCCCCCCCCTCACGCATACACCGCCTGCCTGCCCGCTCCCGGCGTTTAGCGTTGAATACTCACAGCTGAGTTGACTGCGGTGCTGGGGCTTGCTGCCCTGTAAACTCCCACACCCCCCGGGCCCAGACCAGAGTCTCGGCTGCTCCGGCGGCAGCAAGTCACACAATTTAACGCATTTACTGAGGAATGTGGATCGATGCATTGATGAACCATTATATAACTACTTGTTAACAACTGGCTGTTAACTGCTACACTAGCAGTTAACACATCGTTTATTATTCACAGCGGTTGTTCTCCATGTTCATTTTGCAAAAAAATCCGTATGGCAAATGTTTTTTTTAAATCTTTATTTAACAAAGCAAATTTGTATTTCCATCTGAAATACGGAAAATTAACGCGGGGCCCAATTTGGAAAAATCGGTCCAATCAGCCTAGGGCCGGCCCTGATGACTGGTCGCATGCATAAACCAATCTACATCCTTCCCCCTTAAAGAGAAAGTATACTGCACCCATGCCATTAGAGTTAAACAAATTCGCCATATCTATCAGGCGGTCGACTAATGCGGCCCAAACGCATACGGACCAAACCTTCTCTTTCACCGGAAAGATTAGAGGGAGGGGTGAACCCAGAAGCGAGAAAGCCGCGGGAGCAGCTTGTGGTGGCCGAAAGGGGGAGTGTGCATCAATCCAAAAGACTTCAACTATGCCATTAGGCGGCCCCACTATCCCACTTCTGACACCATGTAAATATGACATATACTCTTGACTCTCGATTCACCACATCGCAAAATTGATAATTCTGTCATTCTTATGTGTAAGAACATTTGCAAATATGACATATACACGGCATGTAATTTAAGATCATCTTTAATCCACATACAGACTTAACAGCACGGTAGCATTTTAGTTTTCACTGCATCCTGTCTGCTACTCGAACTGTGTAGCATAGAAAGTGGATGTTAATATAAATGATACAGTAAGGTGGGGTTAGTGATGCTAACCAATATATGATTGGCGGCATGCATAAACCAATCTACAACATTAAATACAGGAATGGCCAGTTGGGCCCTTGCGCCTACTTTACCCTTCAATAAGATCTTACATTCATGGAAAACAATGAATGCCAGCACTTTAGAGTCAATGACTTACATGCTTGAGTCATTGAGAACAGGCCTTCGGCCCAGTTCATCCATTCCGACTGAAGTAAGTACCTGATCTAGTCCTATTTGCCTTCATTTGACACATATCCCTTTATAGCTTTTACCTAAACCATACATTGCAATTGATTTGAAATTGTAATTCATTTATTAGGCAAGTATGTAAACACACAAGGAAATATACTTATCTAAATGTCTTTTAAACATTGTAATAATACCAGCCTCTGGCTTAATAACACGTTCCAGTATTTTGTCATTGGCAATTGTGAAGCAAAGCAGCCTAAAGATTCCTACTGTCTATCGTCCTCATTTTTATGTGATTTTCCAATCCAGGGAACAGTGGTAGATTACAACTAACACATCCACTACCTCAATAATTACTTACATTATCACTCTAGGGAGCAGCCTATTAGCTCGAGGGCCTTCAACACTTTGAAGAAATTACTGTTTGTGAAAGTTAACAGTGCACAAATGGGGTGCTGCATTTCTCTCTTTACAACAGTGACTATACTTCAAAAGTATACCGATGATTTCAATGGGATACTGTTAAAGATATATAAATGCATGGTTAGCATTTTAAATTATTTGTAAAGTAAAATAACAACAATAATCTAGAAGCAGCAATTCTACAGAAAATAAAACAAACTAGCCTTACCTATTATATGTATTGAAAATGTTGTGACTGTATACTATTGGCGACATTGGACAATGCGTTGATAGACCCTGATGACACTGTACAGCATGGAGACCTAATTATATTTAGCAAGGATCTGCTACTTCACTGACTGATATTTATTTGAAGTCCAGACCCTAAATCATGACTGGTCGGAGTCTAATAATGACATAAACTCAATTAAACTGGTGTTATAACTGTATATTCATGCTCTCTGAAAGAAAGAAATAAACCTAATTTTAAATTTGAAAGTGACTGCTTTCATCTTTGGCCATACAGATTGAGATGATATTATAATTGAAACCCAATGGTAAAAAGGCAGCCTAAATCAGCTTGCACTTTCTATCCACTGTTAAGTGTCTGACCACATTATATGGAGAAAATACATTAAACGCTCTGGTGTTTATACTGGTATTTACATATGTTATGATAAGGTCGTTTTCAAAGTTGTAAAATTTCTTTGTAAAATACATTTAATAATTACAGAAATTTAGTTTGTTCTCCTGTTAACTATCAAAGAAGAAAATGGCAAAAGTATTTTTTTAATGACAAACAGTTGAACGTTTAAATGGGGGGAGAGTTTCCACTAGTTTGTGGCACACTTCACACACAGAGACATACCAAAATGATCAGGAAACAAAATGCAGCCAACATAATCAAAGCCTTGCACCTTCATTCCTTCTTATCCCTGCTCTTGTCTGACAAAAGGTAGATAAGCTTGAAAGCACACACCACCAGATTCAGGAGCAGCTTTTTCCACATTTGTAAATAGGTTCCTGAACAGTCCTTCCATAAGACAAGGTACTGTCCAATTCACCTCTACCCCATTGAAGATATTGGACTTTGTCTATGGAACTGATGTGCTAGTTTGCTGAGAACTGGATTCTGCACTCTTTATCTTTCCCTTTAGGATTTATGAGACACAAAAATAAATTGTCTACATTGGTGCTGATGTCAGTTAGATTTTAGTGGTGAACTTGGTACCACAGATACAACAGAAAATTCTTTTTAAAAAAAAATAATATGGTCATGCATGCAAACAGGCCCTTCATTCCACCGAGTTTACACCAAACATAAACCATTGTATTTTTATGATAAACCCACACTAATTCCATTTTATTCTCCCCGTATTCCCATTAACAACTCCAGATTCTGTACATTAGGGGCAATTTACTTGGCCAAATTAACCTACCAACTGTTACGTCTTTGGAAAGTGGAATGAAACCGAGGCACACTGAGGAGATTCATGGGAATGCAGGGTGAATGTGCGAAGTTCACACCTTCAGCAACCAAGGTCAGATTGAGTCCAGGTCTCTGGTATGTGAGGCAGCAGCTTTACTAGCAGCACCACGCACACATAACTGTTCTTTACTGACACGTATGTACAGTACAGTGAAATTCTTATGCATAACCCACAAATACACAGTCACCATATTTTGGCGCTGCTGACAACGAAAACAAAAAAGTCCAATGTCCATTCCACATGTTGGAAGCCCAGGTAAGCCCCAGCCTGCTGCAGGCCTACGACCTGACATCCCTCTCCTCGCCCGACCACCTGTGTCCCGGGGGGCGCCTCTTTAAGGTGACCTTAAAGACGCTGGAGGCAATACCCCAGGTCCCTCTCCTACCGGTTCACTCCTCGTGTCTGTCGTCACCAGTGGCTCCCCCCTCGACTCTCTAGTCTTCGGAGCTTCCAACCTTTCCCTTGCAGGCAGGGGCCAGCCAGAACCTTCTTTGCAGCAGCAAACCGGTCTGCCGTCACACAGAACTGCTGGGTTTTGGTCTCAGCAACCGCCGTGACTTTGTTCTAATCGCCGCCGAGTCCATCCTTGTTTTCGGCCAGCCTCAGGGTCCGCCCTTGCAGGGCTCCGTGGCAACTGCCGGGAGCTTCCCATATTATGAGAGGGTAGGAGTACTTGGAAGTGTGTTGCTTATGCAATCCCAAATTCATACTCTTTCTACAGTGTATCATCTATTGCACCTGTTTCACTAAAATTGACCCAATGATCATTATAGTACCTCATCTAGTGCATTAAAAAATACCTTGACAATCGACTCTCGGTATTAGTACAGCTTAGAAATTCTTAAATCCAATAAACAACATTTATTTATGAGTCTGAGGAAGGGTCCCGACCGGAAACGTCACCTGTCCATTTTCTCCAGAGATGCTGTCTGACTGGCTGAGTTACTCCAACATTTTGTGTCTATCTTTTTAATTTATTAATTTCTGAGAAAGAGCAGAGGAATGCGATGAATGAAAATGCATTAACACATTCGCTTGCCTGAAGGGCCTCTTTTTGGTCCAACGTAGGGTCTCGATCCAAAGTATTGCTTATGCATGTTTTCCAGAAATGGTGCCTAATCTACTGAGTTACACCGCACTTTGTTTTTTTTTGCTCAATGTTACAGCATCTGCAGTTCCTTGTATCTAACCTGGCCTGTTTTTGTGATTCAATGAATCCCTAAGTCTAACAGACGTTGAAAAGGGGCTGCATAGGGGACATGCCGCAGTTTTCATAAGATCCCTTAGCTCCACTGCTGCACATGAAGACCAAAGGGCCAATAATGGCAGATAGGCCCAATTCACATATATGTAGCAGAGACTGGATGTTACTGAGGAAGTGTGTTGGAGACCATCTGGGGCTGTTTGTGGTGAGATGAATGGTGGCGAGATGATTGCACTGGCAAGAGAAAGGCAAGTATGGGCGGCAGAGTGGCGTAGCGGTAGAGCTGCTTCCTAAAGGGCCTGTGCCACTTTCACAACCTAATTCATGACCTCTGCTGAGTTTGCCCTTGACTAATACTCGCAGCATGGTCGTCAAGATGTCGTAGGTTGTTTGTAGCAGGTCGTGATGCTAGTCGTGACATCAAGTATGTCGGGACGTTTTTCTAGCATGATGAAAAATGTCCACGAGTAAAAAAGGTCGTGAATTAGGTCGTGAAAGTGGCACAGGCCCTTTGCAGCGCCAGACACCTGGATTCAATCCTAACTATTGCCTGTCCAGAGTTCGTATGTTCTCTCTGTGGCTGCATGGGTTTTATCCGGGTGCTCCGGTTTCCTCCCACACTCTGAAGAAGGGTCTCGACCCGAAATGGCGCCTATCTCCTTCGCTCCTTAGATGCTGCTGCACCCGCTGTGTTTCTCCAGCCTTTTGTGTACCCTAAGACGTACATGTTTGTTGGTTAATTAGCTTCAGTAAAAGAAATTGCAAATTGGCCCTAGGGTGTAGTATAGTGTTAGTTTGCAGGGTGATTACTGGATGGCGTGGCCAGGTGGGTTGAAAGGTCTGTTTTTGCGCCATATCTCTAAAGTCTCAAAAATAGATTTGGTGTATTGGGAGAAGATTGTTGTATGAAGGCTTGAGATTGTTGTATGAATGCTTTCTGATTTCTTTCTGGCATAATTCTCTCCTTTGTTCAACGTTCCATACACTATTTAAATACTGATTACCTAATGATGTTAGGGAGTGGAAAACCCACGGAGATTTTCTCTTGTGAAAACCATTAACCGTTTGTAGTGCCACTGCCAACCAGCATTATCAGGTCATAGAGCAGAACATTAAGATTAAAACCAGAAGGTGGCTGGTCTCTGCAGCTGAGTGTTACACGGTGTGTACTATCCACTTTTCAAATGGGAAAATAAAATTCTTCTGTAACAAGAATAGAGGAATTAAAAGCTGAACTCTTTCTGTAAAATTAGGATTTTTTTTAAATATAGGACAGAAAATATTTTAAATATTAAGGAATAATTGTGATGAATGTATCAAGCAAGAAACCATGCTATGTTGATAGGGTTGGGTGAAGAGAGATGGGGGAGTTTCATGTGGAGCAATATCAACAGCATGGAGCAGTTTGCCGATTCATTCTATGTAATTAAGAAGCTGGGAGCTAAACCTGAATCATTACTGGATTGTTACCTTGTGAAAAAAGATACTTCCATCCAAGGCTGTGAAAACTGCATCAGTGGAATCTTTGAAAAAGGGAACTGACCATATTTCAATCACATGATAAAATCTTAGTGCTTGTGCAAAATGTTGATAGAAGGAAATCTGGCCTGGGGCTGGGAGAATCAAAGAGTACAATGGGTTGTGGCTGTAAGCAACACTGCTGGACAGACAAAACATGAAAAAGTCTGAATTGCGTATTTTTAATCCAAATGTCCTCAAGTTCTATTGTTATTCTTGTATCAAAGAACCTGGATAACACAAGAATAATGTCAAACTGCATAGAGTGAATGAAACACCCACTTTTTGATCTGGAATATGTTGAATTAAATAACTATTTCCACTCCTTTCATAATTCCTTATCATTCACCCTAAGTAACATTTTAACCAATACTTTTTGTAAGTTTCCACAACAATTCTTTTAAAAGTAGAGATGTTTTGCCTTCGGAAAGGATTGAGCCACATGTTATTATTAGTTTTTTTAAAGGAAGGTAATGAATATTTGAATCAGAAGAAGGTGCACATCTCTCTGGGGAGACGGCTGACGATGAGCTTTGGATTGTACCGGCAAAGAAATGCAAAGTCTACGAACAGCTACTTGGACTTCCTTTCGAGCTGTTAGCTTCCAGGATTCTGTGGCTTCTTCCACTCTGTTATCCTCAAGAACAGCTTTTCCTCCTCTGTTATCAGGCTTCTGAACGGTTCTTCCATAAGCTGGGGAGCTGTCCAATTCAACTGTACCCGTATTGAGGATATACAGGGCCCTCCATAATATTTGGGACAAAGACCCAAATTTACTCATTTGCCTCTGTACTCCACACTTTGAGATTTGTATTAGAAAAAAAATCACATGTGGTTAAAGTGCACATTGTCAGATTTTATTAAAGGCCATTTTCATACATTTTGGTTTCATCATCTAGAAATTACAGCTGTGTTTATACATAGTACACCCATTTCAGGCACCATAATGTTTGGGACACATGGCTTCACAGATGTTTGTAATTGCTCAGGTGTGTTCAAATGCCTCCTTAATACAGGTATAAGAGAGCTCTCAGCTCTCCTCCAGTCTTTCCATCACCTTTGGAAGCGTTTATTGCTGTTTGTTAACGAGGATCAAAGTTGTGCCAATGAAAGTCAAAGAAGCCATTATGAGAAACAAGAATAAATCTGTTAGAGACATCAGCCAAACCTTAGGCTTACCAAAGTCAACTGTTTGGAACATCATTAAGAAGAAAGACAGCACTGGTGAGCTTACTAATCACAAAGGGACTGCATGCCAAGGAAGACCTCCACAGCTGATGGCAGAAGAATTCTCTCTATAATAAAGAAAAATCCCCAAACATCTGTCCGACATATCAGAAACATTCTTCAGGAGTCAGGTGTGGATTTGTCAATGACTACTGTCCGCAATAGACTTCATGAACAGAAATACAGAGACTACACTGCAAGATGCAAACCACTGGTTACTGTAAGACCAGTGCAACTGCAAGACAATGATTCCAAACATACTGCTAAAGCAACAAAGGAGGTTTTCAAAGCTAAAAATAGTCAATCACCCGATCTGAACCCAATTGAGCATGCCTTTAATATGCTGAACAGATAACTGAAGGTGACCAGCCCCCAAAACAAGCATAAGCTAAAGATGGCTGCAATACAGGCCTGGAAGAGCATCACTACAGAAGTAGACACCCAGCAACTGGTGATGTCCATGAATGGCAGACTTCAAGCAGTCATTGCATGCTAAGGATATGCAACAAAATACTAAACATGACTACTTTCATTTACATGACATTGCTGTCCCAAACATTATGTGGTCCAGAAATGGGGGACTATGTATAAACACTGCTGTAATTTCTACATGGTGAAACCAAAATGTATAAAAATGTCCTTTATTAAAATCTGACAATATGCACTTTAACCACATGGGATTTTGTCCTATTACAAATCTCAAATTGTGGAGCACAGAGGAAAAGAAATAAATGACGGGTCTTTGGCCCGAATATTATGGAGGCAGTGTCAGACATTGTTTCTCAAATTGATGCATTACAATGTTGAGAATTATATATTACACTCTGTATCTTCCCCTTTACTCTATCGATTGTCACAGTCACAGAGGCCAAAGTCAGGAAATCCTTCAGAGGGGTGAACCTTAAAAAGCGCCTGGACCTGATGGTATACCCGGTCGTGTTCTAAAAACCTGTGCGGACCAACTGGCTGGAGTTTTTATGGACATTTTCAACTTCTCACTTCTGAGGTCTGAGGTTCCCACCTGCTTTAAAAGGGCATCAATTATACCGGTGCCCAAGAAGGGCAAGGTGACGTGCCTCAATGACTATCGACCAGTGGCATAAACGTCTGTGGTGATGAAGTGCTTTGAGAGGTTGATTATGGCGCAAATCAACTCCTACCTTGACAAAACCTGGACCAACTGCAGTTCGCTACCGCCACAACAGATCAACGGTGGATGCGATCTCGTTGGCTCTCCACTCCGCTCTGGACCACTTGGACACAAAAACTCATATGTCATGCTGTTATTCATTGATTACAGCTCAGCATTTAATACAATCATCCCCTCCAAGCTGGTTACCAACTCGCAGAACTGGGTCTCTGTGCATCCCTCTGCAATTGGATCCTAGACTTCCTCATTAACAGACCACGGTCTGTTTGTATTGGTGGAAATGTGTCAGCCTCAACAATCAGCACGGGAGCACCTCAAGACTGCGTGCTCAGCTCCCTGCTGTACTCACTCTATACTCATGACAGCGTAGCCGGTCATAGTGCGAACTCCATCATCAAGTTTGCTGATGACACCACTATTGTGGGACGTATCACTGATGGGGACGAGTCAGAGTATAGAAGAGAGATCAACCGACTGTCCATATGGTGCCAGCACAATAACCTGGCCCTCAACACCAGCAAAACCAAGGAACTGATTGTAGACTTTGGAAGAGGTAGGATGGGAACCCACAGTCCCGTTTATATCAACGGGTCGATGGTTGAAAGGGTCAAGAGCTTCAAATTCCTGGGCGTGAACATCTCTGAAGAGCTTTCTTGGTCCGAAAACACAGATGCAATTATTAAGAAAGCACATCAGCGCCTCTACTTCTGAAGATTACAGAAAGTTGGTTTGTCAAGGAGGACTCTCTCTAACTTCTACAGGTGCACAGTAGAGAGCATGCTGACCGGTTGCATCGTGGCTTGGTTCGGCAACCTGTGCACCCAGGAGCGGAAAAGACTGCTAAAAGTTGTAAACACTGCCCAGTCCATCATCGGCTCTGACCTCCCTTCCAACGAGGGGATCTATCGCAGTCGCTGCCTCAAAAAGGCTGGCAGTATCATCAAGGACCCACACCATCCTGGCCACACACTCATCTCCCCGCTGTCTTCAGGTAAAAGGTACAGGGGCCTGAAGACTGCAACGACCAGGTTCAGGAATAGGTACTTCCCCACAGCCATCAGGCTATTAAACTTGGCTCAGACAAAACTCTGAAAATTAATAGACCATTATATGTTTATTTGCTCTTTATCAGTTTATTTATTCATGTGTGTATATATTTATATAATGGTATATGGACACACTGATCTGTTCTGTATTCATGCCTACTATGTTCTGTTGCGCTGAAGCAAAGCAAGAATTTCATTGTCCTATCAGGGACACATGACAATAAACTCTCTTGAATCTTGATTGTACTTGAGTTTTACTAGATTATACCTCTATATGTATATCTGATCTGTTTGGATTGCATGCAAAACAAAGCTTTTAACTGTACTTTGCAATATGTGACAATAATAAACCTAAACCTACCTAGCCATCCACAATCTAACGCTGATTGTTTAACCATTATGTAAAGTTAAAGTATAGGTGGGTGTAATGTAATATGGCAACAAAAACAAAAACTGCTGCCATTCAGACTACGATAAAACAGATTTCAGACAAATCTGTTTGAAATAGCCAAAATATATTGTGAAAAGTCCTTAAACAATCATTAACATATTGCGGGTACACAAAAATGGTGGAGAAACTCAGCGGGTGAGGCAGCATCTATGGAGCAAAGGAATAGGTGATGTTTCGGGTTGAGACCCTTCTTCAGACTGATGTGGGGGTAGGGCTGGGGGGAGGCAGGGGGCGGGATGAAGAAAGGAAGAGGCGGAGACAGTAGACTGTGGGAGAGCTGGGAAGGGGAGGGGAAGGAGGGAGAAAGCAAGCACGACCTGAAATTGGAGAAGTAAATTTTCATACCACTGGGGTGTAAACTACTGAAGCAAAATATGAGGTGCTGCTCCTTCAATTTGCGATGGGACTCACTCTGGCCATGGAGTAGGCCCAGGACAGAAAGGTCAAAATTGGGAATGGGAGCGGGAGTTGAAGTGCTGAGCCACCGGGAGATCAGGTTGGTTAAATGCAAACTGATCAGACAGCCTAGCGCTGCTGAGAGATACCATCGCCTACGTGCAGGACAGATGGGTGGATGCCTGCCTAGTCAGCTTGGACCAGGAGAAGGCCTTTGACAGGATTTCGCACACGTACATGAGGGACGTGCTCTCCAAAATGGGTTTTGGGGAGGGAATCAGGAATTGGATCAAACTGCTCTACACCGACATCCGTAGTGCAGTCCAAATCAATGGGTGGGAATCAGACAGTTTCCCTGTAAGGTCTGGAGTCAGGCAGGGTTGCCCTCTCTCTCCTGTCTTGTTTGTCTGCTGTATTGAACCTTTTGCCGAATCCATCAGGAAGGATGCGAGCATTAGAGGAGTGACACTGCCCGGCAGTGGGGGCATTCAAGTAAAGACCTCCCTGTACATGGACGATGTCGCTGTCTTCTGCTCGGATCCAGGGTCGGTCCGCAGATTGATTAGTATCTGTGACCAGTTTGAGTCGGCCACGGGAGCCAGGGTGAACCGCAGGAAGAGCGAGGCCATGCTCTTTGGCAACTGGCCCAACAGATCTTCCGTCCCCTTCACCATCAAGCCTGACTTCTTGAAGGTGCTGGGGATCTGGTTCGGGGGGGCTGAGGCGTGTAACAAGAATTGGCTGGAGCGGATAGCCAGGGTGGGGAAGAAGCTGGAGCTGTGGAGGCAACGCTCCCTCTCCATAACGGGAAAGAATTTGGTCATCAGGTGTGAGGTGCTCTCGGGCCTGCTGTACTTGGCACAGGTGTGGCCTGTCCCTCCTTCCTACGCCACAGGGATCACCCGGGCCGTCTTCCAGTTCATCTGGGGGTCGAGGATGGACCGGGTGCGACGGGCCACAATGTACAAGTCAGCAGACAACGGGGGTAAAAGCGTGCCCAACGTCGTCCTCATCCTGATGACCACCTTCGTGTGTGGCTGCATCAGGCGGAGTGTAGAGCCAAGGCACGTGGGCACCAAGTGTCACTACTTGCTGAGGTTCTACCTGTCCCCGGTGTTGCGAAGGATGGGCCTGGCGCAGATGCCACGCAAGGTGCCAGTCAGCTGGACACTGCCGCCCCATCTGTCATCTGTGGAAAGGTTCTTCCGGACCAACACCTTTGACCACATGTCCATTGGGCAGTGGTCAGCACAGAATGTCCTGCAGGCGCTGCAGGGAAAGGACTCGATGGATCCGGTGGCGTGGTTCCCTGAGCAGACTGCCCAGCTTGTCTGGCAAAATGCTTCATCGCCAGAACTCACCAACAAGCACCAAGACCTGGCTTGGCTGGCGGTGAGGGGAGCCCTCCCAGTCAGATCCTTCCTGCACCGTCGGAACCTCACTACCAGCGCACGCTGCCCTCGGGACGGCTGCTATGGAGTGGAGACGGTTGCCCACCTCTTTGCAGAGTGTGGATTTGCCCAAAGAGTCTGGAGAAAAATGCAAGGGTCCCTGGTACGCTTTATTCCAAACAGCTCCGTCACAGAGGACTCTGTGATTTACGGACTGTTCCCAGGGACACATTCAGAGACTGACATCAAGTGCTGCTGGAGGGTCATCAACTCGGTGAAAGACGCTCTTTGGTCTGCCTGAGCGTTGTTCACCACCCAGCAGAGCGAAACGTCCGTCGGGGAATGTTGCCGACTGGCCCACTGCAGACTGCAGGAGTACGTGCTGAGGGACGCACTGAAACTCGGTGCAGCCAACGCCAAGGCTCGGTGGGGGAGGGCCACAGTCTAGGGTCCTTCCGCTGCTGGACATGGGGGGCACAGTATGGTGGAGAAGCCCCTCAAAATAACGGAAGGTATCCCACGCCAGTGGGCCACATGAGTGGCACGGGTGGGGGATCGATTAGTGAAATTTGAAAAATTTGAAAAATGTATATAGACTGCATGGAAGAATTTGTATAGCCTCCGAAAATGTCGGATGGATTTTTCGCACGGTTGATGTATTGTAAATATTTATTACTTGAATAAAGTCTATTTTGAAATTTAAAAAAAAGTTTATGCGAACTGAGCGGAGGTGTTGTGTGACGCGATCGCCAAGCCTGCACTTGGTCTCACCGATGTAGAACAGTTGACACCTAGAGCAGCGGATGCAATAGATGAGGTTAGAGGAGGTGCAGGTGAACCTCTGCCTCACTTGGAAAGACTGCTTAGGTCCTTGGATGGAGTCAACGGGGGAGGTAAAACGACAAGTGTAGCATTTACTGCAGTTGCAAGAGAAAGTACCAGGGGAGGGAGTGGTTTGGGTGGGAAAGGATGAATGGACCAAGGATTTACAGAGGGAGCGGTCTCTGCGGAAAGCTGAAAGTGGAGAAGATGCGAAGATGTGGCCAATGGTTAGATCCCGTTGGAGGTGGATTATCTGTTGTATGTGACAGCTGGTAGGGTGGAAAGTGAGGACAAGGGGGACTCGGGGACTGAGTTGGGGGGGATTTGGGAAGTGAGAGCGGAGCTCTCTCTTCGGAAAGAGAGGAGACCCTGGTGAGAGCCTCATCTATAGTCGAACATATTGAGGTATTGTTTAATAATAACAAAATGACAATTTACACTATCATTGGGGTAACTTATGATAATATGTTTATCATTAAATGCATGCTATATATTTACAGGATAAACATTTTAGCCACCAGAAAAATGAACTTACAGGTTGGAAATCATGTCATAAGGTCAGAATTGATAGGAGCAGAATTAGGCCATTCGGCCCATCAAATCTACACCATTCAATGCTGGCTGATTCATCGCCCCCTCCTAACCCTATTCTCCTGCCTTCTCCCCATAAGAATTCCACAGATTCACCATTAAAGAAACTCCTCCTCAACTCCTTCCTAAAGGAACGTCCTTTAATTCTGAGGCTACGACTTCTAGTCCTAGACTCTCCCCCCAGTGGAACCATCTTCTCCACATCCACTCTATCCAAACCTTTCACTATTCGGTACATTTCAATGATATCGACCCTTCATTCTTCTTGTTAATATTGGCTAAATTAAAGACACCATAAAATAGAGGATCCCTGCACTTGTCAGAATTGCTTAACCCTTGTCAGCTGAACTTTACAAGCTTTGATTGGCGCCAGCCAGTCTAGGCTCAGACTGATACGCAGGATGGTAAAGGGTCCAGGTGTTTCTCTTAAATTGATAACATGTATAGCGGTTTTGCAAACTAACCTTAAATGCATCATTTTTATTGGATCGCTGCAAAAGCATTGTAAACAGTATACATAATGTTGCAAGATGGTCATCCTGTTAATTGATGATTGGTCGAACTGTTGAGCCTTGGAGAAATTGTTTGAATCTCGGGGGGCACATGTTTCAATGTTTGTTCTTGTTAGCTTCCTTCGAGAGCTTTCTTTCCAATACAATGTACAAGCTGCTGCATTATTGGGTTAGGGAAATGTCTGTTATGTATGGGGTTAATCGATATCTGTAATTAAATTATTAAGAGACCACCCCCATGTGGTTCGGCCCCTCGAGGTCCCGAGACATAATCCGCTACCACGAAGTCCAGGGTCGATCTTCTGGGAAAGCGCTTGGGACTGCATGAACTTCTGGAGTGTCTTTGTTTGAGTTTGGACTAGAGGGCAGATACACGGATCTAAACCACGGTGGGACAGGTACAGTAGTTGAACTGTAATTGCGCTTGCGTTAAAATATAATTTAGTTGTTTCAAGTGCTTGATTCAGTGTTTTTACTGAAACTAGCCTGGGGGGAAGCTTAGAAAAGAGCAATTTACATTGGGGCTCATCCAGAATCTCAAAAGACCCCCAAACACAAGTTTGCGATCAAGGGTATTGAGCTGTTTCGATTGCGAGTGCAGAAATCAGGCCTACGGTGCGGTTTCCGCATCGATTTTCTGCACTTCGTTAGTCGGAGCGGATCGATCATTCGCGGGCTTGGGAAAGGGATTAAACGAGATCATTAGAACAGAGTCTAGCAAGCACGGGGGAGTGGTTAGCACGCCTTTGTGTTAGGGGCCCATAAAACCAGGGAGGGGTTAGAGGCCCTGCTGGGGTTGGGTTAGAGTCCCTTTCCTGGGTTAGAGGCCCAAAACTTTGTTCGTTAATTGGCAGACTACAGCTGCTTTAACGAGAGCCAAACATGCTTCTTCGGGCGATGAGTGGCCCAGGGTTAGACTTGGTATCCAAATTGGTGGGGTATTAGAATACAGGTCTCTCCTTTGATCGGATCTTCGCCGGGAGCGCGAATTGAAAAGGTGCGCTTTGAAAATGGGCATAGATAACTCACAGCGCAAAGCGGTGAGGCGCTGCATCCTCGGTGCCCAGCAGAGAGGAGTGTCTGCGTGAAGGTATCTGAGTCTCTCTCTGAAGTGACGGACAGAGTATAGATTGGCTGGAATACTCCAGTCCGTTCAAGAATTAAACTGGGCAATTTTAGTTTGATTCGAGAGCCCGCGTAGTAGAAGCGATACGCACTAAAGTTAGGAGTTCGAGTCTATATTTGCAAAGCCAAATTTTCAAATACTGAATTTCATATTGAGGTTCTGCCAGTAAGGTGGAATTCGAATTCCTGTATATAGAACTTCGGAGTTGGTGCATGTCCGTCATCGATTCCGGATAGCGGCTGATCAACAGTGAATAGTAACCCTCTGGTCGATTGGTGACTAGTACCTGATAGCGAAGAGTAACTGAGAGACGGGAACCTGATTTACTTGATGAAAAGTAATCTGAATAGCGAAGGTACCCCTAATTCTGTCGAACTTAGAGGGGAGGGATAGAGGTCCCCCTATAGAAGTCCAGTCTTAGCAGAGGGATAGTAACATTCGGGAGGAAAAATGGTCATGTAAGGAGTAGTACCCCTCAGCAAAGAGTAAACTAGGAAAGGGAAAATCTTTATCAGAGGGAGAGGTTCACCGCATGATAAGAGTGTGACACGGCGTTGAGATCAAGTGTTCGTGAACTGTGCGCTAGTGCTTTAAATCATTTTCTAAATTGTAAAAATTTAGCTTTTCGTATTGTCATAGCTTAGAATCGAGCAATTTACATTCTGAACTCCAGCGAGTACTGGCTAAGCTTCATTTACAAGCCAAGTCCTTAAAGGTCTTATGAGTGTCTGACAACATGGAAGCTGCTTTCATTCTGCAATCCACTCCCATCCAAACGTGCAATTTCTTGCCGTGATGTCTGAACAGTGATCACAATTGAGAATGCTGACTGATTAATTCCCATGTATGGAATGAAAATTAATTATAATGGCCCTGCTAACTAGAGATCAGCTCACTCTCTTCAAGTTGAGTATTTCATAAAATCTGCATCAAACTTTAATAAGTTGTGTGTAGGAAGGAATTGCAGATACTGGTATAAAAAGACACTAAAAGCTGAAATAACTCAGCGGGGTAGGCAGCATCTCTGGAGAGAAGGAATGAGTGACATTTCGGGTCGAGACCCTTCTTCATACTAGTTAGGGATAAGGGAAATGATAGATATAGACGAAGATACAGAGAGATAATGAACAATGAATGAAAGATATGCAAAAAAGAAACGATGATAAAGGAAACAGGCCATTGTTAGCAGTTTTCTAGGGTGAAAATTAGAAGTTGGTGTGACTTTGGTGGGGAAGGGATAGAGAGAGAGGGAATGCCAGGGTTACTTGAAGTTAGAAAAATCAATATTCATACCACAGGGCTGTAAGCAGCCCAAGTGAAATAAGAAATGCTGTTCCTCAAATTTGCATTTAGCCTCACTCTGACAATGAAGGAGACCGAAAGGTCTGTGTGGGAATGGGAAGGAGAATTAAAGCTTTTGGCAACCGGGAGATCAGGTTGGTTCAGGCGGACTGAGCAAAGGTGTTTGAATAGTCATTGAAGTATAATGACTATTGGCCTCAGTAATAGGCAAAAGGCCATTAATGTGTAAGAAGGAACTGCAGATGCTGGTTTAAACCGAAGATAGACACAAAAAGCTGGAGTAAGTCAGCGGGACAGGCAGCATCTCCGGAGAGAAGGAATGGGTGATGTTTCGGGTCGAGACCCTTCTTCAGTCTTGTGTCTATCTAAAAGGCCATTGTGTCTGGTTATCAGCTTCAGAGGATCATGAACTTGCCCGGTCCTATTGTTCTGCTCCTGAGCCAACCCATTGTTTGCAAATCATACAGAAAATGTTGCTGACTCTCCAAGGGAAGGGTTCAGTGATTATTCTGTATGCATAGTTACTGCTTATTGTATGTGCTTGGGAAACATTCACATGCACAATATGTAAGTCTATGATTTAGATTTTGGTATTTTAGAACCTTACACTTAATACAATTAGCGGTAATAGGACAAAGTCAAAATATCATTAAATGTATTTATCTAAAAAGGCTGGGTTTCCTGAAGAATAATAAAATAAACACTATTTCTGTTCTGATCCAGAATATTTTAAATGAACTAGAGTTCATAGCCTTCTAATGAAAATATATTAAGCAATTATTAAGCAAACAGGAAGCTATTTTCATTAAATCTACATTTAGCGGCTACTATTGATCCTACTGCTTCTTGGCTAAAATGAGTTGGAAGTGGGAGAACCAATTTAGGTCAGGAGTCCAGTATCTCACTTCTAACGACCCTTTATTAAGGCTCATTCCAATCCAGTTGAGGCCAAAATAACATCAAAAATAAATACAGAAGTTTATTTTCCTCTATGTTCCCATCAGAGCAATTGTACATCATGTTTAGGTTTAGACATAAAGTGCTGGAGTAACTCAGCAGGTCTGGCCGCATCCCTGAAGAGCATGGACATGTGATGCTTCGTGTTGTGATCCTTCTTCAGACCTGAAGTGACATCTATCCTGCGGAGACCCGGGTACGATCCCGACTATGGGTGCTGTCTGTACGGAGTTTGTACGTTCTCTCCGTGGCCGCATGGGTTTCCTCCGAGATCTTCGGTTTCCTCCCACACTCCAAAGACATACAGGTACGTAGGTTAATTAGCTCGGTGCATGTGTAAAATTGTCCCCAGTGTGTGTCGGGTAGTGTTAATGTGCAGGGATCGCTGGTCGGTGCAGACTCAGTGGGTCGAAAGGCCTATTTCCGCACTGTATCTCTAAACTAAACTAAACTATCCATGTTCTCCAGAGATCATAAGTGACAGGAGCAGAATTAGGCCATTCAGCCCATCAAGTCTACGTCATTCAATCATGGCTGATCTATCTCTCCCTCCTAACCCTCCTCCCTCATTCTGCCTGGCCTGCTGAGTTACACCAGCACTTGTGTCCTTTTATGTCAGGCAAACTTTTCCAGTAGTTGGATACCGTGCAAGGCAGAATGCAAAATTAACATTTATGTTTCAGGTTCACTTGAATCAGTCTCCATTCAACAGACTTCAAGATCCAACCTTTGTTTCATTCTGAGCTCACTGAAATTTAAATGCAAACATTTTTTTTAATGTTTCTCCTGCTTTGCCGCCAAACATACAATGGATGGGTGAGGGAACTCCCATGAAAATTCACAATTAGAGACTTAGTCAATGGTAACGTCAAACATTTACGTTGAATAGGCTTATTTCATAGAGTGATAAAATAGATTAATCTTAAGCTTTCTCTAAAAACAAATTCAATAGGTTTTGCAATGAATTGGAGCATGAATTAATATGACAACAGAGTGACTAGAGGCAGGGTGAGTCCCAACTTGTCCAGTTACTGATGTCAGCCACGCTACTCTCCCATACACTGAGGTCAAGAGTTTCCCTTTGAGGAGAGGGAAACCACAGGATATTGTATCCCTGCCATGCCTCTGCTGAATGCCTCTGACGGAACAGCACTGTTGGAAGCCTGAGAGCAGCTTATCAGTCCACTCACTAGTTAATACGTGGGCTGGAAAGTGTAAAGTAAGAAATTAAAAATATTTGCCATGTTTTAAACTCCTAATCAGAATTTTGAAATTAATTTTCACTATTTTGCTTTATTTTTAAAGTGCTGAACGTAAGTAACGCTAATATTTCCCTTTAAGTTTCCTTTAAAGAGGAAATTTGTGTCTATTTTTTTTTAATCATAGCTGTGTATTGATTAACTTTGAAAAACACAAAGTGGTGGAGTAACTCAGCAAGTCAGGCAGCATCCCTGGACAACATGGATTGGTAAAATTTCAGGTTGAAATCCTTCTTCGACCAATCTGCAGTGAATCCCAGTTTGATCTCATGGTCAGCTAGCAGTTATATTTGCAGCCATCTTTAACCTCACCCAATGCCAATCTGTGGTTCCCACCTGCTTTAAAAAGACCACTATCATGCAAGTGTCAAAGGGAAACATGGTAGCGTGCCCTAGTGACTACTGTCCAATGGCTCAGATATCCACCAGGTACATTGAGAGACAAGTTGTATCACACATCAGCTCTAGCTTTCCATTCAGCCTTGATCCATTGTAGTTTGCATACCATTGCAACAGGGCTACAGCAGAAACCACCTCTTTGGCTCTTAACTCACCCCTGTAACATATCAATAACACTGACCTCAAACTCCTATTCATCGACTATAGCTCTGCATTTAACACCAATATTCTGGCCGAGAGATTCAAGTTCCGAGGTATAAACATCACCAGCAATTTGTCCTGGTCCAACCACATTGAGACTATGGCCAAAAATTAACCTTTCAAATGCTAAAGATATATTTCCAATCTCTCTCGTTGTGGCCCCTTGTGCCTTTTTTAAAATCTCTCTACACTTGCTCTGTAGCTGTAATACTATTTTCTGCATTATTTCCTTTCTCCATTTGATTGGACCCGTGTATTGTCTATGTATATTTCACTGTATCTTTTACACATGACAGTAATAAATCAATACCAATGGGAACTGTCAAAGATGAGTTGGGCAGAATTCCCACTACACTTGTTGGGAGAAAGCAGCCAGTGAGACGCTGTACTGCATGTGGAATCCAACTTCAGATCACATTAGAATGACAGCAGCAAGGATCATTCAAGATGTTCAGGAATCGTGTAAGACAATGCTTTAGGTTTGAAGTCAGGAGCTTCCTGTAATGATAAATTTGACCATAGCTGGTACACTGCAGGCATTAAACCCCACCTTGTCCACTTGCTGGGTTGCAATGTGATTCCTGCTTCCCGAGTAGCAAGCAGATAAGCCACTCCGATAAAGCTGAGAGACAGTTTCTCAAGTCAAGTTTCACCCGACACTCCCCTCCCCCCCCCCCCCCTCACCCCATCCCTTACTCCTGACACCACTGTATCCCCTCCATCCTCAGAATTGGCGCTGAATTTTCTCTTGGTTTTAAAATGATTCACCCAAGTCCAACAGGGATTTAAAAGATTTAAATGTTGTATCATGAGTGAAATTACAAAAGAAAATGATTTTTTGAACATTACTTCGAAACTATTCCAACCTTTGGGACATGCCAATGCAGGAAAATGATCAGAGAAATTAGACCAAAGTGTAGTAGACACATCTATTGAAAATTGACGCATTTGTTATGGCATACACTCAATCTTGTTACCGTTCCTTCAGGTGAGGGCAAATTAAACAGGGTCAGTTTGAGGACATTCTTCATAGAACTACACCTATGGATCCTTTCCTTGCCCTAAACTGGAGCATTCTATCTTATCAAAAACAAAGCTTTATCCTGCATAAGACAGGAGGTCATGCAATATTTACCTGAACAGAAAGTTGCCATACCCATGTCTGATCACCAAGATGTTTATTTTGAGATGGCGTTACCTAAATCAGTTTAAATGTTACTAGACAAAGTGGGCCGTTGGGCCCCATTCCCCCAACGCAACATTCCACCACTCACCCATGGCAGGCCTGGTCCCCCAACGCAACCCGTTCCCCAACGCAATATTCCACCACTCACCCATAGCCACCAACTGGGCAGGTCGTCTCATTTTTTCCACCCATCCTCATTTAAAACTTTAATGTGATGTAGGTGCCACCGACAAGGCCATCTTTTGTTATCAAAATCTAATAATTAAACTTAGAGAGCAATTAAAAGGCTTTGCAATCACATATGTGCTGGGCTAGGCTGGCAGATACCTCCCCTGAAGGACATTTGCTGACAAGGACTGTGTCCTGGGATAGCAACATTGTAGCCGGCAGGGCTACAATCCCATTATGACATCATAGCTGGGAACTGCCAGTGCAGATTTGAAGAAATCCTTCGCAAAGTGGGATTTTGTAAAGCTAAAAATGTTAATAACTTGTAAAATATATCATCAATCTGAACGAAACTTGACACAAACCTCCACAGGACAATCATGAGTAAGGTGGTGTAAAAAGCGCGAACGTGTACCGTTTTCACGTAGTTCAGATCATAAAGAGCTGGCAAACAAACACACAGACAAGATGAGAGTTTTAATAATATACTCGACCAAGTGGGGACCGTTGGGTCCCTGTCACATGTGAGGCCTGGTCCCCCAATGCAACCTGTTACCCCAATGCAATATTCAACCACTCACTCATAGCCCCACGGGAGGCCTGGTACCCCAACACAACCCATTCCCCAACATAAGATTCCACCACTCACCCGTTTCCCCAACGCAAGCCATTCCCCCAATGCAATATTTCAGCACTCACCCATAGCCCCCAACTGTGCAGGGGTGGCTCATTTCCCATTATCAAATATTCCTTGCTGCCAGGAATATTAAAAAAAATGCACCCTCCCTCATTAAACTTAAAAAAATTCCTTTCTGCCAGGAATATAAAAAAGGATTGCAACATTGTAGCTTGCAATTGCACTTGCTAGGGCTGGCAGGACTGGGATTGCAACATTGTAACCTGGGATGGCTACAATCCCATTGTGAAGTCATAGTTGCAGAGGTAAGACATTTTTCTCAAATTGGGATTATTTTGTTAAAAATGTGAAATAACTTGTTAATATAACATCAATCTGAATGAAACTTCATACACTACACCACAGTACAATGGTGAGTAAGGCAGTGCAAAGATTGGAGAGCTATCATGTACCATTTTGGTGTAGTTCATGAAAAGCATGCAAACAATCACGCAAACTCACATGCAAGATGAGAGTTTTAGTAATATACTAGACCAAGTGGGACCCGTTGGGTCCCAATCCCTCAATGCACAGTTGCACGGGGGAGGGGCCTGTGGCATCACACACACTACCCATCCCTTACACATACACACTAACCCCCCCCCCCCTTGATATTATATGAATATTATTCATTCTCTCCTTTTCCCCATCCCCCGCCTTATCCACACGCATAGCCCCTAACTACGCAGGCATGGCTAGAGAGGGAGGGTGCGCAGAGAGGGAGGGGAGAGGGTAGAGAGGGAGGCAGAGGGGGTAGAGAGGGAGAGGAAGTAGAGAGGGAGGGTAGAGGGAGGGGGCAGAGAGGGAGAGAGGTAGAGACCCCAACCCCATCTCCCTCTTCCTCATTTCCCTCATCCTCCTCCCCTCACTCCCATTCCCTGCCGCTGCACCTACCTAGGGGGAGGAGGGGGAAAGGGGGACAGGGGAGGGGGGAGAGAGATGGGGGAAAGATGGGCAGAGAGGGGGAAAGAGGTGGGGAGAAATCGCACGTTAAAAAACGCAACGTCTTTGAAATTAAATATTATCTTTAAGAATTAGTACAGTGTTTTAAAGAACAATAAATTCAATGTTAATGTATTAAAATTTTCGAAGATAAACCAAAATAATGAAGTTCAATTGGACTCTTATCTTTAAAGATTTGGAAGTCAGCACTTCATTCACAAACACAGTGAGAATGACCGTTGGTGAAGGATTTGAAGAATGTTCTCAAAATGCTAGCTCGCTCATTGTGACGTCATCAGCGAAAGGCATTCGAGACAGGGGAGGAGGGGGAGAGATCTCAGGGGTTCTCGGGAAACCCGAGCAGAGGCACAAGCATGTGTCGCTCGTTGACCTCGGAAGCTGCAGTATAGAGCCCACTTGCTCATTCTTTCTGCGTCCTTTGAAGAACGGGGGGGGGGGGGGGGTGGGTGGGTGAGGGGGGAGGGAGGGAGATGTCACTCATTGCGCATGGAACATAGGGCAGCAGGCCGTGAGGAGCAGAGCCATTGTGACGTCATCAGCGAGACCATCTTGTTTATTTTCCAAGTTATTTGAATTTTGTGTACATTTTCATAAATAACTCGGGAAATAATGCATCAAATTTTCAGATAAGTCAATTTTTGACATCATGGCGTAAATCTCTATCGGAATATGTAGAAATTTCACCATTAGCATTTCGTGTTTTTTAGGAGATGTAAAACGCAGACGAACATCACACACACACATGAATACACATCCAAGATCAGACGTTTAATAGTTACTAGAACAAGTGTAGACCCAGCGTGTGGTTGCAGGGGGGGGGGAGGGGCTACGGTGTCACACACACACTAACCACCCCCCAAACACACATGTGGGAGAGGGGGGCAGAGGGAAGGAGGGGGAGACTGGGTGGGGAGGGGAGAGGGGAGGGAGGAGCGAGGGTGAGGAGGAAAGGGGAGAGATTGGGGTGGGGGAGGAGGGGGGGGGGGAAGGGGAGAGAGAGGGGATGGGGAGGGGGAGGAGATTGGGGAGGGGGGAATAGGGAGAGGGGTAGGGGGGTGGGAGAGGGGGAGAGAGAGGAGTGGGTGAGTGGATGTGCGAGGGGCGGGGCAAAGATGGGGATGAGGGGAATGGGAGAGGGGGTAGAGAGAAGGGGGAGAGAGAGGGATGGGGAGAGTGGTGGCGGAGGGGGAGAGAGGGGACAAGAGGGGAGGGAGGGAGAGGGGGCAGTGGGGAGTGGTGCAAGAGAGAAGGGTAGGGAAAGGGGGGTGGGGGAGGGGATGTGAGAGGGGCAGGGCATAGGTGGAGAGAAAGGATGGGGAGAGAGGGGAAGAGTGGGAAGGGAGGGGAGAGGGGTAGGGTGGCATGGTGGAAGAGGGAGAGAGGGGTATGGGGTGGGGAATGGGAGGAGAGAGGGGTGGGGAGGAGGGAGGGGGGTGAGGAGAGGGAGATGGAGAGGGGGGAGGGGAGGAGGAGAGAGGGTTGGGGGAGGGGGTGAGAGAGGGATGGGGAGGGAGGGGTGGGGAGAGGGAGGAGGGAGGGGAGGAGGGAGGGTGGGGGAAGTGTGTTTAGGGAGGGGGAGAGGGGTAGGGGGCAGAAGGGGAAGAGTGGGGAGGGAGGGGGAGAGGGGTAGGGGGAGAGAGGGGGAAGAGTGGGAGGTAGGGGAGAGGGTAAGAGTAGGGAGGGGGAGAGAAAGGGGTGGGGGAAGAGAGGGGAGGGGAGAGAGGGGAGGGGAGAGAGGGGAGGGGAGAAAGGGGAAGAGTGTGGAGGGGGGAGTGGGTAAGGGTGGGGAGGGAGGGGGAAGGGAGAGGGGGAGAGAGAGGGGTGGAAGGGTGGAGAGAAGTGGAAGAGTGGGGAGGGAGGGGTGGGGGGTGGTGGAAGAGGGAGAGAGGGGTAGGGGATGGGGGAGAGAGGGAAGGGGGATGGGGGTGAGAGAGGGGGTGGGAGGAGGAGAGGGGTGGGGAGAGGGAGATGGAGAGGGGGAAGGGGAGAGGGGTGGTGTTGGGGGGAGAGAGGTGTGGGGGGAGGGAGGGGAAGAGTGGGGAGGGAGGGGGAGAGATGGATGGAGGGGTAGGGGCAGTCCATCAATTCCCCACTCCCTATCACCCCCACTCCTCTCACTGGAGGGGCAGGTGGGCCCCGAATGGTGGGCATGTGGGCATTGTGACTTCAGCAGCTGGTAAGCAGCGATTATATTTTTTTAAAGTGCGTTTTGTGAACAACTTTATTCAAAACCTTGGGAAATAATTGACTGAATTTAGAGAGGAGTGCATTTATGAAATCATAAGTTAAATCCCTACCGGAATTGTAAAAATCTCCGCGTTTTTGCATCTGGTTTTCGAGGAGATGCGTTTCAAAGGCAACATGACATACACCCCCCCCCCCCCAAACACACACACACACACACACACAGTTTTAAAAGAATACTAGTCAAGTGCAGACCCGTTGGGTCTGTTCGCTGAATGTGAGGTTGAGGGGGGGAGAGGGGGGTGGAGAGGGAGGGAGGGGGGAGAGAAGGAGGGTGGGGATGAGAGGGATGGGGGGAGGGAGTGAGGGGGGGAGAGGGAGGGTGGGGAGGGACGAGGGAGAGGGAGGGGCAGAGGGAGGGAGGGAGGGGGGAGGGTGGAGGGGAGAGAGTGGAGGGGAGAGGGGTGGTGGAGGGGGGAGAGAGGTATGGGGGGAGGGAGGGGGAGAGGTGGATGGAGGGATGCTGTCAAGACACTGCGTACGCCCGTCGAGACGCTGCATACGCTATCAATGCGCCTGCGGGCCAACAGGCCGTTGACGCGCCGGCTCTGTCACGCTGGCTCAAGCCAACGATCGGCTGTTCCCCCACTGCTTTTCCGAGGACGGCGAAAAGCAGCGGGGGAACAGACGATCTTTGGCTTGATCCAGCATGACAGAGCCGGCCCGGATGGGGGGAAGTGGAGGAAGGAAAATCGCCAGCGAAATAAGAAAAATGGCGGCGTTTTTGGAGGAGAGCCAGGCGGGCAGCAGCCGTTATGGTCCCTGGCCAGCAGGAGGCAAAGAAATGAGTGAGTGGGGGGGGGGGGGGGGGGAAGGGTTTTATTAAACATATGTACATAAAAATGTCTAAATGTAATGAGGGGTGGATATGCAAATGTAAAACTGAAAAAGCTAGTGAAATGGAAAAAATCTTTGAGTTTTTGCGTGTGGTTTTGGCGGACCAACGAATCAAAGGCCAAAAATCTAATCTGACATACACCCACAAACACACACAGAGATTTAAAAGTATATAGATAAATAATATAAGATAAGATAAGTTGAGAAATAAAGCATAAAATGTTCAGTGACCGTGGTCTCTGCCGAGAAATGTGAATCAGAATATGTAAAAATCTAGTGAAAGTTGACATTTTTAAAGCTTTAATCGCGAATAACGTGAAATATAGGATGAAATCTTTAGTGAAGCTGATCACTGCTAGTCGAGCCATTGCGACATCATTAGTGAAAGCTGGTCATTTAAAATTCAATGTCTTTTGATGTTTTCAAACTTCTTACTTACTTTTAAACAGTAACTAGACCAAGTGCCGACCCGTTGGGTCTGGTCCCCGAACGTGCTTCAGTACCAGAGTACGGGGGAGGAGGGAGGGGGGAGGGGAGTGAAGGAAGTGAAATCGGAGAGCTGAATCGGCAGGGAAAATGGGCAAAAAAAAAAATGGCGCCGTTTTTACAGGCGAGCAAGCTGCAGCAGCTGCAGTTATGGTGCCTGGCCAGCAGGAGGCCACAAAATGAGTGAGTGCTGCAGCAGCTGCCGTTATGGTGTCTGGCCAGCAGGAGGCCACAAAATGAGTGAGTGTGTGTGTGTGTGTGTGTGGGGGGGGGGGGGGGGGGGGGGGGGGGGTGAAGGATTTCATGTTAAAAAGTGTACATAAAAATGTCTAAATGTAATGAGGAGTGCATTTGTGAATGTAAAAGTGTAATGTGTGGCAAACATGGAAAATATCTGGGGGTTTGAAAGTGTGGTTTTGGTGAACCGTGGTAGCAAAGGGCAAATCTGGGCGGTCGGTCGGTCGGCAGACACATACACACACAGAGTTTCAATATTATATGTATAGATAGATAAGTTGAGAAATAAAGCATAAAATGTTCAGTGAAGTTGACTCATCCTCGAGGGGAAAAATGCCAATCAGAGTATGTAAAAATGGGATCGTTACCGCGTAGTGTTTTTGTGAAGATATAAAGACAACCACGTATACACAAACATATACACACACATATACACATGTATAAGATCAGGCATTTAATAAGTGCTAGACCAAGTGCAGACCCGTTGTGTCTGTTCCCCCAACGTGCGGTTGCAGGGGAGGGAGGGCGGGGCAGCATGTCCCTGAGGGTGGGTGAGGGGGGTAGAGAGGGGTGGGCTAAGGGAGAGGAGAGGGGAAGGTGAGAGGAGAGGGTTATGGGGAAGGGAGGAAAAGGAGGTGGAGGGGAGGGGAGAGGAGAGGGTGAGAAAGAGGGGTAGGGGAGAGGTGGAGAGAGAGTGGAGGGGGAGGGAAAGAGAGAGAAAGGAGAGGGAGAGAGGTGGGGAGACAGAGGGGGTGAGAGAGGAGGGGAGAGAGAGAGAAAGGAGAGGGAGAGAGGTGGGGAGGGGAGGGAGAGGGGAAGAGTGGGGAGTGAGGGGAAGAGGGGTAGCAAGGAGTGGTGCAAGAGCGAGGGGAAGGGGTGGGGGGGAGATGGGGATGAAGAGGGTGGGGGAGAGAGGGGGTGGGAGTGGTGAGGAGAGAGGGAGATGGAGAAGGGGAGAGGGAGGAGGAGAGGGGGTGGGGGAAGGTGTGACAGGGTTCAGGGAGGGGTTGAGAGAGGGGTGGGATGGGAAGTGGACAGAGGTGGGAGAGTGTGGAGGGAGGGGGAGAGGGGTAGGGGAGAGAGAGGGAAGAGTGGAGGGAGGGGGCAAGTGGTAGGGGGAGGGGGAAGAGTGAGGAGGGAGGGGGAAAGCGGAGAGAGGGGGAAGAGTGGCGAAGGGGAGGGAAGGGAGGGGGAGAGAGGGGTGGGGTGGGAGAGGGGTGGGGGAAGGGAGAGAGAAGTGGAGGAGTGGGGAGGAGGGAGAGAGGGGTAGGGGAAGTGGTACAGTGTCCCCCTAGTCACATGTGTGGGGGATATTAGGTGGTACAGTGTCCCCCTAGTCACATGAGTGGGGGATGAGGTACCGTGTCCTCCTAGTCACATGTGTGGGGGAAGTTGTGCATTGTCCCTCTAGTCACATGTGTTGGGGAAGTGGTACAGAGTCCCCCAGTCACATGTGTGCGGGAAGTGGTACAGTGACCCCCTAATCACATGTGTGGGGGATGAGGTACAGTGTCCCCCTAGTCACATATGTGGGGGAAGTTGTACAGTGTCCCTCTAGTCACATGTGTGGGGGAAGTGGTACAGAGTCCCCCTAGTCACATGTGTGGGGGAAGTGGTACAGTGTCCCCCTAGTCACATGTGTGGGGGAAGTTGTGCAGTGTCCCTCTAGTCACATGTGTGGGGGAAGTGGTACAATGTCCCCCTAGTCACATGTGTGGGGGATGAGGTACAGTGTCCCCCTAGTCACATGTGTAGGGGAAGTTGTACAGTGTCCCTCTAGTCACATGTGTGGGGGAAGTGGTACAGAGTCCCCCTAGTCACATGTGTGGGGAAAGTGGTACAGTGTCCCCCTAGTCACATGTGTGGGGGATGAGGTACAGTGTCCCCCTAGTCACATGTGTGGGGGAAGTTGTACCGTGTCCGTCTAGTCACATGTGTGGGGGAAGTGGTACAGAGTCCCCCTAGTCACAACTGTGGGGGAAGTGGTACAGTGTCCCCCTAGTCACATGTGTGGGGGAAGTTGTGCAGTGTCCCTCTAGTCACTTGAGTGGGGGAAGTGGTACAGAGTCCCCCTAGTCACATGTGTGGGGGAAGTGGTACAGTGTCCCCCTAGTCACATGTGTGGGGGATGAGGTACAGTGCCCCCCTAGTCACATGTGTGGGGGAAGTTGTACAGTGTCCCTCTAGTCACATGTGTGGGGGAAGTGGTGCAGTGTCCCCCTAGTCACATGTGTGGGGGAAGCGGTATAGTGTCCCCCTAGTCACATGTGTGGGGGAAGTGGTACAGTGTCCCCCTAGTCACATGTGCAGGGGGGGGGCAGCATGTCCCTGAGGGTGGGTGAGGGGGTTAGAGAGGGGTGGGGTAAGGGGAAGGGGAGGGGAGAGGAGAGGGGAAGGTGAGAGGAGAGGGGTTATGGAGAAGAGGGGAGGAAAGGGAGGTGGAGGGGAGAGGAGAGGAGGAGAAACTGGGGTAGGGAAGAGGTGGAGATAGAGTGGAGGGGAGGGAGAGAGAGTGAAAGGAGAGGGAGAGAGGTGTGGAGAGAGAGGGGGTGAGAGAGGAGGGGGAGAGAGAGGAAAAGGAGAGGGGGAGAGGTGGGGAGGGGAAGGAGAGGGGAAGAGTGGTGAGTGAGGGGAAGAGGGGTAGCAGGGAGAGAGAGGGGTGGGAGCGGTAAGGAGAGAGGGAGATGGAGAGGGGGAGAGGGAGGAGGAGAGGGGTGGGGGAAGGTGTGAGAGGGTTCAGGGAGGGGTGGGAGGGGAAGGGGAGAGAGGGGGAAGAGTGTGTAGGGAGGGGGAGATTGGTAGGGGGAAGGGGAAGAGTGAGGAGGGAGGGGGAAAGCTCAGAGAGGGGGAAGAGTGAGGAGGGAGGGGGAAAGCTCAGAGAGGGGGAAGAGTGAGGGGGGAGGGAAGGGAGGGGGGAGAGAGGGGTGGAAATGGGGAGGGAGGGTGAGAGGTGTAGGGGAGAGTGGTGGAAGTGGGAGAGAGAGAGGGGGAAGGGGGAGTGGTGGAAGAGGGATAGAATATTGAATTTTTAAAAACGGATATTTAATGGGGGTTTTTTTGAAGCATTTTAAAAAAATTACTTGTCTAATGTAAAGTATAGATATGCAATGAAAACCAGAAAATGAAATAAAATTATTGTCGAAAGATAACATTTGATAAACACGGCTGTGGAAATCGGCAAAGTAAAAAGCAATCTCTTCAAAGTGGAGTAATGGAGTCCTTTGAAAAAAGAGAGAATATTAAAAAACCGGGAAAATGTGTGTTAATTTGGCAGAGCAAATAACGGAGAACTTAATAAAAAGAATTATTCAAATATAAATAAATATTGAAAACATCATCGAAGTTTACCTTATGAAAAAAGTGTAAATCGATAATAAGATTTTCAAAACAAAAGTGTCAAATGAAAAATGAAAAAACGGCAGAAATCCTGTGTTTAGATCGATCGCTGTTGAGAAACGAAGTCCAAATGACCGTTGGGGAAGAATGTTCTTGAAAAGGTTTCCAAGGCAATGCGAGCCGGCAATGTCCCCCCACTCACATGTCCACACAGGCTGCTGGGGGAAGGGGCTGGGGCTGGGGCCAAGGTAGATGTAAATGAGATCCATTCCGATTGGCCATTTGTGAGGGATGGCATTGTGACGGCGAGCGCCGTCGGGAAAGCGCGAGCGTAACGTCCGGGCAGGTGGGAAAAACGGCGTTTGGACTTTAAATCACTACACGTTTTTTGCGTTTGGTTTTCGAGGAGAGGGTGGCGGGGCGGCATGCAGCGTCTCACACACACTAACCACCCCCACACACACACACACACTAACTACCCCCCTTGACATTATATTAATATTATTGATTTGTTCCTTTTACCCCATAACCGCCCTATCCACTGACGCATAGCCCCCACCTCGCAGGCACGTCTAGAGAGGGGGGAGGGCGTAGAGAGTGAGGGCAGAGAGAGAATGGGGAGAGACAGAGGGAGGGGGGGGAGGAGGGGAGAGAGAGAGAGATGGAGAGAGAGGGGAGGGGGTGGGAAGGGAGGGGGAGAGGTGGGGGGAAGGGAGGTGGAGGGAAGGGGGGAGGGGGTTTTAAGGGAGGGAGGGTGAGGGAGTTGGGGAGGAAGACGATTGTGTATAGGATCTTTGGTAGAGAGCAGAGAGGAAGGAAGGAGAGGGTGAGTAAAGAAAGGGGAGGGGGGAAGCCGGGCTGCTAAATGAAGAGGGAGAGAAAGAAGCGGCTTCTGACTCTGGAAACCCACAGCTGGAATGAGCACGCTGGGGGGGGGGGGGGGGGCTTAAGAAGGGTATCGACCCGAAACGTTGCCTATCTCCTTCGCTCCTTAGATGCTGCTGCACCCGCTGAGTTTCTCCAGCTTTTTGTGTAACCCTCCTTTGTAAGTTCATCTGGAGTTCGGCGGGAGGGGCGTGTGTTGTCACACACACTAAGCGTTCCCGCCCCTAGAGTCACACACACTAAGCGCTGGCTCCAGTCACACACTAAGCGGGGAAGGGGGAGAGAAGTGGAAGAGTAGGGAGGGAGGGGGAGAGGGGTAGGGGGAAAGAGGGAAGGGGGGTGGGGGAGAAAGGGAAGGAGGGATGGGGTGGGAGGAGGAGGAGGGGGAGGGGTGGGGGAGGAGAGAGGGATGGGGAAGAGGTGTGGGGGAGGGTGGAGGGATCGGGAGGAGGGAGATGGGGTAGGGGAGGGTGGTGGAAGAGTGTGAAGGGAGGGGGAGAGGGGTGGGGGGAGATAGGGGAAAGAGTGGGGTAGTAGTGAGGGGGAGGGGTAGGGGCAGTCCATCTATTTCCCACTCCCTATCACCCCAAATCCTCTTTCTCTGTTCCCACAAGTGCTTCCACACAGGCTGCTAGGGCTGGGGCTGGGGCCAAGGCAGATGTAAATGAGATCCATTCCGATTGGCCATTTGTTAGGGATGGCATTGTGACATCACACAATGGAACGTGCTGGAACATCAGGCGGGGGAGGGGGGGCTGGGGCTGAGGCAGATGTAAATAACAGAGAATGAAAACTGTCAAAAATGCAATGAAAACCAGAAAATGAAATAAAATTATCACTTGTCTAAAGATAACATTTGATAAACACGGCTGTGGAAATCGGCAAAGAAAAAAGCAATCTCTTCAAAGTGGAGTAATGGAGTCCTTTGAATAAAGAGAGAATATTAAAAAAACGGGAAAATTTGGCAGAGCAAATAACGGAGAACTTAATAAAAAGAATTATTCAAATATAAATAAATATTGAAAACATCGTCTACGTTTACCTTTTGAAAAAAGTGTAAATCGATAATAAGATTTTCAAAACAAAAGTGTCAAATGAAAAATGAAATAACGGCAGAAATCCATCGTTTAGATCGATCGCTGTCGAGAAACAAAGTCCAAATGACCGTTGGGGAAGAATGTTCTTGAAAAGGTTTTCAAGGCAACGCGAGCTGGCAATGTCCCCCCAGTCACATGTCCACACAGCCTATGGGGGGAGGAGCTGGAGCCAAGGTAGATGTAAATGAGATCCATTCCGATTGGCCATTTGTGAGGGATGGCATTGTGACATCACACAATGGAACGTGCTGGAACATCAGGAGGCTGGGGGGCTGGGGCTGGGGCTGGGGCAGATGTAAATGAGATCTGTTCCGATTGGCCATCTGTGAGCCTTGGGCATTGTGACATGGCACGATGGAATGTTTACCAACGTTCTATGGGTGAGAGCAGTTGGATTTTCAAAAAAAGGGGGGGGGGGGGGGAGACTACGGATTTTATTAAAAACGGTGTAGGTAACGATGTCCAAACGTGACGGGGAGCGCCGTCGGGAAAGCGCGAGCGTAATGTCCGGGCAGGTGGGAAAAACGGCGGCGTCCGAGGGTCCTGTTTCGGCGGAGCACGACATCAAAGGGCAGAGACGCGGCAGATGGTTGGCGGCAGTCGGCCACACAGTTTTAATATATATTGTGGCGTCAGCATAAACATAGGCCACATAAGCTCGAACCCTCGTCAGGAGAGGGCGGGCACACGACGTCATGGGCAGAGGGAGTGTCCTGGTACATAAGCTCTCTCACCACGAGACCCACCAGGGAGTTTCTACCGGTAGCTGAGCCCGAGGGAACAACCTCGCTCAGCTACAACAACCCTACATATAGTTAGCGCACTCACTATATGTGTGACAACAGAATAAAGAACCACTTGCACCAACCTGATGTCTATTCTTTATTCGCCACGTATGGTGCCGCTACATTGGTGACCCCCGACTGTCCGAATTTAAATTTGGACTCACTGAAGACGCAACCTCGGGAGACCTGATGTCTGCAGCCGGCTGCCCAGCCCTGCAGAACTACGCTGCCGCCAACCAGGCCCTGCAGTGAGGTATGTCGCCTCTTCCTCACCTGCTGCTGCTCACCGGAGCTGAGAAGCCACGGCTACCGCCGCTCTCCCCGCTCCCGGCAACGGGGCAGGCCCCGCTTCCAACCCTCACACCGCTCCAGGCCTTGCGTGACGGCCGCCGAGCTCCTCTGCATGACCTGCCAGGAGCCGACCACCGGAGCGGAGAGGTTTTACCAGCCGCCGCTGCCCCACCAGCTGCTGCAGGAGCTGCGAGCATAGCAACCTCCTGCCCACGGCAACCCAGACACACGCCCGACGGCCCTGGGAGCAGAGTGAGTACCTGCCACTCTCCCGCTCCCGACAATGGACCCCGGTGCCAGGCCTCACCGCGTCTCCAGGCCCCAGCACCGCTCCAGGCCCCAGCACCGCTTCAGGCCTCACCGCGTCTCCAGGCCCCAGCACCGCTCCAGGCCCCAGCACCGCTCCAGGCCTCACCGCGTCTCCAGGCCCCAGCACCGCTCCAGGCCCCAGCACCGCTCCAGGCCTCACCGCGTCTCCAGGCCCCAGCACCGCTTCAGGCCTCACCGCGTCTCCAGGCCCCAGCACCGCTCCAGGCCTCATCGGGTCTCCAGGCCCTGCACCGGACCCGGCACAGCAACAGGCCTCGCCACGGCTCCACGTCCGGCCCTGCATCATGCCTGGCCCCGCCGACCGCGGCACTTGATAAAGTGGGCTTACCTGAGGCGACCGCCGAAGACGCCCTGCAGCTCCTCACCAGCTTCCGACTACAAACATGGCCGCGGCCGGCCGGAAGTGAACTACGAACTTACCTGGCCGCCGTCTTCAGCGCCACCTTCTGGCCGGATGCCGTCCCTGCAGCTTCACTGCCAGCGACAGCGCCACCGTCAGTTTGGCTGCTGTCCCTGCAGTCTCACCGCCGACCACAGCGCCACCTAACGGCCAGATGCCGGCACTGCAACCTCACTGTCATCCACGGCGCCACCTTCCGGCCGGATGCCGTCACTGCAGCCTCACCACTGTCCACAGCGCCACCTTCCAGCTGGACGTTGTGGCTGCACGATGAACACTGGACAATTTGAAATTTAGACACTGGACACTAATTATTATTATTTTTTTTTCTAACTGATTTTTTTTTGTGTGCACTGCAATTAGTTTGTAAATTGTATTTGGTTTTTCCCCCATCGTTTTTGGGGGCCGTGTGTCACAGGACACTCTCCCTTAGCTGGTCAAGGAGATGCAACCGTGTCTCTTCAGTCTCGTCGCACCCCTCGGTACATCGGGATCTCACACGCAGAGCGTCAACTGCGCCCGTGTAGAGCACCGTCCCGACCCACGCCTGGGGTGTCCCAGACCTCTTCTGTCCGGCGGCTTCTGCATCGGTCTCCTCGCACCCCTCGGTACATCGGGATCGCCCACGCAGAGCGTCAACTGCGCCCGTGGAGCCCTCCGTCCCGACCCACGTCCGGGGTGTCCCAGACCTACATGCAGGAGCCTCCCTTGACCAAGCTATTCCTTCCTCCTGTTCTGGGGGGGGTCCTGTGGCGTCAGCATAAACATAGGCCACATAAGCTCGAACCCTCGTCAGGAGAGGGCGGGCACACGACGTCATCGGCAGAGGGAGTGTCCTGGTACATAAGCTCTCTCACCACGAGACCCACCAGGGAGTTTCTACCGGTAGCTGAGCCCGAGGGAACAACCTCGCTCAGCTACAACAACCCTACATATAGTTAGCGCACCCACTATATGTGTGACAACAGAATAAAGAACCACTTGCACCAACCTGATGTCTATTCTTTATTCGCCACGTATGGTGCCGCTACAATATATGATATATGATATGATATGATAGATTTACAAATATAGATAGATAAATCCAGCATCTGTACCTAGGGAGTGTTTTCAATTAAGATAGCTATATCTTTAATTTTGCTTTTTCTTATATATTTCTTATGACTACTCTAGTTGTAACTGTAAAACAGGCAGAGATTGCGTTATTATTGGTAAAATGCAGTACGGTACTAATTACCTTGGCCAAAACTGTTCTTGCTTCATCATCTTTCATAATGTTTGTGGTGTTTGACAAAGCCTTTATTTATCAAAACCTAATTTGAGGGAGATTTTTCTTAAATTCTACTAAATACTGTATTTGAAAACATTTACTATGCGACCATTTGATACGCAAATCTTTGCCAGTTAATATCCCGGGAATCGTAGGATCATACAACATGCAAATGGGCCATTTGGCCCACCACATGCATGAGGATGGTGGGTAACCATTGTATTAATCCCAAACCAGCACTTGGCCATATTCTTCTACGCAAAGGTGATTCTCGTGTCCATCTAGAAACTTATTAAATGGTGTCAGCAGCTCTGCATCACCCACTTTCTGCAGCAGTGCTTCCAAGTACTCACCACTCTCTGGGAGAACAAGGTCCCCATAGATCTCCTCTAAATCCCTTACCCCTTAACCTGTTAATGCCCTTTAGCTTTATTCCCCTCTGATAAGGGGAGATGTTTTCTGCAGTCTACCCTATCTTCATAATCTTACATACCTCATTCATGTCGCCTCTTAATCTTCTCCTTCCAGGGAAAACAGACTAGCCCCTCCACCCCCTCTCATAATTCTTAATCTCAGGCAACATCCTAAAAATTAAGGTATACTTAGCGACTAGATGAATGTATAGTTGGTAAGTACGAGAAATTAAACACACTGCAAAGACTGCACTGAGCCCAGGCTACTATCAACAGATGGAATCAGCTACAGTATATAAAATACTAAAAGATAAAACCAGTTGCTGAAAGAATGAAGAACTGGCAGTAGGAAAGCAGTATATTCCAGGTGCATAAAATGTGATGGTTGATGACACAAAAAATGTCAACATTTTAATGATCTCCAGGTATTTTTTCCAGACTTATTATCGTCAATTCTAATTTCACTAATCCATTTGAAGATCTTTGTCAGTTAGGGTGGAATCCTAGAGTGGCCTTTTATTCCATCTTAGATGTTTTCTTTTTATAAATTAGGGCGATAATGACAGGGGGACAAAAAGGAAAACCACTACAGACACAAAGCTTTCAAGGATGTGTACATTGGAGGCAGTATAAAATGAAGCCAAGTCTGGAGTCTGGTAAGACAACACAATTTCCACCAATAACTTAATGTACCTGACCGAAAATCAGGTTACAATATCCTAAAATATTTTGATGATCTTGGTAGGAGGAGAAGAAGCGGCAAGCCCAGTGATCTAAGGATGAACTCCCAATCTTCCAATTTAATTTGTTGTGGCCCTTGCACTTAAAAAAAAAAATCTGCACTTTCTCTGTAGTTATTACACCATATTCGGCACTCTTGATAAACACAAAATGCTGGAGTAATTCAGTGGGTCAGGCATCATCTCTGGAGAAAAGGAATAGGTGACATTTCGGGTCGACGCCCTTCTTGACCCAGGACTTCACCAATTCCTTTTCTCCAGAGATGTTGCCTGACCCGCTGAGTTACTCCAGTATTTCTCAAATATCTTTGGTGTAAGCCAGCATTTGCAGTTCATTCCTATCAATTCTGCACAACTAATACAAAGCGTGGAGAGAACTGGTGCAAGGAATCAGGAGAACAAGTAAGAGAATGAAGAATCCCATGGCATTTGTATGAGTTAAAACAGAAAATGCTGGAAATACTCAGCAGATCAGCTTGCATCTGTGGGAAGAGAAACATTTGAACATTTCAAGCCATGATTTTCTATTTTGCTTTTTGAGTTAGATTTCTAACACAAGCAAATTGTTTTGATTTTCACAATCTATAAAAATAGATCAAGAACAAAAAGGCAGAAACAGAAAGAGTCAGGAAGAGTTTTCCATAGGGAACAATTCTATGTCAGGAACCAGGGGCTATGGGTGAGGTCCTAAATGAATATTCCCCCTCTATGTGCACCAATGAAAAGTGGAAGGCAGTGACTTTGGGAAGGGATACATTAATACTCTGGAACATGTCAGTATCAAGAACCAATGAGTTCACGAACAAAATGAACAGCTTTGTAACCTTCAACAAAAGGCTAAACGGTGTATCTGACCTTGGGATCCTTGGGATCGAGGCTGATGTTTAGACGACTGAAGACATCAGTTTTATAATCAATGTCAATTTTGCTCTGAATGTGAGTAAGGAGAGTTTAAGGAAATCTCTTGTCAAGCTGAGATAAGCTTTGAGGATCTTGCAGTTAAGTTTTCAATGGAAATAAACATGAGTCAACAAACTACCAAAAACATCACAATGTTAATTTAAATGTACGCAAACCAAACAGTTCCATTATAACATGTATAAACCTATACCCTATGATTACTTTGATTTGTGGCTTTCATGTTTAAAATGTTTTAACAGGTGAGAAGCCTTCTTAAAAATAAACAAAAATAGGGAGTTTAGTTTAGTTCAGATACAGTGTGGAAAACAGGCCCTTCGGACCACCATGCCCACGCCGATCATCGATCATTTATGCTGTCCGTCCTATCCTCCACACAAACGACAATTTGCAGAAGCCAATTAATCTGCAAATCTGCACTTCTTTGGAATGTGGAAGAAATCCTATGTGGTCACAGGGAGAATGCACAGAGACAGCACCCTTAGTCAGGATCGAACCCGGGTCTCTGAACTGTGAGCAGTGGCTCAACAGCTGCACCATTCTGCCGCCCGAAACTTTTATTTCATCTGTTTATGAAAATATGATATGATTGTAGTTTTGACCCTCTATCCTGCGTGCTTAGAAATAATACATCACTTAACAACTTCATGGGACTCCTTATGGAATAATTTCCAAAAATTCTTCAGTAAATATTATTTTTGTGCATTTACTGCTTATGACAAGAGATCCCCTGAATGCATAAAGTATCAGGTAGGGTTTTCATGTCAGTGAATCTCTTTGAGAAACCTTTTGAAGATGTAGCGGCAAAGGTTATTTCCACTTTGTTTCTCTGTCCAGCATCTGCAGTTTAGTTTTAGTTCATCTCCTTACATACACCATGCAGAACTCAGCACATGTTGAAGAGGAGTGCTAGTTGAGGGGTTTCATGGCATTGTTCCGACAAATGAGAGAAGATTTACACTCACTTTTACAGACTAATTCACCTCCCCATTGCATTTTTCCAACGGTTTAGTGCAACAGCATGGGAGACCTGCAATTTTGTTAAAATATAAAACAAAACTGGACATGGAATTAATTAAGTTGTTCTGTACAATTTAAGGCAGCTGCTCACTCTGTGTTTTCTTGAGTTCTAACCCCGCTCATGTTTGCGTTTACGTAATGGAAAGTAGATTTTGTTTGAAATGAGGGAACAGGAAATGCTTAATTCACTGCTAATTTTTGATACTTTTCTCCATTGAACTATGGTTCTGATTGTCCATTAAACATCTGAGCAGAGCAGCCATGCGATATGCATTTTATATATAAATAGCTTTGTGGAAATTGTGAACCTTGTATTTGCAAGTTTATCTCTCAATCTTATAGTTTTAGTTTAGTTTAGAGGTACAGCGCAGAAACAGGCCCTTCAGCCCACCGAGTCCACGCCGATCAACAATCTCCATACATGGGAACTATCCTACACACCAAGGACAATTTACAATTTTACCAAAGCCAATTAACCTACAAACCTGTACATCTTTGGAATGTGGGAGGAAACCAGTACCCCCGGGGAAAACCCATGCAGGTCACGGGGAGAACGTAAAACTCCAAGTTTACAGACAGCACCTAATGTCAGGATCGAACCCTGGTCTCTGGTGCTGTAGTTGGCAGCAACTGTACATAGAAACATAGAAAATAGGTGCAGGAGTGGGTCATTCGTCCCTTCGAGTCAGCACCACCATTCAATATGATCATGGTTGATCATCCAAAATCAGTACCCCATTCCTGCTTTCTCACAATATATCCCTTGATTCCATTAGCCCCAAGTGCTATAACTAACTCTCTCTTAAATATATCGTTACGCCCCCATACCGCCCATGCCACCCTGTTGTAGTAACAATTTCAGTCATGGAATACTTGCTAATGGAGCAAAATATAGAAACATGAAATGCAAAACATAACTTGGAAATTACAAACAGAGGTCCTCAATGTACTTAGACAAGAGAGGTTTGGGGGTCCAATGTGGACACGTTGTGAGGTGGGATACACACTCAACCTTTACTTATGATGATGTAAACTGAAAATGTGTGCAGTTTCATTTGTTTAATTTAATCCAGCATTTTCAGTCTAATGCACATAATTTAAATTAATTGTTTTGTTTTTGTTATTTGCTGGATGGATGAGGCTGCCATACTCTCGCTGATTCTTTATCTACAATCTTGTTTAATTTGCCTCTGTTGGTTCTTGCTGTTTTGAAATCCTTGTGTACTCCAGCAGAACCATCTTTCACACAAGATCACACCATGATATTTTAAATATGAGCTTTATAGTTGGATACTTTCAGTAACACTGCCCCGTCTCACCCAAGACTACAGCATAATATTTAAAGTATTAGATCATATCACTTTGCGCAGTCTGTAATTTCCTTCAACCTCTGATCATATTTGGCTTCATCTACCTTCCTCCTGGAGATTAACCTGCATTGATATGGTGCACCACACATGCAGGAAAAACCTAAATATTTGACAATAAATAAAGACAGTGAGGAGCATGGGAAGACAGAAAAACAGAGACAGAGGTCAGGGATGTGACATTACTTCAGCAGCTCCAAATAACGTGCCCTTGATTTAAGTGAGAGAATGTCCTAGATACCAAAGATGGTAAACATTTTTGATCGTATCACTTTATGATGATGGGTCCAGGGACAGAATTCATGGTCCCATTAGAGCAGATGAGCAGTTTAAAATCAAATGCTAGAACATATCTGAATTTTAAGCCAAACTGTTCCAATAATAATACGTTAATATTTCCAGGTTGATGTAAAAGCCCCTCATGTTCACTAAAATTCTTCAGGCAAAGAAATGTAATGGAGGGGTTCAACCTGAAATGTTACTGGGTGCTACCTGACATGCTGAGTATTTCCAGCCTTTCCTGATTTTATATCAATTATGCAGCAACTGTAGTTTTGTTTTGCTTTTCAAGGATATCTGCCATCCTTTACCCTTTCTGGTCACTCTGGACCTATGAATATGGCTGAATGAATTTTATTGGCCAAGTATTCACATACAAGGAATTTGCCTTGGTGCTCCGCCCGCAAGTAACAACATGACATACAGTGACAGTTAGGAATGACACATAAAACGTTAACTTTGTAATAAAACATTGATTAAACATGTGAATTAAATAAAATACCAGAGCAAAAGGAGGCTACAGATTTTTGGTTATAGAGTAGAGCTATTACTAGTGGAAAAAAGCTGTTTTTATGTCTGGCTGTGACTGCTTTGACAGTCCGGAGTAGCCTTCCAGAGGGAAGTGATTCAAAGAGTTTGTGGCCAGGGTGCGCTCACTTCCTGGCCCTTGCAATGTGCGGTTCATCGATGGAGGGAAGGTTGCATCCAATAACCTTTTCAGCTAATCAGACAATTCGCTGCAGCCTCCGGATGTAGTGCCTGGTGGCTGAGCCAAATCAGATCATGATGGAGAAGGTGAGGACAGACTCTACGATGGCCGTATAGAATTCGACCATCATTGCCTGTGGCAGATTGCGCTTCCTCAACTGCCGCAGGAAGTTCATCCTCTGTTATAGTTTTTAGACTGTGAAGTCTAACTCACTGTCTTAACTCACCCTGTCTCAGGAGCATAGAGGAGGGATTACTTCAACCTGCTAACAGCCCATTAGGAAAGATGCCATTAAACTGGAAGGAGTGCAGGGAAGATTTACGAAGGTGTTGCTGAGACTCGAGAACTTGGGCTAAAGGTAGAGATGTTGGGCAGACTGGGACTTTATTCCTTGGAGTGCAGGAGACTGATGAGTGATCTTATAGAGCTGTATAAAATCATAATGGGAATAGTTACGATGAATGCATCCAGGATATGAGTATCAGGGACTTGGGGGCATAAGGTGTCAGGTGAGAGGGGAAACATTTAAAGGAACTGGAAGGGGAATTTTTTCAAAGGTGGGCTTATCGGGCAAGCTGCCAGAAGTAGTTGAGGAGAAACAGTAACAACATTTAAAATGTATTTGGATGGGTATGTTGATAGGAAAGGTTTGGAGGGAGAAGGGCCAAATGCAGGTAAATGGGATTAGTTTAAATGGGGCATCTTGGTTGGCACGGGCTTGTTTCCATGCACTGTGACTCTGTAAATCTGTATCCTCAAAAAGGCCTCCTTAACCTCTCACAAAATTACAATTGAATTAGCATTTTCGATGTTTAATTGAGAAAGCAACGATGCGTCCGTCCAATTTAATCTAATCCTAGAGCGGTCTGGATTTTCTACTCAGATTATCCACATCTTTTTTAAATTTTTTTGTTTAGAGATACAGCGCGGAAACAGTCCCCTCGGCCCATCGAGTGTGCACCGACAAGCGATCCCCACACATTCACACTATCTTACACACACTTGGGCCAATTTACAATGATACCAAGTATACAAACCCAAGCCAATTGACCTACAAACCTGTACGTCTTTGGATCATCTAACTTGATTGGCAATCAAAAACTCAAATTGCTCCATCCACTGCAAATACAGGCATGGGAATACACCCTTCGGCCCACCGTGTCAATGCAACCGATGATCTCCCCTTACACTTGCACAATCCTACACACTCGGGACAATTTACAAATTACAGAAGGCAATTAACCTTCAAACCTGCACGTCCTTGGAATGTGGGAGGAAACCGAAGCACTTGGACAAAACCTACAAAACAAAGGGAGAACGTGCAAACTCCACACGGACAGCGGTAGTAGTCAGGATCGAACCCGGGTCTCCGGCACTGCAAGGCAGTAACTCTACAGTTGCGCCACAGTGCCGTCTATGTTATATGTTTCCACACATGCTGCTTCATCTTGTTAATGTTTCCAGCATTGTTCTGTTCATTTTTCTGTTCTTTATAACTATAAAACTCTGATCTTGGATGTGTGTGCGCGTGTGTGTGCAGGGACGGATTGACATGTAAGCTTGACAAGTTTAAGCTTAGGGCCTCAAGATCTAGGGGGGCCTCGCAGTGCCGGATTCACCACTAGGCTTCATAGGCTGAAGCCTAGGGCCTAGGGTCGAAATCTAGGCGGCCTCCGGCCAAGGCAGGATACCTGCCATTCAACTCTGGGCGGGCCCACCTCTCTATCTCTCTCTCTCTGCCAATCTCCGTCTCCGGCCGCCATCCGTATCCGTGTCCGGGCCGCTGGTTCTCCGCTCTCCGCTTGCTCCTCATCCGCCGGCATGGCAGGCCGCCTTGCACATGGGCTATGCTACGGCCAGCACATCCTCCCCCTTGTACATGCGCACAACCATGGCCAGAACATCATCGGCCGCCCTGCGCATGCAAACTGCCATGGCAACTGGTCGGCGCTGGGCACTTTCTCCCTCGCTTTGAATTGTGGGAGATCTGGCCGCCATTGCTGTCCAGTCGCTGCCTTGCCGCGACCGCTGAAAACCAACGCAGAATCACTCCCTGGCCCTGGATCTGGAGTAACTCTTGCTTCTGGTTTCCCGGTCCTCCATAAATATTCAAACTGGAGGTGGAGGGCTGAACAATAACAGCCTATTGCATTTTATCTGTTTATTTATTGTGTATATATATGGTCCATGGTATATAAACACACTGAAGTTTTATCTCCTGATCTGTATTATGTTTACATATTCTGTTGTGCTGCAGCAAGCAAGAATTTCATTGTCCTATCTGGGACACATGACAATAAAACTTTCTTGACTTGGACTTAACCAATAAAGGGTTCTTGGGGAAAAAAGAGTTACCTTAAATTTAGTTGCATCTAGTTAGGTAACTATGGTAGGGTGAAGACAATTCCATGCTCTAGACAAAAAGAAAATATTACATTTAATTTTGTGTGTGTTGGAAAACAAAATATAGTGGCACAGCTGGTAGACTTGCTGCCTCACACGCCAGAGATCTGTATTCGATCCTGTCCTCGGGCACTGTCTGTGTTGAATTTGCACATTCTCCCTGCAAGTGTGTGGGTTTCCTCCCACATCCCAAAGACGCATTGGCTTTGTAGGTTAACTTGTCTCTGTAAAATTGCCCCTAATGTGTAGGGAATTTGTGAGGAAAGTGGGACAACAGAGTAAATGGGTAAATGGGTAGAGAAAAATGCTGGTGAAACTCAGCGGGTGAGGCAACATCTATGGAGCGAACGAAATAGGCGACGTTTCGGGTCGAGACACTTTTTCAGATTGATGTGAGGGTGGGGGGGATGGGAAGAAGAAAGGAAGAGGCGGAGACAGTGGGCTGTGGTAGAGCTGGGAATGGGAGGGTAAGGAGGGAGAAAGCAAGGACTACCTGAAATTAGAGAAGCCAATGTTCACACCGCTGGAGTGTAAACTACCCAAGCAAATATGAGGTGCTGCTCCTCCAATATGCGGTGGCCTCACTCTGGCCATGGAGGAGGCCAGGACAGAAAGGTCGGTTTCGGAATGGGAAGTGGAGTTGAAGTGTTGAGCCACCGGGAGATTAGGTTGGTTATTGCGAACCGAGTGGAGGTGTTGTGCGAAGCGATCGCCAAACCTGCACTTGGTCTCACAGAGGTTGATCATACGCTGAATAATCCAACCACATTTTTGTTTGGAAGTGGAAAGAAATAATAGAAATTGCATTCATTGCAACATGTAAAAAGAGTTGAGATACTGTATTATAATTTTGCTGCATGTCATTGTGGTATATATCATGTCTTGATTGGTGAATATGTTTAGTTTGTGGTTTTATTTGAAGCAGAAATCATATGTGAATGCTTCATTGAGCAAAATTCCGACTGGTAACTACGCACTTCATCCGAGCACATTATCGCACGCGTCATGCAAGCCGTCTTAAATGACCACCTAAACTGTCATTTGGCAACTTAAAAAGCTGCCAAGGTTGCCCGGCTGACAACAGAGAAAAACAATTAAGTGAGAGCTCTGCAAGGTGTATAATATTTTTGACACTGTCATAGGCCTTTCTTACATATGCTGTCACAACGCACTAGTCTCTAAACAACCCTTCAGTAATTTTCCTTGCTCTCCATTTCAGAATAATAGTGTTTTAAGCCAATAACTGGACACTAGCATAGGCAATAAATAAATAAATAAAAAGTGCAGCTTTCCAGCCCCTTATCTCATTGGCCACGCTCGGCTGCAAATCGGTGTCAATCTGGTGGACCATCTTCCTCTAGTTGTGGGGTGGAGGATTGGGAGGGACCTCCCAAGTGTAACTGCTAAGGGCCTCTCTTCATGTAAATCCAGCCCTGTGTGTGTGTGTGTGTATTTATTTGTTTGTGTGTGATCTACTCGAAAAAACGATGCGTGAATGTGAAAATGTTTACATATTCCTGTAGAGTTTTATCCCGTGGAGTCTAAAATTGTCTTATCTGAAAAATTCTTGCTTTATTTCTCGAGTTATTTATGAAAATGTTCACAAATCTGAAATATCTTTGAAAATAAAACCGAGCGGCTTTGGCTGATGACGTCACAATCCCTCTGCATGCTGTAGGCTCTGTGTGCTGCGTCTGCGCTGTGAGTGACGCCCCCCCCCCACGCGAGCTGCCGCCATCCCCACCACGAGCTGCCCATGGGCCGCGAGCTGCCACACCCCCACGAGCTGCCGCCCTGCTCCCCTCCTCCTCTTCCCCCTCCTCTCTCTCCTCTCCTGCTTTCTCTCCCCCTCCTCTCTCCCTCCCCTCTCTCCCCCTCCTCTCCTCCACTCCTCCTCCACCCCAACACTCTCCCACCTCCTCTCTCTACCCCTTCCTTTCTCTCCCTACTCCCCCCTTCCCTCTCTCCTCCCCTGCTTTCAATCCCCCTACTCTCTCTCCCCCCTCCTCTCCCTCCCCTCTCTCCTCCACTCCCCCTCTACCCCCTACTCCCTCCACCCTCCTCTCTCTCCCCTCCTTTCTCACTCCCCTCTCCCCCCTCCCCTATTCCCCCCTCCTCTCTTTCCCTCCCTGTCCTCTATCTCCCCCTTCTCTCCCTTCCCTCCACCCCATCCCCTCTACCCCCTCCCATCCCCCCACCCATTCCCCCCACCCCTCCCCCTCCTACCCCACTGCCTCTCACCCTCCATTCCCCTCCACCTCTCCCCCTCCCTTACCCCCTCTCCCCACTCCCCTCCCCATCCTCACCCTCCATTCCTCCCCTCTCCCTCCCTCTCTCCCTCTGCCCCCCCCCATCTCCTCACTCTACCCCCCCTTGCTCTCTAGACGTGTCTGTATGTTGGGGGCTATGCATCAGTGGACGGGGTGGGTATGGGGTAAAAGGAGCCAATGAATAATATTAATATAATATCAAGGGGGGTGGTTAGTGTGTGTGTGTGTGTGCGCGGGGGGTAGTTAGTGTGTCTGTGGGGCGTGGTTAGTGTGTGTGTGGCGTGGTTAGTGTGTGTGTGTACGGGGGGTAGTTAGTGTGTGTGTGTTGGGGGTGGTTAATGCATGTGTGACGCCGCAGGCCGCCCCCCCCCCCCCACAACCGCGTGTTGAGCGGATGGGGCCCAACGGGTGCCACTTGGACTAGTAACTATTAAAACTCTGATTTTGTATATGTGTGTGTATATTTGTGTGTGTATAATCATATTTTCTCTTATGTTAACATTTTAACATATTCTGATAGAGATTTATCCCATGGTCAAAAATATGAAAAATTCAATCATTATTTCTCGAGATTAATTAAAATGTTCAAAAATCTGAAATAACTTAGAAAATAAAAACGGCTGGCTTTGGCTGATGATGTGATGACGGCACAATGGGTCTGCACGCTGTGTTTTCTATGCTTTGCGAGTGACGTCACCCGGGGCCGCCCGCTGCTGTCTGCCCCGCTCTACTCCTCCTCCCCCCTCCTCCACTTTCCCCCTCTCCTCCTCCTCCTCCTCCTCTCCCCCTCTTTCTCCTCCCCTCCCCTCCCTCCCCTCCCTCTCCCCCCTCTCTCTTCCCCCCTCTCCCTCTCCCTCCCCCTCCCCCTCTCCATCCCCCCTCTTTCTCCCCCTCTCTCTGTCTCTGCCGCTCTCTCTCTGTCTCTTCTCACTCCGCCCTCTCTCTCTACGCCCTCCCTCTCCAGACGTGCCTGCGAGTTGGGGGCTATGCGTGAATGGATAAGGTGGGGGGTGGGGTAAAAGGAGCGAATTAACAATATTAATATACTATCAAGGAGGGTGGTTAGTGTGTGTGGGGGAGGGGTGGCTAGTGTGTGTGTGTGTGTGTGTGTGTGTGGGGTGGTTAGTGTGTGTGTGATGCGGCAGGCCCGCCCCCACCGCAACTGGATTTATGCTGTGGAGTCCGAAATCGCCTTACTTGAAAAATTAACGCATTATTTCTCGAGTTATTAATGAAAATGTCCACAAACCTCTCTCCCCGGCCTCTCTTCCACCACCCCCCACCTTTTTTCCACCAACCTGACCTTTCCACCCCCTCTCCCTCCCCTCCCCCACCCCTGCCCCCCATCCCTCGGCCCCTCTCCCCCTTCCTCTCTCTCCCCCGGCCGCTCCCTTCCTCCCCTGCCCCCCCTCCCTACCCCCTCTCTCCCCGTCTCTCTTTCCACCTCCTCTCTCCCCTCCCCCTCTCCTTTCCCCTCTACCACCCTTTGCCCCCCTACCCCCCTCTCTCTTCCCCCTCCTCTTCGCCCTTCCTTTCCCCTCTACCCTCTTTACCCCCCCCTCCCTGCCCCTCTGTCTCCCCGCCCTCTCTTTTCTCCAGCCTCCCTCCTCCCCCTCTCTTCCCCTCCCTTCCCTCTCTCTTTCTCCCCCCTCCTCTCCCCCGTCTCTCTCCCCCAGCCTCTTTCCTCCTCTACTCGCTTCCATTGCCCTCCCCCATCCACCTCCCGCCCTCCCCTCCCCCTCCCCCCTCTCCCCGGCCTCTCTTCCACCACCCCCCACCTTTCTTCCACCACCCGGACCTTTCCACCCCCTCTCCCTCCCCTCCCCCACCCCTGCCCCCCATCCCTCAGCCCCTCTCCCCCTTCCTCTCTCTCCCCCGGCCGTTCCCCTCCTCTCCTGCCCCCCCTCCCTACCCCCCTCTCTCCCCGTCTCTCTCTCCACCTCGTCTCTCCCCTCCCGCTCTCCTTTCCCCTCTACCACCCTTTGCCCCCCTACCCCCCTCTCTCTTCGCCCTCCTCTTCGCCCTTCCTTTCCCCTCTACCCTCTTTACCCACCCCTCCCTGCCCCTCTGTCTTCCCGCCCTCTCTTTTCTCCAGCCTCCCTCCTCCCCCTCTCTTCCCCTCCCTTCCCTCTTTCTCCCCCCTCCTCTCCCCGTCTCTCTCCCCCAGCCTCTTTCCTCCTCTCCTCCCTTCCATTGCCCTCCCCCATCCACCTCCCGCCCTCCCCTCCCCCTCCCCCTCTCTCCCCCCCTCCCCCCACTCTCTCTCAGTCTCTGCCCCCCCCCTCTCTCTACCTCCCTCTCCATCTCCCTCCCTTGGGGGCTATGCATGATTGGATAGGGCAGGGATGGGGTAAAAGGAGCTAATTAATAATATTAATATAATAAAGGGGGGTGGTTAGTGTGTGGTGTGTGTGTGGGGGGGGTGGGTGGTTAGTGTGTGTGTGGATAGTTAGTGTATGTGTGTGTGGGGGATGGTTAGTGTGTGAGTGAAACTGCAGGCTGCTACCCCCCCCACCACCCCCCCCCCCCCCCGAGGGGAAGGGGCCCAATGGGTCCCAATTGGTCTAGTAACTATTAAAACTCTGATCTTGTATGTGGAATTGTGTGTTTATTTGTTCTTGTGTGATCACATCTTTGCAAAAAATCTATGCGGTAATGATAAAATGTGTTACATATTCCGGTAGAGATTTTTCCCCTCGAGTCCAAAATCTTTCATCTATTTTCAGGCTTTATTTCTCGACATTACTGAAAATGTTTATAAATACTTTGAATTTAAAATTATTTTTCCTGTTAAAATCATTCTTCGTAGCTTCCAACACACTTCGATACAAAGTTGTAACACAGGACACTGGCAGCAACACTGAACTTTTCAGCTCAATGGTATCTCACAGCAAGTGCACATTTGCAACAATGTTGCCATCACAGCTCCTGGCAGGACAGGAGGGGGCGGGTTAATAGTATTGAAATTGGGAAGATGCCATTTTTTTCAACTCGAGTGCTGGGGGAGGCTCACAAGCCATGATCTTTTCTGAGGAGTCCTCGAATCTTACCTTCGGCAACGGGTTGAGTCGGAGGACCACGCCTCACGTGGGGGCTATGGGTAGGGGACGGGTGCGTTGGGGGAGCAGACCCAATGGGTCTGCACTTGGTCTAGTATATCCATAAAAAGATTACACCAAGTAGAAGAGTGGTGACAGGAAGGACCAGACACACCTGTGATTTGGTGTCAACAGCTGTAAAGGCTCTGGGTCTGAAGGTTGAACAATGACCATGCAGTGTAGAGGGGAGTTGACCGCAGTACTGATGTCTAACCTGCCCCACTGAGAGGAGGCACAGGTTCAAGACATTGACGTCACCTCACGCAGGGTCAACAGTTCAACTCCACTATGACCTTTCAAACACCTTACCCTACAGCCAGCGTTCCCAAACTGCTCATGCAATGAATCCCAGACAGCAGCCTGAGGTTTGCCCATCTAGGAGAAGAGCTTCTGTTTGGCCATGAAGGACATCTGCCCCAACCTCCAACACCCAGACTGTGGGATAACAATGGACAGAGGAAATTAAACTCTTCTATCAGGGTGTCAAACAGGGCAGCAATGGCTGTTGCATAAAGCAGAGCTGTCCAATAATATGAGACATTTAAAAACAGGTAGATTAAAAAATAAGATCACAATAGTATTACTTAAAACATTAAACTGCTGTAATTATTACAAAATATTAATAATCATTAAGAAAACAATACTTAAACCATGTACTTTTGTCTATATTTCTTTGGTCGAGTTGGTGACCTCATTCATATTAAAGGAGTTGGGCGATATATGGAAGCCAACCTCAAAAAAAGCTGAAGGCCAGACACCTCGTCTAACCAGCAGAAATAAAGAACAGCAGATGCTGGTTTGTACCAAAGATAGATGCAAAGTGCTGGAGTAACTCAATGAGTCAGGCAACATTTCTGGAGAAAAAGGATGTTTCAGGTTGGAACCCTTCTTCAGATGGGGTTCGGCCTGAAACATCACCCATCCTTTTTCTCCAGAGATGCTGCCAAGACCTGCTGAGTTACTCCAGCATTTTGTGTCTACCATATGTAATCAGTTTCTCAGCTCAATGTGATTGAGCTTTGCCTCTGGACCCAGTATTGATACAGCGATGAAAGAGGGGGGTACTTTGCACTTGACTTGCAGCTCAATGTCCCATGCACTGATCCAAGCAAAGGAACTCATCAGCTGTTTTTCTGAACCAACATCAATATTTATGTTGGTTCAGAAAAAGCCTAAGCCTTAAAATGGATATTCCATAAGGGACTTCTCATTGCCAAATGGGGTTGGACTATATTACGTTCAAATGTTGGCTTCTCAATGCATATCCTTATCTACTGAAAGCAAATCTGAACAACATATTATAATATGGATAGGATGGATTACATGCATAGGACAGGTTTGGAGGGATATTGACAAAACGCAGGCAGGTGGGACTAGTGCAGCTGGCATATGTTGGCCCATGTGGGCCAAAAGGCCTGTTTCCACGGTGTATCACTCTATGTCTATATGACTCGATATGTATTATTCCAGTGGAATTGGATACAACGATAACGTGCCATCACTGATGTTGAACAGCTCTTCAAATTGTTGGATTTAAATGTTCAAAACTGGACTTGCAAAAAATGCAGCGCATCAGCGAAGTCCGGGTAGAATAAAGTCTTTGAAGATTGTCTTGGACTCATTTTGTTGCATAAGGTTACATCTTTGTCCCTTGCACCAAGGTCAATAATCCATGGTAAATGGCTTGCCATGCTAATCCCATGCTAATGTCCAATAATGGACTTCTACCATTGATGTCACTGCTGAGGCAGCCATTATACGAGTAATTCAGCAGCCAAACAGTGGTAAAAGCTCCTTCTATTCGATGTAACATACTCTTTTGGACCAGCAGCTCTGAGGGTGCACATTCTACTTGGAACATTTTTCTCCAGTCCAAACTACTCTTTCAATCCTCATAAAATTCAAATCTATCCCTGTTGGGTGAAGCGCTTTTGAGTAAACAAAATCATAACATTTAAATTACTTAATTGTCTAATCAAATAAAATGGATAAACAGCTTTAAATTAAACACAGCATTATGGACAAGCGTAAAGGTACTTAAAATCCTTAAATAAACTACTTTATCATTTCCTAATAGAATTCAGCAACAAGAAGACAAGAAGCAGTTCCATAAACACCGCAAAAACATCCTAAGGTACACCAGGAGTGATAAAAAAAAACCGTAATATTTCCGATAACCAAAAAATCACTTCCGATAACCAAAAGCTTGAACAAATCTAGATTTCAAAGGAGGAAGACTCCAGATCAGAATCTATGGAGCTAGTTTGGATCAATTTATTATTATAGTCGCATGTACCGAGGTACAGTGTAATGCAGTCAGCAGAAAGACAATACATGATTACAATCGAGCCGTCCACAGCGTACAGATACATGATAAACAAAATAATATGAATAACGTTTAGTGCTAGATAAAGTTCAATAAAGTCTGATTAAAGATACTGTAGTTCGAAGGTCTCGAATGAGGTAGATGGGGGGTCAGAACTGTTCTCTAGTTGGCGAGGATGGTTCAGTTGCCTGGAAGGTATGTATGCTTATCATTGACCAGTTAAAACTGTAATTTGAAAGCAATGAGAATTTTGAAACTGGGATGGCGCTTATTTGGGAAGCAATTCTGATTGATAAAGACAGGTGAATGGGACATGGCACAGGTTTGATGATAGACAGCAGAGTTTTGCATGACTGTCATTGGAATAAGGTCAGCTACAAGAATATAGGTGTCTAGGTCAAGGAATAAAAAAATGATGACAGTTTCAGAGCAGATGAGCTAACGCGCAGGTGGAGACGGTTAATGTTGTGGACGTGGAAACAGGCATAGTAATTGTATAGGTGCAGAGTTTGAAAATCTCCTCATAATTAAATAGGACACTGAGGATACAAACAGCCGGGATCAGTTTTTGACACTTGTGTTGGAGAATGATGAAACAATTACGAGAATGGAATTTGGAATAGGTAAATAGCATCAACAGCTTCAGCTGCCTCAATATTTAGTTGGGGGAATCTCTGCACTCCTACAATTGGAAATCAAACACAGAATGGGACATGGCTGTGGGGTAACATATGAAAAATGGCAAAATTTTTAAAGCTGGTATTGCCAAATGTATGCAAAAGTTGGGAAGCCAGGAGCAGTGAAGGATGGATTGTGGGGGCACCAGACAAAGCCATCATCAGTGGCGCAGCTGGTAGAGCTGCTGCCTCACAGGCGTTATAGACCCGGGTTTGATCTTGACCTCGTGTGCTGTCTGTGTGGAGTTTCCATGTGCTCCCAGTGGGTTTCCTCTGGGTACTCCAGTTTTCTCCCACATTACAAAGACCTGTGGGTTTGTGGGTTAATTGGCCTCTGCAAATTGCCCTTAGTGTGTATCAAGTGGATGTAAAAGTGCGATAACATAGAATTAGTATGAATGGGTGATCAATGGTCAGTGTGGATTTGGGCCGAATTATCACAAAAAATAATTAAAATAATAGTTCCCTCAGTATAATGGGGTGGATAACAAAGGAACCAGGTGAATATAGTCCCATCCCAATGGATGTGGTTGGGAGGTGTTGGAAGAATGGTGCACTCAACCATATAAACATTCTGACATGAATAAAAAGCTATACCGCAGTGTTCTTCCTACGTATGTTAACAAGACATTGCTATCAGTTCTTCATCCCCATGTACTATTCCCTTCTCCACAGAATGTGTTATCATTACCCTCCTTCCCTCTGATTAAACTCCTTGCACAGAAACCCCCTTTGGTTAAAACTCCATTTTACCTCTGCCCACATCTCCTTGTGCTAATGACACAGGTTCCCTCATCCTTAGTCCAGTTTACTTATCAATGGTTGCCCGTTTTCTGCTTCCAGTTAATATTTGCCCTTCTCAACTCATCCACCCTTATTCCTCCCACACCCTCACCCCTCACAACAGGCAACATAGTGCTCCCCTGCAAATCATGAATAATATTGACACACAGACACTGCTATTTACGAATGCCCAGCATTAGTATTCATGTTCATGTCATAGTATGAGACCATTTGGCCCATTGAGTCTAATCTGCCATTTAATCATGGCTGATCTATTTATTCCTCTCAACCCCATTCTCCTGCCACCCATTTCTGTCAAATAGTTCTCCAGATATGTGCGTCTAAAGCACGCTACCTACTTTACACAGCAACACTGCCAGTGCTAAAATGTCCTAATTTTGTACATGTCAGTGTGTAGTGCACAACTAAAGGTAGCAGTTTAGGGGTGGAACTGAGAAGCAGGTAAGGGCTGAAGCTGAGGAAACACTTCCATGTTGATTTTCAGCCTTGGTTTCAAGCATCCATTACTGTTGTGCTTATGTAATCAGGGGATGCTTTCAGTATTAAATTGCAATTTATATACCAATTTGTGTTCAAATCCGTAGGTGTACACCAATATTCATGTTTAATGTGACATACTGGGATGCTGTCTGGGCAAGGGCAAAATTGGATGATTGTGAATAGCTCAGAGGATTTTAGATCTGGAGGAGGTTGGGAATGAAGGGATTTGAAAACAATAGTGCCAGTTTTTTAAACGATGTACGGGATAATATGGCACAAAGAGCTAGAGTAACTCAGCAGGTCAGGAGTATAACCAGCATCTTCTGCTTCTTGTGTTACTTATTCATGTTCTCCATAGATTAAATAGACAACATTGAATTCTCCATTTAAAAGTAACTCCAACACCCTCACCCTTCATCCCCATAACCCCCCACCATGCCCCACCTGGGCATGCACACATTCCTCCCCTCCCCTATATTCCTTCTTCTTGCTTCACAATTTGCAATTCTTCAAAACCCTTTTGTCTCACACCTTCTATCTTTCCATCTCTGGCCTTTGTCCACCTACCTATCCAAAAAATACCTCACCTGTATCAACCTATTACCTACCAGGCTTTGTCCTGCCTCTCCTCTCTTCCAGCTATCTTCCCCTCACCCCCCACAATGTCAGAAGAGTGTTCTGACCCGAAACGTCACCTATCCATGTTCTCCAGAGATGCTGCTTGACTTTTTTTGTGAACCAGCATCTGCACTTCCTTATGTCAGTGAAATGTAGGGTTTGTGTTAGAAAAGTGTGTCAATTTCCAATTACCTCAGATTTGCATTTTTTAATACTGTGACGTGTTTCCGACCAGCCATCTGGGCGATTATTAAGATGGCCAATTTCCAATTCCTGATTCCACATCTGTCTCAGCTCGTGTGATGGCAAAGCCCTAATCCATGTAATAATATGCTTGGGATTTTAAATTTATCTTTTTTGAAAAGGCACATCCTTAATGATATGGAGAAATGTGTGAATGCTCGCCCATGGTCTCACATCATTCAAATTTGTGTTGGTGATTAATTCTTGCATTTGCTCCTTTCTGTGCATGTAACATATTTCTGGCAGCCTCCCATTTCACTGATTATTCCCATGTTGATTGACGACATTAGGTCATGCATCAACTTTAATATATTGGCACCTTTTCCCATTTCCCTTCATGGCCCCTAACTCCCTACTTCCTCCAGACCTAAACTCATCTAAGATATCCACTTCTATCCACAAAGGTCCTCCATCTATGTCCTTTAAAGTATTTGCATTTCCTCATTCCCTCCAGCAAGGAGCTTATAAAAATGTACCCTACATTTACTGAGTATCTCTGTATGTGGTTGAGAGTGAAATTTTGTTTGATTAGGCTTTCATGAAATTCCTTGGGACATTTTTTCTGCATTAAAGCTGCATATAAATATAAATACGCTGTTGAATGTGCCTCAAAAATATGGAACTATTTATATCAAACACGAACAAGTTGGCATGCAGGCCTAAATAGAATCAAAATTGGTTTCAGTGTTTAAAAGTGAATGGTGCATGAAGTTAATGTGGGCAGGGAAAGGAAAAGGTTTTGCTCTAATAGCATTTTTGATTTTCTTCACAGCACAATACGTTCTGCATTTAATGTTCTTAACTGATCTCTCTGCAAGCTCTAACATGCTTACAAGAACAAATGATGAAGCAAAACAACAGCTTACTGTTGAGTTTTTGAACTGAAATTTTCTCCATTGAATATCAGGTTTATAAGCATTGGGAAAGGGTCAAACAAAGTTAAATGAGATTGAGATTAAAAAAGCAAAGGTTTCGACCAATATTTATACAAAAAGCAAAGCAAACGTTTTTTTTAAACCAATGAGACATAAATCGCTTTGATAAGATATTAAAGAAATCCACAGATCAAAGGCAGAATCATCCAAGCAAATTAAGGCAAATTCAGTCTAAATGACAGATTGATGTAAAATATTGGTTGTAAAATGATTGATGTATCTTAATATCACAATTTGATTTACGGTGCCTGCATCATTTGCAAAACGGTCCTCAAAACACATTAAAGAACAACGCTTTGCAAGATGATAGACATAAAGGATGATGTCATCTTAAATTAAAATGCAGTGCAGTAAATTACTTTCACAATGCCCAATGAATTAGAGTTGTATCAAACCATTTGAATGTTTACTTTCTCTTGCTTGATTAATATATTATTTTCCTCTGTTGCCTCATGTGGACCTGTCAAAACCCTAAAGATCTACAGGGAAACCCAAACCTCTGATGGCATCAAGATAAATCTTGATGCTTTTTAAAGTCTTATTGCACTAATGATCGCAATTTGCTGCTTGGCCATCTTTCACTTCCAAAAATTAATTAATAGGAACAGCTCTTTGCAGATACTGGACATTTCTGATTGAACTAATAAACCTTTTGAAATTATAACATGTGATTATTGATATTGTTTCACTAAATTGGCATGCAAAGCAGCAGTCTATTCTGCCCATCAGAGTAGCCTGAACTTCATGTCGTACAGTTCTTAATAAGATTCCGCGAAGTAGGCTGGTTCAGAACATTAGCACATGTGGTAACCAGAGTAAGACAGCAAATTGGGTAAATAATTGGCTCAGTGATGGTGGAAGGTTGCTTTTCACAATGGAGATTTGTATTCAATGGTGTGCCGCAGGGATCGGTGCTGGGTCCTCTATTGGGTGACTTGGAAGAGAAAATAGGTAGCATGATTAGCAAAGGGCCTGTCCCACTTTCACGACCTAATTCACAACCTTTTATACTCGTGGTCATTTTTCATCAGGCTAGAAAAACGCCCCGACCTACTTGATGCCACGAGTACCTACGACTAGCATCACAACCTACCTACGACATAATGACGACCATGCTGCGAGTATGAGTCAAGGGCAAACTCGGCAGAGGTCGTGAATTAGGTCGTGAAAGTGGGACAGGCCCTTAAGTTTGAAGATTACACCAAAATTGGTGGTATAGTGGTCAGTGAAGAAAGTTGTCTAATGTTACAGCAGGATCTAAACCAACTGAGAAAGGGAATGGCTGATGGAACTTAACTTAGCCAAATTCTAAGGTAATACACTTTGATAAGTTAAAGCAGGCCGTGATATACATTGTGATGGATAGGGCCGTGGGGAGTGTTATTGAGCAGCAAGATCATGGAGTACAAGTACATAGTTCCCTGAAACAGGTGACAAAGGTAGATAGAGTCATGAAAGCCAAGTGACTGAGTATAAGAGATGGGACATCATGTTACAGTTGGCGAGTTGTTGGTTAATTTTTCAATACTGTATACCATTCTGATTGCCATGCAATAGGAAGGATGTGAATAAGCTAGAATGGATGCAGAAAATATTCTCAGGAACGTTGACTGGTTTGGATATAAAGGAAAGATTGGATAGGTTGGGGTCGTTTTCCCTGGAATGAAGGACACTGAAAAGGTTTCAGAACATAACTGCAGGTCTGTAGAATGATACATAACAATAATGAGATCACAGCTTGAGAACAGGGCAGACTTCCCATGACCAGACTATAGGAAAGGTGTAATTGCATTGGAAATGTGTCATGAGATTTACAGAGGCCACCAGGAAAGGAACATTGATACAAATTGGAAAGGTTGTATAATTTGGCTTTAAAACAAAAAGAGGCCAGATGAAAGACAGATTTCAGCACGAAATATAAAGGGATCTATTTCCCTCAGTTGAATGGTTTAAAATCAGAGACATACATTTAAAGTAAGTAATTTTAAGCCTTTGTGGCCAACACGGTAAGTTCCTGTTATTCATTCATTGCTAACTTTTTACAGGCAGTGGATTGCATAGCAAATTTTAAAAGTGGTTCTGTTAAGTGGTCACTCTTAAGTGGTCAAACCAAAATCCCTATAGCATAGTTACTTTGACTTCCTTCTTTCACTTTTAAAATCTCACTAATATGTTTTGCCATTCGAACAGTATATCCACAATGGATCCTTTGCATGCTTAAGGGCCTGTCCCACTTACACGACCTTTACAGGCGACTGCCGGCACCCGTCATAGGTCGCCAAAATTTGAAATCAACGTTGAAAATTCAGTGGCGCTAGAAAGAGCCAGTCAGCAGAAAGACGCTACAACTCTCTGGAGACCTCTCACGACGATAGGAAACCTCTCACGACCATACAGGCGACCCCCGGTGACATGCTGCGGGTGACCTCTCACGACCATAGGAGACCTCTGACGACCATACAGCCTACGGTCAAGAGAGGTCTCCAAAGAGTTGTAGCGTCGTTCTGGTTGCTGCTGAATTTTCAACGTTGAAAATTTCGGCAATCTATGATGTGTGCTGGCAGTCGCCTGCAAAGGTTGCGTAAGTGGGACTGGCTCTTTTTGGAAGTAAGAAAATCATGAAAACAACTCTACATGTTCGAAATTGCAACATTTCATTTCAATTTTTGTTTGTCTGCAGATAATTATTTGAAAGAGCAGATTGAGAGAAATTATTTCCTTTGGTACAAGAGGCCTCATTTGGAGCATTGATCTCAATTTCAGTCACTGCAATAAGAAGGATGCCTTTAAGCTGGAAAGAATGCAGAGAAGGTTTACAAGGATGTAGCCAGGATAGAGGGACTGAGCTACAAGGATATATTAAGCAGGCTAGGGCTTTATTCCTTGAAGTGTAGAAGGCTAAGGAGTTACCTTATAGAGGTGTATAAAATCATTAGGGAATAGATAGAGTGAATACACAGAGTCTGTTACCCATGGTATGGGAATCAAAAACCAGAGGACATGGGTTTAAGGTGAGAGGGACAAGATTTAATACAAACCTGAGGGGCAACAATTTTCACTTAGAGGATGGTGGGTATATAGAACGAGCTTCCAGATTATGTAATTGTAGCAGGTAATATAACAGTATTTAAAGAACACTTGGACAGGTATGTGGACAGGAAAGGTTTAGAGGGAAATGGGACAAATGCAGGCAAATGGGACCAGTTTAGATAGGGCATCTTGATCAGTAAGGAAAAGTTGGCCCAAAGGGCCTATTTCTGTACTGCATGACTCAACGAGTCTAAACAAAGGGCCATAACCTTAAAAATTGAGCTATTTCCTTATGGGATAGTTTCTCACAGACAATAGTTCCGCACACAATTGGCCATAGAAATCTTGAACTGTCTTCTCCAAAGAAATTGTTGGGTTTAGACAAGGTTCAAAACTGAGGTTTGTTTGGCCTGAGTGTGTAAGGTTACAAACTAAAGCAGGTAGGTGGAATTAAGATCTTGTTCAGCTATGATCTAATTAAATGCCAGAATGTGTTTATTGAACCGAAGGTCGTACTCCTTATTACTATGCCCGTGACATGTAAACAAACTTTTTTCAGATAGCCCTGACCAAAAACATTTTGAAATGTTGCTGACAGGATGTCTTTATGGTTGATTAGAGGATTGCCCTGTTTAACAAGGCTTTTAAATTAAACTAAATAAACCTTTTGAAACAATGGTGCATCCTGTGACCAGAAACATTTTATGAGCTTTCCTTCAACATTTCAGTAATTAAAGGGTGTTACTGTCCTGAGATCCATGCTGTTCACAATATTTCTTAATGAACTGGAGAAAACTCATTTTCAGTACTGGACCAAAACACTGGAAAATAAGCATTAATGTACTTAAAAATAATCTAACAAATAATGCTAACAAAATAATATCTGTTTCACCCTGGATTCACAGGCAGTCTCCCGTTTTGGGCGACACAGAGTTACTGGCTTACAGCACCATAGACCCGAGTATGATCCTGACTACAGGTGCTGTCTCTGTGCATTTTGTACATTCGCTCTGGGATTGCGCAGGTTTTCCCTGGGTCCTCTGGTTTCCCCACACTCCAAAGACGTATTGGTCAGTGGTGCCGATGGGCCTGTTCCCACACTGTATCTCTAAATTAATGTAAACCTGACCTCACACCAGCTAGTTTCTAAGAGATGGAATCAGAATGGCGAACCAACTCAATAGTAAATTGACACATTACGGAAATAAAAATGACCGAGGTGAAATTAACCCTAAGTGAATTAAGCTCTAATAATGTTCAAGTTCTTCAACTCGTTTTCACTGAAAGATACAAAGATCGAAAGATTAGCCTAAGTAACAAACTATTTAACATAGACAATAACTGAAAGACATAAGGATGCACAACAAAATATCACAAGGAAGTTTACTGCTTATTATAAGGAGCAGCGGGAAGGGTGGAGCAATGGTGACGTTTTGGGTCAGGACCCTTCTTCAGATTTTGAAGGCAAAATAGATCCAGAATTGAAACATCGTCTGTCTATTCACAGATGCTGCCTGACCCCCTGAGTTCCTCCAGCACATTGTTTTTTTTGTGCTAGATGATGGTTATGTCAGTTGTGGAAACATTTGGAAAGTGTAACTGCTGTTCTATTGGCTTGAAGGTAGATGTGGAAGGGTGAAAACAGGTCCACAAGTGCAGGTCTTAATTGACAGAAGGATAATAGTGCAAGAGAGAACCCGGCAAAAGTAGTTTATAGAATCATAGAAAATAGGTGCAGGAGGAGGCCATTCGGCCCTTCGAGCTTGCACCGCCATTCCATATGATCATGGCTGATCATCCAACTCAGCATCCTGTACCTGCCTTCTCTCCATACCCCCTGATCCCTTTAGCCACAAGGGCCACATCTAACTCCCTCTTAAATATAGCCAATGAACTGGCCTCAACTTCCTTCTGTGGCAGAGGATTCCACAGATTCACCACTCTCTGTGTGAAAAATGTTTTTTTAATCTCGGTCCTAAAAGACTTCCCTCTTATCCGTAAACTGTGACCCCTTGTTCTGGAGTTCCCCAACATCAGGGACAATCTTCCTGCATCTAGCCTGTCCAACCCCTTAAGAATTTTGTAAGTCTCTATAAGATCCCCCCTCAATCTCCTAAATTCCAGCGAGTACAAGCCGAGTCTATCCAGTCTTTCTTCATATGGAAGTCCTGCCATCCCAGGAATCAGTCTGGTGAACCTTCTCTGTACTCCCTCTATGGCAAGAATGTCTTTCCTCAGATTAGGAGGCCAAAACTGTACGCAATACTCCAGGTGTGGCCTCACCAAGACCCTGTACAACCGCAGTAGAACATCCCTGCTCTTGTACTCAAATTCTTTTGCTATGAATGCCAACATACCATTCGCTTTCTTCACAGCCTGCTGCACCTGCATGTCTACTTTCAATGACTGGTGTACCATGACACCCAGGTCTCGTTGCATCTTCCCTTTTCCTAATCGACCACCATTCGGATAATAGTCTACCTTCCTGTTTTTGCCGCCAAAGTGGATAACCTCACATTTATAAACATTATACTGCATCTGCCATGCATTTGCCCACTCACCCAACCTATCCAAGTCACCTTGCAGCCTCATAGCATCCTCATCACAACTAACACTGCCCCCCAGCTTTGTGTCATCCGCAAACTTGGAGATGTTGCATTCAATTCCCTCATCCAGATCATTAATATATATTGTAAATAGCTGGGGTCCCAGCACTGAGCCTTACGGTACCCCACTAGTCACTGCCTGCCATATGTCAAAATGGCGGCGGCGCGGGCACACCGCGACGCCCTGTGTCTCCCAGGAATGAAAAAAACAGCAACGATCCCCTTACCTTTTTCAAGGCTGCTCACTCGGAGCAGTCTTGTATCCATCTCGTACAGCCGACAGGAACTTCTGGACTTCGGTTCCTGCGGCTGCAACAACTTTCTGGGCGATCTCCGCCTTCCTTCTGAGCTCATCAGAGCAACGGAGCACCCGACTGGAGACCGCCAGGTGAGTCGCGGGGTTGGAGACCGCCATCCGACCCTCGGCCCTCAACCGACCCGCGGCCCTCACCCGACCCGCGGCCCTCACCCGACCCTCGAACCTCACCCGACCCGCGGTCCACACCCGACCCGCGGTCCACACCCGACCCGCGGCCCTCACCCGACCCGCGGCCCTCACCCGACCCGCGGCCCTCACCCGACCCGCGGCCCTCACCCGACCCGCGGCCCTCACCCGACCCGCGGTCCACACCCGACCCGCGGCCCTCACCCGACCCGCGGCCCTCACCCGACCCGCGGCCCACACCCGACCCGCGGCCCACACCCGGCCCTCGAACCTCACCCGACCCGCGGCCCACACCCGACCCGCGGCCCACACCCGACCCGCGGCCCACACCCGACCCGCGGCCCTCACCCGACCCGCGGCCCCCACCCGACCCGCGGCCCCCACCCGACCCTCGAACCTCACCCGGCCCTCGAACCTCACCCGACCCTCGAACCTCACCCGACCCGCGGCCCACACCCGACCCGCGGCCCACACCCGACCCTCGAACCTCACCCGGCCCTCGAACCTCACCCGACCCTCGAACCTCACCCGGCCCTCGAACCTCACCCGGCCCTCGAACCTCACCCGACCCGCGGCCCACACCCGACCCGCGGCCCACACCCGACCCGCGGCCCCCACCCGACCCGCGGCCCCCACCCGACCCTCGAACCTCACCCGACCCTCGAACTTCACCCGACCCGCGGCCCACACCCGACCCGCGGCCCACACCCGACCCGCGGCCCACACCCGACCCGCGGCCCACACCCGACCCGCGGCCCCCACCCGACCCGCGGCCCCCACCCAACCCTCGAACCGCACCCGACCCTCGAACCTCACCCGACCCTCGAACCTCACCCGACCCTCGAACCTCACCCGACCCTCGAACCTCACCCGACCCTCGAACCTCACCCGACCCGCGGCCCACACCCGACCCGCGGCCCTCACCCGACCCGCGGCCCACACCCGACCCGCGGAGTTGGAGAACGCCAGGTAAGCCCCGGAGCTGGAGAACACCACCCGACCCGTGGAGCTGGAGAACACCACCCGACCCGTGGAGCTCACCTGACCCTCGCAGCTGGAGAACACCATCCGACCCGTGGAGCTGGAGACCGCCACCCGACCCGTGGAGCTGGAGACCGCCACCCGACCCGTGGAGCTGGAGACCGCCATCCGACCCGTGGAGCTGGAGAACGCCACCCGACCCGTGGAGCTGGAGACCGCCACCCGACCCATGGAGCTGGAGACCGCGACCCGACCCGTGGAGCTGGAGACCGCCATCCGACCCGGGGAGCTGCAGAACGCCACCCGACCCGTGCAGCTGGAGAACGCCAGGTAAGCCCTGGGGCTGGAGACCATCAGCAGAGCCGTGGGGCTGAAGACCGCCTGCGGAGCCACGGAGACGTAGATGTAGACGCGGTGCAACGGAGCGGTAGAACACCAGCGCGCACCAAGCCAGCTCGGCCGACCAGAAGCACCAACAGGCGGCGACGCGGACGTAAACACCGCCGGGGATGCAGAGGGGGGTTAAAGGCCAGGTTAGAGCTAGCCCCGCACAGGGTAGCGATTCCTAGCCTTTTCCTCGCCAACGTACGCTCACTGGCAAACAAAATGGACGAACTCCGGCTAAGGATCACCTCCCACAACCGGATCAAGGACTGCAACATCCTGATCCTCACGGAAACTTGGCTGAACACTGACGTTCCTGACAGCGCCATCCAGCTATCGGGGCGTCACTTACTCAGAGCGGACAGGACATCGGACTCCGGCAAGACCAGAGGTGGGGGTCTGTGCATTTATGTAAATAAAGCATGGTGCACGGACTCCACCATCATCGAGAGTCACTGCTCAGCTAACCTTGAGTTCCTCTTGGTTAGATGCAGACCGTTCTATCTGCCCAGAGAGTTCACCTCCACTGTTGTGACTGCAGCCTATATCCCTCCTGATGCTAATGCCAAGCTTGCAATGAAAGAGCTGCATACTGCCATTAGCAATCAACAGACACACAACCCCGAGGCAGCCTTCATTGTTGCGGGTGACTTCAATAACTCTAACCTGAAGACTGTACTCCCCAAATTCCACCAGCATGTCTCCTTCCCCACTAGAGTAGACAAGACACTGGACAAAGTCTACACCAACGTAGCTGAAGCGTACAAAGCCATCCCCCTCCCCCACCTTGGTCAGTCTGATCACATCTCATTGTTCCTGCTCCCTAAGTACTCCCCACTCATCAGACGGGTTAAACCAACTGTGAGGACAGTTAAAGTCTGGTCAGAGGAAGCGGACTTCACACTTCAGCAGTGTTTTGGAAACACTGACTGGAAGGCGTTTGCAGCCCAGGCCACCCTTGACTCCCATACGGACATTGACTCCTACACATCCTCTGTTCTGGACTTTATAAACTCCACCATCAATAGTGTCACCTCCCTCAAACAGGTGACCATATTCCCGAATCAGAAGCCATGGATGAACAGCGAGGTCAGGCTACTGCTGAAAGCACGGGACACCGCTTTCAGGTCAGGCGATGCTCGAGCCTACAGTTCAGCCAGGGCTAACCTGAAGAGGGGCATCAAGAAGGCCAAGCACTGCCATAAGCTCAGGATTGAGGAGCACTTCAACAACAACTCCGACCCCCGACGCATGTGGCAAGGCATCCAGGCCATCACGGACTACAGACCCGCCAACACCACCCCCACATCCAGCGACGCCTCCTTCCTTGAGGAGCTCAATCACTTCTATGGCCGCTTCGACAGGGACAATCTAGAGACAGCCATCAAGGCTGTGCTACCTGCCGATCACCAACCCCTCACACTCACCCCCTACGACGTATACGTGGCACTGAGTAGGACTAATGCACGTAAAGCTGCTGGCCCAGACGGCATCCCCGGGCTCGTGCTCAGGGTCTGTGCGGCGCAGCTGGCAGACGTCTGGACTGATATTTTCAACCTGTCACTTGCCCAGGCAGTTGTCCCCACGTGCCTTAAAACCACCTCCATCGTGCCAGTGCCAAAACACTCCACTGCGGCAAGCCTCAACGACTTCCGCCCAGTTGCACTTACCCCCATCATCACCAAGTGCTTCGAGAGGCTGGTCCTGGCACACCTCAAAAGCTGCCTACCCCCCACACTGGATCCCTATCAGTTTGCCTACCGCAAGAACAGGAGTACGGAGGATGCCATCTCAACGGCACTTCACTCCGCCCTCTCCCACCTCGACAACAGAGACACTTACGTAAGAATGCTGTTCATCGATTACAGCTCAGCATTCAACACCATTATACCATCAAAATTGATCGCCAAACTCGGTAATCTGTGCATCGCTCCTTCCCTCTGCAACTGGATACTGGACTTTCTAACCAACAGACCCCAGTCTGTTAGGTTAGACAAGCACACCTCTTCAACCCTCACCCTGAACACCGGCGTTCCACAGGGCTGTGTGCTGAGCCCCCTCCTCTACTCCCTCTTCACCTATGACTGCACACCTGTACATAGTACTAACACCATCATCAAGTATGCAGATGATACAACGGTGATTGGCCTCATCAGCAACAACGATGAGTCGGCCTACAGGGAGGAGGTCCAGCACTTAGCAGCATGGTGCGCTGACAACAACCTGGCCCTTAACTCCAAGAAGACCAAGGAGCTCATTGTAGACTTCAGGAAGTCCAGGGGCGGCACGCACACCCCCATCCACATTAACGGTACGGAGGTGGAACGTGTTTCTAGCTTCAGGTTCTTGGGAGTCAACCTCTCCGACGACCTCTCTTGGACCCACAATACCTCAACTCTGATCAAGAAGGCTCACCAGCGTCTCTTCTTCCTGAGGAGACTGAAGAAGGTCCATCTGTCTCCTCAGATCCTGGTGAACTTCTACCGCTGCACCATCGAGAGCATCCTTACCAACTGCATCACAGTTTGGTATGGCAACTGCTCTGTCTCCGACCGGAAGGCATTGCAGAGGGTGGTGAAAATTGCCCAACGCATCACCGGTTCCTCGCTCCCCTCCATTGAGTCTGTCCAAAGCAAGCGTTGTCTGCGGAGGGCGCTCAGCATCGCCAAGGACCTCTCTCACCCCAACCATGGACTGTTTACCCTCCTACCATCCGGGAGGCGCTACAGGTCTCTCCGTTGCCGAACCAGCAGGTCCAGGAACAGCTTCTTTCCGGCGGCTGTCACGCTACTCAACAACGTACCTCGGTGACTGCAAATCACCCCCCCCCCCCCCCCCCGGACACTTATTGTTATTTATTCAAATAATTTGCTGTGTCGCTCTTCCAGGGAGATGCTAAATGCATTTCGTTGTCTCTGTACTGTACACTGACAATGACAATTAAAATTGAATCTGAATCTGAATCTGAAAAGGATACGTTTACTCCTACTCTTTGCTTCCTGTCTGCCAGCCAGTTCTCTATCCACAACAATACTGAACCCCCAATACCGTGTGCTTTAAGTTTGTATACTAATCTCTTATGTGGGACCTTGTCGAAAGCCTTCTGAAAGTCCTGATATAACACATCCACAGGTGCTCACTTATCCACTCTACTAGTTACATCCTCGAAAAATTCTATAAGATTTGTCAGACTTGATTTACCTTTCGTAAATCCATGCTGACTTTGTCCAATGATTTCACCACTTTCCAAATGTGCTGCTATCCCATCTTTAATAACTGACTCTAGCATTTTCCCCACTACCGATGTTAGACTAACTGGTCTGTAATTCCCGGTTTTCTCTCTCCCTCCCTTTTTTAAAAGTGGGGTTACATTAGCTACCCTCCAATCCTCAGGAACTACTCCAGAATCTAAAGAGTTTTGAAGCTTAGGAGCAGGTGCTTGCAGGTAAAACAACGTTTAACCAGTGGGAGCCTTTTGAAAGAGAGACAGCATTCTCACTCACGCTCACAAGCAAACACGCACATTCACACACAATATCACACGCACCCTCATACTCTCATCCAAATGTGGATGTGAATGTGGGTGAAAGCAAGCAATGTATTATGCTTGCTTTCACTGGTAGGTGCACAGAATATAAGAGTTGAAACATTATGTCACAATGTTACTAAACACCGTTTAGGCTGCCCTTGGATCATCGTGTGCCGTTCTGGACACTGCGTCATAGGAAGAATGTGATCGTGCAGAGGAGGTTCACCAAAATGATGCCTGGATTGGAAGTCTTGTTATGATAGGTTGTGCTTGTTTCTCTAGCAGCAAAGGAGGCTGAGATATAACCTGACTGAAAGATATAAGATCATGAGAGGCAAAGACAGCATAGATGGTGAACATTTTTTTCCCCATGGTAGGGATATCAAAAACAAGAGGGCATAATCTTAATCCATTATAGAGGTAGGAGATTTAAAGGGGGTCTCGATTGTCAAAACCTAGGTTTGATTGCTTTCATGTGCCAGGTTTATGCAACCTGATCTAAATCTGTCAATTTGGAAGTGATTAATATGAATGAATGAAATTAAAAAATAAGTTACATATTTGGACAGGCATCATGTACTACATGTGAATATGCTTACACATCTTACAGGCTTATATGGAATTTTGTTATGATTGTGCCATGTGATTAAACAAGTTAGGGCAGTCTTTTTCTATTCAATACATACTTGTATTAATTCACATGCATTCACACATAAATCCCTAAGGTGTAGCATTGGAGATTGGACAAAATGAGGAAGTGTGAAAGAATTTCTGGAAAATAACTGCAGGTGAGTTCATGACATTTTTGAAGATGAGGTGAGGTAAGTAGGACACAGAGTACGGAGATAGATTTCCAAAGAAAATGGTTAGTTTGTTATGGTTTTACCATTGATAATAGAATGGAAAGCTTTCAAACTTAGAACTTTGAACTGACTAGAATTGGAAAAAAGAAAGTACATGTGGACTGGAACAAATTGCAGGCAAAGGAAGGGGTAAATTCACGGGAAGATTAAAAAGAGAAGCAAAAATTAAAACTTTTTCAGAAATTATTAAAAAACTAGTGGAGGCATGGAGTCATAGTTATACATCATGGAAACAGGCCCTTCAGCCCAACGTCCCCACACCGACCAACATGTCCCATCTACCTTAGTCCCACCTGCCAGCATTTGGTCCATATCCCTCAAACCTGTCTTATCCATGTACTTGTTCAACTGTTTCTTAATTGTTGGGATAGTCCCTGCCTCGACTACCTCCTCAGGCAGCTTGTGTCAAAAATTCACCATCCTTTGTGTGAAAAAGTTACCCCTCATATTCCAATTAAATCTTTTCCCCATTCACCTTAAATTTATGTCCTCTGAGCAACAGGCCCTTCAGCCCAACTTGCCCACACCGACTAATATGTCCCATTTACACTAGTCGCACCTGCCTGAGTTTGGCCCATATCCAAACCTGTCCTATCCATGTACTTGTCCAAATGTTTCTTAAACGTTGCAATAGTACCTGCGTCAACTACTTCCTCTGGCAGCTTGTTCCATATACCCACCACCATTTGTGTGAACAAGTTACCCTTCAGGTGCCTATTATATCTTTCCCCCTTCACCTTAAACCTATGTCCTCTGGTTCTCGATTCTCCTACTCTGGGCAAGAGACTCTGTGCGTGCACCCAATCTATTCCTCTTTGATTTTGTACACCTCGATAAGATCACCCCTCATCCTCGTACGCTCTAAGGAATAGAGTCCTAGCCTACTGAACCTTCCCCTACAGCTCAGGCCCTCGAGTCCTGGCAACATCCTTGTAAATCTTCTCTGCACCCTTGACTCTACACCCTTTCCAGCTTGACAACATATTTCCTATAACATGGTGCCCAAAACTGAACACAATACTCTAAATGTGGGCTAACATCTTGTACAACTGCAGCATGGAGGTATTCAACATGGAGTTCAACATGGAGTATAATGTCAAAGTTTAAATGTCACTTGCTATCAAATGTGGCACTTGTTCTTTTTAATGTTCTGAAGAGTGTAAAAAGAACAAAAGGTTTTCTCATATGATATAGGAAGTAACAAGAACACAAGTGAATTATTTCTGCTTGATGGTGCACCGCTCACCATCCCGTCATCTTATGCCACATGGGTCACAAGGTCCGTTCAAACCAGTCATGCGAAAGGTAGCCAGTTTATTTTCAATCAAATGTGCTATGAGAAAATGTCTTCTATTTCTGGAAATGTACTAAATGCCGTAAGGCAGCTCAGGAATCGATTGCAAGCCAGAACAAAGTTGGAGACCACAGTGAAATGGAGGAAGTGACTCTAGCGTGCATGATTACTGAAATGATTGGAATAGCTCTGGGGTTTAAAAATGTGCCCCTCCCCCCCCTGAAAAGGCCAAAACATGAAAAACTGTAAAAAGGTTTAGGCACAAAAGGTTGGAGTAACTCAGCGGGTCAGGCAGTATCTCTGGAGAGAAAAAGAATAGGTGACATTTCGGGTCGGAACCCTCCTTCAAAGAAGATGCTGCCTGACCTGTTCAGTTACTCCAGCATTTCATGTCTATGTTCAGTATAAACCAGCATCTGCAGTTCCATCCTACACAAAAAAGGTTAGGCCTTCTCTCAGCTATCATTGAGAAAGTAGTCTACAAGATTTTCCTCGAAACTCTTCTTTTTCTTTGAAAACAATTTTTGATAATCAGTTCTTTTTCACGTACATGGAAATTTTCAAATTCTTAAACGTATTGTGAGCTCACCTTACCTTGGAGGTAAAACATGGGATTTTGGCTGAATCCAGTGCCTTATAGATCCTTTTTGCTAGACTTCACTAGCAGCCACTTCCTGTCAGTGACTCAAAGATTGCCCTCAACTACATGGAAGAAACTAGGATCCTGTGACTGTTATCTCTATTCAGCCAACAAGAGGACAACTCAAATAAACAAAAGAAATGGCACAACGTATTTTTGGAGAATGGGAAGGGGGTTGGGTGCAGTGGGAAATGAAAGGATCTTTAGAAGTCTATAGTGGACTGAGAGAAAAAGTAAAGGTATTGTACCACTCTGCTGGCAGGTTAGCAGAAGGTCAGAATCTGCCAAACAATTTGTAAAAGCTCTAAGTGCACCAGAATAAAAGTCTGGCATCATCACTCTTTGCAGCTTCTGGTGCTATTCAAACATAAACATTCTGAATGACTAGCAAAAAGAAAACAGCATCAACTCATGTCTCAACATGCACAGAAATAGAGAGGCACAATGCTTCAACCCAAACGAGTTGCTAAGATATGATTGCATGCTGGCCAAACCTGCTTCCGACTCCAGCTGTCCCGTTTATGCAAGTACCTGTAGATGACGCCATTTTGGTGAAGGAACATCAGTGCCGAGGTGACTTCTGCTGCATAAAACCTTGATCGAGCTTCATCAAACTTGCGGGAACGTTGGATTTGAAACATTAAATCGCCTCCATTTACGTATTCCATGACGAAAAATAGGCGGTCCTAAATGAAAAAAAGTAGAGGTTTTTCAATTAAATTTCTTGAAGCAATGCAAGTGATTGTTGTGTGTAATCAACGAAACACTTGTGGAGTAGAATCAATTAGGTGCTTACAAAAGCAATATAAAGTTCAAAAACATACCAGCGTGAGCTACCAGAGCAAGTGGCTTTGATTCTCTAATCATTTTAGCCTCATTGATTCACAAAGATGAAGCAGTATAAATATTCTCACAGTTTATTAGGCTGCATTTTGAAAGTATACAAATCTTGGCACAGCACTTTCACTGCATGGTAATCTACCAACAGCTGTAGATTTGTGTTTTTTTTACAAGTTTCGCTTTCACAAGATGTAGTCAATGTTGTAAAGACCAGATTTTATTGCCCACTCCCAGATTCCCTTGAAATTGGCACAGTGGCTCAGCGGTAGACCTACTGTCTCATAGTGCCAGGGAGCAAGGTTCGATCCTGACTATGGGTGCTGTCTGTTCTGAGTTTGTATGTTCTTTCCATAACTCACGAGTTTTCAGCGGGTGCTCTTGTTTCTTCCCACATTCCAAAGATGCGGGTTTGCTGGCTAATTGGCTTCTGTAATTTTCCCCTAGGCTGGAGGATGCGTAAATGGGATAACATATATAACTAGTGTACGGGTGAATGATGGTTGGCGTAGACTCGGTGGCGAAGCGCTTTAATCCTCATTGTAATTTATTTTCAGAAAACAAGTAACCTAGTGGCCCACACAAGTGCATGCTTGTCTGCACAGCTGACATAAGAAAAAACTCAGAGAAGCTGCCTGACCCATTGAGTTACTCCAGCACTTTGGGTTTTTTATATGCCAGCATCTGCAGCTCCACTTTTCAACAAATTCTTCGTTCATATTTAGATGTTGCAAATATTTCCTCAAAATCTGCTTGAAATCCAAGGTCAAAATGTCTTTCAAACCTATGAATCCTCCCATGCTGATCTATTCCTTACTGATTTGATATGCTTGTACAAATGGAACATGTACAAGCATGCTTGAGTTCACCACCATTAAATGTCTCATTTCAAAAATGCAGCTGAAGGAGCTTGGCAGAAGCAGTCATCCCAATTGCCTGTCAAGTAAAAAGTTGACATTGTTGCCCACTTTCTAACATCTTTTTTCGCCTTTTTAAAAATGTTACTTATATTAAATTTCATAAACAAATCAGCCTTAAAATGGTACAATTATATTTTTGGGCATTTAGAATGAACAAAGGACTGGTTCCAGTAAGTAACACCGGTGCAGAATAGACCTGGGACACAATGGCTTGATTTTGCAGTGTACCGATGGTGCAAAGTGTCATTGTTCATGGTCCGAATATTAAGAAACAGTTTCAGAAGCCTTAGTTCAGCATTTGCACAATTAAACAGGGAGATTCAGATAGAAACATAGAAACATAGAAAAATAGGTGCAGGAGTAGGCCATTCGGCCCTTCGAGCCTGCACCGCCATTCAATGTGATCATGGCTGATCATCCAACTCAGTATCCCGTACCTGCCTTCTCTCCATACCCCCGATCCCTTTAGCCACAAGTGCCACATCAAAGCCCTCTTAAATATAGCCAACGAACTGGCCTCAACTACCTTCTGTGGCAGAGAATTCAAGAGACTCACCACTATCTGTGCAAAGAATGTTTTCCTCATCTCAGTCCTAAAGGAATTCCCCCTTATCCTTAGACTGTGACCCCTTGTTCTGGACTCCCCCAACATCGGGAACAATCTTCCAGCATCTAGCTTGTCCAACCCCTTAAGAATTTTGTAAGTTTCTATAAGATCCCCCCTCAATCTTCTAAATTCCAGCGAGTACAAGCCGAGTCTATCCAATCTTTCCTCATATGAAAGTCCTGACATCCCAGGAATCAGTCTGGTGAATCTTCTCTGTACCCCCTCTATGGCAAGGATGTCTTTCCTCAGATTTGGAGACCAAAACTGTATGCAATACTCCAGGTGTGGCCTCACCAAAACCCTGTACAACTGCAGTAGAACCTCCCTGCTCCTATACTCAAATCCTTTCGCTATGAATGCTAACATACCATTTGCTTTCTTCACTGCCTGCTGCACCTGCATGCCTACTTTCAATGACTGGTGTACCATGACACCAGGTCTCGTTGCATCTCCCCTTTTCCTAATCTGCCACCATTCAGATAATAGTCTACTCTCAAGTTTTTGCCACCAAAGTGGATAACCTCACATTTATCCACATTATACTGCATCTGCCATGCATCTGCCCATTCATTCAGCCTATCCAAATCACCCTGCAGCCTCCAAACATCCTCCTCACACCTAACTATACCCCCCAGCTTGGTGTCATCTGCAAATTTGGAGATGTTGCATTGAATTCCCTCATCCAAATCATTAATATATATTGTAAATAGCTGGGGTCCCAGCACTGAGCCTTGCGGTACCCCACTAGTCACTGCCTGCCATTCTGAAAATGACCCGTTTACTCCTACCCTTTGCCTCCTGTCTGCTAGCCAGTTCTCTATCCACATCAATACTGAACCCCCAATACCGTGTGCTTTAAGTTTGTATGCTAATCTCTTATGCGGGACCTTGTCGAAAGCCTTCTGAAAGTCTAGATATAACACATCCACTGGTTTTCCCTTATCCACTCTATTAGTTACATCCTCGAAAAATTCTATCAGATTTGTCAGACATGATTTACCTTTCGTAAATCCATGCTGACTTTGTCCAATGATTTCACCACTTTCCAAATGCGCTGCTATCCCATCTTTAATAACTGACTCTAGCAGTTTCCCCACTACAGATGTTAGACTAACTGGTCTGTAATTTCCCCGCTTTCTCTCTCCCTCCTTTTTTAAAAAGTGGGATTACATTAGCTACCCTCCAATCCTCAGGAACTACTCCAGAATCTAAGGAATTTTGAAAAATTATCACTAATGCATCCACTATTTCTGTGGCTACCTCCTTGAGTACTCTGGGATACAGACTATCTGGCCCTGGGGATTTATCGGCCTTCAATCCGTTCAATTTACCCAACACCACCTCCCGGCTAACCTGGATTTCACTCAGTTCCTCCATCTTATTTGACCCCCGTTCCACTGCTATTTCCGGCAGATTATTTATGTCTTCCTTAGTGAAGACAGAACCAAAGTAGTTATTCAATTGGTCTGCCATGTCCTTGTTCCCTATGATCAATTCACCTGTTTCTGACTGCAAGGGACCAACATTTGTTTTAACTAGTCTCTTTCTCTTCACATATCTATAAAAACGTTTGCAGTCAGTTTTTATGTTCCCTGCCAGTTTCCTTTCATAATCTATTTTCCCTTTCCTAATTAAGCCCTTTGTCCTCCTCTGATGGATTCTGAATTTCTCCCAGTCCTCCGGTAGGCTGCTTTTTCTGGCAAATTTGTATGCCTCATCTTTTGTTTTTATACTATCCCTGATTTCCCTTGTTATCCATGGATGCACCACCTTCCCGATTTATTCTTTTGCCAAACTGGTATGAACAATTTTTGTACTTCATCCATGCAGTCTTTAAATATCTTCCATTGCACATCCACTGTCAACCCTTTAAGAATCACCTGCCAGTCTATCTTGGCCAATTCACATCTCATACTTTCAAAGTTACCTTTGTTCAAGTTCAGAACCCTTGTTTCTGACTTAATTTTGTCACTCTCCATCCTAATGAAGACCTCAACCATATTATGGTCACTCTTGCCCAAGGGGCCACGCACAACAAGACTGCTAACTAACCCTTCCTCATTACTCAATACCCAGTCTAGAATAACCTGCTCTCTCGTTGGTTCCTCCACATGTTGGTTGAGAAAACTATCCCGCATACATTCCAAGAAATCCTCTTCCTCAGCACCCCTGCCAATTTGATTCACCCAATCTAGATGCAGATTGAAGTCACCCATTATAACCGTGTTACCCTTGTTGCACGCATTTCTAATTTCCTGTTTGATGCCATCCCCAACTCCAATACTACTGTTAGGTGGCCTGTACACAGCTCCCACTAGCGTTTTCTGCCCCTTAGAGTTTCGCAGCACTACCCATATCGATTCCACATCCTCCACGCTAATGTCCTTCCTTTCTATTGCGTTAATCTCCTCTCTAACCAGCAACGCTACCCCACCTCCTTTTCCTTTTCGTCTATCCCTCCTGAATATTGAATATCCCTGGATGTTCAGCTCCCAGCCTTGGTCACCCTGGAGCCATGTCTCCGTGATCCCAACTATAGCATAGTCATTAATCGCTATCTGCACCTTCAACTCATCCACCTTATTACGAATGCTCCTCGCATTGAGACACAAAGCCTTCAGGCTTGTTTTTACAACACTCTTACTCCTTATATAATTATGTTGACAAGTGGCCCCTTTCACATCAATCCCTATTACACTTGGCCATACTCTCCTATCCCTTTGTGAGCTTTCCTTCCCGTTAATTCTGGGGTCATTAACCATCCCTTTACTCTCTTTCCCTTTAACTCCATCCTCGACTATCCCATTTGACACCCCACCCCCTATCAGTGCTATCAGTGATTCCAGGCTCCTCCTGAAGCTGCACAGTTTTGTCACTTTCTTCATTGCAATCACCAGAAATCAGTAAAGTTAATAAATACGTTAAGTACTTGTGAATCACTCGTAATGTGGAATAATGTGAAAATGATCCATTTTGTTATAAATGGTGTATTCATTTTTAATTCATTTTAGTGTAGAGAAGAGTCATGACCCGAAACGCCAATTTTAGACTTTAGAGATACAGAGTGGATACACCGAGTCCGTGCCGACCAGTGATCACCCCCATACACTAGCACTATACTACACAATAGGGATAATTTACAATCTTTACTGAAGTAACCTGAAACCTGTACGTCCTTGGGAGTGTGGAAGGAAACTGGAGCACCCGGAGAAATACAAGTGGTCACAGGGAGAACATGCAAATTCCGTACAAACAGCACCCGTAATCAGGATTGAACCTGGGTCTCGGGTGCAGTAAGGCAGCAACTCTACCGCTTCATCACTGTGCCTCTATTCATGTTCTCCAGAGATGCTACCTGATACGCGGAGTTACTCCTGCACTTTGTTGTCTCCTGTGTTAAAAACAATAATTGATGCTCAACCACTCTTGTCCTGAAACCCTACATTTTTTCTCAACTATTATGGGCCTGTCCCACTTAGTCGGCTTTTTAGGCGAGTGCAGGAGACTCTGCGCTCGCCACATGTTCGCCGGTGGTCTCTGGTGAGTCTCCTTCATGGTCGCGAGGAGTTCCCTCATTCTGGGAACTAGTCGCTGCCTGAGTATGGTCACCACAAATTTTTCAACATGGAGATAATCGATAATCCTGTAGTCGTGTGTGCAGTTGTAGTGGGTCGCTATGTAGTTGTAGGTAGTCGACGTAGTCGTAGGTAGTTTTAGTTAATCGCCTTTGCTGATTGGTCATTTGCATTGGCTCATTGGGGGGAAAAAAACGTACGCAAGAGTTTTCAGAACCAAGGAAAACCGACCGGTAATGTTAAATGCCCACCAAACCTCTCAACTGTGTATCTCTGGCTTATTAGAAGTTTTCTGGCTTCTTAAAAGTTGTCTCCACTTCTCCTCCCCCCATCTTTTAAAGGACTTACCGTACACTGTGCTAGCCATCTTAATTACAGCGCCAAACTTCCTGTTCACTGCGGTGTGTGTCTGTATCGCCTTGGCTTAGCACCGTGTGAATTTCAGACAGCGCTCCCCCCCCCGCTTGCCCTGACCCCCGCATTTGCTGTGTGTGTGTGTGTGTGTATGGGAGACCTGCACAGGAGGGATGGGTTATATTTGAACTGGAGGGGAAGCAATATCCTCACAGGGAGATTCACTAGTGTTACCTGGGGGACGTTCACTGGTATGGCAAGGTGATGGGTTCCAGAGCAGCAGGTCAACAAGTGGAAGGATGTGGGAAGGTGGAGGTTTTCACAAATGTCTGAAATGCAGGACAGGCAGAGACATGGTGAGACTGATGGGCTGAAGTGTGTTTATTTCAATGAAAAAAAGTATAATGGGTCAAGCAGATGGAATTAGAGTCTGGATCAGTGCATGGAACTATGGCCATTACAGAGACTTTGTGAGAGGGATAGGACTTGGCAGCTCAACGTTCCAAGGTTTCAAAGCTACAGATGCGAGAGAGGGATGGAGGAGTTAAGGGCCTGTCCCACTTGGCCGTAATTTGCATCTCATTTACGTGCCATATGTAAAATAGGTCGACGCGTTGTGATGCCGGGTAGCGTGTGGGTAGCATGGGACGGGCGCATGGAGAGGCGCGGAGGAGTGTGGAGTTGTGCGCGGTATCGCGCGGAGCTTCAGGAATTCGTGCTGCACTAAATCCTCGCGTGCCACCTGCGTGACTTATCGCGTACGCACGCTGACGCATTGGGTACGCACGCTGATGCATTGGCATCGCACGCTGTGTCCCGACATCTCACGTGTATCGCGTGGTGACGCATGGTTGCGCCACCGTGCTTAACCATGCGTCGCCGCGCGCTGCAGGATATTCTAATGACGTCATACGCACCAGACGGCATGGTGATGTGTGATTTGCGTGTGACGTTGCGCATAACGACGCGTCGACCTATTTTACATATGACGCATAAATGAGGCGCAAATGACGGCCAAGTGGGACAGGCCCTTTACATTACTAATCAAGGAGAATATCACAAAAGCACTCAGAGAGGACCTACTCTAAGGCTCATCCATTGAAACAATATGGGTACAGCTCAAAAATAAGAAATGTGCCATCACTCTGATGAAAATATACTATAGGCCTCCCAAATGACAGCAGTAGATGGAGGAACAGATATGTAGACGGATTATGTAAAGAGCTAGAAGCAACATGGCTGTCACAGTGGGTAACCTTAACTTTGCCAATATTGATGGAACTTCCTCAATGTAAAAGGCCTTTGAGGAAAATAAAGCAAGGACTCAAGCTGGGAATTTATTTTGGAGTCAGAGGATATGGGAGAGGTACTAAATGAGTACTTTGCCGCAGTGTTCAACAGGATGAAGGGCAGAGATTATAGTGAGACTAGTGCAGGGTGCACTAATATGCAAGCCATTTAGAAATCAAGGAGGAGATAGTGTTGGGTCTGTTGAAGAGCATTTTGTTGGTGAGACCCCAGGGCCAGATGGGAACTGTCCCCAGGGCCTGATGAGATCTATCCCAGGTTAGTTTAGTTTGGTTTAGTTTTGTTATCGAGTCAAAGACAATGCATGATTACAAGCCATCCTCAGAGCACGACACAGGATATATGGTATAATGTTTAGTGCACGATAAAGTCCAAATAAAAATCCAATTAAAAATTGTTTGTCGATCTCCAATGAGGTAGATGGGAGGTCAGGACCGTTCATTAGCTGATGAAAGGACGGTTCAGTTGCCTGATAACAGCTGGTTAAGAAACTGTCCCCGGATCTGGAGTTATTCACTTTCAAACTTCTGTACCTCTTTCCTGATGGGAAAGGGGAGAAGAATTCATAAGTGCCAGGAGCAGAATTAGGTCATTTGGCCAATCAAGTCTACTCCACCAGTCAAGCATGGTTGAACCATATTTCCTTTCTTAAACCTATTCTCTTGCCTTCTCCTCACAGCCCCTGTCACCCAGAGAGAGCGACAAAGATAGGGTAGATGGTCAGAATCTGTAGATGGTAGATGGTCAGAATTGTGCCATTTAATGTCTTTTAAATGCACACATAGATAAGCAGAGAATTAAGAGATGGGATCATGTGCCGGCTGAAGAGATCAGTTTATGTTCATGTTTGACACAGACATTGTGTGCTGAAGGGCCCATTCTTGTGCTGTGCTGTTTTATGTTTTAGGCACTATGTTTATTTTAGAAGGCTAATTTCAGTTCTTTCTGGTACTCTGTAATAGTCTATTATTTCTACTCTCTAAAATCCTAAAAAGATGTGATTTAACAAATGCACTTCTTAATTTGCTGTCCGTGGGAAGATTGGTCAATGTACTTAATTTACTTCTTTGCTCCTGCACACCAATTATCCTTAGGAATCGATGCTAAATTGTGCTGACATCAGGAGAGTGAAATGTGCACCACAGAAATCGCCAGATTTCAAATATGAGTGGGCCTAGGTGAGGGGGCAATCGTTTTTTTTCCACATAGAGTGTGGTAGATACCAAAAACACGCTGCCAGGGGAGGTGATGGTGGCAGACATGATAGCAACGATAAGGGCATTTAATCAGGGCACATGAACGGACAGGGTGTAGTGGGATATAGATCATGTGCAGACAGGTTAAATTGGTTTAAATTGGCAGCATCATTGGCACAGACATAGTGGGTTGAAGGGCCTGTTCCTGTTCTGTACTCTTTTATTCTAATTAATTGCTCTAAAGACATTATTTGATAAACCAGTGAACAGTCTCAACAGTCAAATAAGTAACATATCAAAGTGCCATGTTACACAATCACAAGATAAACATGACAAGAAGGCTATTAGGCAAATTAGTATGACGAAGGAACCCGAGGTAATACATCACGTGTCCATTCCTTTCGGAGATGCTGCCTGACCTGCCGAGTGACTCCAGCATTTTGTCTTTCAAGTTCATTTTATACTTTCATAACTACTTGTAAACAAAACGGGATGGCACAGTGGAAGAATTGTAGCCTTACAGCACAAGAGAGCTTGTATGTTCTCCCTGCTCTGGTTTCCTCCCACATTCCAAAACTGTGCAGGTTTGTAGGTTAATTGGCTTTTGTAAATTGGCCCTAGTGTGTAGGATAGAAATAGTGTAAGGATGATTGCTGGTCGGTGCAGACTTGGGGGCCGAAGAGCCTGTTTCCATGCTGTATCTCTAAACTAAATGAAAACAGTTGCTACACTTTATTCCTCAGCAGCGCTACCTGTCTGATTGCCTTATGTGACGGAAAAGCTATTTGATGTCAATCTTAATTTGCCTTTGGACCTATTTGCTTCAAACTACTGCCATGCAGGTTTTGACCAGGGTGCTGAACAATTTCTAACACGGCAACTATTGAGTTATATTTTTGCTGTGTTGGGGGTAGGTCCTCAGAACCAGTGATAATGAAGCTGTATTAGAAGGTTAATGGGCTGGCTGTCAGCTCAGCCTGCCCAGACTAGACCTGAAATGGCAGATTTGACTTAAGTGCTGCCAATATGCACTGTTTATATTTGCTGCTGGCAGCAGTTTTGGTTGGAAGCTGAGAGTGCAAACCATTCTCCAGGAAGCTTTTGCTGCCCTCATCTGCAAGTGCCATTTATTCATCAGGGTTACTGGGTGTCACTGCCTTTGTTGGTGGAGACAATCCTGTCGTACAAACATGAGCACTGATCTCACTGCTTTATAATTGGGCAGGAACTAGTGCAACAAACTACTATTGGATATTTGTTATACTGGCTCATTGTCCTGGGTAGGATTGTACAATAATAGGAGGCAATGTAGAATCTTCCAGCCAATAATTTGACTGTGAGAAAAGCAATAAGATCTCATCAGAAGGGCCCAAACACTCCACTGTAAAACACTTGCCTTTGTTTAAAGTTCTTTCCACTGTTAATCCAATAATGGATTAGGTCAGCATGTGTAAAGACAACATTTGAAAGAGCAGTGACTTCAACCTAAACTGCTCCTGTAAACCAAGGATTTGTTTTCTCTTTTAGGAACATCTAACCAATGATTTGGAGTTTGAGAAAGAACTCCTTTTAAACTATTCACCAATCAGCTACTATTCGGCTGAAGCTCTCAATTACATAGGATGTTCCACGGAGTGAATGAAACCCTTTACCCGCACTCTTTTGATTAATTGTTTTTGTATTTTTTAAACCTTCTCTTGTCAGGTTGTGTCTGGTTGCCTGCCATTAAATTTACAGAATCAGAGCGAGAAATATTATCTAAAATCCCCAACTGAAACTTGCATGTATGTATATAGAAATTGTGCTGCTTGTTATTTACTTTTAAAAATAATTTATATTTATATCTCTGCAATTAATCTTATAATGGAATGATGTAATAATGCTAAACAAGAAACATCATGAATGTGCATCATGGCACACCATTTGATAGCTCTTTCAAATCATGCATTAAAGACAAAGAGCCTCAAGTTTATTTTTCAGTCTGTATAGCAGTGGAGAAAAGATGACAGTGTAGAGGAGGCACATTGACAAGTGCTTCTATGGGATAAAGCCTCCTGAGATATTTTTTGTCTTCATTTTAGTTTTAGAAATACAGCAGGGGAGAAAGCTGGGAAAAAGGTGGAGGCAAAACAATGCCTGGCAAGTGAAGGTGAATGCAGGTGAGGTGGGTTTCCCGTGTGTCTATGTTAATCTGTCAATTGTGTAAGGAAGGAACTGCAGGTGCTGGTTTAAACTGAAGATAGACACAAAATGCTGGAGTAACTCAGCGGAACAGGCAGCATCTCTGGAGAGAAGGAATGTGTGACGTTTCGGATCGAGACCCTTCTTCAGACTGATTCTGTCAATTTCCTGGTTTCAAGTCCACAATGAGCAGGGCACTATTAAGCCAACAAGAAATGTTCTAAATTTAGAAAACCATCAACTCAATGCAGGTCAATGTATTGTATGAAATAACATTCATCATGTTACATGTAACACCGGGAACTGTAGATGCTGGTTTACAAAATAAGTCTGAAGATCCGAGACATCACCTATCCACGTTCTCCAGAGATGCTGCCTGACCTGCGGATACAACATTTGTATCTTTTTTGCAACATTATATGTTCTATATCAAAAAATGATTGAATTATTTTGCCTGCCATGTTACACAGTTTATTTTTGTTCCCAGAATTCCCCAGATGCTGCTTCAAAAACTATTTTTTAATCATCCACCATAATTTAAACAGGATGAAAGAGAAGTTTGTTTAAACATACTTAAAATTACCGAGGCTGTCTCCACCCACTGAAAACTTGAATAAACATTTCCTGCCTTCTAATTAGGATTGTACAATATTTGACATAAAATGGTGGAAAGAAATTCTGGAGATGGAATAATAATGGAAAATGTATACAAATTCTCTGGTCTTATACAACATCTCACCATTTTCCTTTAATTGTGTCACACTGAAACAACATGAATGCACAGAGAGTGTAATGTGTGATTTACTATATATGGCAGCAAGCCTTGAAAATCAATTCAACTGTTAGTTTATTTAACTTACTGAACTTAATGTTTGAATAACATGTTAGTTCTAGGTAATTAAAATGGTTTATTAGCAAGAAGAAAACTAAAACAAAACAAGTCAGATGGAGAACTTCCAAAGCATGTACTGCCCCTGTGGGCTCCCTCAGGCACAGACCTGCCATAAAGCACGGCTGCCAACATTGGGTTGGGAGTGAGAAATTGTGTGAGACCAAGCCCGTGAGAGGGTGTGAGACGGGGTGTCCCCCCTCCCATTGGTACGGAGCATTTGCATTTTTCAGCTTGAAATTGTGCAATGTGGTGCATACTGTAGCGAGTATTTTAACTTACACTTGAATGAAATATACATGCTTTAAATTGGATTAGCTATGAATAAGGTTAGACTAAATTACATTCCTAATTGCATTCCACAGTAGAGCCAGGCTCTGATCAACAGGTGCAGCACATGAATGATCTTAGTATATTAATGCATGGAAATCAGATTATAATCAAACACTTGGCCCATGTTGACCAACCTGGGTCTCACTGAACACCTGGTACTACTCCTGACCCTGACTCCAGTTGCATACCTTCTCTAATTCCTGACCCTGAGTCCAGCTTTACACCTGGCCCCCTATTCTACCCTGATCATAGCTGCTTACCTGCTTTGGTTCCCAGTGCTGTACACTCCAATTGTCCCAGCTTTGACTGCACACCTAGTACTATTCCAGACCTTGACTCTGGATGCAAACTTGGCCTTGCACCTAGCCCCTCTGCACTGACAATATATCTGGCCCACACATAAAGCCCTATATCTGACCCCCTGGACTTAATCTATTACGTTCAAGTCCACAGGTGCTTATCTAATGCAGTAATCATTTATGGGGCACATATGCAATATGTATAACAAAATTTGCTGCATCCATTGTCTTCCATATTATCTAACATGCTAGTTACTTTGTCAAAAACGTCATGAGATGGTTGAACACAATGTCTCATCCATAAAATTATACTCACTCAGCTGTATACGTATTCTGTTAGCATTTCCTTCATTTTCTTAACAAACTGTCCTGAAGTCATTTTCACCCCCAATATTTTCAGTATTTTGCTGTCTTCCTCTCAGCTGGGACTTTTCCAAAATGCAAAGTCCAATAACTATATATTTAGAAACATAGAAAATGGGTGCAGGAGTAGGCCATTCGGCCCTTCGAGCCTGCACCGCCATTCAATGTGATCATGGCTGATCATCCAACTCAGTATCCCGTACCTGCCTTCTCTCCATACCCCCTGATCCCTTTAGCCACAAGTGCCACATCTAACGCCCTCTTAAATATAGCCAATGAACTGGCCTCAACTACCTTCTGTGGCAGAGAATTCCAGAGACTCACGACTCTCTGTGTAAAGAATGTTTTCCTCATTTCGGTCCTAAAGGAATTCCCCCTTATCCTTAGACTGTGACCCCTTGTTCTTGACTCCCCCAACATCGGGAACAATCTTCCAGCATCTAGCTTGTCCAACCCCTTAAGAATTTTGTAAGTTTCTATAAGATCCCCCCTCAATCTTCTAAATTCCAGCGAGTACAAGCCGAGTCTATCCAATATTTCCTCATATGAAAGTCCTGACATCCCAGGAATCAGTCATTTGAGGGTAACCAGACGCGGCGCCGACAGACAAGAAGCCGAAGCAAAGAAGTCGAAGCCAAAGAACGGAATGGAAACGAGGCTGAAACGCCAATAAACCGATAGAGTCCGAAGACGAAACTCCTACTAACCGAAAGGATGGGTCGTCTAAATACAAACCAACCAAAAGGGCAGGACGCCTAAAACCCAAGGAACCGAAAAGCTGCATCGCCTAAAAGCTGAACCCAAGCACCAAGTTGAAAGCGGCTGAAGGTGTGCATTGCTCGGGACAGCCTCCACTCTCCCACGGCCACCCTCCGCGGGCTGCGGGTCGGGTGGAGCGGAGCTTTGGGACAATGTTCATGCCTTCACAGTGATGTGATGGACGCGGGGGTCTGGACCAATAGATGACAAGTCCTACCCCCCCGGCAACGCCAAGTCCGTTATTGGACTTTTCTGTTGAGCTGCAGTTGGTTCTTTGGCCTGTAGGCGACACCGTCTTTCAGGTAGGTGGTGTTTCAACAGAATGTCCATTCGGTAAGTTTGCTTTTAGGCGATGCAAATTTTTGGTTCCTTGGGTTTTAGGCGTCCCGCCTTTTTGGTTAGTTTGCATTTAGGCGTCCCATCCTTTTGGTTAGTAGGCATTTCGTCTTCGGACTCTTTCAGTTTATTGTTGTTTTGGCCTCGTTTCCATTCCGTTCTTTGGCTTTGACTTCTTTGCCTCTCGTCCATCGGCACCACGTCCGCACACGATATTTAAGCAATATTATTCTATTTCATGTGACCTTGAAAGTACGTAATATTTTCTGTGGTATTCATAACACAACAATGATAAAAAGATCCGTTTTGATTGCACCTACCAACGTGCATACATTATATTACAGTTAATATGTACCAAGGGCATTTTTTTGTTCCAATGCTCCCCATTCCCAATTACTTTTACATTGAAGTGATTGAAATCCCCGTGAAGTTTAAATGGCATCAGAAAAATAAAACCTCCAGAATGAATGATATTCATTACGTGGTTGGGTCAGTATCAGCACAATTACTATATTAAACCTTGAATCTTCAGATGTCCTGGTTCAAGCTAAAACTAAAGACAAATAACCTCCTCACACATTCCCCTGCAAGTACCTCTGTCACTCCTTTAAAATATGCCCCTTCTTTGACAAAGCTCTTAAATATTGCATCTGAATTCGTTTCCATCTGATTACACTCCTTGAGTTCATCTACGTGTTCAATTAATAAAACAATGAGATTGGGGACATTACTATTCAACCTGCCAAATGAATTGGGGGGGGGGGGGGGGGGTTCGAAATAGTCAGTGACGTAAACAAACATAATAGTTGAGTGGCAAATGACAATAGTGCTACCTTCCCAATATTTAACTGAAGGAAATAATGGGTTATTGTGGGTATGTTGTATCATTTTATCTTTTTCACACCTTGCATGTCATTTTAATATTACACGTACCCCATCCCCCTGGATATTCCAGATTAATAAATTAAGGTTTTGTCAACTAATTACTAATCAGGCTAATTACAAATCAATAACATTAGCCAACTCCGATACATGAAGCGCTGAGCATTGGGATCCAGACATCACGGCCAACTGGCCTCAGTTCCCCATTCACATCTGGCAGTGATCTCCGTCTGAACCAGGGGCCGCGGAGCGTTTTTGAAAGTGGGGAGGCTGAGCGATCACTGATCACTGGCCTTGGGGGTACCCGGCGAGGGAGTGGAGCAATCGTGTGGGGGGAGGGTGTGGAAGAGGGGTGTCCCCCCTCCCACGGTAGGGACGTTTTGAAATTTGATCTATTAAAATCATGTTTTAGTGCATTGTAGAAGTATGATTTCAATGTTTTTTGTTTTAAGTATCTTTAAGAGGTAACTTTATAAGGGGTAACTTTTTCCACACAAAGGGGAGTGGTGGGTCTCATGAACCAGCTGCCAGATGAGGTAATTAAGGCAGGGACTATCCCAACATTTAAGAAACAGTTAGACTGATACATGGATAGGACAGGTTTGGAGGGATTTGGACCAAAAGCAGGTAGTGTAGCTGGGACATGTTGGCGGGTGTGGGCAAGTTGCGCCGAATGGCCTGTTTTCACAATGATTTTGTTAGCCCCAAGAGCTAAATGTAACTCTCTCTTGAAAACATCCAGTGAATTGGCCTCCACTGCCTTCTGTGGCAGAGAATTCCACAGATTCACAACTCTCTGCATGAAGGAAGTTGGTCCTCATCTCAGTCCAAACTGGACTAGCCTTTTTCTTAAACCCTGGTTCTGAACTCCCCCAACATCGGGAACATTTTTCCTGCAGTTACAGTAAGTGAAAATCTAGCAGGCAAGCAGGATGCTTTCTACAAAAACACCCTCAAACACCTCCAAACTCCACCGTTTCTACCCAGTGCTTGGTACTTACTTCCAGCAGCCACTGGTTGTCCTCCAGGATGCACCGAGCTGCAGCCTGATCCAAGTCGGTCACCTGGGCAAATTCGGCACAGAGACTCTCATGGCAGCGGCGCAATGCTTCCGACAGCCCGGAACTCTTGCACTAAGGTTGCTCCATGGCCGGAGCTGCAGTGAGCGACCCGCCAGCCGACTAACATTCGCCAGCCTCGGTTCCCCGTCTGCATCTGGCCCCGCCGCTGCTTCTGCTTCTAACACCCGCTCAGTTTATATGAACTTTCAAATTTTCGTTGATCACAGAATTTCTCACGACAGACCGTGAGAAATTTGTGACCAGCGTGAAAATTTGGCAAAATGCGTGATTCTCACGCTCAATGCATGAGAGTTGGCAGCCCTGCCTTTCTGTCCCCCTCTCTCTCCCTTCCCCCCTCTGTCTCCCTCTCTCCCTCCCTATCTCTTTCTCTCCCCTCTCTCCGTCCCACCTCACTCTCCCCCCTCTCTTCCGCTCTCTCTCCTCTCACCCCCCTCCCCCTCACTCTCTCCCCTCCATCTCCCCCTCTGCCTCTCCCTCTTTCTCCTCTCACCCTCCCCCTCTCTCACCTCCTCCCTCTCTCTTCTCTCTCCCCCTCTCTCTCCTCTCTTCCCCCTCTCCCCCTCTTCTCTCTCTCTTACTCCCTCCCTCTCTATCTCCCCCTCTCTCTCCCCCCTCGCTCTCTCTCCACACAATCTCCCCCCTCTCTCCTCCCTCTCTCTCTATCTCCTGCTCTCTCTCCCCCCCTCTCTCTCTTCCCCCTCTCTTTCCTCTCTCTCTCCCCCTCCTCTCCTCTCTCTCTCCCCTACCTATCTCCCCCCTCTCTCTCTCTCCCCCTCTCTCACTTCCCCTCACCCCACTCCCTCCCCTCTCCCCCGCCTGTCTCCTTCCCCTCTCTCTCTCCCCCTCCCTTTGAGAGTCTCTGTCCCTTCGGCTCACAGACTCTAACGGCAGTGGCGCAATGCCTCCGACGGCCCAGGGCTCTTGCACCTAGGCTGCTCCATGGCCGGAGCTGCAGCGAGCGACTCGCCAGCCCGGCAAACACTCGCCAGTCCGGCAAACACTCGCCAACCCCATCTCCCCATCCGCATCTGCTGCCGCTGCTGCTTCTGCTTCCATCCATCCCTCAGCCCCGGCTCCCCAACACCCGCGGCCCATGCATTTGATATGCATTTTTATATGTTCGTTAATCACAAAATTTCTCACGACAGAGCGTGAGAAATTTGTGATCAGCCAGACAGCGTGAAAATTTGGCCAAATGCGTGATTCTCAAGCTCAATGAGAGAGTTGGCAGCCCTGTATAAAGTTAACCAGTGTGGTTGTGCAACAGCTTACTAAATTAAGAATAGCCTAGATCAGGGGTTCCCAACCTTTTTAATCCCGTTTACCTCCGGCAACTTTAATAGCACATAACTATGTAATTTCACTTATGAACAGCTAATGACGAACAGGTTCTACAAGACATTGGTGAGGCCACATTTGGAGTGTTCGGTGTTGGTCAGTCCATTATAGGAAAGATGTTGATAAGATGGAAAGGGTGCAGAAAAGATTTACTAGGATGTTAACAGGATTAGAGGGCCTGAGCTATAAATGTAAATCCTGGCCAAAATGGAGCAAGAATAGAACCAAATTTTAGCCGAGGATTCATGCATTGCAAGGCCATTTTTGGACATGTCTATGTTTCTGTTTATAAAAAGCCAAGCTGCTGACTGGTGCCAGGATGTCTAGGTCCCAGATCAATGTTGCAGATAAGAAATGTATGAGTATCTCTTCCATTGTCAGAATCAATAAGATTCTTGCAGAGGACCTCCAAAGAATTATAAATGCATGAAGTTGATTGGAATGCTGCAAAATAAAAAAATAATGTAAATAATGTTGCAAGACAGTTACCCTGCTGTTTGTTGATTGGCCAAAGTGTTAAGCCCTGGCAGGATTGTTTTGGGTTCCATGGTAAATGTTGCATTATTCAGTTAGTTAGCTTCCTTCCAGAAGCTTCTCCAAGAAACAATGTCTGGAAGATTCTGTAATTGGTTTGGGCAACTGTCAATAATGTATTGATGTGATTAATATGTTTGATTGGACTGCAAAGAGACCACCCCTATGTAGTTCGGCCCCTCAAGGATCGTGGACCTATAAAAGGTGGCTCCATCTTAGATTGAGGTCGATCTTCTGGAGGAACGCTTGGCCTTTTGGACTATTTCTGCTTGCACGAGGCTGAAGGGCTTGGTCAGGCAGAGACAAGGATCAAACCCGCGGTGGTTTAGGTATTGTATAGGGGAATTTGCTGTTCAATCGAAAAATCACGTTTAGTTGTTTCAGTGCTTGACTCAGTGTTCTTTTACTGAACTAGACTGGGGGGGGGGGGGGGGGGGGTAAGCTTGAGAAGAGCGTATTTACATTGGGGGCTCGACCGGGATCTCAATGGACCCCCAAACACAAGCTTGCGATTAAGGGTGGTGAGCTGTTCCCTGAACTCGGCCCCACAGTACGGTTTTCGCATCGGTTTTCATCACTTCGCTAGACAGAGCAGATTGATCATTTGTGGGCTTGGGAAAGGGTCCTAATGAGATCGTAGAACAGAGTCTAGCAAGCACTGGGGGCAAAAGTGCCTTTGGGGTTAGAGGCCCTACTAGGGTTGGGTTAAACGCCTTGGGTTTAAAGGCCCTCTGTCCTTTAGGAAAAGACTACAAAAAATAGTAAGCACTGCCCAGTCCATCATTAGCTCTGACCTTCCTTCCATCAAGGGGATTTACCGCAGTCGCTGCCTCAAAAAGGCTGGTAGTATCATTAAAGACCCACACCATCCCGGCCACACACTCGCCTCCCTGCTACCTTCAGGTAGAAGGTACAGGAGCCTGAAGACTGCAATGACCAGGTTCAGGAATAGCTACTTCCCCACAGCCATTAGGGTATTAAACCTGGCTCGGACAAAACTCTGATAACTAATAACCCATTATCTGTTATTTGCACTTTACTAGTTTATTTATTCATGTGTGTATATATTTATATATGGTATATGGACACACTGATCTGTTTTGTAGTAAATGCCTTCTATGTTCTGTGTGCTGGTTGGGGCCTAGATGGGAATATGAGGGAGCTGGTGCTGGGACATGATGGGACCTGAGGTTTAGAACTTAGAGATACACCATGTAAACATGCCTTTCCGCCCTACAAGTCCATGCCAACCAACGATCACCCATGCACTAATTCTATCGTACACACTAGGGACAATGTACAGAAGCCAATTACCTATAAACCTGCACGAATATGGGAGGAAACCAGAATACCTGGAGAAAACTCATACAGTCATGGGGAGAACGTACAAACTCAGTACAGGCAGTACCTGTAGATAGGATCAAAGCCAGGTCACTGGCACTGTAAGGCAGCAACTCTACCAGTGTGCAATTGTGCCATCCTTGTGATGATTACTTTAATAGAACCTCAATGTGGATGGTTCCAAGTATTGAATCTCAAAAGATCGCACCTAGTCAAACTGCTTCCCTTTAAATATCACTGAAGAAAGCTTTACACTGTGTATCATTGTTGGGGCATGCAAGTACAATTGTATTTCCTGGAATTGGCATCATTGTAAGCAACCTGTGTGAAGCATACCACCAGATAGCAACTAAAATTTAAGTAAATTATTGGGATTTGTAAAAAAATTATATTATGTAATGCACATGAACAATTTGAAACACGGTAGAATTCTTGGATAATTAATGTAATACACTATGTATTACATTACATACTAGTTTGCAGCTGCACCGAATTTCACTGTTGCCATACTATAGGCATTGATCAGGACATTTATAGCATGGCCACCATTTATTTGGTTTGAATCAATTTCAGTTTTCAGACAATGATGCAATTCAAACCATTCCAGCCTTCCCACCTGGCACCCAGTCTTTGGAATTGATGGTTCTTCCTCTTTGTGTGGTACACATTGGTCTCACAAAATAGTTTTAGGGTAGTGAGAGAATTGCAGGCTTTATTTGACAATCTACATTTCTCTACATCACTGTCTATATCTCTCGTTTCCCTTTCCCAGGACTCTCCATCTGAAGAAGGGTCTTGACCTGAAACATCACCCATTCCTTCTGTCCAGAGATGCTGCCTGTCCCGCTGAGTTACTCCAGCATTTTGCGCCTAGCTTCCCACACATAAATTTACTCTCCGGGATTTAGGCAACAGATGATTATTCATAAGTAGATAGGAACACAGGAGGCAGAAGGGTAACCTTGTAGAGCTGTATACAATTATGAGGGGAATAGATAGGGTGAATGCGGAGTCTTTTTCTCAGGGGAGAGGAATCAAGAACTAGAGGGCATAGGTTTAAGTTGAGAGGGGAAAGATTTAAGGGGGCTTAAAATGTTGAGGGGCAACTGCAACCTCTCACTCAAAACCAAGCAATTAATTTAGAAATAAGTCATGTGCCAGTTTTCATTGCTGGGTCACTGGTGGAGACAGTTAGCAGCTTAATATTCCTCAGTGTTAACATCTCAGATGACCTGCACGCAGATGTAATCATGAAGAAGGCCTACCTGCGACTCTCCTATCAGAAGTTTAACGAGATTTGATATGTCACCGAATACTCAAACAAACATCTACAGATGCACTATAGGAAGGTATGGTGACCTGTACAGCAATTTCTGTACTGCAACTGCAGCACAGTAGCGCAGTGGTAGAGCTGCTGCCTTACAGAACCCGAGATCCGGGTTCGATCCTAGCACGTTCTCCCTGTGACCGTGTGGGTTTTCTCCGGATGCTCCCAAATTTCCTCCCAAATTCCAAAGTGGTACAGTTTTGCAGGTTAATTGCCTTCTGTAAAATCGTAAATTGTCCTTAGCGTGTATGATAGTGCTAGTGTATGCGGTGATCAATGGTCGGTACGGACTTGGTGGGCCAAAGGGCCTGTTTCCACACTGTATCTCTAAACTAAACCAAATGTGACTGAATCCCCAAACAAACTTCGACAGAAGAGTGTTAAAGAAGGAACTGCAGATGCTGGAAAATCGAGGGTACACAAAAAGCTGGAGAAACTCAGCGGGTGCAGCAGCATCTAAGGAGCGAAGGAGATAGGCAACGTATCGGGCCGAAACCCTTCTTCAGAATGATGGGAGGTGGGGAGGGCGGGGAGAAGAAAGGAAAAAGGAGGAGCCTGAGGGCTGAGGGAGAGGTGGGAAGGGGAGGAGACAGCAAGGGTTAACAGAATTAAGAAAATTCAATGTTCAAGCCAAGAGGATGCAGACTCCCCAAGCGGAATATGAGGTGCTGTTCCTCCAATTTGCGGTGTTGCTCACTCCGGCCCTGGAGGAGGCCCAGGACAGAGAGGTCGGATACGGAATGGGAGGGGGAGTTGAAGTGCTGAGCCACCGGGAGGTCGGGTTGGTTATTGCGGACCGAGCTGAGGTGTTCGGCGAAACAATCGCCAAGCCTCCACTTGGTCTCACCGATATAGATCAGCTGGCATCTAGAGCAGTGGATGCAGTAGATGAGATTGGAGGAGGTGCAGGTGAACCTCTGCCGGACCTGGAAGGACTGCTTGGGTCCCTGAAAGTAGCGGAGGGGGGAGGTAAAGGGACAAGTGTACCATCTCTTGCGGTTGCAAGGGAAAGTGCCCGGGGAAGGGGTGGAGCGGGAGGGAAGGGAAGAATTGACAAGGGAGTTGCGGAGGGAGCGGTCTTTGCGGAAGGCAGACAGGGGGGGAGATGGGAAGATGTGGCGAGTGGTGGGGTCACGTTGGAGGTGGCAAAACTGGCGGAGGATATGTGCCAGCTGGTGGGGTGAAAGGTGAGGACCAGGGGGGACTCTGCCCTTGTTGCAAGTGAGGGAATGGGGAGAGAGGGCAGTGTTGCGGGGTATGGAGGAGACCCTGGTTCGAGCCTCCTCTATAGTGGGGGAGGGGAATCCCCGGTCTCTGAAGAATGAGGACATTTGCGATGACCTGATGTGGAACACCTCATCCTGGGAGCAGATGCGGCGTAGACGGAGGAATTGGGAATAGGGGATGGAGTCCTTACAGGAAGCAGGGTGGGAGGAAGAGTAGTCCAGGTAGCCGTGGGAGTCAGTGGCTTTGTAGTGGATATCATCAGGAGTGTATCCCCTGCAATGGAGATGGTGAGGTCAAGGAATGGTAGGGAAGTGTCGGAAATGGTCCAGGTGTATTTGAGTGCCGGATGGTGGTGAAACGGATGAAATCAGTCAGTTGTGTGTGGGTGCAGGAGGTGACACCAAAGCAGTCGTCGATGTAATGGAGTAGAGGTCGGGGATGGGGCCCTGGTACGCCTCGAACAAGGATTGTTCGACGTACCCGACAAAGAGGCAGGCGTAGCTGAGGCCCATGCATGCACCCATAGCTACGCCTTATATTTGGAGGAAATGGGAGGAGTCATAAGAGAAGTTATTGAGGGTAAGGACCAACTCCGCTAGGCGGAGGAGGGTGTCAGTGGACGGGTGTGGGTTGCTCCTCTGGTCGAGGCAGAAACCCAACAGAAGAAGGTATCCTAACCTATTGCATTGTGGCACTGATGGCAATTCCAAAATATTGGAATACAAGAGACTTCAGCAAGTGGTGGACTAGGCTTGGTCCACCCAGGCACCGTCCCCCCCTCCATCAAATGTATTTATTTGAGGCAATAATCCCCACCTTCCAGGCCCCTCCTTCTATTCTCACTGATACCATCAGGTAGGAGGTATTTAAGATTGAAGTCACACACCACCAGCTTCTGAAACAGCTGCTTTCTAACGGAACAGCATCTCATATTTCACTTGGGCAGGTTACAGCCCAGTGGTATGAATATTGATTTATCTCACTTCAGGTAGCCCCGGCATTCCCTCTCCCTCTTTACCTCCCCCACCCAAGTCACATTAGCTTCTGTGTTAAAGAAGGAACTGCAGATGCTGGAAAATCGAGGGTTACACAAAAAGTTGGAGAAACTCAGCGGGTGCAGCAGCATCTAAGGAGAGAAGGAGATAGGCGACGTTTCGGGTCGAGGCCCTTCTTCAGACCTTCTTCACATTAGCTTCTCATTTTCACCATACAAACAGCTAACAATGGCCTGTTTACTTTATCATCATTACTTTTTTGTATATATTTTATTCATTGTTCTATATCTCGCCACATCACTGCCTATATCTCGCATTTCCCTTATCCCTAACCAGTCTGAAGAAGGGACTTGACCCGAAACACAAATGCACAACACTAACTCTACTCTGGTACACTACAGACCGCAAGCTTTTTATTTCACTGTCTTGCAAGATGCAAGTGTAATTTATGTGTAATTTCTGCTTTTGTGTGTTGACTGAGTGCATGTGCTTGTGATGCTGCTGCAAGCACCATTGTCATTGCACCTATACCTCCACCGCACTTGTGCATATGACAACAAACTCAAATTGCCTGATTTGACTTGTCTTCCGTGTAGTGTACCAGTCTTCCAAATAGTCCCTCTTAATCTATGAGAGAAAGACATCAAGGGCAGCTGAACCCTTCTTTACCAAAAATGGATGTTGCATTACGATGGGTGTCACTAAATAGCCCCAGGAGTGAAAATCATAGAAGATTTGGTTCCTTCCCACCTATTCTAGTACACATGCCCTCTAGTGTTGGACATTTTCACCCTGGGAAAAAGTTCTGACTGTCTACCCTGTCAATGCCTCTCATAACTGTATACACTTCTATCAAGCTTCCCCTTAACCTCCAACTTAAACACTATCCTACCATGTACCTCCTTGATTTCTACCACCTTTTATTGGTATTGCCAGAAAAAGCAGACCTGGATCTTTTTGATATGTGCGATTGATTCAAAGTTACACCAGATGATGGAATTTACTCACCCAATGATTTTAATCCTTCCACTCATTCTAGACTACAATCTCGCAACGGGGTTATAAAAATCATGCATAAAGGAAACTTACTGATACTGCTTTTCACTTTTTCTTATCTGAAATGTCAAATAACTATATTAAGCTTTCAGCTATTAGTCAAGAACTCATGCACATATATACTTGGAAAGTATAAATAATACAGGCGCAGCTACATTCCCAATCACCACTCCCGAATTGGCATGTAACAAGACAGTCAACCCATTTACTGAAACTGTATTTAGTCTATGGGTGTTATGAACTCCTAATTAAGTTAATCAAATAATCAGAGCACCATTAATTAGTTCTCAGTAGCAAAAGGCAAATTTAACTTCAATGTTTAGAAAACCATGTCCTCCCTGTGTGGAGCAAGATTTTCTCAGCTCTCTGGAATTTTACAAAAATGCAGCAGGAAACAATTAGAAGTGCAGTACAGAATGTATTCTGTATGCCCTAGATTGGCTTCAAGAATGTTTATCGCAATGCTTAATACCATGCAAAAGTAGAATGACCTTGCCGTGGCAGAACTTAGGTCTTTCTTCTTTTTTTCTCTGGAGATTTAGCTCTGATCTTGTTCTCCTGAAATACATGTCGTAGCTTTTGTCAAATTACTTTGAACAAGATTACAACACTGGCAGAATTGAGTATGAGTGAAAGATGAATGACACATTTGTTTGGATCTTGCCATGTGACTGTTGTTCAACTAACTTGGACAAAAACAATTTGATTTATTTTGTGAATAAGGACTGATTCCATTGTCCCAAAAAAAAATGCTGCCGTCTATCAGTATTGTACCTAAAAAAATAATGATTGGCAAATCTTTTATTTTTCGCTACAAAACATAGAAAGTTCTTGGCATTCTTCTCACAAATATTCATGAAAGCTCCTTAATGGAGTGTTAATACAACATTAAAATCTGGTGCTACATCAATAAAGCTTATCTTACAGAAGCAAGGTATTGTAATCAGAATTCCACGGATGCATTTTGCAATCAAATGTACTTAATTGATCCAGTTTTCCCCCACTTGAAGGGTGACAGCAGGAGTGGGGTACTGATTGTGGATGATCAGCCATGATCACGTTGAATGGCAGTGCTGGCTCAAAGGGCCGAATAGCCTGCTCCTATACTTATTGTCTATTGTCTAAGGCATGAATATTTATTAACTGCTTAACTCGGGTGTTCTATCTTCACGAGTGAAGGTATCCAACTGAGTTTGGGCATTACCGACAAGTCCCAGCATATATTGCCCAACTCGAGCGGCTGGGGGTGAGCTGCTTTCCTGAACCCTTGCAGTCATTTTGCTTTGGCAGCGATTACAGCCTCATGTCTTCTAGGGTATGATGCTACAAGCTTGGCACACCTGTATTTGGGTCACTTCTCCCATTCTTCACTGTAGATGCTCTAAATCTCAGTCAGGTTGGAAGGGGTGTGTCGATGCAAAGCTATTTTCAGGTCCCTCCAGAGATGTTCGACCGGGTTCAAGTCCGGGCTCTGGCTGGGCCACTCAAGGACATTCACAGACCTGTCACGAAGCCAATCCTGCATTGTCTTGGCTGTGTGCTTAGGGTCGTTGTCCTGTTGGAAGGTGAACCTCCACCCCAGTCTGAGGTCCAGAATGTTCTGGTGCAGGTTTTGATCAAGGATCTCTGTACTTTGCTCCGTTCATCTTTCCCTTGATCCTGACAAGTGATGGGAATGGGGGAGGGAGGGGGGGTACGCAGGGTTACGGCATTCCCCTAGTTTTCAATTTCCAGCTCGGGTTTAATGAATACTGCAGAAAGATTCGAGGCGTTTCCCACTTTATTCGACTCAGACCGAAACGATTTGTTAACTGCCACTGTTAGCACTTGTTAACAGCCAGTAGTTAACAGTAGTTATACAATGTGTCATCGATCAACATTCCTCAGTATATGTAATTGTGTTTTAACACCGTGTTCCTTTGAATAAAATTCAAGGGAGAATTTCTTAAACTCACTGTCAATGTGAAATGTTCCAAGATCTTCTTGGTAATAGACCTGTACATTTTGAATTGAATTGAAATTATTTGTCATTCAAAAATGAATGAAAAGAAATGAATGGTATCCCTAACAACTAAGTTCAGGTGGACAGTAACATGGATAAGTCAGAGCCAGTGGATGTACTGTACCTGGACTTTCAGAAAGCCTTTGATTAGGAGATTAGTGGGCAAAATCAGAGCACATGGTATTGGGGGTGGGGTATTGACATGGATAGAAAATTGGTTGGCAAACAGGAAACAAAGAGTAGGAATTAACGGTTCCCTTTCAGAATGGCAGATAGTGACTAGTGGGGTGTCTCAAGGCTCGGTGCTGGGACCGGAGCTATTCACAATATATATTAATGATTTAGATGAAGGAATTAAAAGTAACATTAGCAAATTTGCAGATGGCACAAATCTGGATGGCAGTGTGAACTGTGAAGAGGATGCTATGAGGATGCGGGGTGACTTGGATAAGTTGGGTGAGTGGTAAGATGCATGGCAGTTGCAGTATAATGTGGTAAATGTGAGGTTATCCACTTTAGTGACAAGAACAAGAGTCAGATTATCATCGGAATGGCAGGTAGACACAAAATGCTGGAGTAACTCAGTGGGTCAGGCAGCATCTCTGGAGCAAAGGAATGGGTGACGTTTCGGGTCGAGACCCTTCTTCTGTATGGTGTCAGACTAGGAAAAGGGGAAGTGCTACAAGACCTGGGTGTACTTGCACATCAGTTACTGAAAGTAAGCATGCAAGAAACAGCAGGCAGTGAAGAAAACTAATAATTGGCCTTCATAATGATAGGATTTGAGTATAGGAGCAAAGAGGTCCTTCTGCAGTTGTACAGGGCGCGGGTGAGACCACACCTGGAGTATTGTGCGCAGTTTTGGTCTCCTAATTTGAGGAAGGACATTCTTGCTATTGAGGGAGTGCAACGTATGTTCACGAGGTTAATTCCCGGGATGGCAGAAATGATGAAAGAATGGAATGACTGAGCTTAGATTCACTGGAATTTAGAAAGATGAGAGGGGATCTTATAGAAACATAAAATTATTAAGGGATAGGACACGCTAGATGCAGGAAACATGTTCCCGATGTTGGAAGAGTCCAGAACCAAGGGCCACAGTTTAAGAATATGGGGTAGGCCATTTAGAACTGAGATGAGGGAAAACCTTTTCACCCAGAGTGTTGTGAGAGGGAGAGTTTAGGGACAGTATGTTAGAGTGAAGGACAGGATTGGGGAACTCTGGCTGGTCAACCATCTGCTTATCATAGCCACTCCCACATCCACTTGCCACACTTTGTATTGCCACTCCTCTCACCCTATCCCCCACCCCACAATCAGTCTGAAGGAGCATTCCAACTCAAATGTCATCTACCCATATTCTTCAGAGCTGAACTATACATTGAGCAAATCTTACCTCACCTAATTGAAAAAAGCTTCAAGGGGCTGTCCCACTGCGGCGACCTAATTGGCGAGTTTAGGAGAGTTTAGGAGAGTTTGAAAAAGTGTCATGTTGAAGACCTCCTTCAACATAATTGTATAAGGAATAAGAGTGTTGTAAAAACAAGCCTGAAGACTTTGTGTCTCAATGTGAGGAGCATTCGTAATAAGGTGGATGAGTTGAAGGTGCAGATAGCGATTAATGACTATGCTATATTTGGGATCATGGCTCCAGGGTGACCAAGGCTGGGAGCTGAACATCTAGGGATATTCAATATTCAGGAGGGATAGACGAAAAGGAAAAGGAGGTGGGGTAGCGTTGCTGGTGAGAGAGGAGATTAACGCAATAGAAAGGAAGGACATTAGCGTGGAGGATGTGGAATCGATATGGGTAGAGCTGCGAAACTCTAAGGGGCAGAAAACGCTAGTGGGAGTTGTGTACAGGCCACCTAACAGTAGTATTGGAGTTGGGGATGGCATCAAACAGGAAATTAGAAATGCGTGCAACAAGGGTAACACGGTTATAATGGGTGACTTCAATCTGCATCTAGATTGGCTGAATCAAATTGGCAGGGGTGCTGAGGAAATGGATTTCTTGGAATGTATGCGGGATAGTTTTCTCAACCAATATGTGGAGGAACCAACGAGAGAGCAGGCTATTCTAGACTGGGTATTGAGTAATGAGGAAGGGTTAGTTAACAGTCTTGTTGTGCGTGGCCCCTTGGGCAAGAGTGACCATAATATGGTTGAGTTCTTCATTAGGATGGAGAGTGATAAAATTAAGTCAGAAACAAGGGTTCTGAACTTGCACAAAGGTAACTTTGAAGGTATGAGATGTGAATTGGCCAAGATAGACTGGCAGGTGATTCTTAAAGGGTTGACAGTGGATGTGCAATGGAAGGTATTTAAAGACTGCATGGATGAAGTACAAAAATTGTTCATACCAGTTTGGCAAAAGAATAAATCAGGGAAGGTGGTGCATCCATGGATAACAAGGGAAATCAGGGATAGTATAAAAACAAAAGATTAGGCATACAAATTGGCCAGAAAAAGCAGCCTACCGGAGGACTGGGAGAAATTCAGAATCCAGCAGAGGAGGACAAAGGGCTTAATTAGGAAAGGGAAAATAGATCATGAAAGGAAACTGGCAGGGAACATAAAAACTGACTGCAAAAGTTTTTATAGATATGTGAAGAGAAAGAGACTAGTTAAAACAAATGTTGGTCCCTTGCAGTCAGAAACAGGTGAAATGATCATGGGGAACAAGGACATGGCCAATTGAATAACTACTTTGGTTCTGTCTTCACTGAGGAAGACATAAATAATCTGCCGGAAATAGCAGTGGAACGGGGGTCAAATAAGATGGAGGAACTGAGTGAAATCAGTTAGCCGGGTGGTGGTGTTGGGTAAATTGAACGGATTGAAGGCCGATAAATCCCCAGGGCCAGATAGGCTGCATCCCAGAGTACTCAAGGAGGTAGCCACAGAAATAATGGATGCATTAGTGATAATTTTTCAAAATTCCTTAGATTCTGGAGTAGTTCCTGAGGATTGGAGGGTAGCTAATGTAATCCAGTTCATTGGCTATATTTTTAAAAAAGGAGGGAGAGAGAAAACGGGGAATTACAGACCAGTTAGTCTAACATCGGTAGTGGGGAAACTGCTAGAGTCAGTTATTAAAGATGGGAAAGCAACGCATTTGGAAAGTGGTGAAATCATTGGACAAAGTCAGCATGGATTTACGAAAGGTAAATCATGTCTGACAAATCTGATAGAATTTTTCGAGGATGTAACTAGTAGAGTGGATAAGGGAGAACCAGTGGATGTGTTATATCTAGACTTTCAGAAGGCTTTCGACAAGGCCCCGCATAAGAGATTAGCATACAAACTTAAAGCACACGGTATTGGGGGTTCAGTATTGATATGGATAGAGAACTGGCTAGCAGACAGGAAACAAAGGGTAGGAGTAAACGGGTCCTTTTCAGAATGACAGGCAGTGACTTGTGGGGTACCGCAAGGCTCAGTGCTGGGGGACCTCAGCTATTTACAATATATATTAATGATTTGGACGAGGGAATTCAATGCCACATCTCCAAATTTGCAGTTGACACCAAGCTGGGAGGTATAGTTAGGTGTGAGGAGGATGCTTGGAGGCTGCAGGGTGATTTGGATAGGCTGAGTGAATGGGCAGCTGCATGGCAGATGCAGTAAAATGTGGATAAATGTGAGGTTATCCACTGGTGGCAAAAACATGAGGGTAGACTATTACCTGAATGGTGGCAGATTAGGAAAAGGGGAGATGCAACGAGACCTGGGTGTCATGGTACACCAGTCATTGAAAGTAGGCATGCAGGTGCAGCAGCCAGTGATGAAAGCAAATGGTATGTTAGCATTCATAGCGAAAGGATTTGAGTATAGGAGCAGGGAGGTTCTACTGCAGTTGTACAGGGTTTTGGTGAGGCCACACCTGGAGTATTGCGTACAGTTTTGGTCTCCAAATCTGAGGAAAGACATTCTTGCCATAGAGGGGGTACAGAGATTCACCAGACTGATTCCTGGGATGTCAGGACTTTCATATGAGGAAAGACTGGATAGACTCGGCTTGTACTCGCTGGAATTTAGAAGATTGAGGGGGGATCTTATAGAAACTTACAAAATTCTTAAGGGGTTGGACAAGCTAGATGCTGGAAGATTGTTCCCGATGTTGGGGGAGTCCAGAACAAGGGGTCACGGTCTAAGGATAAGGGGGAATTCCTTTAGGACCGAGATGAGGAAAACATTCTTTACACAGAGAGTGGTGAGTCTCTGGAATTCTCTGCCACAGAAGGTAATTGAGGCCAGTTCATTGGCTATATTTAAGAGGGCGTTAGATGTGGCACTTGTGGCTAAAGGGATCATGGGGTATGGAGAGAAGGCAGGTACGGGATACTGAGTTGGATGATCAGCCATGATCTCATTGAATGGCGTTGAGGGCTCGAAGGGCCGAATGGCCTACTCCTGCACCTATTTTTCTATGTTTCTATGTTTCTATGTAACTATGTAGCAGACCTCTTTCGACCTCCTTCGACTATGTTGAAGACTAGCTTCGATTAACTTTGGGAAAATTGAACACCGAATAGTGGAGAGTGAAGATGACCTCCTTCGATCTCCTTCGACAATGTTGAAGACTATCCACGACAACCTTTTTTGACTTGCATGCATTTTTCAGCATGTTGAAAAATAAGCCGCGACCTAGCTGAGGCCTCGAGTTCATGGCAACTACTCTTGAGCATGAAGGAGAGTTACGAAGACCTCCTAGGACCTCGTGTCAACCATGCTGCGAGTATGAGTCGAGGGCAAACTCTTCTAAACTCGCCAATTAGGTTGCCGCAGTGGGTCAGCCCCATTACTCTCAACTACACTGTCAAACTTTTTAAACGTAAACCATTAAAGATAGAACAGTACAGCAAAGCCTACAAAATCTGTGCTGAACATAATGCCCAGTTAAACTAATCTCCTTTGCCTGCACGTTACCCATATCCCTCCATTCCTTGCATATCAATCGGCCTAGCTAAAAGTTTCTTACATTTTTATCTCATATTGGCCTCCACAACCACCCCTAACAGCCTGTTCCAGGCACCCACCACTCTAAGTGTAAAAAACTTGTCCCTGCACATAGAATCATACAGTGTGGAAACAGGCACTTTGGCCCAACTTGCCCACGGCAACCAATATGCCCCATCTACACTTGCCCTACCTGCCTGCATTTGACTCATAGCCCCCTAAGCCTACCCTTTCCATGTACCTATCAAATGATTTTTAAATGTTGTGATAGTACCTCTATACCATTGAGATAGTCCATCTCCTTTAAACATTGCCCCCCTCACTTTAAAGCTATACCCTCTAGTCCTTATTTTTTCCATTCTGTGAAAAAGGTATGACAGTTATCTTGAATAACATTTAAATAGTGATTTTAAAAGCAGCTAAACTGGAGCTAAGTCGCTCAATAAAGAAAACTAAATCTTGACAACCACAGATGGGAATCTCAAATCTGATAGTCTGCCAAAATATTACAATTTGATTTTCACATGCCTATGATGAAACACAAATGGTAACTACAAATCCCTAATTTGTGATGAAGAACTTCACAGCTTTCGGTATTCACATTACTGCATCTATGAAATCAAGTTCCTTTCGACCTTAAGGTCAGTATTAACACCAGAATTAAAGAGCTCAAATATTTTGCACAAACTTTCTGGAGAGTTCGTGGAGTTTCATGCCTACATGGTGCCAACTAACTTATCTGATTTTATTTGTTGACAGACGAGGTACATTCATCTCTTCAATTTCTGTTCTTATTTAATCTTGGAATGATCTACTGAAATCAGAGGCATGCGGAATGCCTTGTCAACCCCCCCCCCCCCCCCCCCTCATGACCCGGGGAGATGCATTGCTTGGAACATCTAGCAAATGATTTTTACAAGAAAGCCCATTGATGATGCATTTAATTTAAAAAAGCTCAATATCATATCAGCCTGCAATTCAAAGAGATCCTACCATAACCCCTTGAACAGGTATTTCACTAGTTTGAAAATGAAAGAATTGTAATATTTGTTTTCCTCTTATTTTCTCTTGATGCTTTAGATTACTCTCTCCCAGGCATGTGGGCCCACACTTTGGCATGCATTCAATCTGTTTCATATTATTCTTGAACTGCCTGTTGAAAGTCAAAAGAGGGTCAACTGGTTGACTCATCCTTTTGTTACTACTTTCTCTCTGCATGACAGTTCATCAGGTAATTTAGTTAAAGCTGCAATGGGAGAGTCAGTGAAACATGACAGGGTATTAATGCATGCACAAATATTGTACTTCTCTTGGAAAAGAAACGTACTAACACTCACAAAAAGCCAAATCTGGAGCTACAGGAAGTTGCGAATAGCTTATAGGCATATTGTAAATTTATTTTCCCTTCCTTAATAATGAATTATTAATTCAACATACCACCCTGAAACCAGAACCAAAATGCCCATTCCCAGAACTCTCCAAATGACAATTTGTAATTGCTACCAGGAGATAAATTGCCTCCAATTTTCCCACTTGTTCGGCAAAAAGCCTCAACTCTTGCTTCTGCAGTTTTTGAGCTTAGAGCAGGAAATCTCTCTTCAGTGGTGCACACCCTGCTTGCCAGATGAAATCAGTTTGAGATGATTTTCAGGAGAAAAAAAAGAAAATTCTTAAGAAGGTGTTCAAAATATTCTTTAAGGATTTGCACATCTTCTAAGTCTCAGGAATGACGGAGATTTTGGAGAGAACTGATAGAAGTGTATACAATTATGAGGGGCATAGATATGGGAGACATAACCTATTTTCCAGGGTAGAAATGACCAACACTGAAGGCATATCTAAAATGTGAGAGTGGGGTAGTTTAATGGAGATGTGCGGGGCAAGTTTTTCTTTAGACAGAGAGTAATGGGGGCCTGGAATACATTGCCAGAGGTGGTGGTGGAGGCAGATACAATAGTGGCATTTAAGAAGCTTTTAGATAAATACATGGAAGTGCAGGGAATAGAGGGATATGGATCACGTACAGGCAGATGAGATCAGTTTAATTTGGCATTGTAGCGGCACCATACATGGTGAATAAAGGTGAGACGTCAGGTCGGTAGTCACACGTTACGTGGGTGCAATAACTATATTAATGTGTTGTTGTAGCTGAGCGAGGTTGTTCCCTCGGGCTCAGCTACCGGTTAACTCTTTCGAGGTCTCGAGGTAAGAGAGCTTATATACCAGGACACTCTCTCTAGCCCATGACATCAAGTGCCCGCCCTCGTATCTCCTGACGAGGGTTTGAGCATAAGTGGCCCGTGTTTAGGCTGACGCCACAGGACCCCCCCTCAGAACTGGAGGAAGGAATAGTATGGTCAAGCGAGGCTCCTGCATGTAGGTCTGGGACACCTCGGGCGTGGGTCGGGACGGAGGGCTCCACGGGCGCAGTGACGCTCTGCGTGGGCGATCCCGATGTACCGAGGAGTGCGAGGAGACTGATGCAGAAGCCACCGGACAGAAGAGGTCTGGGACACCCCTGGCGTAGGTCGGGGCGGAGCTCTCGACGGGCGCAGTGATGCTCTGCATGTGAGATCCCGATGTACCGAGGGGTGCGACGAGACCAAAGAGACACGGTCGCATCTCCTTGACCAGCTAAGGGAGAGTGTCCTGTGACACACGGCCCCCAACAGCGATGGAGGGAAAAAACTAAATAAAATACACAAACTAATTTCTGAACCGTGCGTGGAAATGCAGTGAGCACAAAAATGAACAGTAAAAAAATAAATCACAGTGCAATCAGTGTCCAGTGTCCAAAGTTCAAATTGTGCAGTGTTCATAGTGCAGGAACAGCCTCCAGCTGGAAGGTGGCGCTGTGGACGGCGGGCAGTGACGGCATCCGGCCAGGAGGTGGCGCTGTGGACAACTGTGACGCTGCAGTGACGGCATCCAGCCGGAAGGTGGCGCTGTGGACGACGGTGAGGCTGCAGTGACGGCATCCGGCCAGAAGGTGGCGCTGTGGACGGCGGCCAGGTAAGTTCGTAGTTCACTTCCGGCCGGCCGCGGCCATTTTTGTAGTCGGTAGGTTGACTGCTTCAAGATGGTGCGGCGGCCATCTTGCCGGCCGGGTGAAGCGGACTTCGCCTGGCAATTGAAGACCGGTGGGGAGCAGACGGGCATCTTCAGCGGTCACCCCAGGTAAGCCCACTTTATCAGGTGGCTAGGCCCTGGGCAGCGGTCGGCGGGGCAAGGCGTGGTGCAGGGCAGGACAGGACGTGGAGCCGTGGCGAGGCCTGTTGTGGTGCCGAGTCTGGAGCGGTGAGCCTTGTGCGGTACGGGTGAGGTGAGGCTGGTGCAGGGCCTGCAGCCGTGGCCATGGTGAGGCTGGGTCCGGTGCAGGGCCTGGAGACGCGGTGAAGCCTGGTGCGGTGCCGAGGCTGAAACCGTGTCCACGGGGAAGCTCGGTGCGGGGCAGGGCCTGGAGCGGTGTCCGCTGTGAGTTGCAGTGCTAGGCCCGGAACCGGAGTCCATTGTCGGGAGCGGGAGAGTGGCAGGTACTGTCGGACATGTGTCGGCGTTGCCTGCAGCAGCTGGGGCCTGCCCCATTGCCGGGAGTGGGAGAGCGGCGGTAGTCGCGGCTTCTCAGCTCCGGTGAGCAGCAGCTGGTGGGGAAGGGACAGCATACCTCACTGCAGGGCCTGGTTGGCGGCAGCGTAGTTCTGCAGGGCTGGGCAGGCATCAGGTCTCCCGAGGCTGCGTGCGTCAGGTTAGTCCAAATTTCTATTCGGACAGTCGGGGGTCACCAATGTAGCAGCACCATACGTGGTGAATAAAGGTGAGACATCAGGTTGGTGCAAACGGTTCTTTATTCGGTAGTCACACATTACGTGCGTGCGCTAACTATATTAATGTGTTGTTGTAGCTGAGCGAGGTTGTTCCCTCGGGCTCAGCTACCGGTTAACTCTTTCGAGGTCTTGAGGTAAGAGAGCTTATGTACCAGGACACTCTAGCCCATGACGTCAAGTGCCCGCCCTCGTATCTCCTGACGAGGGTTCGAGCATAAGTGGCCCGTGTTTAGGCTGCCGCCACAGCATCATGTTCAGCACAATCATTCTGGGCCTGTGCTGTGCTGTTCTATGTTTTATAAATCATTGCCATTAATTTGAAGAATTATGAAAACTGCAATGATTACACTGCGGAGATAAATATGCCTGAATTAATTTTTTTCTTTACGTAAAAAGGATCAAAAATAAATGTCTGAATGAATAGGCTTCTGTTTCAAACTATTTTCTCTCATGTTAAAGCAAGCCCTCTTGTATTTGATACTGCTGCCATGGGAAATAGGATTTTGACTATCTATCCTCTCAACAACACTCATAATCTTTCTACCTCCAGTAGGTCACTCCTCAGCTTCCTTCATTCCAGAGAAAACAAGCGCAGCCCATCAAATCTCTCTCCATGCCTAAAGTCCTCCAGTCCAGGCAATATCTTGGTAAGTCTCCACTGCAATCTCTCCAGTGCAATCAAGTCATTCCTAGAGTGTGTTCATCAGAAGTACATCCAATACTCTTCTAAGTGTAGCCTAACCAGGATTTTGTGATGTTACAATATAACATCCCAACATTCTGCACCCTGATCATTGAAGGCACGCATGCCTTATGATGAGTTTGAGTTTAGTTTATTGTCATGTCTACCGAGGTACAGTGAAAAGCAAATTAAAACAATACTTGATTACAATCGAGCCATCCACAGTGTACAGATACATTATAAAAGGAACAACATGAATAGTGTTTAGTACATTATTATAGATTCAGTAAAGTCCAATTAGAGATACTCCAAGGGTCTTCAATGAGTTAAGCCCCTGTCCCACTTAGGAAACCTGAACGGAAACCTCTGGTGACCTTGCGCCCCACCCAAGGTTTCCGTGAGGTTCCTGGAGGTTTTGGTCACTCTTCCTAATAGTCGAAAGTGGTTTCCGCGTAGTCGCGGCTTCTTCTGTGTTCCTGCGATTATTTCAACAAATTCAAAACCGGTCTAGACTAAAAATAGGTTGCCGTTTGGTTGAAGCCAGTGGAGTGGGATCACTATTTACTTAAAGGCAGTCGAAGACAATCTCCTTCGCTGGCCAGCCATTTTGATTGGCCCATTGGAGTTTTCAGTAAAGATCCTGTAGGATCTTTGGTTTTCAGGACCTTGAAGATCCGCCGGAAGGTAAAATGCCCGCTAACTTTATTAAACTTTTATTAAACTGTCTCCACTCCTTCTCCCCCCCCCCCCCCCTTCTCTGTCCTTCTCCCCCCTTCTTTCCCCTTCTCTCCCTCCAGCGCTCTCCAAATGACTTATGGTGCTCTGTGGCAGCCCTTTACCTTCCTCTTCATCGTGCAGACAACACTCCTCCGCTGTCCCTGGCCCCCACCTTCGCGATGTGTTTGTGTTTGTGTGTGTGTGCGGTCAGTAAGAAAGATCCTGTAGGATCTTTGGTCAGTAGATGCAGCTCACGCTTCGGTCGAGGCTTTCCAGGCGAGTGACTAAAACCTCTGGTGGCTCATGGAAACCTTGGGAGGGGCACCAGAGGTTTCCGAAGTGGGACAGGGGTTTTAGATAGTAGTTCAGGACTGCTCCGATTGTTGGTAGGATGGTTCCGTTGCCTGATAACACCCTTCTGACCCGTGTTGCCACTTTCAGGAAACTGTAGACTTGATCCTAATGTTTTTCATTTGTTAGTGCTTTGCCATTACCTGTACATATCATGCCCCTAATTAACTTTCAAAAATGCATGAATGCATGCCTCACACATAAATACCATTTTCAAGTGCTCCACCCAATGTTCTCACTGCAATGATATGACCAAGCAATGGTTTGCACAAAACGTTAGCCTACCTGTCTACTTCAGGTGTTAACTGCCCTATTCTTCAAGATTATAGTATTTACTAGACTAAGTGGGACCCGTTGGGTCCCAGCATCACACGGGAGGGCTGGTCCCCCAACACAATATTCCACCTCTCCACCAATTCCAATATTGGTGGCCAGTGGGGGGGCTTTTTGGAGCGCTAATATGGGTGTTGTGGGCTGAAGGGACTGGTTTCCAGAGGGCTAGTATGGACATTGTGGGCCAAATTGATTATTGGGCTGTCAGCTTAGTCACTCAAGCCTGTTGTGCTGGCAGCTCACTCACTCACGGCTGGTGGGCTGGCAGTTGACTCATGGCTATTCCTTGAAATTCCATTTCAAGCAGGGTGCAAGGCCACCAAATTCAAGTGCAGTTTCATACCATTTCAAGCAGGGTACAAGGCCACTCAAGACAGCGAGTCGTTACCTCTCCCTCCTCCATCTTGCAGAGACTGAGCCACGCCCACATTTCTGGGTTTTATTTCCCTCCCCCCCTCCCATGGCCTTCATGGCGTGATTGACGGGAGAGAGAATCTCAACATTTTTTAAACACTAATAACTCTTATTTTTCATCAATGGGAAAACTCCTCAGCACCTAATGAGCGGAGGGGGACTCTGAGTAAGGTGGCCAAAAATCACAGCCGTACATGGTAGCGTTTTTTTCTAAAATCAATATAAAGCGCAAACAGGAAGTGGTCAAGATTAGACTTTAAATTATATAGATGGCAAGGCAACTTTAATTAGGCAAGGCAACTTTAATTAGGCAAGGCAACTTTAATTAGGCATGGCAACTTTAATTAGGCAAGGCAACTTAAGTTAGGCAAGGCAACTTTAATTAGGCAAGGCAACTTTAGTTAGGCATGGCAACTTTATTTATGTAAGGCAACTTTAATTAGACAAGGCCACTTTAATTAGGCAAGGCAACTTTAATTAGGCAACACAGCTTTAGCATTTCCAATCCCAAGGCAACACAGCTTTAGCATTTCCAAACCAAAGGCAACACAGCTTTAGCATTTCCAAACCAAAGGCAACACAGCTTTAGCATTTCCAAATTATATTTTCAAACCACAGTAAGGGCACTGACAGGTCAGTAAAACCACTCATAGTTTAGTAGACATGTGTCCAGTGTTATTCACAGCTCAGTCTGAGAGACATGACCCTCTTGCTCCTCCATCTTGCAGAGACTGACTGAGGCACTCAACACTTCCGGGTTTTATAGTCTCTCCAGAAGGGGCATGGCCTTCAGGAGAGAGAATCTCAACATTTTTTAAACACTAATAACTCTTGTATTTTTAACACCCATAACTATTTTATGGGAAAAATCCTCTTGTCCTGCACAGCGGAAGGGGACGCTGAGTAAGATGGCCAAAAATTACAGCCGTAAGTGGCAGCGTTTTTTTCTAAAATCAACTTACAGAACAACAGGAAGTGGTCAAGATCAGACTTTTATTAATATAGATAAGATCAGATATGATTCAGGTAAAAAAACCCTTGATCAGCAGCTTGTCAAACAAAAGTGCTATCAACAAAATGGTATCCTTTGCAACTAATTTGTTTAAACTAGGCCAACTGTGAGATACCAAATGATAAATATCGAAACATTTCTGCAATTTTTATCAGCACCCAATTTGCATAAAGACAGAAAGGTTGCCGAAACACAGCAGGTCAGACAGTGTCTGTGGAAAGAGAGATAAATTTTCAGGTCAAAACCCCTTCACCGACACTTGAAAATGGAGTAAAAAAACGTTACAATAAGTTGTGATGCCCTAGTTACAAAGAGGAATGGGACAGGCTGAGCTCATTCTCACTGGAGTGTAGGAGTTTGAAGAGGTAACCTTATTAAGGTTCATAAAGTAATAAGGGGCATGGGTAGGGTAGATAGTCACATCTTTTCTCCAAAGTTAGCTGCGTTCAAAAGGAAAGGTCATCAGGAAAATATGAGAGGATTGAAATTCAAAGGAGATTTGAACACAAGTTGAAGAGACACTTCTGTCACAGTCTTTAAAAAAACAATTGGATGGGTACATGGATAGGAAGGATTGGAGGGGTATGGGCCAAATCCAGAGAAATGGGATTAGTGTAGATGGGGATTTCGGTCGGCATGGATGAGTCAGGCCAAAGAGCCTGTTTCCGTGCTGTACCGCTCTTAGAGGTACAGCACGGAAACACGCCCTTCGGCCCACCGGGTCCGTGCTGGCCAGCGATTCATGCACATTAACACTATCCTACGCCCGCTAGGGACATTTTTTTCCATTACTCTCCCGGTCTCCTGGTCGCACGGTTAGATCGCCCGCTGTCTTTTTTTTAGGGATACAGCACGGAAACAGGCCCTTTGGCTCACCGGGTCCGCGCCGGCCAGCGATCCCCAAACATTAACACTATCCTACACCCACTAGCGCCAATTTTGTTTTGTACATTATTCTCCCGGTCTCTTGGTCGCACAGGTAGATCACTCGCAGAGAGCACCCGTAGTCGAGATCGAACCCAGGTCTCTGGCGCTGCATTCGCTGTGAGGTACTGAATGTGGATGATCAGTCATGATCACATTGAATGGCGATGCTGTCTCGAAGGGCCGAATGGCCTACTCCTGCATATATTGTCTATTGTACAGCCATATGATGTTATGATTATGAAGTTGCTGTGTTGTGATTCAATTTACAAAGATTAATGAGGACAGTCAGAGAAAAAAAAAACAAAGAAAAATGTAAGAACTGAACTCTAGACTTTAGAGGTACAGCGTGGAAACAGGCCCTTTAGCCTACAGAGTCCGTGCCGACCAGCGATCACCGTGCACACTAGCACTATCTGACAAACCAGGGACAATTTACAATTTACAGAAGCCAATTGACCAATAAACCTGTGCATCATTGGAGTGCGGGAGGAAACTTGAGCACCGGAGCACCACAGTCACAGGGAGAATGTACAAACTTCATGGAGACAGAACCCATAGTCAGGATTGAACCCTGGATTGACGCAGAGACAACAACCTGGCTTCTCAACACCCGGCTTGAGATCTAACTATTCCTTTGGTTTATGTTTCATTCGCAAGAAGAACCCTGGTCACTGGGGCTATAAGGCTGCAACTTTACCGCTGCACCATAGTGCTGCCCTCTGCAGATATGCAGGACAAATTTCGGGGCATATGACGATAAAACACTCTGAACTCCTTCCTCGTCTCCTTCATACCGCTGAATGGATGTTCAGCCACACAAGGTTTAGAGAGGGTGTTATCTGGGATTGTAGGATTATCAATGCCTTTCAAAAAGATAACTATAATAATCATCAGTTACTGATTATCTGTCAATTTTATGTCAATAATATGTCAATTTTGGTTGACAGAATTGGAACGGTACCCGGATGTGGCACCGACGGACGAGAGGCCGAAGCAAAGAAGTCGAAGCCAAAGAACCGAATGGAAACGAGGCCGAAACGCCAATAAACCGAAAGAGTATGAAGATGAACCGAAAGGGTGGGTCGCCTAAATGCAAACTAACTGAAAGGACGGGACGCCTAAAAGCCATCGAACCGAAAAGCTGCGTCGCCTGAAAGCAAACTTACTGAATGGCCGTTCTGTTGAAATGGCACATACTTAAAAGGCGTCGTCACCTACAAGCCAACGGACCGACTGCCGCTCAATAGATAAGTCCAATAACGGACATGACGTTGCCGGGGGGCGGGATTTGTCAGCGATTGGTCCAGACCCCCGCATCCATCACATCACTGTGAAGGGATGAACATTGTCCCACACCTCCGCTCCACCCGACCCGCAGCCCGTGGAGGGTGGCCGTGGGAGAGTGGGGGCTGCCCTGAGGGATGTGCACCTTCGTCCGCTTTCAACTTGGTGCTAGGGTTCAGATTTCCCAGTTACCTATGGCTTGAGTGGGAAAAGGACCCCCATGCTCCTATCTCCCCCTTGCGTCTTCTATCTCCCCCCTCTCTCTCTCCTCCTCTCTCCCCTCTTCTCTCACTCCTCCTCTCTCTCCACTCTTCTCTCTCTCTCCACTCTTCTCGCTCTCTTCCTCTCTCTCTACCCTTCTCTCTCCCTTCTCTCTCTCTCCGACCTCTCTCCCTCCCTCCCTTCTCTCTATCTTCCCCTCCTCTCTCTCCCACCCTTCTCTCTCTCCTTCTCTCTCTCTCCCTCTTCTCTCTTTTCCCCTTCTCTCTCTCCTCAGTCTCCACCGGCAGGAGCATCCCAGTCACTGACCATGATGCAACGCCATCGGACCCCAACCCCCACACCAGGGTGATTCCCCCCCCACCCCCTCTGACCCCCGGACCCTGACACCCATACTAGGTGATTCACCCCGACCGCGGGGACAGACGGCTCGGGGAAGAGTAAATCGCTTTGAAAACACTGGCGGGTCTATGACAAGTCTGCATGACAACAAACAATTTTATCTCCTCCCACTTCCCTCTCCCTCGGGACAGTCCCCACTCTCCCACGGCCACCCTCCGTGGGCTGCGGGTCGGGTGGAGTGGAGGTGTGGGACAATGTTCATCCCTTCACAGTGATGTGATGGACACGGGGGTCTAGACCAATCGCTGACAAGTCCCACCCCCGGCAACATCATGTCCATTACTGGACTTTTCTGTTGAGCAGCAGCCGGTCCGTAGGCTTGTAGGCGATGCTGCCTTTCGGGTAGGTGGCGTTTCGACAGAATGGCCATTCGGTAAGTTTGCTTTTAGGCGATGCAGCTTTTCGGTTCGTTGGCTTTTAGGCGTCCCGCACTTTCAGTTAGTTTGCATTTAGGTATCCCATCCTTTTGGTTAGTAGGCATTTCGCCATCGTACTCTTTCAGTTTATTGGCATTTCGGCCTCGTTTCCATTTGGTTCTTTGACTTCGATTTCTTTGATTCGGCCTCTCATCTGTTGGCACCACGTCCGCACACGATTGGAACACTATTCTAATATCAATTGCATTTTCTGATTTAAAGAAACCTCTTGTGTAACTTAACATGAAGGCACACCTGATGTTATTGGTCATTTCTGAAAGCAGAAAACAAATAGTACTGACAAGAAGAGATTTGAAAACTATTAACAAACTTGAAGTTTTGGATTTAAATCAAGCAGGTAATTTTGGGTTGGATTATTTTTGAGGATGATGAAGTTGTAGTTGTAAATTGGAAATACAAATAACTAGATGTCACCTCTAATACATGTCAACTGCTAAGTCTGTATCTCTTTTCATAGATGCGGCCTTGACTGGTGCTTGCAGCATTTTCTGCTTTTATTAAAAAGGTAAAGTGACGAAAGGGGCTGTCCCACTGCGGTGACCTAATTAGCGCATTTAGAAGAGTTTGCCCTCGACTCATACTCGCTGCATGGTCGACACGAGATCGTAAGAGGTCTTTGTAACTCTCCTTCATGCTCGAGAGTAGTCCCCGCGTACTCGCGGCCTCAGCCAGGTCACAGTATATTTTTCAACATGTAAAAAATGCCCACGAGTAAAAGAAGGTCGCCATGGAGGTTTAGTCGAAGTAGGTCGGCATGTTATTCGTAGGTAATCGAGGGTAGTCGGAGGTAATCGAAGGTAGTCAAAGGTAGTTATAGATAGTCTTCAACATAGTCGAGGGAGATTGTCTTCACTCTCCACTATTTGATGTCCAATTTTCCCGAAGAAAGTCATAGCTAGTCTTCAACATAGTCTACTACATAGTCGAATGAGGTCTTCAATATGACACTTTTTCAAACTTTCCTAAACTCTCCAATTAGGTCGCCGCAGTGGGACAGCCGCTTAAGGTTACCTCTCACGCACATGGTGCAACATGCAGGTGAGTGCATTTGAAGGTTATCTGAACCTCATCTTCAGAAAACAATTTAAAAAGTAAGAAATGGTAATACCGTGTTATGAGCCACGGAAAATTGGTGGTAGACCTGTTTCTCAATTACATAGTTAAACAAGAGAAGTTGATATTTCTCTTTCTGGGGCTAGGTAGGTCAAGATGAGATTTGCAAAGTCTTACCTGTTTAGATAGATGAAATAGATTGATACTGCTGCCAAAGTTTTAGGACAGAAGATTTCAGGAGAATTTGTGGATTTTCATTTTAATATACAGCTTATTACCTGGCAATCGTAGCTTGCAAAGTTGGTAAAAAACAAATGCAGACTTTTAAAAGACAACAGGATGGCGCTTAGGGAACATAATTTGTAGGATGGTTACACAAAAAGCTGGAGAAACTCAGCGGGTGCAGCAGCATCTAAGGAGCGAAGGAGATAGGCGACGTTTCAGTACGAGACCCTTCTTCAGACTGGGCCTGAAGAAGTCTGAAGAAGGGTCTTCTCCAGTCTGAAGAAGGGTCTCGACCCGAAACGTCGCCTATCTCCTTCGCTCCTTAGATGCTGCTGCACCCGCTGAGTTTCTCCAGCTTTTTGTGTAACCCTCGATCCTCCAGCATCTGCAGTTCCTTCTTTAATAATTTGTAGGATGATAGGGAAAGAAAGGGAGTTGAGACGGAGTACAGGAAGGAGATTGAGAACCTCGTGTCCTGGTGTTGAGACAACAACCTTTCTCTCAGTGTCAACAAGACAAAGGAGATAATGATTAACTTCAGGAAGCAAAGCGGTACACATACCCTGGTTTACAAAGTAGAGATGGTTGAAAACTTCACATTTCTTGGGAGTAAATAGCCCCAACAACTTGTCCTGAACTGGCGATACTGAAACAATGGCCAAGAAAGCACACCAACGCCTCGACTTCCTTAGAAGGCTTGGCAAGTGGAAAGCATTTTATCAGGATGCATCATCGCATGGTTTTGGAGCAGCTCCATCCAAGATCGCAAGAAATTGCAGAGAATTCTGGACATATCTCAGACCATCACATAAACCAACCTCTCTTCCACTGACTCAATTTATACCTCATGTTGACTCGGAAAGGCCAGCAGAGTAATCAAGGATATGTGGAATGCTGGCCACTTCCTTTTCTCCCCTCTCCCATCGGGAAACAGGAATGGAAGTGTAAAAACGCACACCTCCAGATGTAGGGACAGTTTCTTCCCAGCTATTATCAGGCAACTGAACCATCCTATCACAATTAGAGAGAAATCCTGAAGTACTATCTACCTCATTGGAGACCCTCGGGATATCTTTGATCGGTCTTTACTGGCTTTTTCTTGCACTAAACGTTAATTACTTTATCATGTATCTGTACCCTGTGAATTGCTAGATTGTAATCACGTATTGTCTTTCCGCTGACTGGTTAGCACGCAACAAAAGCTTTTCACTGTACTTCGGTACACATGACAATAAACTAAACTAAATCAAACTTGAGATGGAATTGCTCAGCTGGGAGCCAGCACTGACCTGATGGACCAAGTGGCCTCATGTTCATAATAATTTTAATATTTCATGATCCACTTTAAAATGCTGGTACAATACCATAAAATAATACAATCTAAAACTGAATACATAATTTCACCTTTCTACCAATTAGTCGATTGAATTCTAGCCCAAACATATTAGTGACCTTGATAGTGTCATAACTAAGAAACAAAGTTATTAAGATACTTAAAATCTGTCATTGATTCTCAAATACAAAATTAGATTTCGACACATGGTGGGATGGCAACTCAACATGGCATGTTAGATGACAGAGTACAATAATGGTATCCTTTGGTGTTCTCAATGCCTGCTCTATATTAGTAATATCTGTATGTTTGGCACAAAATCTTCAAAAATGGGGATTTTAGAATATTTGGGGATGGTTCTCCTAAGCAGGCTCCAACCATTTGGAAAAATTCCTCTTCACCATCACCAGGAAGTCCAAATAAGTAAGAAGACTTTGCTTAGCCAGTCATCAGAAGGATCCTGAGCAAAACACAAAGCGCTGAAGGAACTCAGTGGGTCAGCTAGCATTTGTGGAGGGAATGGACTGACAGGATTTTGGGTTGGCCTCTTCGTTCCGAGGAAGGGTCCTGACCCAAAAAGTCAACTGTCCATTTCCTCCACAGACCTACAGGGTTTTTCCAGCACAATGTGTTTTACTCAAGATTCCAGCATCTGCTGTTCCTTGTGCCATCATTAGATGGGTCCTTCCTGTCAGATCCTTTACATATAACCAGAGTCTGCAACTTGAGGTCTCTGTGTTGAGGATCAAGAAAGTCAAGAGAATGTCAAGGGTTGTCCTATGTCCTATAATTTATAGCAATAGACGTATTTGGAAACAAATAGTTAAGACTCTACATTTGGATAATATGTTGCTTTGCTTACCAATTATGAATAATCCTTTATTTAAACCTTCTATATTGGATAAGGGCTTTAGACAATGGAAAAATTTAGGAATTATAAGGATAGAACACCTTTACAGGAAAGGAAAATTTCTCTCATTTCAAGAGTTAAAAGATATCTATGGATTGCATCAAAATAACTTGTTTAGGTATTTACAAATCAGAATCTATATTAAGTCAAACATGCAAGACTATAAAAATAGAGAACCAGGATTACTGGATGAATTGCTTAACAAGCACCCAAATACAGAAAAACTAATAGCGTATATATATAATACTCTTTTGGATAGGGAAATTCCAACAACAGAATCATACCGCCAATTGTGGGAAAATGAAACGGGCTTATCTATAATGAAAGATATTTGGGAAGAAAGTCTACAACGTATACACCGTTGTTCGTTAAATGCCAGACATACCTTGATACAATTCAAAGTATTACATAGATTACATTATTCAATACATTATTAATTCAGAAATTAAATAGAATTTTTCCTAACATCTCCTCTATTTGTGATAAATGTCAGAATTCAGAAGCTAATTTAACGCATAGTTTTGTAACATGTATAAAACTTAATAGTTATTGGACCGATATTTTTAAACTTATTTCTGTAGTTCTTAAAATCAAATTGGATCCCGACCCAAAGCTAATAATATTAGGAGTTTCAGATTCAAACTTAATATTAACAGTAAATCAAAGAAATTTCCTTGATTACTGTTTGATAATTGGAAAAAAATTAATATTAAAATTCTGGAAGGGAACATTATCCCCCACAATTAAAATGTGGACAGTGGAAATGTCGGAGACGTTGCATTTGGAGAGAATCAGGTTTGTCCTAATGGACAAATATGAACTTTTTGAACAAATATGGTCTCCATTCACTGACTATTTGAAGGGGTAGCTGAGGTCAGCATTGTAACTCAACAAACACCCGGTTGTCGGATTAGATGAAATGATCTATTTTGAGATTTGTATACACGTCTCTATAGATATTGTTATGTGAAATTGTTCCATTCATTGTTAAGTTGTGTACTTCATTTTTTAAAAAATTATATAATTGTTTGCTTGTATTATTTTTAATTTTTATTTTTATTGTTTTGTTTTAATTTTTTTTAATTAAAAAAAAAATTTTCTTATATAATCATAATCAATATTATTTAATCTCCATCTTCGTTGATTATACACGTATTATTTTACTTCTTTACTTTCTAAAAAAAAAATAGCTTATATAAATCATTTCGTAATATTTGTATAACTTTTGAAACAAGTTAAATGTGTATTTAAAAAACTGTTATATCATTGGCAACATGCATTGCTTCTAATAAAAATATATATTTTTAAAATGTCAAGGGTTTAATTATCACATGCTTCTGCATTGGAACAATGATATCCTTATTGCAGCTTAACATGTAATTAAGGCTGTAAGGCCCATTAACACAATAACAATGAAACTGTCACACTGAAACATGCTTTGCCGAGGAGGTTTGGAGAGAGAGATGTAACGCTATTTGTTAATATTCATCCCAAACAGATGCACAACTCAGGATTCTGTGTTAAAGAAGGAACTGCAGATGCTGGATGCTGGAGAATCGAGGGTTACACAAAAGGCTGGAGAAACTCAGCGGGTGCAGCAGCATCTAAGGAGCGAAGGAGATAGGCGACGTTTCGGGTCGAGACCCTTCTTCAGGATTCTGTGTTCAATGGACTGGTCCCAATGAGCCACAATTAACAAATATTAACTACTTCTGGAAGATTAGTAGCTTCGTGAGACAAACTGTCAAATTCCCAAAATGTGCTTTTGTTCTGGTGCAGAGAACTGCTGACAACCAATATTTTTGACTGGTGTATTTTAAGACCCAAAACTATATGTCGATGGATGCAGTGAGGTTTGGGCTCAAACAATTGCTTACGTTAAGTTCAGGTTTACGTAAAACGGCTACAAAGCAAGTGGGGAGTGTCTGTAATCTACGTTGTATGTGAATGCTGACATACTATTATAAAGTTACATTTTTGCAAATTTTATGAATAAATTGTATTTTTGGATCAAAGCTGGCTTTTTGGAGCCAATCTTAAATGTAGATTCTTCTGAAGCTGCGCCTATGAGGGGTAACATTCAACTTGCCTGATATGTGAAAATATACATTTTAATTAAATCAGATAAGATTCAATCAATTCAATCAAAAAGAAGAGCTGCCCAGCGCTGTCAGGGATCAGGCTTGCCATGGCATCATTGCTCAGCATAAGCCAGAAACATTCCCACGTTCTACAAAAGGAGGTCAGCCAGGATCAGCAGTTAGTCCTGCTCATACTCCCCACAGGACTCCAGGACCAATGTCACCAGCTGCGAAAGTTAGTTAGCTTCTTACAAGTCGAGTGAATGAGTTTGTTTTTGTAGCTGCCTAATATTGAAAATTATACAGTGTAGTTTGAATCCAGACAATATCCTGTAAAATAGCCAATGCACTGGACTAACGATGAGACAGCTCAGATCCAGTTAAATAGTCATAGAGTCATGCAGAGTGGACACAGGCCCTTCGGCCCAATTTGCCCACACTGATTGCCCCATCTACACTAGTCCCAGATCCCTCTCAACCTGTCCTATCCGTGTACCTGTGTCCATGATTGCGATAGTTCAACTACCTCCTCCGGCCGCTCGTTCCATACATCCACCACCCTCTGTGTGTAAAAAGGCACCCCTCAGATTCCTATTAAATCTCTTCCACTTCACCTTAAACCTATTTCTTTTAGTTCTTGATTCCCCTACTCTGGGTATCTACCCTATCTATTCCTCTTGTGATTTTATACATCTCTAAGATCCTCCCTCATCATCCTCATGCTCTGTTAAATCAGGACAATCTAATTTTACAACCTCATGAACACTATTCAGCATTGATGCATGTTGCAGTGGCGAGAGTTACCCATCCTGCTAACCTGTCCAAGCTGAATCAAATTCAAGGATATTTTCCCACATTGCATCCTTATTTTTTTTAAACTATAGTAAATGAAAAAAAAGACATGTATTTAAATGGAATTTTAACGCAATTTTTGACTACTGCTTAGCTAAAGTTAGTGCTTTCTTTGACAGCTGGTCAAGGGCTGAAACTGTGTCACGAGCCTGGAAGACAGAATTATATGATTGAAATTCTATGCAAGGAATGTTCATGGAAACAGAAAAGATAAGAAACATTCACATAGTTTATTCAGGGTCCATAATACAATGATTTAAGAATTATGTAAATTCTAATCTCCACAATGCCAAGATGAAATTTATTTTCACAGTTAAAGCTGGCGATTTGTGTGACTTGACATTTTTATATAATTGTACTTCAGGCAGAATTAAGAAACCTTAAGTAACTTTCAACTGAATCAGATTTACTTAAGATGTCCTGAGAATGAACATTAATTTAAACATCCATCTTATTTAATGGATGCTGCAAATTATTGGACTGTTCTTTCAAACAATCCTTGTTGGAAAATGCCGTAATATCCTGTATTTGCCAAATATTTGTGCTGTATGGTGACGGCTGATGGGGTGGAAGGTGAGGAAAAGGGGGATTCTGTCCTTGTTATGAATAGGGGGAGGGGGAGCAAGAGCAGATCTGTGGGATATCAAGGAGACCCTAGTGACAGCCTCATCTTATAATGGAAGAGGGGAACCCTGTTTCCTAAAGAATGAGGACAGCTCTAATGCCCTGGTATGGAAAACCTCATCCTGGGCGCAGATGCGGCATAGATGGAGTAATTGGGAGTAGGGGATAGAGTCTTTACAGGAAGCAGGGTGGGAAGAAGTGTAGTCTAGATAGCTCTGGGAGTCAGTAGGTCTGTAGTAGACTAGACTAAGTTGGACCCCGTTGGGTCCCAGTCACACGGGAGGCCTGGTCCCCCAACGCAACCCATTCCCCAACACAATATTCCACCACTCACCCATAGCCCCTAACTGCTCAGGCGCGGCTCATTCCCCTCATCCCCAAGCACTCCCTCCCCCTCCTCTTTATATGTGGGAGGGGAGGAGGGGGAGAGGGAAGTGGGGTGGGAGTGAGAAGAGACGGGAAGGTATAAGAGGGGGGTGAAGAGGATGGTGTGGGCGGGGGAGGGGGTAGTGGGGTGTGGGGACGGGAGAGGGTTGTGATGGCGGGAGCGGATTATGAGGGCGAGGGTTGTGGGGGCCGGGCGGGTTGTGGGAGCGGGCAGGGGTTGGGGGGACGGGGAGGGGGGGGGGTAGGAAGGGTTGTGGGGGGCAGGGAGGGTTGTGGAGATGGCGGAGGTTGTGGGAGCGGGGTGGTTGTGGGGGGTGGAGGGGGGTTATGGGGGGAGGATGTTGGGGGGAGGGGGAGTCGTGGGGGAGTTGTGTGTGGGGGTGTGTGGGCAGGGGGTGTGCCGGCGGAGGGGTTGTGGGGCAGAGGGGTGTGTGAGTGGGGGAGGCAGTTGTGGGGTGGGGGGGTTGTGCGGGGAAGTGTTGTGGGGGCTGGGGGAGTTGTGGGTGCGGGGGTTGTGTGGGCGGGGGGGTTGTGAGGGCGGGGGGGTGGTGCAGGCGGGGGGGTTGTGGGAGCGGCTTGTGAGGACAGGGGTTGTGGGGATTGTGGGGGTGGGGGGTATGGGGGCGGGTGTGTTGTGGGAGCGGGGGGGTTGTGGGGCAGGGGGCGAGGGTTTGTGGGCGGGTTGTGGGAGCGGGGGGGTTATCGGGGCGGGGAGTTGTGGGAGCGGGGGGGTTGTGGGGCAGGGGGCGAGGGTTTGTGGGTGGGTTGTGGGGCAGGGGGGGTTGTGGGGGCATGGGGGTGGGGGGGGTTGTTGTGAGGGAGTGGGTATCGTGGGGGAGAGGGGGGCATCATGGGGAGAGGGTGGGAGGAGCCAGTGAGGGGGACCAGAGGGGTAGTGGCTGGAATTGGCGGTATGATGCGCACTTACAGCGGGCGTTGGTTGTTCTCCTCCGCCGGGATCAGTCTCCACTTGGCGACATTGGCGACATTTCTGACTGGGCTGGGTTGGGTCTCTGACTCTGGGGTACTGCTTGAGGCGGGGCTGCTGTTTGGGGTGGGGCTGCTGCTTGGGGTGGGGCTGCTTGGTAAGGGGCGGGGATTTTTAAACCTCTCTCACTTTTACGACATTCAACCGATCGGAATGAAACTTGGTGCAATTGCAGTGCAGGGGAACGGTGAGTGGACTGGCGAAAAATCGTAGCTCTGTCGCAAACCGTTTTTGTGCAAATAGAAAGACCTCCAATCTGGAAAAGATAACAAGACCAGAGTTTTACTTATGTCTAGATGTCGGTCAATAGACTGTTTTCTGTGATGGAGACAGTGAGATCTAGAAACAGTAGGAAGATGTCAGAGATGGTCCAGGTCAAATTGTGTGCAGAGTGGAAATTCGTGGTGAAATTGATAAAGTCAGTGAGCTGCATGTGTGCAGGAGGTAGCACCAATGCAGTCGTCAATGTAGCGGAGGTAGAGTTCGGGGATAGGGCCAGTGTACGCTTGGAACAGTGATTGTTCGACGTACCCTACAAAGAGGCAGGAATAGCTGGGGCCCATGCGGGTGCCCATATCTATGCTTTGGATTAGTGGAAGTGGGAGAAGTTGAAGGAGAAGTTGTTGAGGGTAAGGACCAGCTCTGCTAGGCAGAGGAGTATTGGTAGACAGAAATTGGCTGGTTTTGCGGTGGAGGAAGAAACTAAGGACTTTAAGACCTTCTTGGTGGGGGATGGAGGTGTAGAATGACTGGACATCCATAGTAAAGATGAGGGAGTGGGGACCTGGAAAACGGAAGTCATTGAGGAGACGAAGAGCATGTAAGGTGTCTTGGACATAGGTCGGGAGGGATTCGACCAGGGGGGGATAGGATGGAGTCAAGGTATGTGGAAATTAATTTGGTGGGACATGAACAAGCAGAAACAATGGGTCTGCCAGGACAGTTTGGTTTGTGGATTTTGGGGAGAAGATAAAATCGGGCCATGTGGGGCTGTGTTATGATAAAGTTGGAGGCTTTAGAGGGCAGAGAGCCGGAATTGATGAAGTCGGTTTGAAATTAAGGCCTGGTGCTCATCTGTGGGTCACGGTCCAAGGAGGAGGTGTCTGAGAGTTGTCACCTGGCCTCAGTCCGGTAGAGGTCAACGCGCCAGACTACCACAACACCACCCTTGTGGACGGGTTTGATTATCAAATCGGGGTTGCTGCAGAGTGAGCGGAGAGCTGTACATTCAGGGGGGGAGAGGTTAGAGTAAGTAAGGGGACTGGAAAAGTGGAAGCGGTTGATGAAAAGGTCTAAAAAAGGTAGAGAACCATCCGGGGGAATCCAAGAGGAGGGGGCTCGTTGGAGATGGGAGAAGGGGGTCATCACTGGGTGGTGAGGGCGCCTTCCCATAGAAAAAGGCCTGGAGGCGGAGGCGACGGAAGAAGAGCTCTACATCATGGCGAACCGGGAACTCGTTGAAGTGGGGGCGGAGGTGAACAAAGGTGAGGCTTCCGCTGGGGACAAACCATTCCATGTCGGGGGGGGGGGGGGGGGGGGGATGGTGAACACACGGCACGGGTACGGGTTGGGGTCAGAGGAGGGCAGTTGAGTAGATGGAGGCCGAGGCGATGACTGGTGGGGGGATGGTTGGTGTTCAGAGAGGTGGGGGGCATGAGGACTACTGTATGGGTGGGGAGTAGCTGGGGTTGCCTGGTTAAAGGGGAAGGGGAAGAGCCAGTGGAACCCCCACTGATGTACCTTGTAGGGGGGGGGGGGGGGGGGAAGCAGTAGGACCCTACCTTACCATTCACTCTTACAGTCTTGTTGTCTTAATGCTGTACCTTATTCTTCTAAACAACAGCAACCAAGAGCAATCTCACTTAGTCTCCCCTCATAGAGAAACCCTGCTAACCCAGAAACCCAATGAATTATTTATTGTTGCACTGACTCAAAGTATCTCCTTTTTTAGATACGGAGACCAAAATTACACAAAGCACTCAAAATTATGGCTCCTTGTAACCAGAGAGATGCAAAATGCCAGCCATTCCTTTCCCCCTACGTGTGCTGCTTTACCTGCTGAGTTCCTCCAGCAAATTGAACTTTGCTTCATTTAAGACTCACTTGCAAACTCCAGTTCCAAACATATTCCACGCTATTATTATCTATTTAAATTTTCTAATTCTAACCTTCGTTGGCAATGCAACCCTTCAGGCCTTTATATATGTAGGCAATGAAACCCGTCAGACGTTTGTGTATGAAGATAGACGCAAAATAATGGAGTAACTCAGCGGGTCAGGCAGCATCTCTGGCGAAAAGGAATAGGTGATGTTTCAGGTCAAAACCCTTCTTTAGACTGAATGATCATGAAGGCCAGAACAAACCAGGGCCAGGAACAGATGATTTCAGGAAGGATGGAGCCCATAAATGCCCATTGTTGTTTGGGTAAGATGCTGGGGTAGAACTTTGCGTACTACTTTTTTCCTCATACTTAATCTTCATATGCATCATTGTAGGATGATTCAAAACTTCCACTGACCTTGCAATTAATTTAGTAATTATCCAGTTTGGTATTGAGTGACAGATCTACCTCACACTCTTAAGTTGACAAATGTAAAATAACTGCTGGTTCAACACCAAAACAACTTTAAAATAATCTTATTGTTTAAATCCAAGCTAAAGGATATATAAACATTTGACTGAAACAGTGGAATGATTTCCCCCTCTTACTGTAAAAAATGCAATCTTAGATGTTCTATTGTGATACCTTGCTCTCTATGAATGGAATAATCCTTGTGAGGTGCATAAAATATGCAATATGAAATTGAAAAGTCAAACCTTTATTTATTTCCACTTACGATTTCCTGCCACATTTGCACAGCACAGCTAATGCGAACAATTACAGTGAATAATACACTAACTTTATTTGCATATAGTGTTACCTTTCAACTACTGCTTTCTTCAGCACTGTCATATCAAAGTGTTTGAACTTTGCAATGCAATTGTGCAGCCAGGTTTGTTTGATATTCAACTGCCAAAATTACGAAGAATAAGATGACACGCCAAACAGAAATTAATTAAAAACGTATGGGAAGTTTGAATATTACAGTAGATTTCTCTCTTTTGGCCTCTACTGGGTGCCAAACAGCTGTGATACTAGCCTTCCACCATCATGAAGTGGTTTGAGAGGATGGTTATGAAACACATTAAATCCAGTTTCCCAAGCAACTTTGTACATCTAAAGTTTGCCTACCAGCACAGCAGGTCCATGGCTGATGCCATCTACCTGGCGCTACAGTCACCCCTGGAACACCTGGCCAAGAGAGACACCTGCGTCGGACTCCTATTCATGAACTACAGCTCTGCTTTCAATGCCATTATCCCATCCAAGCTCATCTCCAAATTAGGGGAACTTGGAGTCAGCACTCACCTCTGCATCTGGTTCCTCAACTTCCTGAACAACAGATCACAATCAGTGAGGAGAGATAGCATATCATCCTCTACAATAAACCTCTGCACCAGTGCCCTGCCAGGGGATGCATTCTTAGCCCCCTTCCTTACTCCTTATACACCCACAACTGTACAGCCAAATACAAATTCAACTCAATTTTCAACTTCACAGATGCCACCACCATCGTGGGCTGGATATCAAATAATGATGAGACAATGTACAGGCTGAGAATCTCGCAACCTGGTGTCAAGACAACAACCTTTCCGTCAATGTCAGCAAGACAAAGGAGATCGTAATCGACTGCAGGAAGTGAAGCGGTACACATACCCCGGCCTACATTGACAGTGCCGAAGTAGTGATGGTTGAAAGCTTCAAGTTCCTCAGAGTAAATATCACCAGCAAACTTGTCCTGGACCAACCATATGCATGCAATGGCCATAAAAGCACACCAACGTTTCTACTTCCTCATTCAACGTTTCAGAGGCATTATTACGCTGTATCGGCATGTACCATCACGTAAAATCACTGGTGATAAACATGACTAAATAGTAGGTTAGTGTGGAGAAGAAGGTGGCGGGTGTTAGGTCGATTGGTGATTGCCTTCTTTTCATTTATAATTTGCTCCTAAACAACTGAACCTTTCAGAATGTTCCAGGTCTGGGCCCATTGCAGTAGTTCTCAGTAACAAAGGTAATGAAAACATTATCCTTTGGATAAATTGTTGCTCAGAAATTTGCAGACAGGGATGTTGCTTCCATGAAAAATCAAAGCCAGACCATCTCCTCAAGTTCTAGGTCATGATGGGTGCCCATGTAGCTTCAATAAAACAGAAAAGTACTATGTAGTAAATACAATTCTAAAATCTAATCCTGCAGGAAACAATGAGATCTATTCTGTTAGAATTACTCACAAGCCTAAAAGCAAGAAATGATCCTTTATAACAGTAGAAGTGTGATCCTTCTTCCTGGAGTTCCAGGCTAATTTCCTATGTATTGCCCACATTGTGTTTTGGTTGCAGGCTTCAAGTAAGCACTGCATGGCCAACCTCTTCACCAAATAGCCTGCATGGTTTGGGCTTGGATATACCACATGTGTGAAACTCTGCAATTCAATTTTACAAACGGTCCACTTAGGCGATTTTTCTGGCGACTGCCGGCAACTGTTAAGTCACCAGTAGTCACCTGAAAAAAAGGTGACTGGAACGTCGACTGTCAGAGTGGAATACACACGCACACATCGCTCCCTTCACCAGCCCGTTATGCAGGCAGGGTACAGGGCAAGTGGGGGGAGTGTTGTCTGAGTGATATTCACACGGTGCAAATCCAATGTGATACAGACGCACACCACAATGAACAGGAAGATTGACGCTGTAATTAAGACGGCGAAAGCACAGTGTACGGGAATGGTCAAGTAGGTCCTTTAAAAGAGGGGCGGAGAATGGGGGAGAAGGGGTGGAGACAACTTTTAAGAGGCAAGAGATACATGGCTGTGAAGCTTGACGGGTATTACATTACCGGTCGGTTATCCTTCATTCTGAAAACTGCTGCTTACGTTTTTTTTCCCAATGAGCCAATGAAATTCACCGGTCAGCACTGGCTACAACCTACGACAACTTTTAACCTCCTGGCTACCCACTACCACTGCATAGGTATGTTGCAAAACTTACCTTGAGCAACGCTGCAGTTCTGCCGCTCCCCGTGTGCGCGACTTTGGCGCCTTTCAGAGGGGGCGGGCTTAAAGTGCCGTTTTTCAACAGACCTGGAAAATCGATGAATGTCGGGCGATTTCGTTGCGGAAGAAAAATCGCTCTGACTTTTCATGAATTAAGGTATTTTTAAATTACTCTAAATTATTTATTAACTAGAGTAATTTAAAAATCACTTTCAAAAGCTGTGAGCACCGACAACTGGAAGGAATTTTCGTAGGGGAGAAGAAAAGGTAGTTTATTTTTATATTAAAAGTTGGTTTTTCAGGAGGCTTTAATAATATTTTTATGTTGCGAAATGGGGTCCCAAAAAATGTATGAACAAACAATATTTTTCCTCCTGACTTCACCGCAAACCGCAACGTTCCAATCCACCGCATTCAACTAAAACCCACTCGCTAGTTGATTTAAATGGCTATTAATTTACAGGAATCAAACACTAAATTCCTTCCATTTGGCCCAGAAATTCATGAAAATGAGATTTAAAAATTATGTTATATTGTGGATTATTGTGTGAATGTTATTTGGACACTTAGGCAATTAAAAAAAAAGTTTATCTTTTCTTAAGAAATGGATAGATGTTTAGATCTACTCATTGAATTTTGTAATTAGCTACAATTAGATAACTAACTAATTATATGCTTTAATTTCAGGTCATCCAAGTAAGATTGTTTCATATTTGTTTCAGAATGCTTCAATCTATAATAACTGAAAATTTCATTGAGCTCTCTTAATTTTTAAGAAAATTATGGGCTTTTAACTTTTCCAGATCACAGCTTTTGAGTTAAGTCAATTGAAAGGCAATGGGGAACAAGATGCTAATTTCCGAGTATGAAAATGGCCATAACTTTCTTAATACTGAAGATATGAAAGTAAATTAGGTGTCAAATTAAACTTCTTTTTATGCTTTATCTGATGGGATAAATTGCAGACTTGATTTTTTAAATCTCAAAATTTTGTAACATTGCTACACTGCACCTACGGCATGAGAATTCTCGCTACTCTCCATGGCGGTTTCATTCTGGTCACCGCTAATTTTTCAACATGTTAAAAAATTTGCGTCGACCATAATGAGGCCGCGACTAGCTCCCAGAATGTGGGAACTCCTCACGACCATGAAAGCGACTACCCGGCAACCGCCTGCGAACATGTGGCGACCGCATAGTCTCCTGCAGTCGCCTAAAAAGTCGCCTAAGTGGGCAGGCCCATAAATTCTTACAAAACTGGGCTACCTGATTAAACTTACAGCTTTATCTTCAGCCAACATTAAGTTGTGGTTCAACTGTCTGAAAGCATGGGATATAATTTTTTTTTCTTTAACAGGGCATTGCTGAAGATTGCACATTAGTTTTACAGGGTGTAAGACATAAACAATGCAAAAAGAGGAAATATGCTCGACCTCCTGAACGTCTCCTCATGTGTTTACAAAAGGCTCCCTCTTAGCGTGGTTGCAGCAAATTCTAGTGGGTGCTCTGTTTTCTGCAGTAATCAAAAATAGGAAAAAATAAAGCAAACCTAGAATTAGTTCACACAGCCCTAGCAAGCTCTTACAAAGCAGAGACCAGCCCATGAGGTGGGCAGGACCATCATACTGCCAAAAAAAACATGTTCCTACATCTCTGTTGAAAAGGTCTAAAACAATGTAAAATTATTTCAGCTGCTGGTTGCTCAGGAAGTGTAACAAAAAACATTCTAAGTGCTTCAGAAGATGAAATAATTTTTTTGTTTCAGTTCCCTAGCTGTTCCTATCTGCTTCTTTTCCCAAGTGCCACAGAAAGGATGGTGCAGTATCAATACATCTGTTCTTCTTCTGACCTTCCAAATTAATATACAGAAAGAGGAAATGTTCTTACCGGTGTCTTCAAAATAGGCAAACCACTATCAAAATATACACAACATCAGTGTGGATTTTTGAGAAAGATGTAATTCCTCACATCCAATTCATCTGAAAGATTGGTGGATGTTCAGGTAAAAACATTACCACAAATATTAAAACATATGAAAACTTTTTTATTCTCTCAGATGCTGATAGAAGTATTGTGTATTACCAACCTATTTTTCACATGTTCCTTATAACTCAATATATTATTTGCAGTCAGGGATGTTGCTTGTGAAATAGGGTACAGATGTTTTAATCCCACAAATGTTAATTCCTTCTTCTTTTATGGCTACTTAATCTTCGCCCAAGGCTTCTTCGGCTCATTGAGAGCAGTACGTGTGGCCTTAAGTTGTGCATATTTTTTTTTTAGTAGATGTGTTTAATGAGACAACACTTACTAGATGCAGGTGCTGGCAAATAAATTGCTTCGACAATAAGTGAAAACAATATCCACCTTGGAAATACAATGACCATCCATGTGTCGCATTGTGGCATAGCTAGCAGAGCTGCAAGGTCTAGCCTGCCTTCTGGTACTGTTCTGTGTGGAATCAACATGTTCTTCCTGTTACTGCATTATTTTCCTCCCATAATTCAAGGAATGTAAATTGATAGTGTGTAGGTGAGTGATAACATTTGGGATGCATTTGAGATTGTGGGGAGGGGGGGAATAAATTATAGGTGAAATTGCTCTGTGCTGGGACCTTTGTTGTTTGTGATGCATATAAAGGAGCCTACACAGATCCCTTCAAGGCACCATTCGTCACAGACCTCCAGTCAGAATAAAACCCTCCAACATTACCCTCCATCTTCTAAGGCCTAACAAATTTTCAATCCAATCTATCAAGTCTCTATGGATCTCATGTGCCTTAATTTTCTTGATCAGCCTTGTATGAGGGACCTTATCAAAAGCTTTATTAAAGTTTATGGAGTAAACATGCACTGTCTTCACCTCATCAACATATAAGTCACCTGCTTTCCCTGGCCCCCGCCTTTGCAATGTGTTTGTGTGTGTGTGTGCGGTCAGTCGATCCAGCTCGCGGTTTCAACGCTGACGGTCGATCCAGTTCGAGGCTTTCCAGGCGAGTGCCCTTCAGCTTGAAGGTCGAAGACACTCTTCTTAACTCGCGGATTAGGTCGCCCAAATGGGACAGCCCCTTAAGAATCACCACCTTATAATTTCCTGCTTTGTCCCTATTGCTCTTCGTAAACTAAGGAACAATGTTGACTATTCTCCAGTCCTCTAGGACTCCACCTATGGCAAGAGAGGGTAGAAAGATCTCGGTCACGGCCCCAGCAATCACTTTTCTTGCCTCTTTCAATAACGTGGGATAGATACTGTCAGGCTTTGGGGACATACTCACTTCAATGTTCTTCGAAAGGTCTAAAACATCCTTCACCTTGATATTAACATGCCCTCCCTGATCTCACCATTTTCCATGTCCTTTTCTTTGTTGAATATCGACGTGAAATACTCATATAGCATCTCGTCCACATTCCCTGGCGTTAGGCAAGAATTCCCTCTTTTATCCTCGAGTGGACCGACCCTCACTCTGACTACTCTCTTTTGAATGTATGCATAAAAATGTTTTATGATTCTCCTTAATCCTACTTGCCAAGGACATTTCATGGCCCCTTTTAGCCTTCCCGATTCCCTTTTTAAGTTTTTTCCTGCTTCCTTTATATTCCTCAAGGGCCCTGCCCAATTTTGACTTCCGAAATCTTACATGTGCTTCCTTTTTCCTTCATGTACTAATTTCATACTATGCAATCTTTCTTCATTAACTATCTGTTCCTGTGATATAATATTTTTTTCTAAGTTTATGATTTTGTTGGCAAGAAGAAATGTACTTGTTGTTTGACAGCTGCTTCTGTGCCACTAAACATATGTAGAAGTAATTAAGCTAGACTTTGTTTACCAGAAACTGAACCTGGGTTCTCATGTTTCTAATCAGTAATGTGAAAAGACAAATTGTAATTGAGTTGATTTTCACCAGTGTAATAGAAACTACCACATAAAGGATGCCTTAATCCAAAAATGAGAACTGATTTCAATCTGAATGCAGGATAAAACATTACAATGACCTATCAGTAGCAAAGCAGGCATCTCAAATTCACAAATTATTGCTTTACAAATTAAACCTGACTACTGGCGATGCATCTGGGTGGTAGCGTTTAGCCTCCATATAAATTGATAATGCACTTAATCCTGGTGCAACAACCATTTCTAGTTCTGCTGATTTTAAACACCATACATGAAATGGACTGTACAACCATAACCCGCATCCTAGTAGTATGAGGACACAGTAATTAAATTTTAAATGTCACAAAACAATTAGCAACAAGAGCATCCCTGTAGGAAATTCACAGACTTGATTTTTATATGGTGTACCTCATCTCCACTACATCTCTGCATACATGGTGGTATCTGTTTAGAGACCCATGGCAGTAACTGGTTCTTTACGTAATAACACTGATTCTGAAATATGAGTAGGACTGGATCATATGACCACTTGAGCCCGCTCTGACATTCAATGATTATCTTGACCTCAAAACTATTCTCAATGTCTCCAATAATCCTAGACCCTTCCATCATCTAACAATCTATGTAATTCAGCCCTGAAGATCTTTGATAATTGTCACCCGAAGTCTCTGTGGTACAAAATGAATCATTACCCACAGAGAGAAAAAAACCTTGTCACCTCAGCCTTAAATGATGAGCAATTATTTTGAAATTATGTCCCCTAGTTCTACATTCATCCCATAAAAAGAGAAACATTCCCTCAGCATCCACTCTGCCAATCATCAGAATCTTGCAAGCCTTTTATTTTCCAGACAACAAGTAGAGGCCAACCTGCTCACATTCTCTTCATCACACAACCCCTTCATGGAAAATTGGTGCAGGAGTAGGCCATTTGGCCCTTCGAGCCAGCACCACCATTCAATGTGATCATGGCTGATCATCCAAAATCAGTACCCCATTCCTGCTTTTCCCCATATCCCTTGATTCTGTTAGCCCTAAGAGCTAAATCTAACTCTCTCTTGAAAACATCCAGTGAATTGGCCTCCATTGCTTTCTGTGGCAGAGAATTCCACAGAGTTCCAACTCTCTGGGTGGAAAGGTTTTTCCTCATTTTAGTCCGAAATGGTTTACCCCTTATTCATAAACTGTGACCCCTGGTTCTGGACTCCCCCAACATTGGGAACATTTTCCCTGCATCTAGCCTGTCCAACCCCTTAAGAATTTTATATGTTTCTGTAAGATCCCCTCTCATCCTTCTAAATTCCAGTGAAAACATGCCCGGTTGACCCTTATGTCAGTCCCGCCATCCCTGGAATTAACCTGGTGAACCGACACTGCACTCCCTCAATAGCAATGATGTCCTTCCTCAAATTAGGAGACCAAAACTGCACACAAGACTACAGGTGTGGTCTCACCAGGGCTCTGCACAACTGCAGAAGGACCTCCTTGCTCCGATACTCAAATCTTCTCGCTATGAAGACAAACATGTCATTTGCTTTCTTCACTGCCTGCTGTACCTGCATGCTTACTTTCAGCTTTCATGCTTACTTTCATCAGGAATCTAGTGAATCTTCTTGGAATGTCTCCATTTCAAGTGTAGTCTTGGCTAATTGTAGTGAATTTATTTTTGTAATGTTTATCATAACACTATCCAATATATTTATTGCTAGGGTTATTATTATGTGACTGCTCATTTTATTGCTGTTATTATTATGGGATTTTAGTTAGTCAGTCTCACCCCAAATTTATTTTGGTTCCGACCGACAATTGTTGCGTTGGAGACTTATATTGTATACAGAAAGTACCCTGTTGGACATGTTGTGAGTGCATGTTTAGTTACCTGTTACTGGGATTTAAAAAAATAAAGAATCCAACTGTAGCAAAATTATTACAAGGGCTCTGTACAACTGCATGGATGAACTACAACAATTGTTCATCCCAGTTTGGCAAAATAATAATCAGGGAAGGTAGTGCATCCGTGGATAACAAGGGAAATCAGGGATAGTGTCAAAACAAAAGATGAAGCATACAAATTAGCCAGAATAAGCAACCCACCAGAGGGCTGGGAGAAATTCAGAGTTCAGCATAGGAGGACAAAGGGCTTAATTAGGAAAGGGAAAATAGATTATGAAAGAAAACTGGCAGGGAACATAAAAACTGACTGCAAAGGTTTTTATAGATATGTGAAGAGAAAAAGATTAGTTAAAACAAATGTACGTCCCTTGTTGTCAGAAACAGGTGAATTGATCATGGGGAACAAGGACATGGCAGACCAATTTAATAACTACTTTGGTTCTGTCTTCACTAAGGAAGACATAAATAATCTACCAGAAATAGCAGGGGACCGGGGGTCAAATAAGATGGAGGAACTGAGTGAAATCCAGGTTAGCTGGGAAGTGGTATTGGGTAAATTGAATGGATTAAAGGCCGATAAATCCCCAGGGCCAGATAGGCTGCATCCCAGAGTACTCAAGGAAGTAGCCACAGAAATAGTGGATGCATTAGTGATAATTTTTCAAAACGCTTTAGATTCTGGAGTAGTTCCTGAGGATTGGAGGGTAGGTAATGTAACCCCACTTTTTAAAAAAGGAGGGAGAGAGAAAACGGGGAATTACAGACCAGTTAGTCTAACATCGGTAGTGGGGAAACTGCTTGAGTCAGTTATTAAAGATGAGATAGCAACACATTTGGAAAGTGGTGAAATCATTGAACAAAGTCAGCATGGATTTACGAAAGGTAAATCATGTTTGAGGAATCTTATAGACGTTTTGGAGGATGGAACTAGTAGAGTGGATAAGGGAGAACCAGTGGATGTGTTATATCTGGACTATCAGAAGGCTTTGGACAAGGTACCACATAAGAGATTAGTATACAAACAATACAAGCACACGGTATTGGGGGTTCAGTATTGATGTGGATAGAGAACTGGCCGGCAGACAGGAAACAAAGGATAGGAGTAAACGGGTCCTTTTTAGAATGGCAGGCAGTGGCTAGTGGGGTATTGCAAGGCTCAGTGCTAGGACCCCCGTTATTTACAATATATATTAATGATTTGGACGAGGGAATTGAAAGCAACATCTCCAAGCTTGCGGATGACATAAAGCTGGGGGGCAGTGTTAGGTGTGAGGAGGATGCTAGGAGGCTGCAAGGTGACTTGGATAGGCTGGGTGAGTGGGCAAATGCATGGCAGATGCAGTACAATGTGGATAAATGTGAGGTTATCCACTTTGGTGGCAAAAACAGGAGGGTAGACTATTATCTGAATGGTGGCCAATTAGGAAAAGGGGAGATGCAACGACACCTGGGTGTCATAGTACACCAGTCATTGAAAGTCGGCATGCAGGTGCAGCAGGCAGTGAAGAAAGCGAATGTTATGTTAACATTCATAGCAAAAGGATTTGAGTATAGGAGCAGGGAGGTTCTACTGCAGTTGTACAGGGTTTTGGTGAGACCACACCTGGAGCATAGCGTACAGTTTTGGTCTCCAATTCTGAGGAAAGACATTCTTGCCATAGAGGGGGTACAGGGAAGGTTCACTAGACTGATTCCTGGGATGTCAGGACTTTCATATGAGGAAAGACTGGATGGACTCGGCTTGTACCCGCTAGAATTTAGAAGATTGAGGGGGGATCTTATAGAATCTTACAAAATTCTTAAGGGGTTGGACAGGCTAGATGCAGGAAGATTGTTCCCAATGTTGGGGAGGTCCAGAACAAGGTGTCACAGTTTAAGGATAAGGGGGAATTCCTTTAGGACCGAGATGAGAAAATCATTTTTCACACAGAGAGTGGTGAATCTGTGGAATTCTCTGTCACAGAAGGTAGTTGAGGCCAGTTCATTGGCTATATTTAAGAGGGAGTTAGATGTGGCCCTTGTGGCTAAAGGGATCAGGGGGTATGGAGAGAAGGCAGGTACAGGATACTGAGTTGAATGATCAACCATGATCATATTGATTGACGGTGCAGGCTCGAAGGGCCGAATGGCCTACTCCTGCACCTATTTTCTATGTTTCTATTACCCACAGCCCAGAGTGACTGGATAATTCAACACCAAAAACATAGGGTTTTACCAACATATCCCTCCTTAAATGAGAAGATCAATTGGTACGCAATAAGGTAGGTGTGGTCTCACACTTGCCCTGCAGTTCTAACAAGGCTTGCTTATTTTTATACTCCATCCCCATTTCAATAAAGGCCACAATATTTCCATGTCCATGTATTAATATTTGCCATACCTGACAAATGCCTATTATGTTCAATGCACAGCGATATTTCTAAGAGTAAGTGCGTGCTATGGAGGTCTATTAATTTATTTATTTAGCATAATAATTAATTAGTTGAGTAAAATTATATTTGTAGATACAATAGAGCAAATGCCACAGCAGGTAGAGTTGCTGCGTTACAGCGCCAGAGACCAGTGTAACTTTGTTACCTCCTTTGGGTGCTGTCTGTACAGAGCTTGTACGTTCTCCCTATGACTGCGTGGGTTTTCTCCCAGTGCTCTGGCTTTTTCCTACACTCCAAGGATGTACAGGTTTGCAGGTTCATTGGCTTTGGTAAGTTGTAAACTTGTCCCTAATATGTAGGATAGTGTTGGTGTATGGGGTAATGCTCGATGGCGGAGACTCGATGGACCAAAGGACCAGTTTCTGCACAGTATCTCTAAAGTATAAAGGGGGGTTTTGAGTGCAAAACCACCCAGTGACTTATACTTAAATATACAATTTTACTCAACTTATTATTATGCCAAAGAAATGAATTAATTGGTCTCGAAGATAGACACAAAATGCTGGTGTAACTCGCATTGGTTCTGATAAACATCAGAATTTGGATTTCACTTTCCAATAATGAGATTTTTAAAAAATCAACAATTCACCCATTGGAAATGTAAAAAAAAAACCTGCTGATGCTGGAAATTCTATAGGAAAAAAAAGTTAATATTTCAGGCTGACAACCTCTTGACGAGTTCATTCAGCCTTCTTTCCCGTAGTTTGTTGACCTGCTTAGTATTTCCAGTGATATTTCGACATTTCAGCTATCTCTCCTAGAACATTGCATCAAATAAGTTTATTGATCCTTTGAACAATGCAGTCAACAGAATCAAGATTTTTACAAGCTCAGGGTTTCACTCAGTTGTCACTGTTGAATATATTTGGTCGGCAAGCAACAAGCAGCACGGGAGCACCTCAAGGCTGCGTGCTTAGCTCCCTGTTGTACTCACTCTATACTCATGACTGTGTAGTCGGTCATAGGGTAAACTCCATCATCAAGTTCGCTGATGATACCACTGCTGTGGGATGTATCACTGATGGGGACGGGTCAGAGTACAGAAGTGAGATCGACCGACTGACCAAATGGTGCCAGCAAAATAACCTGGCCCTCAACCCCATCAAAACCAAGTAACTGATTGTGGACTTTGGAAAGGGGAGGATGGGGATCCACAGTCCCGTTTATATCAACGGGTCGATGATGGAAAGGGTCAAGAGCTTCAAATTCCTGGGCGTGCATATCTCGAAGATCTTTTCTGGTCCGAGAACACTGATGCAATCATAAAGAAAGCCATCAGCGCCTCTACTTCCTGAGAAGATTACGGGGAGTCAGTATGTCGAGGAGGACTCTCTCTAACTTCTACAGGTGCACAGTAGAGAGCATGCTGACTGGTTGTATCGTGGCCTGGTTTGGAAACTTGAGCATCCTGGAGTGGAAAAAACTACAAAAAGTAAACACTGCCCAGTCCATCATCGGCTATGACCTCCCGTCCATCGAGGGAATCTATCGCAGTCGCTGCTTTAAAAAGGCTGGCAGCATCATCAAGGACCAACACCATCCGGGCCATACACTCATCTCCCCACTACCTCCAGGTAGAAGGTACAGGAGCCTGAAGACTGCAACAAACAGGTTCAGGAATTGCTACTTCGTCACAGCCATCAGGCTATTAAACTCGGCTCGGACAAACCTCTGAACTTTAATAGTCCATTATCTGTTTATTTGCACTTTATCAGTTTATTTATTCATGTGTATATATATTTATATAATGGTATATGGACACACTGAACTGTTCTGTATTCACGCCTACTATGTTCTGTGTGCTAAAGTAAAGCAAAAATGTCATTGTCCTATCAGGGACACATGACAATAAACTCTCTTGAACTTGGCGAGGAGGTGCTGCGTCCAGATAGTGACATCTCTCATCAAGGTTGCCCAACATGAGAGCCAAGCATTCTTCACACTTCTACTGCTGGGCAGGATGACTTAAATCCCACACCACAAGTTCAAGAACAGCTACAACTGAGATTCATGAATCAACCCACACAATCCTAATCCTTCCTCAACAACAGAATATTAGTCTATCTCTTGTACCACCATGGTCTTGTTCTCTATTTGTGCTTAGCACTAATGTCTTGTCTTTATGCACAGTCATTTTCTTTTCACTTGTAGAATTTTTAAGTAATTTATGCTTTAGTGTGTTGTCTGAGTCTATGTGTCTAAGATGCTGCTCCAACTGTTTAAAAGAGTGATAAAGCAACTTATCTTAATTTTCTGCACTGTATGTTGCAGAGAATAACATTGAAGCAAAACAAAGCAACTGGGTTTAGTTTAGAGACACAGTGTGGAAACAGGCCTTTTGGCCCATCGAGTCCACACCAACCCACGATCACCAGTACATTAGTTCTATCCGACACACAAGGAGCAATTTACAGAAGCTAATTGACCTACACACCTGTACATCTTTGGAATGTGTGGAGAAACCGGAGCACCTGAATAAAATCCATGCGGTCACAGGGAGAAAGTAGAAACTCCATATAGCCAGCACCCGCATTCAGGATTAAACCCGGGTCTCTGCTGCTGAAAGGCAGCAACTCTATCACTGTGCCACAGTGCTGCCAACTCACAGGTAATGGATATTTTGGAGTATGAAACACAATTAACTTCCCTGGTCTGCAACCTAAGTGTTAATTGAGTTTCTCTTCCACCGCTATGGCAAGCAAAATTGTTGTGAAGCAAAATTTATAACCAGTTTCTTTAGTTTTCCGGTAAAGTACTTTTAAATGTAATCAGTATACATTTTCCTGTGATGTTTGCTTTCTGAAAGTTGGATGGAGCACAGTTTTGCCAGCAGAAATAATACACAACACTTTGGAAGCTGTCATGCTTCTAGATGGATTTAAAATCTGTGCAGGATCAAATGAACAAGAATTTAATTGTTGCTGAATAAGAACATCATTTACAACTGTGGAAAATACTTGTAAATGATTGGCATTCTATTTCTATGTTATTTTCTCTCTATATCATTTTATACATTTACACAAGCCATGTGTTTGTTAGCTCTTTATTTTTGTAACACATACTCTTCCTCAGTATTCCATACAAGGACTAGTATGGATAGCTTTGTTTTTGGTCTGCTTGAAAATATGCCCTAACAGTACACAGATACTTGTATGCAAATATTTATGCTATTTTGTCTGAGACTACAGTAATTAATTTTAAACTATCTTTGCAATGTTGACTTCATTCCCATTGTTGTGGTGATCACTAATCTGAAACATTAGCTCTGTCGCTCTCTTTCGATCCTTCCCATCTTGTTGAATATTTCCATCCTTTTCTGTTTTTATTTCAGATTCAAGTATTTAGGGAATTTTTCTTTGGCTTCAGTGCACTGTTCCAATCGCATTCTGAGCCGGTCTCCCTAAGGTCTTTGAACTACCAGATCCATTCTGCCACATCTTCGAGACAATGTTTGCACATCTAGTTTGCTTTGAACCCTGGCTGAAAGAAAGCATACACAAAGAACATAAATGTTCTCCGAGATGTGCATAAGTGAGACAAAGGTGATGCAGATCAACTTTTTCTGTAATTTCTTCTTTCTCGGAGATGGTGAGAAAACGATCTAGATCTTACACAATGCACACACTCATTCCAATTGTGCGGCCAGTATAAATGCTGAGCTCTCTGGTTCGATACAGGAATAGAACAAGAATGTATTTTGCCTCCAATACTCATTTATTATTAATTGCTAACAATTTGTGATAGTAACGACCTATTCATTAAACACTCAGATATTCTGATGATCTCAACAATATTGCCCAATACAGATGAACTTCGCATGCAATTTATGAAGCAAGTAAGTAGTTTACTCAGACATAAATACAGGATGTAGGTTTGTTTATGTACAGATGATTGGACAATCATATGATTCTCATCAAAAGAAAACAAATTGAGAAAGTGGACAAATTGTTACATCCATCAAACACAATTACAGAAGAAGAGGAAGTGTACCGATGAAATCAAAATCAGTCTTGCAATGCAAATGAAATGAAATCTAGCAATATAAATATTATAGTATGGCAGTGCAATACTGCTTTAGGGCAAATGAAAAATAATGATTGCTTGTGTTAAAAATAGTTTGGTTCTGATGAACTTAGGATGACATTTAACTTTAGAAAATTAGCAATGGAAAAGAATGATACGAAGACTTGGATTTGGCCAAATATTATTGACAAAAGGTCACCAAACTTTGTAGTTAAACCATACGAAGGATGCTAGTGAAATACACCAACTTAATTAAATGGAGATTCAGGTAGTTCTGCCACAATGCACGCTTTCATAATGCAAATGAGGTCAATGCGATCAATGAATTAGGGATCTCTATTTGTATTATGAGGGCAGAATTGGCTATAACGCAAGTTCTATTGGAAGCCAGAGAACTATTCAAACATTACTTTGGAAATTGACAAGTAGACAAAAAGCTGTCGTGAAAAAAAGTCTAAGGTGTTTCCACGTAACCGCCACACAGTAATCAAACATCATTATCTCTTAGGTCTGTCAGTTTTACTGCAGGTAGCCATTGAAATTGACAAGTAATAGCTCAATTTATCTATCTTACAATAACAAAATTAAACTTGTAGCTATTAAAAATATCTTTCTTTTTGCAAATCCTGCAGTAGAGATGTCTTACTATGAATCTGACTCCCAATTGACACAATGATTTTATTAAGACTATTTTCTTTCACACATGGTTTCTTCAGAAAACAACTCACATTATGACAGAACTACCATTATAACATCATCCATCTGCAATATCACCCAGTACCTTGCAACGTACCTCACCATGAAGAGGGAGGAAGAGGGGAGGGGGGGGGGGAAGAGAGAGAGAGCAAGAGAGCGAGAGAGCGAGACAGAGAGAGAGAGAGAGAGAGAGAGAGAGAGTGTGTGTGTGTGTGTGTGTGTCCGGGACGGAGCAGCCAGCCTTCCACCCAGTCGCTACCCACCAACCACCACCTCCACCGGTTGCGCCTGTGCCGAAAGACACCGTGGCGGGCGGGCGGGCCAGAAGAAGGCGCTGATGTGACGCCGGTTCCGTTGTCTGGTCCCGGCGGCTTCTCGCAGCCACCCAAGTTACTTCCCTCCTCGGCCACAATGCAGAGGCTCCGCACCTGGAGTGTCGCAGCAGTGGTGAGTGAGTTGCTGCCATCATATCTGACCCCCTTTCTCAAAGCTCCTGCCCTCCTCGCAACTTTAACCCTTCGTGGCCCAGCCAAATTTACTTATTTGTGCAGCCCAGGCCGTGCTGACACGTGTTTCATCGGCTCCTGAACCCTCCTGATGCACAGATCCTGTGCATTCCCCACTGCCTGTCACTTGCGGGAGTAACTCAGTGGGTCAAGCAGCATCTCTGGAGAAAATGGATAGACGACGTTTCGGGTCCAGACCCTTCTTCCATTTGAGAGTGAGGGGAGAGAGAAAGTAAAGATATCTGTGTGTCAGACTGAAGAAAGGACTCGACCGCAAACATCACCCATTCCTTTTCTCCAAAGATGCTGCCTGTCCTGCTGAGCTACTCCAGCATCGTGCATCTACCAGAGGAAAGGAACTCTGTTATGGGCACTTTGCACGAACCAGTGTCCAGGATTGCTGGACTTGATCTGGATGAGTAAGTACACTGTTCATTAAGTCTTAGCGACCTCATTCACCACCTGACCTCAGGCTGTCTCCCAACCCATCTCGGAGAATGAAGCACGACCTGTGGTACATTTTGGGGTCACGGTGAGGTGTATCCCCTCTCTGTACAACGAGATAATTCCTCACTGCATTGCCAGGAACCAGTTGATTAAAATCGATCCAACCACTGCGCTCACTGTAAATGAAATGAACAGGCAGACCTTTCTCATCCCTACAGTAATCGATGAGATGCGTTGTATTCCTCGCTCCCGGGTTTATATCAATTCAAACTTAGACACACTAAACAGCAAAAGTAGACTGGATATAATCATTTATTTTCCAAATCTTTTGGTTTACATTTCGTAGGTGGGTATGTCATGAATGGCTAGTTAACAAACAGAAACATTGCATTTTTATGTGTTTATATGCAATGTACGAGATAAAACACTACAATCTCACTATAATAATCATGTCTTGGACCGGTCTCCTTTTTGGAAAACATTGTTGCTTTTGTACAGTTGGGTATTCAAAGTATCCTTATCCAGAGTCTTCCTCAAAGTTGAACTCTTTCAATGGTATGCATGCACAGCCATCTGCAAAAACTAGATGACAACATGTTGAAAGTTCACAGTAATCATCAACCATACTGTCATGGTTTATTATGGTGTCGATAATCATGTGAGGTTATTTGTATTATTATTTTGACAGGGTAAACCTCTTACACAAACCTTAATCTCCGCCATGATCCCAGAGTGCTCTCTGCCTAGCTAGCCTGAAACAAAGCACGTGATTGAGTCGGACGCCAACTGACCAATGTTAAACGTGCTTTGATTGGACAATTACTACTCGGAAAATTGGAGGTTTTTCTCCTATTTTAAAAATATGTGCAGGTTTTGTTCTTGACGAGTTTCAGGTATGATTTATATAATATTTTTAAACAATATGTTTAAAAAGTTTCTTTGCAGGGCTCGAATCATAATTTAGTTACTGTTTCCAATGTTTACATCCACTTTCCTCTTAACACTTGGCTGGATGAAGATTGAATATGTTTTGAGTCTCCTGTGAGTTCTTAACTAAACAGAACGATAACTGTTGTGGAATGCGGAGTCACTTGTAGTTTAGCTAAAAGTCAGGGAATCAATCTCAGTGTTAAACCTGAACATGCCTTTCTTCAGGGTCTCATCTGTTTGCTGCACCACAAAGGAAGAAATAGTGAAATAAGTATGTGGTTAACACAATTATAAAGTATTTTCTATATTGATGTAGTTCTCCTTATTCTTCATTGTCTCTATTGCTGTGTACAGAAAATCATCTGGAATTTTAAAGTGAAGAATGTGCTTTCACATCCTGTGCCTGAATTCTCATACAGAAATCTTGTCAATGTATCTGCAATAGCAATTTGTTTCATACTTATGCATCCAATTGCAAATTACAGAGATAGCCTGTGCTTGAATTCTCAGCGCATCCACTAATGGATTAGAATTGAGAACTGCCAACAAAGACTTGCGATCTGTGACCAAAGTGATAGAACTACCAAGAATTGATGAAATATTTTCAATCTGAAGGTAACTCCTGATGCTTTTTCACAATTTCAGAATAGTTATTTTTCACTCTTTGTCAAGGTTCGTGGTGCAAATACAACCACTGAACATGATTATGACAGGTTCTACGGTACTTCATAACTTGAAGTGCCGCATGCAAGTTTCAATTATAAGCTATACTAGACCGAATGCAGACCCGCCAGGTCTGTTCCCCCCAACGCGTGGTTGGGTGGCGGGGAGGGTGGGGTGCTGTGGCTTCACACGCACACTAACCACCTGCCATACACACGGGGGGGGGGGGGGGGGGGGGGGGGGGGAGACGGGAGAGGAGAGAGGGAGAGGAGGGGGAAAGGGGAGAGAGCTGAGGGGAGAGACTGGAGGGGACATGGGGGGAAAGGGAGGGAGGTAGAGGGGAGGGGAGAGGGGGTTGGAGGGGAGAGAGGGGTTGGAGGGGAGAGGTGGTTAGTTGAGGGTAGAGGGGGGAGGGGGGGTTGGAGGGGGGAAGAGGTGGGTTGGCGGGGGGTAGAGGGGGGTGTAAGAGGGAAGGAGGGTGGGGCGGAGAGAGGGAGGGAGGGAAGGAGGAGGAGAGGGGGAGATTGAGAGGAGGAGATTGAAAGGGGGAGAGTGGGGAGGGGGAAAGAGGGGAGGGGGAAAGAGGGGGAAGGGAGAGAGTGGGTGGGGAGGGGGAGGGGCGGAGAGGGGAGAGTGAGGAGGGGGGAGGGAGGAAGGAGGAGGGGAGAGGGGGGAGCGAGGAAGGAGGAGGAGATGGGGAGAGGGGAGGGAGCAGGGGTGAGGAGAGGGGGAGATGGAGAGGGGGGAGAGAGGGGTGAGGAGAGGTTTGAGGAGAGGTTTGAGGAGAGAGGGGAGGAGAGAGGGGAGGAGAGAGGGGGAAGAGAGGAAGTGGAGGAAGGGTAGAGATGGGGAGGGGAGGAGAGGGGGGAAGGGAGAGAGCGGGGATGGGGAGGGGGAAGGGGATGTGAGAGTGGTGGGGGAGGGGTGGAGAGGGGATGAGGAGGGGGGAGATAGGGATGGGGGAAGGGAGAGGGGGATGGGGGAGAGAGGGTGGAGGGAGGAGCGGGAGGGAGTGGAGGATGAAGAGGGGGAGAGGGGTGAGGAGAGGGTGGAGAGAGGAGAGAGGGGTGAGGAGAGATGGTGTGAAGAGATGGGTGAGTAAAGAGGGGGGAGGAGAGGGGTGAGGAGAGAGGGGTGAGGAGGGGGAAGAGGGGAGGGGGAGAGAGAGGGGGGTGAGGATGGGGAGGGGAGGAGAGCGGGAGGGTGAAGGGGGAGACAAGGATAGGGGGAGGGGGAGAAGAGAGGGGTGGGTGAAGGGGTGGAGCGGAGAGGGGAGGAGGGGAGAGGAGAGGGGAAGAGGGGGAAGAGGAGAGGCAGATTAGAGGGGAGAGAGAGGAGGGGGCGAGTGAGAGGAGGGAGGAGAAGGGAGGGGGAGAGTTGGAGGTGAGAGAAGAGGGGGAGGGGGGTAGGTGGAGGGGGAGAGGTGGAGGGGGGAGAGAAGAGGAGGGGCAGAGGTGGAGGGGGAGAGGGGGGAGGAGAGGGGAGGGTGGAGAGGGGGAGGTGAAAGAGAGGTAGAGGGGGAGTGGAGGGGGTTAGAAGGGAGGGGGCAGAGTGGGGGACGGGGAGGGAGTGAGGAGGGACGAGAGAGGGGGGGAGGTGGAGGGGGGGAGCGAGGAGGGGGGGAGCGAGGAGGGGGGGAGCGAGGAGGGGGGGAGCGAGGAGGGGGGGAGCGAGGAGGGGGGAGCGAGGAGGGGGGGAGCGAGGAGGGGGGGAGCGAGGAGGGGGGGAGAGCAGGGGGAGAGAGCAGGGGGAGAGAGCAGGGGGAGAGAGCAGGGGGAGAGAGCAGGGGGAGAGAGCAGGGGGAGTGGGAGAGGGGAGTGGGAGAGGGAGTGGGAGAGGGAAGGGGGAGTGGGAGAGGGAAGGGGGAGTGGGAGAGGGAAGGGGGAGTGGGAGAGGGAAGGGGGAGTGGGAGAGGGAAGGGGGAGTGGGAGAGGGAAGGGGGAGTGGGAGAGGGAAGGGGGAGTGGGAGAGGGAAGGGGGAGTGGGAGAGGGAAGGGGGAGTGGGAGAGGGAAGGGGGAGTGGGAGAGGGAAGGGGGAGTGGGAGAGGGAAGGGGGAGTGGGAGAGGGAAGGGGGAGTGGGAGAGGGAAGGGGGAGTGGGAGAGGGAAGGGGGAGTGGGAGAGGGAAGGGGGAGTGGCAGAGGGAAGGGGGAGTGGGAGAAGGGGGAGTGGGAGGGAAGGGGGAGTGGGAGAGGGAAGGGGGAGTGGGAGAGGGAAGGGGGAGTGGGAGAGGGAAGGGGGAGTGGGAGAGGGAAGGGGGAGTGGGAGAGGGAAGGGGGAGTGGGAGAGGGAAGGGGGAGTGGGAGAGGGAAGGGGGAGTGGGAGAGGGAAGGGGGAGTGGGAGAGGGAAGGGGGAGTGGGAGAGGGAAGGGGGAGTGGGAGAGGGAAGGGGGAGTGGGAGAGGGAAGGGGGAGTGGGAGAGGGAAGGGGGAGTGGGAGAGGGAAGGGGGAGTGGGAGAGGGAAGGGGGAGTGGGAGAGGGAAGGGGGAGTGGGAGAGGGAAGGGGGAGAGGGAGAGGGAAGGGGGAGAGGGAAGGGGGAGTGGGAGAGGGAAGGGGGAGTGGGAGAGGGAAGGGGGAGTGGGAGAGGGAAGGGGGAGTGGGAGAGGGAAGGGGGAGTGGGAGAGGGAAGGGGGAGTGGGAGAGGGAAGGGGGAGTGGGAGAGGGAAGGGGGAGTGGGAGAGGGAAGGGGGAGTGGGAGAGGGAAGGGGGAGTGGGAGAGGGAAGGGGGAGTGGGAGAGGGAAGGGGGAGTGGGAGAGGGAAGGGGGAGTGGGAGAGGGAAGGGGGAGTGGGAGAGGGAAGGGGGAGTGGGAGAGGGAAGGGGGAGTGGGAGAGGGAAGGGGGAGTGGGAGAGGGAAGGGGGAGTGGGAGAGGGAAGGGGGAGTGGGAGAGGGAAGGGGGAGTGGGAGAGGGAAGGGGGAGTGGGAGGGAAGGGGGAGTGGGAGAAAGACATGGGAGTGGAAGGGAGGGATGGATGGGAGAGAGAGATGAGAGGGGAGAGAGTGAGTACATGGGAGAGGAGGGGGGAGAGGAGGGGGTGAGTAAGGGGGAGAGAGGAGAGGTGAGGGGAGAGTTGGAGGGGGGAGAAGAGGGGGAAGAGTTGGACGGTGGAGAGAAGAGGAGAGGGAGAGGTGGAGGGGGAGAAGTGGAGGGGGGGTTGGAGGGGGAGACGAGAGGAGGGGGAGAGAGATGAGGAGGGGGAGAGAGATGGGGGGGAAACAGGGGATGGAGGAGAGGAGGGGGGGAGGATAGGAGTGGTAGAGGTGGAGGGGGAAGGGGGAGTGGAGGGCGGTAGAGAGGGAGGGGGTAGATAGGGAGGGGGGTAGGACAACTTGCTCTATTTGATTGTACACGCCAGGTTGATTGCATTCGTGGGATCTCGTGAAGGTTCCAATCACCCGCACCTATCCCAATGAGATCCATTGTGATTGTACATCTGTGAGACGGCTCTGTGACTCATGCAGCTGCTTGATTTTAAAATGTTTTGATGTTTTTTTCACTAAAAAAGCAGGGAAATTAATAACCAATTTTTTCTAATTTTCAAAACAAAATGTGGAGGAGGAAAAACCCTACAGGAATATTTAAATATTTCTCGGTTACGGCAGAGGGTGGAGGAGTAAATTCACAAACAGCTAAAACAAATTTTTGCGAAATAGAACCTGCACAAACAAACCCACAAACGACAGTTTTAATAGTTACTAGACCAAGTGCAGACCCGGGGGGGGGGGGGGGGGAAGGTTGCTGCGGCTTCACACACACACTAACCACCCCACACACACATGGGGGGGGGGGGGGCGGAGGGGGGTGTGTGAGTGGGGTAAGGGGTGACGGGGTAGGGAGAGAGGTGGGATAGGGGGCGGAGAGAGGGGGGGAGGGAGGAAGGGAGGTGGAGAGGGGGAGAGGAGAGAGTGGGAGGGGAAGGGGAGGGGGAGTTGGGTAGAGAGTGGGGAGGGGAAGGGGTGGAGGGAGAGTGGGGGATTGGGGAGGAGATTGGGGAGAGGGAGGGGGGATGGGGAAGAAGGGAGGGGGGAGGGAGGGAGGCTGAGGGGAGAGGGGGAAGGGGGAAGAAAGTGGGGAAGGGGAAGAGGTGGGGAAGGGAGGGGAGAGCGGGGCCCGTCAATTCAGCACGCGATTGCCGGGGGGGGGGGGGAGGTTGCAGCGTTCCACACACACTAACCCCCCCCCACCCCACACACAGAGGGGGGGAGACGGGGGGAGCAGGAGGGGAGAGGGGTAAGATGGGGAGGGAGGAGGAGTGAGGGGTGTGGAGAGGGGTGAGGAGATGGGGGGGTGAGGGAAGATGGGTGGAGATGGGGAGAGATTGGGGAGGAGGAGAGGAGGGAAGGGGAAGGAGAGAGAGAGGAGGATGAGGATGGGGGGACGGGAGGAGAGTGGGGAGGTTGAAGGGGGAGACGGGTAGATAGGGTGAGGGGTGAGGAGAGGGGGAGATGGAGAGAAGGAGGAGAGAGGGGTGGGGAGAGAGGGGTGAGGGGAATAGGGAATGGGGCGGAGAGAGGGGGCGGAGAGAGGGGGAGGAGAGAGGGGGAGGAAAGAGGGGGAGGAAAGAGGGGGAGGAAAGAGGGGGAGGAAAGAGGGGGAGGAAAGAGGGGGAGGAAAGAGGGGGAGGAAAGAGGGGGAGGAAAGAGGGGGAGGAAAGAGGGGGAGGAAAGAGGGGGAGGAAAGAGGGGGAGGAAAGAGGGGGAGGAAAGAGGGGGAGGAAAGAGGGGGAGGAAAGAGGGGGAGGAAAGAGGGGGAGGAAAGAGGGGTGATGGGAGAGGGAAGGAGGATGGGGGAAAGGGAGAGAGGAGGATGAGGATGGGGGAGCGGAGGAGAGCGGGGAGGGTGAAGAGGGAGACAGGAGTAGATGGGGAGAGGGGTGAGGAGAGAGGGGTGAGGAGAGGGGGAGATGGAGAGGAGCAGAGAGGGGTGATGAGAGAGGGGTGAGCAGCGAGGGGTGGGGAGCGAGGGGTGAGGGGAATAGGGAATGGGATAGAGGGGGAGGAGAGGGGGCGGGGAGAGGGGGGCGAGGAGAGGGGGGCGAGGAGAGGGGGGCGAGGAGAGGGGGGGCGAGGAGAGGGGGGCGAGGAGAGGGGGGCGAGGAGAGGGGGGCGAGGAGAGGGGGGCGAGGAGAGGGGGGCGAGGAGAGGGGGGCGAGGAGAGGGGGGCGAGGAGAGGGGGGCGAGGAGAGGGGGGCGAGGAGAGGGGGGCGAGGAGAGGGGGGCGAGGAGAGGGGGGCGAGGAGAGGGGGGCGAGGAGAGGGGGGTGAGGAGAGGGGGGAGTGCAGTGAGGAGAGAGGGGTGAAGAGAGAGGGGATGAGATGGTGGAGGACAGGGGTGAGGAGAGAGGGGTGAAGGGAGAGGGGAAAGGGGGGAGAGTGAGAGAGCAGGAGGGGAGAGGGAAGAGGAGAGGGGTAAGATGGGGAGAGAGTGGGAGGGGGAGGAGAGGAGAGGGAATGGGAGGGGGAAGGGAGAGAGAGAGGAGGATGAGGATGGGGAGGGGTGGAGAGTGGGGAGGGTTGATGGGGAGACAGGGTAGATGGGGAGAGGGGTGAGGAGAGCGGGAGGGAGAGGATGAGGAGAGAGGGATGATGAGAGAAGGGTGAGGAGAGAGGGGGATAGAGGAGAGAGGGAGTGAGGAGAGATGGTGAGGGGAGTGGGAAGGGGGGAGGGGGAAGGGAGAGAGGAGGATGAGGAGGGGTGGAAAGTGGGGAGGGTGATGGGGACACAGGGTAGATGGGGAGAGGGGTGAGGAGAGCGGGAGGGAGAGGATGAGGAGAGAGGGATGATGAGAGAAGGGTGAGGAGAGATGGTGAGGGGAGTGGGAAGGGGGGAGGGGGAAGGGAGAGAGGAGGATGAGGATGGGGAGGGGAGGGGAGGAGAGTAGGGAGGGTGAAGAGGGATCCGGGTAGATGGGTGAGGAGAGCGGGAGATGGAGAGGAGGATGAGAGAGGGTGATGAGAGAAGGGTGAAGGGAGGGGGTAGAGGGGAGAGGGGGTTGGAGGTGGGGAGAGGGGGTTGGAGGTGGGGAGAGGGGGTTGGAAGAGGGGAGACGGGGTTGGAGGAGGGGAGAAGGAAGGTGGAGGAGTGGGAGATGAGGAGAAGGAGAGAGGGGTGTTGAGAGAGGGGCGGGGAGAGAGGGGCGGGGAGAGAGGGGCGGGGAGAGAGGGGCGGGGAGAGAGGGGCGGGGAGAGAGGGGCGGGGAGAGAGGGGCGGGGAGAGAGGGGCGGGGAGAGAGGGGCGGGGAGAGAGGGGCGGGGAGAGAGGTTCGTCACCGTTCTATGGGCGAGAAGCCGTTTGATTTTGAAAAAGCAAGGAAAGGTTGAACCTGATGTTCTAATATTACAAACATTAAGAGGAGGAAAAACCCTCCGGGAATATGTAAAAATTGTTTCGATTTTTCAAATTTTGAGGGAGGAGATTCACAAATGCCTAAAATGAATATTCGCGAAATAGAAGCCGGACAAACCAACACGAGAGTTTTAAATATATATAGATAAGAGTAAACTAACGAGCTTAAATGCCAAGATTCTCCTTGAGTAGGTTGATTGCCTTTTGCTGTTCTCTACCCCAACTCCATTTCTCATCTTTCTTCAGTAATTGATGCAATGCAATTTTGCAGGAGTTATTTCTCACTGTACGACTATTTTTGAGTTTAAAACCATATTTGGAGCAGCAACCCGAAGACTATTTATTATTCAAAATATTTGCTTTGTCGGTATTTGTTGCTATAAGCGCAACATCCTGATTGCATGGACAGTGATCGGGAACTTGTAGGACTTTGTCCACGGTGGCATGAGAGATCTTTGGTCATCATATTGGTTCATACAAGTCCTAACATGCATTGATTGTAAAATGTTGCTATGTGCAACTGAACACATTGATGTGATAGAACTATTTTGGTGAAAACTCTGGCACCTGTCAGTTCAGAACACTAATCCTGTGCTGTAGGCAATCTGTACAGTCCATCACCAACTGCATCACTGCAGAGAAAATCAGTTTTATTTAGTTTAGGTGCTACTTCGATTGTCCACATACCCAGTGGCTTGTTTTGGCTTGTTTTCGGTGGAAACTCAATTTCTTTAACTGCCTCTCCTAGTTCTTCAATACATATGGAAGAGTCTGAGGTTTCCAATAGATTAGTTTTTCATCTGGTTCAAGGCCAGTTTATTGTCACTTGTACCAATTAAGGTACAGTGAAATTCGAATTACCATACAGCATACTAAAAATAAAGCAACAAGACACACAACTCCATATCATATCTCCGACCGCACTTCGGCCTAACATCGAGGAATTGGCGGCCTTTGCTGGAGACCGGTTTCGAGAACTCCACCGCGGGAGCCTGCGGTCTTATCATGGTTTGAGACTAATATGGGCACTATAGCCTGTAATAACTAAATATCCATAAATATTGCATTTTTTCTATAGTCTGTTTAAGCATGATATTGAAACATCTACACTGAATTTCTTTCAAGTTTAGGTTCAATTTTCAGAACTAATATTTGCCAATCAATGTTGATCAAGCTGGGAACACTATTTTTTTTTTCAGCAGTGACTCACTGAACATTTTAACCAGTCTGATTTCTTATATACATCATTCCTTTAATGTATTTTAATCTTCATTGGTCTCTTCAACGGTAATACTTGGCTGAACTGACTGATATGTTTCCTTACTCATGACTAAGCAATCTGCTACTGTTTCGATGCACTGATGTCTAAACTAACATCTCTTGAAGTCACTCTGCTTTCCCACGTTCCCACTTTCCCTATAGACTTCCATGCTGACCATGTGTCTTTTTCTTTGAGAATTAAAACACTTTGTTACTTTGACTTGGTATACATCTCGTGAATGTGTAGAAACGATTCACACCTTGCTGTAGTGTCGCGACAGGTTCTTCACCAAGCTGATGTAGTCGGCTGATTTCTAATTCGAATTCCTATCAATATACGCAAACATAAATCAGTACAGCATTGGAACGAACATTCCCTTATGCCCACAATGTATGTGCCAAACATGATGTCAAGCCCAACACTTGTCAGCTTGCACATAATCCATATCTCTCCCTTCCCTGCACATGTTTTAATTTGAGGACTTCAGGACTGAAATGATCCTGCAAATTTGTACAACTTGGTTAAACATAATATATTTTTCCATGACTTTAGAAAATTTGCTGACATACGTTTCTGAGTCCATTTCAGTTCAGCTTTCTTGTCCTCTCAAAAAAACCATTGCTTTGTGCTGGTGCGATCTCACCATCGCCATTAATATTCATTGATATTTGTTTGTGAACTGAAAAGCTGACCAGCCAGCCAAATACATTAAGGTTCCCCATGTAACCAGAAGCCTGAACAGCCATTATGTCTTCTCCTTTTACGTCATTTTGCATGATGCAAAACCGATGATGCCATACTTACACTGTACAAAGTATTTTAGTGTCTATTTAGTTTCATGATTGCACTCTCTAACTTACTAAGCAGCATGCCTTTCTCAATATATTTTTTTGCTATTGCAATAGGCAAGAGATCCATTTCACTTATACCCACACATCCAAAGATTTTTTTTTTCAAACTGTACCTATGCAACCTCACTCTTCTCTGCAAGAAATATGCCACATTACTTTTAACATTACATTGGTCCTCCATCTATTGCAGGCTTTGGCCATTACATTGACCCTCCATCTATTGTAGGTTTTTAACACACTGACCCTCCATCTATTGTAGGTTTTTAACACATTGACCCTCCATTTATTGTAGGCTTTGGCCAGTATTCCCTTCCATGTCCATTCTTTGCAATCTCAATCCGAACTGTGTTGCTGCCATATTTTTGTTGACTCAAACTGCTGTTTTGGGAACTAATGTTGTCAGCTCCCAGCTGAGTCTCCTTGCAAATCGTAGTTCGTCAATTGTTTTCGTGCAAGGTCTGTTTATATTTCCCTCACTTATTTACAATGCATGTGTGGGATCTTATCCTAAGTGTGCATGGCATCACAAATATAATGAGGCACAGTAAACTGCTAACGCATGTTTTCTTATTCCTTTCCCTATAATCACACTGCGCATGCATGCGTGCATATTCCATAAATATACCTCACAAACATCATCCATTTATATATGCCACAACTATATGGAGATTGTGATCTCTAGTCTTTGCCCAGTCTGGGGAAACAGCTATCAACCTATATCCTATCAACCCCTCAAAAGGTTTTGTATTTGTTTCCATGAGATTCACGCTCATTCTTCTAACCTTTTGGTGCCTGAGGCACCAAAAGCCTCGCTGAATTTTGGAGATATAGAAGCATAGAAAATAGGTGCAGGAGTAGGCAATTTAGCCCTTCGAGCCTGCGTCGCCATTCAATATGATCATGGGCTGATGATCCAAAATCAGTACCCTGGTCCTGCTTTCTCCACATTTCCCTTGATTCCGTTAGGCCTAAGAGCTATATCTAACTCTCTCTAGAATCCATTCCATTCAATGCAATCGTGTCTAATAGAAGTAACAAATATGTCTCAAAGCAGTTGCATTACACTATTTAGATTTCAGAGCAGTAATTATAGCTGCTTGATTATCAGAAGGCCTGCAAACAGTTTGCTTTTTACACTTCACATAATAATAGACAAAAGAAAATAGAAAATAGGTGCAGGAGTAGGCCATTCGGCCCTTTGAGCCAGTATAAAGTGATCACAGCTGATCTTCCACAATCAGTACCCCATTCCTGCCTTCTCCCCATATCCCCTGACTCCGCTATCTTTAAGAGCCCTATCTAGCTCTCTCTTGAAAGTATCCAGAGAACCGGCCTCCACCACCCTCTGAGGCAGAGAATTCCACAGACTCACAACCACCTGTGTGAAAAAGTGTTTCCTCATCTCTGTTCTAAATGGCTTACCCCTTATTCTTAAACCGTGGCCCCTGGTTCTGGACTCCCCCGACATCAGGAAAATGTTTCCTGCCGCTAGTTTGTCCAAACCCTTAATAATCTTATATGTCTCAGTAAGATCCCCTCTCATCCTTCTTAATTGCAGAGTATACAAGCCCAGCCGCACCATTCTCTCAACATATGACAGTTCCGTCATCCCGGAAATTAACCTATGCTACACTCTCTCAATAGCAAGAATGTCCTTCCTCAAATTTGATAATGATAATTTTATCTGTTAGAAACAAGCTTTCAATGCTGCGCTGGAGTCTTGATGTTGCCGTCAGCTTAATGTTCTGCATTGCTAGGTCTTGATTTATTTTATGGTTGATGGATCAAATACAGTACAAACTGTCTGGAGCATAGTGAAAATAAAAGCATTACAGTTTTCTATTTCAACTGGAAAATGTAAGCACTCTGCCCTTAGGGTCAGTCTCATTTCTTTCTGTTATTTCAGTCAATAAATTAGTTCTTCACGATTTCAAATCGAAGGCATTTTAACTGAGATGACCTTTGTATCTATAAATCAGAATTGTATTATGTGTTGACAACATGGGTGGAAGAACATTTATTTTTATGGAAAGCTATAGTTTCATAGGTTCTTGTTATACAGCAATATTATAGGGGCATGGTTAATTTGCTTTCAAATAATTTCTCTCCTCTCATTTGGTTGCCTCGCCAACAGTCTGTCTGTCCTTTTCTTTTTTGTGTTTTAACAATATGGAACAGCAGATACAGTAGAGGAGGTTGGAGGAGGTGCAAGTGAACCTCTGCCTCACCTGGAAAGACTGTTTGGGTCCTTGGATGTAGTCATGGTGGGAGGTAAAGGGAGAGGTGTTGCATCTCTTGCAGTTGCTGGGGAATGTACCTGGGTAGGAGGTGGTTTGGGTGGGAAGGGACGAGTTGACCAGGGAGTTTTGGAGCGAACGGTTTGTGTGGAAAGCAGAAAGGGGTGGAGATGGCAAGATGTGGCCAGTAGTGGAAGGTGGCAAAAATGTTGGATGATTATATGCTGTACGGCTGATGGGGTAGAAGGTGAGGATAAGGGGCACTCTGTCCTTCTTACGAATGGGGGAAGGGGAGTAAGAGCGGAACTGTGGGATTTCAAGGGGACCCAAGTGAGCCTCATCTATAATGGAAGAGGGGAATCCCCATTTCCTAAAGAACGAGGACATCTCCAATGCCCTGATGCTGAATACCTCATCCTGGGCACAGATGCAGCGTAGACGGATGAATTGGGAGTAAGGAATAGAGTCTTCACAGGAAGCAGGGTGCGAAGAAGTGTAGTCAATATAGCGATGGGAGTCAGTAGGTTTGTAGTAGATGTCGGTCAGTAGTCTGCTTCCTGTGATGGAGACGGTGAGATCTAGAAATGGTTGGGCGATGTTGATTGGTCCGAGTGCATGTGAGTACAGGATGGAAATTAGTGGTGAAGTTGATAAAGTCAGTGAGTTCTGCATGTGTGCAGGAGCAGCACCGATGCAGTCATCAATGTAGCGGAGGTAGAGTTCGGGGATAGGGCCAGTGCAGGCCTGGAACAGTAATTGTTCGACATACCCTACAAAGCGGCAGACATAGATGGGGCCCATGCGAGTTCTCATAGCTACGTCTTGGATTTGGAGGAAATGGGAGGAGTCGAAGGAGAGGATAAGGACCAGCTCTGCTCAGTGGAGAGTCAAAATCCTTTTTACCCATATTGAATGTATCAAAAACAAAAGGAAATTGGTTTAAGGCGAAAGGAAGGTGCATTAACGGAAGTTTGAGAAGTTTTTTTCACGTGAGTGATAACTTGCCGCCAGAGGAGGTATTGGAAACAGGTTTGTTTAAGATACATTTAGATGGGCTCTTGAATAGTCAGATGGGCTCTTGAATAGTCACGTCTCAGCACAGCCATGGGGAGAATGTGCAAACTATACAGATAACGCCCAGGAACAGGATTGAATTCGGGTCTCTGGCTTTGTGAGGCAAAGGTTCTACAAGGGTGCCCTTTCCTGCTCAACTGTGCTTGAGTTTGTAATGGAGCTCAATCCCCCAGGTTCCTGGCTCAGAGGTAACCAAGGGCAGACATGTCATATGGTACACCAACTTAATTTCCGTGGTTAGAACATTACTTGAACGTTTGCATAGAATCTCTTTCTAATTTTAGGTGGTTGATATGTTTAACAAATGCATTAAGCAGAATTTATTGCTTACAAATTGTTAGCGGTTATATCAAAATCGTTTAAAAATGAATAATATGCGAATGTGTTAATCAAGCACAGCCAAGGAGAGTGAAACCTACTTGCGTCTCATACCTGCCCTGTGACGACCAACCAAAACATTTGATTCTTCACACATTATCTGTTTAAGTTTAGACCTTTTCTTCTTTCTAATTTGATTATTTCCATTTTTATTTATCATCAATTGCATTATGTAAGATCTTTTTCAAACTGATAACATTCTGTCAAATAAACTTCACAAAAATAAAGGAGTTCAACTGTTGCAATAAGTCTCCTCTTAGCTATCATCTATCTTTATAAACAAATAAAGCTTACATTACAGTAAACAAATTATAGCTTTTAAAGCATGAACAATTTTATCTACTAGCCATCCCTATCTTATTCTGGTTAAAACATTACGAAGCATCCAACTTGACCTTTGAATAAAGTGACCCAAAATGCAATTGGGATTGATCTGTGCAAATTTTCCTGGTGCCATTTGCACCACATATTTAAACATACAAACTAAAATATTTTGGGCATTCCAGCAACACTATTTTCACATAATTGTACGACAGCACAGTGGATCAGCAGTTCGATCCTGTCTATGGGTGTTGTCTGTACATTCTCCCTGTGACTGCGTGGGTTTTTGTCAGTTTCCTCCCATACTCGAAAGGCGTGCAGATTTGTAGCTTAATTGACTTCTGTAAATCGTCTCAAGTGTGTTGGATAGGGTTAGTATATGGGACGATCACTGGTCAGCGTGGACTCGGTGGGCCGAAGGGCCCGTTTCCACACTGTATCTCCAAACTAAGCTAAACCTATTATCAAGGTCACTGGAAACACTAAATTACATCCAGCAACAACCATAACAGTACATTAACACACTGCTCCAGGTGTCAGGGCTACGTTGATTACAAGTCGTCGGCTAGAAACATTATCTGTTTTCTGTCCATCGATTCGGCCTAGCCTGCGGATTACACAAATATTTTCTGTTTTTATTGAAGATTCACATCCCCTGCAGTTTCTTTTTCCTTTTATATTTTTTTGTTTAGCTTAGAGATACATCCGGGCACCTAGGTTCCAGTCTAGCTTCTTCCAGCTTCGGACGATAGCTAAAATAAAACAATTCCTCCAGTTTGACGACCTCTAACAGATCATCCATACATTTATCTCTGCCCGCCTCGATTACTGCAACTCCCTTTACACTGGCATCAGCCAATCTTCACTGTCCCGCCTGCAACTGGTCCAAAACGCTGTAGCGAGACTCCTGACGGGCACCTGAAAAAGGGACCACATCACCCCGATTCTGGCCTCTCTCCACTGGTTCCCTGTGCGGTGCCGAATAAATTTCAAGATCCTTCTTCAGGCCCGTACAAAGCTTTTCAAAAAGGGGGGTGGCATGACAGGATTCCAAAAATATGTGAAATATTTCCCACATAGCGCACATCACAAGCGGGAAGCCCCTCACGTCCGGGTTCCAGGGCCCGCTTAAGGGCCCTGAAAGCTCTGGGGTTTTAGATGCTCTCTGGTGCATTCTGAGCCTTATTTTTGAGCTTTTTGCACCAAATGTATGACCAATATTTCAGAAATAATTTGGGTTGAGTCAAGAGTAATGGGTGGGTGGAATGGGATGATTGGAGTAATTGTTGTATACATTTTTTTAAAAATTAAGAACTGTTGTAAAATGTTATGTAAAATGTTACAAAGGAGCATGCAAAAACTGCCAAAAAAATACTGTAAGTTTTTGCAGTAAAGAAAACCTTTTTTTAGAAAATGTTTTATGTGTTGATTTGATTGCCTGTTACTGTTAGATTGTGTTAGTGTGTGCAGTACACCTTTAATGGTCCTCCTGACCTAACGACTTCACATCACATCAACCTCAACATGAAATAGTTCCGTTTTCCGAGAATGTAACTGTACAACCTACTCACCACTTTATCCAAGTCATGGGCAAAGCCACAGTGAGTGTACATTAAGGCGAGTGCAGACGCCTGTCATTGTTCATGGAAGACCTGGCGTAGTGATGCAGGCGACGGACACTCGTGGCACGCCTGCATATATTGCCATTTAGCCATAAATCATGTTTTCCAGTTCCATTTTCCAAGAAAGTAACTGCGCAAACCTAGTCACGGCTTTGTTCAAGTTACGGGCAAAATCATAGTGAATGTGGATTAAGGCAATTGCAGACAGCCTGCCATTGCTCATGGAAGCCCTGGTCTTTCCTTCTTTACGGATGTGAAAACGTGTTTGTCCTCGTTGGCTGGATCAAAGTAAGATGCCGAGCGAGATCGCGCCCACTACAAGCATGCCACCCGAGGCGAGCATCTCTCTGCCGCTCAGGCTCATGACCAAGGGTCCCGGCTACCTCCGCAGTCAAATGGAGGGGGACAGGTGGGGTCCGCAGAGCGCTGTGGAGAGAGTGGCTGCCGACAAGGCCAAATACTTGAAGAGCCAGACGGCCGGGGGGGGGGGGGGGGGGTGCAAGGTGGAGCACAATGGTTTGGGCAGCTCTGCCTCCGAGGAAGGCAGCAGGGCCAACAGCAGCATGGAGACTTACCTGGCCTCCGGCAGCCCCAGCAGAGCAGGCAACTGGTGCTCCCGCCTGACATTGTGCGTCGCTCCAGCTCCAGGAGGCAGTTCAGGCCCGACTCGCTGGTCATGTACCGGCAGAAGTGTGAGTTTGTGCTGGGAGCGGCGGCCACCAGCAGTGCCCGCAGTTTCAAGAGCACTGGCAGCCTGCTCCATTGGCTGCTGCCCGGCACTAGCAGCCGGGGCTACAAGCAGCAAAGGGTGCAAACAATGTCGGGAGGGGGAGAATTAGCAGAGGGTACAGAGGCTGCAGCACACCACGGTTCACAAGTAACCACATGAGCTGCACTCCAGGGAGAAACAGCAGCCTCGCCAGCAACACCCCAGGGTGCACAAGTAACTACACCAGCAGCATCCCAGGGTGCACAAGTAACCACGCCAGCAGCGCCATGAGAAGCAGCAGCAGGTCGCCCCAAGGAGCCGCTCAAGCGGCAGGTTGGTGAAGGCAGATTATGGTGCTCACACTCTGACCTCAGCTGCCGGTTCTCCCAAGCCTGCTTGGGCTTCGACAGTTTCTTCGAGCACTGCGGACTCGAGCCCGAGGTGATCGAGAACCTGGCCAGTGAGACGTTTGCCGCTAACGCCGCCTTCAAAAGCCTTGCCCTCAGGTTTTGCAGCATGAATGGCCTGTCCCACTTGGGTGCCATTTTCAGCGACATCCTGAAAAAAGGTTGTCGAGTCATGACGCGGCCTGATGTGTGGTGATGCATGTAGTGACACGCGGTGACTCCGTCACATCTGGTTTTTGGAATGTTCAAAATCCAGGGGCGACATCTGGGTGTCTCATCATGTCGTGCGCCCTTGTCATATGCTGACGTATGCTGTCCTGTGTGTGACGACCAGTTAGGGTTAGGTTTGGGGTTAGGGACCACAGAGTAGCAATGTTACAAAATTTTGAGATTTAAAAAATCAAGTCTGCAATTTATCCCATCAGATAAAGCATAAAAATAAGTTTAATTTGACACCTAATTCACTTTCATATCTTCAGTATTAAGAAAGTCATGGCCATTTTAATATTCGGAAATTAGCATCTTGTTCCCCATTGCCTTTCAATTGACTTAACTCAAACGCTGTGATCTAGATCAGTTAAAAGCCCATAACCTTCTTAAAAATTAATAGAACTCAATGAAATTTTCACTTATTATAGATTGAAGCATTTTGAAATAAATATGAAACAATCTTACTTGGATGACCTGAAATTAAGCATATAATTAGTTCGTTATCTAATTGTAGCTAATTACAAAATTCATTGAGTAGATCTAAACATCTATCCATTTCTTAAGAAAAGATAAACTTTTTTAAAAATTGCCCAAGTGTCCAAATAACATTCACACAATAATCCACAATATAACATAATTTTTAAATCTCATTTTCATGAATTTCTGGGCCAAATGGAAGGAATTTAGTGTTTGATTCCTGTAAATTAATGGCCATTTAAATCAACTAGCGAGTGCATTTTAGTGGAATGCGGTGGATTGGAACGTTGCGGTTAGCGGTGAAGTCGGGAGAAAAAATACTGTTTGTTCATACATTTTTTTGGACCCCATTTCGCAACATGAAAATGTTATTAAAGCCTCCCGAAAAACCAACTTTTAATATAAAAATAAACGATTTACCTTTTTTTCTCCCCTACGGAAATTCCTTCCGGTTGTCAGCGCTCACGGCTTCTGAAGGTGATTTTTAAATTACTCCAGTTAAAAAATAATTTAGAGTAATTTAAAAATACCTTCAGTCATGAAATGTCGGAGCCATTTTTCTTCCGCAACGAAATCGCCCGACATTCATCGATTTGTCCTGCCTGTGGAAAAACGGCACTTTAAGCCCGCCCCCCCCCATGAAAGGCGCCAAAGTCGCGCACACAGGGAGCGGCAGAACGGCAGCGCTGCTCAAGGTAAGTTTTGTAACATACCTACACAGAGGGGCTGTAAAATATTCTTAATTCAATGCATGGATTTTAAACATTAATATATTAAAATTAATACAATAAAATCAATTGTGCAAATGAAAAGACGTCTGTCCAGTTTTATTTATAGATGCATTGGTCCGCTTCCAGATCCAATCACCATCTCTAACGTTTCACAGGGATGGATTCAGCGAGTGTAGACTGAACCCTCTCCCCTCCGCCCCCCACTTCCCTTATTCTATTATTTCTTTGGTGGGGGGGGGGGGGGGGGGCTGGGTGAATCAGTGCGGGGTGGATAGATGGGGGGGGGGGGGGGGGGGAGTGGGTGTGAGAAGGTAATCAGTGCGGAATGGATGGATTGAGGCTGGGGAATTAGTGTGTGTTGGTTGGAGTAGGTAAAATTGTGAGGGGAGAGCGCGGGAGATGTCAGTTGAGGAATACGGGATGGATGGGGGGGGGGGAATCAGTACAGCATGGATGGGGGGAAATCAGTACAGGATGAATGGGGGGGGAATCAGTACAGGATGAATGGGGGTGGGTCAGTACAGTGTGGATCAGGGGTCTGTGCAGGATGAATGGGAAGGGGGTCAGTACAGGATGAATGGGAAGGGGGTCAGTACAGGATGAATTGGGGACGCGTGTAGGATGGATGTGGAGGTGGCAGGAGAATCAAAACGAGGTGGATAGAGAGATCAGTGAAGGATGAATAGATGGGGGGTGGTAGATGGGGAGGGGAGCACAGGGGATATCAGTGAAGACTGAATAAAGGGGGAATGGGGATCAGTGTGGGGTGGAGAGGAGGGGTCCCAGTATACGGGGGGGGGGGGGGTGTGGGTGCAGGGTGGCGTACAAGAGAGAGAGAGAGAGAGAGAGAGAGGGGGGGGGGAATGGGCAGAGGAGGTTGTGAGGAAGGAAGGTCAGCGCTCCTCGGACAACATCGCCCCGCAGCCTTGGCCATCCCTGTCCCCGTCCCTTCCGCCGCCAAAGGGGGAGGCAGTTGGGAACTCCTCACCACCGTCTCCTCTCCTCCGCCAGCCAACAGGAAGGTGCGGGGCCGAGCGGCGCAGGTGCCTCAGACGTCAGACCCCATTCTTTCCTCGCTCCCTCCCCCCTCCCAGCCTCGGCGTGCGTGCGGGGTTGTTTTGAAAGCGGTTGGCGTCGTTGGAGAAGTGGGAAAGGCGAGGGTGGATTGCGAGAGAGGCGAGGTTGGGGTGCGAGAGTCCGAGGTGCGGGGTGGGAAAGACGAGGGTGGATTGCGAGAGAGGCGAGGGTGGGGGGTGAGGGACCGGCGGGGAGGAAGGGGGGGGGTGGTGGTGATGTGGACCCGGCCTGAGCAGCGTCTGGTGTCGGGTCATGTTATCGGGTCCTGTGTCGTGCCAGGACTGGGTTCAGATTCAGTTCTTCCCGTTTCTCGCCTGGCGACGGGAGAACGGTCTCCCCGGACCGACAGCGGACGGGACGGGTCCGGCGCCGCGGATGGAGCCGATGGACCGGGCGGGCACACGCCACACCCCCCGAGAAACGGGAACTCATTTTTTTTCCAAACCATCCCGATTTTTAATACCCCCGATATAAAATAAACAGATTCCCCGCAACGCAACGCAATATTTCACGGTCCCACTCACCCAAACTAGTCCCGGAACATCGAGGCATGCACTGAAAATGGCGTGGATCTGATCCTGCGCACGTGCGGAGAGACGCCGCCATTTTGCGTCGCTTCTGCGTCTTTGGTCACCAGCTTCCCCCCACTGCGCAGGCGCGGATATTCGCAAGAACTCCTCTGAATTTTTTTTCTTCTGGAAAAAAGGGGGGTGCGGTTGCACCAACGCACCCCCCCCCCCGGATGGCCATGTTCTTTATATTTACAAAGCCAATCAACGGCCTTGTCCCCACCCACATCAAACTTTTACTTACCCACCACACCACCTCCAGGTCCCTCAGATCGGCCGCTTTGGGGTTAGTGAACATCCCGGGGTCTAGGCATATGCTCAAGGGTGACCGCGCCTTTGCGGTTGCAGCTCCTAGACTGTGGAACAGCATCCCTCTTCCCATCAGAACTGCCCCCTCCATCGACTTTTTTAAGTCGAGACTTAAAACTCATCTTTACTCTTAAGCCTTTCTTGACGTCCTCTGAGGGAGGGCTATATGTATGTATTTATGTAAGTACTTAATCTATGAACCACTGTTGTATAACCTTAGTACCTCCACCAATGTAAAGCACTTTGGTCAACAAGAGTTGTTTTATAAATGTGCTATAGAAATAAAAGTGACTTGACTTGACTATGGCTGTCTTCCTCTCACTATGGAAAAACAGATTCCGCTGCTTGCATCTCTGAAAAGCAACTCAATAACATGCATCACAATGACTGATGTAACAGTGCAAGTTGCCCATTCTTCAGCTGTGTGCATTTCTGCCAGATTTAATTCTGCAACAGTTTAACGCACTGTAAAGTTCCAATCACAAATTGCAAGCAAAATTGGGCATAAATGGAGAGCTATGGGTAATTAAGTAAAACTACAGAACACAGCACAAGAAAATTCTCAAATACTTTCCACATACATTCCTTCCCACAGCCCCATATGTTGAACTCAATCACCATGCTTTCGTAAGGTCATAAGTGAGAGGATGAAATTTGGCCAATCGGCCCATCAAGTCTACTCTACCATTCAATCATGCTGATCTATCTCGTAACCCCATTCCCCTGCCTTCTTCCCACAGCCTCTGAAATCAAGAATCTATCTCTCTCTGCCTTAAAAATATCCACTGGCTTGGCCTCCACAGCCTTCTCTGGCAACGAATTCCAGATTTACCATCTTCTGATGAAATAAATTTCTCCCCATCTCCTTCCAAAAAGAACATCCTTTATTTCTAGTCCTAGAATCTCCCACTAGTGAAAACATCCTCTCTATCCAAACCTTTCACTATTCTGTATATTTTGATGAGGTCCCCCTTCACTCTTCTAAACTCTAGACAGTAAATGCCCAGTGCCGCCAAACACTCATAGGTTAACCTATTAATTCCTGGGGTCAATCTTGTAAACCTCCTCGGGACGTCTCCAGAGCCATCATATCCTTCCTCAGATATGGTGCCCAAAATTGCTCATAATATTCCAAATGCAGCCTTCATTCCTACTACCAAAATACAAGACTCCACACTTTGCAACACTGCCACATCTCTGCCCATTCTCCCAACCAGTCCAAGTCCTTCTGCAGAGTTCCTGCTTTCTCTATATTACCTCCAGCTATTTTTGTATCATCCGTAAACTTGACCACAAAGCCTTCAATCCCCTTGTCCAAACACATTCAAGTATCATTCAAGGAGCAGCCACTGAATGAGCAATTAATGATACTAAACAGTTTAGGATTCATTCACCAAAAAGAGGTTAAATTGTTATGCAGCAGAACACATTACAAGTGCCAATGCAAAGAATTTATGGGAAGGCAAATGGAGCGAAAGGTATAACTCTGTTGGGTGTAGATAACAGAAGTGCAAATATAAAACTGATGGTTACGATGGTGCTGAAACGGAGATAATTTGTTGAGGATTGGGTGTGAAATAGGGGTGCGAAATTTTGTTTGGATGGATGCCTTGATCTGCTAACAGATAAGAATTTAGTTAGTCTACCCTAAGGAGAAATGCCATTAAAGTGATCTGCACCTTTCTAAAAGGTCAATGTGTGAGCTCCGGACCTTGTCGCGGGTGATGGGGGAGAGGGAATTGTTGCATGCACTTTCTAATTTTAGTTTAGTTTAGTTTTGAGATACAGCATGGAAACAGGCCCTTCGGCCCGCCGAATCCGCACCGACCAGCGAATCTTGCACATTAACACCATCCTTTTCGCGTTAGTTTTCTAGGTCTCCAGAAAACTTGAGAGTCTTTAGTTTACAACAGAAGTCTTTAATGTTTCACTTGATGCTGGCAGCAAGACGAGTCTTCCGACAGGATAAAGTATATACAAGACATCTCCCTTTGTCCTGTGCAGCGCTACCTGCTGCACGGGAGGAGCAACGGGTCCTCTCACCCCACACAGTCCACCAAACATCACACCCCCCCTTTTCAGTTTGAACGTCTCTATTCCTGAATGAGTTGCCTTGGTGGAGTACCATGATGGCAACGTGCCAATCAACGAAGGACCACAGGAAGAATCGGCGGCGAGTTCAGTATCCACTCCAGTATCCACACAAATCGGCACCGAGGTGTCCAACTGCTTGGTTTTGGTCAGGTTCTGTGCAGTCTTCGCTGGAGGAACGCGGCTTCTTAATTGGTCATCATGCCATTTGCATTGTCCATCTTGTCCTTGGACGGTGTATATTGTGGTTCCAATGTGAGCAATGATCCTGCCAGCGCACCATTTGCTTTCCTTGGCCGTATAATTGCGGTAATATACATAGTCGCCAATGTCGAATTTGGACTTCTTCGACTTCGTTGGCTGAGTGCGCGCCATATAAGTGTTACGGGTCGGGTTCAAAACTGATAGGGGAGAGCGCACTTGACGTCCGAGCATCATCTCCGCTGGTGTTCGACCGGTAGTGCAGTTTGGAACGGTTCGATATTGCTGTAAGAAATCGCGCAATGCCAATCGTTTTGATTTATTTTCGATTGCTGCAGCACGTTTCATAGCCTGCTTGAAAACACCAACGAGCCGCTCTGCCTCACCATTTGCGGACGGATGGAAAGGTGCTGATGTCAGAATCACGATTGAGTGTTGTTTGCACCAAACATTTGCGAGGCAAATTGGGGTCTATTATCGCTTACGATTGTTAAGGGCAATCCCCAAAATGCCTCGCAAATGTCTTTGGACACAATCTGAAATATCCCACTCCTGATACCACTTTCGTGTTCATTTTCTAGGTCTGCAAAAAAACTTGAGAGTCTTTAGTTTACAACAGAAGTCTTTAATGTTTCACTCAATGCTGGCAGCAAGACTAGTCACAATGGTTGCCCGCATGCTGTCTGCCGACAGGATAAACTATATACAAGACATCTCCCTTTGTCCTGTGCAGCTCCACCTGCTGCACGGGAGGAGCAACGGGTCACCCCACCCCACACAGTCCACCAAACATCACTCGGGACAATTTACACATACACAAAGCCAATTAACCTAGAAACCTGTACGCCTTTGGAGTGTGGGAGGAAACTGAAGATCTCGGAGAAAATACGCAGATCACGGGGAGAACGTACAAACTCTGCACAGAGACCACGTAGGTAGGATCGAACCCGGGTCTCCGGTGCTGCAAGCGCTGTTAGGCAACAGCTCTACTGCTGCGCCACCATGCCACCCCAATGTAAAAATAAGTCATTTTGTTTTGCCAGTGCATCTACCTCCAGCAATATTATGGGAAAATATCCACATGTCACCATAAAAATGCGTAAAAAGTTCAATAAATACTTTGAGTTGTGAGCTTTGTAAGACGGTTACATTAAGGAATGTTATTCAGGCCTCTTTTCTTTCATGTTACCAAAGAACAATATTCCCAGTGGAGCTGTTTCTAAAAATAATTCCAGAACCTTTAGCTCCATTACTTCTGGATGATAAGTATTCCACTCACAAACTAAATCAATTTTGCAACCATTGGTTTAAGTTTTCAATGATTACAATTCAAATTATTCTTTTGTAACTTAACATTAAAGGGTACAAAGGCATAGTAGCTAAGCTGGAAGATAAGTAATGTAGAGGTTTGACCTAATGATCTGGTGGTGTGACTTTGAATCTCACAACTGCAAGGGGTTTAGTTAACTAACTAAATGAATCTGGAAATTAAAACAAAATGTAATGGTGAAAATAAAATTAAGTAACTATCTTTAAAAAACAGCTGGCTCACTCATGTCCTTGGGGAGGAAATCGGCTGTTCTTATTGGCCTGGCTTCAAACTCTGGAACACAGCTGTTGACTATTCCCTGTGAAATAGTCTAACAAGGCGGTCAGTTCAATAGAAAGTGGGGATGGGCAATGAATGCTGGTCTTTCCATTGACTATCATATCCTGCGAAATGAAAATATTTGCATGGAGGAGCTGTTTGTGGCAATTATCTGCACAACCTTTCGACTTTAGAGATACAGTGCAGAAGCGGTGCTTCGGCCCAGCGAATCCACGCCAATCGAGGATCACCCCTTGTACTAACTATCCTATAAACTAGGGACACTTTTATAACTTACCAAAGCCAATCAACCTACAAGTCTGTGGAATGTGGGAGCAAACCGGAGCACCCGGCGAAAATCCACGTGGTCACATGCAGGATGTACAAACTCCGTACAGGCAGCACCCATAGTCAGAATTTAACCTGGGTCTCCGGCGCTGTAAGGCAGCAACTCTACTGCTGCACCACTGTGTCATCCTCCATGGCTTGAATCGGATAAATTCAAACACAATGCTTGATGTGTGGGATCAATGGACCAATGTACAATTTTAGCATTAAGTCTTCATCTTATACTCCACAATTTGACTATCCATGTCCATCAACTAGCATTGCTCCTTTAAGTAATATTCTAGACAAAGTGATGCATAGGAAATTAAGTTAGTAGATGAGCTTTGCAAAAATGTTGGTGACAAAATTTGACAATCAATCAGAAATTGCTACAGAAATGGATCACAAACAAGAACAATGCAGGAGAGTAATATGTTAATATGGCAAGACATAATTCCTCTTTCAATGGGATCTTTCGCATTGTAATCATTTTCCAGAGTCAATGGTATTTTCCTACTAAATGTGTTGGTCAGGGACCTGGAATCAGTATTTTGCCCAGGTATATTTTGGAAATTGCCTTAGGATTTCACAAGTACCTTTCCTTTCGATAGAAAGGCTTCAATTGATCCTGCAAGTAGTTGCCAAGATGAACAAATGCTGTGAGGTTTGTGAGTATAAATCTGCATCCTTTCTGCCAGTGCAACAGCAAACTGCACCCCAAGCAATTCTGCGTGCAGTATGAATGGTCATTTAGTACCTCCCTTTTAAGATTTTCATCGCAACATCATCTCTCTAACACAACTGTTTATAACGCTCGCTCTGAACGATCAATGAGAGGAAAACCTTAGAGTTGGTTTTGCGGTTCAAAGTTATGTCACGGTAACACTATGAGATGGAATTTGAATTTTAAATACCTCTTCAAGATAAAAAGGAAACCCCACTGTTGTAAAATACACACATACATATATATATATATATATATATATATACACACACACACAAACACACATTTATAAACTGCATCAGCAATGCAGACAACTCAGGTAGCTATTATCAAAGGCATCTATAATTGTTATCAGCAGCGTTATGAAGTTCAGTCCTAGGTCATGTCCCCTGAATGCCTCAATGTTATTTTAAACAGAATACAAAACTTATCAGACTCATTTGTGATAGAACATGTTGCCTGGAAACAGTTTTTTTTTCTTGTTTGATGTTTATACACAGATTTTTTCACGTACAGAATGATAAGATCTGAGAAAAAAAGAATCTGTTCGCAATAAAGGTCATTCAAATGGAACACAGGAATGATATTCTCCACCCAGTGTACTAGGACACTGCAAACAAAATGTTTGGAAAATGAAGTAACATCATTAGCGCATAACTGGTAATTGGAGCCCATATCAGAGGACGTGTAGAGTGCTGAAAGATTTAGGAAAGAAATTTAGTTTAGAGATGCAGCGCGGGAACAGGGCCTTTAGCCCACTGAGTTCTCACTGACCAGCGATCCCAAAACACTAACACCATCCGACACACACTAGGGCCAATTTTACCAAGTCAATTACCCTCAACTCTGTACATTTTTGAAGTGTGGGAGGAAACCAGACCTTCCGGGGAAAATTCAAGCAGGTCATGGGGAGTACATACAAACTCTATTCAAGCAGCACCTGCAGTCTGGATCGAACCCAGGTATCTGGCGCTGTAAGGCAGCAACTCTACCTCTGCACCACCGTGTCATCCAAACGTGTCTGTTTTAAAATAGCAAATATTATCTACATCATACAATTACTTTGTTGTCATCCACTTATCCAATATTTACCATAACATGGCTGTATTCCTGGAGATATGCACAACCACTAATATTCATTTCCAATCAGGGAAGTCACACTGCCTTAAACTACTTCCACCAAAAATGGACAACATATTGCTACAATTATAAAGAACTGCGGGCTAAAGTCATGCTTGTTATTTAGGGCACTAATGAAATTGGACTGCAACATTTAATAGATCCCAAATGGGTTAAAATATCATTAGTGAGACATAGATTATTTAATAATGACCGGCCACCTGCACGCTTGTGGCAATGAATCAAAAGGAACAGACACAGTTGAATATAATTAGTCCCTTATGATCCAGTCTTAGCATCTGGACTACATTGTTTTAATGGATGTTTGCAGTTTTCAAACAGCAACCTGTAAGAGAACAAAAATTCCCCTTTGCTAAAATTAGGATTACTTGTTGAGACCTGGTCACTTACTTTGATATAGGCTCCTGCAAAACCCGATAGCCTTCAGCCAAGATGGAGTCTTCCGTGTCCATTTCTCCCTGTGCCTCAGAGATAAGTGAATGGTTGCAAAGTGGTGATGTGCTTTACAGAACCAGGTTCCTTGGGTTATTCTTAACCACTGCTGAGTTAGCCTACCATTTTAATGTTAATTCCACGTTGAGATTTCTGCACAGGTGGAATTAGAGCATCAGTTCTATTTATATTTCTGCTGGCACAATTGCTGCCAAATAATTGCATCCAATCAACTGTGAAGCAGGGTAATCTGCTGCGTAGGGAAAGAGAGGAACACATTGAAAATAATATGTGATAATGAGTTGTGCGGTGTGAGATAACCTTTATAACATAAAGGAAATGGGGTCATGAAAATATTTGCTCTTCTATAGAATTAGAGCTGGAATGCATTTGTAACATCCATGAACAACATCCCCCAATCATCTTTGTAATAAGCGGCCAATTCATCTATTTTGCTGGCAAATAGAGTCCTAGAGTGATCCCTCATCCTCCTGCGCTCCAAGGAATAGAGATCCAGCCCACTCAAGCTCTGTCCATAGCACACCCTTTAATCCTGCCAACATCCTCGTAAATCTTTTCTGAACCCTTTTAAAAAAGTTGTTTGGCTGCGACATTTCAAAAGTCCTTGTTGTGCTTAGAAGAGCTTTACACATGGGTGTAGTGCTGTTATGTTAAAGGGCTTGCCTTTGGATTAGTGCAAAATGCACTCTCTCTTTTTTTTTAGACACTGTGAGTTGACAGTTTATTGTCTTATTCTTCTACACAGATGGATACATTTTTTCATATTAAGTAAAAGGGTAGAGGGAGGCAGCAGATCTCCCTCCCTCCCTCCCTCTCTCCCTCCCTCCCTCCCTCCCCAGGGTGGGGGCAGATGAGGTTTTCCAACTGGATTAGGTGGAACTTGACAAACTTGTATTGTTTTCTGTAGAATGACAGAAGTTGAGGGAAGACCTGAGAGAAGTATATACATTTTTGAGAGCATAGATGAGGTAGACAGTCAGAATCTCGTTACCAAGGTGGAAATGTCAAAGACTAGAGGGCATAGATTTAAGATGATAATGGGCTAAGTTTAAAGGAGATGTGCAGGGCAATCGGTTGTGGTGGTGGAGGCACGTACAATAGTGGTATTTCAGAGTCTATTAGATAAGCACCTGGATGTGGGGAATGGAGGGATGTGGACCATGTGTAGGCAGATGATGTTGGGTGATATGTAGGCAGATGATGTTAGATCATCTTGGCACTATGTTCAGCACAGACATTATGGGCCAAAGGGCCTGTTCCTGTGCTGTATTCTACTTCACTTGCAAATTCCATGATTAAAGAAACTAACAGAAGGAAATTACAGTATATATGAAATACGCCCAAGAAGTATTCTAGACTTTTTAAAGATGCTTCAAAAAAAAGTTGCCCTTTGCTTCTTGTAAATGTTTCTTGTAGCTACAGAGTCTCACGCATTGTCAGAACCTTGTCACGCTTGTACACAAGCAATCAAAAATCTCACTACCAATCTCTGGAATGAAAAATGTGTTTTAAAAATGCACAGTGCGAGACAGATAAGAGACATCCATGTTGTACTCTGTTGATAAAGACCGGCTGCCATTTAAGATAAAAGAAATGTTGCTTTACATGAAGTGTTTATTTTTTTGGAAAGCAGTGAAAGATGGTAATTTTTTAATTTTGATAAATAGAGTTTTATCACTACCATTTTTTAAAGAACTGAATTTGTATTCTGTTGGATAATGTCTATTAGCATAGTTTTGAGGAGAGAAAAACAGAAAATTAAAATTGATATGACTGCTGATAATTAATTGGAGTTAGAGATATGTAATATTTGTTATTTATACAAGAACAATGATCAAAACTTTATTTATTTTCTGTTGCACATAATAGAATAAAAACTAACTTCCAATGGGAAGACAAATGGAAAATAACAGACTGTGTGACGTGGTAGGATTTACAGCATCTCGTCTACTGTGCATTTAAATTAATAGTTATGCTGGGGGTTAGTTAAAGGCTGCAGTAACCTTGAGAGCCAGAGAACATTCACCTGACCTTTGCTCTTGCATTTGCTGCATTATTTAACCAATCTGCAGCCCAGCAAAACAATCTGTACAAATTATTTATTTTATTTTTGTTCATTTTGAGTAGTTCCCCAGTTATAATCACTGACAGACAAAATTTATGTTTTTGGCTATTAACAAAGTATTTCAGGCAAGCCCTTAAAGATTGTGGTTTCAAAATTGTAACTAAGTTGGTTAGGACAAGACTGGTGTAGGCGCATTCCAATCAATCATTATTTTTATTGCTCCGGTTCACCAGTTCCTTCACTTGGTTTACCAGGATGTTGTAACCGTCACAAAGATAATATTTTTAATTGCCATAAAGTATTGCAATATGACTGCGCAATGCTGTTTGCAGTTGTGTGTTTGTATTTTATGCTGTGCTCATGATGTCTACAGACTACCGCCTTCCAGCATTACACTTACCTTTAAAGAGCAACAAGATTTTGTAGCGAAGACTAACCCCGCACCCAACTCTTATCCAGACCAAGTCAATATCACAATAAATACCATGAGAGATCAAATAGAAATATAGTAAAAATCCAACTGATATAGTTATTAAACAGTCAGGTAAGGTTCTTAAACATGGCGACACTGCCTTGACCTGGGGTTCAGGAATTGGTCTCTTCCATAACTTTATAATGCATTGAGAATACCCAAAGCTGCTCACTGGTAAAGAGAACAGTCTGTCACATGATGAAATGACGACAGATAAACTGTCAATTGCAAATGCAAATTGCATTGAGAAATTGACACAATCAGCCCAGAACCAGAGTAAAATATTAGAAACTCACAAAAATACAAATATATCTTTAATTAAACTGTTTACTGTACTTTTCCTTTACCCTGGCCAGAATCCATTCGCTATTCATATGTTCATCTCGCTTAGCAATGTCAATAAATGACTTACAAAAGTTTTGTTGGAAAAAATATAAGGCTTCTTTAAAAGATGCCAAATTAAATAAAAATATACGGATCAGTCATCAAACGTGTTTTGACGTCTTTTTACTTAAATCTTGCTACGTTCATAAGGTAATCACCAATTGCTTGCATATCGATGGTGCACAGTTGCTGAGAAAGCAAATACGAGGTCCATTTGTAAGAGGTACAAGAGGGCTGCTATAATTCCCAGAGCGAGGTGGTTGCATGAAAATAAACTGTGTGTCCAGGAAACAAGTAATTTTGGACAATTCATGTAATTAGCATGATAGTTACCTAATTCATCAAACACACCATAAACAGCTTATAAAATACATAATTACTGTCATCCCTCCCCTCCCAGTGCACACTATAATACTCCACAAAGATTCATGAGCGGTCTTATCACAGCAAAGATGTTGCACAAGTACTCCTCTGAAAAAATGTTTTTGTATTTACATTCTAATTCATATGCATGCTTAACCCATCCTGGAAGCAACGGTGTATGCAACACATTTAACCATCCCACTTCTTCACAGACTATGTAATGAAATGGTTAGAATATAAATCATGTCCAAATGATTAGACATCTAAGGGGTGCTTTGCCTTAAAATTGCTATAATGAGACAATTACTGCATAGCTGCACTCCTTGGTTCACTCATCCCTTCCCACCCAAACCACCACCTCCCCAGGTACTTTCCCATGCATCTGTAGAGGGCGCCACACCTGTCTCTATACCTCCTCCCTCGACTCCAACCAGGGACTCTGACAATCTTTTCAGATTAGACAGTGGTTCACATGTACCTCCTCTAACCTCATCTACTGCACTCGGTGTTTCCGAAGTGGGCTCTTGTACATGAATGAGATCAAACGTATACTCGTTGACCACTTAATCTCAGTTCACCTAGGCCTAAGGGATCTTGTGTTTGCCAACCATTTCAGATCCCTTTTGCATTCTGTCCTGGACCTCCTTCATTGCCATAGTGAGGCCACCTGAAAATTGGAGGAAATGCACCTCATATTTTGATTGGGTAGCTTATAACCCAGCGGTATGAGCATTGAATTCTCTAATTTTAAGTAGCCTACTAACACTCTCCTCCCCCTTGCCCTCTTCTTCCAATCTAGTCATTTTACCATCTCCATATTTCTCCACATTACATCCCTCTTGCATTTACACCTTCCCTAGCAAACAATGGGCCCACCAGGGCACCACTCTGCCTGACCTCATTTGTGTCTGGCCCTGATTGTTCCTGGTCTTTTCTCAGCTCTAGCTCTTCATCCCACCCCCCCCCCCCCCCCCCGCCTCCCCATCCCCTACTTTCAGTCTGAAGAAGGGTACCAACCCGAAATCTCACCCATCCTTTTTCTCCACAGATGCTGCCTGACCGACTGAGTTAATCCAGCATTTTGTGTCTATTACTGCAATAATATGTTCAATATGATTTATTTTCTAAACAAAAACATTAAAAATATAGCTTGAAGTGGATCAAAGCTTTTCTGAACTTTCATATCAAAGTTCCAGATGACAGCTAGGTAATTTTCCACCAAGATCAGTGAATGGTTCTTGTGAAACTGCTTTAGATTAGTATCTGGCAGACTTGTGTGGGAGAAGTTGAGGCTGGTAGAAGTCAGTAACAATACACTCTACCTTACAGTGGGAGTTTGAGATCAGATTAAAAATCAGATTACCTTCTTGCAGGTGTGGGTTTTTATGTTTCTTATTTGAAAAACAACTAACATGGTACCCTTGTTTAAAAGGAGAAAGGGGTTAACTAGAATTACAACAGGTCTGTCAGCTAAGAGCAGTGGTTGGAAAATAAAAAAGGAAAACACTTTGAGGAACAGAGTAAATCAGCACATTAGAAGAGAAAGGATTAATAGCAGACTATTACTATGGCCTTGTTAATGGAAGGTCGTATTTTGCTAAACCTGATTGAAATTTTTAAGGACATGGTTGGTGTGTCAGTGAGATAATGCATTTGATTTTGCCTTTATGGATGTGGGCAAGGTGTTTAACAGGTTGAGCAGTTAGGTAAAAACATCTGAGAGGGTGCAGAAGAACTCTTTGAAGATGTTGAAATATTGGTGAGTAAGAGTTGTGAGTAGGCTGGCTGGGAAAAGATTTAATTGAGATATATAAAACCATCGGAAGACAAGAGTGCATGAAGTTAAAGGTCCCTATGATTTTGCAGAAAGGGCAGTAATGCAAGCAAATGGATTTAAGCTAGTTTGTTAGAAGGATTTGAATGCTTGTGGAAAGGTTTTATTCATCCAGAGAATTGGGATGAAAGAGTGGTGGAGACAGAAATCCCTACCTGATTTAAAAAAATACTCGATGTAAGTTATAACCCACAAGGCTACAGACTGAAAGAAACATAGAAACATTGAAAATAGGTGCAGGAGTAGGCCATTTGGCCCTTTGAGCAAACACTGCCATTCAACAAGATCATGGCTGATCATCCAAAATCAGTACCCTGTTCCTGCTTTCTCCCTATATCCCTTGATTCTGTTAGCCCTAAGAGCTATATCTAATTCTCTCCTGAAAACATCCAGGGAATTGGCCTCCACTGCCTTCGGTGGCAGAGATTTCCACAGATTCACAATTCTGGGTGAAATGGGGGAGTTAATTCACAAAGCTTCATATTTGGCCGAGTTGGACACAAAAGGCCAAATGGCCTCCTCTTGTGCCGTAATTGTCTTTGATACCTGTTTTAATTTCTTCCTATCATGAAAGGAAAGCTTTCATGATACTGGTGTTCGGTAAACTGTTGGGACTGAAGGCAAATAAATCCCCAGAGCCTGATAGTCTGCATCTCAGAGTACTCAAGGAGGTGGCCCGAGAAATCAAGGATGCATTGGTAATCATTTTCCAATGTTCTCTCAACTCTGGATCAGTTCCTGTGGACTGGAGGGTAGCCAATGTTACTCCATTTAAAAAAAAGGAAGGAGAGAGAAAACGGGGAATTATAGAGCAGTTAGCCTTACATCGGTTGTGGGGAAGTTGCTTGAATCGATTATTAAAGATGTTATTGCAGCGCATTTGGAAAGCAGTGACAGGATTGGTCAAAGTCAGCATGGATTTACGAAGGGGAACATGCTTGACTAATCTTCTGGAATTTTTTAAGGATGTAACAAGCAGAATGGACAAGGGAGAGCCAATGGATGTGGTGCATTTGGACGTTCAAAATGCCTTTGACAAGGTCACACACAAGAGATTAATGTGCAAAATTAGAGCACTTGGTATTGGGGGTAGGTTATTGACATGGATAGAGAACTGGTTGGCAGACAGGAAGCAAAGAGTAGGAATGAACAGGTCCTTTTCAGATTGGCAGGCAGTGACTAGTGGGGTGCCACAAGGCTCAGTGCTGGGACCCCAGTTATTTACAATATATATTTACGATTTTGACGAGATAATTAAATGTGACATCGCCAGGTTTGCGGATGACACAAAGCTGGGTGGTAGTGTGAGCTGCGATGAGGCTGCAGGGTGACTTGGATAGGTTGGGTGAGTGGCAGATACATGGCTGATGCAGTATAATGTGGATAAATGTGAGGTTATCCACTTTGGTGGCAGCATTATTTGAATGGTGTCTGATTCGGAAAAGGGGAGGTGCAACGAGACCTCGGTGTGCTTGTCCATCAGTCACTGAAAGTAACCATGCAGGTACAGCAGGTAATGAATAAAGCTAATGGCATGTTGGCTTTCATTGCAAGAGGATTTGAGTTTCGGGGCAAGGAGGTCCTACTGCAGTTGTACAGGGCCCTGATGAGACCGTATTGTGTGAAATTTTGGTCTCTTAATTTGAGGAAGCACATTATTGCTATTGAGGGAGTGCAACGAAGGTTCATCAGGTTAATTCCCGGGAGAGCAGGACTGACATATGATGAGAGAATGGGTCGACTGGGTTTGTATTCACTGGAATTTAGAAGGATGAGAGGATATCTTAAAGAAACATAGAACATTCTTAGAGGATTGGACATGCTAGATGCAGGAAATATGTTCCCAATGTTCGGAGAGTCCAGAACCAAGGTTCACAGTTTAAGAATACGGGGTAGGCCATTTTGGACTGAGATGAGGAAACCAAGAAAGTTGTGAATCTGTGGAATTTTCTGCCACAGAAGGCAGTGGAGGCCAATTCACTAGATGTTTTCAAGAGAGTTCGTTTTAGCTCTTAGGGCTGAAGGAATCAAGGGATATGGGGAAAAAGCAGGAACGGAACTGATTTAGATGATCAGTCATGATCACATTGAATGGTGGTGCTGGCTCGAAGGTCCAAATTGCCTACTCCTGCACCTATGTTTCCATCTGTTAGCATTTCATCCAATATGCTCACTATTCACGTAACAGCCCTGTAAGAAATAAAATAAAAGTAGGCAGACCGAGCATAACCCTATCCTCATTAACACTCTTACATACAGGAATGAGTGCAATTTAGTTTAGAGATGCAGTGTGGAAACAGGGCCTTCGCATGTCCATGCCAACCAGCGATCGCAGCAAACTAACACTATCCTACACACACTAGGGACAATTTACAATTATACAAAGCCATTTTATACCAAGATCCCTGGAAAAACCCACACAGGTCACGCCGAGAACACACAAACTCCATACAGACTACACCCATAGTCAGGATCGAGCCTAGGTCTCTGGTGCTGTAAGGCAACAACTCATCCGCTGCGCCACCATGCTGCACTCATGCATGTAACAATGGCTTTGCTGTGATGTGTCCAGTCAAGTGTCACACAGCATGGACACAGGCCATTTGCCCACCATGTCCACAATGACCTGTGGGCATCCCATCTTCCAGCATTTGTTCCATAGACTACAAAGGGATGGCAATTGTTCTTATTATTTAATTGGGCAATTTTATATTTAGTGTATTTCCCACTGCTTTAGTTAATGTTGAGCTTTCAGAAACAAGAGTTTCCATCTACTGTACATAAAATGTGGTACATTAAGAAATATGGTGCAACTCACAATACCTTTGTCTGGAAGCAACAGAAGAGTTGGGTCAAGTAATGATGTCTTCTTGCTAAAGCCAGAATTCTTTTCTCAGTCATTGTGCAGTCCACATCATCATCTTGTAGAATAACGTCTTTCTTTAGCACCTTCACAGCATAGACCTCATCTGTACCTTTCAGTTCAGCCAGCATGACCTACAATTCATAAATGAAAACAAAAACATTTGGACTCTATTATTAAAGAATGAATGCAGAGAAGTGAGCTCATTCATTCTCCCACGCCTTATATTCTCACATTCACATTGTGTTGCAGGAATAAGATGCAATACGGATATTCAATCCCAGATATTTTTTGCATGTTTCATAAATGCTAGGTTGGCGGATGTCGATGGACAGTGGAACAGGCAGCCGATCTGAACCTGTTAGTTACCCGCATGTCACTAACAGTGTCCATTATCGACGTCTTCGTGGAAGAGTTGACAATTTAAAGGGTGTAGCGATATTTGCATGAAGAGCATGGCTAATTTGCTGGGCTCTTATTTTTAAATCCCTGAATTGAGCTGTTGTCCAATGAGTAATTCAATCCCTACTCCATTTAAACGAAGGTAGGCAGAAAGGCTTGCCAGTGCAGTGGGTTAAAACGGATCAGGGGGGAATGCAGTCATGACTGGATAATATTCTTCCAGAGTTAGACACAAAGTGCTGGAGTAATGCAGCAAGCCAGGCAGCAACTCTGGAGAAAAGGGATGGGTGATGTTTCGAGCTGGGACCCTTCTTCAGACTGTAAGTAGAGGGGCGGAGGAAAGGGTAATTTGTGACTGGCCCTGATTGGCCTTGATCTTTTCTTGCCTCTGGCTCTTCATCTCCCCCTCCCACCCACCAACCATTCGCTATTTACAGTCTGAAGCACGATCCCGACACAAAATGTCACCCACCCTTTTCCTCCAGAGATGCTGCCTGATCCACAGTTACTCCAGCACTTTTGTGTCTAACTTTGGTATAAACCTGCATATGCAGTTGTTTGTCTCTAGGTATTGTTCCAGGTTCTCTATTCTAATGGTATTCACAGTGAGTGAGCCACACTCTTCTTACAAATATCACTGCACCCTTTAAATTGCCAATTCTTCCTTCAAGACATAGTAACACCTAAAATGCTGAAGATCTGTTATTATTAAGAGAAGCTAATATGGAGCTTGAAGAATAGATAAATATTTTTACAAAATACTGGAAATATTATATAAAAATATGAAATGAGGGACAGACTCAGAGGAGAAACAGTTAATCTCAAGTCCATGACTTTGCACAACAACTTGCGTTTATTTTGATGAAGGATTATTGATGTTAAAACATTAACTTCAGTTCTCTCTCCAGAGTTGCTCTTAGTTGGCTGAGAATGTGTTTCAAATTTTATTTATTAAGGAATGCAGACGTGTAAAGCTGATTCAAGGTTCCACCTTCTCAAGCTAAAATGAGAAAAATAAATACTCTGACTCGTAGTTCATCTCCCGATCTTCCAAACAAAAAGCAATTGCATGTTCCGATGTGGCAGCAATCTGAAGTGTAACCTTCTGATAGTGATGATTCTACAGAGGACAAATTGCTCAGGTTGGTTGGCATGAAACATGTAGAATACTGCCCAACAGCTGCACACACTCAATACAATTTAGTTGACCTGAACTCACAAGAACAGGATTTCAGAAATACTTTTAACCCAATACTCTGATGCCTATTTCTCACAAATAAAATAATGGTCCTCCTACCTTGGTCCAGATAATAATGGTCCAGACCCAGGGGCCACAGTTTAAGAATAAGGGGTAAGTCATTTAGAACGGAGACGAGGAAACACTTTTTCTCACAGAGAGTTGTGAGTGTGTGGAATTCTCTGCCTCAGAGGGTGGTGGAGGCAGGTTCTCTGGATGCTTTCAAGAGAGAACTGGATAGGGCTCTTAAAGATAGCGGAGTCAGGGGATATGGGGTAAAGGCAGGAATGGAGTACTGATTGGGGATGATCAGCCATGATCATATTGAATGGCTCGAAGGGCCAAATGGCCTACTCCTGTACCATATTGTCTTTTTAGTTATCTTCTGTTGCTCTTTAAACATTACCCAATCCTCTTGCTTCCCGCTCATCTTTGTTACGTTGTACCTCTTCTCTTTTATTTTTATACTGTCCCTGACATCCCTTGTCAGCCACGGTTGCCCCTTATTCCCCTTGGAATATTTCTTCCTCCTAGGAATGATCTGATCCTGCACCTTCTGTATTATTCCTAGAAATACCTGCCATTTTTGTTCCACTGTCATCCCTGCTAGTGTATCTTTCCAGTCAACTTTGGCCAGCTCCTCCCTCATAGCCCCATAATCCCCTTTATTCAACTGCAACATTGACACCTCCGATCTACCCTTCTCCCTCTCCAATTGTAGATTAAACCGGACCATGTTACGAGAATTCCACACACTCACAACTCTCTGTGAGAAAAAGTGTTTCCTCGTCTCCGTTCTAAATGACTTACCCCTTATTCTTAAACCGGACCACTTCCTAATGGCTCATTAACCTCGAGGTCCTTTATCAAATCCGGTTCATTACATAACACTAAATCCAGAATTGTCTACTCCCTGGTAGGCTCCAATACAAGCTGCTCTAAGAATCCATCACGAAGGCACTCTGCAAAGTCCCTTTCTTGGGGTCCAGTACCAACCTGATTTCCCCAGTCTACCTGCATGTTGAAATCTCCCATAACAACCACAGCATTACTTTTGCTACATGCCAATTCTAACTCCTGATTCAAATTGCAACCCATGTCCAGGCTACTGTTTGGGGGCCTGTAGATAAGTCCCATAAGGGTATTTTTACCCTTACAATTCATTAGTTCTATCCATACTGACTCCACATATCCTGTTTCGATGTCACCCCTTGAAAGGAACTGAATTTCATTCCTCACCAACAGAGCAACCCCACCCCCTCTGCCCACCTGTCTGTCTTTTCGATTGGATGTATACCCTTGAATATTCAGTTCCCAGGCCTGGCCCTCTTGCAGCTATGTCTCTGTAATTCCCACATCATACTTGCCAATTTCTAACTGAGCCTCAAGCTCGTCCACTTTATTTCTTATACTTCGCGCATTCATATACAACACTTTGACCTCTGTAAGTCATGTTGAGATCCCACTTGGCTACCCAAAAACATACTCTATTCTCCGATATTGAGAAACCAAGATCAGGTCCACTCTAATTACATAAAGTAGTCAGCTCCCACATCCCAATGGTGTATGATCTACTTTTCTAGGCATCAATGTGACCTGCACAGCCATGCAAAATGTAAACTGTTCTCCCATTCTGACAAATTCAGGAAACATCCCAGCAGTTATTCACTTTATTCATAGCCCAGTCCTACTTTTTTCAACACTAATTGCTTGTTAAACGATATGTGATAAAAACATATCTTAACGTAACCTGTGGTAACCCTATAGCATTGTTGTTGAAAACATTTCCAATTGTAATGCCATAAGTCCATGGTGACAGTAAACAACCTTTTGGACACTAGGACATAATTTAATGATGCTTGATATTTTGCAAAATAATTTTTAGCCTGCATAATGGTGGCAGATTAGGAAAGGGGGAGATGCAACGAGACCTGGGTGTCATGGTACACCAGTCATTGAAAGTAGGCATGCAGGTGCAGCAGGCAGTGAAGAAAGCAAATGGTATGTTAGCATTCATAGCGAAAGGATTTGAGTATAGGAGCAGGGAGGTTCTACTGCAGTTGTACAGGGTTTTGGTGAGGCCACACCTGGAGTATTGCGTACAGTTTTGGTCTCCAAATCTGAGGAAAGACATCCTTGCCATAGAGGGGGTACAGGACTTTCATATGAGGAAAGATTGGATAGACTCGGCTTGTACTCGCTGGAATTTAGAAGATTGAGGGGGGATCTTATAGAAACTTACAAAATTCTTAAGGGGTTGGACAAGCTAGATGCTGGAAGATTGTTCCCGATGTTGGGGGAGTCCAGAACAAGGGGTCACAGTCTAAGGATAAGGGGGAATTCCTTTAGGACCGAAATGAGGAAAACATTCTTTACACAGAGAGTCGTGAGTCTCTGGAATTCTCTGCCACAGAAGGTAGTTGAGGCCAGTTCATTGGCTATATTTAAGAGGGCGTTAGATGTGGCACTTCTGGCTAAAGGGATCAGGGGGTATGGAGAGAAGGCAGGTACGGGATACTGAGTTGGATGATCAGCCATGATCACATTGAATGGCGGTGCAGGGTCGAAGGGCCGAATGGCCTACTCCTGCACCTATTTTCTATGTTTCTATGTTTCTATAATTATTATTTTTTGAAAAGTTAGAATGGTTGAACAAAAAATTGGGACAACATAAAGTAAGCGTTTGTGGATAGGAACTAAGAACCCAATATATCATAATTTTTTTATAGGTTCAGGTTTATTATTTTCACATATATTGAGAGACAGTGAAAAGCTTTGAATTGCATGCTGATAAAATCAGGTAACACTGTACATAAATGCAATCAAGCCAAACTCAAGTACAATAGGTAGAGTGAAGGGAAACATGCAGAATTAGTATTTTTTATGATATATCTTCAGTTTCAAGCCAGTCACACACATTTCACATTATGCTAGATAATCACATAATGACATTGCACAGACTTTGAAAGGTATGCAGGAACAATAATTAATAATATTTTGTGGGAAGGAACTGTGGATGCTGGTTTAAACCGAAGATAGACACAAAATGCTGGAGTAACTCAGCAGGACAGGCAGCATCTCTGGATAGAAGGAATGGGTGAGTTTTCGGGTCGAGACCCTTCTTCAGGCTGGTCTTATTCAGAAATAATTAATATTATTTGTTCTGTTAATTTTCTCATAAAAAGGGCATGGACTAAGAACTGACTCGCCAGCAGTCCTGCAGTTGAAATTGATTAACACATGGACATAGAACCTGGAAGGTCTACAAGGCCAATTTACTAACATCAGGAAGAATAGAGACAGAAGAGTCTGCCGAAGCTGAAATCCTGAGCAACATCTATGCAGGTAAATGGACAAACAACTTTTCGGATTGGGATGTTTCTTCAGTCTCGATCCGAAATGTCATCTGTCCATTTTCTTCCACACATGTTAATTGTTGAGTTCCTCCACAACTTTGTTTTTTTCCCCCCAAGATGAAAAACATTCTCCCTGGCATGTAGGGTGTTTGTGATTCTGGACATCAAAGCTGAAGGATGATTATTATCTCTGCACTGCAAAACACTCACCTTGCCAAAACTCCCTTTTCCTAATACTTTAATGAAGGAAAAATCTTCTAAGTTGTACTGCCTGGTCTGGAACTGTTTCAATTCTCCATTTTCCCCGTTTTCATCAGGTGTTAGTACTTGTTGATCTGCTTCCGCTCCTTTGTGTTCATCTCCTCTATTCTCAAATGAAAGAGCTTTTCTAATGTTGTTTTCAAGTTCTTTTAGTTCTAGAAGAAGATTGAACATTTGATTAACAGGTTTAATATATTTTGTTTCGTAATGAAAATGCAGTTAACATGAGTAAATGCAGTAAACCCCAGCAGCAAACAATAATTTATTTCCATTTTTGTTCTTTATCTTTCCAGTCTTTTGAACCACATATCTACATCATTCAGCATCAAAGAAAGGACTCACATTTACGTTGAGGCACAAGGAACTGCAGATGTTAGAATCTTGAGTAAAACACAAAGTGCTGGAGTAACTCAGCACATCAGGCAGCATCTGTGGAGAGAATGGATAGACGATGTTTCTGAAGACATTGAAACATTGCCTATCCATTCGCTCCACAGATGCTGCTTGAGCCGTTGAGTTACCTCAGCATGTTTTACTTCCATGAATGCATGATTTTTCAAAGATCGAATTTCTTCAGAGCCAATGGAGCATTATCAGAAATTCAAGAGTGTTTAATTGTCAAGTGCACTGACAATGGAACAATGAAATCCTTACTTGTTTTTTTAAATTAATTTGGTTCACTGGTAAAGATCACATCCTAATCACCCTTAGACTTGCTGATGGGTAGTGGGCCACCCATCAGCAAGTCTAAATTTCCAACCAGAAGTAGATAATTAAAAAAATGTGAAATATACCCATGATCAAAGCATATATCCTTCATTTAAGTTCCATTGTTCAAACAGCTGAAAAATGTTGCCTGCGGCGAGAAATACATTGAACCGTCCACCATTCATTTTAAAGAGTTCCGTTAATTTTCAGGTCAACAACAAAAATAAATGTATTTGCTTTTGCAATTTTGCTCTAAAAGGTGCACAACAAAAATCGAGCTCCACGTGAAGCCCCATCCTACAATATCAAATGACCAGATGCCTTCCTCTGAATTGAACCAGGCTCCCATCTCCCAATGCCACGATATCGCTTGCCAATATGTGGATCTTTCACACTGTAGTTCTTTGATCAAATAATTAAGGGAGTTACTGAATTGAGAATCACGGATGCTGAAGAAAGGAAGTGTATATTTGTAAACCATCTAATGGTACCCATTTGAACTTACCCTGATCAGACGGTGATGTTGGTGCTGATTTTGACCTATCTTCATCAGATGGTGCCAAATCTGGAACTGATTGCTGTGGATCAGGACCTGTGTTTAACTAAATTAAAAGGAAATATACAGGGATATAAAAAGATATTGGAATAAAAAAAACAATTTACAATTGATTGAGTCCCAATGATTATTGAATAATTTATATGACATTATGTTTCATGTTTAGACAATTATGTGTACATATTAAAAAATTTAATTTCAAAACTAGAGCAGTCTGAATGCTGTATCAGAATATTAAAATATCATGTGAATACAAGGAACTGCAGATGGTAGTTTACAAAAGATGTACAAAATGCTGGAGTAACTCAGTGGGTCAGGCAGCATCTCTGAAGAAAATGAACAGGTGACGTTTCAGTTCGGAACCCTTCTTCACACAGAAAGATAACGAACGCCAGAACAAAATGGCAGAGATGCTGCCTGACATGTTGAGTTACTCCAGCACTTTGTGTCTTTTTTTTTATTAAAACATCATGAATAGGTTCACAAAATAGTTCTTTATTTATTTATTTACTTCTTTATTTTGAACAGAATAAAAGACTAAAAAGCAAGTGTGCAACAGAATACAAAAAACAAAACAAGAATATTCATAACGTGTCATAAACAGTATCTATAAATAAATGAAATCGTATGTGTTCGAAAAGGAGCAGGAAGAAGCCAAGGCTTATTCATTCCCACCCCTTGTTGAAACATCTTATGGAATGCTGGCACTGATATCCAGAAATTCTGCCGTGGCTTTCCGAAGGCCTGGTTAGAGCACACTTGTTGAGTGCTGTGAGCTGGTCTGGGCGAGTGGTAGTAATATGAGGTTGACAGACAAAGACAAAGACAAAGAGAGATTGCAAAAAAGAACACTTTGAAGTCGTTTGGACTTTATGTTCACAGTGTGTGCAGAATACAGTGAGAGAAGGAATTTTCTCACATAGATCAAATCAGGTTCGAGTATTTGTTTCTGTCCCATAAGTTCCCAAATCTCCAGCTGATTTACAATGACATTTCCCTGCACGCAATGCAATGAGCTCTTAATAATAGATGGCGGTTACAGTTGAATGATACAAAAATAATACAGATAATTAATGACCATCTATAGATTAATGTGCTGAGAAATAGTAACATTAGTATCGTACTTTGGATAGCAATATTTGTTAAAGTCACAGGCCACACAGCAGGAGACAGCCCTGGAAAAAAAGGGGTGGAATAAGATATATGCCAAATAGACATGGTATGGAATTGTTTGAGATGTATGCTTTGTAAATGTTTTGTGACTGTAAAATATGAGCACACAGTGACAGTATGAGCTGTGCCGATAGGGGAAGATGGAAATCGGTCATTTTCTCAGTGAGATTTTGCAGTTTCTACTGGGTAACACATTAAAAAAATCCTGCCCTCCTTTCATTTGCATTCTTTATGACTGGTTACATGACAACTAGTGGTAGAAGTTCATATGTTCTAAAATAGTTAATGTGAGGTTTTCATACGGAAAGCGTTGCTTGGATTTTGGTCTTCATCTGTTCAAGTGAAGGTAAAAAAATGAAAATAGTTGACCTTCATACAAAAGGCCATAAGATTGGCAGAAATAGACTAACAAAAACAGGACAAGGAGCAGAGCTGAATGGATTAGGGAGCTCTGAAATACACTCTGCCTCAAGGCCATGGGAAAATAGCGATCAACGAGACAACAGGAAAGAATGATTTAAGGCTGTGACTTTCAAGCATGTTAACTCCTTATGTACTGAAAGATGAAAAATAATGCCTTACCCTTGTCTTCTACATTATATACAATAAAGTCACAGGTACAGCCATAGTTCCTAAGTAGCAGCACTCAATATTGGTACTAATTGGCACTCAATATTGACTAAGCAGCAATAAATCCTATCAGTTGTTTGCTGGGCCTTTCATTAGATTTAATGGGATAGTAAAGCCATTGAACTCCTTCTTAAATGTTTACAGTAAATTCCCCCAAAAATGCAGATGCTGGAAATCTGAGATAAAACAAAAAAAATGCTGGAAATACTTAGCTGGATAGGGAATACAGTGCATTCAGAAAGTATTCAGACCATTTCACTTTTTCCACATTTTGTTACATTACAGCTTTATTTTAAAATTTATTTAATTATTTTTTATCTTATCATCAATCTACACACAACACCTCAGAATGAAGGAACGAAAACAAGTGTTTAGAAATGTTTGCGAAGTAATTTAAAAGAACTGAAATATCACATTTACATAAGTATTCAGACCCTTTGCTGTGACAGATTGACACTCAAAATTGAGCTTAGGTTCATCCTGTTTCCATTGATTTTACTTTGGAGTCACGCAAGCGATTCCGTGAAGAAGACCCGCCAGGCCGCATGCGCACCAGTACGTCAGCCGCATTTGACGCACAGAGGCTGCGAGGAATGGAAGCTCCTCCAACGGTAGGTATGCACACTCCAGGTAAGTTTAAAACTTTCCACTGGAGCTTGAAATCCGTGCTGGCCGGTATGCTATACCGAGTGCTAGCATGTAAAAGCAGGGAAGGGAAAGTGGTGTGTTTCAACCGGCCGCGGCAGATCAGGCTTGGAAGCCCTGTCTCATACCCCTGTTCAGTCGCTAAGCACAGAAACAGCGACTGCAGACTTAGTGCTACACAGCACAGAGCCGTTGCCATTAGGGCACAAGGCAACAGATAAGTCTGCTAGGCCCACGGAGTCAGGGGATTATTCCTCACTGGGGCTGGATAGAGTGTGTATGCACCTATCCCAAGTGGAGGAACTGTTGCATACAGTCCTCCAAAGAACTTCACTCCAAGAAAAGGAGTGTCCGCGCTTAGAAAAAGAAGCGCCAGCAGCAACAATGCTGCCAGAGATTCCTTATCAATTTGATGAGAGTGCTATGGGCCAGATTAGTCCTGAGCCCGATTCTGATGGAGAAGTGCAGCCAGGAGAAACTGAACTACCAAATGTTCCACCACTGGCACTTCTATTTGCTGTCCCATCAGGAGCAGGTGAGCCGCTAGGTGAAGAGCTGGCTACCACAATTAATTACATGGTGTCTCATCAGCTTCAGGAGCTTACTATGGATGAGACAGCCAAAAAACACGAGCCTCCAAGCAACTGTGAGTTATTAAGAGTTCCAACAGTGAATCAGGTCATTTGGGGTCAGATGGGACCTGGTATGCGAAGCCAAGAAATAAAAATGCAAAGAATTTTAAAATTACTGGCTGCTGGTATTACAGCTTTCGCAAGAACAATGGATGGTGGTTTTGTGACCAGAATACACCAAGAGGCTCTAGGGTTGTTATGCAACACCCATTTTGAGATCAATGGTCTCAGGAAAAGGTCTATTAGGCCCACCATTAATCCTAGAAATGATGCGCTTTGCAAGCCAGCAAGTATCCAACCACCTGATCTGCAGTTTGGCGCAGATCTAACCAAACAGGTCAAAGAAATAAATGAAGACGCTAAGACAATGAGTCTGATGAGACCAATGATGCAGGGCAGACAGCTGAAGAGAAAGTACCTCTACAAAACCACCGCAGCATCCGGTTTCCATTGATTATCCTTGAGATGTTTCTACAACTTGGTTGGAGTCCACCAGTGGTAAATTAAATTGATTGGACATGATTTGGAAAGGCACACACCTGTCTATATAAGGTCCCACAGTTGACAGTGCATGTCAGAGCAAAAACCAAGTCATGAAGACAAAGGAATTGTCCGTAGACAGGACCTCCAAGACAGGATTACGTCGAGACACAGATCTGGGGAAGGGTATTGCAGGTCCCTAAGAGCATAGTGGCCTCCGTCATTCTTAAATGTAAGAACTTTGGAACCACTGGGACTCTTCATAGAGCTGGCCGCCTGGCCAAACTGAGCAATCGGGGGAGAAGGAGGAGAAGGGGGAGAAGGGCTTTGGTCAAGGAGGTAACCAAGATCCTGATGGTCACTCTGACAGAGCTCCAGAGTTCCTCTGTGGAGATGGGAGAACCTTCCAGAAGGACAACTATATCAACTGCACTCAACCAATCAGACCTTTATGGTAGTGTGGCCAGACGGAAGCCACTCCTCATTAAAAGGCACATTGCAGCCCGCTTGAGTTTGTCAAAAGGCATGAGAAACAAGATTCTCTGGTCTGATGAAACCAAGATTGAACTCTTTGGTCTGAATGCCAAGCATCACGTCTGGTGGAAACCAAGCACCGCTCATCAGCTGGCCAATACCATACCTACGGTGAAGCATGGTGGTGGCTGCATCATGCTGTGGGGATGTTTTTCAGCGGCAGGAACTTGGGGACTAGTCAGGATCCAGAGAAACATGAACGGAGCAAAGTACAGAGGGATCCTTGTTGAAAACCTGCTCCAGGGTGTTCTGGATCTCTGGGGCGGAGGTTCACCTTCCAACAGGACAACGACCCTAAGCACACAGCCAAGACAACGCAGGAGTGGCTTTGTGACAAATCTGTAAATGTTTTTGAGTGGCCCAGCCGGAGTCCAGACTTGAACCCGATCAAACATCTCTGGAGGGACCTGAAAATAGCTGTGCATCGACGTTCCCCATCCAACCTGACAGAGCTTGAGAGGATCTGCAGAGAAGAATGGGAGAAATGACCCAATTACAGGTGTGCCAAGCTTGCTGCGTCATACCCAAGAAGACATGAAGCTGTAATCGCTGCCATAGGTGCCTCAACAAAGTACTCAGTAAAGGGTCTGAATACTTGTGTAAATGTGATATTTCTGTTATTTCTTTTTAATTACTTTGCAAAAATTTCTAAACACTTGTTTTTGCTTTTTTACTATGGGGTATTGTGTGTAGATTGAACATTAAAAAAAAAATTTAATCCATTTTAGAATAAGGCTGTAATGTAACAAAAAAAAGGAAAAAGTGAAAGAGTCTGAATACTTTCTGAATGCACTGTATCTGTTTAGTTTAGTTTTGGTTAGAGATAAAGTGTGGAAACAGGCCCCTTCAGCCCTCTGAATCCTCGCCAATTGTCGATTATCCATGTTATCCCACATACGTATCCTGCACACTAGGGGCAAATTCACGAAGCCAATTAACCTACACGTCTTTGAAATGTGGGAGGAAACCGGAGCGCCCAGAGAAAACACATGCAGTCACAGGGAGAGCATACAAACCCTATACTGGCAGCACCCATGGTTAGGATTGGACCGGGATCTCTGGTGCTAGAGGGCAACTCTATCGCTGCGCTACTGTGAAAGCAGTGATAATGTTTCAGGAGAAAGATCCTTCATCTCAACTGGAAAAGTGATAAGTATGTTTAGTTTTAAATGACACAAAAAGTAGAAAATTGAAGGATAGGATAAAGGAGTATCTCTGTAAGGCCGAGGCCAAATTGGCAAGGTGTTTCACTGTTTACAAGGTTGTCAGGCTGATAGATACGTTCGGGCAGCTGGAGCGAAAACAAACATAAGGGACACGTGGTAGCTATGAAAGTGCAGATTGTGGCTGCTGCCGAGATCTGAAACCAAAAAGAAAATGCCCTGCAGATCAAGCAATGTTTGTGGAGGCAAATAATATTACAGCTACTCCGTTGTATCAGAACTGGCCAGTTCTGCGATTAGGTTAGCCATCTGTTATATCAACTCAATTTTGACCTTGAATGCTTAATGCCCTGTAAATGCTGATTTCTAAGTAAACATAAGGGATGCATGACATGATGATGAGTCATGATGATGATATGTAAATAAGATGACCTCTGTATCACATGACCTGGAGATCAGATCGGGTGGGGCTGTGTAAGCAATATGGAAACTGTGACTGTGTGAGCTAATAAACGCTGAGAACAATGAATGTAACCTCTTAATAATGTGTCGATATCATTATTCCTTCACATCTGCGGCCAGGGTGTAACATTGGCGACGAGGATATTTCCGATATTTCGGATTATTCGGATTTTGGATATTTTGGATTCTGAATCCGTGGCTTTGAGCTGGTAAAATATTTTACTTTTAAAATGGCGGTCGCTGGAGCTGATTTCTTAGAACTCGTGGAGTTGCACACATTGATCCGACGGGTGATACGAGTACCGTCAGCGTGAAGTGGATTGCTTGGCTGGAGGAATACGAAGCTTACGCCGACAGTAGAGGGTTCTTTCTTGATGAAAGTACGCCGGGTCAAAAGGCGCAGCGGAGAGCATTGCTTCTTTTCAACGCAGGGCCAGCAGTTCGAGAAATTTTTAAAACACTCCTGGACACCGGAATGAAGGAGGACTATAAACAGTCATTATGTGGTGGTGCTGAATGCTACATTTCAACGTCATTTATTCTGTAAAACAATGCAGGTAGAGGGCGAGAATGTTGCTCAATTTGCCATTGGATATTGGTGGTCGAGCATTGCAGTTCAGACAAGCTCAGGAGAAGGCTGCTAGAAAAAGGGGGTGAGTTAAACCTTAATGATGCTTTGTCGATTGCAGCAGCACTGGAAGCTGTTGAGGGACAATTTCACAGCATGAAATTGCAAGATTCCAAGTATGGGCAAGTTAACCAGCTGTCCTACAGTAGACCAAGAAGTAAGCCTGAATGTGAGATCGAGTGTTACAGGTGTGGCAACAAGGGTCACATAGGGAAAGATGCATGTTGTCCAGCAGAAGGTAGAACATGTAGGAAATGTGGAGATAATGATCATTTTGCAAAGAAATGTAAAAGACCAAAGACAAGACAAGTGATTACAACAAGAAAAGGAAGTCCAGTGAAAAGACAGACTTTGGCAGAAAAAGAAGGTTCATGTCTGTCACGTAGAAGGTGATGAAGCTGGTGAACATGCTGTTAAAAGGAATTATCAGTTTGCATGGAATGATAGCCATCACGAGAAAGTTGCAGTAACTATCGGAGGTGTTACAGTGCCAGTGATTGTAGATTCTGGTAGCGACAGCAACGTAATTGACAGATAACTTTGGGAATGCTTGAAACGGCAGAAAATCAAGTGCACGTCAAGGAGGTGTAGTTGGAAGATATCCATACACCGCAACTAAACCATTGCAGACCATTGGATGTTTCATGGCTAAAGTAGAAGTCAGAGATAGAGAAACTGAAGCAGAATTTGTGGTGATAGAGGAGACGGAAGAACCTCTGCTGAGTAGAAACACAGCTCGAGAGCTGGGAGTGCTTCACATCGGAGTGCATGTCAATTCAGTGCAGTCATATGATGACATGAGGCAGGAATTTCATTCAGTATTCCAAGGGATTGGAGAATTGAAAGGCCGGCAAGTGAAGTTAGCCATTGATGAAAATGTCAAGCCGATAGCTCAACCGGTGCGGAGAACACCATTTGGACTTTGTGGAAATGTAGAAGCTAAAATCAAGGAGTTGATTGATCAGGACATTATTGTTGTACGTTCAACACCATGGGTGAGTCCAGTTGTGATTGTGCCGAAACCCAATGATGACATTAGACTGTGTGTTGACATGAGGAGAGCTAATGAGGCAATAATGAGAGAAAGACACCCAATTCCTACGGTTGATGAGGTGCTACAAGAGTTATCAACCAGTACAGTGTTTTCCAAAATTGATCTCAAGTGGGGATACCATCAGTTGGAATTACATCCAGAGTAATGAGAGGTGACAACATTCGTCACTCACTGTGGATTGTACCGATACAAAAGACTGATGATTGGAATCAATGCTGCTCCCGAGATCTATCAGTACAAAATCCACAGAGTGATTCAAGGTGTACCTGGAGTAGCAAAAATATCAGATTACATGATTGTCCATACATCAAGTCGGGAAGAGCATGACAGGAGGTTGAAGCTAGTGTTGACTAAACTTCATGAAGCAGGTCTCACTGCGAATGAAGACAAGTGCAAGTTTGGTGTCTCTGAGATGGATGTCATGAGACACAGACTCACAAGTGAAGGGCTGAACCCAGCTAAAGCTAAAGTGAAAGCTGTTGCATATGCACGTGAACCTCAGAAAACAACCGAGATGAGGAGTTTTCTAGGACTGTTCAATTATTGTGCAAAATGTATTCCAGATTTTTCTACACTGGCAGATCCACTGAGAAAGTTGACCAGGAAAGATAGACACTCCTTACCATTGCCAACCATACAATGTTGTATCGAGCAGCGGGAGCATGGTGACAGTCAAGTCTCCAAAAGGTGTTATCTACAAGAGAAATATATTGAGAGTAAAAAAGTACATGTCCAGGGACTCTCAAAATGAGGTTGCTCAAAATTCACCAAGAGTTACGGATCCAGAGGGGCAAGACGACACTTATGAAGTGGTGACTAGAGTTCCAGAGGCAGAACGCTGCAATGCAGGCGGTGAGCAGAGACGGTGTCTGGGTGATAACACCTTGACAGATTGAACAGACTCTGATGCTTCTGTGCCAACCGGTAGACCAAAACGTGAAAGGAGAATTCCCAAGCAATATGACGATTTTGTGTTATAAAGTATGATACTATTATGATGCTGTTTATTATAATATTGTTTATTATGAGCAAGGAGGTTATTAACGGTACGAGAGTGTAAATAGTTGTATTTGTTTTGTAGTTGTAATGCATCTGGTTTGTAAGTTATTGGAACACAAATATGTCTTTTAAGAATTTAATTGAGAAGTATATTAGAAAGAAAGCATATTAATTTAAAGTTTAAGTCGGGTAAAGGAGGAATGTCATGACGATGAGTCATGATGATGATGATATGTAAATAAGATGACCTCTGTATCAGATGACCTGGAGATCAGTGTTAAAGAAGGAACTGCAGATGCTGGAAAATCGAGGGTACACAAAATGCTGGAGAAATTCAGTGGGTGCAGCAGCATCTATGGAGCGAAGGAGATAGGCAACGTTTCGGGCTGGAGAAGGGTTTCGATATCATAATAATGTGTCGATATCATTATTACTTCACATCTGCAGCCAGGATGTGACAATGCACAACCACCAACATTTACCAAACATTTCATTTTAGTTAGTGGGTCTTAATTTGAAATGAAATTGCATATTTAATCTGTCTAATGTACAGAAAAATTGCAATGCAGTAACATATTTTGCATTTAATAAAACAGCTGACGGTTCCAGGGCATGATAGTGCTGACAATAGTGATGCGGTGACAAGATAGATAGGAACACCATGGAACACCGCGATGAGAATGGACAAGTGTCAACATTCATTACAAAGTTACTTAATTGTCATAAAGCCGGTTCCGTTCTACAGTGAGCAATGGGAATATGTGGAATGGAAGGAATCAGTTTTTATTATTCTAATATTTCTCATGAAGTTAATAAAAATGTATTTATTTTTGACCAACTTCAGAATCAGAATAAATAAATATTATCATCAAGTAGTGACGCGGGATAGAGATGATGGATCTTGATAAGTTAAACACCCTCTCCTTATCTTGTCATGTACATTTAAGAGTTTGGCAGAATTAAGCTGCCACCATAATTGAACTGCATAAACACGCTAAACATGAATAGAACAGACAATTTACAAGAAATCTGTTGATGGGTCATCAACAAAGGATTGATTCAGTTTCTTCTCTTCAGGTGCTGCCCGACCTGAGTATTTCTAGTATTTTCAACTTTTATGTATATTTTCAAAATATATATTATGTATAGTTCAAAATATTCACCAGTTTTTTTAATTGGTTGAGCATAATTTACGATTTGTGGATCAAGAAAAACCTTTGAGGGCAACTATCGGAAACAAGGCTTTTGACACTCCATATTAAACAAATTCAACACGGTGGGAACCATCTGAACCTGACATATAACCAAACTTAAAAATGAAAGAATGTCCGGTGCAATGCTTGCAAAGGATTTATATTTAGAAAGATAAATTGAAAATTCATTGTGCATTTTTTGCTCTTTGTTTCTTCTCTCCTGTCTAGAACATGTATACTTCTCGGCGGTTATACTTTCACATGCACAGCCAATGTACGTACGTACTTGCAACCTACCTACTAAGCAAGATCCAAATTCAGAACCTCTTATTATCTTTCCTTTTCCTAAATTTCCTAACTGCTGAGGAGAACAATAGCACTAGTATTAGCAGTCGACCTGAAGTCAAATAAGCCACAAAAGATCAAAAAGAGTCAGGACCTTAATTTAGTTTATGTTTAGAGATACAGAGTAAAATCAGCACATTGGCACACTGAGTCCACGACGACCAGTGATCCCCGAACACTACCACTATCGTACAGACTAGGGACAAATTACATTTTTTACTAAAGTCAAATTAACCTACAAACCTATACGTCTTTTGAGTGTAGGAGGAAACTGGAGCACCTGGGGAAACCAACGCGGTCACGGGAAGAAGATACAAACTCCGTACAGACAGCACCCAGTCAGGATCAAATCCGGGTCTCTGCCGCTGTAAGGCAGCAACTCTACTGCTGTGCCACCATACCACCCCTTATGGATCTGTTTTGTACTCAACCATATTTTTAACAATTACACCACTCTGGGCCATCATGTTAAATACAAAAGCACCAAAGAGAAATCAGATGTTTGCACAATCATTTCAAAATACATTATCCCTGTCTTGAAATAGAAGCTGTATTATTAGTTTTAGTTTCAGAATGTCTGATCTCAGATTGATGTTGAGTGTGAAATTCTGAGGGTATGTTGCTACTCATTCGGTCACACAATGGTCACGTTTAATGCTCTACCTTCTTTTTCCTTTGCCCACTGTTTGTGATCTTATCTGGAGTGACGCCGAGATCTGCAAGCACCTTTGCAATGCCACGAGCATCGACTCCACAGTTTGGTGCCACGTTGGACTCACAGCGTCTGTGGACATTCATCTTGCATACTATATAAAGACATGGAAACATTTCATTAGAGAACAAACAATTTAATTGCAAATTATTTTTTCTTTAATTGTTTTTAATTGTAAATGAAAAATCAAACTAGAAAATGCTGATTTAAATAACCAGATTTATAGTTTTGAAAATAATTCTGTCAGAATAAACAAGATGAAAACTAAAGCAAATGAATATCAAGGAGTACTGGGTGACAGAGTTGCTGCCTTACAGAGCCAGACCCGGTTTTAATCCTGACTATGGGTGCTGTCTGCATGGAGTTTGTACACTCTCCCTGTGACTGTGTGGGGTTTCTCCGGGTGCTCCACTTTCCTCCCACACTTGAAAGACATACAGGTTTGTAGGTTAATTTGCTTCAGTTTTAAAAAATTGTAAATTGTCCCTAGTGTGCAGGATAGCGCTGGTCGGCGTGGACTCGGTGAGCCGAAGGGCCCATGTCCAAACTCTAATCTCTAAACTCTAAAGCAGAAGCCAATCCAAAAGAATACACAGGCAACTCGTTCTTGATTTAGGCTTTAAAAAAAAAGCACTAATTTAATTAATACCAAAACTTAATTTGCATGCTGTAATTTTGAAATAATACACTCAAATTTACAGCTGTATTTAGTTTCCCCATATTTGAATTACAAGGTGCTTTTCCGGAATGTAATCCCAGCGATAAATGCAAGGTGCCTGTATTACATTATTATTATATTATTTTTGTACTCTTATTGTAACCACAGCAGAAGTTGAAAAATATAGATTATGTCCCAAATCTTTTTCATCAGAATTATATTATGAAAAATGGCAACAAGAAAATGCTTTCCTTGTCTAAATAAACTTTGGTAAAGTAAATTATTTAATGAAAAACAAACTACTTCATATGAGATATTAGACATTGCGGCCAATGGCAGGTAGGTTGTGAATAAAACTTCAACAGAAAAATCTCTGGTGGTTTTCTCAGTTGAAGAGTAGACAGAAAGGATTAAAAGTTAAAATCTCTTTTTGCTTGCTACACTGAATCTCAAACTGAAAATACGTCTGGATTGGATTGGAAGCTTCATTTTAAGAGAGGGTGGGAAAATAAATGGAACTGCTTGAATAGATTCCCATGATTACAAAAGAAATATTGAAACCAGTGGCCAATGCCAAAGCAAACAAAACACAGCGGAAAGCTTTAGGTCCCTCAATGGCTTCTACTAATAATATTTTATTAACTTTTAGACATTTCAGATTTGATTATTGAAAGGAAGATCTGGATGGAGATCATTGAAGACCGCTTATATTCAATATTTTGTAGGAAAGTACTGGTAGCAGTACTTTCCTAAACAGTTTACTGCTGTTTAGGAAAGTTTAGCAGTTTACTGCTGTTTATTAATGTTTGTCGGGAATGAAAGAACCATAAATGAAATGCTCCATTACAAAAGTGAAATGTGAAAAACTTTTCCCTAAAGATTTGTGTATATAATAAATCTAGGGTAGCATGAACAAGTATTGAGAATGATCCCCATGTGGTACACTGGAGACTCAGGCAAATCTTTCCATTCCAGTCCTTGCGACCACACTTCATAAAGCTTCATAAGCTTCACCAGCCCTATAGCTGAGTGAGATCTAGATGTTTTTTTCCAAACTTACCCACTTTTACATCCCATCATCAAGGAACATGGACACCCTATGGAAATGACTTAAATCATGGAAACTGGCAGGACTTGTTGAGAAAGTGTTTAAAACACAGTTTAGGGGCAAAAGCAAGACCAGCAAATGTTGATACTCTGACAAAAACTGAATTCATCCTCCCCACTATTAACTATTCATTCAGTTTAACTAATCTATATGAAGATCAAAGTCTTCTCATGATTACAGTTTTATCTTTGTCATGTGCTTCTGCTACTGATAATTGGGTTCGTCAGTTTATATGTAGAATAAAGATCCAGTGATAATCGAAGTGCCCTTTTTCAATATCTTTCTAATTTTGTGATTTATGCTACATTTTATATTACCATTATTGTTTGGGGGCCTATGGACAACACCCACCAATACTTTCTCTTTAAGTCTGCTGTTTCTTAGTTCCACCTGAACAAATTCTGCTTCTTGGTATTCTGAGAAATGTACATGTTTCTATTGACTTTATCTCACTCTTCACTAACAGGACCACCCCTTCTCTTTTTCTATTTTGCTTACCTCTTTTAAAAATTAAGCAATTTAATTAACTAATTTAATTCCCATTATTACAGAAACATAGAAAATAGGTGCAGGAGTAGGCCATTCGGCCCTTTGGGCCAGCACCGCCATTCAATATGATCATGGCTGATTATAAAAGTGGCACAGCGGCATAGCAGCACCAGAGACCCGGATACGATCCTGAATATGAGTGCTGACTGTACGGAGCTTGTATGTTCTCCATGTGACCGCATTAGTTTTCTCCGGATTCCTCCGACACTTCAAAGACATTCAGATTTGTAAGCTAATTGGCTTTGGTAACATTGTAAATTATCCCTTATATGGAAGATAATGCTAGTGTGCGGGATGATTGCTAGTCGGTGCAGACTCTGTGAGCCGAAGGCTCTATTTCCGTGCTGTATTTCCAAAAAAATTCTAAGGATCTCGCCCAGAGAAACGTTAAAATTTTAAGTTGCTGGTCCTGTTAGTGATGTAAAATTTATATGGAAGATCAATTATCCTTGAAAGTGTCCGTTGCTGATGTGTGTGTTCACAGCTGACAGCTGCTGCCTGAACTGTCAAGTGTTGGCACATTTGCCACTTTCCTCTGAGTAGCAGGTCAATGTTGTGAAAGAGCTTTATCTGTGGTAGTCACCCAGGACACTCGGATAGGGAAGACTGGGGGTGTTGGAAATGGAGGAGGGAGAATCAGACAGAAAGACCAAGACTGAGGAGGACAGTGCAGTGCAGTACAGTTGCTACCTTACAGCGCCAGAGACCCAGGATCGATCCCGACTATGAATGCTGTTCGTATGCAGTTTATACGTTCTCCGAGACCGTGTGGGTTTTCTCCAGGTGCACCTGTTTTCTACCACACTCCAAAGACGTACAGGTTTGTGGGTTAATTGGCTTCTGTAAAAATTGTAAATTGTGCCTAGTGTGTAGGATAGTGCTAGTGTACGGGGTGATCGCTGGTCGGTGCAGACTCAGTGGGTAGAAAGACCTATTTCCATGCTGTATCGCTAAACTAAACTGAAGGAAATGGAGGCAATTAGAGGAGAAATGGAATGCAGGTGGGGGCACAAGCTGCTAATATAAGTCAATGAGTCACATGTGCCAACAGGCAATGTTACCTGCATGAAGGCAAATCAATTTGCTATTGAAGATTACTTCCAACAAACGTATCCATTCACTGCAAGTCATACCTATCCCAGTCATTTTTGTTTCCAGAAAGAGCCTCCCCTTAGGGATACAATGAAAAATCGACTACTCCTGCAACTGTAAAAACTATATAATCTGCATAATCACTTTTACCACATTGTTCTAAAAGCCTCCTTCTATGCAAAACAGATGGAATGATGACCACTTTGTCAAACAAATATCACCATTATATCTGCAGAAGGGTCTGAAGAAGGGTCTGGTCCTGAATTATCATGCATTCCTTCTCTCCAGAGATGCTGCCTGTCCTGCTGAGTTACTCCAGTATTTTATGTCTATCTTCGGTTTAAACTAGCATCGGCAGTTCCTTCCTACAAATTATATCTGAATATCTATTATATGAGTGAATTCCTGTCACTATATCGACCAGTACAGCGTAGGAAGAGGCCCTTCAGCCCTCAATGTCTGCGCCGAACATGCAGCCAGGTTAAACCATTCTTCTCTGCCTGTACATAATCCATATCCCTCCAATCCCTGCATACCCATGTGCCTCTCTAAAATACCACTTTCATATTTGCCTCTACCACCACCCACGACACAGTGGCGCAGTTGTAGAGTTGCTACAGCATCAAAGACATGGGTTCAATCCTGGCCATGGGTGCTGTCTGTACAGAGTTTGCCCTGTGGTCGCGTGGACTTTCTTCAGGTGCTCCGCTTCCCTCCCACGTTCCAAAGACATGCAGGCTTGTAGGTGAATTGGCTGCTATAAATTGTCCCAATATGTAGTATAGAACAGGTGTACAGGTGACTATAGACAATAGTTGCAGGAGTATGTCATTTGGCCCTTCAAGCCAGCACCATTATTGAATGTGATGATGGCTGATCATTGGTTGGCGCATACTCGGAAGGCCAAAGGGCATCTTTCCATGCAGTATCTCTAAACTAAACCACCACTGGCAGTGTATTCCAGGCACCCATCACTCTCTGTGTAAAAACGATTTTACCTGTACTTCTCCTTTAAACTTTGCTCATGCACATCTCGGACCCTCAACATAGGACCAGCGCAAGGCTGCATACTCTCTCCTCTCCTTTACTCTCTCCACACCAACGACTGCACCTCCACAGACTCCTCCGTCAAGCTTCTCAAGTTTGCGGGCGACACAACCCTGATTGGACTGATGGGGAGGAATCTGCCTACAGACAGGAAATTACACAGCTGGTGTCCTGGTGCCTTCGTAACAACCTGGAGCTCAATGCTCTTAAGGCTGTGGAATTGAAAGTAGACTTTAGGAGAGCTCCCCCTCCCCCCACTCACCATCAACATACCAGTCACATCTGTGGAGTCCTTTAAGTTCCTTGGAACCATCATCTCCAAGGAGCTTAAATGTCTTGAACACAGCCAACAAACGTATTCATTCAATTCAAGTCATACCTATCCCAGTCATTTTTGTTTTCAGAAAGAACCTCCCCTTAGGGTTACAATGAAATAACTCCTCCTCCTGCAACTGTAAAAAAAATAACCTGCATACTCACTTTTCACACATTGTTGTTAAAGCCTCCTTCTATGCAAAACAGATACAATGATGACCACTTTGTCAAACAAATATCACCATTATATCTGGAGAAGGGTCTGAAGAAGAGTCTGGACCTGAAATGTTACTCATTGCTTCTCTCCAGAGATGCTGCATGTCCTGCTGAGTTACTTATGTATTTTATGTCTTTCTTCGGTGTAAACCAGCATCTGTAGTTCCTTACTACATATTATATCCGAATATCTATTATATCAGTGAATTCCTGCCACTATATAGACCAGTACAGCGTAGTAAGAGGCCCTTCAGCCCTCGATATCTGCGGCGAACATGCAGCCAGATGCTGCTATGCTGAGGGTCCGCGGGTCCGAGATGTGCCTTCCCTCACATGCTGTTTCCTGTCTGTCAGGAAGTTGGTGATCCACTGACAGAGGTGTTCAGGCACAGTCAACTGGGAGAGTTTGGAATGTAGTAGCTCTGGCACAATGGTGTTGAATGCAGAGCTAAAATCCACAAACAAAATCCTTGCATAAGTTCCCTAGCGGTCTAGGTGCTGGAGGATGAAGCGCAGGCTGAGGTTGACTGCGTCATTCATTGCTCTACTGACCCGGGTCCAGCCGGGGGTTTGTGATATTTTTCAGCTGGGCCAGCATAAGTCTTTCAAGAGTATTCATGACTACAGAGGTCAGTGCGACAGGCCTGTAGTCATTAAGACCAGTAACCTTTGTCTTTTTGGGTACAGGGACAATAGTGGAGACTTTGAAGCAGGCAGGGACAGTACAGGTTTGCAGGGACTGGATGACCAGAGGACTGGATGGCCAGTTGTTCGGCATAGAGCTTGAGGATAGAGGGGGGGGGGGAAACATTATCTGGTCCTGGTGATTTCCGGCTTTTCTGTCTTCTGAATAGCCTTTCCACCTCCTCAATTTCTATTGTTGGTGATGAAGAAGTGTCCAGGCTGATGTTGGCAGACTGGAGTCACACTGTGAGTAGGTGTGAAGTGTTGGTTGGGGAGGGGGTACCAGGGTTAAGTTTCTGTTTATCGAACCTGCAGTAGAACTCGTTTTGATCGTTGGTCAGCTGACGATTGTCCAAGGAGCGGGGGGTGGGGTTCCTCTTGTAGCTGGTGATTTCTTGCAAGCCCTTCCAAGCTAAAGACGAGTCATAAGCTGAGAACTTGCTCCTCAACTTCTCAGAGTACCTTTCCTTGGCAGCTCTGATTCCTCTTCGCAGCTTGTACTTGGCCTGCCTGTAGGGGTCTGCATCCCCGCTCCTGTAGGCCTCATCTTTAGACCGTCGGAGCTGTCTGAGTTCTGCTGTAAACCAGGGCTTGTCGTGTTGAACCAGATCCGGGTCCTAGTGGGAATGCAACTGTCCTCACAAAAGCTGACATGATGTCACAGTGTCTGAATACTCATCGAGGCTTGTGGTTGCTTCCCTGAATACATTCCAATCAGAGCAGTCAAAGCAGGACTTTAGGTTTTCAATGCCCTCTCTTATCCACTTTTTAATTGTTCTGACCACATGCTTAGCAGATTTTAGTTTCTGCCTGGAGGTCGGAATGAGATGAACTAAACAATGATCAGAGAGACCCAGACCTGCCCCGGGAACAGAGAGATATGCATTCCTGTTTGAAGTGTAACAGTGATCGAGTGTTCTCTCCCCTCTGGTGGGGCAGGTAACATGGTCTGTACTTTGGAAGCTCTCGGCTGAGGTCAGCCTTGTTAAAGTCCTCCAAAACAATGACCATAGAGTCCGGGAAGTCACTCTCTACCCTCATTACCTGGTCAGCAAGTTGCGTTTGCGCCTCACGTATGCAGACTTGGGGGAGGGAAAGGGGATGTAAACTCCAGCGAGAATTAAAGAGGTAAATTCCCTCGGAGAATAAAAGGGTTGCAATTTATAAGGAATGATTCTGGATTGGGTGAACAGAAGTTAGGCGTGATGTCAGAAGTCAGTACCGTGATGTCGCTGCACCAGTCCTGGCTAGTATAGAAACATATTCCACAGCCTCTTGATTTTCCTGCTGCATCTGCTTCGGAGGTCTGTTCTATGTAGTTGAAAGCCAGTCAGTTGCAGCACCTTGTCGGGGTTAACTCATACAGCCAGGTCTTGGTGAAGCACAGGGCAGCGGATCGCGAGAAGTCCTTGTTTGTCTGGCGCAGGAGTTGCAGTTCGTCCACTTTGTTGTTGAGAGAATGTAGATTTGCGCGGAATACACACAGGAGCAGTGTGCGTATTCCTCGCCGCTGGAGTCTGGCGAGTGCTCCAGAGCGCTTCCCACGGGTCCTCCTCCGTCTCAAGACCTTGAACACAGCCACAGCCCCGCTGACGAGTATGTCCAAATAATCCAGCTAGTGAGGGAAATCCGGAAAGATGTTTGGAGGCACCGTATGTCTGATGTTAATGAGTACCTGTGGGGTTTTCACAGACGACACAAACGAACAAACACATACAAAACAGCAAGAAGCAGTATACTCTGGCAGCTATCCTTAGCGCTAGCCGGGCTTTATGGGGTGACCTCCGGTTGGTGCAGACTCGATGGGCCAAATGGCCTGTTTCCGTGCTGTAAAATCTATGAACTCTACTTCTCCCTCTTCATTTAAGTTGTTTCCTTTAAACACATTTGCTTTCTGCTTCTGAATTCTGCTTGAGGGCCTAGATGTGAGGTGTTAAACCAACATCATTTTATGGATGGTGATCACTTTTTGTACCTCCCCAGCACTTTTATTTAAAGCAACACAGATAGTGAAGACATTCACAAATATTATTCACATATTGGAATGATGGAAAGTGGTTTTCTGTGGTTTCTTTGAATATTCAGGAAGAGTTAGTGAAATCATTTTATGCTGTAATTGATCAAAGTGTTTCTATTGATTTATAGGGTTACCCCTATGTTCTGTACCATCTTCTCTTGAGCTTCAGAACTGATTCAGTGACTTAAAAAGAATTTATCACCAAGTGATCTGCTGATGTTATCTTCCTGTGAAGACCAGACAAAAATATTGCACACTCTGGTTCATTCTCTACTGGCAATTAAAATGTAACACAGCTTGGCCCTGGAAATGTTGCCTGACCTGGGGAATATTCCCAACATTTTCTGGGTTTTTTAAAGCTAAACGGTGTCTTCAGCAGTTTACTTTTAGCTTTAATTTTAGAGATACAATGTGCAAGCAGGCCCTTTGCCCCACCAAGTCTATGTCACCATTGACCACCTGTATGTTAGTTCTATGTTATCCCATTTTTGCATTCTGCACACTTGGGGCAATTTACAGAAGCCAATTAACTGACAAACCCGCACGTCTTTGGGTTATAGGTGGAACCAGAGCCTCCACAAGGCCACATGGAAAACGCACGAATAGTAACCATAGTCAGGATCAAACCCGGGTCTCCTGCACTGCGAGAGTTGACATGCGAGTGATGATGTAATTTAAACTATTCACAACACAGGTAGCTGTCGTTATCACTGTGATCTTCCTCAAGAAGCTCTGGTAGGTGCAATTCACAGACTATGTGGGAATAGAGGATAAAGAGACCATTTTGGAAAGTTGTAAACTGGCCCCACAATAAAGTCAAAATTGTTGTTGTCACCCCCAAGCTTTCGCACAACTTTGAGCAAATTTGTGACTGCCAATATAGAAGGTGTTTTGCATCCCTTGGTTACCATTTTCTTTCTTCCTTATCAATCACAACTCTTCACTGAGGATGAACAAACTGTTGATGGCTGATACTTTATGGCTACTTGTGACAATTCAGCAAGGAGGCGATGGTTTCCTCTGTTGGACGCCATGTTCCCAGAAGGCAATACATTCACTGGACATCTCATACTGCTGTAGTAGATGATTTCAATTGATTTAAGGTAAACTACTATCTGTGCTGTACATCAGAAATAAAAACAGAAAGTGCTGGAAATGTTCAACAGGTCAGGCAGCCAAGAGCCAATCTGGTTGAATGGGGTTATGTTATAATAAGAGACACGGTATTCCAGGAAAAGATTGACGAGGGAACGATTGCCCTGGGAGGGGAAAATGTTTCACTCAGCGGGTGGTTGGTATATGGAATGAACAACCAGAGGCGGTTGTTCAGGCAGATATAACAACATTTAAAATACACTTGGTCGGGAACATGGATAGGAAAGGTTTACAGGGATATTTTCCAAATGTGGGAAAACGGGTCTAGTTTAACTAGTCAGCATTGATGAGTTGGGCTGAAGGACCGTTTTCACGCTGAATGGGTATAACATCAGATTGTGGCTAGAGATAGACCATGCAGAGTTTGTAATCTTGCTAAAGCACACTATGCACAAACTCTCACAACGTATTCTCAAATTATAAAGTTATGTTTCTTACTATAATGTCATGCAAGTCTCAGGAAGGTTGGGTAAAGTTGCATTCATAGGCATTTCGAAAGACATGATATTCAGCATGGTTTTGTGTGTCTAAAAATATTATTCTTGTTCTAATCATTGCTACCTTTCACTTAGCTTATTTCTTTTTTTCTTCCACTTTAGTTTTTATTGCTTTTATGTATACACAAATAAAACACGAATATAACAACGAAACATACAACATTACAGTGAAACGTACAACAGTGTAGCCGAGGGTTCGGTTTACAATTAATGATGCAGTATACAGAACTATTTTCATATTAAAACATTTTCCAATAACTTACATTATTGTCTATAAAATTATACAGTGTTGATGTCTTTATTTCTATACCTAATCCATTTATCCCATTTTTTATTATATTCGTCTTCTTTCAATCTTAGAGAATATGTCATTTTCTTCATGGCAAATATTTCCTGTACTATGTCTAACCATTGTCTAAGTCTGGGTGTGTCCACTCCAAGCCAGTTTCTTGTAATGGCCTTTCTGCCAGCTGTGAGTAGGATTTTAACCAAGTAATGGTCTTCCTTCAGCACCACTGTATTTATAGTACCCAGGTATATTACCCAGGTAAAAGCCACTTAGCGTTTTTCATTGGTTACACAAAAAGCTGGAGAAACTCAGCGGGTGCAGCAGCATCTAAGGAGCGAAGGAGATAGGCGACGTTTCGGGTCGAGACCCTTCTTCAGACTGGTCAGGGATCAGGGAAACAAGAGATATAAACAGTGATGTGGAGAGATAAGGAACAATGAGTGAAAGATATGCAAAAAAGTATTGGTGATAAAGGAAGCAGGCCATTGTAAGCTGTTTGTGGTGTGAAAATGAGAAGCTAGTGCGACTGGGGGGGGGGGGGGGAGATGGAGAAGGAATGTCAGGGCCAGAGGGCTGAGGGAGAGGTGGGGGGGAGGCAGTCTGGGTTAACAGAATTGAGAAAATTCAATGTTTAAGCCCAGAGGATGCAGACTCCCCAAGCGGAATATGAGGTGCTGTTCCTCCAACTTGCGGTGTTGATCACTCTGGCCGTGGAGGAGGCCCAGGACCGAGAGGTCGGATACGGAGTGGGAGGGGGAGTTGAAGTGCTGAGCCACCGGGAGGTCGGGTTGGTTATTGCGGACCGAGCGGAGGTGTTCGGCGAAACGATCGCCCAGCCTACGCTTGGTCTCACCGATGTAGATCAGCTGGCATCTGGAGCAACGGTAGATGAGGTTGGAGGAGGTGCAGGTGAACCTCTGTCGGACTTGGAATGACTGCTTGGGTCCCTGAAAGGATTGGATGGGGGAGGTGAAGGGACAAGTGTGGCATCTCTTGCGGTTGCAAGGGAAAGTGCCCGGGGAAGGAGTGGAGCGGGAGGGAAGGGAAGAATTGACGAGGGAGTTGCGGAGGGAGTGGTCTTTGCGGAAGGCAGACAGGGGGGGAGATGGGAAGATGTGGCGAGTGGAGGGGTCACGTTGGAGGTGACGAAACTGGCGGAGGACTATCTGTTGTATACGCTGGCTGGTGGGGTGAAAGGTGAGGACCAGGGGAACTCGGCCCTTGTTGTGAGTGGGGGAATGGGGAGAGAGGGCAGTGTTGCGGGGTATGGAGGAGACCCTGGTGCGAGCCTCATCTATAGTGGGGGAGGGGAAACCCCGTTCTCTGAAGAACGAGGACATTTGCGATGACCTGGTGTGGAACACGTCATCCTGGGAGCAGATGCGGCGTAGACGGAGGAATTGGGAATAGGGGATGGAGTCCTTACAGGAAGCAGGGTGGGAGGAAGAGTAGTCCAGGTAGCTGTGGGAGTCAGTTTGTAGTGGATGTCAGTCAGGAGTGTAACACCTGCAATAGAGATGGTGAGGTCAAGGAATGGTAGGGAAATGTCGGAAATGGTCCAAGTATATTTGAGTGCCGGATGGAAGTTGGTTGTGAAATGGATGAAGTCAGTCAGTTCTGCGTGGGTGCAGGAGGTGACACCAAAGCAGTCGTCAATGTAACGGAGGTAAAGGTCGGGGGTGGGGCCCTGGTACGCCGAGAACAAAGATTGTTCGACGTGCCCGACAAAGAGGCAGGCGTAGCTAGGGCCCATGCGTGTGCCCATAGCTACGCCTTGTGTTTGGAGGAAATGGGAGGAGTCAAAAGAGAAGTTGTTGAGGGTAAGGACCAACTCCGCTAGGCGGAGGAGGGTGTCAGTGGATGGGTATGGGTTGCTCCTCTGGTCGAGGAAGTACCGGAGGGCTTTGAGACCATCCTGGTGGGGGATGCAGGTGTATAGTGACTGGACGTCCATGGTGAAGATGAGAGGATGGGGGCCTGGACAACGGAATGTGCGGAGCCGACGGAGAGTGTCTGAGGTGTCTTGAACATAGGTGGGGAGGGATTTAACAAAGGGGGATAGGATGGAGTCAAGGTATGTGGAAATGTGTTCAGTGGGGCATGAACAGGCAGAGACAATGGGTCTGCCGGGGCAGTCGGGTTTGTGGATTTTGGGGAGAAGGTAAAATCGGGCTGTGCGGGGCTGGGGGACGATGAGGTTGGAGGCTCGGGGGGGTAGGGAGCCGGAGTTGATGAAGCCGGTTATGGTGCTCGAGATGGTGGCCTGGTGCTCGTCAGTGGGGTCATGGTCCAGGGGTAAGTAGGAGGAGGTGTCCGAGAGTTGGCGCGTGGCCTCTGCTTTGTAGAGATCGGCGCGCCAGACTACCACAGCACCTCCCTTGTCGGCGGGTTTAATAACCCAGTCTGGGTTGTTGCGGAGTGAGTCGATGGCAATACGTTCGGAGGGGGAGAGATTGGAGTGAGACAGGGGAGTGGAGAAGTCGAGGCGGTTGATGTCCCGACGGCAGTTCTGAATAAAGAGTTCTAAAGCTGGAGGGCCACGAGGGGGGTTCCACGAGGAGGGGGTACGTGGGAGACAGGAAAAGGGATCATCAGTGGGGGGCGAGGACTTGTTCCCGTGGAAAAACGCTGTGAGGCGGAGGCGACGGTAGAAGAGCTCCAAGTCGTGGTGGGCGCGAAACTCATTGAGGTGGGGACGGAGGGGGACAAAGGTAAGACCTCTGCTGAGGACCGACCTTTCGGTGTCGGAGAGGGGGAGGTCCGGGGGGATGGTGAACACGCGGCAGGGATGGGGGTTGTGGCTGGAGGAAGGCAGGTGAGTGGACTGAGGACGGAGCGTTGTGTGGTGGGGGGGTGGAGGGTGGTCAGGGGGTGGGGGGGTATGGGGGCTGTGGTGTGGGTGGGAAAGAGCGGGGGTTACATAGTAGGAGGGGGATGGGGAAGACCCAGTGGAATAGCCACTGAGGTCACCGGGGCTGGGGAGAAGGGCACTAGGACCCAGTTCCGTTAACAACAGAGTGGTGGGAGGAGTGAGCAACGTGGAGGCTTCAGGCCCGCTGCACAGTCCAGTCTGTAGGTGAGGCGACGGCTGCGGGCTGCTGGAGGGCGGTGGAATGTCGTGGGTCGGCGGGCCCGAAGGTAGGAGTCCGCGGGCAGTGGAGTCGGTGTCGGCGGGCGATGCGTGGGTGGTCCCGGTGGGCGAGTTGTCGGTGTGGCGGCAAGGTTCAGCCCGCCCGGTGAGGCGGCGAGAAGAGTGGGGTGCGGTGCGGCGGCCATGTTCGGGGGGTCCCGGTCCGGCGGCGATGCAAGGTGAGGCGGGTGCGGCTGTGGTCTTCGGCGGGCCCAGTACAATGGCGATGCTGGATGGGCCCGGTGCGGCGATGAGGGTAGGTGGTCCCGGCGGACGGCGAGGTTCGGCGGTCGCGTTGTGCTGGTGATGGGCGGTGGAATCGGGGAGGGTGAGATAAACAGAGTTACCGGGCAGGCAGCGGGGCTGGCCGTCATTGGTAGGCAGGTGGATGTCGGTGGCAGAATCGGCGTGGAGGTCGGTGAAGGCGGCGTCCTGGTGAGTCCTGGAGGTGCTCCTGGTGGCCAAGATGGCGTCGGGGGACTCAGGCCGGAGGCTCGGGCCAGAGTTGGGGCGCGGGGCCTGCGGGCGGTCGAGTCGGGGATTGTCGTTAGCTGGAACGGCCTGGAGGCGGGCTAATTTCAGGTCCTTGGTGGAGGTAAGATGGGACAGGAATTGCTGATTGAAGCGGTGGATCTTCCGGAGGATGTAGTGTAGTTGGGGTCCGTTGCAGGTCTGGGTGAGTGAGGCCCGAAGATTCGGGAGAGCCAATGCGAGGTCCTGCTGGTGCCGGCGCATTGCAACCAGGGTGGATCTTAATGCCCGGTTGGAGAATTGTACAGTGTGGCGGCGGATGGCCAGTCGGTACCGATAGTCTGGCTGGGGTCCGAACTGGGAGGCAGGGAATTGGAGCTGGAATCCACGAGGTATGAGATGGAGGCGCAGGCAGGCCCCGAGGAAGCAGGTGTGGCTGTGGTATCGAGTCTGGGTGAGGATGTGGTCGTAGAGTTGGAGGGAAGGGGGTATCACAGAGGGGGAGCAGTTAGAGAGGAGGTTGTGAAACTGTCTTCATAGGGAGGAGGAGAACTTCTTCAAAGTAGGCATACCTTGAGGAGATATCGCAGTGGAGTAGACAAAGTGTTAAAGAAGGAACTGCAGATGCTGGAGAATCGAGGGTTACACAAAAAGCTGGAGAAACTCAGCGGGTGCAGCAGCATCTAAGGAGCGAAGGAGATAGGCGACGTTTCGGGTCGAGATCCTTCTTCAGACTGGTCAGGGATCAGGGAAACAAGAGATATAAACAGTGATGTGGAGAGATAAGGAACAATGAGTGAAAGATATGCAAAAAAGTATTGGTGATAAAGGAAGCAGGCCATTGTAAGCTGTTTGTCGTGTGAAAATGAGAAGCTAGTGCGACTGGGGGGGGGGGGGGGGGAGCTGCATCCTCTGGGCTTAAACATTGAATTTTCTCAATTCTGTTAACCCAGACTGCCTCCCCCCACCTCTCCCTCAGCCCTCTGGCCCTGACATTCCTTCTCCATCTCCCCCCCCCCCCCCCCCAGTCGCACTAGCTTCTCATTTTCACACCATAAACAGCTTACAATGGCCTGCTTCCTTTATCACCAATACTTTTTTGCATATCTTTCACTCATTGTTCCTTATCTCTCCACATCACTGTTTATATCTCTTGTTTCCCTGATCCCTGACCAGTCTGAAGAAGGGTCTCGACCCGAAACGTCGCCTATCTCCTTCGCTCCTTAGATGCTGCTGCACCCGCTGAGTTTCTCCAGCTTTTTGTGTAACCCTCGATTCTCCAGCATCTGCAGTTCCTTCTTTAGCTTTTTTCATTGCCTCATCTGCTATTCAAGCACAAATGTTTTGGCCCTATGCACAACACTTTCATTTGAATCGATAATCCAAAACACATTTATGAATCATTCGTATTTCCCATCTTTCTGGGAAGTCTTGGTTGCTGAGACATTGTGCCTACTGGGCGGCATGGTGGCGCAGCAGGTAGTTGTTGCCTTACAGCGCTTGCAGCACCGGTCCTGTTTGTACGGAGTTTGTACATGGGAGACTGCATGGGTAGGTGTCCAACATCTTCAGTTTCTTCCCACACTTCAAAGATGTACAGGTTTGTAGGTTAATTGGTTTGGCCGCTGGTCGGTGCAGACTTGGTGGGTCGAAGGGTCTGTTTCCGTGCTGTATCTCTGAACTAAACACAATGTTGAACAAAATCTGTCATGCATCCAGCAACTCCATTTGGTTAAATGGAGAGGACTGGCTCAGAGGAAGAGAGGTGCAGTTCAGACAAGGGACATGTTTTAATTAGGTTAAATAACAAATGGGTTCAAATTATCAATATGAATACTCGATTTTAAATATTGGAAATCTTTTGATTACAAAAGAGCAGCTTATTGGCACAACTGCCTTACAGTGCCAGAGGCCAGGGTTCGATCCTAATTACGGGTGCTGGTTGTATGGAGTTTTACGTTCTTCAGTGCCATAGTTGGCTGCTATTTGTATACATTGTGTATGCAAGCAAAGAATCTCACTGTGCCTAGTCACATGTGACAATAAAGTATTCCTTCCTAACCCCGTTCACTGTTTCCGGGTGCACCGGTTTCCTCCCACATTCCAAAGACACGCAGGTTTGTAGGTTAATTGACTTCTGAAAATTGTCCCTGATGCGTAGGATAGAACTACTGTCTGGGTGATCACTGATCATCGTGGATTTTAATGGGCTGGAGGAAATGTTTCTATGCTGTATCTCTAAACTAAACTATTTTTAAAATATCTTAAAATATGATGATGTTTGAATATGTTTTTGGATGCTTATTGGAAACACTGCCGAACGTTTAAAGCTGACAAGCATGGTCATGACTGAGTTTATTGTCGAAGCATTGCAGGGAATGGAATTAGCTATTTTCAGTAGGTTTGGCCTTGCCAATAGGGAGCTGGCATCAGTAATCATGTTTTTTCTACAGGTACCGCTGGGTCACCGATGAGTGAGTGTAGCAATGAGCTGCTGACCAAAGCAGGTCAGACAGAAATGTGTAAAAACAAGGAACTGCAGATGCTGGTTTGCAAAGTAAAGACACAAAGTACCGGAGTACCTCAGCAGATCGGGCAGCATCCCTGGAGACATGGATAGGTGACGTTCCGGGTCAGGACCCTTCTGCAGACATTCTAAAGAAAGGTCCCGGCTCAAAACATCACTGTGTTAGTTCTGAAGCTCAAGTGAAGATGGTACAGATTCTGCATGACACACTGAGCTACTCGAGCACTCCCTTTCTTTTTCAGACAGAAATGGGCGATAGGCACTGGGAGTCCACTAGATCGTTTGAGCATTTAGAAAAAAAATGTTTTTTTTCTGGCAAGTCTATTTTTCTAAACCATTTTATTTCCCAACTTTTTCCACAGTTTAACCAGCTGCATATCTGTTCAATTCGTGTTTTTATTAATTAAAACAGTTTTTCTGTCATAATCCTAATTGTATTATTTTCCTTGATCTGGGAATTATCCTTTTCTCCCTCTTGTCTTGCCCCAATTGCTTGTTCACCTTCATGCACCAGTATGATAGCCTGTTGCAGAAAAGATCTGACATTCACAATTACATTCTCATGACCTTAAAATCCCTCTCAAGTTATATAATAAATCTGTATTATTTGTTTGATCTGCATGTTACTGCCATCTGGTGGGTGAAGCTGGTACAATAATTTAAATTCTCCTTTGTGTAAAAAACACAACATTTCACAATAACAGCAGCACCTCTCACAAGGTTGTACTGTTAAGGAAACTTCACACAACCATTATCAGACAACATTTTTATAAAGTCACAGAAGGCGAAATCAGAAAAAATAATCAAAACTTGGTCAAGAAGATGGTACTTCAGAACTGCCTTAAAGTAGGAGAGAGGAGTACTGAACCTCAAAGGTTTATAGTACAAGCACTTTTTGAGAAATAGCTCCATCATTTTTGAATTGTATCACTTTACTGTACAATAGCACAATCAACAAGTTTCCTTTCAATTGTTGCACATGTGCTTACGTTTTCATGCATTTGGCATTATTAAATTTATTGGACAGTAAAACTATAAAATCATTTACATAAACACAAGCAAAGGATACATGAAAAATTACATCTACTTATTCAAAACTAAAAGCAATACCTGGAGACACCAGTAAGATGCTACCATAAGCCTCTTTCTTCTGTTACAATGTAAACTTTACTGCTATAATAGCTTTACTATTGGATAAAACTGTTATCTGGTAAACGCCGATACATGAAAAATACAATAATTTTCAACCTGAAACATTATCTCTGTTTCTCTCTACATAAATGCTGGTTGATCTGTTGAACATTCCCTGCATTTTCTGTTTAATCAAGAAAATTGCTTTGGATTCTTTCATGAATTTTTAGAACTGCATTTGTTCAGGACCCAATGCAGAAAACAACACTAGTTTGCCTCTCCTACTGTGGGTTTTTATATGCAAAGGTATTGAAGATGTATTGGTAAATATTGCAGTGATATCATATACAAATGTATTTCTATAACTTGTTGCTAGACTTCAAATAAAACATTTTCACTGTACCTCAGTACATGTGACAATAACCCAAACTTAAATAATAAAGTTAGGTTGCTCATATTAAGGACATGTGCCTGGGCTACAAAATTCAAGCATGGAGAGTGAGATAGGTAGGAGCAATGGAAAATTATAGCAACTACATTAGAAGTTACGTTATATCCAACAGTTATTTTCAAACATGACATTTGGTTTTCATAAAGTTGTTTGTGGAAAATGCCAGGAAGTCCAATTTTTACTTTCATTATTTCTAATTTAAAATATCCAAACTGGTATTTTTCATGTTCCCAAAATGGAACTGATAATAAATCTACAAACTTCCATACAATTTCAATCCTCCAATCATGAGAGTTTGTCCAGAATAAAGACTTAAATTGTAGTAAGACCAGTGCATTGTACTGTCTTGTTACAGTAAGGAGAGGTGACAATATGTCTAGTTAATGTTAATGACAAGAGTAATAATAGGTCTTTACTCCCAAGACCATGTAGAGGTCTCAAGACTAAAGACCATGCTGGTGATCAAACCATGACGATGATGATAAAATATTCAGATTTCACTAATTGTTGGTTTGTTAAATATAGATGTGTATAAGTTACATATGGATAATTCACCATTGTCTTCAATATTTCAGCACACGCTTGACTGAGGAAAAGAGTATTTGAAAATTTAAGAACTCAGACCCAACACTAAGTACAGGGTCTCCCCAAAAGCAATGATCCCTATACCCTTCTGACACTGAGAGATTCAACAATATATCGGCAAGATCAACCAGATTCACAGAAAGGACTAAATATTCAACATTAGTGTCTTTTGTGTAGGAAGGAACTGCAGATGCTGGTTTAAACTGAAGATAGACAAAAAAAAACTGGAATAACTCAACGGGACAGGCAGGAAAGGAGAGAAGGAATGGGTGACGTTTCGGGTCAAGACTAAGAAGGGTCTTGACGTGAAATGTTACCCATTCCTTCTATCCAGAGATGCTGCCTGTCCTGCTGAGTTACTCAAGCTTTGTGTCTATCTTAGTGTCTTCTGTCTGGCCAGCATCCTGAGCATTGAATCCTAATTACTCTCAGTCGACTACTGTTCACAGGTAATGAGACCAAGATGTTCCCAGAGGTCGAATGTGCTGACTTTACATGGCCTGCTGCGGCTCGGAGCGGTGGAGGAGTGGTTGAGGACATTGATAACAATACCTGGCCAGGCCCACCCTGCAACTCTGACCTACTGCCGTCCCTCGGAATATGGTCTTTTATGACCAAGTTAAGACTATATTTTATAACAACTTTGCACATGAATCGTCAAAAATGGTGCCAGAAATGTAACCACTTGTGTACTGTCTTCTCAGAGCAATCTTCTATTCCTGTACTCTTGTACTTAAGTATGATTGTGCTTCTTTGTAGTAAGATTTTTACTGAACTGTATGCTAAAATTGAATTTCACTATACACAGGTACATGTGACAATAAAGTACCAGTGAAGAAGTACAGCAGCAAGTTCCAAAAACAAACTCTATTCCAAGCTCTCAACTCAAGAGTCAAGCCAAGAGTGTTTAATTGTCATATGCACTAGGAACAGAAATTATTTCTTGCTGTAGCTTTACAAGCATGTTAAGGCAACAACACAACAAATAAATCACTCAAAAAGGCAATAAAATATCAGTAATACTAGATAACCAGACTATGACAGTGCAAACTGAAGTACATGGTACAATTTAAATAAAGTTCATAGTAGATCGTTGCAAGGGTAGGGTTGTGGTTAGGATTAAGCAGTGTGGTTCAAGAGCCCGAAGGCTGATAAGAAGAATTTGTCCTTGAACCACCATCCTGCTGAACATTTCCGGGTGGGACGATCCATGCATATGCTAGATTAGTCCAGCGAACCAATTCTGTACTGCCTCCAATGGAACACTATGGACTCTTAGCTTGCAAATTAAACTTTGGTGAGGCACCTCATCAACCGTACTCTGGAAACCCAAATGCACCTACTGGTTCCTCTCAATGCACTATTGTGATTTCCTTATAAGATTCAAATACATGCTTTAGATGTGAGTTTCCCTGTATGAAGTCACGTTGGCCCTGCCTGAATAGTTTATGGTTTTCCAAATGTGCTGCTATTTTTCCCAACCAGAGACATTAGGCTACTGTTTGGGTGTCAATGCAATGTTATTCCTCCGGCACCCTATTTCCCTTTTCTCAAAACAATCTACGTTCCTGGAGCAATCCTCCCTCACGGCTTCCAGCCTTGTTGACTCCCAGACCCACACCTATATCCTGCCAAGACGTACTACATGGAATATAGAACAGTTCAACGCAACATGCACTGTTTCCCTTTGGCCCACAATGTCTGTGCTGAACATGATGCCTCCATTTACCTTGCCTTTCACCTTAAATCTCTATCATCAAAATCTTTAGCCATTCACCCAGCTAAGGCCATCATGATCTTGTGCATACTTCTTACTTAATGTAAAAATAGCTGATAAATGACCGGCATCAGTAGTTCAGAGCATCTTCGGTAAACAAAAGACAAAACGAATGCTGAGTGCCGCCAATATTTTCAGTTCTATGCTAGCATCCTATTTCTGCAACCTTGCAAAGCAAGATAGCTTGTTAAAAGAGGAAGGGAATCCAGATTTCTTACCTTTGCATTGTAATCCTTGTTTCAAGAAACCCCAGAGTAGAGAGCCACAGTGATCACAGAAGGTGGGTACTTTGAAGTTGTGAATCCTAAACTTGTGGGGCATGTTGACACTGAAGCGTTGAGAGCCCACCTACACAGTAAACAAACCGACATAGTGAATTTTGGCTGGAGGTTTTAAAATGGCTTTAAACAATTATTCCACACAATAGTTGACTGTTATTGAATAAATAAAATTGAGATTAAATTAGGCAATTCTGAACTAGCAATAGGTAAATACACACATATTTCGAGTAAGGGATAAACTGATTCACCCTTTGATCATTTTGTTACCTTATGCCAGAGTTCAATACGTTTATATCTTGGTTATATTATCAATTCAATCTACATACAGTGCCCTCCATACTGTTTGGGACAAAGACCCATCATTTATTTATTTGCCTCTGTACTCCACAATTTGAGATTTGTAGTAGAAAAAAATCACATGTGGTTAAAGAGCACATTGTCAGATTTTCATAAAGGCCATTTTTATACATTTTGGTCAGAACAACAGCAGTAAACCATGTCATCTCAGGGTGCCCACTCTACCACCCACCAAATGAAGCTCAGGCAGACATTGATGTAGAGACAACAACCTGGCTGCTCTACACACGGCTTGAGATCTAACTATTCCTTTGGTTTATGTTTCATTCGCAAGAAGAAGGTACATTCTGGTTTCACCATGTAGAAATTATAGGAATGTATGTACATGGTCCCCCCTCATTTAAGGGCACCATAATGTTTGGGACACACCAATGTCATGTAAATGAAAGTGGTCATGTTTAGTATTTTGTTGCATATCCTTTGCAAGCAATGACTGCTTGAAGTCTGCGATTCACATCACCAGATGCTGGAAGTCTTATCTGGTTATACTCTGCCAGGCCTGTATTGTAGCCATCTTAAGCTTATGCTTGTTTTGCGGGATAGTCCCCTTCAGTTTTCTCTTCAGCATATAAAAGGCATGCTCAATTGGGTTCAGATCCGGTGATTGACTTGGCCGCTCAAGAATTTACAATTTTTTAGCATTGAAAAACTCCTTTGTTGCTTCAGCAGTATGTTTGGGATCATTGTCATGCTGTAGAATGAACCACCGGCCAATGAGTTTTGGCATTTGTTTGAACGTGAGCAGATCGGATGTGTCCATACACTTCAGAATTCATTATGCTACTACCATCAGCAGTTGTATCATCAAGGAAGATAAGTGAGCCAGCACCTTCAGCAGCCTTACATGAGCCAGCATAACACCCCCACTACCGTGTTTCACAGATGAGGCGGTATGCTTTGGATCTTAGGCAGTTCCTTCTCTCCTCCATACTTTGCTCTTGCCATCACTCTGTGTCTTCGTCTCATCTGTCCACAAAACCTTTTTCCAGAACTGTGGTTGCTCTTTTAAGTACATCTTGGCAAACTGTAACCTGGCCATCCTATTTTTGCAGGTAACCATTGGTTTGCATCTTGCAGTGTAGCCTCTGTATTTCTGTTCATGAAGTCTGTTGCAGACAGTGGTCATTGACAAATCCACACCTGACTGCTGAAGAGTGTTTCTGATCTGTCAAACAGGTGTTTGGGGATTTTTCTTTATTATAGAGAGAATTCTTCTGTCATCGGCTGTGGAGGTCTTCTTTGGCCTGCCAGTCCCTTAGCAATTAGTAAGCTCACCGGTATGGGGCTAGGTTAGGTAAGAGGGAGGTGCAGCGAGACCTGGTACACCGGTCACTGAAAGTTGGCTTACAGGTACAGCAGGCAGTGAAGAAAGCTAATGGAATGTTGGCCTTCATAACAAGAGGATTTTAGTATAGGAGTAAAGCGGTTCTTCTGCAGTTGTATAGGGCTCTGGTGAGACCACATCTGGTGTATTGTGTACAGTTTTGGTCTCCTAATTTGAGGAAGGAAATTCTTGTGATTTAGGCAGTGCAGCATAGGTTCACGAGATTGATCCCTGGGATGGCGAGATTGAAAAGACTAGGCTTGTATTCACTGGAGTGTAGAAGGATGAGGGGATATCTTATAGAAACATCTAAAATTATAAAAGGACTGGACAAGCTAGATGCAGGAACAATGTTCCCAATGTGGGGCGAGTCCAGAACCAGGGGCCACAGTCTTAGAATAAAGGGGAGGTCATTTAAGACTGAGGTGAGAAAAAACCTTTTCACCCAGAGAGTTGTGAATTTATGGAATTCCCTGCCACAGAGGGCAGTGGATTCCAAGTCACTGGATGGATTTAAGAGAGAGTTAGATAGAGCTCTGGGGGCTAGTGGAGTCAAGGGATATGGGGAGAAGGCAGGCACGGGTTATCGATAGGGGACGATCAGCCCTGATCACAATGAATGGCCGTGGTGGCTCGAAGGGCCGAATGGCCTCCTCCTGCACCTATTTTCTATGTTTCTATATTTCTATGTTTACTCTCATTCTTCTTAATGATGTTCCAAACAGTTGATTTTGGTAAGCCTAAGGCTGATGTCTCTAACAGTTTTATTCTTATTTCTCAGTCTCATAACGGATTCTTTGACTTTCATTGGTACAACCTTGGTCCCCATGGTGATAATTGATAAACAGCACTAAAAGTTTCCAAATGTGATGGAAAGACTGGAGGAAAGACTAGGTGCTGAGAGCTCTCTTATACTTGCATGAAGGAGGCAATTAAACACACCTGAGCAATTACAAACACCTGCGCAGCCATGTGTCCCAAACATTATGGTGCCCTGAAATGGGGGACTATGTATAAACACTGCTGTAATTTATAAAAGGATGAAACAAAAATGTATAAAAATACCCTTTAATAAAATATGACAATGTGATTTTTTCTATTACAAATCTCAAATTGTGTACAGAAGCAAATAAATAAATGATGGGCCTTTGTCCCAAATATTGTGGAGGGCTCTGTATAATTACATTTTAAAATATTAAATCTATTTGATAATGTCTACATAGCTGCCACACAAACCTGTAATTTTTCCATTTATTGCAACAATGCCATTAAGAAGCATTCTGTATTAGTTCCCTCCCCATCATAGATACATGGTTGATGTAAAATATGTACCTCATCCTGTGCTTCTTGCTTCTTCAAGCCAGCACACTTGGTTATGATAAGTTCGTGACATCGTTTATGCACCACACAAGTACAAACTGTAAATTCAAATGAAAAATTATTTGTTTATCATTGCCTTTGAACCTCAGTGAGCATCTGTTAAAGAAAAAAACATCTGAAACACATAAACCAGCAATTATAATTAAAGCCATTACTCAGGATTTTATTAAATTTGCTGACTTTGCAGTTTATTTTCTTTCCCTTCAATAAGCAAAAAACAATAAAATGTAAGATTGTCAATACAAGCATGTGGATAATATTTTCACTTTATATAATAAAAGGCGTTAATGGATTCTGGACCCCTTCCTAAATGGAATTTGGCATTTTCACCCTGTCCTAACCTAGAGAGACTCACTCCATGAGCATTATATCAATGCTGTATGAACTAGATATTTTATTCCTCCCACTTCATTAACTTTGTTTATTTCATCTGGACTCTAATGCTTGCTTCATGTCATGGCTTTTCTTTTTAGCTTAGTCTTATTATAAACAGCAAACCATCAATTTTAAAATTAAAAATATATCTGCCATTGTGTCTGAAAGGGCAGTTTTGTTCAATTATTGATAAAATATTTCAAAATTCAAACAGTGTAGATCCTGGACAAATGAGCCAAACAGTGTTTGTTTCTGCTGTTTTGTTCTTTAGAACAGAACAATGGTGTACAAACAGTGAACTGTGGGCTGTTATTACATCTAAAGTTCTTGTCGCTGCAATTACCTAAATGGCAGCCAGATTGGGGAAAGGAGATTAGCTTCTATTTTAATTCATTAAAATGCCAATAGAATTAACAGTTTATTAACATTGGTCAACGTTTATCAATTTATTTTGGATTTAAGGTCAATTTCCCAACATCTGCCATATCCACAGAGCCAAAAAAAACTATCAACTTTGTCTGCCAAATGAGTCTTTGTTAATCAATGTCATTGGATATCATGATTTCACATAAAAAAGCCAGTAGTTCTTTCTCTCAAAAAAAAATCTAATTTATAGATTGGGCAAAGTGTAGCAAAACAGTGGAAGGCTGAATGGTGATTAAAATGTTCCCTACTATTTCAATATATATATATATTTTTTTAAGTTAAATTTTATTAGAGGCATGTACATATCATAGTCTGAACCACTACGAGCTTTGTTAAACGGTTACTTATTAAATATCCAGGATTCCAGGGACTCCGCTACCAATGTAGCTGGGGTCTTCATTTATCGGTTACATATTAACATTGACTTTAATTATTATTATTTTTTTTAATAGACAGAAAAAATAAAGAGAAAAAAAAAAAATTAGAAAAATAGAATAAACTATCCATAATACAACTTAGGAGATAGGTCCGTTGGTCAGAGAATATAACTATTCATCTAGTCCGGGGTTCAAGCTTCAGCCAGGTTTTAGCTCTGGCCCATTCTACCCCTTCAAATAATCTATGAACGGGGACCATATTCTAGTAAATAATTCTGGTTTGTCAATTAAGACAAATCTAATTGTTTCCAGATTTAAGGTCTCCGACATCTCCATAATCCACATTTTGATTGTGGGGGTTGCAGGGTTTCACTACTATACTATTTCAATATAAAGCTATACAGTAACAAAGCACGGAAACTGCCTCTTTGGCCCAACTTGTCCATGCCAACCAAGATGACCATCTAAGTAAGTGTTTGACCCATATCCCTCAAAACCTTTCCAATCCAGGTATCTGTCTAAATCTCTTTTAAACCTTATGATTTTACCTTCCTCAACCACTTCCTCTGGCAGCTGCTTCTGTATATACATCACCCTCTGTGTGCAGAATGTATCGCTTGTAAATCCTTCCACTCTCACCTTAAACCCATGTCCTCTAGTTTTTGATTCCCCTTCCCTGCGTTCACCTTATGCATACCCGTTATCATTTTCTACAAGGCATCCCCAAGTCTACTATGCTCCAATGAATAAAATCCTAATCTACCCAATCTCTCTCTCTCTCTGTAATTCAGGCAATGTTCTTGTCAGTGCTGCCTCACTGACATTTTGTCCAACTGCAACATAACATCTAAACTGCTGTAGTCAATGGCCTGAATGATAAGTGTGTGTGTTGACCTGCGGTGCCACTTTTAGGGAACAACCTACACGTACTCCTCGATCCCTCTATTCAACAACACTGTCCATGGCCCTATCATTCACTGAGAAGATCGTATCCTTGTTTGACTTCTCAAATGCAACACCTTGCACTTACTGTTGAAAGCCCTTTATCATTCCTCAGCCCACTTACCTTGCTAATTAAGATCCCTCTGTAATTGTTAATACCGTTCTCCAGTTTACAATCTCACCTGTTTTAGAGTCATCTGTAAATTTACTAACCATGCATATACACTCATCCAAATCATATCATAAAGGATGAATAGACTTTGGACCAGCACACATTCCTGCAGTACACCAAAAGTCACAGGCCTCCAAACCACAACAAACAACCTTCCATCATCCATCTGTTTCCTACATCAAGCCAATTATGCATCCAATCTCCCTGGACCGCATGCAATCTAACCTTGCCTTCCATTCACAATCTTTTCAAAAGCCCTGCTAAAGTTAATTTAGTGCAACAAGACTATTGATGGAAAATTAACTGACCGATAACATACATCTCTGAAAAGCTTAGATCATCACTTTGGAGAAGGCAAAGAGAGCCAGAGTCTACATTCATTGGCAGGACACTGAGAGGTGGAGAGAAACAGAGGAATTTTGAAGTGTGAATGTGTGATAAGGAGGAAAGCAGCATTATTGAATAAAAGCCTTTATTTTTCAACAGACAGGATATACAAGCAGGATATTACCACACACTAAAGCAGTGTGTCGAATTCTGGTATTTATGATTACATGGACTGGACAGGTTTGGAGGGACATGGACCAAGTGCTGGCAAGTGGGACTAGTATAGCTGTAGGACTAGTACAGCTGGGTCATGTGGGCCAGTGTGTGCAAAATGGACCACTGTATCACTCTATGACTTTATGTATAGGAAGACAGTCACAGCAGGAGAGAGGGTGCTGGTGAGATTTGCAAGGATAATATCAGGAACAGAGAATTCTGGTTATGAAGAAAACGTAGCTGGGCCATTACTGTTTTCTTTCAAACATTTGACGCTGACAGCAATTTAGTAGAGCCATATAATATTAAGAAAGACCTGAAAAGGCTAGTTTGGGGAACTGAGGAGCATATTAAAGAAGGAAATCAGGGGGGAAAAGATAGCTCTGGCAGAAAATATTAAGGAAAATTCATAGAGACTCTATGTACATGAAGGGATAGAGAGTAATTTAGAGACAAAATCCACAGAATATTTATTGTGTGCAGGGCAAGTGGTGACAGGGAAGTGCAGACAGAGACAGCACTTAAAAGGACCAGGCGGACAGGCCCAGCACTGAAAAGACAAGCGAATAAGACAGCTACAATCGCTTCAAAACTGTTCATAAATAATGTGCCTACATTTGTTTTTCAGGAATATAACCCATCAGCAGAATTAAAATGGATTCTCTCACAGATTCATCATAGTCTCCCGATAATTTTTTTAAAAAAATATTTTTTTATTAGAAGTAACCAGTTTACCATGTTTAAAACAAATTTACAAACATCAGCTTAATTCAATATTTATACAAATAACACATTGATAATTATTATCTTCTATTTTTTTGGAAATAAAGATTGAAAAAGAATAGAGCAGTTATAAATCAATAAAGATGTGATTAAATAATAATTTGATTATATATAAGAAAAAAGAGAAAAAGAAAAAAAAAGAGAGAGAAAACAAAAACCACAAACAAAAAGGTGAAAAAATATTATATATATATATAAATGAAAAACAACAAAATATATTGTAAATAAAACTATTACAAATAATAATATCAATAGAGACATGCATATTAATCCTAGTATGAAAATGAATTATTTTCCTCAAATCCCGTAGGGTACCCGTTGAGCCGTGATGCCAAGAACAGCTACTTCTCTAAATACTGTATATATGGAGACCATATCTGTTCGAAGGAATTATATTTGTCCAGTAGGACAAATCTAATTCTTTCCAAATGTAACGTCTCCAACATCTCTGCTGCCCACATTTTAATTGTGGGGGATAATGTTCCCTTCCAAAATTTCAGTATGATTTTTTTCCCTAATATCAAACAGTAATCAAAGAAATTTCTTTGATTTACTGTAAGTACCAAATTTGAATCTGGAATTCCAAATATTATTAACTTTGGGTCAGGGTCCAATCTAACTTTAAGAACGTCAGAAATAACTTAAAAAATTTCTGTCCAGTAATAATTCAATTTGGGGCATGTAACAAAACTATGTATTAAATTTGCTTCTAAATTCTTACATTTATCACAAATAGAGGAGAGATTGGGAAAGATACTATTTAATTTAGTTTTCGAATAATGTAATCTATATAATACTTTAAATTGTATCAATGTATGTCTAGCATTTAACGAACACCGATGTATTCGTTGTAAACTTTCTTCCCAATTTTCTTTTGTTATAGATAATCCAATTTCATTTTCCCATGCTTGACGATATGTTTCAGTTATTGGATTCTCCTTATCCAAAATAATGTTATATATATAAGCTATTAATTTTTCTGTATTTGGGTGCAAGTTAAACAGTTCATCTAATAATCCTGGTTCTTTATTTTTATAATCTTGTGTATTAGATTTAATATAATCTCTAATTTGTAAGTACCTAAACAAGTGTTGTGAAGACAATCCGTAGATATCTTGTAACTCCTGAAATAAAAGAAATTTTCCTTTTCTATAAAGGTGCTCTATCCTTTTAATTCCTAAATCATCCCAATGTCTAAACCCCCCATCTAATGTAGAGGGTTTAAATAATGGGTTATTCATAATTGGTAATCTAAGTGAAAGATTATCTAAATGTAAAGTCTTAACTATTTGTTTCCAAATGCGTCTATTATTATAAATTATAGGGTTGTCCCTATAAATTTTTTTTTGTACTTCCTTTGGGGCAAAGAGAATCGAACCTACGTTAAAAGGTAAACAAGTCTTCCTTTTCCATCTTTAACCACATTGGTTCACGATCCATATTTACCCACCAGAACCGATAATTTGTTTTTACGAGTTGTCTTTAGTTCAACATTCAGTACAACAATTACCATTCCAAAATAGTTAAGGATTTTTTTTAAGACCAGAGATATTTGCAGTAGTTCCTGTTAAACTACTAGAACATGAGAATATTCATTATTTTTCCCACCCACCCACAATGATTTTTGCTCCTCTGTAAACAATTCACTAATAGTTCTGTTTATCCTCTGATGCATTATTAATCTTTTAACTTCTGGAAGATTCAGGAATTGTGGCGTTCAATAATGCTGTTTAGCAGGACTTTATCCACTGAAAACGTTTATGCATAAATCTTTCAACCCATTCTGTTGACACCGCTCTTGTTCCGATGTTGGTCTAAAAGCAAAAATGGCCTTCAGCCACATTCATAATAGCTATTCAACCAGCGTTCTATTGACAAAGTAAATATTTCCTTCTACTGATGAAGGCCTGAGCAATTTGTTCCAATATTAATAAAATACATTTCCTATATGATTCCTTATTACAATTAAATTGTGATATATTTCACAAATTCTAACTGGATCATCCAGAAATCTACCTCCACTGGCCCATTTTATCATTAATTGGCACGCTTCCCATAAACCGACTGGAGAGTCAAAAAAGCAATGACAAAAATAAGTACATTAAGGCACATAGATTTGAGAACCATCTCTTACCCTGGCACTGGTATCCTTGTTTACCTATCACTCCCCTGTAAACAAACAGAACAAGCATATTACATAATTGGAAAATTGTCATTGATGAATTTATTTTCAAAAGCACAATCTTTGCATGCACAAACAACAATTTCCCAGAATTTCAATAAAGGTTCATATTCATTTATCATGCTGATCTATGATTTTACACCAAAGTCAATGGTCTCTGGAATTGTGTCACAAGATCATCGAGGATGGATTAGATCTCTTTACATAGTTTGAATTTTTTACATATCTTTCATGCATTCAAGGATTGATCTTCACATATTTCATTAATCATTTGGATTAGATTATATGCTTTATTATATGCAAATAAAATTATATGCATTCTATGTTGCAAATTAATGCCCACAAGGAACTCTACTGAGGGTGACACTCATTTCAATTAAGAGCGATAGATATACAAGAGATGACATGAAATAGGAGAATCTTGTTGATCTCCTTCCCACAGCTAACAATGCAAATTTAACAACACAAATCTGTCAAGCAATCGGAAAGGCAGATAATGAACTTTTCCCAGGCTGTATGAAGTGCTTTTTGTGCTTGTGAAATCATTAGGGCCAAATGCCTTCCCTGGAGAGTTTCTTAATTCACCTGCCAACTGGCGGGTTAACACTTGGGAATATTGGCCTCAGTATCAGTGGTACAGCATATGTCACTTTGGTAGCAGCTTATAAAATGAATGAGTGCACTGTATTACTTTCCCAAAAATACATGTCATTTTTTAAAAAACATTTAAAGCATTATGGAAAAGTTGTATTTGCGGATTACAGCATGGTGCCCCAAATATTTCCACTGCAAGTGTTTTACCACTTACAAAGTGAATACATTACATCAAAACCAAGTGCAAATTTTAAATACAACAAGAAATGCGATGACATATTGAATTCTGATCCGCGTGAAACAATAAATTCCGACTCCGGTGGTTTGATGTTTATTCTTCTCTCATATACGAATTCACACAGCTTCAAATGTGAATGACGAAGGTGCTTCCACATTTTCTTCAAATAAAAAAAAGATAATCTTCACAAATGCCAAATTTGTTGTCTATGTTTTTGGCTTAACCTCCTTTGTTGCAGGCATTAACTTATCTCCCTATCGTATTGTCCCAGCATCAACGGTAGAATCTTCAGCAATTTGGGTTCCAATCTTCCAAAACTCAACCACTTCTCTCCTTAAAAATCTTTTCAAAAATAACATTGTCATTCTTTAGGTATAGGAATGTTAACAATGCTAAATGTTGCTTGTCACTAAAGAGAAACAAGGAGTAGGTATCTAGTCACATAATGTGTCCTTTTTAACTGTACAGATGACAATGGTTTCCAGATTTAATCACAGAGCTCCTTAAATTTCATTGGGCACTTTTCATTGTGTATCGCACAACCTTGACTCGCCTGCCTTAATCCGGTCACCTCCTCCCCACCCTAATCAAAGCCCCAATTTACAGAGCTCTCCTGGACTTGTGATCATAGGCATCCAACTCATTGATGTCTTCTTTTAACAATTGCAAGCTCCGTCACCACTCACTGCTGCAAACTGAGCTGCTTCCCGGTACTGTTTGCCTGTTGTCCCCAGCATACTCTACGCTGGCACAGCACACACACAAAAAAAGGACTTTCTTGAAAAAGGGTGTCCTCCTTCCTGAAGCAGACATTTCAGTGTCATAGCACCTGAAATCCAAGTCAAGTCTGTTCTTGCTGGGCCTGTCCATGAGGGGCCAAATAGTACAGGTCCCAAACTTCATGTTGAGGAATGGAGGACGATTTGTCGGTATGTGTGATGTCTATTGCTTCCAGCTACATAAGGCTTTACACTTAAGGTGTGGCACAATGGTGCAGTGATAGCATTGCTGCCTTACAGCGCCAGAGACCCGGGTTTGATCCTGACCATGGGTGCTGCCTGTACAGAGGTTATGTTCTCCCTGTGACATGTTGGGTTTTCTCCGGGTGTTTCATTTTCCCCCCCACATTCCAAAGACTTGCAGGTTTGTAGGTTAATTGGTTTCTGTAAATTGCCAATAGCTCATTGGCATAGACTCGGTGGTGCAAAGGGCCCGTTTCCACACTGCACACTAAACTAAAATATGAGTGCAGATCATTTTCTGCTGCACATACAATCATATACAGGGTTCTTTTATGCAAGGGTTTACGCAAGGGTTCTGTTCCTACTAACTTAGAACTGTCTGCAAATCAAATTATCGTCAAATCAAAAATAAAGTTACCCCCAAAAAGCAATGAATGCGCAGATGCTACAATCAGATGTATGGATTTAGAAAGACAAAATACTAAGATTTTTTTAATTATATAATTAACGATTATTAAATCAATTTATCTTTAAAAATGGCCTCCATAGGTATACTGCTGCCTTCAGACTATCGAATAATTCCCATTTGTTTTAGCTGAAGTTCAAACTAAAATTTGCTGTGGGAATGTGCAATTGTTGGTTGATCTGGAGAAGAAATATGAAGTAATTTTCTTTGAAAAAGGATCAATTATGGACTGAAATTTAACTTGAAAGTGATGAGTGTTCTGGTAACCCTCATGTAATTCAAATAGGGAATTGGAGGATGGCCTATGTGTTCACATACCAATGACAAATGGAAGTTCAAATGACAATTTGAATGAAGACAATACATCTGAAAAGAATGTTCTAACTATTAAGAAGAATTAGCTCGAATTAACTATCTGGAAAGTTGCACATAATGTAGCAATTCTTCACAGTTGACATGTGTCTTTTAATAACTCTCTTACCAAATAAAGTCGCGGCAATGCGAACAATATGTTGGCTGTCTAAGATAGGTGGCCATAAACTTGTGTCCATTGACCTGATGGACCCTCCGCCGTACAGCTCCTTGTCTCTTCCTGGGCCGCATTCGCTCTCTAAACACACGTTCATCTTTGTCCTTTGGTGCTGCAGAAAACAAGAAAAATTAATTATTAAGTACAAATGTGAACCACCAAGAAACACAATATTTGGGAGATTTAACAAACAAATAGACATATTCCTGGCATAAACTTGCTTGAAGTCAATTCAATGATTCAATTATACTTTATTGCCACATGTACCTAGGTGCAGTGAAATCCTTTGCTTTTGTATACAATGTACAAAGTATGCAGAGTTGCCACATATCTGACACTGACAAAGTTACAAAGTATTCATTATAACCCCGATGGTCTCTCCTTGTTTTCGGTCTCACCCACCCTCACCCACAATGCAGCAAAACAATGCAGTGCGCATATTCTCATTTCAATACAGGTTTAGATAGAAAAGTTACAGGAATCAATTTTTAACGGAATTACATGATTGAAATAGATGTGTCAGAAAGAGATGTTTGCTTACCAGATATTTAACTTTATTGGTGCACTTATAAATACAAAGTTGTAGAACTAAATCTTTGGCCACCAGAACTCACCCTGACACACACAGCACTATAACCCCGGTCCCGCTGAGTTACTCCAGCATTTTACAGTGTCTATCTTCAATTTTCTTGGTCCCGCTCTGGGAGTAGAAGTGGGGGCGGATCCGGACCGCAACGGCCGTGAGCCCCAGACCGAGTTCAACGATCGTTTGCCTGCTTCTGCTGCTGTTGGAGGTGAGACGTTGCATCGCGCCAGGGTCTTGGGCCTGTCCCACTTTGGCCGTCACTTACGCGACAGGCCGTTGGTGCGCGAAGATTTCATTCACTACAAAGATTTCGGAGCCCCGCGCGATGTCGCGCACAACTACATACTCCGTGCTTCTCAGTGGGACCGGCCCTGCACGGCCATATGATGCCCGTGCGCCTCAACGCGACAATGAGGTCGCGTAATTTGCATGCCAAGGAAACGTAAGTGGGACAGGCCCTTCAGGCTGAGAAATGACTGGTTTCTCCTCAGTGTGCGCAAATAACATTGGGAGCACCAGCAATTAATAAATCCTACTTTGTACAACACACACTTTCAGAAGTTATTACAGTTGTTGGCCCTGTATTTAATGATTTCCTTGTACCCAGACACAGTGCCAGAATGGATATGGTATTTACAAGGATATGCAATTGTCACAGTTACAAAATTAGTCGTAAAACGGCAGGTCTCAAATTTTCCATCCTTAATTCTACAAACCCCCAACCCCCCCGCTTTCTGCAAACAAAAATGTAGAACACAGAAATGTAATGTTTTATAATATTCTTTTTCTCTCAGTGACACCATTTTGAACATAGCAGGAATCCTGGTGAAAATTAAAGGGCCTGTCCCACTTACGCGACCTTGGCTCGCAAATTACGCGACTCGTGGTCGCTTGAGGCGTACGGGCACCGTATGGCCGCGCGGGGCCGGTCCCACTTAGGAGCGCGGAGTTGTGTGGGGCTGGTCCCGGAGTAGTGCGGGCCTGTCGGCACACAGGCGCATTGCGGTCATACGCAGCGTCTTGACGTCGTACACAGTGTCTTGACGGCGTACGCCTAGTGCATGGCATTGCGCGATGACGTCGCTGCCCGGCGTGGTGTTGCGTGATGACGTCACCGCCCGACGTCCAAATTCAGTCGGCCCGCCTCCTGCCCAGCTGATTGGTAAGCATGACGCAAATGACGTCACACGCGAACTCCGCTTCCGTTTGGTCGTGCCAAATGCACGCAATCACATGCACGTGGGACAGGCCCTTAACTGTTGAAACAGACCAGAAATCGTACCAATGATGTGATACTAATATTTATTAACACAAACTGTTCACAAGCCAGGTCATACACTTATAACAAAGGGATGTTAAATTATGTACAAGATGTGACTCTTAAGCCATTTTGTAAGAGGAATTAAATAATATCTCAGGTGTGAGATAAATTATGTACAACAGAAGGAAGAATTTGAATATTTTATTACTCATTTCTTAAAATATCCAAGCAATAGAGAGCACACCTTTTTTGGATATTTTTTTAATATCTCTCACAATTTCTGTTGGCATTCAACTGATTCTTCAAAGGGAAAACAAGCATAAACAAGTTTCTGCTGACATAGTACAGATTTAAGCCCCTTCTAATGGAATAAAAATGAACTGATCGGAAGTTTGTGTAGCCAACAAGAAGCCTAGAATATATGGTATCAACCCAGTGGTAGACACATATTTAAAATGCATGACAAAATTAATGTAATCAACAGACTCAGGTTAAACCTGGGTCAATTTTTTAAAATAAACTTCTCAATTGCAGGTGCAGTTCTTGCAACTTCCTCTGTGGGTGGCAACAGAATCATATTGGTATCACAGAGTTATGAATGAATAAAAATATTTTAAATCACATAATTAACCCTTTCATGATATATGGCAGAAACACTTATCCTTTAACTCAGTTTAATAATGTTTTAACTTCCACTTTAACGACAGCCACTTTTAGAGATCTGGAAATAAGGAATGCCGACTAAAGGGATACTGATCAGCAGTAATACAGAAAGAAGCTGATAGAACACAATGATTATGTTATCCAGGTTCAACTTTAAAATCTTTGCAAAAAGCAACATTTTTGGGGTCCGGAATAACAACTTTTCTCCATAGATTTAAATACAAAATCATTTTCTTAGTTACTATTTACTTTTCATCACTGTACAATGTACCTGGAATTATTGGAATCCATCAACTGAGAGTCACACAGTCTATTTTCTGATGGGTTAAGTTACACTCTAATCTTGGTCACTGCACTAAACCAGTGGCAGACATTAATCTTAACTGAACATTGCAATGAATTTGCATTGAAGTAGTAGTCGAATTGATCATTTTATGGAATTGTTCCAAAGCGATGATTGAAGATTGTGTTTGTTGAAGGTCTGAATAACAAATGCAACGTGAGTGCCACAGGATTCCACTATATTAATGGTCAGGGTAATGCAGCAGACTTAAGGGCCTGTCTCACGGTGCGAGTCCACCCACGAGTGACCCCAAGTGAAAGAAAAAAAACAGACTCGTGGTTGTGTACGATATTTCAAGTTTATGACCAAGTGTTTAACCGAGTTCCCACGGGTATGTCATTTATGGTCTGAGTGCAGGTAGATGGGACTAGGGGAAAATAAATGGTCAGCACGGACTGGAAGGGCTGAGAAGGCCTGTTTCCGTGCTGTAATTGTTATATGGTTAGATGGTTATATCCGATGTTCCAAGTTCCTCTCCCGAGTTACCAAGTTCCTCTCCCGTTACTCTTGAGCCAACCGTGAATGAAGGTATGTTTTAATAACTGTTCTTTCACATCAGATGTTGGGAGTCTGGGCTCAGGGTTCGCCTCCTGAGCTGCTTTGGTGTCCAGGCGTGAGTTGAGGTGGAGGGAGGTTGGGGAGGAGGGCGGGCGGCGTCATTAATCTGTCTGGGGTGACAAGGCTCTTGGGTTAGGAGTGGTGTGCGAGGGAGGGTTAATTCTCTCCGATCTCTCTCAAGCCCCGGACGAGAACAAAGGAAACCTCTCTTGCCACCGGGTACAAGCCCGTTGTATACAACTTTGCTGCTGACGCGCACACGCACTCACTCTCCATCTCTCTCTCTCTCTCTGCTATCTCTCACTGCAGCTCAGAGCCCAACCTCGCCATCCTATAGTGGTAACATTCACATCGGGTCCCTTCCACACTCACACGCCCTCTCTCCGACACCCCCCCCCCACAAGACAACAGGCAGCGTGAGAGACAGAGAGTTTGTAGGGTGTTGGTTTTGTATAAGGATTTCTTTTTAAATTATCAGCCAAGGTCGCATTCACTTATTTTAAACGAAGTTTGGAGCGCTTGACAATACTTTTTTTTTCTCTTTGCGCTCGTTTTCAGAAAGGGTTCAGACCGCGACCTGCTTGGCTCGTTGCCCCCTTTGAACCAAGCCCTGCGAGAGGGAGGGAGGGAGGGAAGGTGTGAGTGAACAAGAGCGTTGAGGAGGAGAGGGAAATGGGGGGGGGGGGGGGGGGGTGGAGGAGAAATAGGGAAGAAGTTAGTTGTTCAGATCAGAAACCTGTAGGCTGGGAGCCATAATGGTAAAGAGCGCACCCAGTTCTTCTGAGGAGTGCATAAGAGACATCAATCGGAAGCAATGTTCCTCTAGAACTATAACTGATACCGCGTCCACATCACCTCCTCTTGGCCGGACCGCAAGACCCAGGGTTACCGGTCAGCGCTCTCCACCACAAAGGAATCTCAAGAGGGCAATGCCAATGTAAACTGCGGCATCTCCTAAAATATGCCTATTCACACACACATTAATTCTCTCTCTCTCTCTCACACACACACACACAAACAATATCATCCAAGACTGTTCGTGTAGAAGGCAACATTTGCCCAGAAGACGCCAAGAAAGGAATAAAGTGTAGGATAGGAACTGCCTGCAGATGCTGGTTTAAACCGAAGATAGACACAAAAAGCTGGAGCTGACAGGGGGCAATCAAACAGCACAATGTCACCCCGTCACCAATTCCTTCTCTCCAGTGATGCTGAGTAAAAAAAGAGCAAGAATGTGATCTGAGAGGAAAGATAGTGGAGAGAAGTGAATTGTAAACTGATGGAAGGGGAGGAAAGGCGCTTGAGCGAAAGATAGAGCGGAAAAAACCCAGCAATCGATTTATAGAATGTACTTGGAAGAGGAAAAAAAAATTCCTTTGTGAATACTCTATTCACGCTGATGATGTTAGTTCGGACTGATCAATGTGGGCTGTGACCGAGCGATGGTTGTGATCGTTTACAGGCTGTAAATCAGGAAACTTGTGATCTTATAATCGCTATTAGTTGTAAATCTACGCGTCAGGAAAATCCAACATTCATTGATTCATCTCAGAAAGCAGCGACGCACGGCCCGTTGCTGTCCGGAGGTCCGGACACCCTTCCTGAAGTCTGATTTCACTTTACGGATGCAATGCGCTAAATGTGCTTCTTAAACTGGTGAATGGTTCACCCAAGCGTGAATGAAATTATTTTATGGAGTTAATGAAACTAGAGGGGTGGATGAAGGGTGAATGACATAATTTATCCAGATTTTGTTTTCTATACTTAAAAAAAGACATTGCCATTAAAGTGGTTAGTAAGCTCATTGGTTTTAATAGCAGCGGAGCTGGAACTTTGATATGTTTTTTATCTATACCTATGGTTTTCTAATTTTTAAACTAACAGGATATTTCCCAAATTTACTGTAATATAACCGTTTAGGGAAGACCAGACGAGCTAGTGTGATCATACATTTATAAATGGCTATACTGGAGGATCGCCGTATGCAACTGTTGAACTGTAACTTTATTTTGTGTAGAAATATAGCTACCAAAGTTGATATTTGGTGGTTTTGTGAGCTTTCGGGGAGGGATATAGAAAGATATTATTTGGAGAAAAATATATTAAATCACAAAACTCCATGGTTTTTATAGCTAATTTTCCAAGAAATAACTGCAGTAATCAAAGGCCGAAAGGGTAGGATAGGGCTGAAGCCCAGTGTTTAGACGTTGGAATTTTTTTTTAATCATTCTAATAGAATGATTTTCCAACTCCAGTGGTAATTAAACTTTTTTTTCACTCCTAGTTTTTTCAATATATTTTTAGTATGAAGTAAAAGCTGAATAAAATAAACACTTACGAAATGAGTTCATTCATGTGTTTTGCTCATGTGACAAAAAGACATTATATATAAAATTGTACACAAGGGAAAATAAGATGAAAATTACCAAAAAAAAAAAGAAAATTTAGTCAAGGGTGAATTAAATTTTGTGATTAAGACTCGAGGGTGAATGGCACTGAAATAATTTAAAGAGTGCCCACGGCAGACTCACGAATCACTAAGGTAAACGCACGGGCCACTACGTTATTACAACGAGTTTAAATGTTTCCATTTTTAACTTGAACAGTAAATTTGACTCGTGGAAAATATCAAACATGTTTGATTTTTTTCACGAGTTAACAAGTCTCACGGGTACCTGCCGTTAGCGCCACGAGTCGCTAAGTTGCTCGCGCGAGTTCCGACGTTCCCACTACGTTGATTGTACGGGGTTACCGCGAGTGAAAACTCGGGGTCACTCGTGGGTCAACTCGCACCGTGAGACAGGGGTTTTAGGCCACTTTGTCTACTTCCTTGCAAGTTTCAGTACACTTCTGCGCTGTTTGCTACCAGCTCAGAAGATGACAGTTAAAGAAATTGCAGAATTATCATTTGAAAGTTAAAAGGTGCCTCAAATGGAGCTGGATTGCCATTAGTGGAAATGTCCTTAAATTGGAAAAATGAAACATTAGTCTTTTCAGGTCATTAATCATAAAACAGGTTAACTATTTAAAATGTCCATGCCTTTTGATACATGGAATACTGTACCTGATATTTGGAGGCCAAATAGAGGAACAGTTCCCAGCATTGGAACATTTCCAAAAGGAAACTAGTGCTTGATGAGAGGACATCAATAGACAATAGGTGCAGGAGTAGGCCATTCAGCCCTTTAAGCCAGCACCGCCATTCAATGTGATCATGGCTAATCATCCACAATCAGTACCCCGTTCCTGCCTGTTCCTCATATCCCCTGAAACAAGTCACTTGTGAAGTTAGGTTAAAATCTACCACAATGTTTTTATGTAAGATTCTGAGGTGAAAAGACACTGTTTACTTGCACAAGGACATGCAGTACCCATTTTCAAAAGGGAATAGCATGCTTTGGGGCAAGGGGACAGCACTGGATTTTAATCGCATTGTTAAGTCAACAATTTAGTTATGGAGCTTCTTTGAGAAGCAAATATTTTTACTATTGTCCATATGTATTCTCCAATGTTATCCTTCATTAAAGTTATTCAGATGGTCATTTGTTATTCAGATGGCCTTCTCCATTTGTGCCTCAATATTACAAGCTATGTCCCACGCAATCTTCCTTGGTCTTGCTAACATTGAGAACAATATTGTTGTTCTGACACCATTCAATAAGATTATTAATCTCCACCCTGTGCTCTGACTCATTGTTACGCATTATATGTCCAATAACTGCAATGGTGTTGCCCTTGTGTCTGGCTACACAGTCATGGGTATAGAGAGAGTAGAGAGGGAACAGTACACTTAGTTTAGAGGTGTTCCTATGCTGATGATCATCGAGGAGAAAGTGTTGCTGCCAATCCATACTGATTGAGGCCTGCTGATGAGCAGAGTTTGATGTTTCGATGGAATGCTGTTGTTGAAAGCCAAGCTTTGGTTGATGAACAACAGCCCAACGTCCATGTTCTTATTGTCCAAGTGGTCCAGTGCAGAGTGAAGAGCCAACGAGATTGAATCTGCTGTTGATATGTTGTGATGGCAGGTAAATGGTAATGAGTCTAGATCCTTATTAAAGGCAGTTGACCTTTGTCATAGATAACCTCTCAAAGCTTCATCATAATTGGTGTGAATGCCACTAATCGATAATCATTATGGCATGTCACCTTCTTCCTCTTGGGTGGTATCCAATAGTATTATAGATGTCCTTTTACAGCAGGTGTGGACATTGGACCCTGGTAGTGAGTGGTTCAAGATATCTGCAAAAAATGCAGTCAGTTTGGTTTGTGTGGGTTTTAAGAATTAGTCTAAAAGGTTGGTCAGCAATCATCCATGGGTAAGACTGTCTTTATGTGTGATTGAGTCCATTTCCAGGTTTTTCTAAATACTCATATAAAAACAAGTTATTGTTTTCTGTTGTTGGGAATGGATGAGCTTTATCTTTAATCACAGGTTCATTTATTCATTCAGTCTTGTATAAAAGACCAGAACAAAACATAGGATTTTAACTTTTTTAGAATGTATTATCCATAATAGCTTGCAAGTACACTAGGACTCCTGTCTGATAAATTATAAGGATCAAAAGACGGGCATGGTGGCAGAGCGGTAAAGTTGCTGCCTTACAGCGCCAGAGACCCGGGTTTGAGCCTGATTACGGGTGCTGTCTGTATGGACTTTGTATGTTTGCCCCGTGCATTGTGAGTTTTTGCCGAGAAGCTCCGGTTTCCAAGCAGTATAGGTTTGTAGGCTAATTGGCTTGGTATAAATGCAAATTGTCCCTAGTATACATAGACAGTGTTAGTGTGTGGGGGTTGGCGTGGACTTGGTAGGCTTGGTTCCGCACTGTATCTCGAAATTAAATTTTAAAAAGATTAATCTAATATATCCTGCTAAAAAGGTCTCATTAGGGTTATCATTCCATGGATACATACGGTAGACAATAGGTGCAGGAGGAGGCCATTTGCCCCATTTGCCCCAGCGTCACCATTCAATGTGATCATGGCTGATATTCCATAATCAATACCCCATTCCTGCCTTCTCCCCATACCCCTTGATTCCGCTGGTCCGAAGAACTCTATATAACTCTCTCTTGAATGCATTCAGTGAATCGACCTCCACTGCCTTCTGAGGCAGAGAATTCCACAAATTTACAAACTGAAAAAGTTTTTCCTCATCTCAGTTCTAAATGGCCTACCCCTTATTCTTAAACTGTGGCCCCTGGTTCTGGGCTTCTCCAACATCAGGAACATGTTTCCTGCATCTAGCATGTCCAAACACTTAATAATTGTATATGTTTCTATTACATCCCCTCTCATCCTAAATTGCAGTGAATACAAGCCCAGTTACTCCATTCTTTCATCACAGAATGACAGTCCCGCCATCCCGGGAATTAACCTTGTGAACCTACGCTGCACTCCCTCAATAGCAAGAATTACCCTTCCTCAAATTAGAAGACCAAAACTGCACACAATACTTCAGGTGTGGTCTCAACAGGGCCCTGTACAACTACAGAAGGACCTCTTTGCTCCTTTTCTAAACTCCACTCGCTATGAAGGCCAACATGCCTTAGCTTTCTTCACTGCCTGTTGTACTTGCATGCTTACTTTTAGTGACTGATGTACAAGACACCCAGGTCTCATTGTATTTCCCCTTTTCCTAAGTTGACATAATTCAGATAATAATCCACCTCCTTGAGTAACCTGGGATGCAGACCATTAGGCCCTGGGGATTTATCAGCCTATAGTCCCATCAGTTTCACCTTTTCCCGACTAATGTGAATTTCCTTCACATATATTTTGCTTGTGAACAGTAACAGCATATTGCACCGTCACTATATTTTAAGGTAGATATTTTCTGCAGATCCTAGAAACATAGAAAAATAGATGCAGCAGTAAGAAGGACCTTTGAATTAGCCTCATTCCTGCTTTTTCCCTCATAAACTATGATTCCTTTAGCCCGAAAAGCTAACTCTCTCTTGACAACATACGGTGAATTGGCCTCCACTGCCTTCTGTGGCAGAGAATTCCACAGAGTCACAACTCTCTGGGTGAAGAAGTTTTTCCTCATCTCAGTCCTAAATGGACTACCCCTTATTCTTAAACTGTGTCCCCTGATTCTGGACTCCCCAAACATTGGGAACATTTTTCCTGCATCTAGCCTGTCTAATCCTTTAAGAATGTTATATGTGTCTATAAGATCTCCTGTCATCCTTCTAAATTCCAGTAAATACAAGCCCAGTTGACCATTCTTTCATCATATGTCAGTCCCGCTATCTCGGGAATTAACCTGGTGAATCTATGCTGCACTCCCTCAATAGCAATAATGTCCTTCCTCAAAGTAGGGGACAAAAAATGCACACAATACTCCAGCTGCAGTCTCATCAGGGCCCTGAAAGACATTACAATTGCTTTTATATTTTAATGATCCCAGATCCCATCAACCCCTTAAAAATAAGATGTTGTTCATGTCATTTATGTATTTGAACTTTTCATAAAGTTAAAACTTCTCAAACTGATACTGATCCTTTTTGAAACCATGGCGATCAATCTTTAGTTTAGTTTAGACCGAAAGAGGCCCTTCAGCCCACCAAATCCACACCGACCACCGATCCCTGCACATTAATACACTAGGGACTATTTACACTTATACCAAGCCAATTAACCTACATAGCTGTATGTTTTTGGAGTGTGGGAGGAAACCGAAGATCTCGGAGAAAACCCACGCAGGTCATGGGGAGAACGTATAAACTCCCTACAGACAGCATCCATAGTCAGAATCGAACCCAGGTTCCTGGCGCTACAAGTGCTGTCAGGCAGCAAATCTACTGCTGCCCAACCAAATGTATTTGCTCAGTTATAAATTATACTTGCAATATAGTTTGTTCTTTAACCTAATTACCTCATGACTGAATGCTTCATGGAATGTTTCCAACTTAATATTACACCATAATCCAGGTATCTGATATTCAGATAATTTACACCATCAAATGATTAAATCTAAATCAGTGTGAATACCGTGGTAATAATCGGAAAGTGCTTGATTTCCAAATGCAAGTTTGCACATTTGAATTTCAGGGGTAATATTCATAACTCATTGACTTTAATGTTACAGTTCAACTGGTTTATCTCTGTCCATAAATAAAGTATGGATGGGAAGGACAGAAAGTGCTGTAGTAACTCAGTGGGTCAGGCAGCATCTCTTGAGGACAAGGATAGGTAATGTTTTGGGTCGGGCCCCTTCTTGGGCAGGGGATGGTCACCAGCTTAAGAGAAGTGCCATTGACTATTCAGTCTGAACAAGGGTCCTGACCCAAAATAACACCTATGTTCTCTCGAGATGCTGCCTGACCTGCTGAGCTATTCCAGCACTGTGTATTATTTTGCCAACCAGCAACTACAGTTCCTTGTTTCCCACAGAGAGTGGTGGGTCTCTGGAACTCTCTGCCACAGATGGTAGTTGAGGCCAGTTCATTGGCTATATTTAGGAGGGAGTTAGATGTGGCCCTTGTGGCTAAGGAGATCAGAGGGTATGGAGAGAAGGCAGGTACGGGATACTGAGTTGGATGATCAGCCATGATCATATTGAATGGCGGTGCAGGCTCGAAGGGCCAAATGGCCTACTCCTGCACCTAACTTCTATGTTTCTATGTTTCCACTATTGACTGACTCATTCTGATTCTGTTGGCTGGTGCCAGCTAATATCAAAACAACAACAATGTCAGCCAAAAAGTAAATATTCACAACCTACTGGCAGTGAGCTATCACTGGTTTTGGGAATTATTTTAGATTTTTTTTAAATCAAGAAGAAAACATCTTGAAAGCAATCTCGGGCTCAAGCAAGTCTAATGTAATGGAAAAATAGAATGCTATTGTGTCTCTTATTACTGCTATTAGGGCGGCACGGGGGCACAGCGATAGAGTTGCTGTCTAACAGCACCAGAGTTCAGTGTTCGATCCAGACTACGGACTGAATGGAGTTTTGTTTGTACGTTCTCCCCGTGACCCGCGTGGGTTTTCTCCGGTAGCTCTGGTTTCCTCCCACACTCCAAAGATGTACAGGCTTGTAGCTCAATTGGCTTGGTGGAATTGTAAATTGTCCCTAGTGTGTATAGGATTGCGTTAGTCTGCAGGGATCGCTGGTTGGTTCAGGCACTGTGGACCAATAAGGTCTGTTTCCACACTGTTTCTCTAAACCAGGGGTCGGCAACCTCGTTCTGCATAGAGGCCAGGACACATGTCTGTGAGCGGATGGCGGGCCACATCTATCATGTGTACACATGGATCCCGCCCCCATCCCGCCCCGGATGGCAGGCATCAAATCACGTGTTCACAGAAGGTAGACAAAAATGCTGGAGAAACTCAACGGGTGAGGCAGCCTCCTGCAATCCTTGCATGTCTCACCCGCTGAGTTTCTCCTGCATTTTTGACTACTTTCGATTATTCCAGCATCTGCAGTTATTTCTTAAACATGTTCACAGAAGGTGCGCGGCCATGCCGGCCGCTTTACGCAGGATGTGGTACAACCAGTGCTCGGCTGCTGCTCAGGGCGCCCGGCTGCCGGGGCGTTCGGCGGGCCGGATGATTACGGATTATGGGCTGCATTCGGCCCGAGGTTGCCGACCCCTACTCTAACCTAAACTAAAGATAGCTGAGACACTCCTGTCTGCTTCACCTTAAATTACAAAAGGAAACAGAGAGTAAGCTGAAAAAGTCATGGGACTTCAAAATTGAAATATAATTCCCATCAATATATATTAGCTTTGAAGATTTGAAGCCAACGTCCCAATCACCAGAAACAAGAGTTTGTTTGTTCTAAGGAGGTGATTCAGTTACATATAGAGTTCCTAATGCATGATATTCATAATGACAATTTAAACCAGAATGTCTATCCCAAAACTAGACAAAAAAATATGAAAAATTGAATAACCATCCATCGGAATTATCAAAATGTTATCTTATAAAATGCTTTCATGTAAGAATCCTTTGGGGAACTTTGATACTGAAAATCTACGTTATGATGATGCATTTAGGACAAGGCAAACAGAATGACAACAGAATATTTTGAATCCATTTGCTAACATTTCTGAAAAATCTGGATTGGGATGTCTGGATTGGGCAACGTTCATGAAAAGTAGAGCATGGACTGGTCTTTGAAAAAGGTGCAAAACATGGTGCCTCCTGAATGCGGATTGTTTCTGGACACATTGCTAATTGCGGATGTACTTAGGTATGGCAATACTCAACGACTGTTTATAAGAAAATAATTTCTCTGTGCATTTGCACATGGCAAAAAAGCACAGAGGAATTGAACCATTGAAGTGAAACATAATTTTCATGTTAACATGTTTTTTTTAAATTTAACAACTCATTCAATTGTGTACTTAGTTATTCTTATGGGCCTTTCCTACTTAGGCGATTTTACAGGCGACTGCCGACGACTGTCAAATTGTCATCAGTCGTCTGAAAAACCGGCAACTGGAACGGCGACTGTCAAAGTGGAACACACACACACAAAACACATCGCTTCCTTCACCGGCCTGTTATGCAGGTGGGGGACAGGGCAAGCAGGGGGAGCGCTGTCTGAGTGAAATTCACACGGTGCAAAGCCAAGATGAAACAGACACACATGGACAGTAAGTCCTTTAAAAGGGGGGGGGGGGGGGCAGGAGAGGGGGGAAGAAGGAGCGGAGACAACTTTTAAGAAGTCAGAGATACACGGCTGTGAAGCTCGGCGGACATTTAACATTACCGGTCGGTAACTACTGCTTACGTTTTTTTCCCCAGTGTACGGTAGGTCCTTTAAAAAAAATTGGGGAGAGGGGAGGGGGGAGAGGGAGGGGGCAGATGGAGGGGGGAGAGGGAGGGGGGAGAGGGGGAGGGGAGAAGGAGTGGAGACCACTTTTAAGAAGCCAGAGATTCTTGGTTCTTGGTTACTTGCTCCTCCAAAATATTCCAATTGGAATTTAAACTGGAGGTGGTGAAGGGAGGGGTTTAGCCAGAGAGGGTTATTGGGAAGAAAGTGCCACTTTAAATTTAGTTGCATCTGGCTGGGCAACCGTGGCTTTGAAGATACATGGCTTTGAAGCATGGCGGACATTTAACATTACCGGTGAGTAACTGCTTACGTTTATTTCCCCAGTGTACGGTAAATACTTTTAAAAAAGGGTTGGAGAGGGGAGGGGGGGAGAGGGGGAGAGAACGGGGGAGAAGTAGTGGTGACAACTTTTAAGAAAGCAGAGATACACGGCTGTGAAGCTAGGCGGACATTTAACATTACCGGTCGGTTATCCTAGGTTCTGAAAATTACTGCTTACGTTTTGTTTCCCCCAATGAGCCAATGAAATGCACCAGTCAGCACCGGCTATAACCTTCGAGAACCTATAAGAACTTTCGACCTCCTGGAGAATTCTCGCTACTCTCCATGGCGGCTTCATTCTAGTCGCCGCCAATTTTTCAACATGTTGAAAAATTTGCGGTGACCATAATGAGGCCGCGACTATTTCCCAGAATGCGGGAACTCCTCTCGACCATGAAGGCGACTCCCCAGCAATTACCCGAGGACATGTGGCGACCATGTCGCGACTGCATAGTCTCTTGCAGTCACCTAAAAAGTCGCCGGTGGGACAGGCCCATTATTCCAAATGTTTCTTTCCACAGAAGAATTTTTGATAACATTGTTTGCAGCTTTAGAATAATCCTGTAATGCTCCAATTGGCATTCAAAACAGTTACATTGAAAGATCAACAGAATCTGGATTCAGCTCAAACTAAAGATATGCTAAGCATTCACAACAGGGCAACAGTTCCAAGTACAGTATACAGACGCATGCTTTGCAGCAGTGATATCTTTTCATCATCATTAATAGGAGAGATAAGGCAGCATGGTATTTATTTTATCAGGTCATCAGGGTAAACTGCATTAATTTTGATTAAACATTTAATGTTTAATAGTTTACTTTAATGGCAGTATGAAATATATTGACTGCAGAGCTAGCACAATGACAGGGCATGTTAATAATGGGATGGATGATGCATTCGGACCACAGGATTACCTCAATTAATCTGTTCACTTAATTGATCTCAACCACAATGATCGTAACAAGCAATTTAATTACCTTACAATTTGGGTTTAGAGAGAATAAAGTAGTCAGCTAACTGTTTCTGACGATGTGGTTGTGAGTTGAGGTCTTCTTTGATAGGACCAAATTTTGTTTAAAGACCTTGTTCATCGAGCAAAACAAACTGGTGGAATCACAGTCAAATTCCACTTATGTAGAATGCTTACATGAGCAGCTGCAGATGCTGGAATTGTATTTCAAAACCAAAAATAAGCATGTGGACTTCTCTGTTTATTTCTAGTAGCAATATTAAAGAGTGTATCATAAGGAAAGGAAGAATTCCTAATTTAATCCCAATTATACCCAAGAGTTATATTATAAATTCAAAAGGGGATCTATATGGAAACAAGTATCCACATCTTGGTTGAACTTTTTTAACATATTGTAAACATGAGAAAATGCACCTCAACTTCAGCCTGATCATGTTACAGTCTTTTGGACAGGGTCCAAGCATAATTGCAACCCCACATGCTAAACATCTCACAATAAGGTAAGGCACTCTTTCAGATTTTGCCATCTTTGTAGTTGCTAAGATGTTTGCCTGATATCTCGGGGTTTTCCTTTTTTTTGTAATTGTTGCTTGCAGAAAGAGAACCAAGGTTCAGAGAGGAAAGGCATCAGGATGCCTGGCAAACACTGGAAGTAAAGCCTTAGCCAACCAGACTGAAGGATTCTTAAAATAATAACTAAAGACTAGGACGTGTAAGTTGGGTGTCAAATCAAATAAGATAGAATAGAATAAGCGAGAGTAAAATAGTGACAGAAAACAAGTTTTAATTGTTGGTCTGGGGAAAGCGTCAGTTTTGCTGGAAGCCCATTGTACAAAACAAAGTGTTGTCTGGTATTTCTCTGGGAGGCCATGACCGAGGCGTGAGCAGAACTGACCTGATTAAGCCTGCGCCATGGCCGGATGAGGGAGGAGCACGGTAGTGTCAAAGAGGGTTAATTGGAACTGGCAGCTCGGGGACCACATTAAGAAACTGGAGATTGAAAGAGCTGCATTTTCAACGCAGGCAGGAAAGGTGATTTTTTAAAATCTAACCAGAATAGGAGCATAAAATGCATAAAAATAACTTGTTATAGCAATTACTTTTTAGCACAACGATGGTACAAACAGTTGAAATTTATTGATTTTATTTGAAACTTTAATTCTTATCAACTCAGTATTGCAAATTGAGCCCATGATACAATTCCATGTTTGGCAAAGCAGTATAAAGTTGACTGCAAATTCTGAGTATCGTGCGTCTGTTCTGTGCATGAAGCTGCTGTGCCAGCTGTATGTAAATAATGGTGAGTGCCTTTAGCCTCAGTTATTTTTAGAGCAAAAGTTGGCTGAATGTATTAACAAATGTAGCATGATTGACTCATGACTGAAGGAATCAAAAAATAAAATTTCCACACAAGCAGCTTTATGATACATCATGTGATCCAGTCCCTGTATAAAAAAATTGGATGCATTTCATCAAAAATTAAGAAAATACCTTCAATTAATTGAAATTGCATTAAACTTAATTGCTTAAAGTGGCTGGAAAATAAAAGCCAATTTATTTTTGGTCTGATATTTTGGTCTGCAAAGTTCAACAAATGCAGTGAAAAGTCACAGTCAGAAACCCCCAAACAAGTCAATGCAATTATATAGTGCTCGTGTGTGACATATAACATGACCGGGAGAAGCTACAGTTGTATTAGCAATGTAAAATCAAAGTTTGATGTATAGATCAAACCTCATTGCTCCATGACCATCTCTGAAAATTTGACACCAGCTTCGTTAAAAAAATTCACACCTCACATGACATTCATACAAGTTGTAAACTGGACTGAGCTCCCGCTTTTTATGACATGATAACGCAAGAACATACAAAATTGGAAGCATATCTGTGAAATTGTTGCAGTCATCTTCATCATCAGCACAGTCAATAAGATTATGGCCTCCGCCAGTTTCACCACCTCCAACGTGACCCCTCCACTCGCCACATTTTCCCATCTCCCCCCCCCCCCCCCCCCCCCCGTCTGCCTTCCGCAAAGACCGCTCCCTCCGCAACTCCCTTGTCAATTCTTCCCTTCCCTCCCGCTCCACCCCTTCCCCGGGCACTTTTCCTTGCAACCGCAAGAGATGCTACGCTTGTCCCTTCACCTCCCCCATCCACTCCTTTCACGGACCCAAGCAGTCCTTCCAAGTCCGACAGAGGTTCACCTGCACCTCCTTCAACCTCATCTACTGCATCCGTTGCTCCAGATGCCAGCTGATCTACATCGGTGAGACCAAGCGGAGGCTGGGCGATCGTTTCGCCGAACACCTCCGCTCGGTCCGCAATAACCAACCCGACCTCCCGGTGGCTCAGCATTTCAACTCCCCCTCCAATTCCGTATCCGACCACTCGGTCCTGGGCCTCTTCCATGGCCAGAGTGAGCAACACCGCAAGTTGGAGGAACAGTACCTCATATTCCGCTTGGGGAGTCTGCATCCTCTGGGCTTAAACATTGAATTTTCTCAATTCTGTTAACCCAGGCTGCCTCCTCCCCCTCCCCACCTCTCCCTCAGCCCTCGGGCCCTAGCATTCCTTCTCTCTCTATCTCACCCTCCCCCCACCCAAGTCACACTACAAACAGCTTACAATGGCTTGTTTCCTTTATCATCAATACTTTTTTGCATATCTTTCATTCATTGTTCTTTATCTCTCCACATCACTGTCTATATCTCTCGTTTCCCTGATCCCTGACCAGTCTGAAGAAGGGTCTTTACCCGAAACGTCGCCTATCTCCTTCGCTCCTTAGATGCTGCTGCACCCGCTGAGTTTCTCCAGGTTTTTGTGTAACCCTTGATTCTCCAGCATCTGCAGTTCCTTCTTTAACACGATTATGGCCCCATCTGACCATAGCTCTATCTCACTTTTCTGCCAAGCTCCAAAACCCCTTCCCCACCCTCCCCCAACCCCTTGGCTCTCTTGCCAATTCTGTCTTTTAAATACTCAGGTTCTGCTTTCTTTGCCCTTTGGTGAAGAACATTCAAAAGATTCATGATCCTCTGAAAGAAACTTTCATTAATCTTTGTCAAAAATGGATGCCTAGTGCTAGATTTTCCCTCACGAGGAATCCTCCCCTCCACATTCACCCTGCCAAGAACACACATGTACTCATAAACGCTGTTGGTGTGGCGATGCCTAACGGCAGCGGCTCGCCTGCAGTCCGTCTGTCTTTTTAAAATTTTTGTCTTGTTAAATGTATGTGTTGATTCAAGTTTTTATAATTTGTTTGCTGTGTACATGTGGGGGGTGGGGGGGACCGTTTAATCGCTTCTCTGTACGGGGGATCCGACTTTTTCCCTATCGGGTCTCCGATGTCGTTGGGCCTAACATCGTGGAGCCGGTGGCGGCCTCCAACCGGAACCAACCTGAGGGCTCCAGTCGCGGAGCCTGTGGACTTGCCACCGCGGAGCTAGCCAATTTCGGAACGGGAAGAACTGTGGTGGTGCGCGGCTGTGACCCGAATTCTGAACTTCGGAGGCTTCGGCCAAAGGCACGGTGGACAGGAACATCGGGAGCTCGCAGGTCTCTGGTGGGAGACCGCTTTTCGGAGCTCCCGCAACGGCAACTTCTCCCGCTGGAATTGCGGGTTTAAATGACTAGGAGCAGGGCCTAACATTGACCAGCGCGGCTTAACGGCTGCGGGACTTACCATCGCCCGCCGGGGGCTTTAACATCGGGAGCACCAGTCGCCTCAACGTTGCAGTTGGACTGCTGGGCCGCGAGAGAAGAACAAAGCGAAGACATAAGACGTTTGCCTTCCATCACAGTGAGGAGGTGTTGGAGATTCACTGTGATGGATGTTTATGTAAAGTGTGTTAAGTGTGGGTCTTAGGTTTTTTTGTAATGTTAAGACTGTAGAAATGCAATTTCGTTCAAACCAAGCTGTTTGAATGACAATAAAAGGCATTCTATTCTATTCTATTTTACTTCACATGAGTGACTACGTGAAGAAGCCCGCCAGCCCGCATGTGCGTCAATACGTCTAGCGCATGGCGCACGACTGGCTGGGAGGAGCGCACTCCTCCGGTGGTAAGTTTAAAACCCTGCAGGTAAGTTTCAAACTTATTCGGAGGTGGTTTTTAGATGAAAAATTCTCATTACAGAGTTCCAATTGCTGAACAAATTATGGAAAAATCCAGGGCGAAACCCAGACAGGCCGTGGGGAAACCAGCTACGGAGGACCGTGGGAGTGCGGGTAGCCAGCGGCCGCTGGCTTCGCCGTCTGAGTCACTGACAGTGCGGTCAGCACTTTGGCAACCCCGAAAGGGGGCAAAGCCAAAAGGAAGTCTGATAGGCCTGTGTGCTTAGACGAGTCAGGCCAGGAGGATTCTCCTGCTACAAACATGGATAGCGTCTTTGGGAGTTTATCCCGGATGGAGCACCTTATAGAAAGGATGCTCCATCATGATATGTTCCGTGATACGGAGACATATCAGCGCAGGTCTCCTTTCGTGCCTGCGGCAGCGCCTGGTCCAGGGCTGCTTAATGTCTCCTACTCTGAGGAGGGGAGTGTACGGGGTCAGTATATGACTGACTCCGAATTCGGAGGTATGTCCGTGGAACATACTGGAATGCATGACATGCGTGAGGTTCAAGAATTGCCTGCCATGGCATCATGGTTTGTGATAGGCTCACAAACAGGGGAGCCGCTGCATGAAAAGCTGGCTTCCAGCATAAACTACCTCACGTCGCATCAATTACAGGAACAGGTGATGGTTGAAACAGCTGCAAAATACCATACACCTGTAAAGTTTGCATCCCGGCAGTGAACAGCTCTATCTGGGGATACATTGGAGGGGGCATCAAAGCCCAGGAAATGGAACTCCAAAGAATTTTAAAATTACTGGCTTCAGGCATCACGGCATTTGCCAGATCTGTGGATGGCGGGCCCTTATCGGACGTCCAGCAGGATGCCCTGGCGTTGATGTGCAATGCACACTTCGAAATGAACTGGCTTTCGGAAGAACGCCATCAGACCTGCCTTAAATCCCAAATTTGCAGGCTTATGTAAGGCCAGCAATGTCCAGCTGCTGAATCTTCTGTTCCGGGAAGATCTACCCAAACAGGTAAAAGACCTGAATGAGGATGCAAAAGCTGTTGGGCTAATCAAGGCACCAACGACGAGCAAAGTTTCACTGTTTCGGCGACAACACCCCTACGACTCCATCAGCAGTAAGCGGTTCGCTGAAGCTGGTGGCAGGTCGAAAGCCGATTTATCTGGGCAGCGGTCTTTTTTAGGCCAAGCCCTAAGCTGGCCCTCATGGAAAATGTGCAATCCGTGCACCCCAGCAGTCCTACTCTCCAGACCTCGAGGATGGAAATAGAACCCGCATCAGGGGCCTTTGGGCCTACCATAAGACCACCGGTAACCATAGAGGTAGGTGGGTCTGGTTCTTTCCGGAACATGGGGTTCGTGGACCAGTTACAAGTTGGTAGTAGATTACACTTGTTTTTGCACGAATGGCGATGGATAACATCAGATCCGTTTATACTGCACAGTATACAAGGGTTCAAAATTGAATTTCTTCCCAATTCATTGACACCCACACAACATACACCAAGCTGGGCATTTGTTCATTTCAAACAAGAAGGTTTGGGTATACAAGCTGAAATTCACACATTATACACAAAAGGGGTAATCGAGAAGTCAAGTCAAGAACATCATCAATTTGTCTCCAATGTATTCGCTAGACAAAAGAAAGATGGAGGATGTCGGATCAGCATTGATTTAACACAACTTAACTCTTATGTGCAGTAATGACATTTTAAAATGGAAAACTTCGTTACTGCCAAACAACTGAATTCCAAAGGATGCTTTATGGCATGCATCGTTCTCAAAGATGCATACTATTCAGTGCCCATTCACATGGATCACCGGAGATATTTGAAATTTAGCTGGATGGGGTAACTGTGGCAGTTTAAAACATTGCCTAATGGGTTAACTTCAGACCCCAGGTTATTTACCAAATTATTAAAGCTGCTTAGAGCTCAAAAACACATTGTTATGGCATATCTGGATGATACTCTAATCATAGGAAAATGCTGAAATTGCCTAAATTAGCTGTTTCAGCCACAAAACTCATCTTAGAGAAGTTGGGGTTTCTCATCCATCCAGTTAAATCCAAGTTGATACCAACTAGAGTTATTAATTATTTGGGATTTACCATTAACTCTATTAATATGTCTGGGACTCTGCCCTGGGGCAAGAGATTAGAATTAATAGAAGCCTGTAACAACCTTGTTGTTATGGAGCAGCCATCTATATGACAGGTGGCTAGCGTAATTGGAAAATTAGTGGCTGTTAATCCAACTGCACAATTTGGGCCTTTGCATTATCAGAATTTACAACGTGCAAAGGAGCAAGCACTCAAATTCCATTTAGGTCATTTTAACAGACCTATGCTATTACCAGCTGAAGCTATATCAGAATTACAATGGTGGACGACCAATATTCGGCATTGCTCCAGTAACATTTTGGTCAGTTAACTTTCAGTTATATTACAAACTGATGCTAGTGCTCAAGGATGCTACTAATACCATCTCTAGTTGCGGTGGCAGATGGGATGTGCATGAGTTATCAATTCTTCAGTTACATGGCATCAACTACCTGGAAATGCTAGGGGCATTCTATGGGTTAAAAGCTTATTGTGGGAATATGCATAATCTGCATGTTCAACTATAGATTGACAACGCTACAGCAGTGGCATATATTAATCACATGGGTGGAATCAAGTCAGTATCCTGTGATAGTGTAGCTAACCTCATTTGGCACTGGAGTATCCAAAAAAGCATTTGGATTTCAGCTACCTATTTGCCAGGTAGGTTTAACATGGTGGAGGATGCCAGGTCACGCTAATTCAATGACAACACAGAATGGATGTTGGATCATAAAGTATTTAACGACATTGTTGCTCGGTATGGAACACCGGATATCGATTTGTTTGCATCTAGGCTCAATCACCAGTTACCAAAGTATGTTGCATGAGAGCCATACCCGGGGCAGTGACGATAGATGCATTCTCGCTACACTGGGGACGAATGTTCCTTTTTATGCATTTCCTCCATTTTGCCTCATCAGTCGGTGCTTGCAAAAAATCCAGCAAGATTCTGCTTCAGGAATTTTGGTAGTGCCTGACTGGCCTACGCAGCCATGGTTCCCGCTGATATTGGGAATCATAATCGAGCCTGATATGGTTATTTCGAAACACAAAAATGTGCTGGTTCATCCTGTGACTCGGGTAGGCCACCCTCTGCATGATAGATTCAATTTATTGATTTGCGGACTTTGAGAAGACCTTTCCTGGGGCTCGTATTGTCAGACCAAACCGTGGACGTGATCACTGCAGCTTGGAGAGATAGCACCAAGAAGCAGTACATCGCTCACATCAAGAGATGGGAAGTGTTTTGTTTTAATTCCAACATAACGTATGATACGGCACGGATAACTGATGTCGTGGAGTTTCTCTCAAAACTGTTCTTTGACGAAAAATTAAGTTATAGAGTCATTAACAGTGCCAAAAGTGCCTTGTCATCATACTTGTTGCTGGGATCGGGACACCACTCTGTCGGGTCTCACCCGCTGATATCCAGATTTATGAACGGTATCTTTAACACAAATCCTCCCAGGCCCAGGTACACGGAGGTATGCGATGTTAACATTGTGTTAACACTGCTTCACTGGTGGGCTCCAGCTACATCCCTATTTTTGGTCAGGCTCACATATAAAGTTTCAGCGCAACACGTCCAGTCGTTGCATAAGCTGCGGCTGGACAGAATGGTTATATCTAACAACAAAATGACGTTTTATGTACATGAGCTAATTAAACAAAGCAGACCAGGGGTGTTATGGCTAAAGCTGGAATTTTAGGCATATCCCATGGACCATAGATTGTGTGTGGTCACACATATTCAACAATATGTTAAGGCTACAAAGAACCTGAGAGGCACTGAACTGGCAATGTGTATTAGTCATAAAAAACCACACAAGAGGGTATCAGTGCAGACCATCTCCAGGTGGTTAAGACATGTATTGGCTTGTGCAGGAGTGGACACTGATGTTTTTAATTCTCACTCCACAACGGTTGCAACAACTTCAGCAGTGAGGTTCTTGGAGGTTCCGCTGGACCACATCCTAGCAACTGCAGCATGGTCAAGGAGCGGACTTTCCAAACCTTTTGTAATAAACCAATTGCCAGGCCGGGTTTGTTTGCCAACTCACTTTTAAGTTCTGTTCAATAATTTGCTTTCCTGGATGTAAGGAATTACTATTATTATCATTTGTTTATTAAAAGCATCAGCATGTTTTAAAGCTATGTCATGTCTGAATGCATTATTTTTTCAATCATTTCTGGTCAACTAGTGCAGTGTGTTGCATGGACACGTGTTCGCAGCATGAAATCACCGAGCTTAAAAGTCTTCACGTAGTCACTCACGTGACTTTGAAAATAGGAAGATTAAATGAGAACTTACCAGTTTGAAGTTTGATCTTTATTTTATGAGAAGTTGCGAAGAGGGATTACGTGCTCTCCACTCCCAACCCTCTTCTCATAAAGATCATGTGGTAGTTCTAGTTCTCAAATCTTCCTATAATCAGTTCAACAACTGCTTTCTGTGATTTCACACCGTTGCTTTGAAGGTTGACGAGCATGCGGGCTGGCGGGCTTCTTCACGTAATCCCTCATCGCAACTTCCCATAAAATAAAGATCAAACTTCAAACTGGTAAGTTCTCGTTTAATCTTCCTATTCTATTCTATTCCACCAGATCTCACTGTAGCACTGCATTGGAGAAAAGCTGCATGTCTGTGCATCCCCAATGCCCGCTTTGGTTGGATTGAAAAGATACCAATCGTGATTGGCCATCTGCAATCCACTGCAGCACCTCTGTTCTCACAGCAATCACTTTTCTGACTCCTCCCAAAGTGAAATGCTTGTGAACAAATTGAATAGTGATCAGCAAATAACTCAAAACTCAAAAACATATTTTATAATATCTTATGAGGCACTTCCAAGCATGCAGAATATATGTTATTGTAGGGGAGGAGATCATGAAACTGTGGAGCATCTTGGACAATACAGCTCACCCCCTCCATTACACACTGGTCAACCTGAGGAGCACCTTTGGCAATAAACTGGTTTTACCAAGATGCAGCACAGAACGCCACAGGTGATCCTTTTTTCCTGTGGCTGTCAAAGTCCAAATCCTGCCCCATTCTGTCATGGGGCAGAATGACACCCCTTCCCTCCCCCCTTTACCCCCCCCCCCCCCCCCCACAATCTTTGCACAACCCCAATCCTGGATTTTTCACTCGTCACTTTAATTTCGTGTATGTTTCATGAATCCTGTTGTGTTTTATGACTGTTAGCAGACCATTTTCCCTCCCGGGATAAATACAGTTCTATCGTATCATATCATAGACATCCCATGCTACAATCTACTTGAAATGTAATCAGAGGCAACATTAAATTACAGGGACAGGCTGTTGTATCAACCCTTGAACATAATCTAATGCAGCCAACTGAACTAGATGAAAGAAATATATATTTTAGTTATTTCCTCCCGAAAACAAAAATTACTTGAAACAGGTCATGACATCATAAAAATAACAGAAAACATACAGATTTCAGAAATGAAAATTAATTAAAAAATCAGTTCTGCTGCACTTAAAAGTTTTGTTTGCAAACTTTTAGTAAAAATACGTTAACTTTCTCTCTGGGGATTAGAGCCATGCTATTGATATTCTGATAGATATAATTTGAGTGCAGTGGATATCCTATGTTTTCATGCACAAGGAACTGCAGATACGGATTTACAAAAATAAACAGTACTAGAGCCACTCAGCAGATCTGGCAGCATCATTGAGACGGTAAAATGAGACACCTATCTCAGCTTGAAAATAATTATTTATCCTTGTATACCTATTTTGCAGAGGCCATAACATGTATCTTGAAAAGTCACGTGACGTTTGATGAGTTTATGCTTAATGTTAAGAAAAAGGTCCACATAACAGGTTTAAACTGCAGATCGTAGGAAACACAGGCTTATCCTGAATCTACATCTATTTCAATCTGCAGGGCTGCCAACTCTCACGTATTGAGCATGAGACTAACACATTTGAGGAAATTCTCACGCTGGTGACAGAAGTTTTCATGCTCAAAAAAATATTTTTTAAAATATATGAATAAATAAATAAAGTTACACTCCTCCACACTCACCAAAGAGAATAGTTTTTTTTGTCGGCGGGTTCCCCGTAAAGAACGAGCAATTTAATTGGCTTAAGCCAATCGCACACTATTTAAAATGGTAATGTAGACACTGGAGAAACTCAGCGGGTGAGGCAGCATCTATGTCCGAGTTTGACCCTTGTTCAGACTCAAGCATTTCTCCAGCATTTTTGTCCACCGCTCTATAGATGCTGCCTCACCCGCATTCACATTCCCGTGTAGATGATGGACGAGGTGAGACGAGGCGGTGGTCCCAGCAGCAACACTCTCCCTCCCCCCACCCCTCCCCCCCCCCCCCCCCCCCCCCCCGGCACCGCTCACACCTCCCACTCTCACCTGCGGCGGCTCTATGGCCGTCGGCTGTTCTGTCCAGGAGCGAACTGGGTGAGTGGGGGCGTCGGTGCCGCCTCCGGAGCCACGGGGATTGTATTCTCTGTAGCAACAGAGCTATTTAATGGGGTGGCACGGTAGCGCAGCGGTAGAGTTGCTGTCTTGCAGCACCACAGACCCAGATTTGATCCTGACTACGGGTGCTGTCTGTACAGTATTTGTACATTCTCCTTATGAAAACATTGTTTTCACTGGATATTCCGGTATCTCCCACATCCGAAAGAAGTGCAGGTTTGTAGGTTAATTGGCTTCTGTAAATTGTCCGTGGTGTGTAGGATACAACTGGTGTAAGATAGATTGCTGGTCGGTGTGGACCTGGTGGGCCAAAGGGCCTGTTTCGATATATATGTTTTACATATATATCTTAATTTCATTGAACCATATACGGTTGAATATGTGGCATTATTTTCGTCTTGTTTCTCTAGTCATAGGGTAAGGTTGATTGATTTATTTGTGCAGAACAGTGATGGAAGTCCAACTACTCTTGCCTTGTTTCTAGGTTTTTGTTTCTCTATATATATGCATAACAGCATATGAATTATAATCTGATTTCCATACATGAATATACTAAGGTCATTCATGTGCTGCACCTGTTGATCAGAGCCTGGCTCTGCTGTGGAATGTAGTTAGGAATGTCATTTAGCCTAACCTTATTCATACCTAATCCAATTTGAAGCATAAATGTTGCATTCAACTGGAAGTTAAAAGACTTGCAACAATATGCACCAGATTGCACAATTTCAAGCTGAAAAATGCAAAAGCTCCCTACCAAATACACCCCCCCCCCCCCCCCCCCACCACACTACTTGACCTCAGCCCATCTCAGCTTAACCGGCGCGCAAAAACATTCATCTATACCTTAGTTGTCTCTGGGCCTAACCTCAATTGACACTCTCCATGTGCTTGAGGCAATTTATTCTGTGCACATCAACTTGCCCCAAGTACCATTTGTCCATCTGCTATGCTTAGATGACCTACATTAGCTCTGGATAAGCAGGGGTTTTCAGATTTAAAATTCTTATCCTCATTTTCCAATTTCCCCGTTGCCTGCTCATTGGAATTTTTACACCTTTCTTTCTGTTTCTTTAAGGGCCTGTCCCACTTAGGCGATTTTTTCGACATCTGCCGGCGACTGTCACACTCGTAGCAGGTGGCCGAAAAAGCACTGGACCCCCCCCCCCCCCCCACGACGAACTATGACAAGCTACGACAACCTACCACCGTCGATGTCAAGCCACTGCAAGCTACCGACAACCGGCGACCCATTAGGACGTCCACCTACGACAACCTACGACCAAACAGGCAACAATCTTCGACAATCAAAGTCAACCTTCGTCCACCCGCGACAAGCTATGACAAGCAATGACCTTGTCGGCGACAACTGAAGACAATTCCGTCGCCAGTACCTGTCGCCAGTTGACGTAGGTAGTCGCCAATGGAATTCGCCGAAGTCAGCACCCGGCGCGACAACCAACGTCACCTGATGACAACCTGCGAGATCCTGGCTACAACCTACGACAGCACCTATGACAGGAGAAGACAAGCTATGTCAACCTGCGTCAAGCCCACAGTTGCCAAAATGTTTTGAACATTTCAAAATTCAGTGGCAACCAGAAAAACGTTACAACTCTTTAGGCGACTTGAGGAGACTACTCACGACCATACATGCGTCACCCTGCGAGCACGTGGCTACAGCCTAGTTGCCTGTAGTCGCTGAAAAAAATTGCCTGTGGGACAGGGGGTTTACTTCTGATCTTTTAATCATGTATGAATGTCATCCCTCTCTCTTGAGCCACTGTGGCTTCAACTGCCAAGGATTTAAGGGCTTGTCCCACTTATGAGTCCTTGGCACGCAAATTACACAACCTCGTGGTCGCGTTGAGGCGCATGGGCATCGTATGGCCGCGTGGGTCCGGTCCCACTGAGAAGCGTGGAGGGGTATGTAGTTGTGGGCTCCAAAATTTTTGTAGCGAACAAATTTTTTGCGCGCCAACGGCCTGTCGCAGAACTGACACGCACGTCTCACCTCCAACAGCAGCAGAAGCAGGCAAACGATCGCCGAACTCGGCCTGGGGCTCACGGCCATTGCGGTCCGGATCCGCCCCCACTTTTACTCTCAGAGCGGGGCCAAGAAAATTGAAGATGGACACAAAATGCAGGAGTAACTCAGTGGAACTGGCAACTGAAGAGAAGCAATGGGTGACGTTTCAGGGCCAAGACCCTTCTTTTCAGACTGAAGAATATTCTTGAGCCGAAACGTCATCCATTCCTTCTCTCCAGAGACACTGCCGGTCCCGCTGCATTACTCCAGCTTTGTGTCCAGCTTCCAATGACGTCACGCACTCCCGATGGCTGTGCATACGCATTAAATCGCGTGCGACCTTCGCAGGACCATCGTGGCTCAACGCGACCACGAGGTCGCGTAATTTGCATGCCAAGGATACCTAAGTGGGACAGGTCATTTACTCTCAGAATTTCCACCTTCACTGTCTGAGTTTTTCTCACTCCCTTTCAGCCTTCAACATACTCAAAACCTTGCTTTTCTGACAAGATTTTGGATAGCTGCTCTAACATCCAACAAAACTGAAAATCATTAATTACAATTAATCATTATTTGTGACAAAACAAAGAGGTTTTGCAAAATGGTTGCATTCAATAGAATAATTTAATCCAAAATAATCGCATTTGAGCTCTATTTGTGTCAAAGGTGGATCATTCTGTTTAATTATGATTTTGGAAGTAAGCATTATTGTAACATCATCCTTTTAACCAAAGGATATCACATTATTTACAATTTTGAGTAAACATTATTGTTTAATCATCCTTTTCACAAAAAAAATCTTAAATTATTGACCACAATCATTGAAACATGAGGTATATGACAGGCAAACTTCTATCTTCAAGTAATACAGGTTAGAAGTAACATGAATATATTTATTCCAAAAGACCTAGTTATAAATCACAATCTATGCATATACTTAATGTGTACATCACAGTGGCACTTTCTTTTAGAGTGCAAAAATTCATCATCATGCGTACTTAAACTCTTGATCTCAGCTGCTCCAACGGGAAAAGCGTCACTTTGGGGAGGTATTAGTGCTAATGCAATACAAGGAGAATGCCTGATTGTGTTTCAATCAAACAAATTCCCTAAATGCTCAAGGAGGCAAATCCATACCCACAGGAAAGAGGAGACATCAGAGGTCAAATCGTGATCATCTTTGGCAAGGAAGGCAACTCCATTTCTGGGAACAGACAAAGGATCCGTCATTGGAAAAGTCATTGCCTCTGCCCTTCTCAACATGACTGGGGAGCTACTTTCCAGACTGTAGTGCGGATTCTGCCCATCAAATGATTCGATAAATATTAGCCTCATTACACAACAGCTCACAGGGAATTGCACTACACTTGGCAGTTTTAACCTTTGACTTTAACTCTGCCATATGAGACAGGGTGCATTATCCTTTTTAAATTTGGCTGCCCTCAGAAAGTGTTTTCTATTTGACATTTGCAACATGATGGATGCAAGTCGTGATTCCAAATGACGAGTTTAATAGGGACTCAATCCCTGTGCAAAGTGGGATCAATAAAGGCATATCCTCAATACTTTTCTAAACCCGTGTTATATTATTGCACCTCACACCAACCAGATTTCTCCTTCCCCCACCCACCCTCTCTTCCCACATCCCGTAGAACTAATCTGCTGTACAAATGGGAAACTTTTCAACTAAAGTCACCTCCAACTCAGAACCAGGGTCACAACATCTTCAGTCATTGAGCCACTGAGATTAACTTGCATCTTCTCCAACCTTGTCTATTAGATGTCTGTTCTTGATTTGGCATCTGCTACATCAGTGGCACCAAGTGCAGTCAAGGTGACCCCACAAACAAGCACCAGACTTTAATATCACACACTATTCCAAAATCCACAAAACAAACTGTCCTGGCAGACCCATTGTTTCTGTTTGTTGATGTCCCACCGAATTAATTTCCACATACCTAGACTACATCCTATCCCCCCGGTCCAATCCCTCCCTACCTATGTACAAGACACCTCACAAGCTCTTCGTCTCTTCAACGACTTCCGTTTTCCAGGCCCCCACTGCCTCATCTTTGCCATGGATGTCCAGTCACTCTAAACCTCCATCCCCCACCAGGAAGATCTTAAAGCCCTCTGTTTCTTGCCTGCAAAACCAACCAATTTCTGTCTACTAATACTTTCCTTCGCCTAGCAGAGCTGCTCCTTACCCTCAACAACTTCTTCTTCAACTACTACAAACCTACTGACTCCCATCGCTATCTAGACTACGCTTCTTCCCACCCTGCTTCCTGTAAAGAATCTATCCCCTACTCCCAATTCCTCCGTCTACGCTGCATCTGCGCCCAGGATGAGGTTTTTCATACCAGGGCATCGGAGATATCCTCATTCTTTTTGAAACGGGAGTTCCCCTCTTCCATTATAAATGAGGCTCTCACTTGGGTCTCTTCGAGATCCTGCAGCTCTACTCTTGCTCCCCCTCCCTCTATTCGCAACAAGGACATAGTCCCCCTTGTCCTCACCTGCCACCCCATCAGCCGTTGCATATAGCATATAATCCTCCAACACTGTCGCCACATCTTCCCAGTTTATTTTCTTCCCAGTTTATACTTTTGAAAAGTCTGCAAAAAGGCAAATGTTGGACAATTTATAGTATTTATTTATTATTATTTTATCTAGGATTATTTATGTGGACAAAATGAGTAATACAACCCATCCATGTTCTCCAGACCTGCTGAGTTACTCATGCACTTTGTGTCTTGATAACTCTTGCTAAGAGGGAGGATTGGTTCTTTGTGTAATTAAATACATTTAATATTAGTCAGACTGATTGTAATACCTAAATTTGATTTGCTTTTTAAACAATGGTACATGCTCTTGCCTGCAGCTAGGTTAGCAGGTATTCTCTGTGCAAACTGCAATCGTTGTTTATTGGGAACTGACGACAGGATTGTGTTGCAAAATTCAGATTGAATTATTAATCAACTTTCGACAGATTAAATTGGACAGAGATCTATGTTGGAAAGTCGAAGATCTTACACTATTATTCCAAAAGGGGGAAGGGGGAGGGGGAGAGTCTGACCATATCTATGCCTCCATTAATTTACAAACACTGATAAGTTCACCCCTCAGCCTCCTTTGCTCTGGAGAAGAGAGTCACTGCCTATCCAGTCTCTCCTAACATCTCTAGCCCTCTGGTCCTGGCAACATTCTTGTGAATTTTTCCTGCAGCCTCTAGCTCAATTACATCTTTCCTAATATTTCTGGACTCCTAGTTGTTTCGGTTCTACAACACTCCCCAGCCCCCTATAATTTACTGTGCAAATCGTTAATACACATGGCGAATATCAGGGGACCCAGTGACACAGCTGATAGAGCTGCTGCCTCAGTGCCAGAGGACCCAGGTTCCATTCCAACCTCGGGCACAGTCTGTGGAATTTGCAAGTTGCTTTCACGTTCCAAAGACATGGGTGTTTGTAGTTTAATTGGCCTTTGTGAAATTGCTGCAGGTGTGCAGAAAGTGGATGTGTAAATGGGATAACATGGAACTTGTGCGAACGGTAGGCCAAAAGCCCTATTTCCATGCTGTATCTTCCAATCAAAAACAATGGTCATGAGAACATGCATACTTCACAAAGACAGCACTCGAGGTCAGGATTAAATCCTACTTCTGTCAGGAAACTGTGCCATTTTAGCAGATACTGATAAGAATAGAAAATAAAGATTAGAGCAATGGGAGAGGAGACAGCCTTGGATGCAATGGGAGAGATATGAACAAAGAAAAATTAGTAGAACTAGAAAGGAGAAATAAGGAACGAAACATGGGGATATAATTTGTTTGCAATATAAACCATGCACTAATAAAAAAACACGCTTACACATCAAGTGGAAATTGGCTTGTACCATTTGCATTTATGTGGATCCAGTGCTACTGTTTTCACATCAACCCGTTTAAAGTAACCAAGGGTGATTGAATTCATGCCTGCAGCTCTTAAAGGGAAGGTGATCAATGGCTACAACTGCCAGTTGAAGTTACTGCATTGCCTCAACAGCAGTCAGAGCAAACATAGTATGCCAATCTCAACAGCAAGTAAGGGGTGGGAGATTGTATTGTATTCCTATTTCCTATGTTCCTATTTGTAACTGCCTTCAAGTTGGTTACAGCATTCCACTCACGTGAGTGAAGCAACAGTTCAGGGAAATGTGAACCAATAAACCAGAATTGTCCATTTCTGCCCACATCTCCCTTGATGAGCAAATACAAACACATTCATACCTAAATACATATACACTTCAATTCATGCAATAACCTTTCCTTGTTAACATCAAAAACACATAACGCTGTTTGGGAGTTTATACTATCACACTGAAACATTTTGCCTCCAAATCATCTTGACATCTTCCGATATACAGTATGCTGTGCAATTCTGCAATGCCTAACTGTAACGTTAATTACTGTGTGACTGGGTGAAAGGGCAGTTCCTACAGTGAAAGTGAATTCAACACATTGCTTTTGTTCCAACTAAGATCATGAAAGGAACTTAAAAAGCGGAGTGCTCTATGTGTCAGCATAGTACATTGGTGCACACGACGAGCATCTGTTCATTTACCTCCTGAAGATCAACGTTATATTTGTACAAATGAATACAGCAAATACAGTATCCCTATTCTCGTATAACAACTTTTGTTATGTAGTGTAATTACTTGTTTTCACCACAATGTGGCAGACTACTTGAGCTTAGTGTAGGAAGGACCTGCAGATGCTGGTTAAAACCAAAGATAGACACAAAATGCTGGAGTAACTTCAGTCAGAAGAAACATAGAAAACATAGAAAATAGGTGCAGGAGTAGGTCATTCGGCCCTTTGAGCCTGCACCGCCATTCAATATGAACAGGGCTGATCATCCAACTCAGTATCCCGTACCTGCCTTCTCTCCATACCCCCTGATCCCTCTAGCCACAAGGGCCACATCTAACTCCCTCTTAAAATATAGCCAATGAACTGGCCTCAACTACCTTCTGTGGCAGAGAATTCCAGAGACTCACCACTCTCTGTGTGAAAAATGTTTTTCTCATCTCGGTCCGAAAGGATTTCCCTCTTATTTCCCTCACAGTCTTAAACTGTGACCCCTTGTTCTGGACTTCCCCAACATCGGGAACAGTCTCCCTGCATCTAGCCTGTCCAACCCCTTAAGAATTTTGTACGTTTCTATAAGATCTCCCCTCAATCTTCTAAATTCTAGCGAGTACAAGCCGAGCCTATCCAGTTGCTCAAGAGTCTCAACCTGAAACATCCCCATTCCTTCTCCCCAGAGATGCTGCCTGTCCCACTGAGTTACTCTGGCATTTTGTGTCTATCTTGAGTTTAGTCAATTTCATTTTGGCCTATTCACAAATAGTTGAAATTATGCAGCAAGAAATTAACTTAACGGAAATTAGTAAAAAACGATGCCCATCAGCATTTATATTCTTGTGATGGAAACAATAATACTAGGGCTTTTTACCTCTAACTGCTTTTACTAAAGATCTTTAACAGAATAGTGATTAGTATTATTGTCCATTCGGTCAAATGCTAAGCATGTCAAATGCAACAATTTGGGGAATAAAACTTTCAGAGACGAGCTGCTTTTTTCATGTACAGAGCTGCATTAGTCACAAACCTTCTGGCCAAAGTACAGCAAGTGAAGATGTAAACAACTGAGCAATAGTTGAGCTGTTTGACTTCTCCAATACTTCCGATGTTAACAAATACTCCTTCCTCCAGTGTACCGATGACCACATCGGCAACATAGCTCCCCACAGCATCGGTTGTCTTGTCTATTGAGATCCATATTTTGTTGCAAGCTCTAATTTTTCGCACAACAATGTTGAAGTTGCTGTCAACATAATTTTTCCGTAATGATGACTGGCTTGATATAGGTTCATCTGCGTATTTCTGTAAAAAAACCTCTGAGAGATTTGTTTTCCAATTTCCACAGTGGAATTCCAGCATCAATGAATGCCTTGCACAGATCACTCAAAAACTCAGATTTGCGACTGGAGCCAGCAGTATATGTAGTCAGGAGACAAGCTTGGGTATTTTGCTTGTGTAGTCTAGACCCCAGCGATATCAACATTGACTTCTCTAATTTTAGATAGCCCTTGTCTTCTCCCTCTTCCCCCTCACCGTTCTCAGCTCTCCTTCTAGTCCTACTGTCTCCACCTCCTCCTTTATTTTTCCCGCCCCCCCGCCACATCAGTCTGAAATGCTGCTTATTCCTTATCTCCATAAATGCTGTCCCGCCCTCTGAGTTTCTCCAGCATTTTTTGTCTACCTACGATTTTTTCAGCATTTGCAGTTCTTTCAACACTTAAAGCACACAGTATTGGGGGTTCAGTATTGATGTGGTAGAGAACTGGCTGGCAGACAGGAAGCAGAAAGTCCAGCTATAACACATCCACTGGTTCTTCCTTATCCACTCTGCTAGTTACATCCTCACAATCCTCGACATCCTAGACTATTATCTGAATGGTGGCCGATTAGGAAAAGGGGAGATGTAACAAGACCTGGGTGCATGGTACACCAGTAGGCACCCTCCCACCTCCCCTCCCCCACCTACTGGAGCAGGTGGGTGGCACTGGTACATTGACAACATTGCCTGTACCCAGTTGAAAAGCCCGCTACTCTGGGGTTTGGAGTGACCATTGGAAGAGAGATCTGCCTCTGGGACAACTCGTGGCCAACAGTTTATTTCCCATGAGGAGCAGGCAGAACATTGGGGGTTCGAATCCAACTCCTGGAGCCCCTGTGTCACATTTAGTTCAGAAATACAGTGTCCTTCGGCCCACCGAGTCCGCACCGACCAGCGATCCACCGCACACTATCCCACACACGCTAGGGACAATTTATACTTATAGCAAGCCGACCAACCTCGAGTTATGGTTACGGTTATGGTTAGGGCTAGAGTTCGTGCTAGGGTTATGGTTTCTCCCGCACTCCAAAGGCGCACAGTGTATAAATTGTCCCTAGCGTGTGTGGGATAGTGTGCGGAGGATCGCTGGTCGCAGGCTGGCTCCACAAATGGGGGGGGGGGGGGCGTAGGGGAAAGTGGGGGAGGGTGGAGAATGGGAGAAAGGAGGGAGAGGGAGGGAAGGGGGTGTGAGGGGAGGGGGTACAGTGATTGGATTTGGAAATGGACCAATACATCCATATACAAAACTGAACGACTCAGACATCGTTTCATTTGAACAATTGATTTTATTGTATTAATTTTAATATATTAATGTTTAAAATTCATGCATTGAAGGAAGAATATTTTATAGCCTCAACCCTAACCGGGCATCACCCGCATGACAGCACACGTCAGCTTGTATGTCGTACAACTTGACGGTTTTACGGGCGTCAGTAACTGATGCTCCGCAGTCGCCCAAATGTCGCCCAAGTGGGACAGGCCCTTTAGGTTGAACTGCAACATTTTCTTTTTATGTTAGCTCATTACTCCTCACTTAACATGAATAAGCTTTCAATTCTGCATACATTAAGTAGCAATGTTACAAAATGTTGAGATTTAAAAAATCAAGTCCGCAATTTATCCCATCAGATAAAGCATAAAAAGTTTAATTTGACACCTAATTCACTTTCATATCTTCAGTATTAAAAAGGCTATGGCCATTTTCATACTCAGAAATGAGCATCATTGCCTTTCCATTGACTTAACGCAAAAGCTGTGATCTAGGACAGTCAAAAGCCCATAACTTTCTTAAAAATTAAGATAACTCAATGAAATATTATAGATTGAAGCATTCTGAAACAAATATGAAACAATATTACTTGGATGACCTGAAATTATAGCATAAAATTAGTTAGTTACCTAATTGTGGCTAATTACAAAATTCAATTACTAGATCTAAACATCTATCCATTTCTTAAGAAAAGATAAACTTTTTTAAATTGCCTAAGTGTCCAAATAACATTCACACAATAATTCACAATATAACATGATTTTTAAATCTAATTTTCATGAATTTATAGGCCAAAAGGAAGGAATTTAGTGTTTAATTCCTGTAAATTAATGGCCATTTAACTCAACCTCGAGTGGGTATCAGTGGAATGCGGTGGATTAGAACGTTGCGGTTCGCGGTGAAGTCGGCATGAAAAATACTGCCGGTTCATACATTTTTTTTGTCCCCATTTCGTAACATGAAAATGTGATTAAAACCTTCCTAAAAGCCAAGTTTGAATGCAAAAATAAACTGTGCACTTTATTTTCTCCCCTACGTAAAATCCTTCCCGTTGCCGGCGCTCACGGCTTTAGAAGATGATTTTTAAATTACTCTAGTTAATAAATAATCTAGCGTAATTTAAAAATACCTTCATGAATGAAATATCAGAGCGATTTTTCTTCAGTAACGAAATCGCCTGACATGGATCGATTTGCCCTGTCTGTGGAAAAACAGCACTTTAAACACGCCCCCCCCCCTCTGAAAGGCGCCAAAGTCACGCACATGGGGAGCAGCAGAACTGCAGTGCTGCTCAAGGTTTTGTAACATACCTACATTAAGACTGTTGAAAATTCAGTCTGATTGAACATTGAAAGTAATGCACTTAGAAAACATTTTGTCTGTTTGTCAACAATTTCCCAGTACACTGCTGCCAATCAACTTTTTATTTGACTTTCAACAATGACGACAGTCTTTAATCCTTCACACATTATGAGGTGAATCAGGAGTGACACTCAGACAACTTTTCAAAATTGGACTGAAAGACAGTGTAACTAACCCAATAACAATGCTCAATCAATCAATGATGCGAACGGTAATTTAATCCACAGGTTGTGTTGGCGTCTCTTAACCATTTCAATGCATGTTACATTAGACATTCCATTTGGATTTTGCCCAGTGATCACTTCAGATACACATTCTTTTTTTTTTTTTAATAATATTTTTATTAGAAGTAAGCAATTCACAATGCTAAAACAAATTTACAAATACCAACTTAATTCAGTATTTATACAAATATCACATTGATTATTATTATCTTCTGTTTTTTAGAAATAGAGAGAAAAAGAAAAAGGAATAGATTTTAAATCAACAAAGGTTGTGATTAAATAATGATTTTGATTATATATAAAAAAAAGAAAGGAAAAAAAGAAAAGAAAATTAATATATATCTATTTAACTATTTGATTTATATATTTTTTTTAAACAGTAAAAAGTATTATATATATATAAAAGAGAAACAACAAAATATATTGTTAATAATACTATTACAAATGATAATATCAATAGAGACATGTATACAAATCCCAATTTGAAAATGAATTATTTTCATCAAATCCTGTCGGGTACCCATTGAGTTGTGATGCCAAGAACAGCTACCCCCTCAAATACTGTATATATGGAGACCATATCTGTTCAAAGATTTCATATTTGTCCATTAGGACAAATCTAATTCTTTCCAAATGCAACGTCTCCGACATCTCTGCTGTCCACATTTTAATTGTGGGGGATAATGTTCCCTTCCAAAATTTCAATATTATTTTTTTCCCTATTACCAAACAGTAATCAAAGAAATTTCTTTGATTTACTGTTAATACCAATTTTGAGTCCGGAATTCCTAATATTATTAACTTTGGATCTGGATCCAATTTAACTCTCAGGACTTCAGAGATAACTCTAAAGATTTCTAACCAATAATAATTAAGTTTTGAACACGTTACAAAACTATGTGTCTTCTAAATTGGCTATTAATTGACTATTGGCTTCTAAATTCTGACACTTATCACAAATAGATGAAATGTTAGGAAAAATTCTATTTAATTTGTTTTTTGAATAATGTAATCTATATGATACTTTAAATTGTATCAATGTATGCCTAGCATTTAACGAACATCGATGTATACGTTGTAAACTTTCCTCCCAAGTTTCTTTCGTTATAGATAAACCTATCTCATTTTCCCATGCTTGTCGATATATTTCTGTTGTTGGATTCTCCCTATCCAAAATAATATTGTATATATAAGCTATTAATTTTTCTGTATTTGGGTGCTTATTAAACAGTTCGTCTAATAATCCTGGTTCTTTATTTTTATAATCTTGTGTGTTTGACTTAATATAATCTCTAATTTGTAAATACCTAAACAAATTATATGATGGCAATCCATAGATATCTTGTAACTCCTGAAATGAAAGAAATTTTTCTTTTCTGTAAAGGTGTTCTATCCTTTTAATTCCTAAATCATCCCAATGTCTAAACCCCCCATCTAGTATAGAGGGTTTAAATAAAGGGTTATTCATAATTGGTAGGTTTAGTGACAAATTATCTAAATGTAAAGTTTTAACTATTTGTTTCCAAATGCGTCTGTTACTATGAATTATAGGGTTGTCCCTATAAATTTTTTTTTGTACTTCCCTTGGCGCAAAAACAATCGAACCTACATTAAAAGGTAAACGATCTTCCTTTTCCATCTTTAACCACATTGGTTCATAATCCAAATTTACCCACCAAAAATTCATATTCATAATCTGAACTGCCCAGAAATAATATAAAAAATTTGGAAGTGCTAATCCTCCATTTATCTTGGATTTACATAAATGTTTTTTACTTATTCTATGATTTTTGTAGTCCCAGATAAAACTAGTAACAATGTTATCAATTTTTTTAAAAAAAAGTTTTCGGGAGATAAAAGGGAATAGCTTGAAACAAATATAACAGTTGTGGTAAAAAAAACATTTTTATAGCATTTATTCTACCAATCATAGATATAGGAAGTGTTTTCCAATATAGAATATTTTTTCTAAGTTTATTTAATAATTGAGGATAATTAGATTTAATTAATGAGTTATAGGATTTAGATACATTAATTCCTAAATATTTAAATTTGTCCGTAACTATTTTTAATGGATATTGTTGTAATATATTTGATTTTATTCCAGTTATAGGCATAATATCACTTTTATTCCAATTAATTCTATATCCAGAAAATGTACTAAATTTAGTTATAACATTAAATAGCTTAGGAATACTAATCTCTGGTTTTGTAATATAAATTAAGACATCATCTGCGTATAGAGATATTTTATTAGTTGTAGTATCAGTATTATATCCATACATTTCTGGTTCAGATCTAATCCTTTCAGCTAAAGGCTCTATCACCAGAGCAAATAATAAAGGCGATAGCGAACATCCTTGTCTACAACCCCTATAAAGCTTAAATTTAGCTGATAATATTTGGTTAGTTAATATTCTTGCAGTAGGATTTGAATATAAAATTCTTACCCATTTACAAAATCTATCCCCCAATTGGAATTTCTCCATTATTTTAAATAAATATGGCCATTCAACCTGATCGAATGCTTTTTCTGCATCTAAGGATATAACAGCTAATTCCGTATCACATACTATTTTTGAGTATATAATATTGAATAATCGTCTCAAATTGTGGGATGAATAACGTTTTGGAATAAAACATGTTTGATCATAATGTATTATTTTAGTGATCACCAAACTTAATCTCCGAGATAAAACTTTAGCTAATATTTTTTGATCTGTGTTTAAAAGGGCAATTGCTCTGTATGATCCAGGGTCTTCCAAATCCTTGTCAACCTTAGGAATAAGTGTAATTGTAGATTCATTTAAAGATTCCAGTAATTTTCCTTGTTCATATGTATATTTATACACTGTATGTAATCTTGGGGAAATCAGATCTTGAAATTTCTTATAAAATTCTGCACTCAGGCAATCCGGGCCTGCAGCTTTTCCATTATTTAACGATCCGATTGATTCTTCAATATCTTTTATTGATATATCTGCGTTTAACAAGTCTCTACCTTCCTGATCTAAGCTGTTAATATTACATTTTTGTAGGAATGTTTCCATTGCATCTGTTTGTCCTGTTAATTTAGATGAATAAAGATTTTGATAATATTGTAAAAATATATCATTGATATCTTTTGGTAAATTCGATATATTTCCATTCTCAGATCTAATTCTATGTATCATTTTTTCATCATCTCGTTTCCTGAGTTGTCGCGCCAACAATTTTTGTGGTTTATCCCCAAATTCAAAATGCACTTGTTTAGTTTGTTGAAAAAGTTTAATTACTTGGTTAGAGTATATTTTATTTAATTTATATTTTAATATTGCAATTTTATTACTTAACACTTTAGAAGGATATTTTGTATTCTCAATATCTAATTGTTTTATCTCCTTTTCCAACTTTTGTTCTGTCTTTCGATTTTCTTTGTTAAAATATGCTTGTGCTGATATTATTGCACCGCGCATAAATGCTTTAAATGTATCCCAAAGAAGTGATGGTGAAATTTCAGGTTTGTCATTAGTTTCAAAAAATAATTTAATCTGTTTTACCAAGTAATCATAACAAGCCTTGTCCTTTAATATTTGGGGATTAAGCCTCCAATTAGGAGTTTTATTAATTATATCTTTTAATTTTATCTTAAATGTTAGTGGAGCGTGATCCGAAATGATAATATTATATTTTGCATCATACGTAAATGGAAGTAATTTTGAATCCATTAAAAAATAATCTATCCTCGAATAAGTTCCGAATACAGGCGAGAAAAAAGAATATTCTCGTCCCAATGGGTTATCTGTTCTCCAGATATCCTTACAATTTGCTGTACTAATAAAATAATTTATAAGTTTACTTGACTTAGAGATAGCTTTACTTTTCGTTGAAGATCTATCTAAATAGTTATCTAAAGTACAATTAAAATCACCCCCAATTATTAATTTATATTGAATAGATAAAGGGATATTATTAAATATTTTCTTAAAAAATAATGGGTTATCAAAGTTAGGGGCATATATATTAATTAGGATTACTTTTTTAGAGTATAATTCACCTGTAATTATTACATATCTACCCTCCGTATCCTCTATTATAGAACTTTGTTTAAAAGGTATACCTTTACGAATAATTATTGCTACCCCTCTAGACTTATGTATAAATGAAGAGTGATCCACTTTTGAAATCCATTTAGCTGTTAATCTGTGTCAAGCATCTTTTTTGAGATGGGTCTCTTGAAGAAAGGTAACATCTGATTTCAATCTGTTTAATTGGGCTAACACCTTGCCTCTTTTAATTGGTTCATTAATTCCCTTAACATTCCAACTACAGAAGGTGATTCCATCACCCCCAGTCTTCACATTAATGTCTTGTATTTTACTATTAGGGTGGTTTATATTGGAGTAGCCGTCTCGGCCCATCCAACTCAACATTATACCCAAACATTGGATCGATCAAAATTAATATATGTCTTACTATTCCATATACACGTCTCCTTAAACTACTTATAATACCAATCATAAATATATTCATATAATATATAATATAGAATCAAATATCTAATATATAAAAAAATAATAAAAGGTGTGAGTAAAAGTGAAGTGAAGGGTGTTAATAAAGTGCCCGGAAAAAAAAGTAACTACACCTGTATATAGTGTAGTGTGTGTTAGTGTAAGCCACACTAACGTGGCTACTAATCTACGGACTTCCGTTTTAAAAAAAAAAGATGTTAATAGTTCCAGCTCCTATCTTGAGTGCTGCATATATTGGGGTGGGGTACTAAATTTATATACTTAGTGATAATTCATATTACTAGTATCTATTGTGATTAATGTTATGATAAGTGATACTATGTTAGGGGTATAAATGATACTATGTTAGGGGAATAATTGACATTTTTAAGGGATAGATAATACAAAACTATGACTATTATGTACTAATTTATTTATTAGTAATCTAAATAGTCCATCTCTCTTTAAACCAAAATTAGAGTCCATGTCCATTATTCCTCCTCTCTCTCCATGGATAATTCATAACCGCAGGTGGGTAATAAAAGTTCAGTCGTCTTCTTCTACCTCTTGTTCTTCTTCCTCTTCTGTTTTCTTCTGTATGTCACGAGCGAATTCCAGTGTTCTGTATGTTTAACGAAACGGTACTCCTTATTGTTATAGGTTACTCTTAATGTTCCTGGGTACATCAGGCCATATCTCAGATCCTTTGTATCCTTTATATTCCTCAGAATACCTCTTGTTTCTGTGAATAAAGATCTTCTCTTGGCCACTTCCGCAGGGTAATCTCTGAAGATACTAATATTATCCCCTTCGTATTTAAGATTTTTCTTAAGTATTATTATCTTCATCATATCTTCAAAAACATGATCGTAAGCCACCTTTACAATCATTTGTCTTGGGGGTGCATCTCTCCTAGGCACCCGTCTTAATGCCCTGTGTGCACGGCCCAACAGGGGTTCTTGATCCAAATTCAAAATGTCCTTTAGAAGTTTTGCAACAAATTTTCGAGGGTCTTGATTTCCCTCACGACCCTCGCTCAATCCAACTATACGCAAGTTCTTACGCCGTTGACGTCCCTCCAAATCGATACATTTCTCATTTATTTTGCATAATTCTGATAGATGTTTGTTCTCGGAGCAGAGCTTCTCTCTCTCCTTAGTATTTGATGCAGCAAGCTCAGTTAGCTCTTTAATTGCATCATTTTGTTGATCGAGCGAGATTAAAATAGGATCTATCTTCTCTTCCAGCATTCTTTCCATCCCAGCAACTTTGTCGTTTACCTCCTCCATTTGGTTTTGTAACTCAGCATCAGCCTTTTCTTTCCATTCGTTCATCATAATCTTTACCGTCTCTATAACTTCTTTTTTTAATTCATCTTTAATTTTCTCATGAAACACCAAAATATCTGCTCTTAAAGTCTTTATTTCATCTTTATACTCCTTCTTCATTTCTTTAAGCATTTTCTTCATCTCACCTAGGATGGTGTTTTTAAGTTCCTCCATTTCAGCTTTTCTCTGTGAAATCTCCTCTGGGGATGCAGCCAAACGCGAGCTCAGGGCTCCAGCAGGGCCTATTTCCTTTCTTGGAGGTTTTTTTCCACCGGCGGGGGGGAGCGTTGCATCTTATTTTCTTATTAAAGTCGCGCGCCTGATGACGTCACGCACCTTTTTAACGCTACCGGAGCCATTCCCAGTCGTTCCTGTGGTAAGTATGTTTAACTGACCCCTATACCCCCGTTTTTCCTTCAATTTTTAGCGGAGCTGGAATGGTGCGACTTCCACTACTCCATGGCGCCAACCGGAAGTGACATGGAGTAGTGGAACAGATACACATTCTGCTTTTCGGAATCTGCTTCTACACAAATCCATGAACATCAAAGAATTTAGAGTAGATAAACATTAAAAACTGATCAGAAACTGATCAGTTCCTCCAAGTTTCTACGCAAAACAGCACTCATTAAAAAGAGTGTAGCTCCATGAATTAACCTATGATAATACATGAACCGAGCTATTTGAACAGAATGCAAATTATCTTAGGGTGTTCATTGAGTGGGGCATGGAGATGAGTAACAATGTAGGCGTGGAGTGACATTGTAGGGATGGAGATATAAACTGCACGACAAACTTCATCCAACAGCAGATTTCAAAGTAAATGGGGAACTGACAACATAGCTTCACAAAAAACTAAACCAAACTATTTTGTGATATATTATCAGTAATAATTCAAACCAGCAACGACTAATTTTAGATGAATATCAGGTTTAGGATTATTATTGTCATATGTACCATGGTACAGAGAGAGATGTTATCCAAACAGATCAGATATCATATCTATATACTTTTAAAACTCTGTGTGTGTGTGGGTGTACGGCGTTTTGCATTTGATTTGTTACTCCGCGCAAACCACACGCAAAAACACCCAACACTTTTTCCATTTCGCTAGCGATTTTACTTTTACATTCGCACATCCACTCCTTGGTCAATTATTTCCCCAGATTTTGAGGAAAATTGATCACAAAACTCAAATACAACTCAATTTTTAACATCTAAACAGCTCTTACCAGCTGCTGACGTAACAATTGCCACATGCCGATCAATCCAGATCATGGGGCAGCGACTCTTCACACGCTGAATTTCTCCACATAAGTTCCGCTAAACTCACAGCTGGCGCAGCTCGCGAAGCCCCGCCCACCTGCGCGCCCCTCCCATCCCCTGCGTGCTCCATGAGAGTCAGAAGCCCACAGCTGGAGTCCCACCCCCCCCCCCATTCTCAAAATGCTCTGCCGATTGGGAGTAGAGATAAGGCGACGGGCGGGCGGAGTAAAGGCCGGACGCTCTCATCGCACTTTCAATCCCGCCCACCCCACCCTCCCCGCCCCCCCCTCCCCATACTCGGGGTCTGAGGAGGATGCGAGGCCATGGAGCTGAGGCTCACTCTGAGGCCGACGGCTGCTAGGCGGCCCTACCCCTCACCTCCTTCCTTTCTTCCCTCCTCCCTTATCCCCCCTCTTCTCTCCCCCTCCCGCCTCCCTCTCCCCTCTCTCTCTCTCTCTCTCCCCCCACTCTCTCTTAATCAGCCGGCCCTCTGCTTCTTTTGATCGTCCGCTCCACTCGCACCAGCAGAATCTCCCGCTCAATAGATGCCACAAATTGGAAACCCCAGCTCCAAAATGTAGGAAGCTCCCCTGCCTCTGTGCCCCTCTCTGTGTCCCTCTCTCTGTGTCCCTCTCTGTGTGCCTCCGTGTCCCTCTCTGTGTGCCTCCGTGTCCCTCTCTGTGTGCCTCCGTGTCCCTCTCTGTGTGCCTCTGTGTCCTTCTCTGTCCATCTCCGTTGCAGATGGAGTTATAACTAAATTTGGCAGCACAGTCGTGAGTGTGAAGGGGGTATAGTAAGGGACTGAAAATGCATAAAGTAAATTAGTAATGAAAACCTCAGTGGCAATTGAAGAAGGCACAATTGCATCCTCCATTTAAATATTTAATCTCAACAACATTTTGATTTCTTAATTAACCCTTTTGCACATGAAACACTTAAACCCATAGAACACCATTCACAGTGCAGAATATCCAAAGTCACTTAACAGGAGCGTTATTAAACAATATTTGATTCAGGAGACGCACAAGGTGAATTTAAATCAGATCAACGAATATTTTCTTAAAGGAAATTAAAAAAAAATTACAAATGTTGGAAATCTGAAATGTAAAAAATCCTAAAAACACTCACTAGGTCAGGCAACATCAACAAAACAGATAAATAATTAAATTTCAGGCTAAAAACCATTGTTAGGTTTAGGAAAAATAGAATAAAGCTAATGCTAATTTGCAGTGATTTGGTGAGGATGGGTGAAAATATTTATGCTGGGGAGGACAAGACTGTCAGGGAAATTGGTTGTAAGTATCATGAGATCATAAGCGATGGGAGTTGAATTGCACCATTCAATAATGACTGATCTATCTCTCCCTCCCAACCCCATTCTGCTGCCTTCTCCCCTTAACCCTTGACAACCGTTCTAATCAAGAATCTATCTATCTCGTCCTTAAATATATCCACTGGCTTTGCCTCCACAGCCTTCTGTGGCAAAGAATTCCACAGATTCACCACCCCCAGTTTAAAGAAATTCCTCCTCCTCTCCTCCCTAAAAGAACGTCATTGTCATTATTTAGTGACAGAAGAAACAATGGAGCATAAAAGGTTACATGCATGTCAAAATATACTAATGAAATGAGAAAAACAAATATTGTGCCGAGAAGTCTGCAACGTAGCCAGACGGAGCAGAAGGTGGTGTTCCTCAAAGTTCCACTGGCCCTTTACAAATATACACAACACCACAGAAAAATGGGCCAATGGGATGGAGAATTTAAGTGGCAGGCAATAGGAATCTCACAGTGATCCTCGCAGAAAGACAACAGATATCCCACAAAGCCATGCCCCCAAAATCTGCACCTACTTTATCCATTGCAGAGAAGACCTCATTGGGAACTATGAATGCTCATTTTTTTGGAAGACAAGAGAACAACTTGAAGAACAGTTTTGGAAGACAACAGAACATTTGGCTCCCTGAATGGGTTGGGAAGAGAAGAAGTGAAATTTAAAAAGGTTGCAGCACCTAAAGCTGCCTGGAAAAGTACCATTGGTAAGCGAGGGAGAGTGGTGGAGGCAAACGATTGGACCGTGAAGTTCTGAAGGGAACTGTCCCTTTAAAGTGCTAAAAGGAAACGGGAGGGAAACATATATTGGGTGGCGGAATCCAAAATGTTCAACAAACAGGACAAGGTGAGCAGTAATATTCTACAATAGTAAGATTAAATCAATGGTCTTTGAATCCTATCATTAACTCCATTACAGGAAGAGATTTTTAGGCTGTGGAATAGATTGAAGGATATGTTCAAAGCTCCTCGAAATCTGAAACATTTCCGCAAACCCACGGCAATCCCTGACCCATGAGTGCTCAAAGCAGTCAGGAGCATTGGGATTTTATTGAGAACACAAAGCCTATGCCTCAGAACACACAGGCCATGCATAACCAGAAGGATGCATCAAACTCACAAACTACCAACCTACACCTCCAGTCCCCACAGTGGTAAAATCCAGCAGATTGCAACAGTATACTCCAGTTGAATGTTTTTTTCCTAATTTGAGCATTTCTGATTTTTAAGTACCTCTTCCTCCTTACCCACAATCTCCTTCCATTGCTGTACATCTGCCTAGTTTCACTGGTGTTTTCACAATTACTGCAACATTAGCAACACTCTTTCCAGGTACGTCATTATCTCCACGTGGAAATCTTTCAGGTCCCCATTTGATTCCATTCTTTCATTTTATTTATATGTTCAAGATTAGTTTGATACAACTTCATGGCATTATATCACTCCAGTATTTTACATTCTAAACTACTTTCCTGCATATTCTTTACAAGGAAGCATGCAAAATAATTAATATAAAATATTACATCTCACAGTTATATTCCACTATTATATTTTCTATCTGAACATTACAGCTTCTTTACCCACTTTTTCAACTGTTCCAAAACGAAATTCTTCTTGTGGCTTGTTTTTAATAGGATTAATTCATTTGGAAACATTCATCAATTAAAATAAGTCTCTGAAGGATGATTGTGCAGAGAATTATTTTGTGTTCTCTAAAGAGTTAATAAAATAATTAATTGCAGCAACAAAGGTGTTTTGCGCAGATTACACAATTGAATAGATTGAAACAGATGCACATATTGAATTTAATAGTGATGAAAGCTCCTAATATTGACCTGCCAATTGTATGTACAAAAGTAGTGAAGGACCACCTAATGCACTCCTGCTAAACTTCAAATAATAATATGCTAAATAGAAGTCCTATCTGCATGTTTAAATTATAATTATTAATTCGTCTGCCAAAAATACTTCAAAGAACATTTTTTAAAAATTAAAAATTAATGTGCTAGAAATATTCAACAGGTCATGTAACATAATCTAATTTGAATTTAGATTTCTACCAACTGCAGGGCCTTTTCCTTATTGAATAGCCACTTATTTCTAAGTGTTTAATTGTTTTTATGTGCAAAATTGTAGTCATTAGGCCAAAGTAATATCATTTTTTGCATTTCAGTTGTTTATTTCTTAAGCAGTGTGTGTGTGTGGTTTCAGTGCTTTCAGTGAGAAATCACAAGGCAAATATTATGCGAGAAGATTTGAGTATATTTAAATAGGTCTGCAAAGTAAATATACCTGTACTTGAGAAAGACACATACAATTCGATGCTCTATCATTGCATTTTATTCCTAAAAAGAGATTCCAATCTCCCAAGCTTCTCAATGCAAAATAGAGTAATTGAATTGTTCCAAGCACTCAACAAATGTATAAAAATGGCCTTTAATAAAATCTGACAATGCGCACTTTAATCGCATGTGATTTTTTTTCTATTACTAATATCAAATTGTGGAGTACAGAGGCAAATAAATGAATGATGGGTCTTTGTCCCAAACATTATGGAGGGCACTGTAGTTTGTGCAACTGATCAGCTCACAATGTTGGACTAATCCAACTACAGGCTAAATAATCATTTTTTACGGTCTTGTCCCTGACCGTCGGTCACCGCCTTCAGTCATGCCAAAGGAGCAAGAGGAAGGAGACAAATTCCAATGTGCCTCCTTTCTCCAACAGTGGTGTCTACCAGAATATTTGGCTTGAAGACAAAAGGAACTGCCCATACTGCAACCTTGAGGAAGATATGAAGGTCTGGAGCAACTCAGCAAGCAGCAGCTGCAGAAAGAAAGGACAAATGATGTTTCAGGTTGGGACCTTTCTTCAGACTGAATCTGTTTGGATTAGTCCCAAAAGTCCCAACCCAAAACTTTGTCTATTCGTCCCCTTCACAGGTGCTGCCTAACCTGTTGAATTGTTTTTTAAAATGCTCTTTTAAATTCCCTTTCACTTACCCAACAATTGGTACAAATGTTCTGTGATAATATCTGTGAAAATCTTTGAGATATAAAAGACACAAAATGAATAAATATTATTGTATATAATGTGCGCCCAAGGCCAACAATGATGCCAAGAGCCAAGGAACTTAGTGCTACTGACCACCTCCACATTGCTGTCATTGGTGTGAAGGATCATAAGGATCAGTTGTTTGTATATATGAGAAAGGTGGCCAAATAATTCAGCAGTGTATAGATAAGTTGGAAATAGGTCAAGGTTTCAAGGTCAGTTTATTGTCACATGTTTCAGTTCAGGTACAGTGAAATTTGAGTTACCGTTCAGCCATACTAAGTGAAAAGCAACAAGACACAACCACATAAAAGTTAACAATATGTTCAGAGAAAGGCAGTTGGAGTTCAATCTGGACAAGTATGAAGTTTTGCAGCTCGGGAAGTCAAATGCAAGAAGAAACTATAAAATGGCAGGACTCCTAGGGACATTGATGTACATTTCCACAGCTTCCTGAAATTTGTAGCACAAATAGATAGAGTGGTAAAGACGGCATACAGCAGATTTGCCTTAATTGCCCAGGCCAATGAGTATAAACGTTGGAAAGTCATGTTGCAGATGCATAAATCTTTGGTTAGGACACTAAATGCATACTGCGTGCATTTCTGGTTGCTGCATTACAGGAAGGATATGTAGCCTTCGGGGAGGGTTCAGAACAGGTTCACCAACGCGTTTCCTGGACTGGAGGGCATTAGCTATGAGAGGTCATTAGGGGGCGCCGTCCAGTTGATATGGCTGCCCAGCCTGCAGCTGTCTGTCTTTTAACTTATTTTTTCAATTTTTAATGTGCAAAAAGTGTTTTGTTTGGAGTCTATTCTTTTTTTTGTGTGTGTGTGGGGGGGGGGGGGGGGGGGGGGGGAAGGGGGAAACTGCTTTTCCTGGTCCCTACCTGGTAGGAGAGGCAGCTTTTTCTCCGGGTTGCATCTTCGACCCGTCCTCGCAGCCTACCAGCAGGTCTGGAGCGGCGTTTCTTGATGGGACCGGCCAGAACCTCGGCTTCGGTGGCGCTTAGGACACCTGGAACGGCCGCTGGAGCACTACCGCTGAGCGGACTGGGCGATGCCTTGCGTGGGTCGCCACGCTGGAACTCCAGTGAGCTGAAGACAGCCGACAAAAACATCGCGGAGCCGCAGGTCTATGGAGCGGCCAGCGGCACTGAACTTTACATCGGGAGCCTCCATCCCAGTGGTGGAGCTCCACCTGCACGGCCTTGTTGGCTTCGGAAGCCGCGGACTCCAGTAAGAGGCGGCCGTTCCAGGTTTCCCAAGCCGCTGAGAGGGTGCTCCCGACACCGGAGCACCATCACCCGGCGAGAACGGCCTGGAACATCGGGCACCATAGCAGCAACTGTGGAGGCCTCAATAGGCCCTACTATGGGTGAACTGGGGATGGGACTGGACTTTGCTGCCTTCCCCCACAGTGGGAACCATTGGGGGGGGGGGGGGGGGTGTTTTTATATCTACTGTTAAATCCTATGATGTTCTGTCTTATCTTTATTTGTGTGCAGCATGGCAAATCAAATTTCACTACAGCAATTGGTGTATGTGACAATAAATGTCCTCTGTCTTTGAGGTTGGACAACTTGGATTGTTTTCTTTCGAGTGTTGGAAGATGTAGAGCAACCTGAGAAAGAGTACATAAAATAATGATATGAGAGTACTTTATTTACCTCAGGAGGGAAATTGGTCTGCCAACAATTGAGGGTGGAAACAGTGGTGCAGTGGTAGAGTTGCAGCCTTACAGTGCTACCAGCCCCGGAGTCTCGCATTCGATCCCGACTACGGGTGCTGTGTGTACGGAGTTTATACGTTCACCCCGTGACCCGTATGAATTTTCTCCGAGATCTTCAGTTTCCTCTCACACTCCAAAGATGTGGGTTAATTGACTTGGTAAATGTAAAAATTGTTCCTAGCGTGTGTAAGATCGTGTTAATATGCGGGGAACGCTGGTCAGCGCGGAACCGGTGGGCCTGTTTCCACACTGAATCTCTAAACTAAACCGTCATGAAAAACAATAAAATGCATGAAACAAGCAATTAAAGTGGCGTGTGGACAGTCCAGAATTTGGGACGGGAGTGGGAGAGGAGGTCAGTCAGTCTACCTCATGACAGAAGGAGGAGTAGTTGTGTCGTTCGATAGCCACAGGGGAAAAGGATCTCCTGTGGCGTTCTGTGTTGCATCTTGGTGGAACCAGTCTGGTGCTGAAGGTGCTCCTCAGGTTGAGTCATGGAGGAGGAATGCGGTATTGTCCAAGATGCTCCAAGACCATCTCCAATGAATCCAACCACTGTCCGGACCGATCCAGCCTTCCTGATGAACTTGTTAATTCTGCTGGCGTCCACAGCCTTCGCACTGCTACCCCAGCACACAACAGCACAGATGACGGCATTGGCCACCATCGATTGGTTGAACATCTCCAGCATCTTACTGCAGATGTCAAAAGAGCAGAACCTCCTCAGAAAGTAGAGACAGCTCTGTCCCTTCTTATACAGTGCCTCAGTATTCCTGGACCAGTCCACTTTATGTCCAGGTACACTCCAAGGTAACATAGAAACATAGAAAATAGGTGCAGGAGTAGGCCATTCGGCCCTTCGAGCCTGCACCGCCATTCAATATGATCATGGCTGATCATCCAACTCAGTATCCTGTACCTGCCCTCTCTCCATACCCCCTGATCCCTTTAGCCACATCTAACTCGCTCTTAAATATAGCCAATGAACTGGCCTCAACCATCTGTGGCAGAGAATTCCAGAGACTCACCACTCTCTGTGTGAAAAATGTTTTCCTCTTCTCGGTCCTAAAGGAATTCCCCCTTATCCTTAGACTGCAACCCCTTGTTCTGGACCTCCCCAACATCGGGAACAATCTTCCTGCATCTAGCCTATCCAACCCCTTAAGAATTTTGTAAGTTTCTGTAAGATCCCCCATCAATCTTCTAAATTCTAGCGAGTACAAGCCAAATCTATCCAGTTTTTCCTCATATGCAAGTCCTGACATCCCAGGAATCAGTCTAGTGAACCTTCTCTGTACCCCCTCAGACAAGAATGTCTTTTCTCAGATTTGGAGACCAAAATTGTACGCAATACAGTCTCACCAAAACCCTGTAAAAATTGCAGTAGAACCTCCCTGCTCCTATACTCAAATCCTTTTCAGATTCACCAGACTGATTCCTGGGATGTCAGGACTTTCATATGAGGAAAGATTGGATAGACTCGGTTTGTACTCGATGGAATTTAGAAGATTGAGGGGGGATCTTATAGAAACCTACAAAATTCTTAAGGGGTTGGACAAGCTAGATGCTGGAAGATTGTTCCCGATGTTGGGGGAGTCCAGAACAAGGGGTCACAGTCTAAGGATAAGGGGGAATTCCTTTAGGACCGAAATGAGGAAAACATTCTTTACACAGAGAGTGGTGAGTCTCTGGAATTCTCTGCCATAGAAGGTAGTTGAGGCCAGTTCATTGGCTATATTTAAGAGGGCGTTAGATGTGGCACTTGTGGCTAAAGGGATCAGGGGGTATGGAGAGAAGGCAGGTACGGGATACTGAGTTGGATGATCAGCCATGATCACATTGAATGGCGGTGCAGGCTCGAAGGGCCGAATGGCCTACTCCTGCACCTATTTTCTATGTTTCTATGTTTCTATGTTTCTTTCAATGACTGGTGTACCATGACACCCAGGTCTCATTGCATCTCCCCTTTTCCTAATTTGCCACCATTAAGATAATAGTATACCCTCCTGTTTTTGCCACCAAAGTGGATAACCTCACATTTATCCACATTATACTGCATCTGCCATGCATTTGCCCACTCACCCAGCCTATCCAAGACACCTTGCAGCCTCCTAGCATCCTCCTCACACCTAACACTACCCCTCAGGTTGGTGTCATCCGCAAACTTGGAGATGTTGCATTCAATTCCCTCGTCCAAATCATTAATATATATTGTAAATAGCTGGGGTCCCAGCACTGAGCCTTGCGGTACCCGATTAGTCACTGCCTGCCATTCTGAAAAGGACCCGTTTACTACTACCCTTTGCTTCCTGTCTGCCAGCCAGTTCTCTATCCACATCAATACTGAACCCCCAATACCGTGTACTTTAAGTTTGTATACTAATCTCTTATGTGGTACCTTGTCGAAAGCCTTCTGAAAGTCCAGATATAACACATCCACTGGTTCTCCCTTATCAACTCTGCGAGTTACATCCTCGAAAAATTCTATAAGATTCGTCAGACATGATTTACCTTTTGTAAATCCATGCTGACTTTGTCTAATGATTTCACCACTTTCCAAATGTACTGCTATCCCATCTTTAATAACTGACTCTAGCAGTTTCACCACTACCGATGTTAGACTAACTGGTGTGTAATTCCCCATTTTCTCTCTCCCTCCTTTTTTAAGAAGTGGGGTTACATTAGCTCCCCTCCAATCCTCAGGAACTAGTCCATAATCTAAGGAGTTTTTAAAAATTATCACTAATGCATCCACTATTTCTGTGGCTACTTCCTTGAGTACTCTGGGATGCAGACTATCTGGCCCTGGGGATTTATCTGCCTTTAATCCATTCAATTTACCCAACACCAATTCTTGGCTAACCTGGATTTCACTCAGTTCCTCCACCTTATTTGACCGCCGGTCCCCTGCTATTTCCGGCAGATTATTTATGTCTTCCTTAGTGAAGACAGAACCAAAATAGTTATTCAATTGATCTGCCATGTCCTTGTTCCCCATGATCAATTCACCTGTTTCTGACTGCAAGGGACCTACATTTGTTTCAACTAATCTCTTTCTCTTCACATATCTATAAAAATGTTTGCAGTCCATTTTTACATTCCCTGCCAGTTTTCTTTCATAATCTATTTTCCCTTTCCTAATTAAGCTCTTTGTCCTCCTCTGCTGAACTCTGAATTTCTCCCAGTCCTCTGGTGGGCTGCTTTTTCTGGTTAATTTGTATGCTTCATATTTTGTTTTTATACCATCCCTGATTTCCCTTGTTATCCATGGATGCACTACCTGCCCTGATTTATTATTTTGCCAAACTGGGTTGAACAATTGTTGTAGTTCATCCATGCAGTCTTTAAATACCTTCCATTGCACATCCACTGTCAATCCTTTAAGAATCACTTGCCAGTCTATCTTGGCCAATTCACTTCTCATACCTTCAAAGTTACCTTTGTTTAAGTTCAGAACCCTTGTTTCTGATTTAATTATGTCAGTCTCCATCCTAATGAAGAACTCAACCATATTATGGTCACTTTTGCCCAAGGGGCCCGCACAACAAGACTGCTAACTAACCCTTCCTCATTACTCAATACCCAGTCTAGAATAGCCTGCTCTCTTGTTGGTTCCTCTACAAGTTGGTTTGAGAGAACTATCCCACATACATTCCAAGAAATCCTCTTCCTCAGCACCCCTGCCCATTTGATTCACACAATCTATTTGTAGATTGAAGTCACCCATTATAACTGTTTTCCCTTGTTGCACGCATTTCTAATTTCCTGTTTGATGCCATCCCCAACTCCACTACTACTGCTAGGTGGCCTGTACACAACTCCCACTAGCGTTTTCTGCCCCTTAGAGTTTTGCAGCTCTACCCACATCTATTCCACATCCTCCAAGCTAATGTCCTTCTTTTCTATTGCATTAATCTCCTCTCTCACCAGCAACGCTACCCCACCACCCTTTCCTTTCTGTCTATCCCTCCTGAATATTGAATATCCCTGGATGTGCAACTCCAAGCCTTGGTCCCCCTGGAGCCTTGTCTCCGTGATCCCAACTATAGCAGAGTCATTAATAGCTATCTGCACATTCAACTCATCCACCTTATTACGAATGCTCCTTGCATTGAGACACAAAACTTTCAGGCTTGTTTTTACAACACTCTTACTCCTTACACAATTATGTTGACAAGTGGTCCCTTTTGATTTTTGCCCTGGAAACCCACCACCTCTTATTCTCTGTTTATTATTTTTTTCTTCTTTCCCCCGTATATGTTGGGTCTGAGTGCTTCCCTTCTCTGCCTCCTGCCTCAGGCCCTGTCTACTGGCTTTCTCTATTTGAGTCCCTCCCCCCAACCGTTCTAGTTTAAAGTCCCCCCGGTAGCCTTTGCAAATTTCCCCGCCAGGATACTGGTCCCCCTGGGGTTCAAGTGCAACCCGTCCTTTTTATGCAGGTCACACCTTCCCCAAAATTTGTACTCCTCGGTACAACACACCCACACCCATGATGGAGATGGGGGACAGGGGTATTTCCTACTAAAGTCCACTACTAACTCCCAAGTCTTGTCATTGTTTAGCTGCAGGTGATTCAGCCCACACCACTTACCAAAGGTGTTGACTACACCTCTGTATTCAGCGTCCCTCCCATCACTGATGCAGCCCACAATTACAGTCACCCGAAAACGTCTGCAGGTGGCAGGAGTCCAAGTTGTATCTGAAGTCCAAGGTGTTGATGATTAACAGGAAGGGAGCGAGGACCATCCTGCGTTGCTCGTTACTATGTCCGAGACACAGTACTGTAGCCTGACGTACTGTGGTCGTTCAGTCAGTTAGTTGGTGATCCAGGTGATTCGTCAGCTTGCTCCCTAGCAGTGTAAAAAGCACTGAAGTAAAAAAAACATGACTCTCACAGTGCTGGTACCTCACAGTCATGAGGTACAGATAAGATAGATAGTCTTCTTCACAGAGTGGAAGTGTCAACTACTTGAGACATTACTTTGACATGAATGGGAGAAAGTTTAAAAGGAGAAATGCAAAGAAGCTTTTACACAGAAAGTGGTAGGTGCCTTGAATGTGTTGCCCAGGTGGGGGTGGGACCGAACGCAGCGAGAGTCAGACAACCGGGCTGGCTGTCATCCCGTGACTGACACCAGGCTGGACCAATAAGAGAAGGGACTGCCCTGCGGACAGTCAGCTGTGACCAAAGAAGAGGGAGGGGGCGGGCGCTGAGTGGGGTTAGGTTGCACGGTGCTGAGCAGCTGGGTGCGAATAAGTGAGTTTGGTATTCCGACTGCACATGCCCAGGTCAAAGATCACTATGCGTAAACATTGCTGGAAAGCAGTGGAGCTGTGTACATATGCCTTCATTTCTTCTGTTTTTTCCAGCTTTAATTCTTCTCGGTAAGTAAATACTTCTTTCAAACTATGAAATTATTGTATTTACTGTTCCTTTGTTAAAAGCTAAGATTATTTTGTCATTTTTATTGCTTTATGCTTGAGTGAGTGAGTGAGATTGGGCCCGGGTCTGCAGGCGCTCTTGAATTGCTACTGGGCTGACCCGTCCCCTCCCGGGTGTCCCGTCCATGTCTTGGGGCGGCTGGAGGTGTCGGCCGGGCTTGCAGCCGGTGCGGGGAGGAGGCTGAGTTGCTGCAGCGCTTTGTGTGTATGGCTGGTGCTCGACTTTAGCCAGCGCCGGGGGGTTAGCTGGCGGGCCCCGAGCCATCGGGGAGCGGGTTTGGGTTGGAGTTGGTGCTTCTCCGTGCTGACTGTGGGCCTGGGGCCGCTGGTGTTGACGGTCCAGAGCTGTCGGTTGGCATGGCAGAGGTTGGCTGAAGAATTCCATTGCCTTGAAATGAGCAAAATCGTGAAATTCAACTCAGAAACTATTGTCATTGTGTTCCAGTCTGGAATACGTTAATTTTCCTATAATGTAACCACACAACACCCCCATTCCTCAGATTAAATACATTTTTACACATAAATTATGAATAAAGATAAGAATTTATACACGGTTTCTTCAGCCAACGCTTCATTCGCTTTTTCTTTATGGTGAATGACCTTTGAAAATCCCATGATTCCATGCGTTTTCGGAATACCTAACTCACTTATGCTGTGAGGAAAAAAAACAACATTGTAGAGGTGCGGGCTACACAGTGGATACATTTCTCTTTACACTGTGTGGAGTAACATGGTGGAGGAGCTCAGTCGACTGCAAAGCGTCTCTGTTCGAGGCCCTTCCCAGTCTCCTGATCGTCCCAGAAACCCGCACTAACCGGGAGAGCACACAACCCGGAGTCTCTCTTGTATGCCAGCGCTAAAATGGTGGCAGAGAAGTAGACCTAACAAAACAACAATTTGTTTTGTAACATTTACATTTGTGTCTGCTAATGTTCGATTTCAAATGGTTTATTAATGGAAAGGGTGCGGCTCTCAAAACAATCTTTCCAAAATAGCATTGTTTTTTCTCTCTCTCATCACAACTTTCTTGTAGCCTACAACTGTAAGTTAATACCAATCGTAAAAGTAATGTTTGCCAGGTAATCTTCTTTATAAGAAATGAAATTCGTAAAGTGAAACACTTTGTGGTTATAGCAGAGACTGAGACACGAGAGCAGATTGAAAAAACGAGGCGACTAAATCTGTGGGAGCATGCGTGTGTTCGTTCGCACATGCACAACTGATCCGGCCCGCATTAAGTCGCATTTTGTCCAATCTGGCCCATGACCTAAAATTAGTTTGACACCCCTGAACTAGACCAAGCGTGGACCCATTGGGTCCCCCTCCCCCAATGCAATATTTCCCCAGTAGCACTCACCTATACACAACGCTGGATGTTAAAATGGCGATCCCAGCTCGGCAATCCTCCCCCAACTGCGCAGGCACGGCCGATGGGTCCCCTTTGTGACACCAGAGATCGCCATTGCGACACCAGTCAAAATGGCAATCTCAAAATGGCAGCAGGACTGGCAACCACCAACTCAGGGTTTCCCTGAGACATCAAAATTATTTCAAGGGTTCTGCAAGAGTAAAAAGGTTGAGAAACGCTGATTTAGGCAGACACATGGATTTGCCAGGAATGGAGGAATATGGACCAGATGCAGGCAAATGAGAAGTTTACATTGGCATTATACTCCTGGTTAGGGTACAGGACCAACAACAGTTGTCAAAGGCCGAGGGACCATGCTGCAGAATAAATGGAAACCTTTTCGGATAGTTGGCTCCAAAGCCAGCGGTGAGTGTTATATTTTAGTGTGGTGTCAGAAATCCAGTTTAGTATTCAACTTGTTGTATACATACCTAATTCGTGCAAAAAAAGTAAATCCAGTTGGGGATTTCCATGAAGCCAAAATAATAATCTCTATGATAACTGTTTTCAATTCATGATCTCCATCGATTGAATTTAATAATGATGAAAGCTCCTATTGTTGACCTGTCAATTGTATGTACAAAATGAATGAAGGACCTCAGAATTCTCTCTGCTACAGATTTCGCTTTGCTTCATAAGACTTTAATGGCATGAAATAATTATGTAAACAGCATTACCAGCAGCAGCAAAATCCCCCACTTTATTTTGATAGATATTATCCTCTTACATATAAATGGTGATTGTTTTATGAGTATTTTTTATTTGTCAGTATGGCTCTTCCTGAGTAAAAACATGACAAACTCACTTTAGAATTTAAACATGTTATCAATGCTGATATTTATATGTAGACATAAGGAACTACAGATGCAGGAAACATTTTCCTTTTCTCCAGACATGTTGCCTGACCCGCTGAGTTACTCCAGCTTTTTGTGTCTATCATTCAAAAACAAAGTACAAAAGTGCAAATCCAAAATCAATTTCCCACCTGTGGAGGTAAATGGATTGAGGATGTTTTGGGTTATTTCCAAGTCTGAAGAAGAATCATAAACCAAATGGTCATCTGTCCATTTATCTCCACAGTTGCTGCCTGACCTGCTGATATTTACTGTGTGAGAAGTTCATGGTAGGAGGGTCAGACTTTCATTTAATTTGTAGCAAACGAATCAATTAGAAGGATTGGTAAGTTATTTGTTCACAGTAATGTGGACATTGTTGGTGATGCTGGGATTTCTTGTCCATTAGATCAGAGCCTACCACATAAATAGGTCGACACAAAATGCTGGAGTAACTCAACGGGATGACGTTTCGGATCGATACCCTTCTTCAGTCTCTGAGGAAGTGTCCCGACCCGAAACGTCACCCATTTCTTCTATCCAGTGATGCTACCTGTCCGGCTGAGTTATTCTAGCATTTTGTGTCTATCTTCGGTTTAAACCAGCATTTCTTATGTGTTCCTTCCTACACATAAATAGATCTGCAGTCACATATAGGCCAAACAGATATGAATAATACATTTCCTTTCCTGAAGGACACTCGTGAATAAGATGGGATTTTATAACAATTTTGAAGTTTCATGGTTTTTGTTACTTAAACTATTGCTTTTAAACTAATGATTTTAATTCATCACCTTTCCCCAGCTGGCATGGTAGGATTCAAACTTATGTCCATGGGTTAATGGTCCCAAATTCTAGCTGCTGGTACTTTGTGCAAATCTTTGTGTACATGGTATTTCAAATGATATGAAGTGGTCTGCACACTATTGGCAAAGAAACTCCACCTCTCAAAGTAGGTAATTGGTCTGGTTCCTGTAATCACATTCCTTCCACTCCACCCAGCCCCCATCCACAAGAAAAAAAGGAACCAAAACAGTGGAATGGTTCACTTATTTAGAAAATATTCCAGCAGTGGAAGAGTCTCAAACCAGAGGACTCAGCCTCAGAATAAAAGGATGTAGCTTTAGAAAGGTGAAGAGGAGGAATTTTTTTAACCAGAGAGTGGCAAATCTGTGGAATTCTTAGCCACAGACCAGTGTAGAGATCAAGTCATTGGGTATTTTTTAAATTGAGATTGATAGGTTTTTGACTTGTGAGTGCATCAAAGGTTACAGGGAGAAGGGAGGAGGATAGGGTTGAGAAGTAAACTTAGACCAGCAGTGATCGAATGGTAGAGCAGACTCAATGGGCCGAATGGCCTAATTCTGCTCCTGTGTCTTATGGTCATATTTCTACCTTCAGCTAAAATAGGACCAGACAAATATATACAACAATCAGTAGATGAAGGTGCCAACAATGTTAACATTATGAAATGTGCAGTATTTGCATTACAGAATTGCTCATAGATGAGCGAGAACTGCAGATGCTGGTTTAAACCGAAGATAGACACCAAATGCTGGAGTAACTCAGCGGGACAGGCAACATCTCTGGAGAGAGGAAATGGGTGACATTTCGGGTCGAGACCCTTCTTCAGACTGAAGGGTCTCAACCTGAAACGTCACCCATTCCTTCCTAACTGACAAGCATTTGTAATATGGACTATAATAGTAAGATTAAATGAGAACTTACCAATTTGAAGTTTGATCTTGATTTTATGAGGCGTTGCGTTGGTGAACACGTGAGGAATCCTGTCCAGGCCGCATGCAAGTCAATCTTCAAAGCAGCGGTATGAAATCACAAATAACAATCACCGAAGTGACATAGTAAGATGTGTGACTCGAGAACTACCAGATGACCTTTATGAGAGAGGGTTGGGCGTGGAGGTCACGTAATCACCAATGTAACTCCTCATAAAATCAAATCAAATTTTTGAAACTGGTAAGTTCTCGTTTAATCTTACTATTTTACTTCGGAGTCACGTGAGTGATTCCATGAAGAGTTCGAAGCTTTGTGATTTCATGCCGCAGATCAAAATCTCGGCGTCTCACTGCATCGATTGACTCAGGATGAGTGAATAATCAAAAATGCATTAAGCATGATACTGATTCAAATGTATTAATGGTTTATGTTAATAAAAAAATAAATAGCAACCCCTGTAACTCAGGGGAGGCTAAAGTGGACGCAAAATAGAATGGGCAAAACCCCGGGTCAGTAACAGGCCTATGGAAACATTTTTTAAAGCAATTTAGTTGACCATCCTGCAGTTGCGAGGATATGATCGACGGGCATATCCATTGCCCTGGCCGCTGACATTGATGCTGACCAGGTGGAATGGGATGTACAATCGTCAGTGTTAATATCTGCATAACCCAGAACCTGCTGCAGACACCTTGAAATAGTCTGAACCGACCTTCCTTTGTGTAGTTGTTTGTTGATTAATAAACAATGCTGATTCCACACTTCTTAGGATTCTGGTGGCCTTGATATCATTTAGCAAGCCTGCCCTCCCACATAGACGTGAGACTGTGGGGTATCCGATAATGATCTTAAATCATGCCACACCTGGTCTGCTCTGCTTGTGTAGATCAGAATGTAAAATGTAATGGCACCTGCAGCCCATTCCATCCTATCTAGTCACAGCGTTTGCAATGTTTGCCCTCATTGTGCTGATATTAGTGTCATAACTAAGGATGTAGCTGGAACCCTTTGGTGAAGTAATGTTCACACGTTTTCAATAACCAACTGCATATTCGTGTAGTGGGAAAACTTGTGTCCAGATCTCTTTAACAACTCGATATCCGGGTTGAACCCGACAGAGTCGTTCCCGTTTGTTGCAGCTGTAGTATTTCTATAACTGAATTATTGTCAAATACCATTTAAGAATGAACTGGAAGATGTCAGTAATCTGTACCGTATTAAATGTAACATTAACATTTAAACAAAATCACTTCCGATCCCCCTCAATAGGAATGCACTGCTTTTTTGGGTGTTATCCCTGCACTCTACAGTGAGCACATTCATAGCTTAATGTGACAACCTGAGCCATAAGTCAATCCATTTAAAATGTGTGTCAATAATTGTTTTATTGTGCAAAGGCCACAGTTTGAACCAGCAAGTTTTTATTTTTTGGAATAACCGTATACCGTTGTATTATTATTATGCCTGATGAAGCAGGCAACATGGCTGCTTAGCCAATCCGACTGTATGAACCCAAGCGAGGTCTTGCTGACTGTTTTAAGACCCGGCTAATGAGGCACAAAATGGAGGAAGACATAAAAGAACATTCCTTGTTTTGTAGCGAGAATGTATTTCTCCGCATTGTTGTGCCACATATTTTTGCAATCAGTGAATAAACATGCACCAACATGTCGATATTCGATGTAGCATTGAATCATACTTTCATAATACTTTGAGATCCAATACCTATTCTGTGTTGTCATCGATCTGAACTGGATGATACACCAGTGGCAATGGAGATTAGTTAATTATTACAAGATACTTTTACTTGATTGCCATGTGACTAACATATGTCACCATCGTAGAGTAGCAACTTGAAATTGAGCATGCAGAATATGTATATTCGCTCAATAGTCCCTTACCCATGGGGTGCATCTAGTGGATATATTTAGTTGATACCAAAATTGAAGAATTGGTAACTCATGCAAATCTCCAATACCTCCAACTAGAGATGGTATTCGGAACTTCTCACCTTAAAGTCCTTAGCATCAGTTTGTAATAACTGAATTTGACCGACCAAACTACTGGAGCGAGTTCAAGTTCAAGTTCAAATAAGTTTATTGTCATTTTCAGCAATGCTGAATACTGTTTTTTCATCATTGTGACTGAGGTAGATTCAGCTGACAATAGCAGAAGGTTGTTAACAATGGTCTACATGTCTTTGAGAGGTTGCTACTTTGCACGATATCAGTTCCTTGATTTGCTCAGCTTTATTACAAGCTGCTATTAACTCGAATCTCTTGCCACAGGGCGGAGTCATAGGCTAATTAATAATTAAAGGTAAATCCCAATGACAACAAACAGTTTATCCCATTCCGCAATTGATTCGTCTGCCAGTTTTCCTTCCCCTGTTGAATAGGCCTACCTGAATAACAGATTCGGCAGCTGGCTCTCACATCCCCCTGTTGGCGCTGTTCACTGCTGGCACATATGTGCTTCAGTATGTTCTATTGACTTCTTTAGAGCCTGGAGTCAGTTATATCTTGACCATATGCTCTTCCCTCCTCAGAGAGGGTGATTCATAGGCAGCTCTAAACAGGTGCTGCCGCAGGCCACAGGATACCAATATTGATATAAACCCATTGGACCTATACCCGAATAGAATATTCTGCTGGGATGGCAACTTTGTTGTCAGGAAAAAAAGATACCTCTGACACGTGCCCTTCATCTCTTGGCGTATGTCCCACGGCCATACCCTGAGACTCAGTGTCGGCAGGATACTGACCCATCTTGGTCTCTGCCTCCAAGAGGGAGACCTGTAGCAGCTCTGCCAACTGGAGCTGCTGGTGCGGCCTGCAGAGGTGGAACTTCTGTCTCAACCTTACCATCCCATTCGGTGTCAGAACTAATCCTCATCTATGAAGGTGCTATCAAACAGTTCTCTACTAGATACTGCTGGCGCCTTTTTGTTCAGGGTGGTGCTGACACTCTGTTGGCATGTGCCCTGCTGTAGCACTGTATGCAACAGTTGCTGCATCTGGGATAGTCGTTTCAAACACATTATCCAGCCCCGGTGAGGAATCATCCACCAATTCCGTGGGCCTTGCTATCCAGCCCCGGTGGAGAATCATCTCCCGACTCACTGGGCGTAGCAGACTTATGTGTGAACTTGAGCAACCCTGTCCCAGGCACTGCTGGTGTCGCCTCTCATAGAGGCCAGCGCTTTTTGACATGAAACAGCCCTGTATCAGGCACTGCTAGTGCGGCTCTCCCGTAGGCCGGCAATGTCACAATGAAACAGCCCTGTATCAGGCGCTGTTGGCGCGGCTCTCCCATAGGCCGACACTTTCATACATGAAGCAGCCCTGTGAGGGCTTTTTTTTTTTTTTTTCTACAAAATGGCGGCGGCGCGGGCACACCGCGACGCCCTGTGTCTCCCAGGAATGAAAAATACAGCAACGATCCCCTTACCTGTTTCAAGGCTGCTCACTCGGAGCAGTCTTGTATCCATCTCGTACAGCCGACAGGAACTTCTGGAATTCGGTTCCTGCGGCAGCAACAACTTTCTGGGCGATCTCCGCCTTCCTTCTGAGCTCATCAGAGCAACGGAGCACCCGACTGGAGACCGCCAGGTGAGTCGCGGGGTTGGAGACCGCCATCCGACCCTCGAACCTCACCCGACCCGCGGCCCACACCCGACCCGCGGTCCACACCCGACCCGCGGCCCTCACCCGACCCTCGAACCTCACCCGACCCGCGGCCCTCACCCGTCCCGCGGCCCTCACCCGACCCGCGGCCCTCACCCGACCCTCGGTCCACACCCGACCCGCGGCCCACACCCGACCCTCGGCCCTCACCCGACCCGCGGCCCTCACCCGACCCGCGGCCCACACCCGACCCTCGAACCTCACCCGACCCTCGGCCCTCACCCGACCCGCGGCCCTCACCCGACCCGCGGCCCACACCCGACCCGCGGCCCACACCCGACCCTCGAACCTCACCCGACCCTCGGCCCTCACACGACCCGCGGCCCACACCCGACCCGCGGCCCACACCCGACGCGCGGCCCTCACCCGACGCGCGGCCCACACCCGACCCGCGGCCCTCAACCGCCCCGCGGCCCTCAACCGCCCCGCGGCCCTCAACCGCCCCGTGGCCCTCACCCGACCCTCGAACCTGACCCGACCCGCGGTCCACACCCGACCCACGGCCCTCACCCGACCCTCGAACCTCACCCGACCCGCGGCCCGCAACCGCCCCGCGGCCCTCACCCGACCCGCGGCCCTCACCCGACCCGCGGAGTTGGAGAACGCCAGGTAAGCCCCGGAGCTGGAGAACACTACCCGACCCGTGGAGCTCACCTGACCCTCGCAGCTGGAGAACACCACCCGACCCGCGGCCCTCACCCGACCCTCGAACCTCACCCGACCCTCGGCCCTCACCCGACCCGCGGCCCACACCCGACCCGCGGCCCACACCCAACCCGCGGCCCACACCCGACCCGCGGCCCACACCCGACCCGCGGCCCACACCCGACCCGCGGCCCTCACACGACCCGCGGCCCTCACCCGACCCGCGGCCCACACCCGACCCGCGGCCCTCACCCGACCCTCGAACCTCACCCGACCCGCGGCCCTCACCCGACCCTCGAACCTCACCCGACCCGCGGTCCACACCCGACCCGCGGCTCTCACCCGACCCTCGAACCTCACCCGACCCGCGGCCCTTGGAGAACGCCAGGTAAGCCCCGGAGCTGGAGAACACTACCCGACCCGTGGAGCTCACCTGACCTTTGCAGCTGGAGAACACCACCCGACCCGTGGAGCTCACCTGACCCTCGCAGCTGGAGAACACCACCCGACCCGTGGAGCTGGAGACCGCCACCCGACCCGTGGAGCTGGAGACCGCCACCCGACCCGTGGAGCTGGAGACCGCCACCCGACCCGTGGAGCTGGAGAACGCCTCCCGACCCGTGGAGCTGGAGACCGCCACCCGACCCGTGGAGCTGGAGAACGCCACCCGACCCGGGGAGCTGGAGAACGCCACCCGACCCAGGGAGCTGGAGAACGCCACCCGACCCGGGGCTGGAGACCATCAGCAGAGCCGTGGGGCTGAAGACCGCCTGCGGAGCCACGGAGACGTAGACATAGACGCGGTGCAACGGAGCGGTAGAACACCAGCGCACACCAAGCCAGCTCGGCCGACCAGAAGCACTAACAGACGGCGACGCGGACGTTAGAGCTAGCCCCGCACAGGGTAGCGATTCCTAGCCTTTTCCTCGCCAACGTGCGCTCACTGGCAAACAAAATGGACGAACTCCGGCTAAGGATCACCTCCCACAACCGGATTAAGGACTGCAACATCCTGATCCTCACGGAAACTTGGCTGAACACTGACGTTCCTGACAGCGCCATCCAGCTATCGGGGCGTCACTTACTCCGAGCGGACAGGACATCGGACTCCGGCAAGACCAGAGGTGGGGGTCTGTGCATTTATGTAAATAAAGCATGGTGCACGGACTCCACCATCATCGAGAGTCACTGCTCAGCTAACCTTGAGTTCCTCTTGGTTAGATGCAGACCGTTCTATCTGCCCAGAGAGTTCACCTCCACTGTTGTGACTGCAGCCTATATCCCTCCTGATGCTAATGCCAAGCTTGCAATGAAAGAGCTGCATACTGCCATTAGCAATCAACAGACACACAACCCCGAGGCAGCCTTCATTGTTGCGGGTGACTTCAATCACTCTAACCTGAAGACTGTACTCCCCAAATTCCACCAGCATGTCTCCTTCCCCACTAGAGTAGACAAGACACTGGACAAAGTCTACACCAACGTGGCTGAAGCTTACAAAGCCATCCCCCTCCCCCACCTTGGTCAGTCTGATCACATCTCATTGTTCCTGCTCCCTAAGTACTCCCCACTCATCAGACGGGTTAAACCAACTGTGAGGACAGTTAAAGTCTGGTCAGAGGAAGCGGACTTCACACTTCAGCAGTGTTTTGGAAACACTGACTGGAAGGCGTTTGCAGCCCAGGCCACCCTTGACTCCCACACGGACATTGACTCCTACACATCCTCTGTTCTGGACTTTATAAACTCCACCATCAATAGTGTCACCTCCCTCAAACAGGTGACCATATTCCCGAATCAGAAGCCATGGATGAACAGCGAGGTCAGGCTACTGCTGAAAGCACGGGACACCGCTTTCAGGTCAGGCGATGCTCAAGCCTACAGTTCAGCCAGGGCTAACCTGAAGAGGAGCATCAAGAAGGCCAAGCACTGCCATAAGCTCAGGATTGAGGAGCACTTCAACAACAACTCCGACCCCCGACGCATGTGGCAAGGCATCCAGGCCATCACGGACTACAGACCCGCCAACACCACCCCCACATCCAGCGACGCCTCCTTCCTTGAGGAGCTGAATCACTTCTATGGCCGCTTCGACAGGGACAATCTAGAGACAGCCATCAAGGCTGTGCTACCTGCCGATCACCAACCCCTCACACTCACCCCCTACGACGTATACGTGGCACTGAGTAGGACTAATGCACGTAAAGCTGCTAGCCCTGACGGCATCCCCGGGCGCGTGCTCAGGGTCTGTGCGGCGCAGCTGGCAGACATCTGGACTGATATCTTCAACCTGTCACTTGCCCAGGCAGTTGTCCCCACGTGCCTTAAAACCACCTCCATCGTGCCAGTGCCAAAACACTCCACTGCGGCAAGCCTCAACGACTTCCGCCCAGTTGCACTTACCCCCATCATCACCAAGTGCTTCGAGAGGCTGATCCTGGCACACCTCAAAAGCTGCCTACCCCCCACACTGGATCCCTATCAGTTTGCCTACCGCAAGAACAGGAGTACGGAGGATGCCATCTCAACGGCACTTCACTCCGCCCTCTCCCACCTCGACAACAGAGACACTTACGTAAGAATGCTGTTCATCGATTACAGCTCAGCATTCAACACCATTATACCATCAAAATTGATCGCCAAACTCGGTAATCTGTGCATCGCTCCTTCCCTCTGCAACTGGATACTGGACTTTCTAACCAACAGACCCCAGTCTGTTAGGTTAGACAAGCACACCTCTTCAACCCTCACCCTGAACACCGGCGTTCCACAGGGCTGTGTGCTGAGCCCCCTCCTCTACTCCCTCTTCACCTATGACTGCACACCTGTACATGGTACTAACACCATCATCAAGTATGCAGATGATACAACGGTGATTGGCCTCATCAGCAACAACGATGAGTCGGCCTACAGGGAGGAGGTCCAGCACTTAGCAGCATGGTGCGCTGACAACAACCTGGCCCTTAACTCCAAGAAGACCAAGGAGCTCATTGTAGACTTCAGGAAGTCCAGGGGCGGCACGCACACCCCCATCCACATTAACGGTACGGAGGTGGAACGTGTTTCTAGCTTCAGGTTCCTGGGAGTCAACCTCTCCGACGACCTCTCTTGGACCCACAATACCTCAACTCTGATCAAGAAGGCTCACCAGCGTCTCTTCTTCCTGAGGAGACTGAAGAAGGTGCATCTGTCTCCTCAGATCCTGGTGAACTTCTACCGCTGCACCATCGAGAGCATCCTTACCAACTGCATCACAGTTTGGTATGGCAACTGCTCTGTCTCCGACCGGAAGGCATTGCAGAGGGTGGTGAAAATTGCCCAACACATCACCGGTTCCTCGCTCCCCTCCATTGAGTCTGTCCAAAGCAAGCGTTGTCTGCGGAGGGCGCTCAGCATCGCCAAGAACCTCTCTCACCCCAACCATGGACTGTTTACCCTACCATCCGGGAGGCGCTACAGGTCTCTCCGTTGCCGAACCAGCAGGTCCAGGAACAGCTTCTTTCCGGCGGCTGTCACACTACTCAACAACGTACCTCGGTGACTGCCAATCACCCCCCCCCCCGGACACTTATTGTTATTTATTCAAATCATTTGCTGTGTCGCTCTTCCAGGGAGATGCTAAATGCATTTCGTTGTCTCTGTACTGTACACTGACAATGACAATTAAAATTGAATCTGAATCTGAATCTGAGGTGCTTGCTGGCGCGGCCTGTCCCATAGACCTGCGCTATTACAGTGTAGGCTCACTAAATCAAATTTTTTAGTGTACAGCTTTACCTGTGAAGGGTTAAAACAATTTTGAACCCTTCACAGCAACTTGTGCTAAACAACAAGAATTTCATTTTCAGGGACATATGACAATAACTTTTTATGTCATACTTTGCTCTTAACTTTAACTTTAAGAAAAACACTATAGCATACATTTTATTTTTAAGAGAACACCCTTGTAGCCCGAGTCACCCGAGTCCAATTGGGGCTGAACGAATCCTTGCTCACCAATTTTATTCCCTGCCTGGGGACTGACGTCTGTGAGCCGCTGACTGCACTGTCAGCGACTCTGGCGTTATTTCCTTGCCGTTCCACGGCATCCCTGCAGGCTGGGAGCCGCTGACTGCCTTGTCAGCAGCTCCTTATCTCACTACGCAATCTTTTTGCCGGTTATCCGCTTCCACGGTCGGACTGGGGTTTCCCCACAGTCCATAACCGGTTCACTCGTCGGGCTGTGAAACTGGCAGGAAAACCTCTGCGAAGAGAGGCTCCTGCTTGAAAAACCCCCTGGTAAGTAAAAATGAACTTACCTTCTAGGTTTAACTTACCGCTGGCAGGAGCTCTGTCCTGCCAGTCTGGTGCTTGCGCCCGTGTGGCTCACGTACTGACGCAGATACGGCCTGGACGGGGTTCTTCACGGAATCACTCACGTGACTCCGAAGTAAAATATAGACTGTATAACATTACTCAGCATATAATAACCAATTCCTTCAAATGTTCAGCCATAACTTGGTATCGTTGTATAAGTGCACAAATGAGAAGCTGGACTGTAACTCAAGCATACTAAAACAATCAGGGCAACAACTTGAAATATTACTTTCTGAATAGCATAATAGTCTATAGTTACAACACAGTTAGGTCTACGAGTAAACTGGTAGGTTTATTTGATCATTAAACTCCCCATTAAAGGAGAGTTGACCAAGTCAAGGAGAGGACATTTGCAGTAGTGTGGGAGTCTCGGACCAGAGGTCGCAGCGGCAGAATATAATGGAGATGAAGATTAATTTCTTGAGCCAGATGGTGGCGAATCTGTGAAGTTTATTCACACAGTTGTGGTGGCCAAGTCATTATTCATTTTTAAAGTGGAGATTGATGAGTTCTCGTTAAGTGATGGCAGCAGAGGTATGGGGAGAAGATCGAAGAATGGGGTTGAGGGGGAAATACAGATCAGCCATGATCGAATAGCAGAGTAGACTCGATGGGCCAAATGTCCTAATTCTGTCATGATCTTATCACACGGGTCTTGTAGTCAGTCTTTTCACCTCAGTATCATTGGTTTCTGAAAAATGCATACCTTTTTTTATTAAGTGTTTTACCTAAGTATATCAAAGTTCTAATCATAAAAATCACAAACCACTGGGACAAATTCAGACATAGATGCTGCTGCTAAATACGAGTAGAACTACAAAAGGAGGCATTTGACGTGAAAGGCCATTTCTGTGGGTAATTGAAAACCAACATCGTTTACTGTATCTTTATATTTGAAACTATTATATTTAAGGAAAATAGTAGCATTTACCTTGGAGAGGGTATAAAAACTGCACAAGTTGAAAATGACAACGCACACTATTTTTGTAATAAAATAGCAGTTATATTAACAATTTCCATCCCCCACAGCAACTTGAATGTCCATAAAGACTGACCAATAATCTAGTCAGCAAACTGTTTGGTAGGAATAATTAAAGTAGCTGACGTGAGCCATTTCCTGAAGTAAACATGAATGTGATATTTGTAACCTATCTTGAAGCACTTCACACAATGCAATGTCACAACAGCAAAAGATGCCGCCACAATTTTAACATGTTATATAATGTCACATTTGACAAAATTCATCATGTGTCATTAAAAAGGGACAATTCTTTAAAAAAAAACAATATTCACTGTAACAGCCGTAATATCAGCAGAGGTGAAAGTTCAGTTTCCAGATAATTCAGTTTCATTCACATTTGTTGGAAATCCCAGATCAGCTCCCTCAAGAGTCAGATTCACCATCATCATTAATAATTACCAATCATTTCCGCAGTTTTCTTTGTGCAGGTAGCTGGCATATAGTATACATGTGCAGAAATACAACTCTGGTTACTTGGAGGTGGGATCAAGGAAGAAATAACAAAAAATAATTAGATTGTTGTTCTAGAAGCAAAGAAGGGGGCTTTTAAATGTATGGTTAATGAATAAACATTTCATAACTGTGGCATATTATTTGACCCTGAGATCCATTTCCATTCTCGCACCTTCTCCATCACCACAGACTGGAGAGCTACTGGAGGAACTTAACAGTAGATGAGAAATGGACATCAACGTTTCAGGTCTAGAACCTGCATCCTGTCCTTGCCCCTACCTGACTTGCTGAGTTCCTCCAAAAGATCTCATTTTTCTGTTCTAAATTCCAGTATCTGCAGTGTCTTGGTTCTCTATCACAGCAACAATTATGGGACATTTGGAAGATACATATGGATAGGAGAGGTTTACAGGGATATGAAGCAAACGGCACTAGTGTAGGTGGGTATCTGGTTGTAAAGCACTATGAATTGCAGCTTGTATGAATGGTGCTATATAAATAAACTTGCCTTGCCTTGCCTTATCTTGGTCAGCAGGGACGAGTTGAGCCGATGGACCTATTTTGATACACTATGACCCTGTCTGATTTCAGAATGCTCAGTGAAACCATCATCCATGTTTCTCTAATCTCAATACTTGGACAGTGCAATATGGTCCTGGTTGATTTCTTATCTTCCAGTCTCCAAGATCTTGGTCAAAATCTCTGATTATCCCAATCTCTGAGGAAAATAGATGGGTGACATTTCAGGCAGGGACCCTTCTTCAGACTTGAAGAAGGGTCCCAACCAGAAACATTGCCCATCCTTTCCCCCCCGGAGATGCTGCCTGACCCGCTGAGTTACTCCAGCACTTTGTCCAAAGGCAAGGATGAGTAAAACCATGGAAAGAAGCAAGGGCAAGGAAGAGCCCTTTAAATCAGAAATTCAAGTCACGCCCCGACCTGACAGAAGTATATGAAATGATGAAAGGCATAGTTAGGGAGCCAGTCATACCCTTTTTCAGTGTGGAAATGTCAAAGATGTAGAAGGCATAGCTTTAAAGTGGGGAAAGTTCAAAGCAGTTGTGTAGGGCACGTTGTTTTTACTCAGAGTGGTGCGTGCCTGGAATGTGCTGCCAGGAGTGGTGAAGGGAGGAGATATGATAAAAAGGTGCTTGAGGCCTTTAGACAGACACAGAAATATGCAGGGAATAAAGGGATATGCGTCACATGCAAACAGAAGAGATTAGACGTTGAGGGCCGAACAGCCTGCTCTTGTGCTGTTCTATGTTCCATGGAATGAGCGGGTAAAATCCATTACAAGCTAGTGTGGACTGATCTCATTCATTTGCCATCTTCTCAGAACATTGGAAATTCACATGTGCTATGTGGAACCCTGCACAAATGTACAGCCTCAGTACCTCAATTGTGTGGTGGATTCAGTTAAATAATTATGCAACTGAATTGAAATGTCTCAGCAACTGTGAAATGTGACTGGCACCTCCATAAATGCATGGCATATGGCGTTCCTTTAAACATCATGCTTCCGTACACGTGTCCTGTCCAGGCAACTGGGAACCAATAAAGATATTCAGCAAGCTGTGCGTAACAGCTGCTGAAAAAAATAAATGTTGAATAGATGATATTGATATGGTGTGGACCAAGATCGGGAAAGAAAACTTCAGAGAGAAGAAAGCCAAGTGAAGCATACATACCACAAGGAAAAACATATACCAGCATCTTTGTTATTTTAATCATCACAGAATAGGATTGTTTCTGCTCAGATGGGCTATCAATCCAGGTCTTTAAGCATTTTGCAGCTGAGGCATGCTACCTTCTTTGGGGGAGGGGTGGACAGTAAGCACCTACTCCAGCCCTTGGCCCAGACACCTGCCTCCAAAATCTCAACATCAAATGACTTTATTTTTCCGTGTCCATCCTGCCACCTTCACCAACTGATGAACGAAATCTGCTCCACTCCATCTGACAGTGGTTCTCACTGAGAAATGCTGCTTCAGCATCATCAGCCAGGAAGGATGTTGCACATATGTTTTCGTGATTTGCTTGTGACTCTTAGAAAAAGATGTGGTAGACGACGAATCATGTTTTTTTTTGCACAGCCAATATTTTACAGTTGATGTAAGCATGAAATCATACTTGGCTCTGGATGAAAGTGGCATTGGCACCAATGATGCACTATTTAACTTCAAATTTGCAAGTCGACATTGTTAAGATACAAGTTATTGAAAATGTAATTTTTTACTGCAACAACTTTAGCAAAAATCTGAGAGAATAAAAAATGCTAACAATATCAAAGTAAACTGGTGGAATTAAGTCCCATTCCAGACACAAAATATAATCCAGGATGCCAGTCCACAATCCCAACGCTTGATCACATCCACAACTCCACTATCTTTATTCCTGCTTAGCTGCTGCCTCCTGCTATTATCATTCCACTATCCATAGCAGTCTACCTTCTGAACTTTTTTAATGGAACCAAACTATGATCCCTCCAATTTCCTGTCCCTCCTTCCCCCAAGCTCTGTCTATGGGCGATTTAATGCAACACAATAATGTGGCACTTCCAGCTAAGACAATATTTGCTGTCATGCTGCAACTGTTTGTAAGGGCTAAAAACATTCAGGCCATTTTATAATTTAACACAACGCTGTTGTGAAACCTTGCTATATATGGCAAATACATTTATCAATGATTACACTTAACTGATGATGTAGCAGTAACTGATGCTTTGCTAACACACTGCCCATATGCAAAAAATAAACATTCTTTGCAGTTAATATTGGAAGGAATGGACAATTTTGTTTTCACACTTTGCATCTGCAATTCCTGAAACAAGTTGAGAACATTGCGTGCCAATGAATGAGAACATCAGATTTTATTATTCACGCCTACATGTTTCATTTAAGCCCTTGTCCCACTAAGGAGACCTAAACAGCAACATCTGGTGACCTTGCCCGCCACCCAAGGTTTTCATGAAGTCACCGGAGGTTTTGGTCACTCTCCCTAACGGTCGAAAGTGGTTTCCGCCGTGGTCGAGGCTTCATCTAGGTTGCTACTTTTTTTCATCGTGATTAAAACTGGCCTTGACTAAAAATAGGTTGCCGTCTTAAAAATCGACAATGTTTTAGTCGCAGGTCTAGTCGAAGCCTGTTTTCTTCATAGTCGAGGAAGGTTTTCAACATGTGCGTGGGAGGTGGTGGGAGTTTGCAGGTCACCTTGACCTTGATTTTTCTTTTGGGTGGCGGTCAAGGTCACCACAGGTTACTGTTTAGGTCTCCTAAGTGGGACAGGGGCTTAACCTCTTGTGTCCAACAGGACACATGTGGGATACATAATACCAAACAACAGGAGAGCACTGCACAGGTGACCCTGGCAAAATGGGGAGGGCTGTGTTCCGAGAAAGCAATCCGTATTGCAATTTTCCCAAAAGGTGCACAGCTGCATCATCTGCACATCCAAAAAGTGCACAGCTGCATCATGTGGCACGAAAGGAGAGTTGAGAGAAACAAAAATGTAATTACATTTTTACATTAATTCTATCCAAATTTTATTCAGTACCTCAAATTTTTGGATAATGATTCCGTATTTGGGCGAATTTTCAAAATTACCCAACTTATAATGTGGGGGTCACCAGTAATCCTGAATGACGACTCCATAATTTTCTCTTCTGCAGTGACCAGTACAACTCTGGCAGCCCCTCTATCCAAATGATATATTAGTCTAGTCTACTTAGTCTAGTTAATTAAAATCAAAATGGCACGGTGGCACAGCAGTATATTTGCTGCCTTACAGCGCCAGAAACCCGGGTTTGATTCTGATGATGGGTGCCGTCTGTACAGAGTTTGTATGCTCTCCCCGGGACTGCGTGGGTTTTCCCCAGATACTCCTGTTTCTTCCCACACTCCTAGGACGTACAGGATTGTAGGTTAATTGGCTTTGGTAAAGATTGTAAATTGTCCCTTGTGTGTAGGATAGTGCTGCTCGTGTGTGGGGCTCGTTGGTCAGAGCAGAATTGGTGGGCTGAAGGACCTGTTTCTGTGCTGTATCTCTAAACTGAACTAAACAGCAGATGGTGGCAATCTGAGATTATAGCGGAAAATGCAGGAAGCTCTCAACAAGTCATCAGTGGAAAGAGTAGTAGATTGCATTCAGATCTGGGACTCCACATCAGAACCTAAACTATTTAGAGTAGACCGATCTAGTGCAGCATCTGATGCAGGATCCTTGCTCACCGCCTTATAACCCAATAGTATGAACACTGAATTCTCCTATTTTAGGTAACTTCTATACACACCTCGATTTCTCTCCCCCTTCTCCCCCCCCTTCCCCCACTAAAAGCACATTAACCAACTCCACAGTTTGCAACTATGTATCCCTCTTGGGGTCACATCTGTCTCTATCCAACAATCAGCCTATCAGGAGACTTGCTTGCCTACGGTCATCTGTTGTCTGCACTGTTTTTTCCTCACTTCCAGTCGCCCTCCCCAACCACGCGAAGTACATTGCATGGTTGAAGAGATGATCTACACATACAGAAAAGCAGCATGATATAAATGATGATCAGCATCCCCTATTTTTACTTCAGATTTCTTGCAAGTATATTTTACTTTTAATCTTTGGACTGTTACCATCAGGTCAAACTCAATTACATAAATTCACTTAGCTTCAGGCCATTGGGGGAAAAAAAACTTTAATGAAACTATCGGAAGCAATAGAAGGAAGCGAAAGCGATCATTGAAATAGATATTTGATATTTGATATCGTATCTCTCAAACCCATTAGGTAGAAAATGGAAAGCTATTGAAAGCTGTCTTTGTGTGACATGGGTTCATGAGTTGCCTTGCATAGAATATCAATTGTTACATGACTTTTCTTTGTAACCCTTGTAACATGAAACAAAAGGTATCCTGTTATCGATTGCAACTTCTTTCCTATTTCTAAGACTCCGAAGAAATAGAACCAGGACAAGACCATTGGCTGCCAGCATCAGCTGCCCCCCTCCTGTCTGCTCCACTATTCAGTAATATTACAGATGAAGTTTCAACTCAAGATTCATCTTCTTGCACTAAACCCCCACAGCTTTCAATTCCCTTATTCTCAAAAATTAATTGAAAGCTTGGGTAGTTTACAACCCAGGAGTACGAATGTTGAATTCTTTCATTTTAAGTAACTTCCACTAACACTGCGCTCTCCGCTCCCCTCGCTCCACCCTCATCATTTAACCAGTTCCACAGTTCTTCATATTGTATCCCTGTGAAATAATGGAATCACACTACTTCTATCCAGAGGTGCTGCCTGTCCCACAAAGTTACTCCAGCATTTTGTGTCTTACTCCTATTGAAGTTTGAATGCAGGTCCACCACTTATTTTCCAATACCCTTGATTCCAGACTCTTCCTGGATTATTCATTTAGCCAGACCAATAGTGGTAACTACCTCCAAGAGTAGTTGAACGAAACCGAATGGTCCACCTACGCCACTGAGGGCCTAAGATACCGGCCTGCACAGTCGGCCTCGGTCGCCGGCTATGGGAACGTGTCTGTCCGGTCAGGCCGGCCGGAGTTCGACCCACAAATTAGCTACGGAAGTCCAATGAGGTTGGGATTGGTTGCTTCACCCGGTCTAGGCGCCACGTTTTCGGGGGACCTCCAGCCAGGGGTGCGGATTTTAAATGCACTCTCTTAATTTGCAAGAAAATCGGTGGCGGACCTGTAATTTTAAAATGTGGATAAAGTATTGATGAAAAGAGTCCTCTGCATGATGGTGCCATTGTTTACACCACTGCCTCGGATCTGCAGAGACCTGGATTTAATCCTGACCTCGAATGTTGCCTGCACAGAGTTTGCATGCTCTCTCCAGAACCATATGCATTTCTTTAGACTTTTTAGAATTCAGAGATACAATGTAGTAACAGGCCCTTTGGCCCACCGAGTCCACACCAAGCAGTTAGAGAGTTTTTTTTTAAGGACCAACTCTGCTAGGCGGAGGAGGGTGTCAGTGGATGGGTATGGGTTGCTCCTCTGGTCGAGGAAGTACCGGAGGGCTTTGAGACCATCCTGGTGGGGGATGCAGGTGTATAGTGACTGGACGTCCATGGTGAAGATGAGAGGATGGGGGCCTGGACAACGGAATGTGCGGAGCCGACGGAGAGTGTCTGAGGTGTCTTGAACATAGGTGGGGAGGGATTTAACAAAGGGGGATAGGATGGAGTCAAGGTATGTGGAAATGTGTTCGGTGGGGCACGAACAGGCAGAGACAATGGGTCTGCCGGGGCAGTCGGGTTTGTGGATTTTGGGGAGAAGGTAAAATCGGGCTGTGCGGGGCTGGGGAACGATGAGGTTGGAGGCTCGGGGGGGTAGGGAGCCGGAGTTGATGAAGCCGGTTATGGTGCTCGAGATGGTGGCCTGGTGCTCGTCAGTGGGGTCATGGTCCAGGGGTAAGTAGGAGGAGGTGTCCGAGAGTTGGCGCGTGGCCTCTGCTTTGTAGAGATCGACGCGCCAGACTACCACAGCACCTCCCTTGTCGGCGGGTTTGATAACCCAGTCTGGGTTGTTGCGGAGTGAGTCGATGGCAATACGTTCGGAGGGGGAGAGATTGGAGTGAGACAGGGGAGTGGAGAAGTCGAGGCGGTTGATGTCCCGACGGCAGTTCTGAATAAAGAGTTCTAAAGCTGGAGGGCCACGAGGGGGGTTTTTTTAAGGACCAACTCTGCTAGGCGGAGGAGGGTGTCAGTGGATGGGTATGGGTTGCTCCTCTGGTCGAGGAAGTACCGGAGGGCTTTGAGACCATCCTGGTGGGGGATGCAGGTGTATAGTGACTGGACGTCCATGGTGAAGATGAGAGGATGGGGGCCTGGACAACGGAATGTGCGGAGCCGACGGAGAGTGTCTGAGGTGTCTTGAACATAGGTGGGGAGGGATTTAACAAAGGGGGATAGGATGGAGTCAAGGTATGTGGAAATGTGTTCGGTGGGGCACGAACAGGCAGAGACAATGGGTTTTTTTTAAGGACCAACTCTGCTAGGCGGAGGAGGGTGTCAGTGGATGGGTATGGGTTGCTCCTCTGGTCGAGGAAGTACCGGAGGGCTTTGAGACCATCCTGGTGGGGGATGCAGGTGTATAGTGACTGGACGTCCATGGTGAAGATGAGAGGATGGGGGCCTGGACAACGGAATGTGCGGAGCCGACGGAGAGTGTCTGAGGTGTCTTGAACATAGGTGGGGAGGGATTTAACAAAGGGGGATTTTTTTAAGGACCAACTCTGCTAGGCGGAGGAGGGTGTCAGTGGACCAGTCTGAAGAAGGGTCTCGACCCGAAACGTCGCCTATCTCCTTCGCTCCTTAGATGCTGCTGCACCCGCTGAGTTTCTCCAGCTTTTTGTGTAACCCACACCAAGCAGTGATCACCCCGTAAACTAGCACTATCCTATAGATTTGGGACAATTTACAGAAGCTAATTAACGCATCAGGGCTACCTCCTACACCCATGTAGAACAGATATCATTAACTTTACTAATTTCCATCCTGCACTCAAATTAACTTGGACCATCTCCGACATCTCCCTTCCATTTCTTGATCTCACCGTCTCCATCACAAGATATAGACTATCGGCTGACAATTATTATAAACCTACTGACTCCCACAGCAATCAAGACTACACTTCTTCCCATCCTGCTTCCTGTAAATCCCCTACTCCCAATTCCTCAGTCTACGCCACATCTGTGCACAAGATGAGGTGTTCCATACCAGGACATTTGAGGTGTCCTCATTCTTTAGGGAACGGGGGTTCCCCACTTCCATCATAGATGAGGCCCTGACAAGGGGCTCCTCGATATCCGACAGCTCCGCTTTTGCCCCCCCCCCCCTCCCCCCAGTCGCAATAGGAACAGAGTATCCCTAGTCCAGGTATGGACTCCGATACGTATATCGGTGAGACCAAGCGCAGGCTCGGCAATCGTTTCACTGAATGCCTCCACCCAGTCCACCTAAACCTACCTGATGTCCCGATTGCTAAACACTCTAACTCCCTTTCCCACTCTCACACAGACCTTCCTGTCCTGGGCCTACTCCATTGTCAAAGTCAGGCCCAGTGCATATTGGAGGAACAGCACTCATATTTCACTGTGGCAGCTTACACCCCAGCAGTATGAATATTGACTTTTCTAACTTCAAGTAACTCTTGTTTTCTCATTCTCTCTCCACATCTCTCCCCCATTACATATTATCTCTCTTTCCTTGGTGCTACCTTTCCCTAGCTAACAATAATCTATTCTCCATTTTCCTTGATCATAGATTTACGAGGATGTTGCCAAATATATAGGGTGTGAGCTATTGGGAGAGGTTGAGTAGGTTGGGTCTCTATTCCATGAAGCGTAGGAGGATGAGGGGAGATCTTATAGAGGTGTACAAAATCACTGAGTGTAATAGATCGGGTAGATAAACAGAGATCTTTTACCCAGAGTAGGGGAATCAAGGAGGACATAGGTTCAAGGTGAAGGGGAAAAGATTTAATAGGAATCCGAGGGGTAACTTTTTCACACAAAGTGTGGTTGGTGTATGTAACAAGCTGCCAGAGGAGGTAGTTGAGGCTGGGACTATCCCATCATTTAAGAAACAGTTGGACAGGTACATAGATAGGACAGGTTTGGAGGGTTATGGACCAAACACAGGCAAGTGGGCCAAGGATAACGGAGATATTGTTGGCCAGTGTGGGCGGGTTGGGCTGGAGGGCCTTATTCCACACTGTATCACTCCGTGACTCTAAGACTCCACCCCCTTTGTCTCATTTTCACACATTACCCTTCCTTGTCTCTGTATCTTCCTCTTTCCTGACTCTCTGTCTGAAGAACAGTCTCAAAAATGAAACATCGCCCATTCCTTCTATCCAGAGATACTGCCTGCCCCGCTGAGTTACTCCAGCATTTTGTGTCAATCTACAAACCCGTATGTCTTTGGAGCATAGGAGCAAACTGGTGCAAACCCACGCGGTCACAGGGAGAGCGTACAAACTCGGTATAGACAGCACCCATAGTCAGGATCAAACCTGGATCTCTGGCACTATAAGGCAACAACTTTGCCGCTGTGCCATTGCACAGCCCTACTAACAGTACCATTCTTCTGTTTCCTGTCACATGCCACAAACATGCAGACAGATTAATTACCTATGGTAAATTACCCTTTTATGTAGGTCAATGACAAAAAGAATGAAATAATTTTTTTGTTTTAGAGTTACTGAGTGGAAATAGGCCCTTCAGCCCAATGAGTTCAAGAATTGATGCATTATATGTGAAAGGGGGAAAACATTTTTTTAGATTGATTAATGCACGAGATCCAAATTTAGTTTAGTTTAGTATAGAGATACAGCGCGGAAACAGGCCCTTCAGTGCACCAGTTTGCACAGACCGGTCGAGTCCGCACCGACCAGCCATCTGTGCATATTAACAATATCCTACTCACTAGGCCCAATTTACATTTATCCCAGGGCAATTAATCTACACACCTGTACGTCTTTGGAGTGTGGGAGGAAATCGAAGATCTCGGAGAAAACCCACAGGTCACAGGGTGGTCCAAACTCCATTCAGGCAGCACCTGTAGTCAGGATCGAACCCGGGTCTCTGGCACTGTAAGGCAACAAATCTACCGCTGCACCACCCTGCTGCCCGTAAAAGTTGTAACAAGAAGATTAGTAAGAAAGGATTTCAAAATCACTATTTATCTATGACATAGATTAAATCACCTAGTTTCACTACTGGTGATGCAAAATTGAATTAACCTCAACAACAAATGTTTGCAGTTGCAACAAAAGTAAAGTGGAGCAAGAAAATATTTAAACATTATAAAACATTCAGAGCCCGTTTCAAAATGGTAAATGTCTTAGTTTCTTAGTATTCCAAATTAAGATGTTTGTATTCCTTGCATTTGAATAAAATATAAAACACAAGAAACTATAGAAGGAGTGAGTCATTTGATCCCTCTTACCTTCTCTGCTCATTCAATAGGATGACAGCCGAGGTAGTCTCCTTTGTTTTATCAAACCTAACTATGCTGCAAAAATACATTGTGATTATGATAGTTGACGCAAGGAATTCAGTGTTCTCCTGATTTATATTTTACACTATTGAAAATAGATTACATTTCAAATACGTATAAATACTCAAGTTTTACAAGAAATAACATTCTTCAGATGCTGGAACTTATGAAATAAAAAAAGATAAATAATTGCTGCAAATAATATTTAGCATTGTTACTTTAAAGGAATGATTTAAAAGTTGGAAGTTTGGAAGACTCGGTGGAAAGATAGTATTGCGTCCATATTTATGCCAGTACAATTTGACTATTCCATATTTATTTGTACAGAAGCATTCTTGCAAGACTAGCATTCAAAGCTTGAAAACTTTTTGACCAGTTATTGAGAGGCTAAATCATTCAAGGGCAATGTCTACTTCAAATACCGAGTGTTGGCAGAACCTGTTCAGTTTGAACAGGGGAGGATAATGCAAAATTTCACAAGGTAGTACAGACCTCTGGAAGTCAAAATTAGTTTTGCCAGTTTATATATTGGCAAAACTAATATATTTGCCAGTTTATATATTGCCAGTTCTTTCTGTTAAAAGTCTATATGGTGGTAATCTAGCAGATATTGTATACCTTACAATAAATAATGGCAGCACTATGACTAACATCTTGAAAAAGAGCCTTGCAAAAAGGGGAAACAATAATCAATTCAGTCTACATGGCTCTGAATTCAAATTTCCAAACCATATGTTTCCTTGGTATGTAGATGAAGGAGGAACTCTGCATGAAAGGTAATATATGACAGATGATTCCAGAAGTCCTTCAATAATCATGTCCAGATTGCATTATTACAATGGATCTTGTGCTGATTGCTCAGATGAAATGTGATAGCTGAGAAAGGCGAGGGGACAAAATGGACACCAAAACCGAAATTGGTTGTATGATCTGAACACTAAAAATATTAAATGTATTTTTGTTTCATTTGCCATGACCAGCATTTACTACACAGCATAATTGCCCTTGAAGTTTCCAGGGAGGTACAAATGACAGTTAAAAGTCAACAACATTGTTGTGGGTGTGGAGTTACATATAGGCAGTGTATCGTCAGCAGATTACATTGACGTCAGACAGTTATACAGCTATCAGCTAGTTTCATTGTTACAGGTAGTTTCAGAGTCTGAAGAAGGATCCCGACTGAAAATATCACCCATCCCTTTTCTCCAGAGATGCTGCCTGATCTGGGGAATTACTACAGCACTTTGTGTCTATCGTTGGTGTAAGGAATAAGGAATAGGTTTAAGGAATAGGTGATGTTTCAGTTCAAGTGCCTTCTTCAGACTGAGGGTAGCTGTGGTAGCAAGTCAAGGTTAAAATGTGGTCGGAGAGTTGGAAAGCAGGAGGAATCACAGAGGGGGTGCAGTGAGAGTGGATATTGCAAAACTCTCATCAGAGAGAGGAGGAGAATATCTTCAAAGTAGGCATACCTAGAGGAGATTTTGAAGTGGAGCAGACAAAATGTGTCAGAGGGAACTGCAGATGCTAGTTTAAACTGAAAATAGATACAAAATGCTGTCTAATTTAAGGTTGAGACCCTTCTTCAGACTGCTGTTCTTTCAACCTGTTTGAAGAAGGGTCTCAACCCAAACCGTCAATTATTACTTTTCCCCAGAGGTGCTGTCTACCCACTGAGTTACTCCAGTTTCAGTGGGTATCCTCAGTCCAATTGCAATGATGCAGTATGCATTTATACGCACCAATTTATATACCTGTAATGAGAATTTGAGGAAAATCCTCAAGACCACAATGCCATTTGCAGTTCTGTTGAGCTGGTCTGGTAGCAAGATGTGATTTTTACATTTTTAATTTCTGTTCCTTGAAAAATTGCATAGGTCACCTTCAGCATGGGCTAATGAGTTAAATTTGACTGAACAATATCTCTATGATTTCTTTAGGTGATCCCTGATTGTCTTACAAATTATATTCATTAATATCATGGCATCCAACTATCCCTGATTTATTTATATTAGGAACTGCAATGCAGTCTTTTGCCGCTGTTTAAAATTAAACGGTTACATATCAGGTTTTACAAGCATAGCAAATACCCAGTACATGTACAAATAAACTTCCGGAATGAACAACAGTGCAGGTTGTGAAAATTGAAAGGGAAATTGTAAATGAATTTAGTCCATCAGCTGGAGACATGTGGCAACTCACTGCACCAATTACCATTACATTCATAATTCAATGATGCTAATGGAAAACAGCAGGTCTTCAGAGAAAAGATAGCTCAGGAAACAGGCTGGAAAATTTTCCAGTGCAGAGAAAGAAAGAGCAGCAGAAAAGAGCAGTGAACCTCTGATTGGTTGAAGATATAGACACCTTGTTGATTTGTTAAAAAATACAAAATGCTGGAGTAACTGAGTGGGTCAGGCAGCATCTCTGGAGAACATGGATAGGTGCCATTTCCGGTTGAGACTCTTCTTCTCTTTAAATCCGGTTTGAAGAGCTGTGGATTGTGAAGCCAGAGGGAGGAAAGTAGGAGCGGGTGGAGAAGTAGTCCAGGTGGAGTACAGGAGAGGGATCGTAGGGGAAGAAAGGGAGGGTGTGAAGGAGAAAGTGGGGGGTGGGTGGGGGGAGGAGGGGGGAGTTAGTTGCAGAATTCAACAAACATACGGTTGGGTAGTGAGCTACCCAATTGGAATACGAGGTGCATATCGTTGGGTAGTGAGCTACCCAACGGTAATATTAATTCTTGGCAAAGTCAAAATTTACTGCACATCTCTAACTGTCTTTGAAAGTTGGTTGCGAGTTATTTTTTTATATATCGTAATCTTTGCAGTGAAGATTCTTTCACAGCTCTATTCAGTAAGGAGTTCTAGGACTTGGATCTCCTGATTAAGCAGGTAATATCCCAAGTTGGCAGGATGCATGAATGTAAAGTGTTCTTGCAGGTGACATAGTTGCTGTGCCACTATTATCCTGTTGAAAAAAGGAACTGTTGATGCTGGTTTACAAAAAGACAAAATACTCATGTAACTCTGTGGGTCAGGCAGCAGCCCTGGAGGAGTGACTTTTTGTGCCATGACTTTTCTTCAGTCTCAACTGTTCTTGTGCTGTATTGAAACTGAAGAAAAGTCCCGATCTAAAGTGTCACCTATCCTCGTTCTCCGGAGATGTTGCCTGACCTGCTAAGTTACTCCAGCACTTTGTGTCCCCCATTATCCTCGCCTTTTTAGGCTGTAATAGTCATAGGTTCGGAAAGTGTAGCTGAAGCCTTAGTTAATTATTGCAATTGCATGGATGGGTACTTGTGTTGACAAGACACGCACTTAGCATGTGCAACCAATATGACGGCCTGCTTTATCATGACTGATGCTGGGATCTTGAATGTGACTGAAGCTGTGTGAAGGGGTGAGCAGTCGTTGGCATGGACCTGGTAGGCCAAAGGACCCATTTTCATACTACAGCTTTCAATTCAATTCTTTGTTTTTTTTAGACTAGACTTGCAGATCCCTCCATAGCGTCCATGATTATCTAATACAATAAAAGGGAATGTACTATAAGATACAATGCTGTTGTAACTTAAGCAACTACTTCCCATCATAATACATGACTCTATTGCGATAGCTGATTCATAAAAGTGGGAGAAAGGGTGCATAGAATGACCAAATGAAACACCCGATGTGAAGAGAGGGGTAATTATTACATTAATCCATTCACTACATAATATTACATGGAGACTGGCCATTCAGTCTCACCAGTCTACACTCATACCATTAGTCCCCTACTCGAAGGGTGGCACGATGACGCAGCGGTAGATTTGCTGCCTTAAAGCTCTTGCAGCGCCAGAGACCCGGGTTCGATCCAAACTACAGGTGCTGTCTGTACGGAGTTTATACGTTCTCCCTGTGACCTACGTAGGTTCACTCAGAGACCTTCGGTTTCCTCCCACACTCCAAAGATGTACAGGTAATTTGGCATGGTAAATGTAAAAATTGTCCCTAGTGTAAGATAGTGTTAATATGCGAGGATCGCTGGTCGGTGCTGACCCAGTGGTCCAAATGGCCTGTTTCCTCGCTCTATCTCTAAACTGTACTAAACCGTCTTCTCTTCAACCTTTGTATTATCGATGTTAACCAATTCGCATGGACAGAATTTCCACATTCTTACCACTCGCTTTAATTTCCTGGTTTTTATCTCATATTGATAGGCTTCACTTATGTTTGTCCCAATTTGGTAACATTCACTCCACATCAAAACTTTTCATAATTTTAAAGGGCTCTTCGAGGTGACCGTTCAAGCAAATTGCATGGTAAAAGAGAAGGGAGTAGACGCATTGATGGAATCAAAATAGATAAATGCAAAAGATTAGAAAAATTCCAAGTGCAAAAGTGATCGCATTCAGAGGGGATGAATTCCAGCATATCTAAGAATGCAAGAATGAAGACGGTGGACTATCCCCTCTCCTCCCCCACCCACAAAAAGGAGAATAATAAATGAATATAAAATCATAAGGGGCATGGATAAGTAAAATTAGGTTCTAAAATTAGAGGGCAATTAAAAGCGCAATGGATATCAAACAGAGTTAGAGGTAAAGAGCTTATGTTGATGAAATAATATTTTTTCAGGATGTTCTCTGCATAATCAGGACCAAATTTTAATATTTGCAGACAGCACAGAGCTTGGAAATTTAGGGAAAGTGAGGAGGATAATAATACTCTAGGATAGACCAATATGAATATTTAATCATAATCTTTTATGAAAGTAAAGCACTGCATTAGAATACTCGGATAAGTATTGCAACTGGCCTATCTGTGATACCCATCTACCGTAGTGCAGAGCTGAAAATTACATGCTATTGGATAGGAAAGATTACCTAAAGTATTGTAACTGAAAAGTATCATCCACATGTCAAAAATGAAGTAACATCATAAAACATTGAAAGTATTATAAATACTGTATTATCCGTCATTCCCATCACAGATTCCAATCTAGTCTCAACCCACCCCACCCCCTGCCTTTATCGTTCATAGATATACAGAAGTCGGCACAGTATCACAGCAGTACAGTTGCTGACTAACAGCGCCAGATTCGAGTATCGATCCCGACTACGGGTGCTGTCTGTATGGATTTTGTATGTTCTCCCCGTGACCGTGTGTGTTCACTCCAGGTGCTCCAAAGATGTATCTTTGTAAGTTAATAGGGTTTGGTAAAAATTGTAAAGTTGTCCCTCGTGTGCAGGTTAGTGCTCGTGTACGAGGTGATTGCTGGTCGGCGAGGACTCTGGTTTCTGTGGGCCAAAGGACCTGGTTTCTGTGCTGCATCCATAAAGTTTAAAGTCAATGGCATAAGGCCAAGCCATTCTCAATTGAGCTGCTGCAATTGTGATACTGTAGAACTGAAATCAAATAGAATTTGCAATTTTTTAATACATTCAGTGTTTTTCTCTCCAGCCGTCTCTTCTCCACCTTTTTTCAGAGGTTCCATTGAAACCAACAGCTCCATAGGGACTGGAAAAGAAAACCTTGTGCAATTTGCAGCAAGGTTGATTGCAGCACGTCCTGCTGCCACAGCCATTTTAGAGAGGCTGGAAGTCAAATGAAACTGTGGTTCTTTTGTATTGCACACCAACTGAAGCAGTGCCAAAACTTTCATCAATGCAAAACTTCAAATGCACAGCACTCTGTTAGCAATTATTTATTCCCTTACAGGCCTTAACAACAGCAGTGTCTTTGTACTGCCATCAAGGTAGACAATAAATAAGACAGACACTGCAATTTTAACATCTGCATTTGTTATCTGAAAATAAGTTGCATAACTCTAACAGAAACCATCCTGATTTATCCCAAGATTACAGAACTTTTTTTTTTCCTCTTTATTCCTTACGTTATACAGGTCCTCCCCGTGTTACAAATGCCCAATTTATGTGCAAACCATACATCACAAGTTTTCAGGCTCCAGTACCTTTTTGCTGACGCTAGCAGTGAGAAGAGACCATGACGGTGAGGGTCTTTGATGATGTTACTTCCTTCTTAATGCAGTGCTTCTTGACGATCCCATCTTTGGTGAGGACGTCAGTACCTGTGATGGCCCAGGCAATGTCCATCACTGCTGTAGCCTCCTTCATTCTTGAGTGTTCAAATTTCTGTACCAGGTTGTATGAACGAGCATATGGCATATTAGTGGGGGTGGATGGCAATGGATTTGCCAGCTGCTATCGGGCTAAAGGCATCTTCTCCTGGGTTGGAACTGGGCCCCCTCCCAAGCACAACAATTGGAGGCTGGGCTGAGTCAAGCAGAGCTGGGAGCAGTGAGCGGACTCACTTTGTCAGTTAAGGTAGCTGGCAGCCATTCTTCCCACACCTGCTCACTCTCCCATGCAATCATTTCTACAATCCTCTCCCATAAACTGTTTCAGTTTATTTACGACTTATGAAGAGTTTGGGTTACGAACACAACCCTGTCGTAACATTGCGACTTCCTGTATTCATTATTGTTTTTTTGAATCCTCCACATTTTGGGGATTCCTTGCACAATAATAAACTTGTTTAGTTTATTATTGTCACATGTGCCAAGGGACAGTGAAAAGCTTTTGCTTGTGTTAAAAGACTATAGCATGAATAAAAAGGCATGAATAAAAGCTCCTGGCAAACCGCGCAGAGCAGCAGAACCTCGCGGTGTGCAGCAGCCATACCTTGACAGCAAGTCAGGCTCGCACAGCGCAGAACCGGAAACCCACCTGGACCTAGGCCCAACTCCTGCTCCACCTCGAAGATAGGAAGATGGAAGGAGTCTGTGACGGCAGTGGCCGTTGGACAAAGGTCTGTTTACAAGATGGCGGCGGGTGGAGAGGATTGGTGCCGCCGGGACAATGTGCCTTTAAGGCCATGATAAAGCTGCACTTAACTTTGTGGGTGGAGGAAATGCGGCCACTCTTTGTGTACTGTCTTGAAGTCTACAATTACACTACAATTGGTGCACTTTTGTACGATTTTACCAGATTGTATGCAAAACAAAGAATTTCACTGGAACTAGGTACATGAAACAATAAAGTTCCATGTAAATAGACAGATACATTTCCAAACCTATCTTTTTGATTTTCCTTTCTTTGTGGCTTTATTTCTGTTGTTGCATAGGTGTTTGTTTCCCAAGAATATAATATGAAATAGACCTTTGACAACCAATCAAAATAGACTATTTTCCATCACTTTCTCTCAAGAACACAGAAGAGGAAGAGAATAGAAAGGACCTAGTTCCATCTGTTCATCCTGTAGTTTAGAGGCTGAATCACAACTGATCGGTACTTTCGCCAAAGGGACAGATTCAATGGTACCTATATTATGTAATTGAAACAATTACAAAAGTTAAAATATATATTTAGGTCATTCAGTTTAATGGAATTACAAGTAACCCTTCATCTGTTCTACGAATTATTTAATGCAGAAAATTCCACAATGATTAAGCTAAAATACTTCACGCAGTTTTTTAAAAAAAATTGCGTACTGCTTCTTTCCAGTTCAGTCTTAAAGATGTACAGATTGTCAGAAATATTTTATTGCAGATAACAACAGAATTTTCAGAAATAAGTTGCATTGTCAATTTGGAAACATGATGCAATAAAAATAGAAGCATAAATTGAGGCCTACTGTTCTTCAAACCTGCTTTAACCTTCGAAATGATCATGGCTAGTTTTCTACCCTAATATTATATTCCTACTTTCTTTCTCCATGCTCCTTGAAGATTTGTATCTGGAAATCTCCTTCTTATTCAGAATCCTTCTTATTCAGAAGTCCTATTTCCACAGAATTTCAACATCTCACCATCTTCTGTGCAAAGAAGTTTCTCTTTAGTTCAAAGCCTCTATCCAGAGACTGGTCCCTCGTTCGTAGCCATAATATCATGTTCCCCGACTCCAACAGTATCCAAGTAATATTCCCTGAACATTATAACTAATCATCCGCAGGAGAAAAAGCATGTTGGCATCTTGTACTCTATTCCCCTGCATTTTAACTCACAACTACAAAGTATACAACAATAAAACTCAGTGAAATCCCAACCTTTCCTCCACTTATGGAGTCTGATATCCTAACCCTGTTAGAGAGATAGTCATTGAGTTATATAGCCGAGAACGAAGGCCGAAAGCAAAAGTCTCTGCCAGCCACAAAGCACCCATTTACAATAATCCTAGACTAATCCCATTTTATTTTCTCCAAATTCCCATTAATTCTCCCTGATTTTATCACTTATCTACACATCAGAGACAATTTCCAGTAGCCCAATTACCTACCAACATGCACATGTCACTGAACCTGACAATGAAACTTCAATTGTGGTGAATAATTAATGATTCAGTAAAGTGAGATCTGTTTAATCTGTAAAGTCTTGACAAGTGAAATGAAAATTGTCATCAATGATTCATATGAATAATCCAACGCTTCTAATTAATTAAATGCTACCAGAACATATTAGCCAAAATGATTTTCCACCCAGGAGTGGCATGTTGTGTGGGTGTGTGTGTGTTGTAACATACCAATGTATAAGAAACAACATCTGGGGCTTCTTGGTGAGATGGGAACTCAGAAGGCAGGTTGGTGCATGGAGGCACCTGCTCGGTTACCTGGAGGGGTAATCTGAGGTGCAACCAGAACCGAGACAAGGCAGAGATGCGGTAACTGGGTCAGGCTGAGATAAAGTGGTGACAGGATTGGAGGGTTGGGGCATGAATGATCCACAACAGGTGGCGAGATCTTAATTTAAAAGGGATTGTCCTGCACCATCTTCCAGGTGGACCAGACTCCATGCAGCGAATTGCAGCATGTCGTAAAAGATGAGTAAACAATCTTGTGAATACTACTAATATCCTAATAAGTAGGTTTGGTTTCCTCATACTATCAATATGTATGTTACATAAATACAATAGAATTGATAGAACAGCAAACGGCCATGGTAGTTTGAGTATATGGGTCTGAAGAAGGGTTCCGACCCGAAACACCACCTGTTCCTTTTCTCCGTAGATGCTGCCTGACCAACATCTGCAGTTCCTTCCTACGCAACTACATTTGTTTGTGTATTAAACCCAAGTAACTATAAAACAGCAATGTTACAAAGTCCTGGTAAAAAGAGCTTTAATATCAGTGATGAGTCAGTAAGTAATTTGAATTCATCTTGGCAAATATATCATCGGGTGTATTCTATTTTTGATCCATGTCTGAGCAGAATCAGGTAATCTAACTGCGAGCCATAATTAGGGTATTAGAATTGACCAGGATCAGGGAAGGGAGAAGAAAATGATCCAGCATTATGACCACTGGAAAAAACTAATGCATCAGTATCCACAGTCAAGATCCAGAATTGTGACACAATTGTCATTTACACTATTTAGAAACATAGACATAGAAACATAGAAAAATAGGTGCAGGAGTAGGCCATTCGGCCCTTCGAGCCTGCACCGCCATTCAATGTGATCATGGCTGATCATCCAACTCAGTATCCCGTACCTGCCTTCTCTCCATACCCCCTGATCCCTTTAGCCACAAGTGCCACATCTAACGCCCTCTTAAATATAGCCAATGAACTGGCCTCAACTACCTTCTGTGGCAGAGAATTCCAGAGACTCACCACTCTCTGTGGGAAACAAGGAACTGTAGTTGCTGGTTGGCAAAATAATACAGTGCTGGAATAGCTCAGCAGGTCAGGCAGCATCTCGAGAGAACATAGGTGTTATTTTGGGTCAGGACCCTTGTTCAGACTGAATAGTCAATGGCACTTCTCTTAAGCTGGTGACCATCCCCTGCCCAAGAAGGGGCCCGACCCAAAACATTACCTATCCTTGTCCTCAAGAGATGCTGCCTGACCCACTGAGTTACTACAGCACTTTCTGTCCTTCCCATCCCAAGAATGTTTTCCTCATCTCGGTCCTAAAGGAATTCCCTCTTATCCTTAGACTGTGACCCCTTGTTCTGGACTCCCCCAACATCGGGAACAATCTTCCAGCATCTAGCTTGTCCAACCCCTTAAGAATTTTGTAAGTTTCTATAAGATCCCCCCTCAATCTTCTAAATTCCAGCGAGTACAAGCCGAGTCTATCCAATCTTTCACATATGAAAGTCCTGACATCCCAGGAATCAGTCTGGTGAATCTTCTCTGTACCCCCTCTACGGCAAGGATGTCTTTCCTCAGATTTGGAGACCAAAACTGTACGCAATACTCCAGGTGTGGCCTCACCAAAACCCTGTACAACTGCAGTAGAACCTCCCTGCTCCTATACTCAAATCCTTTCGCTATGAATGCTAACATACCATTTGCTTTCTTCACTGCCTGCTGCACCTGCATGCCTACTTTCAATGACTGGTGTACCATGATACCCAGGTCTTGTTGCATCTCCCCTTTTCCTAATCGGTCACCTTTCAGATAATAGTCTACCCTCATGTTTTTGCCACCAAAGTGGATAACCTCACATTTATCCACATTATACTGCATCTGCCATGCATCTGCCCATTCACTCAGCCTATCCAAATCACCCTGCAGCCTCCAAGCATCCTCCTCACACCTAACTATACCCCCCAGCTTGGTGTCATCTGCAAATTTGGAGATGTTGCATTGAATTCCCTCGTCCAAATCATTAATATATATTGTAAATAGCTGGGGTCCCAGCACTGAGCCTTGCGGTACCCCACTAGTCACTGCCTGCCATTCTGAAAAGGACCCGTTTACTCCTACCCTTTGCCTCCTGTCTGCAAGCCAGTTCTCTATCCACATCAATACTGAACCCCCAATACCGTGTACTTTAAGTTTGTATGCTAATCTCTTATGCGGGACCTTGTCGAAAGCCTTCTGAAAGTCTAGATATAACACATCCACTGGTTCTCCCTTATCCACTCTACTAGTTACATCCTCGAAAAATTCTATCAGATTTGTCAGACATGATTTACCTTTCGTAAATCCATGCTGACTTTGTCCAATGATTTCACCAATTTCCAAATGCGCTGCTATTCCATCTTTAATAACTGACTCTAGCAGTTTCCCCACTACCGATGTTAGACTAACTGGTCTGTAATTCCCCGCTTTCTCTCTCCCTCCTTTTTTAAAAAGTGGGATTACATTAGCTACCCTCCAATCCTCAGGAACTACTCCAGAATCTAAGGAATTTTTAAAAATTATCACTAATGCATCCACTATTTCTGTGGCTACCTCCTTGAGTACTCTGGGATGCAGACTATCTGGCCCTGGGGATTTATCGGCCTTCAATCCGTTCAATTTACTCAACACCACCTCCTGGCTAACCTGGATTTCGCTCAGTTCCTCCATCTTATTTGACCCCCGTTCCATTGCTATTTCCGGCAGATTATTTATGTCTTCCTTAGTGAAGACAGAACCAAAGTAGTTATTCAATTGGTCTGCCATGTCCTTGTTCCCCATGATCAATTCAAATTCTAATTTAGTCTGAATACTCACTGTTTAGACTCCCATATCAAGAATACAGACATTTGGACAATGTACTTGAGCATTGTGGCCATTTGAGAACCTATATCCCAGAAATTATCAAGAATAGACAAGGAAACTATAAATCAAAAACTGAAAAAGTAAAAATGATACGAAGAAATCATATCATTTTTACTTTTTCAGTTTTTGATTTATAGTTTCCTTGTCTATTCTTGATAATTTCTGGGATATAGGTTCTCAAATGGCCACAATGCTCAAGTACATTGTCCAAATACATTGTAAGAGTCAAGTGATCTTTATGTTTTGTCAGTAATGATAGCGTAGCAGAAACAAAACACAAGGAATAAAACTACTGATATTTTCCACTTGGTAATGGTTAACAGAGTACATTTGTTCTTATGTCATATGACAGGTGGCTCATCCTCAAGATACAACTGACCCAAGAGCACATCTTGTAATACAATATTCATTATTATTCACTGCGGGTCATTGATATTTCAACACAACATAGCTCTAAGCACATATGCAGATTGCAAAGAGGTGGCTGGACTCCAAGCAAACTTGAACAGTCAACTAACTACTCTGATGTCTAAACAAGAGGCATCTGTTTCACATTTTCCAAATGTGTTTAAAAACTTTGCAAGGAGGTGGTGGTTGAGCTCTGTTGGAACTGTGGACAGCAGCTGTTACATTCAGACAGTAATCACAAGCTGGCTGCAGTCATGTCAATGTGCCCTTCATAATGAAAGGCAAAATCTGAACAAACTGGTAGTTAGAATTGCTCTTGCAGAAATACACATATTAAAATAAATTTACTGAGTCCATACTCTGGGAAAGGATCCATGTAGTTTCGGCAAACTGGTGAGAATTAGTGGTAGAATGGTATAACCCATCTCTGTGCCACTCTGAATTACTGCAATGAAGGGAAGCCAAGTGAATTTTGCCTCTATTCCCACTTTATTTTCTAATTTAATCAACCACTTCACCAGTGATGGAAATGGGTTTTAGGAACTAGGGGTACTCTAAGGTCCGTGAGGCTGAGGTTGGGAAGGAAGGGTGGGGGGGGGGGGGGGTGGATTTTTTAATATGCTGTCATCCCCATGTAAGAGTACAATAATGCATAACTTGTTTATTGTGTATTTATAATATAGTTTATTGTGTATTATACGTCGCACAGTCGCACAGACACATCTGCACTTGAGTCTGTTTTGACTTTTACTGATCTAATGTTCGTTTTACAAATCTTGTTCTCGGGGTATCTAAACCTAAATTTTATTAGTCGTTAAGTTATGACATCGGATGGAAGTTGCAAACCAAATCTCGTTGCACGTTTGTGTAATGACAATAAAATATATTATTATTATTATGTCATAGCTGCTTTCTTGCATATCTCTCTCTCTCTCTCTCTCTCTCTCTCTCTGTTGGCTGCAGCCATCGTCTGCTTCGGTGAGGGAAGCAGGTCGATGATTGATCAAAAGGCCCCTAGGCCCGTGATTGGCCGCCGTGTGACCAGCGCATTATGTGATTGAACACAATGCCCTTGGAGATGGCGGTTGATTGGACGGGAGGAGACCAATTTGTTGATTGGATGGGAATTTTAAGGGAATCTGGTTGGTGATTGGACGCAACACCCTTAGAGGCAGCGGTTGATTGGCCGCCAAATAATCGGGCACAAAGAATTGAAAATAGGAAAACAATAAAATCGGAATTACGATTTAAATCGGAAGAATATCATGCCTGATCTGCAGCAAAGATACTAGTATCTGCTCTAGTATCTTTGATCTGCTATTGAAGAAGAATCCTGGCCCGAAACAACTCCTAATCCATTCCCCCCACAGATGCCGCCTACCCCACTGAGTTCCTCTTGCACTGTGTTTTTTATTTTATTTCTTGAAATTGAAGTTAGACATAAAGCTGGAGTAACTCAGCGGGACAGGCAGCGACTCTGGAGATTAGACCCTTCTTCAGACTGATCTGAACTCTTGTCGGTGAGAGTACTTGTGATTGTCTGCAGAAGGTTCTCGACCTGAATCGCCACCCACTCCCCAGAGCCGCCGCCTGTCCTACTGAGCCACTCCAGCCCCCCCCCCCCGCCCGCCCCCCGTGTCCACCTTCAATTCTAGAGCCAAACAAAAAACACAGTGCTGGAGGAACTCAGTGGGCCGGGCGGCACCCGCAGAGGGAACGGACCAGGAGCCGCCACGGGCCAGGTTTCCCCCCACCTCACCCACCCCCAACAGGAAGGAACCGCAGATGCAGCCGTCCCCGTAAAACGGCAAATTATTCCGGGAATGCTGAGGCGAGAGGGAGTGAGAGAGCGAGAGAGATCCAAAGGTCAGATCTGGATCCCAACTATGCCTCGCTGAGACATCGCCAGAAGTTTCAAAGCTACGGCCCCCTCCCGTTCGAGCCACGTGGGCCAAGATACCATGTTGTAAACAACCACGTTCGCTACTTTGACTGGGAGTTTGCGTTCTGCCATAGTCCTGCCAGCGGTTTACAGCTGTTTGATATCCGCTTTAGGAAGGAGCGGCTGGTCTACGAGTTGAGCGTCCAGGAGGTGAACTCCGTTTACGGCGGAGAGACGCCAGGTCTAATGAGGGCCAAGTTCTCAGACAGTCATTATGGAATTGGGAAAAGTTCCAATGAGCTGGTGAAAGACGTGGACTGCCGTTACAGCGCCACTTTTATCCACACTCTTCATCTCAAGGAGAATCAAAACCAAAGATGTTATAGCGGAGCAAGATAGTCCACTCAACGAAAAAGCCTTAGTAGGGTTATGGGTAATCTTCAGCACCATTTCTGTAACCGGCTTCTGTCTCCGCTCTAGTATCTTTGCTTTGGTCATGGCTTCTTCACGCAGAAATCATCTTTTTGTTCTCAGCTGCAGGTGATCATTTTGATATTCCTGCCTAGTCCTCCTTTTTAACTTTGAACATACGAAATATTGCCATTTGGAAGAAGCTCCAGAAAATCCTGCACCCACTCAAGCCATCCTCCCCCCCCCCCCCCCCCCCAAACCCAGGGCCAGCCTTAGAAGGTGCGGGGAACAATTTTGTTGAGCCACAGGTTCCCAGCCAAGGTCTATAGCATCATAGAAATACAAATAAGTCTATTATAGACTTTATATCTCTATGGTAGAATGGAAAGTAATCAAAATGTGCACTTAAAAAGTGCCTGCGAGTTAATGGACCAAACAGACCAAACAGATCTAAGCTACATCTATCTATATTACTAAAAGTCTGAACTTGACCACTTTTGGCTCACTGTGGTGTGATTTCCGAGAGAACGCCGCCATCTACGGCCGTCATTTTTGGCCAGCTCGCTCAGAGCCCCCTTCCGCCTTCCTGGACCAGAGGATTTTTCCCATCGATGAAAAATCAGAGAGATATTAATGTTTTATTTTAATTTGCCATTCTCTCTGCTGCCCCTGCTGGAGGGAGGCGGAGGGACTATAAAACCAGGAAGTGGTGTGCCTCACTCAGTCTCTGCAAGATGGAGGAAGCCAGAGGGTCACGTCTCTCTGAGCTCTGAATAGCACTGAACACATGCCTACTCAACTGTGAGTGCCCTTAATGTGGTTCTATAAATGCTTGCAAAGAGTGTCTCTATTGGTTCTAAAATGCTTACAAAACGTCTCTATTCGTTCTAAAATGCTTGCAAAAAGTGTCTCTATTGGTTTTAAAATGCTGCCTGGCCAGTGACTGAGCTGCCTGGCCTGAGTGACTGAGCTGCCAGCCCAAGAATCAATTCGGCCCACAATGTCCATACTAGCCCTGTGGAAACCAGTCCCTTTGACCCACAACACACATACTAGCGCTCCAGATTGTGTGTGTGTGTGTGTGTGTGTGTGTGTGTGGGAAGGAGAGAAGGGAGGGAGTGATAAGGGAGGAAGGAGTGAAGGGAGTGAAGGGAATGAGGGAAGTAGAGAAAGAAGGGAGGGAGGGATAGAAGAGAGGGGACGGAGAGGGCCGGCGGCGGGAGCGGATGCCGTGGTCTGGGTGGACGGGTGTGAGCTGAGGCCGAGGTTTGTAAACGTTGCTCCAACCCCCGGCCCGGCCCTCCCTGTATTGTTCACCGCGTCTCCCCGGGGAGAGTGAGAGGGGTGGAGCCGGGGTTGTGTGCGTGAAGCATGGTGACTGGAGGGGCAGGAGCGCTGCCCCGGGACCAAGAGTGAACGACCCACGTCCCCCTTCTCCATTACGCCCCACACCCCTTCCCCGTCTATTCTTGTCGCCCCCTCCACTCTCTCTCCACCCCTCTACCTGAGCCGAGAGTATATTACTCTAGAGCGGGGCCCCCTTAGGCTTAATGCCGGCCCTTATTTTCAGAACTTTTCCCTGTGACCGTGTGGCTTCCCTTCAGGTGCTCCAGTTTCCTCTCACATCCCAAAGATGTGCAGACTTATGGGTACATTTGCCACTAAATTGCTCATAGTGTGGAGGGAGTAGAAGAGAAAATTGGAATAACATAGAACAAGTGTGAACGGGTGATTGATGATAGTCAGCATGGACTTGGTGGGCCGTTTCCATGCTGCATTGCTGAACTAAGCATGACTGAAATTTAGTCTCAAAATTGATAATGCTGTGGTCAGCAATGCCTGATATGCCTCATATCATCTGCACCCCAGAACTGGAATATCTTACAGGGAAGTATCGTCCCTGCTACCTGCCGCAGGAGTTCACCGCAGCTATCTTGACAGCAGTTTCCATATCACCCCCGGCCGATCTACACTCTCACTTGGTGGGCCAAATCACAAATGATGACATGACGAGACCGATCAGAGAAGGAGATGGAGACATGGTGTCATTTCAGTAACCTCTCCCTCAAAGTCCGCAAAGCGACTGAGCTAGTTACTGATTTCAGGAAGCATGGGAGTACATGCAACAATCAGTATCAAAGATGCCAAAGGGAAAAGCTGAGGTTCTTGGCATTAATATTACCAATGAGATGTCATTGTTAGATCATTGGTAATATTGATGCTGCATTAAGGCATGGTAAAGCCTCCACTACCTGAAAAAACGGAGGAAATTTGACATGTCTCCAACAACTCTCACAAATTTAAACAGATGCACCATAGAAACCATTCTGTCAGGTTTCATCACAGCTTGGTTGGGAACAGCTCTGCCCAAAACAGCAAGACATTGCAGTGAGTGGTAGATGTTGCCCAGTCCTTCACACAGACCAGATTACTCACCATTGACTCCTTCGACACCACACCGCCTCAGAGAAGCAGCCAGCATAATCAAAGATTTGTCCCGCCCCTGTCATTCCGTCTTCACGCTGCTCCCATCAGACAGAAGCTAGAAAGTGTGCATCACCAGACTCAAGAAGAGTTCTTTGTCTTGGTTATCAGACTTCCGAATGGTCCATCCATCTGCCAGGGTACTGTCCAATTCACTTGTACTCCATTGAGGACATGGGACTTTGTTTATGGAACTGATGTGCTATGATGTTGAGAACTATATTATGCACTCCGTGTCTTCCCCTTTGCTCTCCCTATTGTACTTGAGTTTGACTTGATCTTATCTGTTTTGGAGAGCATGCAACACTTTTCACAGTACCTCGATAAATGTCACAATAATAAACCGAAACATTAATATATTATGTGGCACACATGCATAAGCTAGTTTCAATTTAGAATGGCATGGTTTGCACTCATAATATGAGAGTAAAACCATTCCCAGTGACTTTGTATCAATTTTCCTGATGAAGACAATCCAAGGGCATCTGCTGTTAATGGGACTTTTCCATGAATATCTAGTTAACAGGTGTTTTTGTATGGCAAATTGCTAAACCTGAAAACCTACAATATAACGTTGAATGAAGCGGAGCACCGAGGACCCGAACAAGTAAGGCAAGTACCTGCATATATATTTCGCCAATTAGATTGATTGGGAGGATGTGAAGGGAAAGGGGGAAGTGTCACAGTCAGGAGATGATCAAATGGAAGGATGGTAGGAACTGACAGCAATTGCAATGGATGGGCAGGGCAATGTATGGGCAGATCTTTAAGAAACAATTATGCAAAGGAGAGGTAGCAGAACCACTATGAATGTTTCATATTCTATGTTAGTAGCCCTGGTAAGAACATGAATCTTTAAATAATACTGAAGTAAGCCTCATGTTCAGGTAAAACTGTTTCAGAGTGCAGTACAAAACCTACACACAATGTCTTTGCAATATAATTTTACACATGCAATATCATAATGAGCACTGCACCTAGAGTAACATCACTGTTCACACTTAGTACCACCCATGTTCAGTTTAAAGATGTAACCAACCAATACACTAAGTATCCAAATGCATTTAGCAATCGGCTTGATGATATAATTCCAACAGGTAACACACAAACACATACCAGCTGGTTGCAGACATCATACTAGTAGAGAAAGGAATAATAGGGTAGGGAAATACAGGTCAGATTACGAAAACGGAAAAGTTAAAATAAATTTACAAAAATCAATTTAAGGGGCTGTCCCACTATGGCGACCTCATCTACGAGTTTAGAAGAGTTTGCCCTCCACTCAAACTTGCAGCGTGGTCGACACGTGGTCCTAGGGGGTCCTATGAGGTCACTGGAACTCTCCTTCTTGCTCGAGGGAAGTTCCCGAATACTTGCGGCCTCAGCTAGGTCGCTGAAAACTTTTCAGCATGTTGAAAATGTTTCCGCGAGTAAAATTTGGTTGGCATGGTTCTTTTGAACTCGTAGTGCAGTGGAGTGGGGTCGCTATTTAGTTACAGGCAGTCGAGGGCAGCCGTAGGCAATCTCTTTTGCTGACCGGGCATTTTGATTGGCTCATTGGACTTTTCAGGAACAAGGAAAACCGACCGGTAGGTAAAATGCCCACTAAACTTTATTATCTATATTACAAAAAGTCTGATCTTGACCACTTCCTGTTGTTCTGTATATTGATTTTAGAAAAAAACGCTGCCACTTATGGCTGTGATTTTTGGCCATCTTACTCAGAGCCCTCTCCGCTGTGCAGGACAAGAGGATTTTTCCCATCGATGAAAAATAAAAGAGTTATCAGTGTTTAAAAAATGTTGAGATTCTCTCTCCTGAAGGCCACGCCCCTTCCGGAGGGACTATAAAACCCGGAAGTGTTGAGTGCCTCAGTCAGTCTCTGCAAGATGGGGGAGTGAGAGGGTCATGTCTCTCAGTCTGAGCTGTGAATAACACTGAACACATGTCTACTAAATTGTGAGTGTGGTTTTACTGACCTTGAGTGCCCTTAATGTAGTTTGAAAATGAAAATGTGGTTGGTTTGAAATAAAGCACGGCAAATGGTTGGTGGCGGTTTGTTTGAAATAAAGCACTGCACTTGAATTTGGTGGCCTTGCACCCTGCTTGAAGTGGTATGAAACTGCACTTGAATTTGGTGGCCTTGCACCCAGTTTGAATTGGTAGGAAACGGCACTTGAATTTGGTGGCCTTGCACCCTGCTTGAAGTGGTAGGAAACTGCACCTGAATTTGGTGGCCTTGCACCGTTCTTGAAGTGGTATGAAACTGCACTTGAATTCGGTGGCCTTGCACCCTGCTTGAAGTGGTATGAAACTGCACTTGAATTCGTTGGCCTTGCACCCTGCCTGAAGTAATCGGAAACTGCACTTGAACTTGGTGGCCTTGCACCCAGTTTGATATGGTAGGAAACTGCACTTGAATTCAGTGGCCTTGCACCCTGCTTGAAGTGGTAAGAAACTGCACTTGAATTTGGTGGCCTTGCACCCAGTTTGCCACCCCAAACATTGGGGGAACCAGCCCTCCCGTATGAACATGCGACCAGTGTTGGGGGAACCAGCCCTCCCAACGGGTTCCACTTAGTCGAGTACTTCTTAAAAGTGTCTCCACTCTTTCTCCCTCCTCTCCCCTTGTCTCTTCTTTTCTCCCCCCCCATTCCCTCTCCGAGCCCTCTAAAGGACTTACCGTACACTGTGCAGCCATCTTTTACCTTCCTCTTCATCGCCGGTTTGAATTTCAGACAGCGCTCCCCGACTTTCCCAGGTCCCCGCCTTTGCGATGTGTTTCCGTGTGTGTGTGTATGTGTGTGTGTGTGTGTGTGTGTGTGTGTGTGTGTGTGTTTTCCGTGTGTGTATCCGTGTGTGTGTGTGTTTCCGTGTGTGTGTTTCCGTGTGTGTGTTTTGCGTGTGTGTGTGTGTGTGTGCGCGCGCGCGCACGATCCAGCTCGCTGTTTCAACACTGATGGAGGATCCAGCTCGAGGTTTTCCAGGCGAGCGCCCTCAAGCTTGAAGGTCAAAGACACTCTTCTTAACTCGCGGATTAGGTCGCCGCAGTGGTTCAGCCCCTTTATGCTCTTTATGTTTTATGCAACTAAAAGCAGAGACCCATTATTTTGTATCTTCTTTTTGTATCGGAGAACATGACTAGCTTGCACCTGGCTGGCTGCACTTACTTCAGGCCGCTGCCAACAACAGGATGCATTTGGTCATAGTGGGTCTCCTTCCCCTCTCACCATCTGCTGCCGCTTCTTATAAATGTCCTTTTGACATCTCCCTTTCCACCCCCGCCTCCTCACCCCCCATCACTATGCCCATTCCCTGCTTCCACCATTCCACCACTGCCCTTTTCCCGTTGCTTTGTCCATTCCTCAGCTCCCTCCTCCACTCCCCACCACTATCGCCACCTGCTCCTTCTCCCCCACAACGTCCAAGGTAGAGTATGTCAGCAACTACAGGAGAGAGGGGGGGGGGGGCAATGGAGATGGGGAGAGGCCGAATGGACAACCGAAAGAAAGAAGCAACAGCTGGTTAGAGGAGAGTATGGCCTACGGTGTACGAGTATGGCCTACGGTATAAGAAAGTCAATGGCATGTTGGCCTTCATTGCGAGAGGATTTGTTTAGGAGCAAGGAGGTCCTACTGCAGTTGTACAGAGGCCCTTGCAAGACTGTGCCTGGATTATTGTGTGCAATTTTGGTCTCCTAATTTGAGGAAGGACATTATTGCTATTGAGGGAATGCAGCTCGGTTCACGCAGGTTAATTCACCAGGGATGGCGGGACTGACGTATGATGAAAGAATGGGTTGACAGGGCTTGTATTCACTGGAATTTAAATGGATGGGAGGGAATCTTATAGAAACATGTAAAATTCTTAAAGGATTGGACAGGCTAGATGCAGGAAAAATTCTCCCGATGTTGGGGAAGAGTCCAGACCAGGGGTCACAGTTTAAGAATAAGGGGTAGACCATTTAGGTCTGAGATGAGGAAAAACGTTCTCACCCAAAGAGTTGTGAATCTGTGGAATTCTCTGCCATAGGGGGCAGTGGCGGCCAATTCACTGGATGTTTTAAACAGAGATTTAGCTCTTAGGGCTAAGGGAATCAAGGGATATGGGGGGAAAAGCCAGAACAGGGTACTGATTTTGGATTCCCCTCATGATTTTATACATCTCCATAAGATTACCCCCATCATCCTCCTGTGCTCCAAGGAATAGAGTCCCAGCCTACTCCCTATAGCTCAGACACTGCAGTATTGGCAACATCCTCGTAAATCTTCTCTGTATCGTTTCCAGCTTGACACCAATTTTCTGTAACATGGTGCCCAGAACCTAACACAATACTCTAAGGAAATAGTTCCAACCTACTGAACCTCTCCCTATAGCTCAGACCCTTGATTCCTGGCAACATAATCGCTTTTGTAAAATTTGGGGCTGGACCACATGTTAAATTTTGCCAACAATAAAAAGGCCCGACAGCAGTTCTGTTTCCCATTAATCAGCCAATTTTCTTTCCAAGCCAATGTATGTCTTCATACACCATGAGCTTTTATTTTTCATATTAACTTTTGATGCTACAGCTCATGAAATGCCTTTTGGAAATCTTTGGACATCCTCTGGTTTCATTTTAACCAAAGCACATCTGCATTTTAAAAGACCCCCTTAAACGTCCGCTACTACATCTTCATTGACCAATCTTTAGACTTTAGAGATACAGCACGGAAACTGGCCCTTTGGCTCACCGAGACCATGTCAACCCGTGATCACCCCGTTACACTAACATTATCCTGAACACTAGGGACTATTTTACAACTTACAAAAGTCAATTAACCTACAAACCTGTATGTCTTTGGAGTGTGGGAGGAATCCAGAACACCCAGAGAAAACCCACATGGTCACGGTGAGAACGTACAAACACAATACAGACAGCACCCATAGTCAGGATTGAACCTGGGTCTCTGGTGCTGTAAGAAATCAACTCTACCATTGCACCACTCCATAAACTAATTTGCCAGCCCTGTTTCCACACCTTCATAATTTGCCTCATTTAAATGCAAAATATTAGTCTTAGACCCATTATTCATTTTCTCAAACTGAACTCAATATTCAGTCATATTGTGGTGGCTGTTACCTGGGGGTGTTTTCAGCATGAGATTATTTCATACTATCTCATTGCACCATACCAGACCCAGTACAGCCTGCTCTGAGAAACTATCCAAAAAAACACACTATGCCCGAGGTCTTCTGTTGCCAGCCCTGATTTGTCCTGGTCTTTTCTCGCCCCAGTTATTCTTTCCCACCCACGCCTTACTTTCAGTCTGAAGAAAGGTCCCAATCTGAAAAGTCATCTATCCTTTTTCTCCAGAGATGCTGCCTGACCTGCTCAGTTACACCAACACTTTATGTCCATCTACAAATACATTAGCTTTGTTTCCTTTGCTCATCTTATTTTTCCAGCCTGTATTTAGATATGGTTATGATTACTGTCCTTACTGTTACTGTTACGAAGCCAGTACCCCACTTCCACAAATGTTGTGTCTTTATTATTGTTTTATCTCTACCCACTTCCATATCCTAATTTCCTAAACTTTGTCCATCTCTTCTGCAGTAAAACCATTAGGCATACTCTGAAGGAAAGAATCATCTTTGATCTGCAGAACCCAATCAGACTTTCTTTACCTCCTGGAAGGATTTGTTGTAGATTAGCTATGATTTGTGGGAAACCCCTACATTATTGTAAGATTTTAACACGCATCAATCAGAAGGTTAGCAAAAAAGGCAACACTTGTTTATCATCTAGAGGTTTCACTGTTCCTAAAGTGATGACAAAACAAAATAAACATGACATGTTAAGAAGTCGCCAGTCTGCATTGTAAAGAATTAGTAAGAGATGACAAGTGCAGAAGCTAAATAATGCTTTTCTTCCCAGTCACTCTCAAAACATGTCACATTCATAAACTAGGGCGATTCAGTAGGCAAACTGGGCAGAAGTACAAGCCAAACCAAGCCACAAGTCTACAATCTCGAACAATGCATCATGCACACCTCGTATGCTTAGAAATTCATTCTAACTAACTGATAAAAGCAACATTTTCCAAGGAAGAATTATTTGTAATTTGTAAATTGTTTAAGGTTTTTATAATCTTCCATTTATTTTACCCAATTTTAGCAAAATTTAACACCCCATTAATTTTTCAGTCTATAATGCATTATTTGTAGTAGTGCTATCTCTCCGTGATGGTGCAAATAACCTTGCCTTGGCCTGGATTTAGATCAAACATAAAAAAGACTAATTTTATTATTTGTTTCCTATAAACTGGATTTATTTTCATCTGCCATCCATAACTCATTATGTAACTACCATCTGCTGTTGGATTCAATTTAATCATGTACAAATGCACTATTGTAGTTGTTTATGGTACACCAACTTATTTTTCCTTGAGATTTTACAGGTATTAGTTTTGATGTAACCATGTTTGTTTCCACAGAAACAGAGTTTCATTACATAACAATTTCTGGTGGAACAACTTTAATTTTATCTATTGAAAAAAATTAATATATATAAACTAACATGAACAAGTGATGAGTAAAATGTGGAAAAGTAACTTTTCAATATATTCTGAGCAGGCACGTGCCATGAGTAATTACTCAGGGTAGGCACTCAGTCCGCTTAAAAAAGAATTAAACCGCGCATGCGCAGATTGTTCGCCCTGTTAAATAAATAAATAAATAGAAAACAGTGACATTTCAATTTGCCCAAGGCTTCCTAGTCCTAGACAGTTTGGGGGGACAGTTCCTTTCACAGCATGTGGAGAGTCTGTGCCAGTGGGTAAAGTTGTGGGGAGGGCACGTGTTGAAAAGGAGGGTGTCGGAGATACTGCCAGCACTGGAAAGGACACAGAGAACATTTACGAGGAAGGTGCCAGGACTAGAGGGTCTGAGCGATACATAGAGGTTGGAGGCTGGACATGTGAGGAGCAATGGTGAAAATCGCAAGAAAGTATTTATCACAAAGTACTGGAATCTTCACTCACTCACCGCTGCCGCAGCTCTCCGGGCGCGAAGCCACGCACTGTAGCTGGGGATAGAAGCAGCTCGGGGAGCGGCCACCGGGACCAGACAGCTGAACTGGCCGCCACTTCAGCGCCTTCTGCCAGCCCGCTCACCTTTGGCAGTGCTCTCCGTCTGAACACCTGTCACCTGCCGTTCGCCGACTTCCTGCAAATCCTTAAATTCCCACTGCCGAGTAATCTCAATCGCGCTGTCGGAATTTAAGGACATGAGTCAGGCCAGCGAGCGGCAGGAGAGAGGTTTTTAGATGGAGAGCTGCCAGAGGTGGGCGGGTACCGGCAGAAGGAGCTAAGGGGGCGGCTGGTTCCGCTGTCCGGCCCGGAGGCCGCTCAGCCACCCGAGCTACTTCTCTCTCTCTCCCCCCCGGCCTCAGAGCGGTGGCATTGCACGCCCCCTTGCAAGGAGCATTGCAAGTGGATGCCCCCGACCCCTCATTCATAACATTCATGCCCTCCCCGCAACTTTACCCCGGGCCAGACTCCCCAAACATTGTGAAAGGAGCTCCCCCCCAGCCCCCCCCCCCGCACCCCGGGAAATATGGTATTAAAAAAAAAATCACAAAATGTACTTACCACATCATTGGTACACGACAAATCATAGTTGAAAACCCCGCCAAGAAACTTGTGCTGCGCATGCAGAATAGACTGATGTGCATGCGCAGTGCTGCAAAGGCAGAATTTCTGCTGCCTTCAGCCCTGCTTGAAAGTGACGGCTTCAGGCAGCTCTGACGGCACGTGGGCTGCACAGACCTTCCCGTGTTACAAGCGCTGCGGATTAAAGGCACGGAGAATTATGCCTACCTAAGAGATCGGTCTCTTAAATAGGCATAATTCTCCCATGCCTTTACAATTTATCTTTAATAATTGCCATTTCATAATTTTAGTCAGGGTAGGCAGTGCCTACCTTGCCTACCCTGACGGCACGTGCCTGATTTAGAGGCAACTTTACCTATAAATTTTACCGTCGTTAAACAGTTGGTAAATCAGGATAGAGTTCAGCATGATGTAACCCAAGATGCTGCCACAGCACCATTAATTAGACCATCATTAAAAATAAGTTATTTGCCATTTCAATGGTGAATTTTTTTATTAGATTAGATTCTTTATTTGTCATTCAGACCTTTCGGTCTGAACGAAACTCTGTTCCCCTGCAGTCATACATATAATAAAAAATAAATAAACAAAAATGACAAAACACACAATAAACACAAATTTAACATCCACCACAGTGAGTTCACCAAACACCTCCTCATTGTGGTGGAAGGCAAAGTCTTAAAGTCTGTGTCTCTTCCCTCTTTGTTTCCCTCTGCGCCGAGGTAATCCAGGCCTCAGATGCCGCGACCGCACTGGGCGATGGTAATTAAGTCAGTCCCGCGGTTCAACCGAGCTCCACGAATGGGCCGGTTCAACTCCGCGGCCTGGGGGGTCCACCGGGCCCGTGGTCGGGCCGCTGCAACCGCTCCGGGACCGAGTCGGGTCGCCGCCCTGGGACCGAGTCGGGTTTCCGCCGCCGCTGTCGCCGCCGCCGCTGCTGGGACCGCTCCGGGACCGAGTCGGGCCGCCGCCGCTGCCGCTGCAGGAACCGCTCCGGTAGTCGGGCCACCGCTGCTGCTGCCGCCGCTGCTGGAACTGCTCCAGGAGTCGGGCCGCCGCTGCCGCTGTCGCCGCCGCTGGAACCGCTCCGGGAGTCGGGCCGCCGCCGCCGCCGCTGCCGGAACCGCTCCGGGAGTCGGGCCGCCGCCGCCGCCGCTGCTGGGACCACTCCGGGAGTCGGGCCGCCGCCGCCGCCGCTGCTGCCGCCGCCGCTGCTGGAACCGCTCCGGGAGTCGGGCCGCCGCTGCTGCTGGAACCGCTCCGGGAGTCGGGTCGCCGCTGCTGCTGGAACCGCTCCGGGAGTCGGGCTGCCGCTGCCACTGCTGCCGCTGCTGGAACAGCCCCTGGGCCCGAGGCCGCCAGCTCCGCCATTAGGCCTCGGCGCAGACAGAGACGGGGGAATACGACAGAAAGTCGCACCCCCCACCCCTCAGAAGGAAGAGACCCGGACATGTTACTCCCCCCCACCCACATACACACACAATCTAACAAAACGAACGAACCCAACTAAAAACAGGACAGAAAAATAAAATAACAGACGGACTGCAGGCGGGCCGCAGCTGTTAACCCAGCGCCGCCATCTTGGCCTTTGTGCAATTTAATACTGAACCACATCAAAATAATAGCCATCTTTGCCAGGCTGTGTTATTTTCTCCTTTTACCAGATTAGCTACACCAAGTGGGTTAGCTGTACTTTTCCTCTCCTGATCACGACTGCCAGAAAAATGCACCCCTGATAAGGACAGAATTCAGCTTGGTTAATGAAACTTCATCCACAGTTGAATAACTTGCAGCCACTCACTGCCTGCATTGTTTACAGTAGGAATGGATTTACAGTGCATCAAATCTCGGCTAATGCCCATGGAACTACAACTCAGCGCGAGAACATATACAGTGCATTCAGAAAGTATTCAGAGCCCTTAACTTTTTCCATATTTTGTTACGTTACAGTCTTAATTTTAAGTGGATTAAATTCACTTTTTTTTTGTCATCTATCTACACACAATACCCCACAATGAAGAAGCGAAAACAGCTGTTTAGAAATTAAAATAAAATAATTGAAATATCACATTTACATAAGTATTCAGACCCTTTGCTGTGACACTCAAAATTGAGCTTAGGTTCATCCTGTTTCCACTGAATTTCCATAGGATGTTTCTACAACTTGATTGGAGTCCACCAGTGATAAATTAAATTGATTGGACATGATTTGGAAAGGCACACACCTGTCTATATAAGGTCCCATAGTTGACAGTGCATATGTCAGAGCAAAAACCAAGCCATGAAGATGAAGGAATTGTCCGTAGACCTCCGAGACAGGATTGTGTCGAGACACGGATCTTGGGAAGCGTATAAAACAATTCCTGCAGCTGGCCACCCGGCCAAACTGAGCAATCGGGGGAGAAGGGACTTGGTTAGGGAGGTGACCAAGAACCCGATGGTCACTCTGACAGAGAGAGCTCCAGAGTTCCTCTGTGGAGATGGGAGAAACCTCCAGAATGACAATTATATCTGCAGCACTCCAACAATCAGGTCTTTATGGGAGAGTGGCCAGACGGAAGCAACTCCTCAGTAAAAGGCACATTACAGCCCGCTTGGAGTTTGCCAAAGGACATGAGAAACAAGATTCTCTGGTCTGATGAAACCAAGATTGAACTCTTTCACCTGAATGCCAAGCGTCACGTCTGGTGGAAACCAGGCACTGCTCATAACCTGGTCAATACCATATCTACGGTGAAGCATGGTGGTGGCAGCATCATGCTGTGGGGATGTTTTTCAGCAGCACGAACTGGGAGACTAGTCAGGATCGAGGAAAAGATGAACAGAGATTCTTGATGAAAATCTGCTCCAGAGCATTCTGGACCTCAGACTGGGGCAGAAGTTCTCCTTCCAACAGAACAATGACCCTAAGCACACAGCCAAGACAATGCAGGAGTGGCTTTGTGACAAGTCTGTAAATATCCTTGAGTGGCCCAGCCAGAGCCCGGACATGAACCCGATCGAACATCTCTGGAAGGCATGAAAATAGCTGTGTACCGACGCTCCTTATCCAACCTGACAGAGCTTGAGAGGATCTGCGGAGAAGAATGGGAGAAATTACCCAAATACAGTTGTGCCAAGCTTGTAGCATCACACCCAAAGAAGACGTGAAGCTGTAATCGCTGGCAAAGGCGCCTCAAGATAGTACTGAGTATTACTTGTGTAAAAGTGATATTTCAGTTATTTCTTTTTAATTACTTTGCAAACATTTCTAAACACCTGCTTTCACTTCTTTATTATGGGGTATTGTGTGTAGATTGATGATTAAAAAAAATGAATTAATCCATTTTAGAATAAGGCTGTAACGTAACAAAATGTGGAAAAAGTGAAGGGGTCTGAATACTTTCTGAATGCACTATATGCGAATACAGAATTGTTAATAAAACTATCCTTTTAAAGGGGATGATCTATTTTTAAAAGGGCATTGCTTTTCCAGATAGTATTTGTTCAGAATGATGACTGTTATCTGTTATATTTCAGTGAATTGCTGTGAGCACTTTTACTTGCAAAGGCACAGGAAATGTGTATCAAGACGCGAGGTTGTGTTTTATTCCGAGAGGCACCCTGACAAATTGTGTGTAATTTTTTTTTTTAAACGCACTATCCAGACAGGGTAAATTTAGTCTCATTATTTTATTTAAAAAAAAAAAACAATTTCTTCTGCACTCATGTATAACAACCCAAGCCTCTATTAAGTAACAAATGTCCACCTTTTCTTGAACAGGTCACATTTAAACTGCACCCTGAATGGTTAATATATGGAGCAATATTAAAGGCAAAACATTGTGCTCTACCACAATGTTTTTTCAACTCGAATACCAGAGTACAAGCACACTCAGACCAAAAGTCCCATCTCTTGCTAACGGTTTGTACTGCAATAAGCTGAAGCCCTCTTATCCTCATTCAAAATGGGCAGTACATTTCAAAACGGGCAGCAAACATCGAGTGTGTTCTCCATTCCACAAACAACTGCGGAAATGCAATACACCATATTCTCTGTGCTTTGGGCTAGGGCCATTTTTTTGGCACAATAAAGAAAGCTTTGCTCCATATCTTGACCATGCTGTGTACCTGTTGCAAGTTATGATGGAAAGAGCAGGAAAATGCTGCAATCTTTTGCAAATATAATGTTAACATTGGTAATTGAAATGTATTTTAATCTTTGCCAATGTTTAAATCGGGGGTCATTTAAAAAAAAAAAATTCTAAGCCTGTGCAGAGCTCAACATGCACGCAATGAGAAAAGGTCACTGTAAAATGCAAAACATTAAATTGAAATTGATGTTAGCCTAACCCATTTAAAAAAAAAATCAATGCCTCAAAAGGGACAAAATCATCAATAAACACAGACCCAGTAAAGCTGAAAGATGGGTGTCCAATTTGACTTTAACAATTATATGAAACGCTTGTGATGATTTTTCCATTTTAAGACAATTAGACATAGTGGACAGCATAATGGCACACCTGGCAGAGCTGCTGCCTCACAGCGCCAGAGAGTCAGGATTGATCCCGGCCTCAGATGCTGGCTGTGTGCAGTTTGCGCATGCTCCCTGTGACCACATGGGTTTTCTCTGGACAATGCAGTTTTCTCCTACATCCCAAAGACGTGGGTTTATAGGTTAATTGGCCTCTGGCAATGATCCTAATGTGTAGGGAGTGAATGAAAGAGTGATATAACATAGAACTAGTCTAAACAATAATCAACGGTTGGCGTGGACTTATTTGTACAAAGGGCCTGTCTCCTTGCTGTATCACTAATCTTTCAGAAATTCTCTGTGTACTTGGTTTGACACTCCATTCAAAGCAAGATTTGTCAACCTCAATTAAAGTGATTTTAAGATTGCCTTGCAGAATAAGCATGGTTTTCTTTGTTGTTTGCCCCTGAATACCATAGTCAGAGTCACATGGCATAGAAACAGTACCTCGACCTAACTCGTCAATGCAAAGCAAGATGCCTCATCTCAGCTAGTCACATTATCCTTGTTTGACCCATATTCCTCTAAACCTTTCCTATCCATGTATCTGTGCAAGTATCTTCCAAATGCTGTTATAGCACCTACCTCAATTACCTCCTCTGGCAACTCGTATAATATACTCACCACCATCCAAATTTGCTCCTCAAGTTTCTATAAAATCTCTTCCCTCTAATCGTAAACCCATGTCCCCGGTCTCGATTCTTGCACTCAAGAGTCAAGAGAGTTTTATTGTCATGTGTCATAGGACAATGAAATTCTTGCTTGCTGCAGCACAACAGAATATGTAAATGTAATACAGAACAGGAGATAAAAGTTCCGTGTGTCTATATACCATAGACTATTTTTATATATGCACAATAAATAAACAGATAAAGTGCAAAAGTATTAATAGACTGTTATTGTTCAGAGCTTGTTTGATGTTGTATTTAATAGCCTGATGGCTGTGGGGAAGAAGCTGTTCCTGAACCTGGACGTTCCAGATTTCAAGCTCCTGTACCTTCTTCCAAATGGCAACAGAGAGATGAGTGTGTGGCCAGGATGGTGTGGGCCTTGGATGATGTTGTCAGCCTTTTTGAGGCAGCGACTACGATAGATCCCTTCGATGGTGGGGAGGTCAGAGCCGATGATGGACTGGGCACAACTTTCTGCATTTTTTTCCGCTCCTGGATGTTCAAGTTGCCGAACCAAGCCACGATGCAACCAGTCAGTATGCTCTCTACTGTGCACCTGTAGAAGTTTGAGAGAGTCCTCCTTGACATACCGAGTCTCCGTAATCTTCTCAGGAAGTAGAGGCGCTAATGTGCCTTCCTTATGATTGCATCAGTGTGCTGGGACCAGGAAAGATCTTCGGAAATATGCACACCCAGGAATTTGAAGTTTTTGACCCTTTCCACCATCATCCCATTGATATAAATGGGATTGTGGGTCCCTATGCTACCCCTTCCAAAGTCCACAATCAGTTCCTTGGTTTTGCTGGTGTTGAGAGCCAGGTTGTTGTGCTGGCACCATTTGGTCAATCTCTCGATCTCACTTCTATACTCTGACACATCACCATCAGTGATTTGTCCCACAACAGTGGTGTCGTCAGCGAACTTTACGATGGAGTTCACACTATGTCCGGCTACACAGTCATGAGTATAGAGTGAGTACAGCAGGGAGCTGAGCACGCAGCCTTGAGGTTCTCCCGTGCTGATTGTTATCGAGGATGACACTTTTCACTAATACAGACTGTGGTCTGTGGATAAGGAAGTCGAGGATCCAATTATAGAGGGATGCGCAGAGACCCAGATCCGTGAGCTTGGTAAACAGCTTGGAGGGGATGATGGTATTAAATGCCGAGCTATAGTCTATGAACAACAACCAGTCATACGAGTTTTTGTTGTCCAAGTGGTCCAGAGCGGAGTGGGGAGCCAATGTAATGGCATCCAACTGTTGTGGCGGTAAACGAACTGCAGAGGGTCGAGGTTATTGTCGAGGTAGGAGTTCGTATGCGCCATAATCAACCTCTCAAAGCACTTCATCACCACAGACGTTAGTGCCACTGGTCGATAGTCGTTGAGGCACGTCACCTTGCTCTTCTTGGGCACCAGTATTATTGATGCCCTTTTAAAACAGGTGGGAACCTCAGAAATGAGAAGTTGAAAATGTCCGTAAAAACTCCAGCCAGTTGGTCTGCACAGGTTTTAAGAACACGACCAGGTATACTATCAGGTCCAGGTGCTTTCCGAGGGTTCACCCCTCTGAAGGATCTTCTGACGTTGGCCTCAGGTGGAAGACTCTGTACACTCATCCTACCTATTCAGCTGATGATTTTAAGCACTTTTGTAAGATCACTCTTCAGCCTCCTGTCTTTTTGGAATAAAGTCTTAGCCTGCCAAATCCCTGCCCATAGCTTCGGAAAGCCCTGGCAATAGCCTCATAAATCTTCTCTGAACTCTTTACAGCTTAATAATATCCTATCTATAGCAGAATGTACAAAACTCTTCCACCCCCACCTATTTCAGGGCACCATAATGGTTGGGACACATGGCTTCACAGGTGTTTGTAATTGCTCAGGTGTGTTTAAATGCCCCCTTAATGCAGGTATAAGAGAGCTCTCAGTACCTAGTCTTTCCTCCATCACCTTGGTAACTTTTATTGCTGTTTATCAACACGAGGACCAAAGTTGTGCCAATGAAAGTCAAAGAAGCCAATATGAGACTGAGAAACAAGAATAAAACTGTTAGAAACATTAGCCAAACCTTAGGCTTACCAAAACCAACTATTTGGAACATCATTAAGAAGAAAGAGAGCTCTGGTGAGCTTACTAATCACAAAGGGACTGGCAGGCCAAGGAAGACCTCCACAGCTGATGACAGAAGAATTCTCTCCATAATAACGAAAAATCCGCAAATACCTGTTCGCCAGATCAGAAAACGCTCTTCAGGCGTGGATTTGCCAATGACCACTATCGACAGAAGACTTCATGAACAGAAATACAGAGGCTCCACTGCAAAATGTAAACCACTACCAAAATAGGATGCCCAGGGGTTACAGTTTGCCAAGAAGTACTTAAAAGAGCAACCATAGTCTGGAAGAAGATTTTGTGGAAAGATGAGATGAAGATTTACTTGTATCAGAGTGATGGCAAGTGCAAAGTATGGAAGAGAGAAGGAACTGCCCAAGATCCAAAGCATACCAACTCATGTGTCAAACACAGTGGTGGGGGTGGGCATGGGTTATGGCCTGGGCATGTATCGCTGCTGAAGGTGCCGGCTCACTTATCTTCATTGATGATACAACAGCTGATGGTAGTAGCATAATGAATTCTGAAGTGTATAGACACATCCTATCTCCTCAAGTTCGAACAAATGCCTCAAAACTCATTGGCTGGCAGTTCAAGACAATGATCCCAAACATACTGCTAAAGCAACAAAGGAGTTTTTCAAAGCTATAAAATGGTCAATTCTTGAGTAGCCAAGTCAATCCTTTTATATGCCGAAGAGAAAACTGAAGGGGACTAGCCCCCAAAACAAGCATAAGCTAAAGAAGAAGTCTGAAGAAGGGTCTCGACCTGAAACGTCACCTATCTCCTTCGCTCCTTAGATGCTGCTGCACCCGCTGAGTTTCTCCAGCTTTTTGTGTAACTCAAGCATAAGCTAAAGATGGCTGCAATACAGACCAAGCAGAGTATCACCAGAGAAGACACCCAGCAACTGGTGATGTCCATGAATCGCAGACTTCAAGCAGTCATTGCATGCAAAGGATATGCAACAAAAAAGGAAACATGACTACTTTCATTTACATGACATTGCTGTGTCCCAAACATTATGGTGCCCTGAAATGGGGGGAGTATGTATAAACACTGTTGTAATTTCTACACGGTGAAAACAAAATGTATAAAAACGGCCTTTATTAAAATCTGACAATGTACACTTTAACCACATGTGATTTTTTTTTATTACCAATCTCAAATTATGGAGCACAGAGGCAAATAAATAAATGATGGGTCTGTCCCAAACATTATGGAGGGCACTGTAATACTCCAAATGCAGCCTCACTGATGGCTTGTACAATTGTGTCATAACATCTCACCATTCATCATCAAAATGCTGTCAGATGAAGGCCAATGTGCCAAGTCTTCTTTGCCATCCTGTGATGCCACTTTTAGGAAACTATATACCTGTACTCCTAGGTAGACAAAAATGCTGGAGAAACTCAGCGGGTGAGGCAGCATCTATGGAGCGAAGGAATATGCGACGTTTCAGGTCGAGACCCTTGTTCAGACTGAGTTTCACCCGCTGAGTTTCTCCAGCATTTTTGACCATCTTTGATTTTTCCAGCATCTGCAGTTCTTTCTTCAACATTACTATACTACTAGATCCCTCTGCTCTTCAACCCTCCCCAGAGCCCTGCCATTCACTGTGAAGGTCCTGGATTGATGTCTCAAAATACAAAATGTTGCATTTATCTGCATTAAACTCCATTAGCCATTCCTCCACCCACTTGCCGAACTCATCAAGATCCTGTTGTACATAGGGAACATAGTTATCAAAAATTACAAAACCACCCGCTTTAAAATCATCTGTAAACTTACTAATTGTGCCCTGCACATTCTCATCCAAATTGTTGATCCAAAACACAAACAGCAATGAGCCCCAACACCAATCCCCGAGGCACACCACAAGTTACAGGCCTCCTGTCCAAAAACTTCATCGAGAATCTTGCCCATCTCCTGCAGCTTCACACGTAGATAACCTCTTTGGTTTTTTTGAGGAGTCCTATTCTTCCTCTAGTTACCCTTTTTTCATGAATATACTGATAAAATCTCTTTGGATTCTCCTTAATCTTACTACCAGGGCATCTCCTGCCCACTTTTTGCCTGACCCTGGTTCCTGCAGGAAGAACATACTACCAGCTAGCTGACAACTCTACTGCATTAGGCCTGGTAAGATTTACAAAAGAAAGAAAAGAACAAACTCTACCTTACCCTGCTGAGCCACAGGTTCTCAAGTCAAAACCTCTACATTTATCCTCCACTAAACACTTGTCCTTAGTAATTCTGCTAGAGCCTGCGTTCCTTTCATACACAAGGAGCATTCGCTCCAGGATGCTAATTTATCTCAGCTGCTCAACTGAAATTTTGAACTGTTCCTTTTGAAAATCCTGCTCGTTTGCTCAGCCTCCCAGCTATTCAACTCCAACTGAACTCGTTAACTGTTGCTCATTTAAAAATATATTATTTGATTGCTAGCAAAAGAAAGTGGGTTGGGGTGGGAGATTGCAACCTTCACGTGGTCCACCCTGTTTCGATGAATGCAATCAACCTGGCGTACACAAACGGAAGATCAAACAGAACAAGTTGTCTTACAACTTTAGGCTGTACACGCCATAAGCACGAAGAAGAAGAAAGTGGATTAATCAACAGCAGTGAAAGTGCATTATTAACAACGTTGACTCATGTAATTGGACAATCTGCTTCTCAATGCTCTATTTGCCATGTACTTTCATCACTGTTCTTAGGAACTTCATTGGTGTTGCTATTAGTTATTTGTGTGCACACTTGTAGGTGTGCAAAATCACCAACCCTGGGTTCTTTACAACAAACAATGGGATATTGAAGAATTCAGACAAGTCAGAATAAAGATTTCTTGTACACATGTCCTCCTCCAATGTGGAAACAACATGTTTTTTTTTAAAATGGTTTTGAAGGAGGTGGCAGTAAAGGTATTGGGTACAATGGTCACCATCTTCCAAAATTCCATTGATTCAGGGATGAATCCCACATATTGATGGGAAATGTGATTCTACTATTTCAGAAGAAAATAGGTAAAAAAACCAGGGTATTTTAGACCAGCAATAACACCCTTGTCCAATGCGGTATGGCCTATGTTGTTCACAGTGGCAGGAACTCAATTTCACTATTTGATGTGTTTGATATGCAAAGTTTATCATAATCCAAATCATGCACATTGACATTGTCCAAAATTTAAGAAAACCTTGAAGGTAAAATCTTTTGCGCTAACTTCATCTTAAAGTAGTCCATGGATCATTTATGGAAGATCTGTTGAATTATCCATCCTTTATGGTGACACGGGGACTAGACTGTGTAATTTTCCATTGCTTTTGCTCACTATAGGAGAAAAGCAAAGGTTTGTTTTCTCTCTGTCTTTTGGACTGTAAAAGAATCAGGCACTTTTTCCAAAGTCGAAAAGCCAAGAATTATTTTTTAATTGATGGAGAAGTAAGTTGACTTGCCTTTCAAACAAAAGATCACTGTCTCAAAATGATAACTCTTTTTTCATTTTATCCTGATGCAATTTTCCTGACTGCCAAGTATTTCCAGCCCTTGCATTCAGTTATAGAATCATACAGCAAGGAAATAGGTCTTCGGGCCCACCTGATCTACACCAACCATCAAGACCATGTTTAAATTAACTCAATTTTTTATTCTCCCCACATTCCCATCAACTCACCCCAGAATTTTACCAATCACATACACATGAGAGGCAATTTACAGCAATCAATTAACCTATCAACTTGCAAATATCTGACAAGTTGGATGAAACCGACCACCCAGTCATAGGTAGAATATGCATATTCCACCGACAGTGCTGGGGTTCAGGATTGCAGACACGTTGCTGGAACTGTGAGGCAGCAGCTCTACTAGCTGCACCATTGTCTGCAGATTCCCAGCACCTGTAATTATTTTTTAACTGACTTGCCAAGCAACCAATCCCAAAGCTCTAGCTAGTGCTATTTTGAAAAGAGCCTTCTCAGAGCTAATTGCAATTATTCCAACTGGCTTCCAGATTTTATCAATGTTTTAGGAGAAAATTGGAAGTGATTATAGTTTTAAAGCATACAAGGATGGAGAATCCAGAACATATACAGAATGCCCAAGTGTCCCATCATTCAAAATAGAGAATCAGAACATCATTTAAAATTACATTTCCATCAAACTACAAGAGAACAAATTTTCTTTTTGGCTTCATGAAAGTAACACAAGCTTTATCCCATTATCAGCAAGCCACTGACCCATGTGCAATCCTATTTTTTGTCATCTGCTGGCTAAGATTTATCATATTTGATCCCAGCCAGCTGCATTGCAAAGCCAATTTGCACACCACTGTTCACCTGTTTCAATTAAATGAGACTCTGGCCTCTTTGCCCCGAGAACAAATGGGCAGCTGGCTGCTCAAATGTTGCAACCTACAGTGAGGAATTTGTCAGGGACCGTGTATGTTTTAAGTTGAGTTTCATACACTTTCAGTCTGCACGATATTATCCTGCCTAATTTACATTGTTACTGAGCTGTAGTGGCAGAATATTCACCACTAATGATGTGTTACAGTACAATTACTATAGCTAGTGTGTGTGTTGTTAGCAACTCCAGTGTAATCTATCAGCAGCAAATGTAAGAGTTATAGAGACTTACAGTGTGGAAACAGGCCAATCGGCCCAACTTGTCCACACCGGCCAACATGTCCCATCAACACTAGTCCCACCTGGTAGACAAAAGTGCTGGAGAAACTCAGTGGGTGCAGCAGCATCTATGGAGCGAAGGAATAGGCAATGCTTCGGGCCGAAACATTGCCTATTTCCTTCGCTCCATAGATGTTGCTGCACCCGCTGAGTTTCTCCAGCACTTTTGTCTACCTTCGATTTTCCAGCATCTGCAGTTCCTTCTTAAACACTAGTCCCACCTGCTGTGTTTGGCCCATATCCCTCCAAATCTGTCCTATCCATGTGCCTGTCTAAACGTTCCTTAGATGTTGCAATAGTACTTGCCTCAACTACCTCCTCTGGCCGCTCGATCCATGTACCTACCACCTGTTGCTAAAAAAGTTACCCCTCAAATTCCTATTACATCTTTCCCCCTTCATCTTAAACCCATATCCTCTGGTTCTCAATTCCCCTACTCTGGGTAAGAGACTGTGCTTCTACCCGATCTATTCCTCTCATGATTTTATACACCTCTCTCAGATCACCTCTCAAATCCTGCCAACATCCTTGTAAAACTTCTCTCCACTCTTTCCATTCTACTCCAGCACATTGTGTGCTTTTTTTGTAAACCAGCATCTGTGGTTCCTTGTTTCCCCATGGGTGCTCCAGTTTCCTCCCATATCCCAAAGGGTTGGTAGGTTAATTGGCCTCTGTAAAATTGCCCCGAGTGTTTAGGGAACGGATGTGAAAGTGGGATACCATAAAGCTAATGTGAATGGGTGATCGATGATCGGTGTAGACACAGTAGGCTGATGAGCCTAGTTCTATGCTGTATATTTCAATCAATCAATCTTATCCATTCCTTCACCCTGCTCACTTCTATAATCTCATGCAGACTAAAAAGCTGAAAGAACTCCACAACAATTTTAGTTTTCATACATCAATTTTTATTTTGCTCACCCACTGGTAACCAAGTTTTTGGATGGGTGGATGCAAAGCTTTGTTCCTTCTCTAGAACCCTTAAACCCACTAAAACGTTCCTTGAAAACTACTTCATGAATTGCTCACACGACTAATATCTCCCTAAGTACTACTAAAGGCAGCTGTCACAGATTATTCATTTATGGAGGTAACTCGGAAGGTCCAATGCAACCATCGTTAACAAATATATTTTCCATGGCTGAAACTACATAGAAAATTAATTTCTTGAGGTAAACCAACATGCATGAGACCAGTGGAACATTTCTTAGTCTCAAAATCTACATTGCCATCCATTGTTGACTCTGACGTGCTTTGAAACACAGCCACTTGCTTAAATCTCAAGCCAATTATTTGACTCTGCCATAGCCAGGGCTTGAGTTCCTTGCTGAATTCCTAATTTGTTATCTTGAGCCTTGACTAATCAAATTATTTCCTGCCTGGCCTCTTATTTTCCATCTTCCTTGAACATTAAGTCATGTGCAATCCTGGTGCCTTGATCGTAACTCACACCCAGTCCCTGTTCACCCATTATCCCATATGCTGACCTACATTGGCTCAGAGTTAATCAATACTCAGCCTTGTCTGCATAAGGCATTGCCCCTCCCTAACCTCTGCCAGTTTGACAACCCTCATTGGTTTCTGCTCTAAATTTAATCACTTAATCATGCCTAATTTGGAGTCCCTCTGACTCTCTTTACAATAATCGTTAAAACTTATTTTGTCCTAAAATAGACATAAAATACTGGTGTAACTCATTGGGTCAGACAGCATCTCTGGAGAAAAAGAATTGGTGACGCATTGGGTAGGAACGTCCTTTAGAACCCTTGGCCTAAAATCTTCTGTTGAAGTCTTTAGTCAGAGGGTGGTGAATCTGTGGAATTCATTGCCACAAACAGCTGTAGAGGCCAAGTCAATGGACTGATACATTCTGTGGAATTCAGTGCCACAAATGGCTGTGCAGGCCAAGTCAATGAACTGATACATTCTTGATTAATAAGAGTATCAGAGATTATGGGGAGAAGACAGGGAAAAAGGGGTTGAGAGGGAAAGATAGGCTGAAGTAACTCAGCAGGACAGGCAGCATCTCTGGAGAGAAGGGGTCACGTTTTGGGTCGAAACCCTTCTTCAGACTGGTTAGGCATCAGGGAAACGAGAGATGTAGATGATATAGTAAAGAGATAAAGAACAATGAAGGATAGATTAGCCATGATTGAATGGCATAGGAGACTCGATGGGCCAAATGGGCTAATTCTGCTCCAAATATACAATCAGATGCTACAATTACATAATGCATTTGACAGCTGCAGCTCAATCAGTAACACTTTTGTCATTGAGGTACAAGGTTATGTGTTCATGTCCCATCCCATGGATTTGAGCATAATAGCGAGGTAATGCTGCATTATAGGATATTTGGACTTTTGATTAAGATTTTAAAATAACTTCTCGACTTCCTCAGTTGGGCACGAAAGAGCCCCGAGGCATGGGAGTGATCAGTAATACCCTGGTTGATACATTCTCCAATAAACACCACTAAAAATTAATTTACCTGGCTGTTATCAAATGGTTATTGTGATCGTTCATGATGCACAAACTTTAAAAGAACCTCACTCAGGGAAATGCTGAAGTCATGAAATACTTTTTTGAAACAGATTTATTTTTTTTTAAAATTGGGATCTAGGCTCCACTTAGTGAGGATACAATGAGTAACATGCCTTTCCTGGAATGACAGGAGAGATTTATTTATTTATATTTATTTGGCATCGTTACAATATGCTGCAGTAAAGCTCCAGTACTCTTTGTGTTAATTCCGAAAAATCAAAACCGCTTGCGTTAAAATATATTTTCAAAACTGTATATTTTAACAAGGGAAAAAAGGACATCTCTTTATTACATTCATTTATCACAAACATTATTTTGCATGAGAACAGAAAATACTTCTCACGTCCCACCAGCCATAATCAATGACACTAAATAATTGACATTTTGTTACTACATTGACCCACATCAGTGATTGTCCCTGCTGTCATGGCTGGATGTGTTTCGAAAAGAATGCTCATAATATGCAGAACATTGTTTTTAGGTTGCAAGAGGAGGCAGGAAAAGCTTGCTAGACAAAACAAAGAGCAATGGAACCACACATTGCAAATGGATCTGACAAGATGCCATAGATTACCCCTGGGATCCTGCTTTCCAAAGCCTGTGCAGCAGCTCAACTGTTCCTGGCCAGCAATTTTATCTTAAACAGCAGTTTGATATTAATATGTAGTCAAGGCATATTAGACTGGGAGGTGTGTTGAATGTCCCATAAAGACTGACCCGTAAGACTGCTCCAAATATATTTTTTTGTTTTTGTGGAATCTATACGTGAACCAAATGCAGTGAACAGGATGCAGAAATGTGTAGACGTCAATCACAGGCAAATGAAAAAGCCTGACTGCATGTATCTACACTAAAGTTTATGTCTCCTCTCTATAACCAGAATCTGTCTTGGGCTAAGGATATTTTTCAATTCCTATAATTCAATAATTTTTTCATGCTTCTTATTTATTGTGGAGAAAGGAGCTGTATAATATTTTAATTTTCTTCAAGTGAATTCATTTTCTTCTTCTCCATCCCAATGGCCCCTTCATAGGAAGAGATGAACAGAACAGGGAGAGCAATAGTGGGTGGGGATTCCATTGTGAGACAGACAGAGTGGCTGCAAAAGAAATCCTGGCTCATAAGTTCCCTCCATAGTGCAAGGATCAAGGATGTCTCTGAGCGATTGCAAGACTTTCTGTAGTAGCAGGTGAGCGGCCAGCACTTGTGGTGCATGTCGATACCAGTGTCAATAGACAATAGACAATAGGTGCAGGAGTAGGCCATTTGGCCCTTCGAACCAGCACCGCCATTTAATGTGATCATGGCTGATCATCCCCAATCAGTACCCCGTTCCTGCCTTCTCCCCATATCCCCTGACTCCGCTATTTTTAAGAGCCCTATCTAGCTCTCTCTTGAAAGCATCCAGAGAACCGGCCTCCGCCGCCGAGGCCGAGAATTCCACAGACTCACCGCTCTCTGTGGGGAAAAAGTGTTTCCTCGTCTCCATTCTAAATGGCTTACTCCTTATTCTTAAACTGTGGCCTCTGGTTCTGGACTCCCCCAACATCGGGAACATGTTTCCTGCCTCTAGCGTGTCCAAGCCCTTATCAATCTTATATGTTTCAATGAGATTCCCTCTCATCCTTCTAAACTCCAGAGTGTAGAAGCCCAGCTGCTCCATTCTCTCAGCATATGACAGTCCCGCCATTCCGGGAATTAACCTTGTAAACCCACGCTGCACTCCCTCAATAGCAAGAATGTCCTTCCTCAAATTAGGGGACCAAAACTGCACACAATACTCCAGGTGTTTTCTCACTGGGGCTCAGTACAACCGCAGAAGGACCTCTTTGCTCCTATATTCGATTCCTCTTGTTATAAAGGCCAACATGCTATTTGCTTTCTCCACTGCCTGCTGTACCTGCATGCTTAATTTCATAGACTGATGTACAAGGACCCCCAGATCCCGTTGTACTTCCCCTTTTCCCAACTTGACACCCTTTAGATAGTAATCTGCCTTCCTGTTTTTGCTACTAAAGAGGATAACCTCACATTTATCCGCATTAAACTTCATTTGCCATGCATCTGCCCACTCCCCCAACCTGTCCAAGTCACCCTGCATTCTGATAGCATCCTCCTCACAGTTCATACTGCCACCCAGCTTTGTGTCATCTGCAAATTTGCTACTGTTACTTTGAATCCCTTCATCCAAATCATTGATGTATATTGGAAATAGCTGCGGTCCCAGCACCGAGCCTTGTGGTACCCCACTATCACTGCCTGCCATTCTGAAAGGGACCCGTTAATCCCTACTCTTTGTTTCCTGTCTGCCAACCACTTCTCTATCCATGTCAGCACTCTACGCCCAATATTATGTCCCCTAATTTTTCCCACTAATCTCCTATGTGGGAGCTTATCAAATGTTTTCTGAAAGTCCAGGTACACTACATCCACTGGCTCTCCCTTTTCCATTTTCCTAGTTACATCTTCAAAAAATTCCAGAAGATTAGTCAAGCATGATATCCCCTTCGTAAATCCATGCTGACTCGGACCAATCCTGTTACTGCTATCTAAATGTGCAGCTATCTCATCTTTTATAATTGACTCCAGCATCTTCCCCACCACCGATATCAGGCTAACTGGTCTATAATTCCTTGTTTTCTCCCTCCCGCCTTTCTTAAAAAGTGGGATAACATTAGCTACCCTCCAATCCACAGGAACTGATCCTGAGTCTATAGAACATTGGAAAATTATCACCAATGCATCCACGATTTCTAGAGCCACTTCCTTAATTACCCTGGGATGCAGACCATCAGGCACTGGGGATTTATCAGCCTTCAGTCCCATCAGTCTATCCAACACCATTTCCTGCCTAATGTGGATTTCCTTCAGTTCCTCTGTCACCCCAGATCCTCTGGCCACTACTATATGAGGAAGATTGTTTGTGTCCTCCTTAGTGAAGACAGATCCAAAGTACCTGTTCAACTCATCTGCCATTTCCTTGTTCCCCATAATTAATTCACCTTTTTCATTCTTCAAGGGTCCAACTTTGGTATTAACTGTTGTAGTCACAGGCAACGATGTCAAAGGCAAGAGAAACGATAACATCTCACAACTAGAGCTTAACCATCTAGAGCAGCACCTCTAAGGTTGTAAACTTCGGTTTGCTTCCAGTGCCATGTGCCATTAAATATGAGAATATGAAGGGGTTGGACAGGCTAGATGCAGGAAGATTGTTCCCGATGTTGGGGAGGTCCAGAACAAGGGGTCACAGTTTAAGGATAAGGGAGAATTCCTTTAGGACCGAGATGAGAAAAACATTTTTCACACAGAGAGTGGCGAGTCTCTGGAATTCTCTGCCACAGAAGGTAGTTGAGGCCAGTTCATTGGCTATATTTAAGAGGGAGTTATTTAAGACTCGAAGGGGCCAATGGCCTACTCCTGCACCTATTTTATACGTTTCTATGTTAATAGAAGTATAGTTCAGATGAATTGAGGTGTTATATTTGAAGAACTAATGTTTGCTTTGTTTTTCTTGCAAATCTCCCTAATCTCCTCCAGAAATGCAATATGATTTACTTTAGATTTACTTTTACGTTAGAGATACAGCACAAAAACAGGCTAGTCAGCCAACCAAGTCCGTGCAGACCAGCGATATCCCATACACTAACACTATTCCACACACTGTGGGCAATTTTACTAAACCAATTAGCCTACAAACCTGTACATCTTTGGAGTGTGGGAGGAAACTGGAGTACCCGGAGAAAACCCATGCAGTTACATGGAGAACATACAACAGAACAGACAGCACCCGTACTCAGGATTGAACCTGGGTCTCTTGCGCTGAAAGGTATCAGCTCGACTGTTGCATCACTGTGATGCAGAGCCATGTTTCATAATTGTTCACTCCCTCTAACAACCATCCATTAACATTTGAGAATCAACCAGAAGGGACAATTAGTGTCTTTAGCCTTGAAAAACAACATGCATATCTTACAGAAATTATTACCCGATTGGATGTTGAAATTTTACCTAACAGATTCCTTAGTAGAACACAAAGAATGTTGTGTCTATCTTCGGTTTAAACCAGCATCTGTAGTTCCTTCCTACACAAAATTTAGTTTAGGTTTGATGTACATTATGGAAACAAGCCACCGGATCTATAGACAGTCAGAATCTTTTTTCCACAATGGAAAAATCAAATACTAAAGGGTATAGCTTTGTCGATTGAAGCAGATACGTTGGTAGCATTTAAAGGATGTTGGATAGGCACATGGTTATGCAGGGAATGGAGGGATATCAGTTACATGCAGTTAAATAAGTGAAGGTCTGAGCTAGGTTAGCATCATGTTTGACCCTGACATTGTTAGCCTAAGGGGCTGTTCTTGTGCTGTACTGTTCTATGTTAGTTCACACCGACCACCGATCATACCAGTTCTATGTTATCCAACTTTGTATCCCAACATGCCAGGAGCAATTTTATGGATACCAATCAACCTACAAACCCGCACATTCTTTGGGGTTTGGGAGGAAACCGGAGCATCCAGAAGAAACCCACGTGGTCACAGTGAGGACTTACAAACTCCACCCAGACTGCAGCCGAGGTCAGGATCAAACCTGGTGCTCTGACACTGTGAGACAGCAGCGTGACCAACTACATCACCATGTGGATCGGTGCCATCCTTGTTAATTGCCTAGACAGATCAATCTTGGCAACTTTGTGGTCTTAGTATCTCTTGTGCCAAAGCAGTAATATCATTCATAAATAAATATGGAGACAATTACCTAGTGCCTGTAAGAAGAATTTCTGCAGAATTGTTTTCCCATTTGATGCTGCCTCACCACACAGGTTTGTTCTCCATGTATAGGTAACATAAGGTAAAGTAATTCACAAATGCTTGGAAATACAAGTGTGTGAGCTCCAGTATTCGCAAATCATTTTTACCAGAGTATAGCAAGTATCAACTATTGAAACCCAACTCACATGAACTTGTACTGGTCTAGATTGGTTGTCATCTTCAAGTGAGTTTATGCCCTTTATTTAAGTTTAATGATAAGGGTTAATTTTGTATTTCTCCACTCCGCATGATTTAAATCAACATTGTGTAAAGTTAGTCATTATATTGCGCGGAAAATAGTTATTTACATAGTGTGGGTCAGCGGCTATTCCAATGAATTGATTTGTCATGAAATTTACAGTTGCTCATGTCTAAACAAATTCTGCTAAACTATGAGACACTTCTTCTGGTGAGGAAACATCTGGGCACAAATGTTAACAAATACCTACAGTGAGAATTCTGTAATGCACTTTACCCTTTGTCTTGTTAGCAGCTCTGTTCAGGTAAGGAAAAAAAGTACTATTATGTTACTCATGAGTAAGTATGGCATGATGGCTGTTCAGAGCCATCATTGAAATTCAAAGCACAGCGTATGCAGTGCCGTACAAGCTGACACACATCCTGTTCTGGTCTTCTCCATCTTCCAGTCTGTAGAAGGGTTCCGACCCGAAACATCACCCCTTTTTTTCTCCAGAGATGTAGCCTAACCCGCTGAGTTACTCCAGCATTTTGTGTCTATCTACGGTATAAACCAGCATATACAGCCCCTTCATTCTGTGAGACTAAGTAAATATTTCAGATAATTTTTTGTCCTGCTGAAAATCAGCATCAACATGAACAATTCAACTACAACTGGCTCAATTCTACGAAAGTTAGATCTGGTGTTTGCTTTTGAGCATAAAGCCTCTTGGCAGAAATTCTCCAGAACCATTCTCACATCATAAATAAAATTTAACAAGTACCAAAGTTGCAAATTCTGCTTAGTTACCAAAAACATAAAACGATTCTTCCAAACTTCTGCAAATTCACATATTCAGACCATCAATAATGCTTTCCTTTACAGTCCATAGAATTTAGAAAACATAACAGTACAGCACAGGGCTGCAGTCCACGGTGTCTGCACCAAACATGATGCCAAGATAAACTAATCTCATCTACCTGCACATGACCCATATCCCTTCACTCTGCATATCCAAGTAACTAGTTAAAAGTCTCTTAAATATCATCTGCCTCCAGGAACCCGCCACCGTTTGTGTAAAAAAACCTGACCACGTATTTTCTTCGAACTTTACCTCTCTCACCTTAAAGATATCACCTTCAGTCTTTTGACAATTTCATCCTGTAATTAGGGTTCTCACTGTCTACGCCTCCCATAATTTTATATAAAACAGTACTATTAATTACAACTAATTTTAAATCATAAAGTTGAATACTTATGAAGAAATTAAATAGATGATCACATTATGCCTGTATTAGATTCATAGTTTTATTTAAAACAGTACTCTTAAACACAGCTCATTTTAAATCATAAAGTTTAATACTTAAGAAGAAATTAAATAGATGAGCACATTGTGTCTGTAATTGACTCTCTAGAAACTAAAGTCAGGAGAGGTAATGAACAGATCCCCAAGTCAATAACAGGAATTCTACACAAACATTTAATATCAAAATTTTCCCGGCTGTGTGTTCCAAATCTGAATATCCTCTCATATATAAAGCCAACATTAAATTTTATGTTAATTAATTTAATTAATTTCTGGAAAACGCTTCCGATGTGCTTAATAGGCCGAATAAATGCTATAAAACATTTTTTTTTACCTCAAATTCTATACCTGTTCCAATCAATGCCATTATACCTACCCAAAAAGTTTTTTTAATTTTTTTATTAAATTGGGCTCAGATATTACAAATTTTATTTAGGATTATAAATCCCATAGAATACAAAGACCACACCTGAATAAACCCAAAGTAGTAGGGGGATTAGCACTCCCTAATTTTATATATTACTATTGGTCTGTAAATATTAGAAATATGATTCAATTGTTGGATAACTCTCCTCAACAACCAGAGTGGATCATTATGGAGGAAGAGGACTGCTCCCCTTTTAATGTTGGTGCGATCCTTCTTTCACCAATGACGGTGAATAATACAAATTACAACAAAAATCCAATTATACATAGTACAATCAGAATTTGGAAACAAATAAAATACAACTTAAAATTAAGAAACGTATCTCTCCTATCTCCTATTGCTAAAAACCATCTGTTTAAACCCTCAATTATAGACAAAGCATTTATACAATGGGAAAGAGCAGGAATTAAAACTTTGGGAGATTTGTATGAAACGGGAAAACCACTATCATTTAAACAATTACAACTAAAATACAATCTAGGTAACAATCAGTATTTTAAATATTTCCAAATATGTGATTATCTGAAAAAACATGCACAAGAATTTCACAAAATGCCACCAGACTTACTAGATGAAGCAATGAATACAAAGGCGGAATCAGCTAATTTAATTTCATATATATATAATATTATACTAAATGCAGTAATAGCAACAACGGAAGGTATCAGGAGAGTGGGAAAATGAATTAAGCATAAAAACTTCCAATGAAAGGTGGAAAGAGTACTTATTAAATGTGCATAAATGCTCAATTAACGTAAGACACACTTTAATACAATTTAACATGTTACACAGATTATACCACTCAAAAACTAAATTAAATAAATTTTTCCCCAATGTCTCACCAATTTGTGATAGATGCCAGTTTCAAGAAGCTACTATAGCGCTCGCATTCATCTTTTGTACAAAAATTCAAAGGTTTTGGACTGAAACCTTTACAAAACTGTTTAAAATAAAAATGACACCATAACCAGAATGGATTATTTTTGGAATGACAGAAGGTAGTTCGGAATTAAATGTGTATCAAAAGAATCTATTTGATTACAGCTTAATAATAGGAAAAAAGCTAATCTTAAAATTCTGGAAAAATGCCCCTATACCAACATTAAATATGTGGATTTCAACAATGTTTGAAACACTCCATCTGGAAGATATAAGACTCCGCCTGGCAGGAAAATCAGATTGTTTCTATCAGACATGGTCTGCATTTATAGAATTAGTACAAAGGTAGGGTGCAAGAGTACCTCAGGCCTCAGTAAAGGGGGATGAAAAACTATCGAGTTGGTAAATTCATTTGTGTGATATATATAATACAGTAACTGGCTTTTTTTTCTCTCTCTCTTTTTTCTTTTTCTTTTCTAGGGTCTATCTCTTAATCCCCTTTAACTCTTTGACCAAGGGTTTTTTTTTTCTCCCCTTTGGCACACTCTTTCACTTTCACAACTCTTTTCACCTACTTCACTCTCTTTGTTTCTATTCTCTTTCATTAAAAGCCATAAAATTATGGGGTACAATGATTGTAACAATATATATGTGATGTACACTGATGTATTTACCTCTATTAAAAAAATAAAAATAAAGGCCAACATTTCAGTGCTAAGCTGAGTGAGTGTCACTGCATCTTTGAAAAAACAGGTATTTCAGTCTGTTCTGATGAACAGAAAAGTAATTTTCTAAATCTTGGCGAAAACCAATATTGACAAAAATGTAAGGCACAAAGTGCAGAAGTAACTCAGCAGGTCTATGCCAGCCATAGGTACTCGGGGCTATTTTTTTCCTCGTGGACATTTTTCATCATGCTGAAAAAATGTTCCGACTTACCTGATGCCCTGAGTACCTATGGCTGGCATAACGAGCCGCTACGATATAACCACGGACTCCTACTGCCTCCTACGGACTCGTTACGAACATTCTGCGAGTTTAAAAACTCGGGAGAATTTGTGAATAACTCAGGAGAATTTGTGAATAACTCGGGAAAGTGGGACTTTAGATTCTGACTACCACTGAAGTGGTAGGTATTTGGAACGGGCTGCTGGAGGAGACAGTTAAGGCAGGTACTATCATAACAATTGAGAAACACTTCAACAGGTACATGAATAGGATAGATTTGGAGGGAATGGGCCAAACGCAGGCAGGTGGGACTACTGTAGATGGGGCATGTTGGTCGGCCTGGGCAAGTTGGAATGAAGGGCCTGCTTCTGGGCTGTATTACTCAGACTCTGGGACTCCATTTATACTATCCATACCTCATAGTTTTTTATGCTCTATCACCTGTCAGCCTCTTTTGCTTTCAGGAATAACAAGTTCTTTCCCAGAAAGTTCAGTACCAGATACTGTCTTCTGGCAAACTGCGCAAGAAAATGTACAGAGGTAGCTTCTTCCAATTGTGCTAGATGCCACTATTATGATTGCGTCTCTAACCAGTGAGGGAGCAGAAGGTGTTAAAGGCAACGCGAGACACTAAAATATGCAGTTTCACCAGATTGTAAAATCAGAATGTAAAATAAATCTGTACAAGAGAAGCAATAAGCAGCAATATCTTGGAAACTAGAAGTGCCCTTGTGAAATGCTTACCATGCAGTGGCACTTGTTGGAAATGGTTTAGTGTACAATTCAGCACAAAGTATAGTGTCACTGGCCACAGGAGTGCATCATCTTCACAACAGATGGCCATGTTTAATTGACGATTTCATTGTCACTCGATGGTGTTAAGCTGTGCTCACTTTCAACTGAGGTTGAGACCACACAAATTGTCATTGATTCACTCACCTTTAATCAACCTTGGCTGCTTCTATCTGAATGTTCTTGACCAGGTCATTAATTATTATAAATGACACACTAAGCGCACCGTTAACCCTTTAACGACCAAGTCATTCACCAGTTTGTCAAAAGAAATCTTTATCAAGGTTTTATGTGGCCTGATTTCTGTTTACTAATTATGTTCAATGTTTCAACAAATTAACACATTGACTGAAATAATGCTTCCTAATAAACTTGAGCTTGCCAAGACAAAGGATATTAATCCATTTGAATGGAATATTTTTATGTTTTTATTTTCCCATTTGGAGATTAAATGTTTCCATAAGAGGCACAAAAAAATCAATATCTATATATATTACTAAAACTCTCATCTTGTTTGTTTGTCTGTATGCGTGCGTGTGCACGATATTGCAAACCCCCCGCCAAAACAGTAGATGATAGCGCTACAGCTTTTGGCCCACCTTACTCACCATTGTCCAGGGATGTAAAAGAAACAAGTTTCGTTTGGATTTATGTTATATTTTACAAGTTGTTGACATCTTAAACTTTACAAAAAGCCCTTTTTAAACCACTTTTCCACTTGCCCTGACTGTCAGCAGTGTTTGACGTCACAATTATGTCACAATGGGATCGCATGTAATGGTATTACATTAAAAATAGTGATTAAAAAAAATATATGTTTTAATCAAATTCTTCTAATTTCATTAACAGCTAAGATTGTTTTAGGTTATTTGAAAGAAAAAAAACACGATTTTCATTGAGAATTTCATTAAAAAAAAATCACAATTTTCATTGTGGGGGGGGGGGGGGGGGTGGGATAGGAGGAGGTTTCATTTTTTAAAAAACATCACGATTTTCATTTTGGGGGTGTGGGATAGGGGGTTGTGAGGAGTAGGGGAGCAGGGGATAGAGAGAGAGGAGGGGCTGGTGAGGGGAAAGAGGGGGAGGTAAGGAGGGAGATTGGGGGAGGAGGGGGGGATAGATGGAGAGGAGGGGGTGTGGGGGAGGTAGGGAGTGGGGGTAGCGGGAGAGGTGGGCAGTGAGGGAGGTGAGGAGGGAGGTTGGGGTTGTGGGATCGGGGAGGGAGAGGAGGGGGGTAGGGAGGGGAGAGGTTGTTATGGAAGGTGGGAGTGACTGAGGGTAGGGGAAAGGAGAGGGGTATAGAGGTGAGGGAGTGGGGCAGGGGAGGAGGAGAGGGGAAAGAGAGGGAGGGTGAATAGGAAGGGGTAGGAGCGCTGGGGAATGAGGGGTAATGGAGGAGGATATGGGTAGGAAGAGGGATGGCGAGGTGCAGTTGGGGGAGGGTTGCCATGACTCCCATCACAACGGGGATCCCTGCCATCACAACGGGAACCTGTCAGCCGCTCCTGCGCAGTTGGGAGCGATGGGTGAGTGGCGGAATATTGCGTTGGGGGAACAGGGCCCAACTGGTCCCACTTGGTCTTGTAACTTTATAATATTTATCTGATCATAACTGCATATGTGACTTGTGTTACATCACTGCCCATGTGACTTGGTTTGCATTTAGATCTATGCTTACCGAGAATTGGTTTGAAACTGCTCAGACTCATTCCATGGAAAACCATAAGAATCAGTTTTGTTTACACTCCCTCACAAAGTTTATAAATTAGGCAACTGATACAATCTCGATTCCTTGGCATGCTTCTATACCAGTCAACTCAGAAGTATAGCAGTTGTCTGAAAGGATTTTGTTTTGCTGTGTGGGATGTTTGCATTTATTTCTAGTGAGCTTGGCTCTTAAAATTCCTTTGCTTTTGATATAATTCAGTCTCGCGTATTGCACGACATAGACAGATAATGTAATCATGCAACTGATTCAAAAACCAAAGGACAGATTAAGGTGAAAGAGGAAAGATTTAATAAGAACCTGAGGAATAACTTGTTCATACAGAGGGTGGTGGGTATGTGGTACGAGCTGCCAGATGAGGTAGCTAAGGCAGGTAATATAACAACATTTGAAAGACTTTTGGACAGATACATGGGTAGGAAAGGTTATCTAAACCTTCAATTAAATCCCACGATCTTCTCTGCTCCAGTAGTTGATAGATCTGCATTATCTTATATTCCATCGCTGGTAAATGCATACACTCAACTCAATCAATTCAATATCCTATACAGTGCTGGAGCAACTCAGTGGGTCAGGTAGCATCTCTGGAGAACATGGATAGTTTTGGTTAGAGATCCTTTTTCAGACTGATTGTGGGGGCGGGGAGAATGTCGGGAGGAGGGCCAAGACAAAGCCTGGAAAATAATAGGTTCATAAAGGGAAGGAGTTTTTTTGACAGGCAGATGGTAGGATGAAGAACAGAGACAAAACAACAGAATTGGAAAAGGAGTTAAAATAAATAGCAACTGAGATATCCAGTAGATCTTAGCAGACCAAGTGCAAGTGATCGACAAAATGGTCACCAAGTCCATGCTTGTTTTCGCTGATGTACAGAAGCCCACATTGGAAACACCAAATTCATTAGATGAGGTTAAAAGAGGTGTCAGAAAACGAACCTCGGTCTCACCTAGACGTGAAAACGCACACCTCATGATTCAGGGACGGTTTCTTCCCAGCTGTTATCAGGCAATTGAATCATCCTACCACAACCAGAGAACAGTCTTGAATTAATATCTACCTCATAGGTGACCCTCAAGGGCTTGTCCCACATGCCGATTTTTACGGCAACTGCCGGCATCATTGACTGACGTATCAGGTCACCGAAAAAGCCGCGGCGTGACACGGCATAATGATGTATTGACGCGCGGTGTTTCCTCAGGTTTCGAAACCTTGGAGGTCACAAAAATGTTGGAGAATGTGTTGGGTGAAGGGGCAGGTGGGATGATAGGTGAGCACCAGGTAAATCTATCCTTGTTCTGTCTGGAGGGAGGGAGCCAGAGCAGAACTATGGGACATCGGGGTTGAAGGATCCATCTCTAACAGCAGAGGAGGAGGAGATGCAACAGAAACTGAGACGTTAAAAGTAGGGGACAGTGTCTGTGCAGAATGCAGGTCGTTGGGTAGTGTAGTCCAGATAACTGGACTCAGTAGGTTTGTGCGGTGGACATTAGTCGATAGTCTGTCCCCTGTGATGGAGATAGGGAGATCAAGAAAGGGGAAAGAGGTGTCAGCGATATTCCAAGTGAATTTGAAGGCTGTGTGGATGTTTGTGACAAAGTTAATGAAATCAACGAATTCTGCATGAGTGCAGGAGGCATAATCGATGTGGTGGAGAAAGAGTTGGCGGATGGTGCCAGTGAATGTTCAGACGAAGGTCTGATATAGGTAACTGCAAAACTTTTCTTCTCAGACAAACCATCTCCATTCTTCCCCCCACCCCCCTCTCTCCTGTGCCTCACCTGGACTCAGAGGGGAAGATTTCTCCCTCCTCCTCCCCTTTCACCTACATTCCATCCTCTTGCTTCACAATTCACAACTGGTCAATCCTTCTGTCTCATACGTTCTCCCTTGCCATCTCTGGCCTTTGTCCAACCATCTGTTTTCAAAAACCCCGCTAATCTGTATCAACCTATTTCCTGCCTGGTTTTGTCCTGCCCCTCCTCTCTTCCCGCTTTCGCCCCCCCCCCCCCCCAAAACAATCAGTCTGAAAAAGCATTCTGACCCGAAACATGCCCTATCCATGTTCTCCAGCGATGCTGCCTGACCTGCTGAATTACTGCTGCACTTTGTGATTTTTTTTGGTAAACTGGCATCTGCAGTTCCTCGTTTCTTTCCTTTATATATAATAGGCCATCCAGAGCTTCGCAATTTTTTCCAACTGTGTCTAGTAGTATAGACTTCTAATACATTTGCTCTTGTATTCTTTTCACCTTCATTGGGATACTTGAGGAGAGATTGAACAATTAAGCAAATTAAAGATAAAGCAGATAGATATAGTGCGTTTAGATGGATACTAAATGCTGGAGTAACTCAACGGGTCAGGCGGCATCTCTGGAGAAACGCAATAGGTGACGTTTCAGGTTGAGACTCTTCTTCAGTCTGAGAGTCTGAAGTCTGATGTCTTCTGTGGATTCTGTGGATAGAGAACTGGCTGGCAGACAGGAAGCAAAGAGTAGGAGTAAACGGGTCCTTTTCAGAATGGCAGGCAGTGACTAGTGGGGTACCGCAAGGCTCAGTGCTGGGACCCCAGCTATTTACAATATATATTAATGATTTGGACGAGGGAATTGAATGCAACATCTCCAAGTTTGCGAATGACACGAAGCTGGGGGGCAGTGTTAGCTGTGCGGAGGATGCTAGGAGACTGCAAGGTGACTTGAATAGGCTGGGTGAGTGGGCAAATGCATGACAGAAGCAGTATAATGTGGATAAATGTGAGGTTATCCATTTTGGTGGCAAAAACAGGAGGGTAGACTATTATCTGAATGGTGGCCGATTAGGAAAAGGGGAGTTCAACGAGACCTGGGTGTCATGGTACACCAGCCGTTGAAAGTAGGCATGCAGGTGCAGCAGGCAGTGAAGAAAGCGAATGGTATGTTAGCATTCATAACAAAAGGATTTGAGTATAGGAGCAGGGAGGTTCTACAGCAGTTGTACAGGGTCTTGGTGAGACCACACCTGGGCTATTGCGTACAGTTTTGGTCTCCAAATCTGAGGAAAGACATTCTTGCCATAGAGGGGGTACAGAGAAGGTTCACCAGACTGATTCCTGGGATGTCAGGACTTTCATATGAAGAAAGACTGGATAGACTTAGCTTGTACTCACTAGAATTTAGAAGATTGAGGGGGGATCTTATAAAAACTTACAAAATTCTTAAGGGATTGGACAGGCTAGATGCAGGAAGATTGTTCCCGATGTAGGGGAAGTCCAGAACAAGGGGTCACAGTTTAAGGATAAGGGGGAAATCTTTTAGGACCGATATGAGAAAAACATTTTTCACACAGAGAGTGGTGAGTCTCTGGAATTCTCTGCCACAGAAGGTAGTTGAGGCCTGTTCATTGGCTATATTTAAGAGGGAGTTAGATGTGGCCCTTGTGGCTAGAGGGATCAGGGGGTATGGAGAGAAGGCAGGTATGGGATACTGAGTTGGGTGATCAGCCGTGATCATATTGAATGGCGGTGAAGGCTCGAAGGGCCGAGTGGCCTACTCCTACACATTTTCTATGTTTCTCAGTCTGAAGATGGGTTACTACCCAAAATGTCACCTATTCCTTTTCTCCAAAGATGCTGCCTGACCCGCTGAGTTACCCCAGCATTTTGCCTGAGAGTTTGTTTTAAAAACATAGTTGATTTTGTTTCAACCTTGGTGCATTCCAACAAGGTTAGGATGGAGAAGAAAAAGCAACCAAAGTCAGACCTTCTGAAGGTCAAAGCAAGATGAAATAGCAAATGGAAGCACTTGCTTCATAACATGCACACAAAATTACACATAATAGACGCAATATAAAAATAGAGCCTGTGAAGAAGGTAATAAGAGGAACAAAAAAGCAGACTGGCAGCTAACAAGAAAAAGGTCCCAGGCATTTTCTTTAGTTTAGTTTAGAGATGCAGTGCGGAAACAGGCCCTTCGACACACCGAGTCCACACCGATCAGCAATCCCCGCAGTGACTACTGGGGTGCCGCAGGGCTCAGTGCTGGGACCCCAGTTATTTACAAAATATATTTACGATTTACAAGAGGGAATTAAATGTAACATCTCCAAGTTTGTGGATGACATAAAGCTGGGTGGCACTGTGAGTTCTGAGAGGAATGCTATGCGGCTGCAGAGTGACTTGGATAGGTTGGGTGAGTGGGCAGATACATGGCAGATGCAGAATAATGTGGATAAATGTGAGGTTATCCACTTTGGTGCCAAGAACAAGACAGATTATTATTTGAATTATGTCAGATTAAGAAAAGGGGAGGTGTAACAACACCTGGGTGCCCTTGGACATCTGTCACTGAAAGTAAACATGCACGTACAGCAGGCAGTGCAGAAAGCAAATGGCATGTTGGACTTCATAGCGAGAGGATTTGAGTACAGGAGCAAGGAGGACCTACTGCAGTTGTACAGGGCCCTGGTGAGACCACACCTGGAGTATAGTGTGCAGTTTTGGTCTCCTAATTTGAGGAAGGACATTCTTACTATTGAGTGCAGCGCAGGTCACCAGGTTAGTTCCCGGAATGGCGGGACAGATATATGATGAAAGTATGGGTTGACTGGGCTTGTATTCACTGGAATGTAGAAGGATGAGAGGGGATCTTCTAGAAACATAAAATTCTTAAGGGATTGGACAAGCTAGATACAGGAATAATGCTCCCCATGTTGGGGTAGTCGAGAACCTGGGGTTACAGTTTAAGAATAATGGGGAGGCCATTTAGGACTGAGATGAGGAAAAACTTTTTCACCCAGAGAGTTGTAAATCTGTGGAATTCTCTGCCACAGAAGGCAGTGGAGGCCAATTCACTGGATATTTTCAAGGGAGAGTTAGATTTCATTATTTGGGCTAAAGGAATCAAGCGATATGCGGAAAAAGCAGGAACGGGATACTGATTTTAGATGATCAGCCATAATCATAATCAATGGTGGTGCTGGTTCAAAGGACCGAATGGCCTACTCCTGCACCTATTTTCTATGTTTCTATGTTAACACTATACAAAGCACACACTAGGGACAATTTACATTCATACCAAGCCAATTAACCTACAAACCTGTATGTCTTTGAAGTGTGTGAGGAAACCGAAAATCTTGGAGAAAACCCATGCAGTCACATGAAGAACAAGGCCATTTAGGACTGAGATGAGGAAAAACGTTTTCACCCAGAGAGTTGAGAATCTGTGGAATTCTCTGCCACAGAAGGCAGTGGAGGCCAATTCACTGGATGTTTTCAAGAGAGATAACTCTAGGTATAACACTTAGGGCTAATGGAATCAAGGAATATGGGGAGAAAGCAAGATCGGGGTACTGATTTTAGCTGATCAGCCATGATCGTATTAAATGGCGGTGCTGGCTCGAAGAGCCGAATGGCCTACTCCTGCACCTATTTTCTATGTTTCAATGTAACTCCATATAGACAACACCCATAGTCGAGATTGAACCCGGGTCTCTGGCAAGCGCTGTAAGGCAGCAACTCTACCGCTGCACACCGTGCAGCCCTCTAGATCTTAAAATTAAATGGTTATCGGCGGAGCAATGAAAAGTCCTAAGTTGGGAATTCTCGGTGAATGTAAAAGCTGTGAACAATAGAGGAAATAGATGCCCTGCTTTGGTGCCCAACAAGTGAGCGGACCTTGCTGAAGCCGCTGTAAATGAAACGGTTGCTGGGACACGGAGTGAGATAAAAAATAGATAAACAGGAATCAAATGTAAAGGCTGATTCATTTGCTCATGGTGTATTTATTCTACCCTCTTTCACTCTTTGTCATACTTTGCCTGTTGCTTGATTAAAATCTGTTAATCGCTGTTTGCAGGTTCAACCTAACTATGTATACGAAATAAAAATGAAAACTTCGGGCTAAAGCAGTTCCAATGAACCTCCATGTTAAGCATTCCTGTTCCTGTTTCCTGCACATCAACCCACAGTCTGTACTCAATTTATCACTTATGACAATCAATCATGAATTCAGAAATGGATGAAACATGTTCTAACCTTCAGTGTAACCTTGTTAAATGTCAGGTCATGCTTATAAATTTTGAATTAATGATTCATCGCACAGGTAAAGATTATGCAAATAATTCAGATGCTGAAAATTTGAAATAAAAGAGTAAACACTCAGGAGGTGTGGCAACACTGCTGAGTGAAACATTTAACATTACAGATTGCTGACTTTCCATCAGAATTAACAACATGAGACAAATAACCTGTTTAGTGTGCAGGTTAATGAGGGAGAGAAAGAATATGAGAAAAGCAAATAAGAATGTTATTGTTCTGGTCCTGGTGTATATAACAATTAAACTTGCTTGACCCTTGAAATGCAATGGCAAGTCTACAAAAGGGGATGAGCAGCATACATTAATTGACTAAAGAGAGCTATTAAAACAAGGTTAAAAAAGGTGGAGGTTTACGTTTATTATTGTGTCACATGTATCAAGATACACTGAAAGCATGTTATCCAATCAGATCAGACAATATGATACATAAGTACAATCAAGTCACACTCAAGTACAATGGAGCAAAGGTGCAAAACATAGTTCTCAGCATTCTCACGCATCAGTTCCATACACAAATCCAATGTCTACAATGGGGGAGGGGGGGAGGTGAATCAGACTGTACACTACCATATAGTAGGACCAATCGGAAGACTGACGTCAGAGGGAAATAAATTATTCCTGAGTCTGATGGTGTGCACTTTCTAGCTTCTGCCCAACAGGAGCTGGGAGAAGAAGGAATGACCCAGGTGGGACAAGTCGAAGGAGGAGATATAGGGACAGGTGTTCCATCATCTGCGGTTGCAAAGGAAGGTACCTGGGGAGGGGGTGGGAAGGGACTTCCTCCCTCGACTCTGCCCAAGGTCCCCGACAATCCTTTCAGATGAGGCAGAGGCTCACTTGCACCTCCTCCAACCTCATCTACTGTATCCGTTGTTCAAGATGTGGACTCTTATTCATCGGCGAGACCAAACACAGACTGGGTGATCGTTATGCTGAACACCTTCGCTAAGCCCGCCTGAACCTACCTGATCTCCCGGTTCTTCTTCCTCTTCCCACACAGACCTTTCTGTCCTAGGTCTCCTCCATTGTCAGACTGAGGCTAAACTGCAAATTGGAGCAACAGCATCTCATATTTTGCTTGGGCAGCTTACAGCCCAGTGGTATGAATATTGATTTTGCTCACCTCAGGTAGCCCCGGTGTCCCCTTTCTCTCTATCCTTCCCCCGCCCAAGTCACACTAGCTCCTCGTTTTCACCCTACAAACAACTAACAATGGCATGTTTCCTTTATCATCGTTGCATTTTTGCATATCTTTCATTCATTGTTCTTTATCTCTCTACATATCTCTTGTTTCCCTTATCTCTAATTAGTCTGAAAAAGGTTCTCGACCTGAAATGTTACCCATTCCTTCTCTCCAGAGATGCTGCCTGTCCAGCTGAGTTACTCCAGATTTGGGTCTAGCTTCGGTTTAAACCAGAATCTGCAGTTCCTTTCAACACTCATAGTCCGAGAGGTCAGAATGCAAATTGGATAGAGATTTGAAATGTGATGAGAAGCTCAAGGTTATCAAAGCAGACTGAACGAGTGTGTCTGCAATGCAGTTACCCAATTTGCATTTCCTTTCTTTTCAGATATTGTTTAGTTTGTTTCCTTGGTTTCTATAATCCATTATATTAAATAGGTTGATAATTAACCACAGTGCCAAAATAGTAGTGATGAAAGATCAAAGGATATCTTGTGGAAAAAAAAATTGTCTTTTATACAAACAGTCTTTGATATTATAATTATTTTATTTTCAATTTCAAAGACTGATGATATCATTTCCTACTTATTCAGCCAACATGCATTACCTTTCTTTTTTTAATTGGTTATTTTCTTAGTACCTTGTTATGGCTCACTTACATAACCATCCCATTTTATTTTTCAGTTTCCTACAGGTTGGAGCATTGTGCCTTGGATAATGATGCCAGCTTTTTACATCTTACCATCTCAGTATGTGCATGAAGTAGTTTTGAATTTTGATAACTGCGTCCATTGCAGCTAAACTTCAGTCTGTCTGTCTAAGGTGCTGATCCAAATTAGCTGTTACTGAAAATCATGCATTCAACATTGTTGATATACAAAAGTTTAAAGTTAAACATAATGTGTTTCTGGGGGGAGCGGGGTTGTCTTTTCATTCTAAGTGCTAAATGTATGAATAATTTCAGTTAATAGTAGCATTCACCTGTGCAATTCATTTCTCCCAAATTTAATGAAACAAAGTGATGATGTCACTTTGTAATGTTCATGTAAGGAAAAGGATACCTGCAGAATTGACAGAAGGTACTTTCGTGAAGTCAGCACATCATGACCCAATGGCCTTTACAATTCATTACAATTAAGCACCTCAGTTATTGAGATTGCAATCACAGTATTTGATTGAACCCATGTTTGGAGCAGGTGATAATGCTGCATAAACTATTTTTGGAGGTGTTCTACAAATTTTCAAGAGCAAGTATTCCACAGGGTCGGAAACATTCCTGCAGTACCGGTAAAGTAAAAAAATATTTTTGAAAATGTAATAATTGTTGTTACATAGTTGGTTCAGCTGTTTAATCCAGGAAAAAAAAGAATTGGGTCCTTAATAATTTCAACTGAAGGCATTGTAATAACAAATAGAACATAGAAACATAGAAAAATAGGTGCAGGAGTAGGCCATTCGGCCCTTCGAGCCTGCACCGCCATTCAATGTGATCATGGCTGATCATCCAACTCAGTATCCCGTACCTGCCTTCTCTCCATACCCCCTGATCCCTTTAGCTACAAGTGCCACATCTAACGCCCTCTTAAATATAGCCAATGAACTGGCCTCAACTGCCTTCTGTGGCAGAGAATTCCAGAGACTCACCACTCTCTGTGTAAAGAATGTTTTCCTCATCTCGGTCCTAAAGGAATTCCCCCTTATCCTTAGACTGTGACCCCTTGTTCTGGACTCCCCCAACATCGGGAACAATCTTCCAGCATCTAGCTTGTCCAACCCCTTAAGAATTTTGTAAGTTTCTATAAGATCCCCCTCAATCTTCTAAATTCCAGCGAGTACAAGCCGAGTCTATCCAATCTTTCCTCATATGAAAGTCCTGACATCCCAGGAATCAGTCTGGTGAATCTTCTCTGTACCCCCTCTATGGCAAGGATGTCTTTCCTCAGATTTGGAGACCAAAACTGTACGCAATACTCCAGGTGTGGCCTCACCAAAACCCTGTACAACTGCAGTAGAACCTCCCTGCTCCTACACTCAAATCCTTTCGCTATGAATGCTAACATACCATTTGCTTTCTTCACTGCCTGCTGCACCTGCATGCCTACTTTCAATGACTGGTGTACCATGACACCCAGGTCTCGTTGCATCTCCCCTTTTCCTATTCTGCCACCATTCAGATAATAGTCTACCCTCATGTTTTTGCCACCAAAGTGGATAACCTCACATTTATCCACATTATACTGCATCTGCCCATTCACTCAGCCTATCCAAATCACCCTGCAGCCTCCAAGCATCCTCCTCACACCTAACTATACCCCCCAGCTTGGTGTCATCTGCAAATTTGGAGATGTTGCATTGAATTCCCACGTCCAAATCATTAATATACATTGTAAATAGCTGGGGTCCCAGCACTGAGCCTTGCGGCGCCCCACTAGTCACTGCCTGCCATTCTGAAAAGGACCCGTTTACTCCTACCCTTTGCCTCCTGTCTGCTAGCCAGTTCTCTATCCACATCAATACTGAACCCCCAATACCGTGTGCTTTAAGTTTGTATGCTAATCTGTTATGCGGGACCTTGTCGAAAGCCTTCTGAAAGTCTAGATATAACACATCCACTGGTTCTCCCTTATCCACTCTACTAGTTACATCCTCGAAAAATTCTATCAGATTTGTCAGACATGATTTACCTTTCGTAAATCCATGCTGACTTTGTCCAATGATTTCACCACTTTCCAAATGCGCTGCTATCCCATCTTTAATAACTGACTCTAGCAGTTTCCCCACTACCGATGTTAGACTAACTGGTCTGTAATTCCCCACTTTCTCTCTCCCTCCTTTTTTAAAAAGTGGGGTTACATTAGCTACCCTCCAATCCTCAGGAACTACTCCAGAATCTAAGGAATTTTGAAAAATTATCACTAATGCATCCACTATTTCTGTGGCTACCTCCTTGAGTACTCTGGGATGCAGACTATCTGGCCCTGGGGATTTATCGGCCTTCAATCCGTTCAATTTACCCAACACCACCCGGGTAACCTGGATTTCACTCAGTTCCTCCATCTTATTTAACCCCCATTCCACTGCTATTTCCGGCAGATTATTTATGTCTTCCTTAGTGAAGACAGAACCAAAGTAGTTATTCAATTGGTCTGCCATGTCCTTGTTCCCCATGATCAATTCACCTGTTTCTGACTGCAAGGGACCAACATTTGTTTTAACTAGTCTCTTTCTCTTCACATATCTATAAAAACTTTTGCAGTCAGTTTTTATGTTCCCTGCCAGTTTCCTTTCATAATCTATTTTCCCTTTCCTAATTAAGCCCTTTGTCCTCCTCTGCTGGATTCTGAATTTCTCCCAGTCCTCCGGTAGGCTGCTTTTTCTGGCAAATTTGTATGCCTCATCTTTTGTTTTTATACTATCCCTGATTTCCCTATGGTTGGGAAAGAAAATGGATGAAAATATCATACAGTATAAAGTAAGACATTCTTGCTAAAAACAGAAGAAACACTTATCTTTCAACACTGGATAAAGTGTTGTTTATGAGATGTAATCCCCCTCTGCATCTAACTTGGACCAGCATATGTGTTCCTATTTGTCTTTGGTGAACAAAAATGATCTTGCTGATTCGTAAAAACTCATGTCAATATTCTCCTGGATTGTAGTTCTGAAATCATTCCCCACATCATAAAAACACAATATTTATTTCATTTAAGTTGAACTAAATGTGGACTTCAGGATAAAGATGTGGCAGATGAACTAAAAACAGAAATTAATAAAAAGTAAGGAATTTGGATGCAATCATCACTGACATATAGCAATAAATTATTTTTCTTCCAAATTTTAAGATAAATAGTAAGATTAAATGAGAAGTTACCAGTTTGAAGTTTGATCTTTATTTTATGAGGAGTTACGATGAGGGATTACGTGATGAAGCCCGCCAGCCCACATGCGCGTCAATGTTGAAAGCAGCGGTGTGAAATCGAAGATAACAGTTGTTGAACTGAATATAGGAAGATTCGAGAGACTAGAAATACCAGCTGACCTTTATGACAGAGGGTTGGGAGTGGAGGGCACGTAATCCCTCATCGTAACTCCTCATAAAATAAAGATCAAACTTCAAACTGGTAAGTTCTCGTTTAATCTTACTATTTTACTTCGGAGTCACGCGAGTGACTACGTGAAGATTTCAAAGCTCTGTGATTTCATGCCATGAAAACGAGTCCACACAATCACAACTGCATCAGTTGACCACAGATGAGTGAACATTAATAATGCATTCAGACATGACATAGATTTAAACATGCTGATGCTTTTAAATGAACACATAATAATAATAGTAGCCTCTCTCATCTGGGAGGATATTATAAAACAGAACCTAAAATAGAGCTGGCAAATACCCCCGGTCTGGCAATGGGTTTGTTATAAATGTTTGAAAAGGTTTGTTCATTTGACCATTCTGCTGCCGCTAGGATGTGGTCCAGCGGAACGTCCATAACCCTTGCTGCTGATGTTGTTGCAGCTCTGGTAGAGTGAGATTTGACACTGTCAGTGTTCACTCCTGCACAAGCCAGAACCCATTTTAACCACCTGGAGATGGTCTGTACTGAGATCTTTTATGAGGTTTCATGTAACTAACAAACATAGCTAGTTCAAAGCCTTTAAGGTTCTAGGTGACCTTAACATACTGTTGTAGATGTGTGACCACACACATCGGAAGGTCCATGGGGTATGCCAAAAATCTAGTTTGAGACCTGATGCCCTTGGTCTGATCTGCTTGACTAAGTCAAAAACGCAAAATGTTATTTTGCCTGCAGATGTAACCATCCTGTCCAATTGCAGCTAATGCAACGACTGGATCTATAACGCTGAAACCAGCACCATGAGCCTAACCACTTGTAAATGAGTTCGACCAAGGACAGGGATGTAGCTGGAGCCCACCGGTGAAGCAGCGTCAGCATAATGTCAACATCCCATATCTCTGAGCACCTGGCCCTGGGAGGTTTTGAGCCGAAGATACCCTACATAAATCTGGCTATCAGTGGATGAGATCCGACAAAGTGATGTCCCGATCCCAGCAATAAGTATGACGACAAGGCACTTCTGGCACAAATTATGGCACTATATTTGTATCCCTCGTCAACATTAGTTAGAGAGGATTCCAAACATCTGTATACGTGTTGTGTCATACGTATGTTGGACTGTAGACAGAACACTTCCCACTTTGATATAAGAGATGTACTACTTCTTGACACTATCTCTGCAGGCCGCAGTGATCATGACCAACATACAACTAGACAGTCTGAGCCCTAGATAAGTTCTTCTCAGACTCCGCAAGCAACGATTTGATTCGGTCATGCAGTGGATGGTCCTCTCCAGTCACGGGGTGAACCAGCAGATATCTGCGTTTGGGAACAGCCCTAAAAGGCTCTGTTATCATTCCCAATATGAGTGGGAAACATGGCTGTGTAGTCAGGCACTACCAAAATGCCTGAGGTGGAGTCTTGCTGGATCTTTAGCAAGCACCGCCTGATGAGGCAAAATGGAGGGAATTATAAAGAATATTCCTCCCTAGCTTAGTGAGAATGCATCTGCCGCTACTGCCCCCGGATCTGATTCTCATGCCACATACTTTAGTAACTGGTGATTAAGTCGAGATGTGAACAAATCGATATCCGGTGTTCCATACCTTTTCGGAATGGATGGAGGTAAATAATGAGACCTACTTACCAGCGTCTCTACTTACCAGCGTCTCTAATTCCAGATCGCTTACCTTTGCTGGAGCTTCAGCAAAGTTTCATTCGCAGACTCTGTCCATCATGTTTGTCATTTCTATAGATAGCTGATGCTGCTGGCCAACTTCTCTTGTAGTGGCTAATCTGTCTCTGACGGAGCAGCAATTTTAGGGGCAAAGCACACCACTTTCCCCCATGCGATTGTCGTACATTATGCATCAAAGCATGGAATCCCGGCACACAGTCATATTCGGGTTCCTGTTTGGAGTTAATCCATACTAACCTTTGACATTCTTTTAGAATGGGAGTAAATTGCACCTGAACCAGGTATTACCCTCCGTATTCCTCAAATTGGCTGTGCATGCTTCTGTACCGGGCATGTTTTGCGACACCATCTCCCACAATCTTTTGGGGGAGGTAATGCGAACCTTGAACCAAGGCAGCTGCAGGCATATGACTTGAACTGCCTGTGTATACTTCCGTGATACGGGCATAATATATATGGCTCCATCTTCATCCTTCATACATCTCGATGTGAGTACTCATGCAACCTGTACCAGGAGGTGCCTCAGGCATGTGTGCATATTATTTTGCACCATCTCCATCACTACGTTCACCGAGTGGGAGGAATTGCAATCCTGAACCAGGTGCTGCTTCAGGCATATGTGCATACTTATTTGGCACCATCTTCACCACTCCGCTTATTTTAGTGGGAAAGAATTTGCAACCCTGAACCAGGAGCTGCTGCCTGACATGCCTCAAGACGGAGCATTCTTTGTGTTCATAATGGAGACAAGCCCCAATCTTGTCTGACATCGGTGTCCCAAGACTTGCCACTTTGCCCTGGGTTGGGGTCGTCCGGTCGCTCCCTTCAACAGCCGCCAGGACTAGCTGTGCAAATCCATGCTCTGTTGGCATCCTTATTTACCAAACAGGCTGCACGTGCTAGTGACTCCAAGTCCTGCTCCTTCCCAATGCCAATGCAGTATACAGGAAAGGACTGGAGCACCTCTGGCCCCCATACGCTAGACAGAGTGGGAAAACCTGCCAGGTATTAGTCATGGACAATGACGTTTACATGAATGAAAATCCCCATCACAATTATATCAGAGATTTGATCACTTTATTGACATGTATAAAGATGACGTTTGCGGGAAGAACCTTCCACAGTCCCCTCTAATGAGCGGAAACCATGACGCCATCATGTGTAGCTCGCACAGGTGACTGATAGGCACAGCTCAAATAAGGCTTCCCAAGCCAGGGACTCTAGACGGTCTTGGCCGGCCCGATTCCACTACACCTTTTATTGGTGTAATTGATAATAATATTCCTTGTAATTTCTCTCTATACAAAACATAATCTAAATTGGCATGATAATGCAGTTGGTAGAGCTGATGCCAGGGACCGGGGCTAAATCTTGACCATAGATGTATCCGTGTGGAGTTTGCAGCTCATAAGATGTATAGGTTATGATGGTCACAAACTATAATGCCCACTCCATTATAGCCATACAAAAATAATACACTATAACTGGTCCACACAACCCATGTTTCGGAAGAACCAGACCCACATACCTGCATGGTTACCAGTGGTCTATGGTAGGCCCAAAGGCCTCTAATGTGGGTACTATTCCCGTCCTTGATTTGGAGGGTAGGGCTGCTGGGGTTCGTGGATGCACCTTTTCCTTGAAGGCCGGCTTGGGCCTAGGCCTGAAGACCTCTGCCCAGAGACTCAGCTTCTAGCTGCGACCAACTTCAGTGAACCGCTTACTGCCAATGGAGACGTTATTGCCGAAACGGTGAAGCTTTGATTGTCGTTGGTACCTCGAATAGTCCGACAGCTTATGCTTCCTCTTACTGGTCCTTTATCTGTTGGATAGGTTTTCCCCCCAAAGAGAAGTTTCGGCGTCTGGACTCCTCCTGAAATATTGTGACGTGAGATAGCTGATGCTTACAAGGCTTGTAACGTGAGGGGGACTCTGCTCTGCCCCCCTCCCCCCGCATATTCTGGAACCTTACTCATGAATACCAGAATGTGCCACGGACATACTTCCGGGTTTGGAGTCAGTCACACACTGACTCCTCGTACTCCCCTCCACAGAGAAGGATATTTGTGAGCAGCCCTAAAACAGGCACTGCCGTAGGCCCCCGAGGACCTGCGCTGATATGGTCCCGTTTCATGGACCATATCAGGATGGGTTAAACGTCCATACCTACCCATGTATGTCGGAGGGGAACCCTCCTGACCTGGCTCATCCCAGCCCAGGACTCTCCGACTCCATTTAGCTGCCCAACCTTTTTGGGGCTGCGGAAGTCGAAGTCGCTGACCGCACTGTCAGCAACTCAAGTAGCGAACCCGACGGCCACCAGCTACCCGCACTCCCGCGGTCCATAGCCGGTTCCTCGCGGTCAGAAGTTTCCCCGTGGCCTGTCCGGATATCGCCCCGTATTTCAATCTTCGGAAGTCGCTGACCGCACTGTCAGCGACTCGGGTAGCGAACCCGAGGGCCACCGGCTACCCGCACTTCCACGGTCCGTAGCCGGTAACCCCACGGTCCTTAATCGGTTTGCCCGCGGGCCGTCCAGGTTTCGCCCCATATTTAAATATCCAACAGGAACTCTGCAAAAGAGATTCCTGCAACAAAGGACAACCTGAAAAATAAGTTTGAAAACCTAGCTGCAGGATTTTGAAACTTACTGCTGGAGGAGCGACGCGACTGCCAGCCAGTCGTGCGCCATGCGTTAGACGTGTTGACGGGCTGGCGGGCCTCTTCATGTAGTCGCTCACGTGACTCCAAAGTAAAATTATTATTTTACAGATGTTGACAGACTTTCTGTGCTTTTTCAACATTTATTTTTACCTCCAATCCTGTATATCTCTTTGGCCAGTAGAGGGTGCATAGGCTGAAAATGTTGCAATCCATGTGAAGAGCCTATGAACAGTTAAGCAGCTCCCATTTACAATCCCAAACAGCAACACACACACACACACCCAGACACACAGCAGCACCAGTCGCAATTGACGAGATGCAGAATGTTGCCTGTGAACAATAACACACTGAGTTGTGTAATAAAGAACTGCAGATGCCAGTTAAAACTGAAGATTGACACAAAAAGCTGGAGCAACTCAGTGGGACAGGCAGCATCTCTGGAGGGAAGGAATGGGCGACTTTCAAGTCGAGACCCTTCTTGAGACTGGTTACAGATAAGGGAAACAAGAGATATAGACAGTGATGTGGAGAGATAAACAACAGTGTGGGGTGGGGGGGGGGAGGAGGTGTGTATGTGGGCGGGAGGAGTGTGGGGAGGGGGAGGTGGGGGGAAGGTAGAGGGGCTTGTGGGGGAGAGGGGTGTGGGGGCGGGGGGGGAGTGAGCTCGGAGAAAAGACAGGGTAGACATGGGGGAGAGGGGGGGCATCATGGTGGAAGGGGGGGTGGAGGGGGGAGGAGCCAGCAAAGGGGACCAGAGGGGTTGTGGCTGGAATTAGCGGTGTGTTGGGACTCTCAGCGAGCGCTGGTCGCTGGTGGTTCTCCTCCGCTTTCTGTTTGGTGACATCGGTGGCATCTCCAACTCCGGGCTGGGCTGGGTCTCCGACTGGTCTGTGTCGGGTCTCCATCGTTGTGCTGCTGCTTGGGGCGGAGCTGCTGCTTGGGGCAAGGCGGGGCTGGGGTGGGCTGCTTGGGGCTGGGGTGTTTCGGGTCCCTCCGAAAGTCCAGTTGGAAACCTCCACGGGCCATCCTCAGCTCCAGTAGAGATGCGATGGCGCAGGAAGGGGTGGACCGTACCGGTGAGTGACAGGGGAAGAGACTCATTCGCGAGGCGCCAACTGGCAGAAGAGATCGATCTGCGCACGTGCGTTTTTAAAGATTTTTAATCCTCGCTAACTTTTACGACATTCAACCGATCAGAACAAAACTTGGCGCACTCGCAGCACGGGAGAACGGTGAGTGGACTGGTGAAAAATCGTAGCGCTATCACGAACCGTTTTTGCGCAAATAGATAGACCACCAAACTGGAAGATGACAAGATCTGAGTTTTAGTTATGTATAGATTGCACTATATTTGTTATTTATTGCACTTTCTCTTTTTTTCTCTTCCCCCGTTATGTACTATGTTTACATATTCTGTTGTGCTGCAGCAAGTAAGAATTTCATTGTCCCATACGGGACATATGACAGTAAAACACTCTTGACTTGCAGCTCTCGGTCACTAACTCTTTAAGAAGTTCCTTAAAACGGACAGTTTTGACTCAGCTTTCAGGAATCTGACCCAATATAACATGCAAAAGAAAATGGAGGACCAAGGAACTGCAAAAGCTGGTTTACAAAAAAAATGTGCTGAAACATCGAGCAGCTTAGGATGACTCTTCCATTTGATAATGCTCCACGAAAGAGCATTGGAATGCTTTGCTGCATTAAACGTCCTTTTTAAGTACAAGTGTTGTGTTATTAATGTTAGCCACACGTTCTTCTTCCCCAAAGGGAGACAATAAAGTGTGTTGTGTTCTACCAAGTAATGGTGACAGAATGCCTTCCATTTGAAGCAAAGTATGAGGTTAAGGTTAAAACAACAAGGATAAAAATGTTACGAAAAATGCTGATGTAGAATTCTCTTTTCTTCTTACCTCGTTTGTAAAATTAAAACTGTAGGGAAACTCGATGAAGTTATGGTACAGCTCCAGTTACAGTACAGACTTTAGTTAAGCTGCATTTGAAGTATGGTGTGCAGCTCTGGTTGGCCCATTACAGGGTGGATGTGGAGGCTTTGGAGATGGTGCAGGTGCTGTTTACCAGAGTGATGCCTGGACTAGAGGATATTAGCTACAAGGAGAGGTTTAGAAACTTGGATTATTTTCTCTAAAATGCTTGAGATTGAGGGGACCCCTGATAGAAATGTATAAAATTATGAGAGATATGATTCGGTAGACGGTCAGAATCTTCGTTCCAGGGCGGAAATGTCAAACACGAGAGGGCATAGATTTAATTTGAGATTAATTTAAGTTTAAAGGCGATGTGCGAGTTGAGTTCTTTACACAGAGATTGGTAGGTGCCTTGTCCTTGCTGCCAGTGGCGGTGGTAGAAGCAGATATGATAGTGGTTTTAAATAGCCACATGAATATGCAGGGAATAAAGGGATATGGAACATATCAAAGCAGAGATGAGTCACTAAATTTGATATCATGTTTGACAGAGAAATCATGGGCCAAAGAGCCTGTTCCTGTGCTGTTCTATTCTAATAAATAATCAAATATTCTAATAATTCTATTCGAATAAATAATCTAATATTCTAATAAATAATCCAACCTTCTCTGATCATCTTAAAAATATTTTCAGAAGAATACTTGTTTTTTTTCATTCAATGGCACTCATGATTTATGTGTATTAATGTATCTGTGTTCTACAGGAGTTTATTTATTATATGATAATTTAATGCCATATTGGAGGCCAACCAAAAAGCTTTCATGCAACCTATCATCTGCTTGAAATCTGGGCTCAGCAGGTGAAGAATAATGAAGAAAACACTTGGCATATTTATGTGTGATTAAGTATTACAAAAAATCCATTTTGTAATAGACTGGAATAGATGAATGTATCTCCCTACAGGTTGAACCAACACCGGCACATGCACGGAAAATTAGCTGCATACAATATGCAACTTCAGCTATTTTATGGGCTGATACACTTAAGCAGATATTGAAAATAGTTGACTCGGCAAACTCAATAGTGGAGAGCAGTTTCTGTGATTGTGTAATATTTTCACATGCATTCATGGGTTGTGAAATCACTGGTGAGGTTGGCACTTATTATCCATCCATTGTTGCTACCAGTCCAAGTAGGTGTGCAGTTACATACAACTGCGAACAGTAGGAAAACCAAATGGGCTTTTACAACCATCCAGCAATTTCATTATCACCATTACTGACAATTTCCACTATACCTTTTATTTATTTACTTTACTAAAATTTTACTTTAAATTTCAGTTACTTTCGGAGGATCTGAATTCACATTTCTGGAACAATTGCCCAGGGAACTGGTTACAAGTGCAGGAGTACAAGTATATTATTTTCGGAAGGAGATGAGGAGGAATTTCTTTAGTGTGGTGAATCTGTGGAATTCTTTGCCACAGAAGGCTGTGGAGGCAAAGTCAGTGGATATATTTAAGGCAGAGGTAGATAGATACTTGATTAGTACGGGTGTCAGAGGTTATGGGAAGGCAAGAGAATGGGGTTAGGAGAGATAGATCAGCCATGATTGAATGATGGAGTAGACTTGATGGGCCAAATGGCCTAATTATACACAGTGATAGTAGAATTATGCCATTTGGCCCACCAAGTCATGATGTTATGATGAACAGGAGGGAGTCAATGTAGGTTTGCTCGTGCTACTTGATAGGGCTTAAACTGGGTGTGAACTGTGTTGCACCATTCCAGAGCCACAGGTCAGCAAGTGGAGGAATTGATGGGAAGATAGATGTAATGACAATTAAGGTGGACAGGCAGGGGCAGGTTCATGAACACAGTGAGACTGATAGGCTCAAGTGTGTTCATTTCTAATCCAAGGCTTACTAGGAGTCAAGCAGATGAACTTAGAGCCAGGATCAATGCATGCTTGGAGCGAAGAATCCAAATGTTATGGGAAGAAAACAGGAGAATGGGGTTGAGAAGGAGAGATCAGTCATGATTGAATGGCAGAGTAGACTCAATGGGCTGAATGGTCTAATCCTATGACATGAATTCTAGCTTAATGATAACTTTCCTAAAGCAGGATGACCAAAACTGACACTGGCAACTAAACAATGGATATGTGGTCTTTGCTCATCTTGCAATAACACAGACTGTGTGTACACTCCTGATTATTTTATGTACAGAATAATTTCACAATATGTTTATGGATGAGAGCTTATCCTAGCTCATGCATCCAGATTTAATTCCCAGTTCTCCACTGTAGCGTCAGTGTAGTGCTTAACAAATTCCGGAGTTACAGCCTGCATTAGTCCATCTGTAATACCTTGTCATGGATTTAGTATTCTCTGGATCAGTGAAAAATAAATTCTTGGTAAGGATCCAAAATTTGTATTTTTCTAATTGAAACCAGTTAGATCTTCAATGCTTACAATTTATATTTGAAATAATTTGTGTTACTTTGGCCAAAATTGGATATTAATGACATGATTTAAGCTAAATACTTTGTAGTAATGCATTATATTGATGATTAATTAATGTCCTAATATATGAGAATGTAAATAACAGCAAAAGTAACAAAATAACTCAAAACTTTATCCATTAAGTGGACATTAATGGCCATTTTGCTCACAAACAAATGCACTTAGAGGCACTGTTGAATACACAGGGGGCATCAGACATAGAAGCAGGAATAGGCCATATGGTCCTGAAATCTGCTCCATTCTTCAGCAAGATAATGGCTGAAGCTCTATCTCATCCACTTTCTAGCTGACCGCATGTCCCTCGATTCTCTTTATGTCCAAAAGTCCATCAATCTCAGTCCTGAATATACTTAGTGGTAAAATTATTTGCTGTAGTGAACAATTCCAACGCTTTGCAGAATTCAATTTTTTTTTCATCTCAGTCCGAAATGTTGACCACATATTGTGGAATATCATTTGCCCCAGTTCTATGCTCTCGAGCCAGAGGAAATAATACTTCATCAAGAGAGTTTAATTATTATATGTACTGGAAACGTAACAATTACATTCTAACTTGCAGCAGCATAAGTGTCTATAAACACAGTTCTCATGGATAACATAATAAACAAAAAGTTCAATTAATAAAGGTTACTATTCATGAAAAAATAAGTTCTTAGCGCAACTATGACAGTTCATAGTTCGTAGTTTAGTTGGTGTTTGTTGGGAAGAACCTGAAGGTCACGGTTTTCAGATTCTTCTTCCCGAGGGCAAGAGTGAAATGAGAGCAAGTCCAACGTCTCGATTGTCCATCATTAAGATCCTTGATGATGCCGACTGCCTTCAGGCAGCGCTTCCTTAAGGGCCTGTCCCACTTACGCGACCTTTACAGGCGACTGCTGGCACGCGCCATAGGTTGCTGAAATTTTCAACATGTTAAAAATTCAGCGGCGACCAGAAAGGCACTACAACTCTTTGCAGACCTCTCACGACCATAGGAGAACTCTCACGACCATACAGGCGACCACTGGCGACATGTCGCTGGTGACCTATCACGACATTAGGAGACCTCTCACAACCATACAGCCTGTATGGTCCCGAGAGGTGTCCTATAGTCGTGAGAGGACTCCAAAGAGTCGTAGCGCTTTTCTGGTCGCCGCTGAATTTTCAACATGTTGAAAATTTCAGCAACCTATGGCGGGTGCCGGCAGTCACCTGTATTGGTCGCGTAAGTGGGTCAGGCCCTTAAGATAATTTCTTGTTTCAAACATCAGTGAGTGTCCTGCACAATTCCAATGGGAGTTGCGCAGGGCTCGGTGCTGGGGCCGCTGCTCCACGTTGTATATTAATGACTTGGATGAGGGGTTTGAAGGCTTTGTGGCCAGGTTTGCGGATGATACGAAAATAGGTGGAGGGGCAGCTACTGCAGAGAAAGCAGGGAATCTGCAGGAGGAGTTGTATAGGTTGTGAGAGTGGGCAGAGAAGTGGCAGATGGAATATAGTGTAGCAAAGTGTGAAGTCATGCATTTTGGTTTTAGGAATAAAGGCATAGATTATTTTCTAATTGGGGAGAGAATCCATAAATCAGAGAAATTTGTCTGTTCCCTTAAAGGCAACCCAGTGGTCAGAGTGTGGCATTCCAATGACCATTTACCAGAGGCCAAGGACTTGGACACAACTGAACTAATCTGGGTCAAAGAAGTTGAGTGCAGAGAGCAGACTGGGGTTGAGTGCCCAATCTGAACTTGCACATTTCGTGGGGGGTCATAAAGTACATGATTGAGGCTGGTGGGTGAGGGGATGAGGGGTAGAGAATGGCTTGTTACTGTCAATGTAATTGAATATCAGGAATAGGTAGTTAGACTAATCCTTGTTGGAGGTGTTCATCGATTATTACTTCTGATTACGAATGTTACTTGCTACCTAGTCATCTCTGTCCGCTACTGGACTATTGCATTTCCTAAGGAGTTGTGAATGGAATTGAACATTGTCTAATCATTGGTCGCTCTCCTGAGTCTAGACTGTCTCAAGGAAGGAAGGAGTTTGATGAAACAACTGCAGACGGTTGAGCCGAGGTCTCATTGCAAAGGAGGTCCTGCTGCGATGTCATGGGCTTTGGTGAGCTTTCTTCCTCACAGGGAGTCAGTGTTGCCTGATTCTTGGAAGAGCTTTGATCTTTATGTTCTGCTTACATCTGTCATTGTTTTGTGAATCTCTGCAATATTTTCTGTCAACCTTCTTTGCTACAATAACCCCAGCTTCTCCCAGTTCAACCTGGAATCATAGAGCAGAGCAAAAAAAAGGTATTTTAGCCCAATTCACCGATCAGGTTTTATAACTGAGCTTGTCCAATTTGCCCATGTTCAACCCATATCTGTCCAATCCTTTCCCATTCATGTATCTGTTTAAATGCCCTTGAAATGTTTCCATTGTGCCTGCCTTTACAGCTTCCTTTAGCAGCCCATTCCAATTACTCACTACCTTCTGAATTAATAAATTAACCCTCAGGTGTGGCGGCACCCAGTGGCTAGGCCACTTGCAATGCGAACCGCTGGTAGTTGGGGGGTGGGGTCACGCGACTAGGCAGTTGCGGGAAGGAGTTGTCATGAGGTATAGGGGTGTGTCCTAGTATATAATGAACCCCAGGTCAACCTTCCCTCTCTCTTCCTCTCCCTTCACGTTCCTGCCACCTCAGCAGGAGCTCAGCACAAGCCCAGGAGGCAACAGCCTCACAGCGGCAACAATGACTTTTGTGATGGAGGACTAAACGTGCATGTATATCTAACTTATATTGCCCGAATAAACAAACCATTTATTCACGATGTTTGGTGCCTCTACATTGGTGACCCACGACATTCCAAAATGGATATTTTGGATTTCCCGACGCACGCAGCCGACCACCCACCTCTACCGTGGTGACCCGATGTCTGCAGCTGGCAGCCCAGCTCGACAGCGATTACCGCTATGGATGCAGCCGTCAACTCTGCGCAGCACCCAGATTCCGCCTTGGGCTCCGCCACCGTGATCGGACCACTCGACTCCCGCCAGTAACATGCCTTAAGGCCCTGCCGCCGCGGTCGGCCACTCGTTCCCGCCTGTGCCTGGTCTCGCCGATCGGAGGCCGTTCGGGTCGATGGGTGCAATCCCGGCCTTGATTGATGGCTGCCGTCCCTCCCTCCCGATCCAGCAGGCTTACCTGGGGCGGATGTCCACTGATTTCCGCCTGCTCCTTGCGGTTTCCGAAGCTCCCCAGCCGCTGGCCGCCCACCTGGTCGAGCTGTGGTCGGCCCAGCAGCGGGGTGTCATGAGTTGGTGGTCCCGAGAGCCGCCGTAGATGGTATGTGGAGCTCGTACCTGCAGCGGTGGGGCGAGGCCCGTCGATGCCGGCCGCCCCATTCACATCCGGGATTTGCCTCACGAGTCTTCCAAAATGCCCGCTGTGGCCGTTGCCTACATGGCCGCCATGGTTGACAGCCAAAATGGGTGCTGCGGCCGGCCGGACGCGACTTTCTACTTCCGGGTGTGGAGGTTTTTCCCATTGGAGGGGGCTGACGCTCGACCTGCTTTGACCGGCGTCAACAGCGCCACCTTCCAGCCGGATGGTGTCTCTGCAGTCTGACCGCCGTCAACAGCGCCACCTCTAATCGGATGGTGTCACTACTGCCTCCAGTTTCAAGCACAGCATTTTCTCATTGTACATTGGACAATTAAAAATTTGGTTTCCTGTCCTGCCCTGCTTGATTGGAACCATAGAACTTTTGGCTGTATGTTTGCTCACTGGAGTTTTTTTTTCCATTTTACACTGTAATGACCTAGCTTAATATTGCTATTAGTTTCTTGTTATTTATTTGTTGTTGTATTTGCATTGTTGCCGACATCTTCCAGCCATCGCTGGACACTGTATTTCTCAGGACACGATCCTCTGCTGGTTGGCGTGACGGGTCTGTACCTCGTCCATCCTGCGGCTTTTGCATTGGTCTCCTTGCACCCCTCGGCATACGGCCGGGGTGGTTCACAGCCGGAGCGTCCATGGGCCCCACTGTCCCGACCCACGGCCGGGGTGCCCCTGACCTACAGCAGGAGCCGCCCTCGCCCATGCTTGCGCACCTTCCAGTAGAAGGTGAGCGTGTTCTATCTCTTTTCGACGTCTGCCCTCACGGTCTGCCCATGTGTTTACGAGTTCAGGCTGCCGCATTTTGTCGGCCTGCTCATTTTCCTGCCTCCGGTTCTGGGGGGGGGGGGGGGGGTCCTGTGGCAGCACCCAGTGGTTAGGCCACTGGCTTTGCGAACTCTTGGCAGTCGGGGGTAGGGTCGTGTGACGGGGCAATGGCGGGAAGGAGTTGTCATGGGGTATAGGTCTCTTTTAAATCTTTCCGCAGTCACCTTATAACTCTGCCCTCCCAGTCCTGCATGCCTCTATTCTGGGGGAAAAAGACTGGCCATTCACTTTATCTATGCCACTCATGTTTTTATATACCTCTATAAAAGTCAATCTTCAGCCTGCTATGCTCTAGGGATAAAAGTCTCAGTCTACGATGCCTTTCCTCCTTACTTAAACCCTCAAGTCCTGGTACAAAAAATATTTTATTTGCTGCCTTTCAAGCTTAACGCTATATTTCCTGTATCAGGGCAACCACAAATGCACACAATACTCTAAACGTAGTCTCACTAATGTCTTGCACATGATATTCCACCTGTACTCAATACCCTTCCCGATGAAGGGATGTGTGCCAAATGCTTTCTTCACCAACCCATCTATCTGTGTCAACACTTGTAAATGAAATCCTAGATACATGTAACCTTTCTTGCAAACACTTCTCCTCCCTCTCTAAGGTCTTCGGATCCTTCCTAATGTATTGTGGCTTCATTGGTACTCGTTTTGACTTAACTATGATTAAAGTTTTGATTAAAGTTTCAGCATTACCTCTCTCCCTTTGAACTGTCTTTCTAGTTATGAAGTCCATATTAACCTCCTCCTCATGACGTCCTGCCACTTTCAAAGATTTATGACCATAGCCACTCAAAACTCAGAGCTCTGGCATAAAGCTTAGAACTGCAATTTACTCCATCGTAGCTCTTTGTTCTTTTGCCAACATATATTACTTGATACATCTCCGTATTACATTTCATCCATCAATTGTTTGCCAAGAGTTATTTCCTGTTAAAAGTCTAGTAATGTATAAAGGACATATATTGCACATATATTATCCCCAGCTGTAGAAATGAAATCATGTAACAAAATGACATATCAAAAATGCAGACCTTTGAACAATAGTCTGGAAAGTAACTTGCACAATTGAGAAAAGCCACGATAAGTCACCATGACAAGAAGGCTTTCACATTCTCTTGATGCGTTTGCACAGAAAATGACCCAGTCCACCAACAACAAGAACTACTAACATCTTATCACCAAATCACTTGGCTGCAGATGGGAAAAATTGATAAATAGACAAATCTAACAGTCAAATTTGCCTTTAAAGGCTACATGTTATGTTGTGTCTGCCACAAAAGGAATTGAAAAAGGAAAAAAAGTGCTGGTGGAACTCAGCGGTCAGGCAGCATTTGTGGAGGGAATCATAGGGATGCTTCGGATTAGGACCCTTCGTTAGACTGATTGGAATAGCGGCCGTGGAAGCTGGAACAGAACTGTGACTACACTTGGCAAGTGATAGGTGGATACGGATGAGAGGGCTGGAGTGAATCACAGCTGGACGGAATGTGAGACAATGACTAGAGGTGGAAAGGAAACCAAATTATGTCAAATAAGGACAGAAGAGGAGGAGAGAAATGGAAAGCTGGAGGGAGGGATATGGATGGAAGGGGACAGTGGGGAAGGGAAAGGGGGTGTATAAAATAGAAATGAGGGACACTGGGATGGGAGATGAGCAGAGGAAAGCAGCGAAAGGAGCAGGGTGACTGGGATGGTGGAAGATAGTTGGCTACATGTTTTTTTCGGGATGAGGGGGGGGTGGGGAAGGAAAAGAGGTGGTGGGTAGGGGGTAATTACTTAAAGTTGAATAATTTAATGTTCATAGCTAAGAATTGTAAGTTATCAAGTGGGAATATGAGATGCTGTTCATCCAGTTTGTATGTGGGCTCACTGGCAATGGAGGAGGCCAAGAACAGAGAGGTCAGAATTGGATCGGGAAAGGAAGTTTGAAATGGTTAGCTATGCGAGTACCAACAGGGCCTGTGGACAGAGCCTGGGCGTTCGGTGAGATAAAGTATTTGCCTTGTCTATGCTTGGCCTCACTAATGGAAAAGAGGTCAAATCTGGATCACTGAATGCAGTAAAAGAAAGAAAAAAGGGAAATCAAGATATTCAAAAAAATCTTTTTTTAAAGAATTTCCTTTTGTTGGCCTATATTTCTGAGTAACTTTGATCTCCCTAGCCCTGTGATCGATTTACCTGTCACATCTACAGCTGCGACCTAGTTTTAATGTCACCATTATAACCGATGCAAATGTTACCTGGAAAATCTTTCAACATTTTAAATGGCTTGAAGCAATCACAGCATAATAAATGGAGGTCACATTTTATTTACTTAAATCCTTCATATTTATAAAACTCTGAACTTCAATTGAGAAGTAAAGCTGGATGGGGATCAGGCCATTTTATTTCACAGGGCACAACGACTAAATCACATTTACATTAAAAGCCTGATAATCCGCTATCCAACTATTAGGAATTGATTTTACTCTTCGTATCTCCTCGATAATTCCTCCTCGACAGCCTACAATCGAACATTGGGGGCACTTTGATCTTTGGCGCCGGATCTGATCTGTTCTGACCTTTGCATGCCTCTAGTTTCCTTCACTAAGGCAGAGATAGATTCTTGATTACTACAAGTGCCAGGGTTATGAGGAGAAGGCAGGAGAATGGGGTTAGGAGGGAGAGACAGATCAGCCATGATTGATGGGATGAATTGCTTAATCCTGCTCCTATCACATATGACCTTCATCCAATACTTAGTTACTGCCTCCAAATTTTCTTTGCCCAATGAATTTGTTGCTGTTCACACAGAACATCCAGATGTAGGATTCTCTGTTCAGATAAACTATGTAAATCCCCTTAAGTCCCTTGTGTTTACGGTTGAGGTCAAGGGGGATGTCGGCAAACTGGTTCATACAGCTCATTATACACATACGTTTCTTCTCAAGAGAAAAATGAAAGGGTGCATTGATAATGATATTAGAATCTGTGGTAATTTTCACAGTGGCTGGCAAAGGATACTTCCTGACCATCAGGCAGCAGATTCTGATAGCACAAATCTATGCAAGTATGTTGAACCCCGACTAATCTCAGCTATTAATCATTGATGATTCAAGACAGTGATGCACAGACTATAAATCCAATGTGATGGGACTTGCTTCATACAACAGCTTCATTTCACACACTGAAGCTGTAACTGCCCCTCAATGTCCTTCCATGTAATAATTCTATGTATTCAAAATATCAAGAGAAAAGTAGCCAACAAAAGATTATTGCTTAGCTGTTCATCTCGAGTCAATAACAGACATACAGAAGCTAGAAGCTTGTGCTGAAGGTACTCAGCGGGTCAGGCAGCATCTGTAGAGGGAATGGACAGATGTCTTTTTGGATTGGGACACTTCTTCAGAAACACCATCTGTCCATTCTCTGTACAGATGCAGCCTGACGCAATGAGTTCCTCATTGTTTTGTGCTCATGAAATTGAATGTTGATTTTGGCAACCCATCCAATGGCATCTGAAAATGTTTGACGTATGACATCAGTACTTCCTGTGTTAGAGAGCGGTGGTCAGATTGTACCACCATATATTCCATAAAATGTTTGATCTCATTTGCGAAGTAATCTGTCCTTTCCATGTACCATTCAAACCCGATTACAACCCGAAACTGCACAAAGTGCTGTTGTAACTCAGTGGGCCAGGCAGCATCTATGGAGAACATGGATGGGTAATATTTCATGTCGAGACCCTTCTTCAGAAGTCTTCTCAAGTTGAAGTCAGTAAATTCTTGATGGAATTCTCACTTAAGTGCTACTTTGGGATGACAAAGGCATTTAGTGTTTGCCCCACTGATAGTCAACATACTTGAGGAAGTATCTACTCAAAATTTCCAAAAGGTTTGCATAGCTGATTCAGTAATGTTCCAGCATTGTGGAAGTAGTTGGGACCCATCATCTAGAACCTTATAATAATTTCACTGTACAACGGTGATTCACTTGATATAATGTTCGAAACAACTGGTAGGTAGCAATGATAGTGGATGATGTTAAGATTATTTTCCTTTGCCTGTCACTGCATTCTGTACATGCATTATCACACCAAACTGTGCGTGATATCCCACTGTTAGTAAAACCAATGCTTGGGTTGATATTTGGAGAGCTTGAATATTACTTCCAAAGTTTTTCTCTTCTGACAACCACTTTATAAACACCTGGGTCTTCATCTTGTTATTGGCATGTTCCAGATGTTAGTGATCGCCGAGCATCTGATCTAATTCCTTGTTAATTTGATTTGCAGGTATATATGAGCGCCCAATACCACAGAATTTCACACTGAGGAATTTTTATCACCTTGGGATTATGCACTGGGCATTAAGCATTTATTGAAATTCCAGTCCAAATGAAAGGAGTAAAAAGAGGAAATGTCATAAGCAAAGCATGCTTACAAACATTACAAATGAGTCATCAGAAAACTAGTTAGCTGCAGATAAGCATCTCTAAACACTGCGAAAATTTTACGGGCAAATCTGGGATTGGGTAGAGTATGTTGATGCCTGAATTACAACCCTTTTATAATGCATTCATAATGCCCTGGCTGTCAATTTCCCAGATCTCAAGCCTTTTCTGATGTCTTCATAGTGCAAATGGTGATACATGGGATGCAGAGTGAAATGCCCAACTATCCATTCCAGTTCCTCTCAGATGAGCAAGGGTTAAAATTGAGAGATAATTGCCATGATGAATTTTCCTCTAAAACAAACCTAATTGGAATGCAATTCCTATTTTGAAGCAATATGCTATAAATTAAAAGGGATGGAAGCTTATAAATGTATAGCTGCTTAATTTGAGTAGCAGTGCAGTTGTACAGCCTCTGAAAATGAACCATAATGCAATCAGATTACAAAAAAACTGATATTCAAATGAAAACACCCATTTTCTTGAAATGTGTGGGAAGTGGGGGACAACATATCCGTTTTCAAGTCAACAAATCAGTGAAAGGTAAAGCTCGGATCAAGAAGCTATAATTCACGGAACTATGTTGACCACAAACTTAGTATAAAGATCAGCTGATCAGAACCAGAGGAATAATTGCCCTCAGTCTTACACGTCAAAGCCTGCTGATATAAGAACACGTTAAACTTGTACTCAAAGATAGACTAGTTTAGTTGTTGAAAAGATACAGTAGGAAACAATGCAGCTATAAACATGATGCCCTGCTGTATCATTATTTTATTTAGCACAGAATTAAAAATACTGCAAAATCATCCAGGACAAATGTCATGATCCATATTTCTCCTTCAAGCCTCATTAAGTTCATCTTTCTTCTCATTACCCCTGTTATACAAAATATAATTTCCAACAAATATTCATAAATTCATGAGCACTAGTAGCAGAATTAGGCAATTTGGTCCATCAAGTTTACTCCGCCATTCAATCATGACTGATCCATTGTTCCCTTGGCCTCCACAGCCGTCTATCACAATGAATTCCACAGATTCACCACCCTCAGACTAAAGAAATTCCTTCTCATCTCCTTTCTAAAGGTTTGTCCTATTATTCTGAGGCCATGGCCTCTGGTCCTGGCCTCTCCACTTGTGGGAACATCCTCTCCTCATTCACTCTATCCAGGCCTAATCCAGGATATTCTAAATATTTGGTGTAAATGACACGTCAATCAGAATAGATTTGATTCATTATTATCTATATTTCCTCTCACAAGTAAGCATTTATTGATACACCTAACATCCCAATTCAAACCATGTTCCCAGTCATTTAGTATGGGGAGGAAAAAAAAAATCTAAACCAATACAGAGCATGCTTCTTTATTCGGAGGGTCAATGCAAGCTACTTGCTGCTTTCCATAGATAATGGTGTGCAACTTTGAAAAACAAACGGTGTGGACCAAATCAGCTTTTATTTATTAGAAGTACGAAAGAAAAGTTACAAATAAAAGCTAAAAACACAGTATGCAGTCCAATATGTGAAAGCAAGAAAACAGGATTAAAACTTTTCTAAGCATGACTGTAAACTGATGTTGGCAGCCTAGCAATTTGCTGCTGGTAATCTATCTATATACTTTTAAAACTGCGTGTGTGTTTATTTGTGTCAGATTTTTGGCCTTTGATTCATTGGTCCGCCAAAACCACACGCTAAAACTGAGATTTTTTCCATTTCGCTAGACATTACACTTTTACATTCACTAATGCACTCCTCATTATATTTTGACATTTTTATGTACACATTTTTAAATAAAATCCGTCCCCCCCTCCCCCCTCCCCCATTTTGTCGCCTCCTGCTGGCCAGCCACCATAATGGCTGCTGCCGCCCAGCTCTCCTCGAAAAACGCCAACATTTTTCTCCAATGGCTCCACTCCCCCCACCACCCCCCGGGCCCCGACATTTTTCTTATTTCACTGGCGATTTTACTTCCTCCGTTTCCCCCCCCCCCCCCATCCTTTTCGACGGCGAAAAGCAGCAGGGGAACAGCCTATCTTTGCCTTGAGCCAGCGTCACAGAGCCGGCGCGTCAACGGCCTGTCGGCCCACAAGCGTATTGAGGGCATACGTGTTTCATTTTAAGGGTGCGAAGAAAATTATTCTGGAAAGGAGCAGCCCACCTGGATCTGTTTCTGAAAGAACCCAAAAAAAAACTCTAAAGAGAACCATTAGGCTTTTTGCTGTACACAGAATGTCAAAATAAATATGGAAAAATGTGAACCCTGTCGTGACTTTTTATTTAGAACAGCCAATTTTCTATTTAATTACTGGTTGCTCGTAATAAAAAATGCTTGGCATAATGACTTGTATATATATAAATTAAGCTAAAATACACACTCTGCTGGGGAGGGGGAGAGAATGACAAAGGATGCTAGGGCAGAGGAAATTGCACACGAGGTGACTGCTTTGCCGAGCACCTGCGCTGTGTCTTTCATGGCCAACTGGACCTCCAAGTGCTGGTTATTTCAATTTTCTTCTCCATATCTACACCAACCTCTCTGTCCTCAGCGTCCTCTCCTTCCAGGGTGAGGCCAAGTGCAAAATAATGAAACAGCACTTCCTATTCCTCCTCAAAAGTATGCTCGCTGACACATCAAAGCATCCTTTTCTAAAACTGACACTGAATTATGTGCATAGAAAGCACATCACTGCATGTTTCATGTAGGCATGTTTCAAACAAATGAGGAAGCAATGGCACTGGAGCCCTATTTAGAAAAGACAGTTAGCAATATTTTACAAGTTGATAATTGATATAATATTTATGTTACAATCGTAAATAAAATTTAATAGCTACGTATTAGCGATGCAGTGAATTGGGGCATGGTTTGAGATATCGAACGGTGGATAGCAATGTTTATTTTTTTTCCCCCAACATGAATTAGTCAAGTCAACTTTATTTGTCACATATACATACAAGATGTACAGTGAAATTAAAGTGGCAATGCCTGCAGGATTGTGCAAAACAACAGAATAACAGAACCAGTATTTACATTAAAAAAAGACACAGCAGTAATTACACCCAGTGAGATCAGAGTTTACAGTCCTGATTGCCTGTGGGAAGAAACTACGTCTCATCCTCTATGTTTTTGCTGCGTAACAGCGGAGGCGATTGCCTGACCGTAGCAGCTGGAACAGTCTGTTGCTGCGGTGGTAGGGGTCCTTCATGATCTTGCTGGCTCTGGATCTGCACCTCCTGGTATAGGTCCTGCAGGGGGGGCGAGTGCAGTTCCCATGGTGCGTTCGGCCGAATGCACTACTCTCTGCAGTGCCTTCCTGTCCAGGGCAGAGCTGTTGCCAAACAAGATCGAGATGTTTCCGGTCAGGATACTTTCTACAGCACCATTGGAGGATCCTCAGAGAGACTGAATTTCCTCAGGTGGTAAAGATGCTGCCTTGCCTTCCTCACCAGTGCAGCAGTTTGTGTTTTCCATGTCAGATCCTCTGTGATTTGGACTACCAGGTATTTCAAGCTGCTCACCCTATCCACAGTTGTCTCATTTATCCCCAGTGGCGTGTACGTCCTCGGTTGTTGTGCCCTTCTAAAGTCCACAATCAGCTCCTTAGTTTTAGTGACATTTAAGAGGAGGCTGTTGTTCTGATACCAGAGTGTCAGATCAGCCACCTCCTCCCGGTAGGCCTTCTCATTGTTATCGGAGATCAGACCCACCACCACTGTGTCATCAGCAAACTTGATGATGAAGTTGGAGCTGAACCTGGCCACACTGTCATTTGTGTACTGGGAGTACAGTAGGGGCTAAGGACGCAACCCTGGGGGGGGATGCTGTGTGGGGTTGGAAGTATGTCTTCCCTGGTCAGAAAGTCCAGGACCCAGGCACACAGCGGAGTGTTCAGTCCCAGTTCCAGCAGCTTTTCAGCAAGCCTGTTGGGGACTATGGTGTTGAAAGCTGAACTGAAGTCAATGAACAGCATCCTCACATAGCCCTCCTTTTGTTAAATTTCCAGGTCTCTTAGTTTTTCCATCTCAATTAGATTTTTAACTGATCAAAATAAATGGGTTTCTTATTTCTCCAACTGTAATCCATCGTGTCAGACGTAGCTCTATTGAATTGTTGCCATCCATCTATTTATTCTAGAATTAGCGGTGAAGTTTGGATCTCCTTCATGAAATACTATAATTGAAAAGGAAGGGACATGGTCTTGACCTGTTTATATTCTAGCTTGTTTAATTCTGCACAATATAACTGTGCTCCGAAAAGTAGTCCAACGCAATGTTCCACATACATTGAATGTTTCTTCCGGCTTTTGTAAGATGTTCCTCTGCTGATGAGCCCAAAGGAAAATTCCAATTTGTGGAATGAAATTAAACAGGACAAACCGGTACTTAATTACTCTAGGAAATAAGCAAGGGTCCAGAATAAATAGATGGATAGCAACATTTCAATAGAGCTAAGTCTGACATAGTGGATTACAGTTGGAGAAATAAGAAACCTATTTATTCTGATCAGTTAAAAATCTAAATGAGGTGGAAAAACTAAAGGGCCTGTCCCATGAACATGCGACCTGCATACGGCAAGCTCGACCAAAACGGAAGCTGGGGCCACGTGAAGGTTGCATGATCCCCGCACAAGGCCGGTCCCACCAGTATGCACCTGCATGCGGTGAGTGCGACCAAACCTGAAGTGGGGGCCGCGCGGAGGTCGGGTGAGTGGCGCGAAGATGGAGCGAGGTCCGCGGTAAGTTCGCAAGGACAGAGAGGGGCAGGGAGGCACACACAGAGAGGGGCAGGGAGGCACACACAGAGAGGGGCAGGGAGGCACACACAGAGAGGGGCAGGGAGGCACACACAGAGAGGGGCAGGGAGGCACACACAGAGAGGGGCAGGGAGGCACACACAGAGAGGGGCAGGGAGGCACACACAGAGAGGGGCAGGGAGGCACACACAGAGAGGGGCAGGGAGGCACACACAGAGAGGGGCAGGGAGGCACACACAGAGAGGGGCAGGGAGGCACACACAGAGAGGGGCAGGGAGGCACACACAGAGAGGGGCAGGGAGGCACACACAGAGAGGGGCAGGGAGGCACACACAGAGAGGGGCAGGGAGGCACACACAGAGAGGGGCAGGGAGGCACACACAGAGAGGGGCAGGGAGGCACACACAGAGAGGGGCAGGGAGGCACACACAGAGAGGGGCAGGGAGGCACACACAGAGAGGGGCAGGGAGGCACACACAGAGAGGGGCAGGGAGGCACACACAGAGAGGGGCAGGGAGGCACACACAGAGAGGGGCAGGGAGGCACACACAGAGAGGGGCAGGGAGGCACACACAGAGAGGGGCAGGGAGGCACACACAGAGAGGGGCAGGGAGGCACACACAGAGAGGGGCAGGGAGGCACACACAGAGAGGGGCAGGGAGGCACACACAGAGAGGGGCAGGGAGGCACACACAGAGAGGGGCAGGGAGGCACACACAGAGAGGGGCAGGGAGGCACACACAGAGAGGGGCAGGGAGGCACACACAGAGAGGGGCAGGGAGGCACACACAGAGAGGGGCAGGGAGGCACACACAGAGAGGGGCAGGGAGGCACACACAGAGAGGGGCAGGGAGGCACACACAGAGAGGGGCAGGGAGGCACACACAGAGAGGGGCAGGGAGGCACACACAGAGAGGGGCAGGGAGGCACACACAGAGAGGGGCAGGGAGGCACACACAGAGAGGGGCAGGGAGGCACACACAGAGAGGGGCAGGGAGGCACACACAGAGAGGGGCAGGGAGGCACACACAGAGAGGGGCAGGGAGGCACACACAGAGAGGGGCAGGGAGGCACACACAGAGAGGGGCAGGGAGGCACACACAGAGAGGGGCAGGGAGGCACACACAGAGAGGGGCAGGGAGGCACACACAGAGAGGGGCAGGGAGGCACACACAGAGAGGGGCAGGGAGGCACACACAGAGAGGGGCAGGGAGGCACACACAGAGAGGGGCAGGGAGGCACACACAGAGAGGGGCAGGGAGGCACACACAGAGAGGGGCAGGGAGGCACACACAGAGAGGGGCAGGGAGGCACACACAGAGAGGGGCAGGGAGGCACACACAGAGAGGGGCAGGGAGGCACACACAGAGAGGGGCAGGGAGGCGCACACAGAGAGGGGCAGGGAGGCGCACACAGAGAGGGGCAGGGAGGCGCACACAGAGAGGGGCAGGGAGGCGCACACAGAGAGGGGCAGGGAGGCGCACACAGAGAGGGGCAGGGAGGCGCACACAGAGAGGGGCAGGGAGGCGCACACAGAGAGGGGCAGGGAGGCGCACACAGAGAGGGGCAGGGAGGCGCACACAGAGAGGGGCAGGGAGGCGCACACAGAGAGGGGCAGGGAGGCGCACACAGAGAGGGGCAGGGAGGCGCACACAGAGAGGGGCAGGGAGGCGCACACAGAGAGGGGCAGGGAGGCGCACACAGAGAGGGGCAGGGAGGCGCACACAGAGAGGGGCAGGGAGGCGCACACAGAGAGGGGCAGGGAGGCGCACACAGAGAGGGGCAGGGAGGGGCACGGAGGCACACAGAGAGAGATACATAGGCGCGCAGAGAGGGTCACGGAGGCACGATCAGTTTTTCGGCGCCCGGACGTCGATGTCGACCAGATCCAGATCCGCACAACTCCATAAGGCTCCGGTGATCAAAGTGGGACCAGCCCCGCGAGGCCGAACGGCTCAAGCGACCATGTTAGGTCGCGCTTGCCGCATGGAGTCGCATGCTGGTGGGACAGGCCCTTAAGGGACCTGGAAATTTAACACCTAAATGTTAAAATAACAACACAAGATCATAAGGTGATAGTGCAAAGTAGTTCACTTAATTACTCTTATTATTCTTTTTGCCTAAATCTCCTCATCCTAACTATTCCTTTGTTGATTAGCTTCAGAGTTTCGCAAGCATTCTTAAAATAAGTACAGCAATTTAATTAAGATGCCCTCTCAGAGTTTTATTACTGTCTTTCTAATTAGTGTCAAATGTAATTATATGCAGGCAGTTGCAGGGCCTAAATTCAGCAGCATTCTGATGAGATGCAAGTTTTGAACGGATCTGAGAATATTGTTGGAACCACTCATGTCAGACTGACCTGAAACTTCACCCATTCCTTCTCTCCAGACTTGCTGCCTGAGTTATTCCAGCTATTTGTGTCCATCTTCAGTTTAAACCAGCATCTGCAGTTCCTTCTTACACAGTCTTCTTTTCCCTTCTACTTCAAGAAAAAGTCCATCATTCCAGTCTCAAAGAAAAATAAAGTGAGTGATCTGTATCAAGAACTACTGCTCAATAGCTTTATCATCGACCGTCATGAAGTGCTTTGAAAGTTATTAATTCTCAAGAGACAAAATAGGCCCATGAAGGATACCATCCCATTTTACACTACATTGAGCCATGGATCACCTTGACAATAAGAAAATAAATGATAGGATGCTATTCATTGAGTTGTTGAACACCAGACTTTACCCAGTGAAAGTTAGTCAGAACATTTCTGCCACGCGATCCCTCAACACTGGTGCCCCTCAGGGTTGTGTGTCAATCCTTTGCACAACTCCCTGTACACCCATGACCATGTGGCCAAATACAACTTTGATCTTTACATTCGCAGATGGCACCACTATTGTTGGCCAGATCTACAACAACAATGTAACAATATTCAAGAAAAAGATCGAGAACCTAATGCTCAGGACAATTACCTAGCTCTTAACATCAGCAAGGCAAAAGCGTTGGTTGTTTATCTAAAGCAGCAATGAGTGAACACACCGCTATTTTTATCAACTGCGTAGAAATGGTCAACAGCTTCATGTTCCCTGGCATCCTTATCACCAGCAACCTTACCTGGTGTGGTGATCCAGAAAGCATATGTGTGTATTTACTTTCATACACTGTAGATGTTTAGTGCATGTCCCTTTAATTGTAGGTTGTGTAGCCACTCCCCTTTCACCAAGTATATTACTGTCTCTCCATCCCTGGTAGCTCCTCTAGTAAACGTGCAGACCATGTACAACTAGGGCATCGATATATGTGATTAATAAAGACTTGGTAAAGAAACACTGTGTACGTGTTAACCTCTTTACATGGTGTCAGTCGTTTCGAATTGCGCGCCTCCTGTTTGTCGGGTTTAGTTTTTTTTTTGCCCCAGTTACCCTTCCCTGCCTGGTTATGGCTTCCTCCTGCCGCAAGCCTGAGTCCCTTGTCTTTGACGACGACATCGCTCACCGGTGGAATGCTTTCCGCTGGGATTTTCGGCATTATGTACTATCGTGCACCCGGGAGTTTCCTCTGCCATTAAAGCGTCGCTGCTATTGAATCTAGCCGGCTCCGAGGCTCTGGAGCGCTCTGAATCGTTTGAGTACGGGCCGGATGAGGACCCCGAGGACCTTGACTGTCTACTGGGAAAGTTCAGCGAGATGTGCGATGTGCCCACGAACTCTATTCTGGAGCGTTTTAAGTTTTTTGGACGTCGTCAGAAACCCGGTGAGTCTGTCGGCAACTTCTACGCTGACCTACGGCACCTGGCTAGGCGATGCCACCTGAATGACGCTACCCCGTATAACTGGATCCACGTCAGGTTTTAGAGAGATCTCATAACTGCAGGGGAGCATCCCCAGCGCATTGTCAAACCGATCGGGGTACTCGGCTAACGGGTCCAAAGGTTGCTGAACTAAACGGATCTCCCGGTGAAAATTGACAGTGCTTAGTTAAACACACTGCTGCTGACGCCTCGCTCCAATAGCTAGCTGCGGTCATTCAAAGGGGTTGGCCCGAGCGACGTTCTTCCCTGCCCGCCGCGGCAGTGCCCTACTTCCTGGTCCGTGACGAGCTGGTGCTACGAGATGGAGTTATCGTTAAGGGTCACAAGGTTGTGGTACCCGAGGCTCTTCGCCAACAGTATTTCGACACCGCGCATCGGGGTCACCCTGGCGCCGAGGCCACTCTCTCTATCGCACAAAGCCAGTTTTATTGGCCTGATATGGCTGTGTATTTTCGGGACCGGGTGTCATCTTGCCCTACCTGCAACAGTCTCGCTCCGCAGCAGCAGCGTTTGCCCCTTCTGCAGCAGCCCGCACCGGACCTGCCATGGTCGGCGCTGGCAACGGACATTTTTGAGTGGCACGGCAAGCACTTCTTGGTGCTTGTCGACTCTTACTCCAACTGGTATGAGGTCGACCAGCTGTTTTCTCTCTCCTCTTCTGCTGTTATCACGAAGCTGCGCCGCCACTTCGCGACCTTTGGATCACCAGCGAGCCTGCAGTCAGACAACGGCAGCCAATTTACCAGTGCGGAGTTCAAGGACTTTGCTGACCGCTGGAACATTCGGCATTACACTAGTAGCCCTGAGTACCCTCAGAGCAATGGCCTGGCCGAGCGTGCTGTTCGCAGCGCAAAGGACTTGTTGAATCGCTGCCGCGCATCGAAGTCTGACATTTACCTCGCCCTCCTCAACCTGCGAAACATTTCCCGTGACGGTGTTCTGGGATCCCCGGCGCAGCGCCTCATGTCCCGGGTTACTCGACCTCCCATTCCGGTGGCCCAGCAGACTCTTACCCCAGCTGTTGTAAAACCTGCCGTGGTCCGTGAGCGTATTGCTACCAAGCGGTCCATTCAAAAGCGATCCCACGACAGGTCTTGCCGTGCCCTGCCTCCTCTGTCTCCTGGTCAGGTTGTCCGCATGCATTCCACCTCCGGTCACCCTGGCCTTGCGGTTGTTGTTGGGACGGCTGGTTCACCACGCTCCTATCTGGTGAACCTCGATGGTACTGTTTACCGTCGGTCCAGGCGGCACCTCCGCCTGGTGAACGAGCCCTCTCCTCCTCCTCCTGCTGACCCCCATGCTCCCCCTCTGTCCGCTCTCCCGCCTGTAGCGGTCGCTAAGCCTGTGCCTGCTCGCCCTGTCCCGGTTCTTCTCCCTGTGACTGTTCCCGTGTCTCCAGCCATCTCTTCCCCATCGCCAGGTCGCTCGCCTCCAATCCCTTTGTCACCACGCAAGTCCCCACATTGTAGTCCTCCTGTCGTGGGGTCTCCCCCGGTGCCCGTTTCTTTGGGGGGAGAGGGTGTGAGCGGGGTTCGTACCCGCTCGGGGCGGATTGTAAGGGCGCCTGACCGTTATGGCGATTATATTTGATTGCTGCTATTTTGCTGTCTATCCTTTTCCAGTTGCTCTAGTGTATGAGACATGGTCGGCTGTCACGTTCCTTTCTTTTGCAAGAGGAAGGATGTAGATGTTTAGTGCATGTCCCTTTAATTGTAGGTTGTGTAGCCACTCCCCTTTCACCAAGTATATTACTGTCTCTCCATCCCTGGTAGCTCCTCTAGTAAACGTGCAGACCATGTACAACTAGGGCATCGATATATGTGATTAATAAAGACTTGGTAAAGAAACACTGTGTACGTGTTAACCTCTTTACATACACATCAGATAAAATTCAGCATGTCCACGAGGATTTTCTCGAACTTCTACAGATGTATTGTAGAAAGTATTCTGATAGGTTTGCATCTCAGCCTGTTATGGCAACTGGTTTGCTCTTGACTGTCTGAACAAAGCCCAGGCCATCATGGACTTGTAACTTCCTTCCATCCAGTCCACCGCCACAGTGGGTTACATAAGGATGGCTGGAAGAATGCTTGTCACCCTGGCAATATCCTTTTCTCCCTTCTGGGAGAACATACAGTAGCTTGAAGGCTCAGATATCCAGACTTGAGAACATCTTTCACATCCCTTTCGCAGAGGTGCTACCATGTATTCTTGACCTTAACTCTACCTCATCAGGGTATTCCATTATTGTCCTTTGTATTCCTTAGCACCAGTTGGATTCTGCACTATCATCTTGCACCATTTTGCTGTTCTGCACACATCATTATATTTATTGTTCCTTTTATAATTATTATATAAAAACCGTTTACTCTCTGAGCTTCACGTGAACAATGAATTTAAATGCACCCTGGTGAGTATGACAATAAACGGATCTGAGTTTCAAATCAATTGCCATTCATCTAAAACTGGAAATATTTTGAACACAAACTCTTTATGGAACAAATCAGAACAGGGCATCATTCATTTGCAATGAATCTGACTGATGCTTGGTGAGTCATTGCAATATATATTTTTTAAATCCAAAACAAAATAAACATAGCAGAGAAGCTGCTATAGTGGATCTGAGTAATGAAAAGTTACCTTCACTTGATGATCCTGAGAGATCTATGACAACGTACAATCTGCCTTCTGGTTCCAGGTCTATCTGCAATTGATAAATAAAATGAAGAGTCAAATAACAAGACAAATATAACACACCAATAAACAAAATGTTTCAATTGGCCTCAACTTCAAAGTGTCTAGAAATGGCTAGATTTGTAGTCTATAAAGTTTATAAAAATGAGGGATGATATTGAAACACTGAAGGGGACATAACTGGGTAGATGTTCAGATGTTTCCACAAGTGGGAGAGTCTTGAACAAGGGGACATAAAGTTACCAGCATTTTAGTCATCAGGGGCAAGTTGGGCCAAAAGGCTAGTTTCTGTGCTGAATGACTATGTTCTATGACTCTGTCATATGAAATGAATCACATTTACAGGTGACCAGCTTCGTGACAGTGGGGATCACAGGAATATGAAGTGATGTATCAATCGGTTTGGCACGTCTCAACATTTCAATGAGGATATTTTTGCAGCATTACCTGCTTAATTGTCTGTCACGATTCAATATTATTGAAGTTCAGAGCTTTAGTTGGGGGATCGCTTAGCTCCAACTCTTTCATATTCCTTTGCTATTAAGCTTGCATTTAGTCCTGTATTGCAGCATGTATTTTTAGGCATGCCTGGTGCTGAATAAGATTTTTTTAAATTTCTGTTAAACTTTGTCATCTTCTGTTTTGCTACCTGCAGCCACGTAAATGGAACAAAATATTCTGCCAGTTCTCTATCAGTACTACACATAATGCCTTTTGACATGCGTTCCAACAGAAATATAGCAAAGATAATTTAAATATCCCAGTTTCACCTTCATTTTATGAAAGCTACAATATATTTTGTGATAGTTACACAAATTCACTTCATTTTAGTTCCTGGATCAGGAGGTGTAACTGCATAGCTCATTTACTTCAGAACACGCACACAAAATTAATGAATTACTGCCCCGAAGAAATAGCATGTACTATATCACTGTAATACCTGTGTCTATCACATCCATCCATATGGTCTCACTGAGCGAGACTGCCCAATTAGTGGCAAATTATGGGCATGTTTTGTAGTGCAAATTCACACCCACTGGGAAGTGCTTGGAAATCCTCCAAATCCCTTTCATAATCATCAAAGACAGAGAAGTATCACCTTCATCTGTTCCAGGTGAGTTTAGAGCAGGTTTAATCTCTTGTGATAATGACTCTGATTGACAATCAGATTATCCCAGATCATCCAATTTAATTTGCCAACTAGTCTGTATACTGAAAGGTTTCAATATGTGGACTTTTGCTACCAGAGTTTAAAGAATAACAATGGCATGTTATAGTGCACTGAAACGCTATTCTTTGCAAGTATGTTTTTCAAAACCATCAATGACAGAACTGATGGAATGAAGGATGGCAGCTTGTAGAGCATCAGGTAATTACATAGCAAATGCGATATCTCTCAGCACTCTTTTAGTGATCCACTCTTCACAGATGCTGCTGAATTCACCTGATGAATTGCAAATCATGAATGAGTACTCTGAAGCATGCTCAGTTTAGTTGGCAATCATAATGAAGGAACCTGTTCTAGCGAAGAATTCCTGATCTAATATGATCACTGAACACTTGCCACAAATGTTCACTGAGTGTTTCCAGTATATTCAAATAAACAGTTATGTGTTTGATGCAAAATCTGCATCAATAGCAGTACTCTATGCAATGTGGATTGCTATTGTTACCTTGGCTTATCTCTTACTAACTCACTCGTCCTTAATAGATGATGTGTCAATCAACAATGCCTTCTGCATCTTTGATAAATTTGCCTCATATGACTTGACTGAAAGTTGCTAGTATTAAACACAAGGGGATCTTTCCGTTCATTAGACTTGGGTCCTATGCCTTGTTCATTAATGGTATGATATGTTTGTGTCAAGAACTTCAATCTGATGTAGAGAATTAACAACTTATATCTTCAATGTCACAGAAAATCTTTTAAGAATAGTATGGGATTAACAAATCGCCAGCACTGAGATCCATCAATCTGTGCAGACGACAGTGGATTGTGTCATACAGCACGGAAACAGGCCTTTCAGCCTGACTTGTCCATGCTGACCAAGATGCTATAACCAAGCAGAGGGTTGCAAGGAACAGTGGATGCTGGAATTTCGTGTAAAACACTAGTCCTGGAGTAACTCAGTGAAAGTGATGGAATAACTCAGCAGGGCAAGCAACATCTGTGGAGGGAATAGACAGTTGACGTTTCAGGTCAGGTCATTTTTCAGATTCACAGTACAGAGTCAGCATAGTCATAGAGACAAAAAAAGCTGGAGTAACACAGGAGGCAGCATCTCTGGAGAGAAGAAATGGGTGACGATTTAGGTTGAGACCCTTCTCACATCGTCGCACATTCCTTCTCAGAAGGGTCTTGACCCGACCTGAAACATTACCTATTCCTTCTCAAGAAGTGTCTCGACCCAAAACGTCACCCATTCCTTCTCAGAAGTGTCTCGGCTTTACCCATTCCTTCTCAAGAAGGGTCTCGACCCGAAACATCACACATTCCTTTTTTCCAGAGATGCTGCCTGTCCCGCTGAGTTACTCCAGTTTATTGTGTCTATCTTCAGTTTAAACCAGCATCTGCAGTTCATTCTTACACATAGAGGATGGTTGCGGGCTTCATGGACTTGGGCACATGGACTCCTGTCTCAATATCATCCACATAACTCAGTGCCCTGCAGCTAATATAAGAACCATGTGAAACGCAGTGAAAGCCAATAGTTCTGATTCAGCAAAAAAGTTCATCAAACTGGCAGTTATGGTGGAAAACCATCTGTTACCCCCGCCTAGGCTCTCACGACCATCTTACAACTTGACTATTGGTCACTGTAGGAAAATAACCATCCAGTCATTGAGCCCAACCAAGTACCACTATCTGAAGTGACCCGACCTGAAACATCACCTATCCAAGTTCTCCAGAAGTGCTGCCTAACCAGCTGAGTTACTCCAGTCTTTTTTTTGTAAACTAACATCTGCAGTTCCTTGTATCCACCTTTGACTAATCCACTATCATCTGTTAAGATGCTGAAGGAATTGCACAAAGGACTATAAAGTCAGAAACAATATAAAGAACCTGCCAGGATTGACACTGGTGTTTATCCTTAAGCTGCTGGCAAAGTAATCTCATGCCATTTGTCTTGTTTTGAAACAACTTAATTGTCCAATAAACTGTTTAGCAGCTTTTAAAAAATGGATTGACGGAAATTTCAGAACATTCTAATAGGCATGAAAGATCAATGGATAGGATTCTATTGTATACACTAAGTGCCCTCCATAATGTTTGGGACAAAGACCCATCATTTATTTATTTGCCTCTGTACTCCACAATTTGAGATTTGTAATAGAAAAAAATCACATGTGGTTAAAGTGCATATTGTCAGATTTTAATAAATGTCATTTTATACATGTTGGTTTAACCGTGTATAATTTACAGCAGTGTTTATACATAGTCCCCCAATTTCAGGGCACGATAATGTTTGGAACACAGCAATGTCATGTAAATGAAAGTAGTCATGTTTATTTTTTCGTTGCATATCATTTGCATGCAATGACTGCTTGAAGTCTGCGATTCATGGACATCACCAGTTGCTGGATGTCTTCCTGGTAATACTCTGCTAGGCCTGTATTGTAGTCATCTTTAGCTTATGCTTGTTGTGGGGGCTAGTCCCCTTCAGTTCTCTCTTCAGCATATAAAAAGTATGCTCAATTGGGTTCAGATCGGGTGATTGACTTGATCACTCAAGAATTTACCATTTTATAGCTTTGAAAAACTCCTTTGTTGCTTTAGCAGTATGTTTGGGATCATTGTCTTGCTGTAGAATGAAACGCCGGCCAATGAGTTTTGAACTGGTGCAGATAGGATGTGTCTATACACTTCAGAATTCATTATGTTACAACCATCAGCAGTTGTATCATCAATGAAGATAAGTGAGCCAGTACCTTCAGCAGCCATACATGCCCAGGCCATAACACTCCCGCAACTATGTTTCACAGATGAGGTGGTATGCTTTGGATCTTGGGCAGTTCCTTCTCTCCTCCATACTTTGCTCTTGCCATCCCTCTGATAAGTTAATCTTCGTCTTATCCACAAAACCTTTTTCCAGGGCTGTTTTTCTTTTAAGTACTTCTTGGCAAACTGTAACCTGGCCATCCTATTTTTTGCAGCTAACCAGTGCTTTGCATCTTGCAGTGTAGTCTCTGTATTTGTGTTCATGAAGTCTTCTGTGGACAGTGGTCATTGACAAATCCACACCTCACTCCTGAAGAGTGTTTCTGATCTGTCAGACAGGTGTTTGGGGATTTTTCTTTATTATAGAGAGAATTCTTCTGTCATCAGCTGTGGAGGTCTTCCTTGGCCTGCCAGTCCATTTGCGATTAGTAAGCTCACCAGAGCTCTCTTTCTTCTTAATGATGTTCCAAACAGTTGATTTTGGCAAGCCTAAGGTTTGGCTGATGTCTCTAACAGATTTATTCTTGTTTCTCAGTCTCATAATGGCCTATTTGATTTTCATTGGCACAACTTTGGTTCTCGTGTTGATAAACAGTAATAACAGTTTCCAATGGTGATGAAAAGACTGGAGGAAAGACTAGGTGCTGAGAGCTCTCTTATACCTACATCAAGGAGACATTTAAACACACCTGAGCAATTACAAACACCTGTGAGGCCATGTGTTCCAAACATTATAGTGCCCAAAATGAGGGGACTATGTATAAACACTGTTGTAATTTCTACATGGTGAAACTAAACTGTATAAAAATACCCTTTAATAAAATCTGACAATGTGCACTTAACCAGATGTGATTTTTTTCTATTACAAATCTCATTTGGCGCCATGCAGCTGTGAGAGGCGCAGCATTCAGCTCCACTCCAGACTAATGCGCAAAAAAAGCCTTCAAAGAAGACGGTACCAATCTAAAAATACTTACCAGGGATGCCTGACGTCGCGTAAGTGACGTAATCAGAAATCACTGCAAAATAACAGGACTTTTAAACTACTTTTAAATGAGAAAAATGAATTTTTCCCAAAGATCCACTTCAAGATCTCTGACCAGACCTCTGACCAGAATTGCTAAAAAGTTGGGAAAAACACCTGAAACATCACCAGAAAGGTCTGAAGAAGAAACTGAAGCTCGAAGATCTGTTGCTGAAATGGAAGCAAAGGCAAAGAAATGGAACAGTCTATAAGAGCAGCTGTGTTAAAAGACTTTGCCGATATGCTACATAAGGAGATTTCGACACTGGATACAAATATGAAGCGCGGGAATAAAGAAGTTATTGAGACAGTCGGTACTCTAAAGCAACATATTGATGAAGTAGAGACCGAGCTAAAAGCAGCAATTGAACGGGTCGAAGAAGGTTACAATGAAAAGTTGGAGCCGGTTCTCACTATCTCTGGAGAACACAGCACCGCTATTGAAGATCTGGAAATTGCGATGAAGGAAATGTCTGAAGAGATGAAGAGAATGAGAGAAGATCATGACCGTGTTTCTGGGCAACTGGCTAGAATGACCGACAAATGTCTTGATCTTGAAGCTCGGTCAAGACGGCAGAATTTAAGGATAGTTGGAGTGAGAGAAGGAAAGGAGACTGGACCCCCGGGAGTTCACTGCCAACTTACTTAAACAAGTATTCAAGCTGCCTGATAAACCGAAAATAGATGTTGCACATCGAGTTCAGAGAGCACATTCGAGGCCAGGTGCCCCTCCAAGACAGATTATAGTGAAATTTCATGACATAGCAGCTCTTGAAGACATTATGAAGAAAATTCCAATCGCAACAAATCTGATGTTTGAAGCTAAAACGGTGCGATTCTTCAGAGACTACCTAGCAGAAGTTTCTAAGAAACGGGCCCTCTTTACAAAGATAAGACTGATCCTGAAAGGAATTCCAAACTTAAGATATGGGATAACTTACCCTGCAAAAATGAGGACCACATACAAGGTCTTGGAGCGCATCTTTACTGATCCAGAAGAAGCATTTAAATACGTACAAGAGCTAACAAAGGACATTAAGGGTAAGTAACATATCATGGTTATCAGGAGGTTTAACCAATATGTATATTGGGAGAGGGGAAGCTGAGAAAATATGGCTTTTTAAATAAATATGACTATAAATGTTCTCGATAAGATGGCCAAAAACTCCACGTGGTGAAGTCTAGACACCTTATCGACATTGGAATGCAAACTCAAGCACATTCTTTTTCGAACAAATGACTTAAAAAAAAATGCAATTACGCAGCACAGAAAAATAAAATTAAATGGGGTTGAACGTAATAACTTACTAATAAAAATATATTTATAATTACATACTAACATATAAATAACCAAACTAACTTGTGTATACTAATTTAATATGTACTATTATAACTGAATAATGATTCAATTTTTTGGGGGAGTTTTTTTTAAAGTCGATAATGAACGTAGATTTATGATTGCGAGTCAAATATATTGGAATATGATACTAATATACTAATAAACTAAAATATGCGTAATCGATTTGGGAAGACAAATTCCCAGTTATGTTCAAGATAAACTAACACGGAACTAAGGTGGAAGGGAAGGGAATTAAACAGTTGGCAAGGAGCCAAAAGTGTACTTTTGGTTAACCCCTTCCAACCAGCAGTTTCTTACTTAAATATCCGGGGCTCTGCCTGTGAAGTTAAATATAGTAATTGTTAGTAAATAGTAAATACTTTTCCAATAGAAAATTTAAGTAGATTTACATGTTTGATGGTTTTCTCTATATTACCCAGTTTTGAATTGTTCCTTCTTTTATAAAATATATGTTTAAGGGAACGGAGCTCAATGTAACTTAACATCTACGGAAGGTTTCAAGAATTTTTCGCCCACGATTTGATGGTTGCTTTCTTGCAGTATTTTTCTTTTTAAATACTGTAATATCACTATTCCTATGTTATTCAGCACTTTTTCTGATTTTTCTTTAAGGGCACTTTTACAAGGGATATACAACAGAGTCTAGTAGCTGTGAGTACCCACCTAACACCCAGAAGTTTGAGGTACTGTGTTGCACCATCTGATATAAAGATACGAATGCAATGCAAGACGACAAGCAAAAGAAAATTGGAGGAATTACGTTTGGAGCTGGAATATAAGGGGTGCTAATTAACCAATTAAAAGGGGTAAGATTCTTGCCCAATTAAAATCACTCAACGCCGATGTAATTTTTTTACAGGAAACACATTTGAAATTTCAAGCTCAGACCAGGCTGAAGGCAAATTGGATCGGCCAAACATATCACTCCTCCCATCTCTCTAAATCTAGAGGTACAGCAATTATAATTTGCAAAGGCATACCATTTAAACTAAAGAATACCATAGCAGATAAAGAGGGGAGGTATGTTATAGTTACTGGAGAGATACACTCTACTCCACTCACTATGGTAAATATTTATGCTCCTAATTTTGATAATCCACAATATTTTAATAAAATCCTGAATATAATCTCTGTTTAACTACCAAAATGTGATAATTGGGGGAGATTTCAATTGCGTTCTGGATCAATATCTGGATAAATCTGCGCAACAAAAGAGACTTAATATAAAATCAAAATCCAGTGAGCTTTTAAATGCATATACATAAAAAACACAAATATAACAGATGTATGGAGTATCGCAAATCCAGCTGGAAGGGAGTATTCCTTTTATTCTATGGTACATAAAACCTATACACACCTATAAACCTAGGATTATTTCCTAGTGGACACAGAATTAATTCCCTTTACAACTAATCCTAAATATCATAATAGTGTCATCTCTGATCACTCTCCGTTAACCTTTTTTCTAAAACTAGAAGGAATGTTTAATAATAAATAGTTTTGGAGGTTCAATCCCCAAATTCTAAACAATCCGGACGGTTGTATATACTTAAAACAACAGATGGAACTTTTCTTTGAGACTAATGATACCCCAGACATCTCACCCTCCCAATTATGGGAATCTTTTAAGGCATTTATCAGAGGTTCTATTATTTCATATCAAGCTTTTCAAAATAAAAAGAATAGGATCGAACAATTGCAACTAGATGAACAAATTAGACAACTGGACTTAGAAAATGCGAAAGAGCCAACTATAGATAAACACAACAAGATAACATTACAGAAATTTAAATTAAACCGAATTCTATCTGCAAGAGTCATCAGATTATTTCAAATTACAAAACAGGAAACATTTGAATTCGGTGATAAGCCACATAAACTTCTGGCACGTCAGCTGAAAAAACTGGAAAAGGATTATACTATTCTAAAAATCAAATCAGATAAAGGTGAATTGTTAACGCTGCCTAAAGACATTAATAAAAGATTTGCTCAATTCTATCAAAATGTATATACATCCAAAACCACAACAGATAGCAATAAAATTATAAACTTTCTGGACAACTGCAATCTCCCAAAACTCAATCTGTTGGAACAAGAGGAACTAGGAGCACAGGTTTCAATTAAAGAAATAGAAGAGATAATAAATTCACCGAAGAATGGTAAAACACCGGGACCAGATGGATTCAGTAATGAATTTTATAAAAGATTTTCCGAGATAATCTCACCACGTTTACACAAGCTGTACACATATGCATTTAAAGAACAGACACTACCAGAAACACTAGCGGAATCTACTATTACACTCATACCTAAAAAAGATAAAGATCTAGAAGATCTGGGTTCATACAGAGCTATTGCATTATTAAATACAGACCAGAAAATACTAGCGAAAACTCTGGCAAGAAGATTAAGCAAATATGTTAGTAAATTAGTGTACGTGGATCAAATGGGGTTTATACCCAAGAGACATTTATTTAATAATCTGAGATGTCTTCTCAATATAATGTACTCACCCAAAATTGAAGAAGACTTATCAATTATTTCATTGGATGCAGAAAAAGCATTTGACCAAGTAGCATGGGAATACCTTTTTAAAGTACTCCAAAAATTTCAAATGGGAGAGAATTTTATTTCATGGATAAAATTACTACACAACAGGCCGTCAGCTAGAATACTGACCAACCACATACTTTCCCCGAAATTTCACCTATACAGGGGCAATAGACAGGGTTGTGCATTACCAGCCCTGCTATTTGCTCTTGCAATAGAGCCCTTAGCGGAAAGTATAAGAAGGCATCCGAATATTCACGGATATAATACTAAACATTCCAATAATAAAATTTAATTATATGCAGATGACGTATTACTATATATATTACAAAATCGCAAGTTAGTATACCAAATACACTAAATCTAATAGAGGAATTCAGTTCTTTCTCGGGATACAAAATAAACTGGAACAAAAGTGAAATCATGGCGATAAAACCTCAAGAGTTGACACACCTTTTAAAATTCCCTTTTAGAATTGCTACAGGAAAATACAAATACTTGGGTATCCAAGTAACCAGAAAATATAATTCTTTATTCAATGTAAACTTCCTGCCTTTAACTACTAAATTAAATGCTTTGATTCAATTCTGGAAAACACTTCCGATGTCTCTAATAGGCTGAATAAATGCCATAAAAATGATTTTTCTCCCACAAATTCTCTACTTATTTCAAGCATACCTAATTATACCTACCTACATTTTTTTTCAAAAAACTTGACTCCAATATCACAAATTTTATCTGGGATTATAAATCACACAGGATTCATAGACAACACCTAAGCAAACCCAAAGAATTTGGTGGACTGGCACTCCCAAATTTCTTGTACTAATACTGGGCAGTGAATATAAAAAATGCAATTTATTGGTTGGACAATTCAGCCCAACAGGTAGAGTGGTTAACAATGGAGAGAGAGGATTGATTGCCTTTTAACATAGGCGCGATCCTTCTCTCCCCAATAAAGTTGAAGAATACAATATACAAGGTAAATCCGATTATTCACAGCACCGTATGAATTTGGAGACAAGTAAAACTTATTCTTAAATTAAGAAATTTATCTTTTCTCTCTCCTATAGCTAATAACCCGTCGTTCAAACCATCTACTATAGATAAAACATTTACTCACTGGGAAAGACTAAGAATCAAAAAGATTGGAGATTTGTACGAAATGGGAAACCTTTTATCATTTCAGAAATTACAATCCAAATACAATCTGAGAGGTAATCAATACTTTAGATATCTTCAAATTCGAGATTATCTGAAAAAATATATACACGAATATCAAACTCTGATGCCAGATATATTAGATGAGGGCATGAATAGAAACGCAGAATCAAATAATTTAATATCATACTTGTATAATATCATTCTAATATAGAAATTCCGTTCTCAGATGCAATTAGAAGAGAATGGGAACAGGAATTAAGTTTAAAAATTCCCAAAGACAGATGGGATAAATATCTTCTATATGTACACAACTGCTCGATTAACGCAAGACATATTTTAATCCAATTTAAAATATTACATAGACTATATTACTCAAAAACTAAACTGAACAAAATTTTTCCAAATGTATCCCCCATCTGTGACAAATGTTTATCTCACAAAGCAACTATAACACACTCTTTCGCCTCCTGCATAAACATAAATTTTGGAAAAAAATCTTTGAAATCTTCACAAAATTATTAAAAACAAAACTGGACCCCCATATAGAATTGATTATTTTTGGAACAACAGGTGCCTGCTCTGAGTTATCAATATTTCAAAGACGTTTCCTGAACTACAGCCTGATAATGGCAAAAAAAAAACGTATACTTAAATTTTGGATAAATGCATCCACCCCAACGCTTAAAATGTGGATTACAAGCATGTCTGAGACGCTACATCTTGAAGATATGAGACTCGTCTTAGCAGGTAAATCAGAACAATTTTTAAAGACATGCTCTCCTTTTATTGATTCATTAAAACTATAACATGGTGCAACACAACTCTGGAAATAAACCGATTTACGAACTGGGTGATGGGTGTGGTGAGATATGAAGCAGGTATATCCACACATAAGGGTCCCTTTTTTTTCTTTCTTTCTCTTTTTTATTTCTTTTATTAAATTATTTATGGGTTTTTGTCTTTATTTTTCTACCTGCTATTACTTGTTTAGCCCTGGACTGCACACCTGGTAGTCTAGGGGTTTACACATCACTACTTCCTTCACTCTTTCTTTCTCGTTCTTTCTTTCTTGCTCTACCTATTTCTTGTTAAATTTAAAATAGAAGCGGAACACAAAATGTAATTTGTCATATGTTGCGGTTTATACTACTGTACATTGCTTCTACTAAAAATAAATTAAAAAAATATATATTTTTTTAAATCTCAAATTGTGGAGTACAGAGGCAAATAAATAAATAATGGGTCTTTGTCCCAAACATTATGGAGTGCACTGCACATATTGCAAATTTGTTGAAAGTGTGAACACTGATTGCTGAAGATTAGATCCAAATTATGGGCCTGTCCCACTTAGGCGTTTTTTTAGGCAACTACAGGCGACTAGTTTGTCGCCACATGTTCGCTGGCGGTCTCCGGGAATAGTTTCCTCAGTCGCGCAAAACGTCGTAGCGCCTTTCTGCTCGCTGCTAAATTTTCAATGTTGAAAATGAGCGTAGCTTGAATTCTCCTGTTGTAGGTGCTGTCATACGTTGTCGCCAGGATGACGTAGGTTGTCGCCGGTTTTTCGCCGACTTGCTACGACTATGACAGTCGCTGGCAGTTGCCTAAAAAATCACCAAGTGGGATAGGCCCATTAGCCTGTTTTCTAATCAAACATTGTTTATGTGCTACTGCAAACCAATACCTTGGCTACAAAGAGATGTAATGCCCAAAAATGACATTAGCATATTTAGAGTTTACTTACATAAGCATTCATAATAATATTTCAAATTTACATCTTTGGCTAGCACAGATATGTTGGGCCAAATGGCATCTTCCTGCGATTCATAACTGTTAATAATTGCAAAAGTATATTTTGTGCATTTTTGGACCGTCAAATTTTGCAGTCATAATATGTAGTAATCTTGCTGGGAAAGTTTGGAAATGACCAAAATTTAATTTCACATACAAATATTTATTAACCCAGTATCATGATTACTTTGTCGAGGACTGCTAAATAAAATTTATAACAAAGGAATGTTGGAATTCAACAGAAAGTTAGTTCATCTGTGTCTGAAATAGAATGAGTTCTAAAATAGAATCTCAAACCAAATCATTGACTTCTTGTTTCCTTTTCTAAAGTATAACCAGCGAGCTTCACACACCCAACAGTAGCTGCAGTTCTGCCTCAGTGATTATCGCAAATATTAAAAAATCTAGGCTAACAACTGAAAAACCTTCTCTCTCCCCCCCTCTCTCTCTCTCTCCCTTCTCTCTCCTCCTCTCTCTCTCCACTCTTCTCTCTCTCCTCCTTCTCTCTTCCCCCTCCCCCCACTCTCTCTCCCTTCTCTCTCTCTCCTCCATCTCCACCCGCGGTAGCGTCCCACAGTCACTGACCGCGATGCACCGCCATCGGACCCCAACCTCCACATTTTGTTTATTTAATACCATCTCGGACCCCAAACACCGAGACGGTAATAAACAAACCGTCTGCCCCCGTGGCCGAGGTGAATCACCCTGGTGTGGGTGTCAAAGACCAGGGGGCGGTGGGGGGGGGGGTCACCCTGGTGTGGAGGTTGGGGTCCGATGGCGGTGCATCACGGTCAGTGACTGTGGGATGCTACCGCGGGTGGAGACGGAGGAGAGAAGGGGGAGAGAGAAGGGAGAGAGCGTGGGGGGAGAGAGAGAGGAGGAGAGAGAGAAGAGGGGAGAGAGGAGGCTAGAGAAGGGAGAGAGAGAGAGAAGGGGTAGACGCAGGCGTGGGGCTCATTTTCCCACACAAGCCATAGGTGGCTGGGCAATCTGAACCCAAGCTCCAAGTTGAAAGCGGCCGAAGGTGTGCATTCCTCAGGACATCCCCCACTTTCCCACGGCCACCCTCTGCGGGCTGCGGGTCGGGTGGAGCGGAGGTTTGGGGCAATGTTTATGCCTCCACGGTGATGTGATGGACGCGGGGGTCTGGACCAATCGCTGATAAGTCCCGCACCCCGGCAACGCCAAGTCCGTTATTGGACTTTTCTGTTAAGCGGGAGTCGGTCCTTTGGCCTGTAGGCGCCGCCGCCTTTCAGGTAGGTGGCGTATCGACTGAACGGCCATTCGGTAAGTTTGCTTTGAGGTGACGCAACCTTTCGGTTCGTAGGCATTTAGGCGTCCCATCCTTTCGGTTAGTAGACGTTTCGTCTTCGGACTCTTTCGATTCATTCGTGTTTCGGCCTCGTTTCTATTCGGTTCTTTGGCGTCGGCTTCTTTGCTTCGGCTTCTTGTCTGTCGGCGCCGCGTCCGCACGCTCTCTGATAGGATGAGGTCAAAAGTCCTTTATTTCCAGTTCTGATAAAGGCTCAGCAACTTGAAAAGTAATCTTATTTTTCCACAGAGTCTGCACTGACCATCAAATATATACTTTTTACACTAAAACGACCCTAACACGTTTTATTCTTCCCCATGTCACCATCTCCCAGATTCTAAACAGTCACCTACACACTCGGAGCTAATTACAGTGACCAATTATACTACCCACATATTCTTTTAGAGGGCAGGAGTAAAACCAGAGTGGGTCAAAGAAAGTGCAAACTCAACACAAACAGTACAAGACAATAATGACCTCACATCAGTGGAGCTGTGAGATAGCGACTCAACTAGCTGTGTTGCTGTGCCACAATATATATATAGCCCCTAAAATGTTTTTTTTCCAAACCCAATGCAAAGTAGCAACAGTATAAAAGAGGCTCAGAAAACATTGTTAACTTGTGAGAGCATATGACCCTGTGCAGAACATTGTTCTGACTTGAATGACTGACCTGGGGATGAAGTGAAATTCCAACATAGTCAACTGTTTATCTGTCTACTGTTTTAGATTCAGAGTCATAGAGTGATACAGTGGGGTGGAAGATTGCAACCTTCACGTGGTCCGCCCAGTTTCAACTAATGCAATCAACTCGACGTGCACAAACGGAAGATCAAATAGAAGAAGTTGTCCAGCAACTTTAGGCTGTGCACGCCACATGAAAGAAGAAGTGATACAGTGTTGGAACAGGCCCTTCGACCCAACTTGCCGACACCGGCCAACAAATGTCCAGGGTACACTAGTCCCACTTGCCTGCGCTTGGGTCCATATCCCTCCAAATCTGTCCTATCCATGTACCTATCTAACTGTTTCTTAAAGGATGGGATAGTCCCAGCCTCAACTACCTCCTCTGCAGCTTGTTCCATACACCCACAACCATTTGTTGTGAAAATGTTACCCCTCAGATTCCTATTAAATCTTTTCCCCTTCACCTTCAACCTATGTCCTCTGGTCCTCGATTCCCCTACTCTGTGCATCTACCCAATCTATTCCTCTCATGATTTTGTACACCTCTATAAGATCACCCATCATCCTCCTGTGCTCCATGGAATAGAGACCCAGCCTACTCAACCTCTCCCTATAGCTCATACCCTCTAGTCCTGGCAACATCCTCGTAAATCTTTTCTGAACCCTTTCAAACTTGACAATATATTTCCTATAACTTGTTGTCCCAGAACTGAACACAATATTCTAAATGCGGTCTCACCAACAACACTACCCAGAGGCATCTCGACCCGAAACGTCGCCTATCTCCTTCACTCCTTAGATGCTGCTGCACCCGCTGAGTTTCTCCAGCTTTTTGTGTAACCCTACCCAGAGGCATACCATTTACTATGTAGGTCATGCCCTTGACATCCCTAAATGCAACACCTCACATTTCTCTGTATTAAATTCCATCAGCCATTCCTCTGCCCACCTGGCCAATTGATCCAGATCCTGCTGCAATCTTTCACAACCATCTTTACCATCTGCAAAACCACTCACTTTTTGTATCATCAGCAAACTTGCTAATCTTGCCCTGTATGTTCTCATCCAAATCATTGATTTAGATAACAAACAGTAATGGGCCCCGCACCGAACCCTGAGGCACATCACTAGTCACAGGCCTCCAGTCCGAGAAGCAACCTTCCACCATCTGCTTCCTTCCAGGGAGCCAATTTGCTATCCATTCAGCTATCTGTCCTTGGATCCCATGCGATTTAACCTTCCAGAGCAGCTTATCATGAGGAACCTTGTCAAATGCCTCACTGAAATCCATGCACACAACATCAACAGCTCTGCCCTCATCAACCTTTTTTGGTCATGTCTTCAAAAATTCAATCAGATTTGTGAGACACGACCTCCCATTTACAAAAACATGCTGACTATCCATATCAGCCCTTGCCCATCCAAATGCCTGTATAACCTATCCCTCAGAATACTCGCTAGTAACTTTCCAACTACAGATGTCACAGGCCTATAGCTCCCAACATTTTCCCTGCAGCCCTTCTTGAAAAGAGGCACAACATTTGCCACCCTCCAGTCTTCTGGCACCTCTCCTGTATTTAAAGACGACTCGTAAATTTCAACCAGGGCTCCCACCAATTTCATCTCTACTTTTATATTCCCATTTTTTAGGATGCATTCTTCCCCAATTTCATCAAGATCTGCAGGCATGTTTTAGTCAGTGTATTGTTAAAATCTGGAATGCAATGCCTGAGGGGGTGATTGAGGCAGGTAACTTCACAGCACTGAAGAAGTATTTACATGAACTCTTGAAATGCCAATGGGATGGTAGGCTATTTGATAGAGAGTTCTGGGACATGGGATTGGCATTCATAGGTTTGTGATACCAGTATGAATATGGGTGGGATGAAAGACATGTTTCCATGCTGCATGAGTCTATGACAAGTTCCTTCATATTTGTGAGGAACACTTTTGCAACTCAGAGATGTCATAGAGAGTTTATGACACAAAATGAGGTAATACAACATGAAAACAGGCCCTTTGACCCAACTTGCCCATGTTGACCAAGATGCACCCATACACACGAGTCCCACCTGCCTATGTTTAGGCCATATCACTCTAAACCTTTCCCATCCATGTTCCTGTCCAAATGTTTTTTTTTTAATGTTGTTATAATACTTGTTTCAACTACGTCCTCTGGCAGCTCGCCCATATACCACACCCTCTGAGTCATTAACAATCATCGTGACTTCTATCTTTACATATCTTCTCATTAGAAGGATGATGTATGTCCATTTCTCTTCGGCGATTACATTCCTGGCTTCTAATTGCCAT